>CM035147.1:87786079-90186079 GCA_020205605.1 Panax ginseng
AATGAAAAAAATAAATGCATTCACCACATTAAATATATTATTTGTATGCCATATTAATCACTTCTCAAAACACAACAGCAGACTACATTAACCACATTAAACATATATTATTAAAATGTATCCTATTATATATATATATATATATATATATATATATATATATATATATATATATATATCATGCTTGTCAAGCGGCAACCTAAACCAGTCCCAGCTCCCAAACAAAAAATAAATAAATTATACAGCATCTGTCCTCTCGTTGTCTCGGTAAGTCGGTAGCCAGAAGAAGAGAAGAGGAGAAGACTAGAAGATTAGAAGAAAAAAAGAGAAGAAGAGAAGAAGAGGAGGAGAAGAGTAAAAGAGAAGAAGAGGAGGAGAAGTACATGGCCAGAGTCGGTAGATGATAGCCCAAGTTGCAGATAAGTCTCAATCTCCTACTCTCTGCCTCTATTTCAGTCTTTCTAGATTCTTCCCTTTCTGAATCGCAAATAGATTTTAGGGATGAATCCCCATTTTTTCCCCAACCCATTAGCTTTTGGGTCGAGCCATACTTGCTTTTTGTACTCAGCTTCCTTATCGTGCATGTCGTCTCCGCTGCTTCCTTCGTTCAATCGTATCCGGATTGAAAATGCCGTATCCGACACATATCCCGCACCCGTGTCGGATCGTGTCGACACGGGTATTCCATCTGAAACTGTCGAGTCCGAGTAACACAAACCATTAGCATTATCAAGACTAGGTTCTGAGCAAGGTTGGAGTAGTGGTGCAGAAATGATGACCTTATGCTTGTCTCTTCGAACATAGGTTCTCAACTCAGGTTCATTCTGTAACTCCCCCTGTGTAGAATTATCAGGAACATCAATAGGAACAAGGGAAGATGGAACAGGAAAAGAGGGTAGAATAGAACTTGTAATGCCAGCCTCAGGAGGAAGCTTCTCCTCATCAATGACATCCTCCCCCTGAGGAGAAAGTGAAGAAGAATAAAAAGATTTCAATTCCCAAAAAGTTACATCTCGAGTGATGAATACTTTGCGTGAAGGAGGATGATAACATTTATACCCTTTTTGGGTGGGAGAGTAACCAATGAAAACACACCGAAGAGACTTGGGATCTAATTTTCTCCGAGTGGGAGATTTATCATGAACATAGCACACACAACCAAAGACTCGAGGCGAAGGAGACGGACTGGTTGTGTGGTGAAGCAAAGATACTGGACTTTTATTCCCAATAATTCTAGAAGGAAGTTGATTTATCAAAAAAGCAGCAGTTAAAACAGCATCGCCCAATAGAAATTTAGGGATGTTCATAGTGAACATAAGGGTGCGGGCTACCTCTAGTAAGGGACGATTCTTTCTTTCAGCCACGCCATTTTGTTCTGGAGTTTTGACACAAGAGGTTTGAAGAATAATGCCATGCTGAGAGAGATAAGATGCAAAAGCAGTATTATTACTATATTCACAACCATTATCACTATGGAGAATCTTTACTTTAGCTTCAAATTGGGTTTGAATCATTTTATGAAATTCTTGAAAACAATCAAACACCTCATCTTTGGAACGAAGAAGATAAAGCCAAGTTACACGAGAATGACAAACAATAAAGCTGACAAACTATCTATGACCAGAACGGGAAACAACCCGAGAGGGGCCCCGCACATCAGAATGTATAACATCAAAAGATTCTGAATGTCGACTGTTAATAGCAGAATAAACAGAACGTTTATGTTTCCCCAATTCACATGGTTCACACAAAAATTGAGTTTTATTACATTGTTGAACTAAAGATGGAAACAAAGACTCTAAAATAGAAAAGGAGGGATGTCTCAAACGTTGATGCCACTGATGGAGAGAAGACAAACTTGAGTCAGAAATAGAGTGAAGAGCCTGAGTAGGGAACATATTCGACGAGGGAATATCTAAGTAATAGAGACCATCAACTGCACTACCACTGCCAAACTTCTGCCCCGTCACTAAGTCCTGAAAACCACAATGAGATGAGAAAAAGGGTTAATGAATGCTTTATGGATTCGTAAAGACGCGTTGAATGATAACAAATTTGCGAAAAGAATGAAGGAATATGAAGAATGATGATGACAATGTCAATGAAAGGGTACAAACTACAGAGCCTCTCCCAGAGATAGAAGAGAGAGAATCATAAGCTACGCGAACCTTGTCTTTTCCAGAACAAGGCGTGTATGAAGTGAAGAGGGTGGAGGACCCAGTCATATGCTCGGAAGCACCTGTGTCAATGATCCAACTAGAGCAAGTTGATGAAACATTAAGAGCACAAGACTGTATACCTGACTGGACATAATGAGAAAAAGTGGATTTAGAATAGAGTTTCCAAAAAGCTGAGATTTCCTCAGGAGTGAGTGCAGAAGTAGTGTCTGAAGCACTGGAGGTATCAACCTGAGGTGTGATAGTAGTCACATAGGCTTGAGATCCACGACCACTACCAAACCTACCCCTTACCACCACAGTAATCACATTCACGAGATTCCTTCTCAACAAACTTAGGAGATGAAGCAACCATGGCGGATCAATCAAAAGAATTTAAAACCATCACTTGACGCCTACTTTCCTCTTATTGGACTCTAGCATGAGCCTCTCGTAACGATAGAAAAGGTGTCTGACCAATCAACTGTGCTCGAACTTGATCAAATTCTATATTCAAACCTGCCAGGAAATCCACAACTCTATCTACACTAACAAACTTCTGATAAGCTGCTGCATCTTCCAGACATTTAGTTGAAAAGACCAGGTAATGATCAAGTTCCTGCCAAAGAGCATTAATTTCTGCAAAATACTGAGCCACATTCTTCTCCCCTTGACTTAGCTCGCGAATCCTTTTACGAATATCATATGCCTTAGACATATCGCCAGAAACAGAAAAAGTTTGAGAGATAGCCTCCCAAAGCTCATAGGCAGTTTCTAAGAACATGTAACTACTTTGCATACTAGGTTCCATGGAATTAAAAATCCAAGTTTATACCATGAAATTATCAGATTTTCATTCCTCTTGGATCAGGCCTGGTTTCTCAGGCATAGTGGTTTTTCCATTGATGAAGTGTTGCATACGATTGGCCTCAATTGACATGCGGCATGCTTGAGACCAGGCCAAATAGTGGGTTCCATCCAGTTTGAAGGGACTTAGAACCAATGCTGAATTAAGTGTATGGTTCCTGAACAAGCCTTGTTGTTCCATTCCACTGTTCTGAACCTTACTGCTTGCACCACTTTGTTCCGCCATAAAAGAGTACTAATAAGGATATACAATCTATACCAAGGAGAATAAACTTTCCAAATGATATAAAGAGACTGTATAACACTCCAGGAACAATGATAGGCAGACAAAGCAACACGAATCACACTGTTTCAAGACTTCAGTTTGTTTAACAGTGAAAAACTAACACTGTTAATAAGGGTTGTGAAAAAACTCAACCAATCACCTTAAATCCACTGTAGATAGGAAGAGGAGAGAGAGGTGACCAAGACGGAACAAACTTCGTCCGAAAAAACTAGCCGAAAAAGGTCACACGCTATTGAAACAACGTCCGACGCGTGGCGTCGAGGTCGGTAGCGTGGGTGGTAGCGTCGGCGTTGGCGTTGGGTCGGAAAATTGAAAACTCCGATTAGGTCGCCTGGCACTGTAGAACCCTATTATGATCAATTTCTCTAAAAAAATTGACCATGCAAGGTTTCTATGACAATCTCACGTTCGGTAGTTGAAGCAGAGGAAAAAGAAAGGAAACAAGTCTGTTAATGGACCATGCTTTGATACCATGTAGAAATTGAGAAGTTTATTTCATTTAAAGTTATTTCTATCTATTACATAGATTGATATATATACATAAAACAACCTAATTACATTTATGATCATTCCTAAATTATAATAATGTGTACACATTGATTAATGAATCTACAATTATGGTATATCCTGTCATATCTTCTAACACTGTCATTGTGAGACCCAAGATTTTATGAATAAAGATTTAATTTTCTCGAAATATTTTTTTGAATATTATGGTGTGGATTTGAGAGTGTTATAGTTGTGGGTAGTATTTATAAATTTTGCAAAGTAAGCAAGTTATAAAATATTCGTTTGGTCGGGGAATATTCTTTTTGTGGGGGAATATTCGTACGACGACACAATCATTGGTGGACCCCATAACAGAATTATTGTCGGAGTTAGAGAACGACAAAATTATCTTTTTATAAAAAAAATGGCGGAAGTTTTACCGTTAAAACCGTTGAACTACTTCTCAGTAGTAAAGTAAAGAATATGTCTGGCGTGGTTGCATAGTAGCACACGGTATTGATTATTGATGCTTACGTAAGAAGTCACTCAGTTTTGTTTTATTAGTATTATTAATGTAATAAAACAGAAAAACTTTTTATATAAAACATAATACTTTTATAAAGTTATTTGTTTTATTAGACAATAATTAGAGTATATTATATTTTATTATGCATAGTGTTGCATAGTGCCTGCATAGTGTTTTGCATAATAATATCTTTTTATATAAAACAGAATACTTTTATAAAGTTATTTGTTTTATTAGACAATAATTAGAGTATATTATATTTTATTATGCATAGTGTTGCATAGTGCCTGCATAGTGTTTTGCATAGTAACATCTTTTTATATAAAACAAAATAATTTTATAAAGTTATTCGTTTTATTAGATTATAAATAGAATATATTATATTTTATTTAAAAGATTTTGTTTTAAATCTGGACCGTCCGTTTAAAGTAAATCAATCTGGACCGTTCATGAATTAGTTACTATGCAGTCCATTCTTCTATAAATAGAAGCTCATTCCTTCATTATTTCTAACGAATTCACTGAAACTCTAGAGAGAAACTATAGAGAGAAAGAAGTATTCTGCTACTTCACTACTCCTATATCCAGTACTCTTCTTATTAAGGTAAGAGATATTATTTGTTGTACTCGTAAGGGGGTATTGTTTCTTTCGTATTCATGAAGAGAATTATTTTCTTTCAATACTCGAAAGGGGTATTATTTCTTTCGTATTCATGAAGAGACCTATTGTTATTCCATTCTTTATTATTATGTTGGAATAACCTGTTTATGTAAAGTACCGCATACATAGTGAAATTCTTCTGTTATTCCATTCTTTATTATTATGTTGAATAACTTGTCTGTCAAGCACCGCATACATGGTGAAATTCTTACGTTATTCCATTCTTTATTATTCTCATTGGAATAACTTTGTTTGTCTTGATCTGTCGCATGCACTGTGAATTCTGTTGTTATTCCATTCTTTATTATTACATTAGAATATCACATGCTGCATGGATTACGCATGACACAGTTCCATTCTTTATTATTACATTGGAATATCCTCGTCATGCTTGATTACGCATGACCGGGTTCCATTCTTTATTATTCTCGTTGGAATAACTCAGATATGTCGATCATCGCATGCATGGTGAATTTTTCATTATTCCATTCTTTATTATTCATTGGAATAACTCGCCTATGTGGATTACCACATGCATGGTGAATGATCCTTCGTATTCATTCCTTATTAAATTGTGGAAATGATCCGCATCTCGTGGATTACTGCACGGCGCTTAAAAATCCATTTGCGCTTTCATATATTCTATTATACTCAGTTGGTTAAAGCTTTGGCTTTTATACTCCATGAAATTAGTGGAATATCCTGGATATTTGCGCTTCATCCAGTATATTTTCATGGAAATATTCTTCTGAGCATTCTTGAATTTTACTCTATAAAGCAGTATCATGTTGACAATTTAGACGTTATTGAATTCTGGATAAATTAATTCTTGAACTTGTTTTATTGAATTCTTATATCATTGTCATTATCCTCATGCTTATATTATGTTGAAAGTCATCTGTAGCTGTAGTGTGCATAGATAGACTTGGTATGTTTATGACCGAGGATTATTCTATATAATCATGAATAGTAAAGTTACAAATGATGTGGTAAAATCCTCATTGGCCCGCAAAGTGCATTGATGGATGATTGTTGGCATGATCATGACCATTGATGAAAACACGAATATCCTTGGCCCGTAGTGCATGGATAATTTGTGGTCGTGATACTAATGAATATCCTTGGCCGTAGTGCAGGGATGACGTGGTTTATTTATTAAGCTGAGTCTCAACGACAAAAATGATGAAAAACCTTTTAAATCATAGAAAATAGTATATTTTATTCTCTACTTGACTCTTCTAATTGATTGCTTATTCCGCTGCAGTTGTTGATCTAAAACTTGTTGTCTATTATATTCTATCGGTTGTTATCTTTCGTGAAGGCTAAGGATAATTTATTCGCATTATCTTAGTCATAATATTTCTTACTGGGCTAGTTGAGCTCACCCTTTCTTTCACTGTTCTCTTCAGGAAATGAGAACGTAGCTGGGACTAGTCGGGGAACAGAGTGACGGTCCAGATGTTTGCATTAGTAGTCCTTACTATTCTGTGAAATAGTGTGATAATAAATGTAATGAGGACTTATTTTGAGTGTGGAGATTGTCTAGATGACAATATTCTTATTAAAACTCTTAGATTATGTTTTGTCGTATTTTACACAACTGTTATATAATTAAGTTGTATTTGAATTTTGTACCATGTATCTGGCGACCCAAGATGGGTGATGTATACTTATTTTGGGGGCGTCACAGTTGGTATCAAAGCTTAGGATATAATCCCTGGCTGAGATGTGAGACAAGAACTAGGAGGGGAGAGACGGGGAATTCCTTCGCTAGTATGACCTACTTAAGTTTATGTGGTATTTAATTGGTCGGTTAGAGTATAGGGATAATATGTGATATGTTAATTAACCCTTGTTTTGTGGCCGTATTTGAAAATGACATCCGAGAATGTTGAGAACATCAATGGAGCACAGGAGACCGTTAGGTTTCCACAGATCAATAATCAGGATAATGTGCATCAAGAAGGCGACAATCCTCAGGCAAACAACAACACTGACCAGATGATGAACGATAGAATATTCAGAGGCTTTATGCAATTCATGCAACATCAGGTAAACGAGACTCCTGTTCAAAATATAGGTGAAAATAATGGCAACCCACGGTCGGTCACCGCTAAGCAGTTCAAGGAGTTGGGACCACCAGAGTTTTTGGGAAAGCCAGAACCACTTAAGGCAGAGACGTGGTTAAAGCAGATCACCAAGATATTTGATGTTTTGGGATGCTCCGAGGAACAAAAGGTTCCTTTTGCCACCTTTATGTTGCGTGAAGAGACAGGATTCTTGGTAGGAATCAGAAAAGCGTATACCAACTGACCTTTTCAAGATGTCTTGGGAGAAGTTCCAAAAGTCATTCAATGACAAGTACTTTTCCGAAAGTATTCGTCACACGAAGGAGGTGGAGTTTATCAAGTTGGAGCAAAATAACACGGCCGTAATGTCGCAAAGACGGGTTAAGTTTGCTTGAGTTGTCCCGATTCGTCCCCCATTTGGTTGATAATGAGGAGAGAATGACGCGAATGTTTCTAATAGGTTTGAAACACGAGATACGTCCAATATCTTATCTCTCATAAACCGTGTTTGTATTCGTGATGTTGTTAATAGGGCTCGCTTATTAGAAGCGCCGATAATGAGTCAACCCAACCAAAAGAGAGTGCGTGAAAAATGATAATCTTGATGATAACAGTCATCAAAGCGGTGACAATAAGCATGGAGGGAATCAACATGCCAGAAATGGTAACCACTTCGGTGGTAATCATGGCCAAAACAATAAGAATGGACACGACTGTTGTATAATTAAGTTGTATATTCTTATTAAAACTCTTAGATTATGTTTTGTCGTATTTAACACGACTGTTGTATAATTAAGTTGTATTTGAATTTTGTACCATGTATCTGGCGATCCAAGATGGGTGATGTATACCTATTTCGGGGGCGTCACAGTCATATCTTCTAATAGAAGCTGATGTGGTATTCAAGTTTTATGCTGTGGAAGACTATCCCACTAGGGTCCCGCCCACTCCATAATCCATAACACACATTATACCTAGCACTACACCTTTCTTTAAGTAGAGGATTAAAGGTATCACCTTGACAACCCTCCACCACCCAAAGAAAAAGTTTTTAAACAAAACAAAAAATAAAATAAAGTACTTAAAGACATTTCTAATATTGACTGCTAGCCGTAAGAGCTTTTTCACACAACATTTCAGGTTCAAAGATAAAATTAGGGAATTGATATTTCCACAGCAATAATTGATATTTCTGCAAGTAGGCCTTACTCCATAACAAAACTCATCAGTTTGTACCCATTTTACCCTCATTTGACAAAATACCCAAATGTGCTATCTTCTTTCCTTCTTTCTGCAACTCATTTCTCTCTCTCTACACTCCATTTCCGATCATGTATTGCATCAAGATCCAAATTAGGAGAAAAAATATAATTAAAGCAAAATATATAGAAAGAATATATGTTTTATGTAAATCTTTCTTTAGGCCTTGGAACAAGATGATCGCTTGTTTGTATCATGAATTCTAGAGTTTTTTTCGTTCTCCAATTCTTCATTCATTCTTAGAAAACTTAAGATTGTTTACAAGAAACGTTTGGAGATGGATGTATTGCAAGATCTGACTCAAATCAGTGGCGGAGTTTGATGGGTGATTGATCTTCACAAATGGTGAATAAGCGATAATTAGTGAAAGGGTATGTGTTGTGGGTTCGTTGTACCTTTGGGTCAAGAAAATGATGAATAGTAGTACTTCATTGTTCTTTTTTCTTCTTGGGTATGCGACTGGGTTCAATCACTGGCAATCAAATAATGCATATCTAGATGGCTTGAGTTGGTTAAGATGGCAATTAGAGTATTTGTTCTTGATGTCTCATTTCTCCGCTATGTTAGTGATCAGTAAAATTGATGGCTGGTTTGGGAGAATGAATTTAAACTCGTGAATGAATTGAGGGCTATGTATTGAAACAATAGATTTGAATGGTGCAGAGTAGAGAAAGAAACTAAGTTGCGGAAGAGAAGGTGAAATTGTATCAAAGATGATAAATTTGGCATAAACAACTGTAAATAGGGACCACTTACGGAAATAACAAATAAGCTTACGGAAATATCACTTCCTTAAAATCATTGTGCACAATTAGGTCTGTCCTCAAAACATGTTTTAAAGGTGTATTATTTAAGGAAACTAAATACTTCCACGTTTATTGTTGGGATTTATTTGTTTCATGGGTAGATACTAAAGTTGTTTCTCTCATCAAATTTACTCTAATAGATGCATTCACATAACCAAGACGAAGCTACTCTAAGACTAGAGGGGTCATGGCCCCCCAAGGCTTGAAAATTTTGTAAGGCCCACTTGTTCATTTAATAAGTTGTTTATGAAGTCACTTCTGATTGCAAACTAATTTTATTATTAAATTCATTATAATTGCATGTTTGTATAATTGAAGAATAACATTGTATGTATTATTCCAAATTAATGATACATTTGTATCCAGATAACCAACTAAAACACTTATTTAATTTTTTTTATTCTTTGTTTATTTTATGAAACTTGATATTTTAATTTTTAAAAGTTTAATGAGTGATTATAATATTGTATATGTTAATTTCAATTGCGTATTTAATTTGTTTTTTGGTAACCAACTAAAACCCTTATTTATTTGATTGCAAATTTATGAATATTTTATTATTAAAAAGTTCAATGAGTCCAATAATATTATGAACTCATTCTTGTAGTGTATTTAATTGGATTTTTTATTTTTTATTTTAGAATCATGGGAAAATCACATACTATTGATTCATTTTTCAAGAGAAAACAATTAAATCATGTTGACACATCTCTGCTTGCCCTTGAGCCTAATGTTCAAACATCTCTGCCTACCCCTGAACAAGAACAACGTTCTGAACAAGAACAACGTTTTCTAAAATCACCAAGAATTGAAGGTAAAGACTAAAGAATGAGATTTAATTATCTGGAGCATGATCCTGAAAAACGTATCAAAATATAGAAATGTTGTGGTGTGATGAAGTTCGACGAGCTTATATCAATTACGGTTTATATCAATGCATTCTTCCCGAGTACCCTTTTTTGAATATATATTATGTTGTTAAAAAAATTCTTGACTTCCCCGAAGATCAAATCCTGGCTTCGTCCCTGCATCTAACTTGCAAAAACTTTCAAGGCAGGTATAGCTAGATGCAAATGTATAGTTGAACAGTGTTTTTTACCTTCCCTTCATCAATGAGTTCCTGAAAGGCCCTCAGCTGCTCAACAAACGGAATGCTTGGCCTCCATTTTGAAGGGTCATAGAAGAATTCTCCAAACAATGCCACATAGCGATCTGGCCTAAAACGAATCAGTAATCACGTAAATTAGAAACCAAGCACTACACTATATCCAAACCATGTGTCTGTGTGTGTGGGAGAGAGAGAGAGAGAATTGAAGTGACTGGTCATTGAGATGATTGGACAAATACCCACACAGGAAGTACATAGAGAAAGGGAGAGGAACCATGAATAAAAGTAATAAATAAACTTAATGTCCTTGCAGATTGCAAAAATTTCCTCTCAGTTGGAGGTAATTTATGGAAATCAAGCTCTCATATTTTACATTGCAAAAACTTAATCAGAATCTAAGTATTATACACCCAACCAAGTTTTATAAAAAAAACGTCAAATTACAAGACGGTAAAGTTCTTGTGAATTGTCAAGATAGCCACCATAGTAAATTTATTTTAATTTATATATGTGGGCAAATGCATGTAGGCCCATTAGCTAAATGTCAACAACAACTGACTTGATGTATCTTGAGATGCATGTAATTCGGTGAAAGCAGTATTTCACATTTTCTATAGGATAGAGAGAAACTTAGCATACTTTAAGCACTCTGAATTTATTATAGTACTCAAAACTCACCAATGTATTTGCAACAAATCAATGTAATCAGTATTAAGACGTTTAAGGCTTTTCTCTACACTTTCTTTGATATTAGCAGCATCGACCCGCAAAATCTTTGCATTGTCACGTATGTAGCTTGATCGCTCTGAATAACCACATACCTTGGTGGCCAATATAACCTAATCATGAAGAATCATGTTCAAATATATCAGTACACCGAAATCACAGCAACATGTTTTAATACAAATAATTATGACCATATATTAGTCATTGATTCTACTTCGCTGAAAAAGGTTTTTTTTTTTTAATTTTTTTTTATTATAGATACAAGATCCTCGTATCTTACTTTAATTAACTACGAGAAATTCACTAGGAAATTAAACATAACGTTAATAGTTAATACATATATGTCATTTTGAGGGGTAATTGAACGCGGAAACAGAAAAACAGCATACGAAAAATTCATGATGAGTCGAATTTTGATCTTAAAACGTGACAAGTCAAATGTTTTATAAAATTCATGTAAGACTTGCATTGACAAGATAATGATAAATTCTGAACTAAGCTTCTGGTACAAGTCTCACAAATCTCTTTGCAGAAACAGCTGCTGCACTCTAAACTTGAAATTCTATAGGGTAGAAAATAAGGAACAAGAGAAAATTTACTCTCCCCAAAAAGTCATCGACTAATACCAGTCGTACTTTACCAGAAGCAAATCAGGCTCATAGTAAAAAGTTTCAGAAACTTCTAGAAAGAGATTCAGGCTGTTCAATAACTCAGTGACAAAACATTTAAAGAATCATAATCATCAGCCAGGATTTCACGAAAAAATAATATAATGTCGAATGAAGCTAATATTTAACCTCAGAAGCAATATGCAAGAGGAGAACCAGTAACTAGATAGTTTGGACAAATTTAAACAAACCTTGTCGCGGGGTTGAGACTTCAGCCAGCTACCAATGTAAAGATCTGTTCGTCCTTGTGTCTCCTTCTTTATTGGGATTGGATACTTTGGGGAAAGAGGGGTGGGAAAGAACAAAAAAATAAATAAATTCTTAGTTCATAGTAAAAATGCACGACTATGGCATGAAAACATCATAAAGGATAATAGAAAAGTTTGACTTGTGCCAGAAAAAGAAAAGCCTTACGACTTCTGCGGTATCCAAAGCATTAATTCCATGCTCAAACGAGTAAGCAATCATTTCATGAGCCTCTTTCTCCGTGTTCTGCTCCCCGAATGTCATCTGGAAAATCAAAGAATAAATCCATCACAAAAAAAATTGAAAATTCAATGGCGAATCAGTAATACAGTATAACCCCTATTTAGGAATACTCTATATAAGAATAACCTCTACAATATTATAAAAAAATTTGATCCCAATTTGGGCCAGTTATAAATAGGAATAACCTCTAAATTGTAATATGTTATATACTTTTTAAGTCCCGTATTAAGAAACTATACCTCTATATAGTAATAATTTATATATATATATATATATATATATATATATATATTTGAGAGAGAGACAATATTAATTTTAAACGACTACATTTTTATAAAAGACTACATTTCCTATTAAGAATTATATTTTCTATAAAAGACTACATTTCCTATAAAAGACTATATTTTCCTATAAAGACTACATTTCCTATAAAAGACCACATTTTCCTATAAAAGAATATATTTCCTATAAAAGACTACATTTTACTAGTTTGAAGATCTAAATAATTTATATTTTCTTGAACTTTGCATAAATATTTTTTTAATAATAATTATTAGGGAGTTCTTATTGATATTTTTGTTAAAGTGGATATTTTTGGGTGTTTAAAAAATATTTTGTACCAATACATCTATTTAGTAATAACCTCTCAATTAGAATACAAATAGTTTAATCCCAAATCTATTCCTAAATAGAGGTTTTACTGTACTTCCATTTTTACTGGAGAAAACCTAAAAATCTACTACCACTTTCTGAAAATAGAAGCATTTACGGCTGGGAAAAAAATAAACGAAACATAAAGAGCTACCTAAGCTTTTAAATGTTCATTACACAACCATTCCTTCCTAATAATCCCCTCCCCCAACTCTGCACAGAGCAGACATTAATATAAAAAAAGATCATCCCTCCTCTCAATGAAAAATACTTGGAACTGTTTGATTAGCACTGAATGGCAGAATCGATCAGATCAGCCATTCAATGCATTTGTTTCGGAAAAAAACGACTGAATAGCTGAATGGCTAAGTTCCATTTTTTTGGCTGAATGATTTATTTTTTTACAATATTAACTATTATATTAAGTAATATTAAATAAATTTACAACAATTTTAAATTTTTTAAGAGGGGTAAAATAATAAAAATTTGTTATTAAGATATTTCAGACATGTCAATTATCAAACAACTTTTTTCATTCAGATTCATATTTAGCTCATTCAGATTTAGATTCATTCAGTTTTTATCGTACATCCCCTTAGACTTAGACGTATGCAGTTCCCTGCTGATCCTTCAGCTGTTCCGCATTTGAAATAATTTGGCCTAATAGATTTATAAAAATATCAGTTGCAGTTGTTTTATACTTTTACATATTTTCCTGAGATAAATAAATTTTTAAGTAGCCAATTTTTTGAAATCAATTAATCACAAACTCTCTTCATTCCAATTTTTTTTATAACTACAACTTTCAAGGAAACTTTATTTTTCCAAATCTATCCCTACGTAGTCGTGGTGGCATGATAGTGGAACTGACATTATAGTGTAAGAATAGTAATGTATCTAACAAAAAAATGTATCTCCAATTTTGGAACCCAGAGAGTATATCATACATTTCTATAGTTCTTGGAATGAACTTGCATTCAAACTATTTGATTATATACACACATTTTGCACCACAATTCTCATAACAGTAATTAACTAAAGGGCAAAAAAAAACAAAATTGACGAATTATCCCGAATTACAACTACTTACAGTGCCGAGAGTGATTTCACTAATTTCAAGGTCCGAGTCCCCAACTTTTCTGTACTGCATTGCGCTTTTCTCCCCATGTTTCGCACTAATTCTGGTACGACTACTCTTCTTGGCGTGGTAAAAGCAGAAGTTCCTTTTGACATCGGATGAAGATAAGGGGCGCGTGAAGCTACGGAAAGGGGAAATACGAGTGTTGTTGCTGTTCTTGCAGAGGAAGGCAGAGAGTACAGAGGTGCTTGAAGGAGAAGAAGATGAAGCCATGGCTTTCCGCCTTATTGGACCTCCAGTGTAGTTACGTTCGATGAATAAATAAATAATACGGTATTTGCTGTATGCGTGGTTCGAGAAGATAACACCAAGGAGACGTGGGCTGCTTAAAGCCCACCGAAAATATTGACTAGGTAGGCCCAAAAGGTTAAATTTTTTTTTAATAATTATATTCTTTGACTATAAAATAAATTAAATAAAAACATTTTCTTACTTAAAAAAATTGTAATCTTTGCACACAAAAATATCTCCTATCATAGTGTTTCAGCTCTGGTATTTAATCTCCAAATTGCAAATCAAAAGGAGCACCCAAATGGTGATTATTATTTTAAAAACTTATACAATATCTAAGAAAATCAAAAACACTTTTATAGTTGTTTCATAAATTTAGTCTCATAATGCAAAATAATAATGTATTATTTTATTTTATTCTTTCATCACAAAAACTCATAAACACAGGAAAAAAATATATATTCACTTTTCGTTTATATCATAAATTTTAATTCCACTTTTTACTTTTTTATAAAAAATAACAAAAAAAAAATTTAGATTACTCTTTCTGTCCAAAAATATGAACAAAAACTATAATTTATATATATTTTAAATAAAAATAAAAAATAAAAAAATATCAAAAAGTCATGTTAATTTCCTTGTTTTCCTTAACTACAAACAATATTACGTTTAATGCCCGCTCTTTTTGAGATCCCAAAAATCAAAATCCCTATTCTTCTCCAGTTCCTCAGTCCTCAAACGCTCACTCTCTGCGTCCTTTGAAAAATGGCAGGCTCAGGTTCAGGTTCAGGCTCAAGCTCGCTCAAAGTCGATGAGCTGAGAACCGAACTCGCCAAACGTGGCCTTAGTACAACAGGAACTAAACCCACCTTGGTAAGCCTAACCCTCTCTTCTATTTCTCTCTCTAATTTATCAGTTTTTTAAAGAGTTTTGGTCAGTTGGATTGTGACTGAAATGTTGCAGGTTCGGAGGCTGGAATCAGCTATCCGTAAAGAAAATAAGCAATCGACCAGTGATCCAAAAACTAGCAAGAAAAGACTGAGGGGAGATGATTCTGAAATGGGGGATTCAAATGGGTCGGATAAAATCAAAGCCACTGACATGTTCAGAAGCATGGGTGTTAAACAATTACGCGTAGAAGCCAATCTGCGAGGGATTTCTGCTAGTGGGTTGAAGAAAGAGCTTATAGATAGGCTTTGTAATGCTGATGCTGAGACCAACTCCAAGGACATTGTAATTGATGGTAACTTACTAGCTTCTATTAACTTGAAACTATATATAAAGACATATTACGTATTGACTAAATTATTTGTGTGCATGTTTTCTTCCTTATACTTTCATCGTTCCACAAAATGAATTCCATTTAAGTTTGTTCTTAGTTAAATCGCAAAATCCTACTATTCAAACTGTGATGTGAAATAATTTTAGTTTTGTTTACAATATTAGCTATTATATTAATCAAAATCAAATAACTTGATAGCAATTTTGAATTTTAGGATTTAGCAAATTGAAATTGACGGAAATGAGACTCTTTTTGTGGAATGGAGGTACTTCCCCAGTTCCAGAATACAAGTGAAAAATGAGTTTTAGTTTATTTGAAAACTGTATGAGCGAAATGACTTTGGAAGTATAAATACTCAAGCAAGTGCCCTATGTCCTTAAATTTTACATTTTTAGTAAGTTGACCTTATATTTTGGAACTGCAGTGACCTTATATTTCAGAGCTAAAATTAAGTGTTATTGACTGTTGATCAAACTAGTCATAATCCCTCTTACGAAAAATTCTAATTGCATTTGACTTTTGAATATTAAGGTTTGTGACCGACCTACTAAGCATATATATATATATATATATATATATATATATATATATAATGGATTTTCCCAATATCATAAACATTATAGAAACAGTCACATCTAACTGTTTCTATGCAAATGACAATCCTACTAAGAAAATAGAGTCAAAAGTCTAATGAGACTCACATATTTGGACGTGCATAGTACATATTTTAATTTTAAAATTAAAATTTAAAAACCATTGACAAATTATGTCTAAGCATGTGGAAAACTTAAACCAAGTAAAAATGTCAAATGAGACCCTCAATTTGGGAAGGCTTTCCTCGATTTCTGACGGTTTTAATGGGTGTCAGGTAAAGAAGAAAAAGATGTGAATGAATACAAGAAGGAGAAACTGGTAACAGCTACCAAGAAAGGTGCAGCAGTGTTGGATCAATGGCTCCCAAATGAGATTAAGGCTCATTACCATGTACTGCAACGAGTAAGTGGCATAGTTTGATTATATCATGTAGTCATTTAGCTATATTTTTATTTTAGTAGTAAGAAATTAAATACAAAACAAAATGAATTTTCATGTTGTTTCTGCATTGTTGGTTGATATGAAATTTGCAAGACATGTTATTCTCATTATATTTTTTTGTTTTTATGTATGTAGGGTGATGAAATCTATGATGCCATGTTGAACCAGACAAATGTTGGGGATAACAATAACAAGTTCTACGTTATTCAAGTTCTAGGTTACTTCTCAATCCCATTAGTAATTCGTTTCAAGGATATATCTTTCTTCTCATGAATGAGAAGTAATGACAATATGATAAGGAAATATATGGGTCTCGGGGTAATGAATTGGTATAACATGCTAAAAAGAAACATACTAAAACTGTGGAACATCACTGGATATTGACTGACCAAGTGTAATGGGGCATATGTTTGGCATTTTAATCTACTTCCTCATGAGAACATGAGCATTGCTCACTGCCATGTTGCTAATTGGACTGCTTATTGAGATGTTATAGACAAATCTTTATTTGCTTGGAGTTACAAAACTGTTACATCCTTGACGGAGTTCATGAACATACACGCTCATGCCTCTCAGATTCCACTAGAATTTTGTACTCTTATTTTCTGTCTTCCCAATCCAATTGCAGAATCTGATGATGGTAGCAGATTAATGGTTTACAATAGATGGGGAAGAGTTGGTGTAAAGGGTCAAGATAAGTTACATGGCCCCTACACATCGCCAGAGTGTGCAATCCAAGAGTTTGAACAAAAGTTCTATGCCAAGACTAAGAATCAGTGGTCTGACCGGAAAGAGTTTGTTTGTCACCAAAAGAGCTACACATGGTTGGAAATGGATTACACCGAAACATTGAAAGAATTAGATGTGAGTTTTCATTTTTCTCTTATTCTAATGCTTAGTTGCATAGTAGCTTTATGCTTGAGGTACCTGCATTTTGAACATATTCAATCTTAATATGCACTTGATTAAATTTGGTGCTTGCATCTTGTGCTACGTATGTAAAACAATATTATCATCGAAGAGAGAGGGACATTCAAAAAGGAGAAATAAATATAAATAAGGGGGATGCCCATAGTTGTCACCGCACTTTGACGATGAGGCATGATGGTGGTGATCGCCGGGGATGCCTAAAGCGACAAAGGCAACCTCCATGGCGTCCGTATGGCCACAAGTTGTTTACAATGTGTAATTTATATATTATTTATTTTACTTCACAAGTATATTAAACAATAAAATTTCAAATACATTAAACCAAAATATAACCACTTTAAAGATAAATAATACGCCACTTTTAAAGATAAATAGAGAATACCCACTTTAAAGATAAACAATACCCACTGAATAAAATTGTCACTTAATCTAAAACTTGAAAAATATATCATTTTCCTAATAATAAACTAAAACTTAAGTCAATAACTTAAAGAAACAGTTAATTGGCTATTTACCCACATTTAAATCAGCCTCTCCACAAAGATATACTTAAAAGACTTGAAAAGACAATAAAATTGCCACTTAATCTAAATAGAAAATCAAGGTGGAGAGAAACAAACTTGTAGCTGTGTGAGAGAGGGTCGAAGGGTTGGGTCACTGCAACTGTAGGAGAGAAAAAGAGAAACTAAGGGTTGGGTCAACTCAAGGTTGTTGCGAGTCGCTGCTATGGGACTACAATGGAGCTGCGATGGGTCTATGATGAGTCGTGAAGTGTCGAGAAGAAGTTGAGAAGAAGAGTTGAAGTACTCACGACGAGAAGAAGAGTCGGAGTACTTAATTTAGGCAGATAAGTCTCAATTTTTTGTTTTAGGGTTTATCCTTTATTTTTAATCGATGGGTCACCGTCAAGGGTAAAACCATGTTTTAAAGTCTTGGGCCAGAGCTGCGCGTGCGCCTTGGTAGCTCGGCGTCTCAAGGCGTCGCCTAGGTCACATGAGACGCCTAGCTACCAAGGCGCATGCTTTGGCAACTCTGCCTTAAGTAGACTCACGCCATGCGAGTCCTTCCATCGCCGTGATGCCTAGGCGACGCCGTGACATCGTCGTGACGACGCCATGACAACTATGGGGATGCCTGTGTTATATAGGTAGTATTTCAAATTATTTTCCTTAATCTAATTTTGATTTTCTATTGCCTAGACAAAGTTGGAGGTCCCATGTGCCCAAAGTTTGAGTGTCTAATCTTTGTTATTTTGGCGATCTTCCACCTTAACATTTGTAACTTTCAATTCATATTGTCCACTACTTCATGAACTCCTGATAGCCATTATCAGGTCCAAGCGAAGTTTAACTCTACAATCAAAATTCAACCTCAAGAAACAAATCTGGAATCTCGTGTGGCAAAGTTTATCTCTCTTATTTGCAACATTAGCATGATGAAGCAACAAATGATGGAAATAGGTTTGTTACTTACCCTATTTTTTCTTCTTATGCTACTAGGACACAGTACATGAATGAAAAAGCAATCTGTTTTATTTGATCATCGACATTGTTATATTTATGAGTTCTCATCCTATAGAATATCTGCATATTAAAATTTACTCTGATAATTATATTCTAATGTGTACCCTCTTAACTATTGATAATATTATATTAGTTTGACTCATGTTGTATTCAAATTTTTTTGTATATGATCTTAATAGGATATAATGCTGAAAAGTTGCCACTTGGTAAGCTAAGCAAGTCAACAATTTTAAAGGTTAGTCTTTCTGTGATGCACTTGTGTTTCCTTATGATACATTAATATCATTTCTGATTTGGTTATTATGTTAAAGCGAAAATAAAATGTAAAGGTTATGTTTTATATTTTAACCAAATGCAAAGGTTAGTTATAAGCCAAGTATACTTGAAATATATTAAGGTAGGAGGGTACAAAGAATTTGGGTTCAGGCTCAAAATTTGTTGATGCTTAAATTTGGTAGGACATGAACATGGATGTGGACTACTAACTGTTCCAATAGCTTAAGTCATGAGAAAATGACACAATATATATTGAACTTTTTGCACCTCCTCACTCATGCAATCCCATTTTTGCAGTTGAACAAGTAACCCAAAGAAATGAACTAGACATAGACAGTGTGTGAATGAGCGAATTTTTGGGGGAGTTGAACTAACTACTAAGACATTCCAAAAGAAGCTCTCTTATAATGTTAGACCACCAGTTGCTGTTGCTCCAAAAGCTTAAACTATTTGTGAATGGGCCAACAATGTAGATATAAAATTTTCTTGGGAATGTTACTGTGAGGATCTATTTAGGTGGTTGGCAATGGTATGACTGATCAATGCAACTTAAGGGTTGGTGCTAATTTCAGCTTTTAGTCTGGCTTCAGAGATGATTCAAGTACGTAGGTAGATGAGGGAAAGTAGAGTCCACTGATGGAAGTTGCTTTGCAAGCTTTTAGTGTCAATCTATTAGATCCTTGCCTGCAAAGTTCTCTCTAATTGAATTTTTAGTTATTTGGGTTCTCATAGGGATGATGTTTACCAATAGCTTAGTTGGACAAGAATTGTCTATTACATCATCTCATGGCTGTTTGATTTTTAACTTGAGTTAATCTAATTCAGGTTGTCTTCAGAGGGTGGTGCCTAGTAATTGACACAATTGCAACAAATAAACACAACAATAAGGCTGTCCTTTTAAGGTTTTTGGGGCAGGGGCCACAACAAGTTGTAGCCACCTATTTTAACTCCTAAATCTAAGCAGGTATTTTTCAAGATTTTTTTGCTGGTAAGGTTGGGGTGAAAGGGATTCTGTAGCTATTAGTCTTAATCCCTACAAACATATTTTTAAATCTAAAGCCTCAGTTTTCTGCTTACTAAAGCCTATAAGTTTGCCTATTTCTGCAATTTGCATAATTTCCACTTCAGATTTAGAATGGGCCCATAAAATTTAGGAGAGGTCTAGTTTCAGTATGCAGCAGATTTACTTATGAAGTGGTTTTATAATATGTTGAGGAAGGGAAGAGGAATGGTTCTTTATTTCTCAACTCTTTATTTTAAAGCATACATGTTTTGATTTGAATCTTTATAGGGATACAAAGTGTTGAAGAGGATTGCTGATGTGATTGGCCAATCAAATAGGAAAAAGCTTGAGCAGCTAAGTGGGTGAGATTCAAAATATGGTTTCTCTAATGCCTAATTATAGTTATTTTCACATTTCTAACTGCAGGGTTCTTTCAAACTTATAGTTATGCTGCAGTATAAAGTTTTTGCTGCTATGCAAAATTTTCACCACATATGACCAATATTTGACAATATCTCATATGATTTTTATTTGCAGAGAATTTTATACAATTATTCCTCATGATTTTGGTTTTAGAAAGATGCGTGAGTTCTCTCTCTCCCTCCACCTTGCTCCTTTTTGTATACTCGCTTATAACGTTTGTAGTTGATCATATTCAGATAGTACTTTGAATATAGTGAATTGCTACTTTTCTTTTGTAAGTATGCCTAATGAACGTTAAAAACGTAATTTGGCAGGTGAGTTTGTCATTGACAGTCCTCAAAAGTTGAAACGTAAATTGGAAATGGTAGTTCCCTTTTCTTTGGTGATCATACATTGGGTTGCCATGAGATTTGGTGTATGTATACGTTTAGTCTCTTTTATTTCTTCATTGACAATGATTAATTCTAATATGGTTGAAGGTTGAAGCCCTTGGTGAAATTGTGGTTGCGACTAAATTGTTGGAGGAAGGCACTGGAATGCAGCAGGTATTGCTCTTTGGGTCTTCTCTAACTTGATTAACTTTGTATGGCAAGTCTGAGGGTCTCCTGTTGTTTTGGTCATTTTCTTAAAGTCGCATGCAAGAATTTATCCAAGTATATGCTAAAGCTGACGATGCTGAGCTTTTTTGCTGAAATCAACAGTTCTAGATCCTAGATGTACTGCTGAAATCTCAATTTTAGTGAAATCATTTTTTCTTTTGTACGATTTTACTCTATCACAACTTTGGAAGGTGGGAATTGGGTTTTACATCTTGACTTCTAGAAGACTAGAATCAACACTTGAAGTTCAGTTATTTTATAGGTATAAATTATAACCCACCCATTCCCCCAACCCTAACCCCTACCCCTACCCCTACCCCTACCCCTCCAAAACAATAGACAAACTCTAACCATTATCAGACAACTTGAATTGTTTTAAATTTCCCAGGATTGAAACCTAATTTACGAGTCATTCTTTTTCCTCCTTGCTACAACCTTTCAGTTTTTATCCTTTCAATAGTCCCTAATGCTTCATTTCTTGAGATCAAGTTACTCTGTCCTCCTTTTAAGTTTTAAATAGTAATTTATTTTTGTTGTTGTTCATAAGTAGTACAAAAATCTAGTTGTAGTTTAAATTGTATTCATTGGACCTAGTTGTGCTTTACTGATTGTATTTTACTCACTTCAGGTCTTTGGAACTGTCAATACAACACATGTATTCATTTTAGATCCCATTCAAGTTGAATTTGTGTTCGCGTTTGCAGTCATATAGTATATACATAGGATACTAGCTTTTCTGTTGAATGACTTGTAACTTTGGTTTTTTAAGTTTAACTATCTCCTATTGTAATAGGAAGATCCATTGTATTCTTGTTATGAACGCCTCAATTGTGATTTAACGCCAGTTGAAGTTGATTCCAAGGAGTTTTGTATGGTAAGAATCACTTCTTTTATTTAGTTAACGCAGTAGTCCCTTAACATGTATAAACTTTTAAACATAAAGTTAGCAACTTGTTCTCTTCCTTCCTTGAAATTTGAATGATCCGAAAGCCATTTTAAATTAGTTCTGCAGTTTATTAGTTTTTCTTCATATGGATGAACCAACCTTGGTAATTTATATGTAGATTCTTTGTTTGTGCTCAGGTTGTTAAGTATATGAAGAACACTCATGCAAAGACACATGCAAACTATACTGTGGATGTTGTCGAGATATTACGTGTGTCAAGAAAGGGTGAGCTTGAGCGATTCAATAAGGTAAGTAGAACATTTTCCATTATTATGTGGTATCTTTTTCCTTGTCTTGAAGTCATACACTGTTGCTTTCAGAATTTCATTATTCATAATCATTTTAAGCCTGGTATAACTTCTGCTGTTATTCTTCTGAGCAGTTCTCCAATACAAAAAACAGAATGCTACTGTGGCATGTTCTCGGCTCACAAACTGGACTGGAATTCTAAAAGAAGGTTATCCTTACTTCCATTTCATATTATTTGTTTGTTAAAAATATGCAAATTTTCTCACTGCAATTTTTACCATGACAAACCACCAGGTTTGCGCATTGCTCCTCCTGAAGCACCTGTAACAGGTTACATGTTTGGAAAGGGTGTTTATTTTGCTGACATGTTCTCGAAAAGTGCAAATTATTGTTGCTCAAGTCATACGGCTACAGCTGGTGTGCTGCTTTTATGTGAGGTTGGCATTGGTTGAATACGTAATTTCTTTGTAAAAGATCTAATGTGTTCTTGAATACATTCATAAAGCTAAATGCATTTTGGAGTGTGTCGTGTGCCATCAATCACTCTCTTCATTTATTGTACATTGGTTAGAAAATTTTCTAATCACTGATATTCAGCCTTTTTGTTATGTTGAACTAAATAACTTCCTTGGAGTTGGTCTTCTATGAAATTGCTATCATCTATGTTTTAGGTTGCTCTGGGTGACATGGCTGAGCATCTAACAGCAAACTATGATGCAGACAAGTTGCCAGATGGAAAGCTAAGGTTTAATTCTTCCAGTGACTTCTCAATCTCTTATTCCTTCTCCCTTGTATGTTTGAGAAATTTGAGGCCCTAAAATTTTATTAACAATATAACCTATTCACAATTGCTTCATGTTCATATAAGTTATATTAGAGTAGAAGTAACTGATACAAGGTTTACATTAATATTTCTTTCCTGTCAGTTGTTAGAAATCAATACTTCATTTTCTAATTCTAAAAATTTCACTTGTATTTTTCATGGTACGACCATGTTAATCCACTCAAAACAGTAGTACAAAATAGCCACGGCCTACCTAGAATACAGATGTTCTGTAAAATTAGGTGAATGGCACCTCTTAGTTTCACTTTTTCTAAGCCAATGAGTTACCTGTTATATCAATTTAAATCCTTGGGTTCCTAAAGCCATCTGGACCCAATATCAATTGCCATATACAGATTGCTTCCAGGATACTCTCCAATCCACAAAAGGAGTCCCATTTACCAATTTCTTTTGTTCCAAAAAAAGAGTACATTGTTTAGAGATAGTAGAGTATAAAATGACACAGTATCCTTAAGTTGGTGATTATAGTTTCATAATCATATCACCCTACCGTGCTAACTACTTACTAGTTTTGGGAATATACTTGAGCAAAAGAGGACTTTTTGTGGAACTAAGGGAGTATAATATTGTTATATCTGACACTGCAGCACTAAAGGAGTTGGTGCAACTGCCCCTGATTTTTCAGAGGTTGAGACACTTGATGATGGTGTTGTTGTTCCCTTGGGAAAGCCAAAGGAAGCTTCAGACGTCAAGGTTCTACTCTAGTACTTTGATTTTTCATTCTTGTCAATTTCTTATAGATTACTAATTGAGATGGTATATCAGATTAATTAAGATCACTAAAACATTCAAATGCTTCTTCTTGCAGGGTAGTTTGTTGTACAATGAATACATAGCCTACAATGTGGATCAGATAAGGATGCGTTATGTCGTCCATGTTAATTTCAACTTCAAGAGATAAGAAATTGCCGTTAAAGGAGTCTCTTGCATATTTTTGGAAGGTAATGCTTCACTAGTTGCAAATATGGTAGCTTTTTGTATGTTAGACTTCACGGATATGATAGCTTCATAGTACATTACCTTTTTGCAAAAAGTGCCACAATGAAGATAAAAATATTCATTAAATTTCATCACTGCTATTTTTTTTCCTGCACAATTTTTATAGCAGCATCAATAGTCTATTGAGATTTATGATTTTACATCTTTCTCTAAGCCAATGGTTTAATTCTTAATTTGAATCATATAAGCTTTTATGATAAGGTATAGATATGATGTCGGCATAGTTGTCATGGCGTCGCCTAGGCGACGAGTCCTAGCGTTGGAGAAGCGCAAGATAATGTCTTGGACGCCGAGCTGTTAAGGCTCACACATTGGTAGCGAGTCCAAATTAAGTAATTAAGTCATTTTTTATCATGATTCATCATAATCTATAATCTATGGATTTTTTCAATTACCCAAATAACTCAACCCATGGCCCTATTCTTTTGAATGATAGTGATGCTCGTGAGGGAGACAGAAATGACTTTATAATTGATGAATTTGCTTGAGTTATGATTAGAGACACTAGAGAGTGGAGACTTTTTCATAGTGTTAGTTATTATGTTTTGGGTTTTAGTGTATATAAAATTTTATTGTGTAATATACTTTTGAAGGAAAATAAATAATGTATAAAGTGCACATTGTTTACAATTTGTCACCATACGGATGTCATGGCAGGCGCATTATCGCCTAAGCGTCCAACGGTTAACTACCACCGCGTCCCGCCTTGGCGCTGGGACAACTATGGATGTCGGATTACATTTATAATCTTAAACTTTTAATTATAACTAGCCACCAAGAGCACATGGATTGCATTTGTAATTAGTGGAAGGATAAATAGGAATTTCATTAAATTTGGATGATAAAATTGAAAAATCCAAAAAAGTTAAATAAAAAAGGATAAAATAATAATATATCCAAATTTGTTGATATAATAGAAAAAGAATAATTGTGATTTAATTACACCGATAAGGCCAACGTGTCGTTAATACTACAAATAATTTTGTAGTTATTAACAGAGTTGAAAAACAAAATTATTGCGAAATCCACTATATCCTCCTAAAAGAAGAAGATCATGACTAGTAGGCTTGTTCAAATCATTCGGTATTTTTCTATTGATCATAAAAAAACCAACCGGGTTCGGTAAATCTCATAACCTAACCGTAATCTCATGACCTGCCTCGGTATACTGTAATATTTTTGGTAAATATCGGATTAACTTACTTCTGATAAGGTACTCCTTAACGAATGTACCAATTGTCCGGTTAAATCTGATTACACTTTATACATATATGATATATGTATACGGTGGGCCTTTTCCACTTCTTTTTCCTACTTCTCTCATATAGTCTCCACTATTTCCCACTTCTGCATAAAGTCAAAGACATCAACGAATTGAAGTAAACCCATCTCAGAGACTTAGACCATCAATGAATTGGAGCAAAGAATAAACCATCTCAGACCATCAACGAATTGAAGAATTATGCAACTAATTTGATAAAATAAGTTATGGGTCCATCAATCGACAATTGCATGTATTGTCTTATTTTCTTTCTTATTTTTTTTCTTCTTTTTTATGTTTCTTTGCCAACAATGAGGTTGTGATTGATTTATTGATAGATCTGTTGGTCGATTTATTGGTAGATTGTTGTGGACTTGTGGTTGATTTATTGATAAATCTGTCGATTTATTTCTTGTTTATGCTAAAAGATTTAGTAATGATTGTTGGGTTGTTTGTTTTTATTTTTTTTGGCGATGTTTTGCTTGAGATGAGCTATAGATGCTTATTGCAGAGTTGTTAGATGACGATGTTGTTTTTCCGCAATACAATTGATGGGATTATTGCTTCAATTTGTTTCCTAAATATAACCGGTATTATTTTGGGTAAAAATTGATACCGTTCCGGTACCGAACTGGCTAACTGGTTCGGGATACCGATCAAAATAGTATCGGTACATAGTTTTGGTAACTTTCGGTAACCAGTTTGGGCCGGTTCGGTACGGTAATTTACCGATGAACACCCCTAAATGACTAGTGTTCATAATTTTGAAAGAAATTAATGTTAAGAGGCTGGCCTGATAATTTTATTTTATTTTCAACGATTATATTTTTTTTGGTGATTCTATAGGAGATTTTTTCGGAATTAGTAAAATTACATGAGTTATTGTGACGGCCAATCTTACGAAAAATTTCATGACTCGGTCCTGAGCATTTCTCATGAACTCGAACCTGAACAGTCTTAACATCATTTCTTATTTTCAAGAATCTTTCTTCAGGACCATGAACAATCTTAAGGAATCCTAAAGTTCTAAAATCAAAACTGACCATAAGAGATTTAATAAGCAAAGCTATTGTGAAAGTTGTAAAATTAATGTTTGGCTCTAAGTTCCTAAAAGTACTATCAATAAGACCGTAACAACTTAATTACAATTACTAATTATGAATAACTATTAAGCAGCCCTCTCACACATGAGAGTGGAGGCCATCATATCTTTATATTAGAGGGCTGACTTATGAAATTATCAAATTTATTTATGAAAATATTATATCCACGGCTGGAAAAAGAACTATCCCGTAAGAAAATAAGAATTTAAAAGTAACTCAAAATGTATTGTATAACGATACGAAAATTTCAAACCAATATACCATTAGCCATTTATTTATTTGGAGGAAATATATTACATATCGCAATATTACTCATCAAAACAACACATTCCCGTAGGCGACTAGGTATATGTGGCTCCTCTCCATGCTCATGACGATGAGGGCTCTTATTTAGTATCTAATTTATTAATTTACTCATAGTAAATTTAAGCAGACTCCCTTTGTGAGCTAGATGAACTAAACACAACAGACTCCTTTCGGTTGGACTTCAAGTTTCTGGCGTCCGCCCTGGAAATCTGGTATGAGTTCATCAACACCTCCTCAGGCATACCTCGGATAGCCGACATCCTTCCGGCTATTTGGCTTGTCATTGCGTTATCGTTGGTTTTGAATGTCACCCACTCTAGACCTTCACTACCTGCCTTTTTTACCACCGCGAAGTTTTGTGGTACGATTATTAGCTGACCACGTTGTACCTGATCATCAAAGACTGATTTTCCTCGGTTGCCAACAACCTGAACTCTTCCGTTCCCTCTAATGATGTAAACTATGCTATGGGCATTCAAAGTCCAATGGGGTGCCAAAATTGCATTCTGAAAATTATTTTATACCAAAATAATCAATAAATAACTATTAAAAAATATTTGTTTGTTCAACCAGAATATTTGTTTGTTCAAGATTCTTACGCTATAGAGTACTCCCCTCTTAGCACTGAGCTGGAGATTGTTGAGCACGGGAAACTTGTTACTATTGAGGGTGCTGATGCGTCCGCCACGTGGGTTGTACACGTCAGCATGCTGTGGGCTTGCAATGTTTTCTACAAGCTTCACTGTGCATAGAGTTTCCTCAAAACCATTAGAACCTCCATTACCATACTGATGTTGTTCTTTTTGATCGAATTCTTGGGCAACCAACTTAAGGTTTTCGGCTCGAACAATAAATCCTCTCTGATCCTGTTGGCCCGTTAACTTCCTTGCGGTCTCGGTATTAACATTGAATGCATCTGCTATAATCTGCTCGTCGAAACCGTTGAAGATGTTGCCAGCTTCTTGACTCTGGCCTTGTTGACCTTGTTGGCCTTGTTGTGGATTTCCAGCAAGGAAGAATCTCTGAGACCAAATATATCGTACAATAATTAATTGATTTATATCCTTATATTTTCAAGATACTCTATACACATACAAACCTTTTATGTTATGCGAAAAGAGGTGACAATGATACTTTTGAATATTTATGGTATGTTATTTCTTACCCTGAAGTTGTTATCAAGCTGGTTAGCATTATTGCTGGTGTCAATAAGTGCCACTGTAATAAGATCCGTGTCTCCATCATTGTAAACAAAATGGGTGACACCAGCGGGTATGGCACTAACATCACCCTCTCGGAACCGCCTGAGCTTCTGGTGGCGGTCGGTGAACCTTTGTCCCTGTTGTCCTCCGGTCATCTGTGATTCCGATTCATATGTCTCAGCACAACCCGGAAGCACAGCTCCCAAAATACCCCGGCCTGAATCAATAAAGATTATATTACTTCATCGTGACGTTACTCGTAATTATAATTAGTATCGATAACAAATTAAGAGAGCTAGTATAAATTGTCAACTAATTACCTTGGTCAATGTAAACGAGCTGCGGCGAACTGGCGTAAGCAGGCAAGAGAAGGCCTTTGGGTCGGATAACATGCTTGACAACCTCAACACCGGCACACACGAATTCCGGGCTGTTCTTGTCCCAGAACTGAGTCACTCCGGCCTCAGATTGTAAATGGCGGGTTGGTTCTTGGGCAGTGAGCTTATCGATGCGACAATCGGTTTTGGCTCGCAAGCGGGATCCTTGCTGCTGCGGGCTTCCCCATGCTTGCCCCTGGCTTCCCCATGTTTGCTGCTGCTCTATCTGAGCAGAGCAGACATGAAACAGAACAAGAATGCAAAGGCCAAGAGAGAGAAATATTGAACTTTTGTATGCCATTGTTGTATATACTTATGAAGATCTGAAGAGTAGAGATGAGAATGCGCTTGTATTTATAGCCAAGGAGAGGAGAGGAGAGGAGGGCTACGTACGTAAAACTTGCATGGTGACATTTGTCTTGTCTTCTCTATCTCTGTGCGTCATGCATGGCTATAGAAGCCTTATTTTCTTTAGACACAATTACTATATGTGGCGAAAATATACAATTTCTGTGGTGTTTTTATTTGCATGTTAAATTTGTAGTCTAGTAGTTTTATCGGAGGAGTTGATTTCTAGTTGCGTCAGCAAAGCCAACAATGGAGGCTAGTCATTAATAGGGCTGTAAATGGTAATCAGAAAATTCGTATTCGTCCGTATCCGTATTCGAAAAAAAATGGATATTATTCGTATTCGGAAAAAAATGGATATATCCGTATTCGGTTTAAAGGTATCCGTAAATAAACGGATACGAATACGGATATAGGCGTATTCGTATTCGATTAACATCCGTCCGTAAATATATCCGACGGATACGGATATCCGAATTCCGATATCTGGAATCCGTATCCGAATAACTTATATATATATATATATATATATATATATATATATATATATACACACACACACACACTTAATATTTACATTAATTAAGTTATTAATTAATGTAAATTATTAATTAATAATTTACCTATATAAGTTGTTAATAATTTAATATATACATATATATATATAATATATATATATATATATATAATATAATATATGTATTTATTAATAACTTACATTCATTTATATAAGTTATTAATATATACGTGTGTGTATATATATATATTAATAAATCATAACTTAGATTCATTAATTAATCACTTTAACTTATATTCATTAATTAATAACTTACATATACATTTATATATATAAGTTATTATATATATACACACATATATATTAATAACTTGCATTAATTAATTAATAACTTATATATATATATATATATATATATATATATATATATATATAGTAACTTACATTTACATATATATATAAGTTATTATATATATATATATATATATATAATATAAACACACATATATATTAATAACTTACATTCATTAATTAATCACTTACATTCATTTATATAAGCTATTAATATATATTTATATATATATATATACACACACGTTTAAGGACAACGGTCGAGAGGCGGGAGCAATGGACAATATAATTTTATTGTTAAAATGTGTTAAGTCTGAATTAATTTAAAATTAATCTAGAAGGGAGAGTTAAATAAATTAATTCACGTTTATGAATTTTTGGGTGGAGATAGTATTTATCACTTTCATTTGCCTAATTATTTAGAAACTAGAAGTCCAAATATGTAAAATAAGTTCAATGTCAATTTTGAATCAAGTTAGATTAACTAGTTGTCGCATTATAACTCGTACTCTCCATAAATATAATGAAAATAATTTCTTATAACCATGTAATTTATTTATTGAGGATAAATAATAAATAAATCTCCCATAAATATTACTATTCATTTATTAAATATTAATTTATTTTTCTTTTTTATTATTTAATAAAATTTGAAAGAATAATATTGAGATTTTAATTTCAATTTGATCCATCAAACAAAGTATCGGTTACATTATTGAATCTTTTTATTTTCACCCAAAACGTCAATTAGCATGTTCCTCCCTTTATAATTAGGATGTTTAATTAATATGTATGGTTTAAATATTAAATTGTGTTTAATTAATATGTATGATTTAAACTTTAATTTTTTTTTTCGTAAATATTTTGAATGAATTTTATATTAGGTTACTGATAAACGAATTCGGATATTCGGATATTCGAATAATTTGTCTATTCGGATAAAATAAACGGTAACGGATATTATCCGTATTCGAATATTTTTCCGAATACCGGATACGGATAATATTTTTAAAATTCGCCGAATACCGGATACGGATAGCGAATTAGTTTTCCGGATACGGATATACCTGTATCCGTATCCGTTTAATACCATTTACACCCTTAGTCATTAATGTACACGTACCAGGTTTTGTGCCACATTCACATCTTGCATTTATTTGAATTATAAAAATTGCAAGGGAATTGTGAGGTTTATATTAAATTATAATATTAATTTCCTTATATTAATTTCATCAATGAATTTGATAAGGTGTCTATTTTTGGTGTTAATGATATTTTGGGGATTACAAAATAAATACAAAATAATAATTATGGTTGGTTAGAACAGCTGGATAAATATTATTTTGTATGTCATGCTTATATTTAGTTACCGTAGGTAGCATTATTCGTTTTGGTAAGATACATTAGTTTGTATGTCATTATTTCTATCAATAAAGTGGATGATAGCTCGTAATGGACCCTATGATATATACCAACCTTTATATATATATATATATATATATATATATATATATCCCAACAAATAACCTTTATTCCATTCAATACATATAATTATTGATTTTCTTAATTAATTTTCGTTTTTGCAAGAGTATTGAGTCCATCCATTACTCCCTCTTAGAAAAAGATTATTTTTTTTGACAATTAATGTTAACAAAGGACTGACCCAGTTTAACATAATATTTTTATCATTATTTCTATCAATAAAGTGGATGATAGCTCGTAATGGACCCTATGATATATACCAATATATATATATATATATATATATATATATATATATATATATATATATATCCCAACAAATAACCTTTATTCCATTTCATACATATAATTATTGATTTCCTTAATTAAATTATTTTATAATTTTGAATACCACCTTTTATTTTCACGCATCACATCTCAGAAAATAATCTTTATTACCAACCTTTATCCTAGCAAATAAGTTTTATTACATATAATTATTGATTTGCTTAAATTATTCTATAATTTTGAATACATAGAATAATATATAAACTTGTATAACGCTCTCTAAACTCCCAACGGTAATATGCATCATCCTCTACAACTCTTCATAACCATTCTTGGTCTTGATCTAATAATGTATAATTAATTATTAAGTAAAAGATGGTACTTCACAAATAAAGCAAAGCATGTTGATACTCATCCCTTCTTTAGTTTCCTCCAATACATCACCAATAAATTAAATTTTCAAACATATGTTTTTTAGCAGTACAAAATTAATAGTGTGCTATATATATATATATATATATATATATATATATATATATATATATATATATATATATATATATATATATATATATATTCATTGCATAGAAATGTAAAAAAATGAATGACAACACCCAAAACCAATGATGGTTAAAAAATTATGACAACAAAATCATGGAAGGATGGTGTGTATCAATTCAAAGAAGGCATGTTTATCGAATAAAACACATACTCTCGTGTCACTATTAAAACATTAATTGGATGCCCTCAGTTTTTTGGCCTTTATAATTTTTGAAATGAAAATTTATATATAATAAATCAGATAAAATCGTCGTTGAACCTTATTTTTTAAAAATAATTGTTCAACCCTACTTTTTAACCCTAAAATTTAACAATATATTCTAACTATAAATGATTATCTACTTATCACTATCTCTTAATTATATTTATATATTTTTTAATTTAGGTAGTATTATTTACTGAGTTTATCACTTGCAGAGATATAGTACCTAAATTTAAAATATAACAAATTGATATCTATTGATATAATTAATTAGTAGTGTAAAACTATACCATTTGGGTCATTTAATTTTTGCATTCATTATTATACCTTAAAAATTATGATTTTTCACTGATAATAGAAATTTGTTAGTATATTGTAAAGTCATATATACTATATTTCCATAACTATTCAGACAACGTGATTGTCATATTTTTAAATATGTACTGATAACTTAATATAAAATACTCTTCAGAACGCAATCTTGACACCACTCTGGAATGTGAACGCACATATAATTTACATCACTAGAGGAAACGGAAGAATTCAAGATGTTGGAAACTCAGTATTCAATGATCAAATCCAACAAGGTCAGCTAATAATCGTGCCACAAAATTTTGTCCGAATAAAGAAGGCAGGTAATGAAGGTCTAGAGTGCGTGTCATTTAAAACGAACGATAATGCGATAACAAGCCAAATAGCGGGAAAGATCTCGGCCATTCGAGCTGGTATGCATGCCTGAGCAGGTGCTGATGAACTCCTACCAGATTTCAAGGGAGGAGGCTAGTAACTTGAAGTCTAACAAGAAGGAGTCTACTTCATCTAGCTAGGTCACAACAAAGCTCAAGGGAGTATGCTTAGATTTTATTATTGAGTAAACTAATAAAGAGAATAAATAAGAGCTCTTGTGGGCATGGAGAAGAGCCATATTCATATTAATTAGTCTACCTTGCTTTGAAAAGTGAATAATATTGTTGTGCATCGTATTTCCTAAAAATAAATAAATGGCTAATTAATTTTGGTATAACAACTATTGCACAATATATTCTTAGGTAATTGTTAAATCCACATCCGGGCTGTTCTTGTCGCTGAACTGAGTCACTCCGGCCTCGGACTGTAAATGTAGGCTAGGTTCTTGGGCAGTGAGCCTATCGAGTCGACAATCGGTTTTGGCTCAAAAGCGGGGTCCTTGCTGCTGTCGATTTCCCCATGTTTGCCGCTGCTCTATCTGAGAAGAGCAGACATGAAACAGAACAAGAAAGCGAAAGCCAAGAGATAGAAATATTGAACTTTTGTATGCCATTGTTGCAAACTCAAAGCAACTATCCCGTAATAAAACAATAACTTAAAGCAACTCAAAATGTATTTGTATTGTGCAACAATTTAGATACGAAAATTTTACAACAATATACCATTATCCATTTATTTATTTGGAGGAAATATATTACATATCCCAATATTACTCATCAAAACAACACATTCCCGTAGGCGACTAGGTATATATGTGGCTCCTCTCCATGCCCATGACGGCTCTTATTTAGTATCTTTATTAATTTACTCATAGTAAGTAAATTTAAGCAGACTCCCTTTGAGACTTAGATGAACTAAACACAACAGACTCCTTTCGGTTGGACTTCAAATTTTTGGCGTCCGCCCTGGAAATCTGGTATGAGTTCATCAACACCTCCTCAGGCATACCCCGGATAGCCGACATCCTTCCGGCTATTTGGCTTGTCATTGCGTTATCGTTGGTTTGGAATGCCACCCACTCTAGACCTTCACTACCTGCCTTCTTTACCACCGCGAAGTTTTGTGGTACGATTATTACCTGACCCCGTTGTACCTGATCATCAAAGACTGATTTTCCTCGGTTGCCAACAACCTGAACTCTTCCGTTCCCTCTAATGATGTAAACTATGCTATGGGCATTCAAAGTCCAATGGGGTGCCAAAATTGCATTCTGAAAATTATTTTATACCAAAATAATCAATAAATAAATATTCTAAAATATTTGTTTGTTCAACCAGAATATTTGTTTGTTCATTCTTACGCTATAGAGTACTCCCCTCTTAGCACTGAGCTGGAGATTGTTGAGCACGGGAAACTTGTTACTATTGAGGATGCTGATGCGTCCGCCACGTGGGTTGTACACGTCAGCACGTTGTGGGCTTGCAATGTTTTCTACAAGCTTCACTGTGCATAGAGTTTCCTCAAATCCATTAGAACCTCCATTACCATACTGATGTTGTTCTTTTTGATCGAATTCTGGGGCAACCAACTTAAGGTTTTCGGCTCGAACAATAAATCCTCTCTGATCCTGTTGGCCCGTTAACTTCCTTGCGGTCTCGGTATTAACATTGAATGCATCTGCTATAATCTGCTCGTCGAAACCGTTGAAGATGTTGCCAGCTTCTTGACTCTGGCCTTGTTGACCTTGTTGGCCTTGTTGTGGATTTCCAGCAAGGAAGAATCTCTGAGACCAAATTTAGATGAAATATATCGTACATTAATTAATTGATTTATATCCTTATATTTTCAAGATACTCTATACACATACAAACCTTTTATGTTATGCGAAAAGAGGTGACAATGAAACTTTTGAATATTTCTAGTATGTTATTTCTTACCCTGAAGTTGTTATCAAGCTGGTTAGCATTATTGCTGGTGTCAATAAGTGCCACTGTAATAAGATCCGTGTCTCCATCATTGTAAACAAAATGGGTGACACCAGCGGGTATGGCACTAACATCACCCTCCCGGAACCGCCTGAGCTTCTGGTGGCGGTCGGTGAACCTTTGTCCCTGTTGTCCTCCACTCATCTGTGATTCAGATTCATATGTCTCAGCACAACCCGGAAGCACAACTCCCAAAATACCCAGGCCTGAATCAATCAAGATTGTATTACTTCATCGTGACATTACTCGTAATTATAATTAGTATCGATAACAAATTAAGAGAGCTAGTATAATTTGCCAACTAATTACCTTGGTCAATGTAAACGAGCTGCGGCGAACTGGCGTAAGCAGGCAAGAGAAGGCCTTTGGGTCGGATAACATGCTTGACAACCTCAACACCGGCACACACGAATTCCGGGTTGTTCTTGTCCCAGAACTGAGTCACTCCGGCCTCGGACTGTAAATGGCGGGTAGGTTCTTGGGCAGTGAGCTTATCGATGCGACAATCGGTTTTGGCTCGCAAGCGGGGTCCTTGCTGCTGCGGGCTTCCCCATGCTTGCCCCTGGCTTCCCCATGTTTGCTGCTGCTCTATCTGAGCAGAGCAGACATGAAACAGAACAAGAATGCAAAGGCCAAGAGAGAGAAATATTGTACTTTTGTATGCCATTGTTGTATATACTGATGATGAGATCTGAAGAGTAGAGATGAGAATGCGCTTGTATTTATAGCCAAGGAGAGGAGAGGAGGGCCACGTACGTAAAACTTGCATGGTGACATTTGTCTTGTCTTCTCTATCTCTGTGCGTCATGCATGGCTATAGAAGCCTTATTTTCTTTACACACAATTACTATATGTGGCGAAAATATACGATTTCTGTGTTGTTTTTATTTGCATGTTAAATTTGTAGTCTAGTAGTTTTATCTAAGGAGTTGATTTCTAGTTGCGTCAGCAAGCCAACAATGGAGGCTAGTCGATTCATCAAGATTGTACAAGTACCAGGTTTTGTGCCACATTCACATCTTGCATTTTTATTTGAATTGTAAAAATTGCAAGGGAATTGTGAGGTTAATTTATATTAAATTGTAATATTAATTTCTTTATATTAATTTGATAAGGTGTCTATTTTTGGTGTTAATGATATTTTGGGATTAAAATATAAATACAAAATAATAATTGTGGTTGATTAGAACAGCTGGATATTATTTTGTATGTCATGTTTAGTTAGCATAGCATTTTTCGTCCATTACTCCCTCTTAGAAAAAGATTATTTTTTTTTGAAAATTAATGTTAAAAATGGACCGGACCCAGTTTAACATAATATTTTTCATGATTATTTCTATCAATAAAGTGGATGATAGAGTATAAAATATGACTCGTAATGGACCCTATGACACGAATAAATATTTTTTATCTTAAATATTACTCCCTCCTCTCTACTAATAAATAATACTAGTAATGCACAAAATCCCGTGGTCCTGTGTTAGGCCTAGACTTGGTTTGAAAAGGCCTTTTTTGAAAGGTTTAAAAAGACCCTGGTTTTTTTATCGTGGCCGGTTGCCCGGCGTGACTTGCCTGAGGCCTGAGATCTCTTGTACTTATTGGGAGGGAGAGTAGAGGATAGGGAGTTTAGGGTTTGACACGTGGCTTTTCTTTCTTTCTATCTGCATGCATGCATTATGATCATTCTGCATGGATGATAAGCCTAGTTTCTTTACACGTACATAATATAATATGTGGCGAAAATTGAGAGGAAATATACAAATTCTGTGTGTTTTTATTTGCATGTTTAATTTGTATTCTTGTAGTTCTATTTTAGGTGTAGATTTAAGCTGCGTCACCTACAATGGAGGCTAGTTACGCCGATTGATGATCATCACGAAATTTTGATCAACAACGTATAAGTATCAGGTTATGTGCCACGTTCAATCTTGCATCTATTCGACAGTTGGATGAACAAATTTTTGATGACAAAATTATGAAAACTAGTTAAGTGTTGTGCGAAACATGGATTTATTTTTTAAATAAATTATTTTTAATTATATATATATTATATATATAGGGCTAAATACACTTTCGTTACATCAAGTATTACCATATTTATAATTTGGCCCCCAAAAAATTTAGGCGTACAATTTACTACATAAAGTGCCTAATTACATAGAATGTTGCCCTCAATTTTAGAATCCATTTTAGTTTTACTTTCTCTCTCTAAAAACCCAATAAAAATGGAGAACAAATTTGTCACTCTAAAATCTCCATTCTCTCATTGGAAATGCATGCCCTTCCCAACTCTCTCTCGCTCCAAAATGGTGAAAAAGATGATTTTGTAACGGACGAAGGGGGAAGCCCATACCATTGCTATTTTGTATTTTTTAAAAATTATTATTTGGTTTTAAATTTTTTTTATTGTAATTTTCAAGTTTATTTTAATTTTTCTTTTTCTTTTTATACTTTATTTTGTATTTTTAAAATGTATTATTTTTTAAAAACTTTTTGTTGTATTTAGCCCTTAATAGTTTATACCGTGTATTGTAAGACCCCAAATTATTAATAAATAAAATTTATTTTTCTCTATTTATTATTTTGAAATAGTAAGGGTTGACTTGATTAATGTGGATAGTTATGGGTAAAATATGCAAATATTTCGAATAAGCAAGTGGTTATAAAATATTCATTATTGTTTTGAGAATATTCGTTTGGTGCGTGGAATATTCGTGATCGCTTTGTGAATATTCGCATTTACCTGGCCTAGCCTTTTGTGGGCCCCATAACGGAAAGCGATTGGATGAAGAAAACAAAAATATAAGTTGTTTATAAATAACAACAGTAGTTATTCACCAATTATCATTGTTGGAATACCCGTGGTTAAAACACACTAATACGCGTTGTTGAGCAAGAAGAGATACTCAGTATTACACTAATTATTGATTCTTACGTAAAAGCCACTACTCAATAATTGTTATGTAATTACTATTCAAGATTTTACTTTATTGATTCAATAATTCTTTGCATTGATATTTTATATTACCGTTGTTTCAATAAATTATCATTACATAGTATTTTCCATTATCTAGCAATAATTCATATTATCCTAATAATATTATTGGATAACATTATTGGCAATGTCTAGAAAGTTCATCTCAAGGAGAGGTTTGGTCACCTAATCAAGCTACCAAGAAGGAGAGATCCTTATTGAAAGCCCCTCTTTCTGGGAACTACCGGTTGCCAAATCTTGTGATTCTGTAATATTATTTGTGAATAATTAATTATTGATTTATATGATGAGGAAAATATTGATTTTATGTGGATATAGATGGAAAAAAAAATTTTAATGTGACAATTGTTGAAAATTAATATTTTATCTTTTTCTCGATAAAATAATTCATTTAAATATATTATTTTAATAATATATTAACGGTGATATTTTTATAATGAATGTGGGATATATGAGTATATGAGGAGGAAGAGTATTTTGTGGCATTAAATGTTTAACACACATTTTGTGTGTTGGTGACACAATTATTGATAGAAATTTAATTATAAATGTAAAATCGCCTGCTTGTGGATTTCGGTCAATTTCTTTTGGAATTTGGAAAAACTTTCTTCTCGCAAAGTTGTAGAGAATTGAATTTCCTATAAAAATTCATGAGATTTGAATTTTCCGGCAAAAGGGCTATTTATTGTGAATTATTGAAGTTCAAAACTCAAATAATTGATTTTTGAAGTTTAAAATATTTAAAATAGGAAAAACGTTTTTTTTTGTTTTGTGGGCAGCCCTAGCATGTGCAAGATAAGCTGAAATCAGTTGTCAAAATGTGCGTAGAGAATTTATAATATATATAATATTATTATATTAAATTTTCTACTTTGGTGTTCTAAGCATTTTCCTATAAATAGGTGTCTTGGGTTAAATTGAAAATCACACCGTAAATGAAGCTTTCTCTCTATATTATCGAGTATTCTTGTGAGTATTTTGAGTATACTTTGAGTATTGCTATACTCTGGTGCAAGTTCAAGTCATAGCCTTTATATCCTGTTTCAACTAAGTATTGTCTTTTCGAGGTAAGGGATGTTATTTTATTCGAAAAATGATATTATTTCTTCAATATCATTATGCCGAAATATTGGTTGAAATTTTTTATCAAATTTGGAATTTTTTCATGTCGGGTTACTTATTCATGAGTTCTTATTCACGAGTTACTATTCACGATTACTTATTCATTCAGTTACTATTCACGAGTACTATTCACGAAGCGTGAAGATGTTTTTTTGAACTTTCTATCTTTTGGTGTCTGAGTTACTATTCACGATATCACGATACTATTCACGATATCTGCACTATTCACGAATCACGACACTATTCAATCTAAAAATGAAATTTCTTCTTTTTGTCCAAAATATCTATTATGGATACTAGCTTTGATTGTATCCATGTTTTGATCATTCTTGAATTTTACTCCACTATGATTACTTATGAAGTATTTTTGAACTTGGATTGTTTAAAATACTGAATCTTAATATTTGTTCTTTTGTTTCACCGGATTCGCTTTCCTTTAAAATATTTTTCATCATCCTCACCCCTAAATGATGATATTATCGAATATCTTTGGCCCCGTGGTGCAAAGATGAATGATTTCTTGATGAATATCTTTGGCCCGTAGTGCAAAGATGAAACAGTGTTGAGATGAACATGACCGATCGATTAATATCTTTGGCCCGTAGTGCAAAGATGAACAGTGTTTAGATGAACATGACTAATCGATGAATATCTTTGGCTCAGTAGTGCAAAGATGAATATTTGATTCCGATATATATTGATTGATGTTACAGGATAAAATATCGACGATGAACTTTTAAATTCATATATAGAAGATAGTAGTTTGTATTCTCTACTTAACTCTTCTAATGAATTGTTGTTTCACCTGCATTGTTGATTTAAAACCGGTTGTCTATTGTATTCTATTAGATTTTTCCTGTTGAAGACTAACGATAATTTGTTGTATATTATCTTAGTCATAATATTCTTTATTGGGCTAGTTGAGCTCACCCTTTTCCTTGTTGTTCCATTTTTCTTCTCGGGAGGCGAGAATGTAGCGAAAGTACTAGTCGGGTATGGAATGAAGGTTCTAGAGAGAGTTGTTTAGTAGTCCTCACCATTTTTGTAAAATAATGTATCAATAATTATGATGGGGATTTATTTGCGTGTGGATATTGTCTAGATGGCAATATCTGTATTTAAACTCACAGTTTATATGTTGTAATAATAAAGTTGTAGTTATTTCTGTACCATGTATTTGGCGACTCAGAATGGGTTGGATGAAAATGGACCTATTTTGGGGGCGTCACAAAAGATGTATATTGATTGTTGTTATAGGGATAAAATATTGATGATGAACTTTTAAATCTTAGAAGATAGTAGAATTCTTTCTCTACTTGACTCTTCTAATAGATTGTTGTTTCCGCTGCAGTTGTTGATCTAAAACTTGTTGTCTATTATATTTTATCAGATTTTTCCCTGTTGAAGACGAACGATAATTTGTTGTATATTATCTTAGTCATAATATTCTTTACTGGGCTAGTTGAGCTCACCCTTTTCCTTTTTGTTCCATTTTTCTCAAGAGGTGAGAACATAGTAGGAACTAGTCGGGGTACGGAGTGATGGTTCTAGAAAGATGTTTTAGCAGTCCTCACTATTTTGTGCTAGAAGACAATTGTATTTCGTGCAAAATGAGGACTTATTTGAGTGTGGATATTGTCTAGAAGACAATATTTGTATTTAAACTCACAGTATGTGTTGTCGTATTTTGCACAACAATTGTATTATTGAAGTTGTAGTTTGCTTTCTGTACCATGTATTTGGCGACTAAGAATGGGTGTTGTATACCTATTTTGGGGGCGTCATATTCTATTTATAGAATAACTTTATAAAAGTATTCTGTTTTATATAAAAAGATTTTACTATACAAAATACTATGCAGACACTATACAACACTATGCATAATAGAATATAATATATTCTATTTATAGAATAACTTTATAAAAGTATTCTGTTTTATTACATTAATAATACCAATAAAACAAAACTGAGTGACTTATCACGTAAGCATCAGTAATCAATACCGTGTGCTACTATGCAACCACACGACATCGTACTTTACTACCGAGTAGTTCAACAAAGATTAATATGTAAAACTTCCGCCGTTATTTTCATAAAATATTTTTGTCATTTTCTCAATCAGACAATAATTTCGTTGTGGAGTCCACCAATGATTGTGCCGTTGCACGAATATTTCCTGATAAAAAATTTCCCCGACCAATCAAATATAATATGACAGCTTGCATACTTTGCAAAATTTATAAATATTACCCATAACTATAACATTATCTCAAATCCACACCATAATATTAAAAGCAAATATTTTGAAAAAATTAAATCTTTATTCATAAAATCTGGGGTTTCACATAGGGGATATTATTTGTTGTACTCGTAAGGGGTATTCTTTCTTTCTTATTCGTGAAGAGAACTTCTGTTATTCCATTCTTTATTATTCATTGAATAACTCAGATACGCAGGATACCCTATACTTGGTGAAATTCTTCATTATTCCATTCTTATTATTCTCATTGAATAACTGCTTATCTAAGTACCGCATACATGGTGAAATTCTTTTAATATTCCGTTCTTTATTATTCGCCGAATAATATCATGTCCATAAGCGTTCGTCGGACTGGTTCCATTATTTATTATTCGCCGGAATATCATGTTTTTTGTGCGTTCTGGCCTTTACCGGTTCCATTATTTATTATTCTATCGGAATATCCCGTCTGCAAGGCGTTTTACGCGGACCGTTCCATTATTTATTATTCTCGCTTAATATCCTCGTCATGCGTTCTGCTTACGCGGACCTGGTTGCATTATTTATTATTCTGTTGGGAATAACCCTTCGGTCTTGCGCTCTATCGTGACGCACGGTGAATCCTTCATTATTCCATTCTTTATTATTCGTTGGAATAACTCGCTCTATGTGGATTACCACACGCATGGTGAATGATCTTGTGTATTCATTCCTTATTAAATTGTGGAAATGATCTATATATCGTGGATTCCGCATGACGTGAAAATCTATTTACAGTTTCATATATTATATTATACTCAGTTGGTTAAAGCTTTGGCTTCTATACTCCATGAAATTAGTGGAATATCCTTGATATTTGCGCTTCATCCAGTATCTTTTCATGTAAATATTCTTCTGAGCATTCTTGAATTTTACCGCACAAAGCAGTATCATGTTGACAATTTGGACGTTATTGAGTTCAGGATAAATTAACTTATAAATCTTTAAAATTTATTCTTGAACTTGTTTTATTGAATTGTCATCATCCTTATGCTTATATTATATTGAAAGTCATCTTTGGCTTACGTGCATAGATGGACTTGGTATGATTATGACCAGGGATTATTCGGTATAATCATGACTGTAATGTGACGAATGATGTGGTAAAAGTCCTTTTTGGCCTGTAGTTCATTGGTGGACAGTTGTTGGTATGATTATGACCAGGGATTATTCGGTATAGTCATGACCATTGATGATTACATGAATATCCTTGGTCGTGGAGCAAAGATGATTCGATTTTATTTATTAAGTTGAGTCTCAGCGATAAAGTTGATGAAAAACTCTTCTAATGGATTGCTTGATCCGCTGCAGTTAAACTTGTTGTCTATTATATTCTATCAATTTAACATTGTTGAAGGCTAATGATAATTTATTCTACATTATCTTAGTCATAATATTTCTTACTAGGCTAGTTGAGCTCACCCTTTCTTTCACTGTTCTCTTCAAGAAATGAGAACGTAGCTGGGACTAGTCGGAGAACAGAGTGATGGTCCTAGATGGTGCATTAGTAGTCTTCACTGTTCTGTGAAATAGTGTGATAATAAATGTAATGAGGACTCCATTGAGTGTGAATATTGTCTAGATGACAATATTTGTATTAAAACTCACAACCTATGTTTTGTCGTATTTTATACGACTGTTGTATAGTTAAGTTGTATTTGTATTCAGTACCTTGTATCTGAAGACCCAAGATGGGTGATGTATACCTATTTTTGGGGCGTCACATTTTCTGTTGATACAACTCACATATTCTATCTTGATGGATTAATGGAATTCTCTAAAAGTGTTCATGAAAATCTAATACAAGACGACAACTTTCATACTTGTTGCATAAAGATTAATTTTCTTAGTTATATGCAGATCATTTTTTCATTTCAACATACATATGCGATGTGGGTATTCTCGATATCAATGTTTTATTGCTATACAACTCGGTAATGTTTCACCAAATTCAAGCTCAAACTTGATTAACGCTTCTCTTTACGAGTTGTTAACATAATTGTTATTTAGGATAGTTTTATATTTATTGTAAGACCCCAACTTTTATGAATAAAGATTAATTTTCTCTAAATATCATTTTTGGATATTATGGTGTGGATTTGATATAATGTTATAGTTGTGGGTAATATTTATAAATTTTGCAAAGTAAGCAAGTTGTTATAAAATATTTGTTTGGTCGAGGAATATTCTTTTGTCGGGAATATCCATACGACGACACGAAACAATCATTAACCCTAAATTATTATTTTATAAAAATAAAAATTATCTTTTATAAAAATAACAATACCAAGTTTTACTCGTTAATCGCTGAAATACCCTTTAATAAAGGTACATTATTACGCTGTGATTGCATAAGAAGCACACTACAGATTGATTATTGATGCTTACGTGAGAAGTCACTCAGTTATACTCAATTATTCCTACAGTAATTGTTGCATCATATCTCTTATATTATTGATTCAATTATTGTCACAGTATATCATCTATATAATATGTTATATTATTAAATCAATAATTGAGACGACAAGTTATAAATAATGAATAATTGTTGAAAGATTAAATATGTGTTGATTAAAAATAAAATGATTTGTGGTAATATTTATTTAATCCTTGATGTATATAAGAAGTCTATTATGAGACGTTTGTGGTAAGTTTGGTTATTCTATGGGGGCCCATATGTCATCATCTAAGAGTCTCTTTCGCTAATAGTGATTACCTTTACTAGACGTCAAACCACTTGTCGTTTTATATTACAAAAGGCCGAACCATTATCATTTCACATTACATTACAAAGGCCGAACCAATTGTTGTTTCACATTACAAATCCAAACCAATTGTTGTTTCACATTACAAAGCGCCAAACCACTTGGTGTTTCACATTACAAACGCCAAACCACTTTTCTTTTCACATCACTAGTTGTCAAGCCGCTTGCCTTTTCACATCAGTAAGTATAAGCTAGAAATCTTCTATAAATAGAGGTCTAGTTCTTCATTATTTTTCACAAATTCATTCAAGCTATAGAGAGAGAAAGTATAGAGAGAATAAGAGAGAAAGAAGAAGAGTATTCTGTTACTACACTACTGCAGTATTCAATCTCCTACTAAAGTAAGGGGTGTTATTTCTTTTGTATTCATGAAGAGAACTTCTATTATTCCATTCTTTATTATTCTGTTGGAATAACCTATATACGCGGACTACCCTATACATGGTGAAATTCTTCTATTATTACATTCTTTATCATTCTGTTGGAACATCCTGTCTGTGCTGTACGCATGACTTGGTTCCATTATTTATCATTCTGTTGGAACATCATGTCTGTGCTTTACGCATGACCTGGTTCCATTATTTATTATTCTGTTGGAATATCCTATCTGTGCGTTTACGCATGACCTGGTTCCATTATTTATTATTCTGTTAGAATAACCTGTCTGTGTGGTCTATCGCATGCTTGGTGAATTCTTTTGTTATTCCATTCTTTATTATACTCAATTGGTTAAAGTTTTGGCTTTTATACTCCATGAAATTAGTGGAATATCCTTGATATTTGCAAGCTTCATCCAAAGATCTTTTCATGGAAATATTCTTCTGAGCATTCTTGAATTTTACTCTACAAAGCAGTATCATGTTAACAATTTAGACGTTATTGGTTCCTGGATAAATTAATTCTTGAACTTGTTTTATTGAATTCCTATATCATTGTCATCATCCTCATATTTATATTCTGTTGAAAGTCATATGTGGCCTATAGTGCATAGATGGACTTGGTATGATTATGACCAGGGATCATTCGGAATAACCATGACCGTAATGTTACAAATGATGTGGTAAAAGTCCTCATTGGCTCGTAGAGCGTTGATGGACAGTTGTTGGCATGATCATGACCATCGATGAAAATACGAATATCCTTGGCCTGTAGTGCATGGACAATTTATGATTGTGATACTAATGAATATCTTCGGTCAGAAAAGTGGGATGATGTGGATTATTTATTGTCGAGTCTCAAATGATAAAAGTATTGAAAAACCTTTTAAATCATAGAAGATAGTAAATTTTATTCTCTACTTGACTCTTCTAATGGATTATTTGTTCCGCTGCAGTTAAACTTGATATTTGTTATATTGTATCAGTTTAACACTGTTGAAGGCTAACGATAATTTATTCTGCATTATCTTGGTCATAATATTTCTTACTAGGCTAGTTGAGCTCACCCTTTTGCTTTCATTGTTCTCTTCAGAAAATGAGAACGTAGCAGGGACTAGTTGGGGTACAGAGTGACGGTCCAGATGATAGCATTAGTAGTCCTCACTATTCTATGAAATAGTGTGATAATAAATGTATTGAGAACTTATTTTGAGTTTGAATATTGTCTAGAAGACAATAATTGTATTAAAACTCACAGCTTATGTTGTATATTTAAGATTGTATTTGTATTCTGTACCATGTATTTGGTGACTCAGAATAGGTGATGTATACCTATTTTGGGGGCGCCACAATTTGGTATCAAAGCTTAGGATATGATCCTCGCTAAGATGTGAGACTAGAACTAGGAGGGGAGAGACGGGTAATTCCTTCGCTAGTATGACCTACCTAAGCTTATTTGTTATTTAATTGGTCGGTCAGAGTATAGGGATAATATGTTACATGTCAATTAACCCTTGTTTTGTGGTAGTATTTGAAAATGACATCCGAGAATGTGGAGATAAGCAATGGAGCACATGAGACCGTTGAGTCCCCAACGATCAATACCCAGGATAATGTGCATCAAGAAGACCATAATCCTCAGATAAACAACAATACCGATCAAATGACGAACGATGGGATGTTCAGAAGCTTTATGTAATTCATGCAACATCAGGCGAGAGCAGCTCCTGTCCAAAATACAGGTGAAAACACTGGCAACTCTCGGACGATCACCGCTAAACAGTTCAAGGAGCTGGGACCACCGGAGTTTATTGGAGAGCCAAAACCATTTAAGGCGGAGACGTGGATAAAGCAGATCACCAAGATATTTGATGTCTTGGGATGCTCCGAGGAGCAAAAGGTTCCTTTTGCCACCTTTATGTTGCGAGGAAAGGTAGATTATTAGTGGGAATCGGTAAAGCGTACTCAACCTGCCGTACTGAAGATGACTTGGGAGAAGTTCCAAGAATTGTTCAACGACAAGTACTTTTCTGAAAGAATTCGTCACATGAAAGAGGTAGAGTTCATCAAGCTGGAGCAAAACAACATGACCGTGTCGCAAAGACGGCCAAAGTTTGCCGAATTGTCCCGGCCATAGTCCCATTTGGTTGATAATGAGGAGAGAATGATGCGAATGTTTCTAGGAGGTTTGAAACCCGAGATACGTCAATATCTTATCTCTCATAAACTGTGTTTGTATTCAGATGTTGTAAATATGGATCAGTTATTGGAGCGCGATAATGAGTTAACCCAACCAAGAGAGAGCAATCGACAAGTCGATAATACCAAAGGGTAGTAGTCATCGGCGGACAACAAACGTGGAGGAAATCAATATGCCGAAAATGGTAACCACTTCGGGTAATCATGGCCAAGATAATAGAAGTGGAAATTTCAAGAAGAGGAGATTTAATAATGATGGAAAGACGCCAAAGACCAAAGACCGTTGTTAAAGAAGGAGAACGACCACCGGTTATATGTTTCAAATGCGGACATGAGGGACACATCAGTCCAAACTGTACGCAGCAGTCAAAATCATGTTATAATTATGGAAAAGAAGGTCACCTAGCCCGATTTTGTCATGCACCAAAGTCAAGTCCAGCTGGGATGGAGGCATCAAAAGCAGTCCCAGACAAGACAAAACCGGTCGTTCATGGGAGAGCGTTTGTCGTAACCTCCCGAAAAGCGAGGAATCCGAACGAGGTGATCACGGGTAAGCTAATCATAAACTCTAGCAAAGTCTATACCTTATTTGATACCGATTCTACACATTCTTTTATTTCTCCTACTTGTGCTCAACTTTTAAATTTGACTTCGGAGAAATTAGACTTTGACTTATCTGTTGAAACTCCGTTGGGGGAAACCTTTATTACATCTAGGGTTTATAAGTCTTGTTTGATTCAAATCGGCAACCGCACTTTACCTGTCGATCTTATCTCTTTGAAAATACTTGCATTCGATGTGATTTTAGGGATTGATTGGTTAACCATTCATCATGCTAAAATTGAATATTTTCGTAAGGTTGTTAGCTTTCATGTTCCTGACCAACCTATTATGTGAATTCAAACAACCAAACCATTAAAGTTAATCACTGTCATTTCAAGCCATAAAGCTATTCGTTTATTGAAAAATGGATGTCAAGCTTTCTTAGCTCATGTCACTTGATTTAAACAAAAATACGCTACCTTTGAATGATATTTCTATTGTTAATAAATTTCCGATGTATTCCCTCAAGAACTTCCCGGCCTACCCCTGAGCGTGAAATCGAGTTTTTATCGACCTTGAACCCGTACAAAACCCATTTCCAAAGCCCCATATCGAATGGCTCTATTGAACTTCAGGAGTTAAAACCCAACTACAGAATTGTTAGACATCGGTTTCATTCGCCCCAAGTACGCCTCCTCGGGGTGCTCCTGCTCTATTCGTGAAGAAGAAAGATGGAAGTATGCGACTTTGTATTGATTATCGGGAGTTAAATCATGTCACCATCAAGAATAAAGTATCCGCTACCTCGCATTGATGACCTGCTTCGACCAACGCAAGGAGCACAATTCTTTTCAAAGATTTATCTTCGCTCGGATATATCATTAAATTGAAGATTAAAATCGAGGATATTCCAAGACCGCCTTCGTAACTCCTGCAGACGGCATTATGAATTTTTAGTCATGTCTTTTGATCGACTAATACTCCCGCCGCTTTCATGGATATGATGAATCGAGTATTCAAGGAATATTTGATCAGCTTCATTGTTGTTTTTATTGATGAAATCCTCATCTATTCCAAAAGTCGTGAAGATCATGAGCACCATTTGAAGTCGATACTTGAAAGGCTTCGTGAAAAACAAGCTATATGCCAAGTCAAAGAAAAATGCGAAGTTCGCTTGAGGAAGTAGCATTCCTTGGGCACGTGGTGTCAAAATATGGAGTATCTCGCTGACCCAAAGCAAAGATCAAGCAATACAAAGTCGAGCAACCTAAATCAAATGACCGAAAATACGTAGCTTTCTCGGCTTTAGTTGGTTATTATCGAGATTCGTAGAAGGGTTTTCTCGAATCGCTACTCCATTAACTCACCGACTCAAAAGATACAAAATTTGGTTGACCGAGGAATGTGAGAAGAGTTTTCAAGAACTCAAGAGGAGACTTATTTCAAAGACTGCTCGCAATACCATCTGGATCAGAAGGATTTGTCATCTACAATGATGTTTCAGGCAAGGGTTTAGGATGTGTTCTCATGCAACATGGGAAAGTCATAGTATATGCCTCACGACAACTCAAAGAATATGAGAGAAATTATCCTACTCATGATCTAGAGTCATAAAATCGTGCTTTCACTTAAAATCTGGAGGCATTACCTATATGGGGAGAAGGTGGAGATCTTTACGGATCATAAAAGCCTCAAATATTTCTTCACCTAAAAGGAACTCAATATGCGGCAACGACGTTGGCTTGAACTATTGAAAGATTATGAGCATACCATTCAATACCATCTTGGAAAAACGAACGTGGTAGCTGACGCATTGAGTAAAAGATCATATGCGGGTACAAGTGCGATATTGTCAACGCAAAGGCCCATTTTGTATGACTTGCAAAGGATGGAAATAGAGATAAAGACTCCAGGGACCCACGTGATGATGGCAAATATACGAGTAGAACCGACTTTAATCGATAAAGTTAAAGCTGCTCAAGCTACAGACCTGGAGCTGATGCGCATGAAGAAGAAAGTGCAAGAAGGTGCTATTCCGGAAGCAAGAATCGATGAAGAAGGAATACTTAGAGTCAACTCTAGACTTTGTGTTCCTAACGACTCTGATTTGAAGTATAAGATCATGATGGAGGCGCACAACACACCGTTTGCAATCCATCCTGGGAGTACCAAAATGTATCGTGATCTTCGACATACATTTTGGTGGAGCAATATGAAAAGAGAGATAGCGGAGTTTATCTCAAGGTGTTTAACTTGTCAACGAGTCAAGGCGGAGCATCAAGTGCCAAAAGGTCCATCAGCAACCACTTGAAATTCTGTAATGGAAGTGGGAGCACATTACCATGGATTTCGTTACTGGTCTTCCCAAGGTTTCTCAAGGAATTGATGCGATTTTGTTGATAGATTGACCAAATCTGCTAATTTCTTACCTATATGACAAACTTATACACTTGAACGTCTTGCTCGTATTTATATAAATGAGATTGTAAGACTGCATGGTATGCCAGTATCCATAGTTTCTGATCGAGACCCAAGATTCACTTCACGATTTTGGGTTAGTTTGCAAAAAGCTATGGGCACGGATTTACGATTTAGTTCGGTATATCATCCTCAAACGGACGGACAATTAGAGAGGACTATTTAAACTCTTGAGGATCTATTAAGACTCTGTGTCCTTGACTTCAAAGGAAGTTGGGACAAGTTATTGCCATTAGTGGAATTCTCCTACAACAACAGTTATCAAGCAAGTATCGGCATGGCTCCATTCGAGGCGTTGTATGGACGCAAGTGTCGTTCTCCAGTATGCTGGGATGAGGTGGGTGAAGAAACGTTGTTGGGACCGAAATTAGTACGTATGACTACGAAGAAGATTCAAATGATCCGCCAACGTATAAAAACCTCACAAGATCGACAAAAGAGTTTATGTTGATCTTCATCGAAAGGACGGGAATTCAACGTTGGAGAACATGTGTTGTTACGTGTGGCTCCATGGAAAGGAGTTACAAGATTTGGAAAGAGAGAAAGCTCAATCCTCGATTCATCGCCCATTTAAAATCCTCGACCGAGTAGGAACTCAGAGCCTATAGACTCGCTTTTACCGCCAAGTATGTCTCGTGTTCATAACGCTTTTCACATATCCATGTTACGTAAATATGTGGAGGACCCGAACCACATTATTGAAGTTAGAACCGATGAAATAATGAGCGGAAGATTTAACGTATGAAGAGGTTCCGCTCAAATCTTGGATAAGAAGGAACATATTCTACGCCCCAAGGTTATACCTCAAGTCAAAGTTTTGTGGAGAAACCACGATGTTGAGGAAATGACTTGGGAGTTAGAATTTGAAATGAAATCAAGGTATCCTCACCTCTTCGTAATACCATGTATGTACCCTAATTTCGAGGACGAAATTTCATAAGAAGGGGAGGTTGTAAGACCCCAACTTTTATGAATAAATATTAATTTTCTCTAAATATCATTTTTAAATATTATGGTGTGGATTTGATATAATGTTATAGTTGTGGGTAATATTTATAAATTTTGCAAAGTAAGCAAGTTGTTATAAAATATTCGCTTGGTCGGGAATATTTTTTTGTTTGGGAAATATTCGCACGATTTACACAATCATCAGTAGACCCCATAATGTAATTATTGGTTTGAAAGTTAGAAAATGACAAAATTATCTTTTATAAAAAAACTAACTATGAAGTTTTACCGTTAATTGTTGAAATACCCTTAAATAAAGGTACAAGATTACGCTGTGGTTGCATAAGAAGTTACACCAGATTGATTATCGATGCTTACGTGAGAAGTCACTCGCTTATACTCAATTATTGCTACAAAGAATTGCTACATCATATCTCTTATATTATTGATTCAATTATTGTCACAAAGATTATCTCACAATATGTTAAATTATTAAATCAATAATTGAGACGACAAGTTATAAATGATGAATAATTGTTGAAAGATTAAATATGTGTTGATTAAAAATAAAATAATTTGTGGTAATATTTATTCAATCCTTGATGTATATAAGAAGTCTATTATGAGATGTTTGTGGTAAGTTTGGTTATTCTATGGGGGCCCATATGTCTTCATCTAAGAGTCTCTTTCGCCAATAGTAATTACCTTTACCAGACGTCAAACCACTTGCCGTTTCATATTACAGGCGTCGAACCAATTGTCATTTCACATTACAGGCGTCAAACCAATTGTCGTTTAACATTACAGGCGTCGAACCAATTGTCGTTTCATATTACAAAGGCCAACCAATTGTCGTTTCACATTCAAAAGCGCCAAACCACTTGTTGTTTCACATTACAAAGCGCCAAATCACTTGGTGTTTCACATTACAAAAGGCCAAACCACTTTTCTTTTTCACATCATCGATTGTCAAGCCACATGCCTTTTCACATCATCATTAACATTGCAAGGGCGAGCTAGAAATCTTCTATAAATAGAGGTCTAGTTCTTCATTATTTTTCACAAATTCATTCAAGCTATAGAGAGAGAAAGTATAGAGAGAATAAGAGAGAAAGAAGAAGAGTATTCTCATTACTACACTATCATAAAGATTCAATCTCCTACTAAAGTAAGGGGTGTTATTTCTTTTGTATTCATGAAGAGAACTTCATTATTCCATTCTTTATTATTCTCTGGAATAACTCAGATACGCCATCACTACCCTATACATGGTGAAATTCTTCTATTATTCCATTCTTTATCATTCTCATTGGAACATCCCGTCTGCGTCTTTGTATTTATTGACTTGGTTCCATTATTTATCATTCTGTTGGAACATCTTGTCTGCATGCTTTTACGCATGACACGGTTCCATTATTTATTATTCTGTTGAATATTCTCGTGCATAAGCTTACGCATGACCCGATTCCATTATTTATTATTCATTAGAATAATCTCATCATATGATCTATCGCATGCTTGGTGAATTCTTTTGTTATTCCATTCTTTATTATACTCAGTTGGTTAAAGTTTTGGCTTTTATACTCCATGAAATTAGTGGAATATCCTTGATATTTGCGCTTCATCCAGTATCTTTTCATGAAAATATTCTTCTGAGCATTCTTGAATTTTACTCTATAAAGCAAAAGATCATGTTAACAATTTGACGTTATTGGTTCCTGGATAAATTAATTCTTGAACTTGTTTTATTGAATTCTATATCATTGTCATCATCCTCATATTTATATTCTCGAAAAGTCATATATATGGCCTATAGTGCATGTATGGACTTGGTATGATTATGACTGTGGATCATTCTAATAACCATGACCGTAATGTTACAAATGATGTGGTAAAAGTCCTCATTGGCTCGTAGAAAGCGTTGATGGACAGCTTGTTGGCATGATCATGACCATTGATGAAAATATCTGAATATCCTCGGTCCGTAATGCATGGACAATTTGTGGTTGTGATACTAATGAATATCCTCGGTAGTAGGCGGGGATGATGTGGATTATTTATTAAGTCGAGTCTCAAATGATAAAAGTATTGAAAAACCTTTAAATCATAGAAGATAGTAGATTTTATTTTCTACTTGACTCTTCTAATGGATTGCTTGTTCACCGCAGCTAAACTTGATGTTTGTTATATTGTATCAATTTAACACCGTTGAAGGCTAACGATAATTTATTCTGCATTATTTTGGTCATATTTCTTCTTTGGGCTAGTTGAGCTCACCCTTTTGCTTTTATTGTTTCTTCAGAAATGAGAACGAAACGAGGCACTAGTCGAGGCACAGAGACTACCCTTTCCGATGATAGCATTAGTAGTCTCTCACTATTCTATGAAATAGTGTGATAATAAATGTATTGAGGACTTATTTTGAGTTTGAATACTTGCCTGAAGACAATAATTGTATTAAAACTCACATTTCATGTATTGATATTTAAGATTGTATTTGTATTCCTACCATGTATTTGGTGACTCAGAATAGGTGATGTATACCTATTTTGGGGGCGTCACATTTATCAAGTAGTTAGGATATTGTTTTTGAATTGCCATAATTATCTCTTAGAAATATTTGATTATGTAATCCCTTGATTTTAACATAGGTGATTTTGTAAATCACTTGATTCTAACAAAGTGGTTATCATATATATATATATATATATATATATATATATATATATATATATATATATATGATAACAACTCTCTTTGTAAATGAAACAAGCAATATAATACAAAAGCCGAGCTTTCTATTAGCTTTAATATTTACAAAATTATACTTTATTTATTCCAAAATTAAATATACAATTTGACTTTTGAAGTCAAACCATATTAAACTTTAAAATTAATAATAAAAGTTGATTTCAATCTCAATTAACATTTATATATTTAGTTCAAAATTTTAAAATTAGCATTTATATATTCAATTCAAAATATTTAGTACCACCATATTCATAATAAAGACCCCAAAGAATTTGGGCTTACACTTTACTACATCAACTATCTAATTTAATTAACCCTCAATTTTAGAATCCGGCCAAAATTGGTTGGAATACCCAACCCGACCAAAAATCCGTTCGGGTCTTGTGTATTTTATATCAGTTGACCGTATAAATATACAGTTTGACTTAATTTTAAAAAAAATAAATAATACAGTATACATGTGACGCCCCCAAAATAGGTCCATTCCATCCAACCCATTCTGAGTCGCCAAATACATGGTACAGAAATAACTACAACTTTATTAATACATTTGTCGTGCAAAATACGACAACATATATACTGTGAGTTTAAATACAAATATTGTCATCTAGACAATATACATACCCAAATAAATCCTCATCACAATTATTTATACATTATTTTACAAAAATGGTGAGGACTACTAAACAACTCTCTCTATAACCATCATTCCATACCCCGACTCGTACTCGTTACATTCTCGCCTCTTGAGAAGAAAAATGGAACAAAAAAGAAAAGGGTGAGCTCAACTAGCCTAGTAAAGAATATTATGACTAAGATAATATACAACAAATTATCGTTAGTCTTCAACAGGGAAAAATCTAATAGAATACAATAGACAACCGGTTTTAAATCAACAATCGCAAATAAAAACAACAATTCATTAGAAGAGTTAAGTAGAGAATGCAAACTACTATCTTCTATATATGAATTTAAAAGTTCATCGTCGATATTTTATCCCCAGTAACATCAATCAATATATATCCGAATCAAATATTCATCTTTGCACCACAGTGCCAAAGATATTCATCGATTAATCATGTTTCATCTAAACACTGCTCATCTTTGCACTTTCGCCAAAGATATTAATCGATCGGTCATGTTCATCTCAACACTTGTTCATCTTTGCACTACGGGCCAAAGATATTCATCAAGAAATCATTCATCTTTGCACTTTATAGGCCAAAGATATTCAATAATATCATCATTAGGGATCGAGGATGATGAAAAATATTTTAAAGGAAACGAATCCGGTGAAACAAAAGAACAAATATTAAGGATTAAGTATTTTAAACAATCCAAGTTAAAAATACATCATAAGTAATCATAGTGGAGTAAAATTCAAGAATGATCAAAACATGGATACAATCAAAGCTAGTATCCATAGTAGATATTTTGGACAAAAAGAAAAAATTTCATTTTTCTATTGAATAGTCTTAGATATCGTGAATAGTATCGTATCGTGAATAAGAACTCAGAACACCAAAAGATAGAAATTTCACAAAAAACATCTTCACGCTTACGTGAATAAGACTCGTGAATAATAACTCGTGAATAGTAACTCATGAATAAGAACTCGTGAATAAGAACTCATGAATAAGAACTCCGAGCATGAAAAAATTCGAATTTGATAAAAATTTTCAACCAATATTTCGGCATAATGATATTGAAGAAATAATATCATTTTCGAATAAAATAACATCCCTTACCTCGAAAGACAATACTTCTAGTTGAAACACCGGATATAGGCTATGACTTGAACTTGCAGACCAGATAAAGCAATACTCAAAGTATACTTAAAATACTCACAAGAATACGCTCGATAATATAGAGAGAAAAACTTGAGTTTACGGTGTGATTTTCAATTCTAACCCAAGACCTTATTTATAAGAAAATGCTTAGAACACCAAAAGTAGAAAATTTAATATAATAATATATATATTAATTTGTCACGCCCACTTAGAATCATCTGAATTCAACAACTTAGCATGTGTTAAAGATGCCCACCAAACACAAAAAACATTTTTCTTATTTAAATTATTTTAAACTTCCAAAAATTAATTATTTCGGAGCTTCGGAACTTCAATAATTCATAATAAATAGCCTTTTTATCAGAAAATTTGAATCTCGTGAATTTTTATAAGAAATTCAATTCTCTACAACTTTATAGAAGAAAGTTTTTCTAAATTTCAAACAGAAATTGACCAAAATCCATAAACGGGCGATTTTACAGGCTATAATCAAATTTCGGTCAATAATTGTGTCCACCAACACACAAAATATGTGTTAAACATTTAATGCCACAAAAATACTCTTCTTCCTCATATACTCATATATCCCACATTCATTATAAAAATATCACCGTTAATATATTATTAAAATAATATATTTAAATGAATTATTTTATCAGAAAAAGATAAAATATTAATTTTCAACAATTGTCACATTAAAATTTTTCTCCATCTATATCCACATAAAATCAATATTTTTCTCATCATATAAATCAATAATTAATTATTCACAAATAATATTCTGACGTAATCACAAAGATTAAGTAGTAACTTAATGGTTCCGGGAAAGAGGGCTTTCCATAAGGATTTCTCCTTACTAGCCAGCAGAATTAGGTGACCAAACCTCTCCTTGATGTAACTTTCTAGACATTGCCAATAATTTTATCCAATAATATTATTCGGATAATATGAATTATTGTCTCAGATAATAAAAATATTGTGTAATGACAATTTATTGAAACAACAATAATATAAAATATTAATCTGAAGAATTATTGAATCAATAAAATAAAATATCTTGAAAGAATTATTCGTAACAATTATTAAGTAGTGCCTTCTTTACGTAAGAATCAATAATTGGTGCAATACTGCGTGTCTTCTTGCTCAACAACTCGTATTAGTGTGTTTTAATCAACGGTATTCCAACAAGATATTGTGAATAACTACTACTGCTATTTATAAACAACTTATATTTGTCGTTTTATTCATCCAATCGCTTTCCGTTATGGGGCCCACAAAAGACTAAGGCCAATCGTATTTAATATTCCACTGACAAAGCATTTAATATTCCACGACCAAACGAATATTCTTCGACAATAATGAATATTTTATAACCACTTGCTTATTCAAAATATTTGCGTATTTTATCCATAACTATCCACATTAATCAAATCAACCCTTACTATTTCAAAATAATAAATAGAGGAAAATAAATTTTATTTATTAATAATTTGGGGTCTTACATCTTTAATCAATATTCATCTTTGCACTACAGGCCAAAGATATTTATTTGTATCACCAGTTGGTCATGTTCATCTCAACACTGCTTATCTTCTTACTTACTACGGGCCAAAGATATTCATCGATTAATCATTCATCTTTGCACTACGAGGCCAAAGATATTCAATAATATCATCATTTAGGACCGAGGATAATGAAAATATTTTAAAGAAAACGAATCCAAAGGAGATGTAAGGACAAATAGTAAGGATTCAGATATAACGGTTTATCCAAGATCAATAATACTCCATAATAACCAATTTTGAAGCAAAATTCAAGAATAAAGATCAAAACATGGATACAATCAAAGATAGTAACCATAATAGACATCTTGGACAAAAAAAATTTCATTTTTCTAGTAAATAGTCTTAGTATTCGTTAATAGTCAGATATCGTGAATAGTCTTGATATCGTGAATAAGAACTCCCGATACAAAAAGTTTCAAATTTGATAAAAGTTCATACCAATATTTCGGTATAAATGATATTGAAGAAAATATCATTTTAAGAAGAATATAACACCCTTTACCTCAAAATATCGATCTTGATCGGAATATCGGTATAAAAGGTGAAGGAAACTTGCATCGATGAATAGAAACTCACAAAGTATCTAAATACTCACAAAATACACTCAATAATTTAGAGAGAAAAGCTTATGTTTACGGTGTGATTTTTCAATTCTAACTTAGCCCCTCTATTTATAGGAAAATATTAGCGAGACTTGACTGCAACACTCGATGGCTTTTACTTGCTACTTATTCCCACCCACCACATTTGAAATAAAATTCAGCACATTTCTTCACCAACCACAAGTGGGGCCCACCAATTCTAGAATTTTCCACCAAAATGCTAAATTCGGATACTTGATAATTTCTCGAACCAGGTCACCTCTTAAAATTCATAACAAATCATACGTTCATTTTTAATGGTTCAAAATTTGTGGACATATACTCAACTTATATATGTATAACATATCCAAAAATTACAACGATCCAACGGTCGGATTAAAAATTATAACTCACGCAATATATCTCAAAAACACTGGTTTAATTTTTAATACCTCCATTCCGAAAAAAATACTGATAAAACACCTCAACATTAACTCCTTCATTTTTAACCACAATAAATATATCCAACATTTATATCCACATAAAATAAATATTTCCTTATCATATGAATCAATAATTAATTATTCACAAATAATATTACGTAATCATATTTATGATGACCAGTAGTTCCTTGGAAAGAGGGGGCTTTCGAATAAGAATTTCTCCATCTTGGCGCGCGAATTAGGTGACCAAACCTCTCCTTGTGAACTTTCTAAACATTGCCAATAATGCTATCTAATAATATTATTCAAATAATATGAATTATTGATCCGATAATGGGAAATCTTTATGCGTTGACAATTATTGAAACAACAATAATATAAAATATCAACGCAAAGAATTATTGAATCAATAAAATAAAATATTGAGCAAAGAATTCATCGTAACAATTATTGAGTAGTGCCTTCTTCACGTAAGGATCAATAATTCATCAATACCATGCATCCACGCCAGACATCGTATTTTAACCACCGGGTATTCCAACAAAGGTTAATAACGTGAATAACTACGCCAATTATTTATAAAAACTCAAACTTATCGCTTTCTTCATCCGATAATTATTCATTATGGGGCCCACAAATGACTACGCCATCGTACGAATATTCCCCGACAACAAGAATATTCCACGACCAAATGAATATTCTCCGACAACAATGATTATCTTATAATCACTTGCATATTTTGCAAAATTTGCACATTTCACCCATAACCAGAGAATTATATCAAATTAATACCTTATTATTAATGTAATAAAACAGAATACTTTTATAAAGTTATTCTATAAATAGAATATATTATATTTTATTATGCATAGTGTTTGCATAGTAAAATCTTTTTTATATAAAACAGAATACTTTTATAAATTTATCTATTTTATTATACAATAATTAGAATATATTATATTTTATTATGCATAGTGTTTGTATAAAGGCTCGCATAGTGTTTGCATAGTAAAATCTTTTATAAAGTTATTCGTTTTATTAGATTATAAATAGAATATATTATATTTTATTTAAAAGATTTTGCTTTAAATATGGACCGTCAGATTAAAGTAAATCAATCTGGACCGCTTCATGAGTTAGTTACTTATCAGTCCATTTTTCTATAAATAAAGCTCATTCATTCATTATTTCTTACGAATTCAATTGAAACTCTGAGAGACAAACTATAGAGAGAGAAGAAGAAAAGTGTTCTCGCTACTTCACTACTTCTATATCCAAAGACTTTTCATTCTAAGGTAGGGAATATTATTTGTTGTACTTTAGTAGGGGTATTATTTATTTTGTATTCATGAAGAGAACTTCTGTTATTCCATTCTTTATCATTCTGTTGGAATAACCTATATACGCGGGCTACCCTATACTTGGTGAAATTCTTTTGTTATTCCATTCTTTATTATTACATTTGGAATATCCTCATCTCATGCGTTTTCTGTGGGACACGGTTCCATTCTTTATTATTCTATTGAATATCATGTCTGCATGCATTTTACGCTGACCGGTTCCGTTATTTAGTATTCTCGTGGAATAATCTGCATACATGCGAAATACCGCATACATGGTGATTTCATTGTTATTCCATTCTTTATTATTCATTGGAATATCCTCATGCATGTAATTTCGCTTTGACTTCGGTTCCGTTATTATTATTACTGTGGAATAACTTTTCTATCTTGATGCAAGCTGCGCATGCATGGTGATTTCTTTTGTTATTCCATTCTTTATTATACTCGGTTGGTTAAAGTTTTGACTTCTATACTCCATAAAATTAGTGGAATATCCTTGATATTTGCGCTTCATCCAAATCTTTTCATGAAAATATTCTTCCGAGCATTCTTGAATTTTACTCTACAAAGAAGTATCATGTTGACAATTTGGACGTTATTAGTTCTTGGATAAATTAATTCTTGAACTTGTTTTATTGAATTCTTATATCATTGTCATCATCCTCATGTTTATATTATGTTGAAAGTCATCTGTGGCCTGTAGTGCATAGATGGACTTGGTATGATTATGACCAGGGATTATTCGGTATAATCATGACCGTAATGTTACAAATGATGTGGAAAAAGTCCGCATTGGCCCATAATGCATTGATGGACAGTTTTTGGTATGATTATGGCTATGGATTCTCTTTGGCCGTAGTACAAAGATGAATTGTTTTATGGCATGATCAGGACCGTTGATGAAAACATGATTATTTTTGGCCCGTAGTGCATGAATAATTCGTGGTCGTGATACTAAAGAATATCTTCGACCGTAGTGCATGGGTGATTCGATGATGTGGATTATTTATTAAAATTTGAGTCCCAAATGATAAAAGTGATGAAAACCTTTTAAATCATAAAAAGATAGTAGATTTTATTCTCTACTTGACTCTTTTAATGGATTGTTTGTTCCACCGCAGCTTAAACTTGATGTTTGTTATATTGTATCGCTTTAACATCAAGTTTAAGGCTAATGATAATTTATTCTGCATTATCTTAGTCATAATATTTCTTCGAGAGCTAGTTGAGCTCACCCTTTTCTTTCAATCGCTCTCTTCTCTTCGAAATGAGAATATAGGCGACCGAGTCGGGGAGCGGAGTGATGGTCCTAGATGGTGCATTAGTAGTCCTCACTATTCGTGAAATAGTGTGATAATAATTGTAATGAGGACTTTTTTTGAGTTTGTATACTCTCTAGTAGATAATATTTGTATTCAAACTCATAGTTTATGTTTTATCGTATTGTACACGATAGTTGTACTATTAAGTTGTATTTGAATTCTGTACCATGTATCTGGCGACTCAAGATGGGTGATGTATACCTAATTTTGGGGGCGTCACAGTTGGTATCAAAGCTTAGGGATATGATCCCTGGCTGAGATGTGAGACAAAAACTAGGAGGAGAGAGACGGGGAATTCCTTCGCTAGTATGACCTACCTAAGTTTATTTGGTATTTAATTGGTTGGTCAGAGTATAGGGATAATATGTGATATGTCAATTAACCCTTGTTTTGTGGCAGTATTTAAAAATGACATCCGAGAATGTTGAGAATAGCAATGGAGCACATGAGACCGTGGAGACACCTCTAATCACCAACCAATTTAATGTGATTAGAGATATCCATGTGGTGATTGAGGAATTAAAAGTTGCACTTAAGCTAGTCGCAAAGGTAGCAACTGAGAGTGAGGAAAAAGAGGAACCTGAGGAGGATTTATTAGAAGAACTTATTTATCAAAATGTAGAATTGCAAAATCGTATTCATGAGTTAGAAGAGCAGGCTGAAGAACGGAAGGCGGTCGTGGAGCAAAGGAATGTAACAATTCAAAATTGTATTACCCGATGTGCGATAGCTGAACAGGAGCGCTCTTTGGTAGAGTATACGATATTAAAGCTGGAATCTGAGAATTCAAATGTCAAGGAGTATCTGAAAGAAGAAACAACTGAACGAGTGAGAATGAAAGATGCATGGGTAAAAGCCACACGACGCGTTGATTTTGTGGAAAGAGAAGGTCATTTAGCTCGATTTTGTCGTATAGTGAAGTCAAGACCAGCTGGGACGGTGGCACCAAAGGCGGATACGGACAAAACAAAGTCGGTGGTTTCAGGAAGAGCATTTTTCGTGACTTCTCAAAAAGCGAGTAACCCAAACAAAGTTAGCACGGGTTAGTTAATTATAAATTTTTGCGAAGTCTATACCTTATTAGATACCGGTTCTACCCATTCTTTTATCTCTCTTGCTTGCGCTCAACGTTTAAATTTGACTCCTAAAAAATTAAACTTTGACTTATCTGTTGAAACTCCGTTGGGAGAAACCTTCATTACGTGTGCTATCCAAGTCTTGGATGAGAGTCACAGTTTTGAATGATAATTCTATTGTTAATAAATTTTCTGACGTATTCTTGAAGACTTCTTAGCCTATCCCTAGAGCGTGAAATCGAGTTTTGTATTGACCCCAGTACAAAATCCATTTCTTAAACCCTCAAATATTTTCTTCACCTAAAACGAACGTAACATGTGTCAAAGACGTTGGCTCGAGCTGTTGAAGATTATGATCGTATCATTCAATAACATCGTGGGAAAAACGAACGTGATAGCTGACGCGTTGAGTAGAAGATCGTATGCGTTTACAAGTGCGATGTTGTTAACACAAAGACCCATTTCGTACGACTTACAAATGATGAAGATAGAGTTAAAGACTCTAGGAACCCACGTGAAGATAATGAATATATGAGTAGAATAGACTTTAATCGATAAAGTTAAAGCCGTGCAAGCTACACACCCGGAGCTGATGAATGTGAAGAAGAAGGTTCAAGAGGGCGTTATTCTAGAAGCAAGAATCGATGAAGAGAGAAAATCTCAACCCTCGATTTAATTGGCCCATTTGAAATCCTCGATAAATTAGGAACTGTGGCATATAGACTCGTTTTACCGCCAAGTATGTTGCGTGTTCAGAACATTTTTTTTACGTATTGATGTTACGTAAATATGTGGACGACCCGAACAACATTATTAAATTAGAACTAAACGTGATAGCAGAAGATTTAACGTATGAGGAGATACGTGTTAACATCTTGAATAAGAAGGATCATATTTGACGCACAAAGGTTATACCTCAAGAGTTAGAATTTGAAGTGAAGTCAAGGTATCCTCACCTCTTCGACATACCAGGTACGTACGTAAATTTCGAGGGCAAAATTTCATAAGGAGGGGAGATTGTGAGACCCCAGATTTTATGAATAAAGATTTAATTTTTTCGAAATATTTGTTTTTAATATTATGGTGTGGATTTGAGATAATGTTATAGGTATGGGTAATATTTATAAATTTTGCAAAGTATGCAAGTTGTCATATTATATTCGATTGGTCGTGAATTTTTTATCGGAAATATTCGCAATCTAAGACAATCATTAGTGGACCCTACAAATCAAATTATTATTCGATTGAGAAAAAACAAAAAATATTTTATGAAAATAATTGGCGGAAGTTTTACCGTTAATACTGTTGAACTACTTTCATTAATAAAAAGTACGAATATACGCGTGGTTTCATAGTAGCACTACCAGATTGATTATTGATGCTTACGTGATAAGTCACTCGGTTTTGTTTTATTTGTATTATTAATGTAATAAAAATGTAATACTTTTATAAAGTTATTCTATAAATAGAATATATTATATTCTATTATGCATAGTGTCTCAGATAGTGTTTTGCATAGTAAAATCTTTTTATATAAAATGTAATACTTTTATAAAGTTATTCTATAAATAGAATATATTATATTTTATTATGCATAGTGTTGCATAGTGTTTGCATAGTATTTTGCATAGTAAAATCTTTTTATATAAAATGTAATACTTTTATAAATTTATCTATTTTATTATACAATAATTAGAATATATTATATTTTATTATGCATAGTGTTTCAGATAAGTGCTCTGCGTAGTGTTTGCATAGTAAAATCTTTTATAAAGTTATTCATTTTATTAGATTATAAATAGAATATATTATATTATATTTTATTTAAAAGATTTTGCTTTAAATATGGACCTTCAGATTAAAGTAAATTAATCTGGACCGTTCATAAGTTAGTTACTATGCAGTCCATTTTTCTATAAATAGAAGCTCATTCATTCATTATTTCTTACGAATTCAATGAAACTCTGAGAGACAAACTATAGAGAAAGAAGAAAAGTGTTCTCGCTACTTCACTACTTCTATATCCAAAGACTCTTCTTTCTAAGGTAGGGAATATTATTTGTTGTACTTTCGTAGGGGTATTATTTCTTTTGTATTCATGAAGAGAACTTCAGTTATTCTATTCTTTATCATTCTGTTGGAATAACCTATATACGCGAGCCAACCCTATACTTGATGAAATTCTTCCATTATCCCATTCTTTATTATTCTGTTGATTAATATCACATGCATGCATTTTACTTGGACTGATTCCATTCTTTATTATTCTATTGGAATATCTCTTCTGCATGCGTTTCTGTACTTAACCTAGTTTTGTTATTTATAATTACATTAGAATATCCATCCAGGTCAATATTACACGCTTTGACTTCGGTTCCGTTATTTAGTATTCTGTTGGAATAATCTATCTATACGAAATACCGCATGCATGGTGATTTATGTTATTATTCCATTCTTTATTATTCTGTTGGAACATCATGTCGGTGCAAATTTCACCTGACCTGGTTCCGTTATTATTATTCTGTTGGAATAACTCGTCTATCTAAGCACCGCATGCACGGTGATTTCTTTTGTTATTCCATTCATATTATACTCGGTTGGTTAAAGTTTTGACTTCTATACTCCATGAAATTAGTGGAATATCCTTAATATTTGCGTTTCATCCAAAGATCTTTTCATGAAAATATTCTTCCGAGCATTCTTGAATTTTACTCTACTGAAAGAAGTATCATGTTGATAATTTGGACGTTATTAGTTCTTGGATAAATTAATTCTTGAACTTGTTTTATTGAATTCAGATATCATTGTCATCATCCTTATGTTTATATTATGTTGAAAGTCATTTGTGGCTTCAGAGTGCATAGATGGACTTGGTATGATTATGACTGTGGATTATTCGGTATAATCATGACCGTAATGTTACAAATGATGTGGAAAAAGTCCTCATTGGCCCGTAATGCATTGATGGGATGCTTTTTGGTATGATTATGGCTATGAATTTTCTTTGGTAGTAGTCTGATGAATTATTTTATGGCGTGATCAGACTGTTGATGAAAACATCGATTATCTTTGGCCGTGAAAGGCATGGATAATTCGTGATCGTGATACTAAAGAATATCCTTGGTCGTAGTGCAGGGGTGATTCGATGATGTGGATTATTTATTAAGCTGAGTCCCAGCGATAAAAGTGATGAAAAACCTTTTAAATCATAAAAGATAGTAGATTTTATTCTCTACTTGACTCTTTTAATAGATTGCTTGTTCCGCTGCAGTTAAACTTGATGTTTGTTATATTGTATCAGTTTAACACTGTTTAAGGCTAATGATAATTTATTCTGAATTATCTTAGTCATAATATTTCTTATTGAGCTAGTTAAGCTCACCCTTTTCTTTCAATGTTCTCTTCACGAAATGAGAATATAGCTGGGATGAGTCAGGGAACGGAGTGATGGTCCTAGATGGTGCATTAGTAGTCCTCACTATTCTGTGAAATAGTGTGATAATAATTGTAATGAGGACTCCTTTTGAGTTTGTATACTCTCTAAGAGACAATATTTGAATTCAAACTCACAGCTTTATGTTTTGTCGTATTGTACACCCATGCTTGTATTATTAAGTTGTATTTGAATTACGCACCATGTATCTGGCGACTCAAGATGGGTGATGTATACCTAATTTTGGGGGCGCCACACCCTCACCGTAGAAAAACTAAATCTTCGGAGTAGTGAAGTAGCGAGATCACTTTTTTCTTTCTTCTATAGTATAGTTTCTCTCAGAGTTTCAAAGAATTGTAAGAAATAATGAAGGAATGAACTTCTATTATAGGAGAATGGACCTAATAAGAACTAATTCATGAACGGTCCAGATTGATTTACTTTTTAAACGAGACTTCGGTCATATTGGTTTACTATTAAAACTTAAAGCAACGGTCCATACTGATTCACTATTAAAACTTTAAAACAACGGTACATACTAATTCACTATTAAAACTTTAAAGCAACGGTCCATACTGATTCACTATTAAAAATTTAAACCAACGATCCATATTGATTTACTATTAAAACTTTAAACCAACGATCCATATTTATTTACTAATATAATTTCAACCAACGGTCTGAAAATTAGCACATCTCCTCATGGAATAATATTGTACCCAAAATAATTTGGACCAAAAAGAAATATATCTCACGGGTGAATTGTAAGACCCCGAATTTTTTTTAAATAAAAAGGAATTTCCTTTATTTATTATTTTGAAATAGTAAGGGTGGATTTGATTAATGTGGTTAGTTATGGGTAAAATGCGCAAATATTTTAAATAAGCAAGTGGTGATATAATATTCATTATTGTCGGAGAATATTCGCTTAGTCGTGGAATATTTGTCGCTTCGGGAATATTCGTATTTACTGCAGCAACCATATGTAGGGCCCCATAACTTGAAAGCGATTGGGGAAGAAACGACAAAAAATAAGTTGTTTAAATAATCTACGTAGTTATTCAAGTATTAATCTTTGTTAAAATACTTTCTATGGGTTAAAACACAAGAAGACACCAGTATTGCACCACCGCTTATTGATTCTTACGTAAAGAAGGCACTACTCAATAATGGTTACAGTAATTATCGCTCAAAGATTTTATTTTATTGATTCAATAATTGCACGCGTTGATATTTTATATTCTTTGTTGTTTCAATAATTGTCATTACACAAGATTTTTCATTATCGAACCAATAATTCATATTATCCGAATAATATTATTAGATAACATTATTGGCAATGTCTAGAAAGTTATATCTAAGGAGAGGTTTGGTCACCTAATCATACCAAGAAGGAGAAATTCTTATTGAAAGCCCTCTTCCTTGAACCTGCCTGGTCACAATATTGTGATTCTCAGAATATTATTTTTGAATAATTAATTATTGATTCATATGATGAGAAAAATATTGATTTTATGTGGATATAGATTTTAGAAAATTTTTATAGTGACAATTGTTGAAAATTAATATTTTATCTTTTTCTCGATAAAATAATTCATTTAAATATATTATTTTAATAATATATTAACGATGATATTTTTACGATGAATGTGGGATATATGAGTATATGTGGAGGAGGAGTATTTTTGTTACCAAAATGTTTAAAACATATTAAACATGCTCTAATTGGACCCATTTATCGATCGAAATTTGATTATAGCACAGTAAAATCGCCCATTTGTGGATTTCGGTCAATTTCGCTTGAATTTGGAAAACTTTCTTCCAGAAGTTGTAGAAAATTGAATTTCCTATAAAAAATCGCGAGATTTGAATTTTCAGCAAAAGGGCTATTTATTGTGAATTATTGAAGTTCAAGTCTCAAATAATTGATTTTTAGAAGTTTAAAATAATTTAAATAAGAAAAACGTTTTTAAATGTTTTTGGGCATCTTTAACATGTGTTGATGGTTGAGATCAGATTGTCTAGATGGGCGAGAGAATTTATTAAATATATTAATATTATATTAAATTTTCTCGCTTGTGTTCTAAGCAATTTCCTATAAATAGGTGCTTAGGTTAGAATTGAAAATCACACCGTAAACTGAAGTTTTCTCTCTATATTATCGAGCGTATTCTTGTGAGTATTTTGAGTATACTTTGAGTATTGCTATATACTATGAAAGTTCAAGTCATAGCCTATATCCTGTTTTTTACTGTAAGTATTGTCTTTCGAGGTAAGGGATGTTATTTTCTTCAAAATGATATTATTTCTTCAATATCATTATCTTTGAAATATTGGTTGGAACTTTTTATCAAATTTGAAACTTTTTCATGTCGGGGTTACTTATTCATGAGTTACTATTCACGAGTTACTATTCACGAAAGTACTATTCATGAAGCGTGATGATGTTTTTGTGAAATTTCTATCTTTTGGTGTCTAATTACTATTCACGATATACTACGACTATTCACGAAATCGACACTATTCAATCGAAAATGAAATTTCTTCTTTTTGTCCAAAATATCTATTCGGGACTAGCTTTGATTGTATCCATGTTTTGATCATTCTTGAATTTTACACCACTATGATTATTTTTGAGGTATTTTTGGGCGTGGATAAAACAAAGTATGAATCCTTAATCCTTAATCCTTGTCATTTTGTTTCACCGGATTCGTTTCTTTAAAAAAAATATTTTCATCATCCTCGGTCTTAAATAATGATATTATTGAATATCTTTGGCCATGTAGTGCAAGATGAATGATTTATGATGAATATCTTTGGCCAAGAAAGTGCAAAGATGAATGATTTCTGATGAATATCTTTGGCCCGTAGTGCAAAGATGAATGATTTCGATGAATATCTTTGGCCCGTAGTGCAAAGATGAGCAAAAGTGTTTAGATGAACATGACTAATCGTGAATGTCCTTGGCCTCAGTAGTGCAAGGATGAATATTTGATCCCGTATATATATTGATTGATGTTACAGGATAAAATAGACGATGAACTTTAAAATTCATACATAGAAGATAGTAGCTTGCATTCTCTACTTAACTCTTCTAATGAATTATTATTTCATTGCGAATATTGATTTAAAACTTGTTGTCTATTGTATTCTATTATATTTTTCCCATTGAAGACTAACGATAATTTGTTGTATATTATCTTAGTCATAATATTCTTTATCGGGCTATCGAGCTCACCCTTTTCTTTTTGTTCCATTTTTCTTCTCGTGAGGCGAGAATATAATGAAGACGCAGGTAGGGGTATGGAATGAAAGTTCTAGGGAGAGTTGTTTAGTAGTCCTCACCATTGTTGTAAAATAATGTATCAATAATTATGATGGGGATTTATTTGCATGTGGATATTGTCTAGATGGCAATATCTCGTATTTAAACTCACGATTTATATGTTGTAATAATAAAGTTGTAGTTATTTCGCATACCATGTATTTGGCGACTCGTAATGGGTTGGATGGAATGGACCTATTTTGGGGCGCCACAAATGGTATCGAGCTTAGGGATATGATCTCCGGCGGAGATCGGGGAATAGAACTAGGAGGGAGAGACGAGTAAATCCTTCGCTAGGTGTGTCCTACCTAAGCTTATTTGTTAGTTGGTCAAGATATAGGGATATTATGTGATATATTGATTTCCTTAATTAACCCTTATTTTATGACAAGATTTTTGAGAATGTCGAATGAGAATATTAACAAAGGAGTAAATGAGACCGTGGAGATGCTCAGTTTTACCAACGAGGAGAACGTCTGAACAGTGGCAATGTTCCTCCTATGAACAACGCTCTCGAAAGCGGATGATGAACGACGGGATGTTTAGAAGCTTTTTTGCGGTTCATGCAAAATCGACATTTAGGAGCCTCGTGTACAAAATACGGGAGGAAATGATAAGAATGCTGCGGGTTTGTCACTACCAAACAATTCAAAGAGTTGGGACCACCAGATTTCCATGGAAAGCCGGGATCCGATCAAGGCGTAAACGTGGGTCAAGCAAATTACCAAGATATTTGATGTCTTGGGATGCACGAGGAATGTAAGGTTCCATTCGCCACCTTTATGTTTCGTGGTGAAGCTAGACATCGGTGGGAATCATGGAAGCGTACTCTAACCAGATGCACTTAACATGTCTTGGGAAAGATTTCAGAAACTTTTCAATGACAAGTACTTTCCTGAAAGTATTCGTCATATGAAGGAGGTAGAGTTTATTAGACTCGAACAGAACAACATGACGGTGTCTCAGTACGAGGCAAAGTTCGCCGAAGTTATCCGTGCTCAGACCTCATTTGGTGGAGAATGAGGAACGAATGACGCGTATGTTTCTGAGAGGTCTAAAACCCGAGATTCGTCAATACCTCATTTCTCATAAATTTTCTTTATATTCAGATGTTGTAAACAGGGCTCAATTATTAGAGCGAGATAATGAGTCTGCTCAACCGGGCGCACCAACAACACGATAAAAAATCATACTTGGTGGCAACGGCCATCGGGACAATGATAACCATCGTGAAAGAAATTATCAGGCAAGAAATGGTAACCACTTCGGTGGTAATCATGGCCAAGATAATAGAAGAAATAATTCAAGTGGAAATTTCAAGAAGAGAAGATTAAACGATGGCGGGAAGATCGCGTCAGCGGCAAAGATCAACACCAAAGAACAAATTCTAGGGGAGGAGAACGAATCACCAGATAGATGTTACAAATGTGGAGGAGGGGACATATAAGTCCAAACTGCTCACGACCTTCCAAGGTATGTTTTAGTTATGGAAAAGAAGATCACATAGCTCGATTTTGTCCTCAGAAATAAATCAAGTCCAAATTTGGAGCAACTTGGCACCAAAGGCGATACTTTAAAAAGACAAAGTCAATCTTCCTCGGAAGAAGCGTTTTGTTGTGGGCTATTAAAAAATGCGAGGAACCCGAACGAGTTTAGCACGGGTTAGTTAATTATAAATTCTTGCGAAGTTTATACCTTACTAGATACCTGCCTACCCATTCTTTTATCTCTCTTGCTTGCGTCAACGCTTGAATTTGACTACGAGAAATTAGACTTTGACCTATCTGTGGAGACTCAGTTAAGAGAAACTTTTATTACATCCGTTGTTTAGAAATCTTGCTTGATTCAGTTTGGCACTATCATCATTACCATTAACTTTATTTCTATAGAGATATTTGTTTTTGATGTGATTTTAAGGTTAACTACTCATCATGCCAAAATTGATTGCTTTCGTAAGGTCATTAGTTTTCATATTCTTAAGCAACTCATTATTCAATTCAAGAACCAAACCATTGAAGTCAAACTCTTTCATATTAAATTATAAAGCCATTTGTTTATTGAAAACGAATGTCAAGCTTTCTTAGTCCATGTTATGGATTTGAATAAAGACACGCCGATTTGAATAATATTCCCGTTGTTATTGATTTTTCCCGATTTTTCAAGAATTTCTTGCCTACTCCCCAGGCGTGATATTGAATTTGTATCGACTTTAAATCCCAGACAAAACCCATTTCTAAAATCTCATATTGAATGGCTCCTATTGAACTTCGTGAGTTAAAACCCAATCAGAAGTTGATACCGAGCCTCTATCCGGTGACTTCCTTTTGTGGAATGCACCGCCCGGATTCTCCGTAGGGACACCATATTCGTCGCGATAAAGAACCGACAGGTGTCATTGTAACGTCTTATCCAAGATTGGGATGTGAGTCATAGTTGAGAACAACCTAAGCTTCAGAATCGAAATATGTAGCTTTCAGGCTTAGTTGGTTATTATCGAGATTCGTTGAAGGATATTCTCGAATCGCTATTCCATTAACGCAAATTGACTCGTAGAGATACAAAATTCGAATGGAGCAACGAATGTGGGAAGAGCTTCAAGAACTCAAGAGAGACTCATTTCAAAGACATGTTCGACCATATCATCCTCGAAAAGCGAACGTGGTAATGACGTGTTGAGTAGAAGATCGATACAAGACGAAAGTACGATATTGTCAAAAACTAATTTCGTATAATTTACAAATAATAGAGATGGAGATGAAAACTCTAGGTACCCACGTGATGATATACGAGTATAATCGACTTTAATTGATAAAGTTAAAGCTGTTCAAGCTACAAACCGGAGCTGATTAATTTGAAGAAGGAGGTGCAAGAAGTTGGTATTCCAAAAGCGAGAATCGGTGAGGTGAGGAAAACTCAAACATTCGATTTATTAATTCATTTGAAATTCTCGATCGAATAGGAACTGTGGCCTATAGACTCGTTTTACTGCCAAGTATGACGCGTGTTCATAACGTTTTTCACGTATCAATGTTACGTAAATATTTGGAATAATTCAACCACGCTATTGAATTAGAACCGGACAAGATAATGAAGACTTAACGTGCGGAGAGGTACTGTCAAGATCTTGGATAGGAAAGAACATGTCTTATATACCGAGGGTTATACCACAAGTTCAAGTTTTGTGGAGAAACCATGCTATTGAGGAAATGACCTGAGAGTTGGAAATGAAAATGAAAGCGAGGTATTTTCATCTTTTGAAACACCAGTATCGTCACGTCAATTTCGAGGACGAAATTTCATAAGGAGGGAGGTTGTAAAGACCCCAAATTTTTTTAAATAAAAAGGAATTTCCTTTATTTATTATTTTGAAATAGTAAGGGTGGATTTGATTAATGTGGTTAGTTATGGGTAAAATGCTAAATATTTTAAATAAGCAAGTGGTGATATAATATTCATTATTGTCGGAGAATATTCGTTTGGTCGTGGAATATTTGTCTTTGTCGGGAATATTCGCATTTACGGTAGCGATATATATGTGGGCCCCATAACTAAAAGCGATTGGGGAAGAAAACGACAAAAATAAGTTGTTTAAATAACTAGCAGTAGTTATTCTGCTATTATCTTTGTTAAAATACTCTGTGGTTAAAACACAATAGCTACTTTATTGCACCAATTATTGATTCTTACGTAAGAAGGCACTACTCAATAATGGTTACAAAGAATTACTATTCAAGATTTTATTTTATCGATTCAATAATTCATTTGCGTTGATATTTTATATTGTTGTTGTTTCAATAATTGTCATTACACAAGATTTTTCATTATCGAACCAATAATTCATATTATCTCGAATAATATTATTAGATAACATTATTGGCAATGTCTAGAAATTTATATCTAAGGAGAGGTTTGGTCACCTAATTGTGCGCCAAAGAAGAGAAATTCTTATTGAAAGCCCTCTTTCCTGGAACCTACTCGTTGTCAATATTGTGATTCTCAGAATATTATTTGTGAATAATTAATTATTGATTCATATGATGAGGAAAATATTGATTTTATGTGGATATAGATTTTAGAAAATTTTTATAGTGACAATTGTTGAAAATTAATATTTTATCTTTTTCGATAAAATAATTCATTTAAATATATTATTTTAATAATATATTAACGATGATATTTTTACGATGAATGTGGGATATATGAGTATATGTGGAGGAGGAGTATTTTTGTTACCAAAAATGTTTAAAACATATTAAACATGTCTAAATGGACCCCATTTATCGATCGAAATTTGATTATAAACGTAAAATCGCCCATTTGTGAATTTCCCCGGTCAATTTCATTTTGGAATTTGGAAAAACTTTCTTACGTAAAGTTGTAGAGAATTGAATTTCCTATAAAAAATCATGCGAGATTTGAATTTTCTGCAAAAGGGCTATTTATTGTGAATTATTGAAGTTCGAAGCTCAAAATAATTGATTTTTAGAAGTTTAAAATAATTTAAATAAGAAAAACGTTTTTAAATGTTTTTGGGCATCTTTAACATGTGTTGATGGTTTAGAGATCAGATTGTCTAGATGGGTGTAGAGAATTTATTAAATATATTAATATTATATTAAATTTTCTCGCTTTGGTGTTCTAAGCAATTTCCTATAAATAAGTCTTAGGTTAGAATTGAAAATCACACCGTAAATCAAGTTTTCTCTCTATATTATCGAGCGTATTCTTGTGAGTATTTTGAGTATACTTTGAGTATTGCTATATCTATGTGAAAGTTCAAGTCATAGCCTATATCCTGTTTTTAACTAAAGATCTTGTCTTTTCGAGGTAAGGGATGTTATTTTCTTCTCAAATGATATTATTTCTTCAATATCATTATCTTTGAAAATATTGGTTGAACTTTTATCAAATTTGAAACTTTTTCATGTCTGGGTTACTATTCATGAGTTATTATTCACGAGTTACTATTCACGAGTACTATTCATGAAGCGTGATGATGTTTTTTGTGAAATTTCTATCTTTTGGTGTCTAATTACTATTCACGATACTACTGCACTATTCACTTAATACGACACTATTCAATTTAAAAATGAAATTTCTTCTTTTGTCCAAAATATCTATTCTGGATACTAGCTTTGATTGTATCCATGTTTTGATCATTCTTGAATTTTACACCACTATGATTATTTTTGAGGTATTTTTGGACGTGGATAAAACAAAGTATGAATCCTTAATCCTTAATCCTTGTCATTTTGTTTCAATCGGATTCGCTTTTTTAAAAATATTTTTCATCATCCTCGCCTTTAAATAATGATATTATTGAATATCTTTGGCCCCGTAGTAAAAAGATGAATGATTTATGATGAATATCTTTGGCCAAGAAAGCAGCAAAAGATGAATGATTTCGATGAATATCTTTGGCCAGTAGTGCAAAGATGAACAGTGTTTAGATGAACATGACCAATCGTGAATGTCCTCGCCTCAGTAGTGCAAGGATGAATATTTGATCCCGTATATATATTGATTGATGTTACGAGGGATAAAATAGACGATGAACTTTAAAATTCATACATAGAAGATAGTAGCTTGCATTCTCTACTTAACTCTTCTAATGAATTATTATTTCATTGCGAATATTGATTTAAAACTTGTTGTCTATTGTATTCTATTATATTTTTCCTCGTTGAAGACTAACGATAATTTGTTGTATATTATCTTAGTCATAATATTCTTACTTACTAGTCTAATGAGCTCACCCTTTTTCTTTTGTTCCATTTTTTCTTCTCGTGAGGCGAGAATATAAATGAAACGCAGTGGGGTATGGAATGAAAGTTCTAGGAGAGTTGTTTAGTAGTCCTCACCATTGTTGTAAAATAATGTATCAATAATTATGATGGGGATTTATTTGCGTGTGGATATTGTCTAGATGGCAATATCTGCATTTAAACTCACAGTTTATATGTTGTAATAATAAAGTTGTAGTTATTTCTGTACCATGTATTTGGCGACTCAGAATGGGTTGGATGGAATGGACCTATTTTGGGGGCGTCACATGAATAGTATCCCATGAATAGTAACTCATGAATAGTAACTCGTGAATAGTAACTTGTGAATAGTAACTCCAACACGAAAAGTGCCCCGAATACCCGATTGAACAATATAACCTCCAGACATCAATTATTATCGAAATAAATGTCGATTTCCTCTAACACTAATAATCCCAACACAATGGAACTATCAATTTCATCTTTAATTAAAACGAACTTATTCATCATTAATATTATAATTCACAATATTTAACAACCAGGTCGTTCCGAGGAAAGAGGGGGCTTTTCGATAAGGATTTCTCCTTATCGGGCCAAATTAGGTGACCAAACCTCTCCTTGACAGAACTTCTAGACATTGTCAATATTGCAGATAATAATATGAATAACTTTGTCGTCTCAATTATTAATTTAATAATATAACATATTATACAGATGATACTGTAATAATAATTGAATCAATAATATGATAGATATGATGCATCAATTATTGTAGCAATAATTGAGTATAACTGAGTGACTTCTCACGTAAGCATCAATAATCAATACCGTTGTGCTATTATGCAACCACGCCAGACATCGCATTTTTTACTACCGGTAGTTCAATGGCTTTTAACGGTAACACCTCCATTTGTTATTTTTATAGAAAGATAATTTTGTCGTTTTCTAACTACGACAATACTTCCGCTGTGGGGTCTACCAATGATTGTGTCGTCGTACAATATTCCCTGTTAAAACGAATATTCCCCAACCAATCGAATATTATACAACAACTTGCATACTTTACAAAATTTATAAATATTACCCACAGCTATAACATTATATCAAATCCACACCATAATATTAAAAAAATATTTCGAGAAATTTAAATCTTTATTCATAAAATTTGGGGTCTCACAGAAAACATTCGCTCATTTGAGGGATGAGGTGGAGATGAGTAGCAAACTAAAAATGAATCCTTAAAGATTTCCAAATGAGAATGAGAATAGCCATTAATTTCAGAGAAAAATGAGGATAATAACTGGGATTTTGGAATTTGGCAATTTGCGGGAACTGCCAAATAATAATTTTGAATGGGTAAATGAAGAGAGGTGGACGGAGGTATAATGTGTGATGAAGAAATTACGTCAGAATGAGAAACACTAATACTAGAACTTGTTGACGAGCTAATAAATAAGAGTATCACCGTCAATGCTTTGATGTTCTTGTGGAAGTGTAGATGATGGACCGAGAAGATGGTTAGGCAACATTGATGAGAGCGACTAGTTCTTACAATTTTTCATAGCTATGAAGAAAGTTAAAAAACAAATCCAATGATTCAGTTCATAATAGTCTTGAATAAAGCCACTGAAAAAATCATCAAGACCATCAACAAGACAGTCAATGAGCTCAGTTTTAGGAATGGGTTCTTTGGCTCGATATGATTAAGGGGGTATGTAAGAGATTTTGCCTCAAAGAGATAGTTGTTTATAGATTGAGTTGGAACTTTTTGAAGGGAATAAAGTTGGTCGAGAAGATCCTCGACATACTAATTAGATCTGAAAAATGAGTTAGAATTGGGAGTATCAGTGACGATATCATCAGAAATATTTTTCAGTATAATCGACTCATTTGGGTTTCAAATTGCATCAACATTTTGCTGAGGATTTGTAAGACCCCAACTTTTATGAATAAAGAATAATTTTCTCGAAATATATTTTTGAATATTATGGTGTGGATTTGATATAATGTTATAGTTGTGGGTAATATTTACAAATTTTGCAAAGTAAGCAAGTGGTTATATAATATTCGATTGGTCGGAGAATATTCGCTTTTAACGAGGAATATTCGCATTTACTTTGCAATCATTGGTGGACCCTACAACGGAAGTATTGTCGTAGTTAGAAAATGAGAAAATATCTTTCATAAAATAACTACGGAGGTGTTACCGTTAAAACTGTTGAACTACCCTAGTAGTAAAAGTACAAGAATACACGTGGTTGCATAAGAGACACCTGTATTAATTATCGATGCTTACGTGAGAAGTCACCCAGCTTATACTCAATTATTGCTACACAATAATTATTGCATCATATCTCTCTATATTATTGATTCAATTATTGCTACAAAGATCATCTCGTATAATATGTTATATTATTAAATCAATAATTGAGACGACAGAGTTATTCATATTATTATTTACAATATCGACAATGTCTGAAGTTCACATCAAGAGAGGTTTGGTCACCTAATTGCGCGCCAATAAGGAGAAATCCTTATCGGAAAGCCCCATCTTTCCTGAGAACGACTTGGTTGTTAAATATTGTGAATTATAATATTAATGATGAATAAGTTTGTGTTGATTAAAGATAAATTTTATAGTTCTATTGTGTTGGACTTATTTGTGTTAGTATAATTGATGTCTGGAGGTTATATTGTTCAATCGGGTATTCGGGACACTTTTCGTGTCGGAGTACTATTTACGAGTTACTATTCACGGGGTACTATTCACCCGTAAGATATATTTCTTTTCGGTCCAAATTATTTTTGGGTACAATATTATTCAATGAGGAGATGTGCTAATTTTTCGAATCGTTGGTTGAAGATATAATAAGTAAATCAATATGGACACCGGTGGAAAGTATAATAGTAAAATCAATATGGATCATTTGGCTTAAAGTTTTAATAAGAAATCAAGATGTATCTGCTTGCTTTAAATTTTAATAAGTAAACCAATATGGACCGTCCGCTTAAAAGTAAATCAATCTGGACCGCTTCATGAATTAGTTAATATTCAAATTCTCCTATAAATAGAAGCTCATTCCTTCATTATTTCTTACGAATTCATCGAAACTCTAGAGAGAGAAACTATAGAGAGAAAGAAAAAAGTGTTCTCATTACTTCACTACTCCAATATCCAGCTTCTTCTAAGGTAGGGGATATTATTTGTTATACTCGTAAGGGGTATTCTTTATTTCTTATTCATGAAGAGAACTTCTGTTATTCCATTCTTTATTATTCTGTTGGAATAACATGTATACGCGGGATACCCTATACTTGGTGAAATTCTCTACATTATTCCATTCTTTATTATTATGTTGGAATAACATGTCTATGCAAAATCTAATCGCATACATGGTGAAATTCTTCAGTTATTCCATTCTTATTATTCAGTTGGAATAACCTGTTTATGCAAAGTACCGCATACATGGTGGAATTCTTCTAATATTCCATTCTTTATTATTCTCGTCGGAATATCTTGTTATGCATGCGTTCTGTGGGACTGGTTCCATTATTTATTATTCGTCGTAATATCCTCGTCTGCAATGCGTTCGCGGGACTGGTTCCATTATTTATTATTCTCTTTAATATCCTCGCCTCGCAGGCGCTTACACCGCACTGTTTCATTATTTATTATTCTCGCTGGGAATAATATGTATGTAGAATCTATCGCACGCATGGTGAATCCTTCATTATTCCATTCTTTATTATTCATTGGAATAACTCGCTTTATGTGGATTACCACATGCATGGTGAATGATCCTTCGTATTCATTCCTTATTAAATTGTGGAAATGATCTTTTTACGTGGATTACCGCATGACGGGCGAAAATTCATTTGCAATTTCATATATTCGATTATACTCCATGAAATTAGTGAAATATCCTTGATATTTGCACTTCATCCAGTATCTTTTCATGGAAATATTCTTCTGAGCATTCTTGAATTTTACTCCATAAAGCAGTATCATGTTGACAATTTGGACGTTATTGAGTTCAGGATAAATTAACTTATAAATCTTTAAAATTTATTCTTAAACTTGTTTTATTGAATTGTCATCATCCTCATGCTTATATTATGTTAAAAGTCATCTTTGGCTTACGTGCATAGATGGACTTGGTATGATTATGACCAGGGATTAATCGGTATAATCGTGACCGTAATGTGACAAATGATGTGGTAAAAGTCCTCATTGGCCTATAGTTCATTGGTAGACAGTTGTTGGTATGATTATGACCAGGAATTATTCGGTATAGTTATGACCAATGATGATTACATGAATATCCTTGGTCGTGGAGCAGGGATGATTCGATTTTATTTATTAAGCTGAGTCTCAGCGATAATGTGACGCCCCCAAAATTAGGTATACGTCACCCATCTTGGGTCGCCAATTACATGGTACATAAATTCAAATATAACTTAATAATACAACTGTCGTGTACAATACGACAAAACATAAACTGTGAGTTTGAATACAAATATTGTCTACTAGAGATTATACAAACTCAAAAGGAGTCCTTATTACAATTATTATTACACTATTACACAGAATAGTGAGGACTACTAATGCTATCATCCGTCCGTAACTCGCTCCCCGACTAGTCCCTCGCTACGCTTCTCATTTCCTAAGAGAACAATAAAAGTAAAAGGTGAGCTCAACTAGCCCAATAGGAAATATTATGACTAAGATAATGCGTAATATATTATCGTTAGCCTTCAATGATGTTAAACCGATACAATATAACAACCATCAAGTCTAACAAAGAATGAACAAGCAATCCATTAAAAGAGTCAAGAGAGAATAAAATCTACTATCTTTTATGATTTAAAAGGTTTTTCATCACTTTTATCATTGGGACTCGACAATAAATAATCCACATCATCGAATCACCCCGCACTACTACCAAGGATATTCTTTAAGATCACGACCATAATTATCCATGCACTACTGGCCAAGAATATTTGTGTATTCAATAATGGTTATGATCATGCCAACAACTCATTCCATCAATGCTCTACGGGCCAATGAGGACTTTTTCCACATCATTTGTAATATTACTATTATGATTACAATCGAATAATCTCTCGGTCATAATCATACCAAGTCCATCTATGCATTATAGGCCACATATGACTTTCAACAAAATATAAACATGAGGATGATGACAATGATATAAGAATTCAATAAAACAAGTTCAAGAATTATTTTATCCAGAACTAATAACGTCCAAATTGTCAACATGATACTCGCTTTGTAGAGTAAAAATTCAAGAATGCTCGTAAGAATATTTCCATGAAAAGATATCGATGAAGCGCAAAATATCAAGGATATTTCACTAACTTCATGGAGTATAGAAGTCAAAACTTTAACCAACTAAGTATAACAAGGAATGGAATAACAAAAGAAATCACCAGCATGCGATAGATCGCACAGCAAAAGTTATTCCAATGTAATAATAAATAACTGAATCGGTCCGGCAGAAACGCATGCATGTGATATATCCAATGTAATAATAAAGATTTAATCCGATTCCCGCGTAAAACGCATGCATATGATATATCCAACAGAATAATAAAGATTTTAATCAGTCCCACGAAAACGCATGCATGTGATATTATTCCAATGTAATAATAAAGACGGAACCAGTCCCAAGATAACGCATAAAATGGATGTTCCAACGAGAATGATAAAGAATGGAACAATGTAAGAATTTCACCAAGTATAGGGTAGCCCACGATACAAAAGTTATTCTAACGTAATAATAAAGAATGGAATAATGTAAGTTCTCTTCATGGATAAGAAAAAAATAATACTCCCTACGAGTACAATAAATAATATTCCTTACCTTGAAAAAAAAGCGGATAATCGGAATAAATGAGGTAGCAGATTTCTCTTTCTTTCTCTCTATAATTTCTCTCTATAATAATCGCTTCTAAAGCTTTTGTGAATTGATGAGAAATGAAGGAAGAATGAGCTTCTATTTATAGGAAAATATAGTTTCGATAATCGCACGCTTTTGGGGCTCAAAAATTACAAAGACAATACCTCCAACTTTTCTTTAATTTATAACTTAGTCCTGCAAGTATTATCAATCTTGCACCAACTCCCCTAATAGTAAATAATGTGAATCAATAGTTCAATCATGTGATTCAATAGTATAATCATGTGAAAAATACGAATTTCAAAGATAAGACTTCCATCTATACCTCCATTTTTAATTTAGTCATGCAAGTATTATCAATATTGCACCAAATCCCCTAATAGTAAATAATGTGATTCAATAGTACACATATGTGAACAAATAGTTATATAAGCATGTGAATTAGTAGCAATTAATTGCTCATTTATCCGATAAATTACCCGATTTATCAATATAACCCCTAGACATCATTTATCATCTAATAAATGTCGATTTTCACTAACACAAACAATTCCAACATAATGAAACTATTTTTATCAAAAATATAAATTTTGAAATTTCAAGTTTGATTTTTCCTAAAAAGTCAACTGTTGACTTTTTCACCCAAAATAAAGAACTTTAAAATTTTGTGTTTATAGACTATTTTACTAATTTCGCTGTTTAGGACACAAATATCACGTCCGCGCTTCTAAATTCAACTCGTAACAACATTCATTATTAATATTATAACTCACAATATTTAACAACCGTGTCGCTCCTCGTGAAAGAGGGGCTTTCTAATAAGGATTTCTCCTCATATCACGCGCAATTGATTAGTGACCAAACCTCTCCTCGATGTAACTTCTAGACATTGTAAATATTGTAATTTATAATATGAATAACTTTGTCGCCTCAAGTATTGATTTAATAAAAACATTTTATGCAGATGATCACGTGACAATAATTGAATCAATAATACGATAGATATGATGCAAAGAATTTCATCAGTAGTAATAATTGAGTATAACTCGAGTGACTTCTCACGTAAGCATCAATAATCAATACCTTGTCTGCTACTATGCAACCACGTGTATTCTCGTACTTTTTTTAACACGGGGTGTTTCAACGATTAACAATAAAACTTCCGCCGTTATTTTCATAAAGTATTTTTTGTCGTTTTCAATCCGATAATAATTACATTGTGGGGTCCACCAATGATTGTGCTTGCTATATCTAATATTCCCTCGTTAAAATGAATATTCTCCCACCAATCGAATATTATATAACAACTTGCGTACTTTGCAAAATTTGTAAATATTACCCACAACTATAACATTATATCAAATCCACACCATAATATTCAAAAATATATTTTGAGAAAATTTAATCTTTATTCAAAAAAATATGGGGTCTCACAGATAAAGTTGATTAAAAACTTTTTAAATCATAGAAGATAGTAGATTTTATACTTTACTTGACTCTTCTAATGGATTGCTTGATCCGCTGTAGTTAAACTTGTTGTCTATTATATTATTCTATCAGTTTAACATTATCGAAGGCTAATGATAATTTATTTTGCATTATCTTAGTCATAATATTTCTTACTGGGCTAGTTGAGCTCACCCTTTCTTTCATTGTTCTCTTTAGGAAATGAGAACGTAGCTGAGACTAGTCGGGGAACAGAGTGATGGTCCTAGATGGTGCATTAGTAGTCCTCACTATTCTGTAAAATTGTGTAATAATAAATATTATGAGGACTCCATTGAGTGTGGATATTGTCTAGATGACAATATTTGTTATTAAAACTCACAGCCTATATTTTGTCGTATTTTACACGACTGTTGTATAATTAAGTTGTATTTATATTCAGTACCTTATATCTGGCGACCCAAGATGGGTGATGTATACCTGTTTTGGGGGCGTCATAGGATTTAGCCACCATTTTGGGTCATATGATGAAGAGTAGAATTCTGGATGAAGGTATGAAGTGGTATGAATCATGTTAAAGCAATTAGATGAAGAATTGACTGTTTTTTTTTGAATTGGTGATGGTAATTGATTTGATTGGAGAGAAGTAATGGGTTAATGAGTTGCTAATTTGATTTGAGGGAGACAAAGGATTATAGGATGAAAGAAAAAGAAGAAATCAGGGACAATTGATGGAATGCAGACAGGTGATCAGGGTGTCTGGATTGGGACGCAGATCGTATTATATTGTTTGTTTCATTTACAAAGAGAGTTGTCCTATATATATATACATATAGGATAACCACCTAAGCTAGAATTAAGTGATTTACAAAATCACCTACACTAAAATCAAGAGATTACATAATCAAAGATTTTCAAGAGAAAATTATGGTAATTCAAAAACAATATCCTAACTACTTGATAAATATAAAACTATCTTAAATAACAATATTATATTATTTCTCTAATAGTAAAAAATTATGATAATTGAATGTACTTTTCTCGTTAAAAATTAATAAGAATTTTTAACCATTACACTACAAGAAAATGGGCTATTTCCGATTTAACGATCCTCAATCTGATTAAATTAAATTGAAATATTATTACTTCTCAGTGAATAATGCGTCGTATATAAGTCCCTCGAAAATAAGATAATTAGACTGAAATTCACGATCTTAGACATCTCCAATTGGCGCCAAGTTTCAGCCACCGCAAAAAGTAATTTCGACGAACAAACGTTAATTCTGAGGGACACTTCGTCGAATTTAAGTTATGTCCGAGGGACGTATTATCGACGGACAGTCCGTCGGAGATAACAAATAAAAATTTTCAGCTTCTGCCTTTTAATTTCAGACGCTCGTTTATCTCTCATTCTCTCTCTCTCAAGATTCTCCTTCCCTGCCTCCACCCTTTCTCATTCTCTCACTATCCTTCCCTCTCTCATCCTCCCCACCCCACCCATCCATCCGGCCACCGGCCCCCCCTTTTCCCCGCCATCGTCCCATCCCCCCCACTGCGTCCCTCGCCTCTCTCTCTCTCTCTCTCTCTTCACTCTCTGCCAAATTGCTTTACCACTTCCCTCCACACATATTCTTATCGCATGACCCTCCTCCCATACGCAAATGACGCCGACGACTTACTGCTTCCGCCCTGGGTTGGACTTTGCTCTCTCCTTCTCCTCCTTTAACCGGTTTTCAAACTAAGGCCTATGGTTAGTAATGGTTTATTTCTATAATTAGATATAATTTCTTGCCCTATATTGTGCATATTGCACTGAAATTGGTACTATATATATATCTATTGATGATAACTGCTACTATATATATTTCAGATGAATTGTTGAAATTGGGACTTAAGTGTTAATTATCAATATAAGGGTTATTATTTGTCTTTCTCATTAAATGGGTTATTGTCATGGCTACCGTCAGGTTAATTATCTAACTGTTGTGAAAATTGGGTTGCTGAAAATTGTGTTATGCCTAACTATTATGCAAACAGCATGTTGTGCAAATTGGGATTGCAACTTATGTCATAAACACTTAGTGCATATAAGATCCGGTAAATGTTTCAATTTGTTTTTCTCTTACGCAATTGCAAATTATTACAAACAGTATGTTCATGGTGAGTGTATTTGATATTTCTGATGGAATTTCTGACTGAATTTCTATCAGAATTCTTCAATTGAAAATTTTGTGGGCCCATTTAACTATTTAAATATGTTACTTAATTAATTTTCCAATACTAAAATAACTTAGTTTTTAGTAATATTTACTTAGTTTTGTACTACTAAATAAAATAAAATAATATTATAAATAATATAAATTTAAATAACATAATATTTGAAATATTATACTTTACGTAACGCGTTTAATTCTCTACTTATTCAATCGTAAATATGAATAACTTTGTTGTCTTAAGTATTGATTTAATAAAAAATATTTTATGCAGATGATAATTTGTGACAATAATTGAATCAATAATATGATAGATATGATGCGGCAATTATCAGAAAGTAAATAATTGAGTATAACCGAGTGACTTCTCACGTAAGATCAATAATCAATACCGTGTAAGTTACTTATGCAACCACGCAGTATTATCGTAATTTTAACACCGGTGTTTCAACAGCTTAACGTGAAAACTTCCGCCGTTATTTTCATAAAGTATTTTTGTCGCTTTTCTCAATCCGACAATAATTCCGTTAGGGGTCCACCAATGATTGTCTTGCTTGTATGCAATATTCTATGTTAAAACGAATATTCCCCGGCCAATCGAATATTATATAACAACTTATGACTTTTGCAAAATTTGTAAATATTACACACAACTATAACATTATATCAAATCCACACCATAATATTCAAAAATATATTTCGAGAAAATTTAATCTTTATTCAAAAAAATCCGGGGTCTCACAATCTCCCCTCCTTATGAAATTTCGCCCTTGAAATTTACGTGCGACGTACTGGTATCTTAACAAAGTGAGGATACCTTCGACCTCACTTCAAATTCTAACCCTCGAGGTATAACCTTTGAGTGTCAAATATAATCCTTCTTATCCAAGATTTTAACACGTATCTCCTCATACGTTAAATCATCCGTTATCTCGTCCGGCTTCTAAATTAATAATGTGGTTCGTCATCCCCATATTTACGTAACGTCGATACGTTAAAAACGTTATGAACACGCCGACATACTTGGCGGTAAAACGAGTCTATAAGCCACAGCGCCTTCCTACTTTATCGAGGATTTCAAATGGGCCAATTAAATCGAGGGTTGAGATTTCTTCTTCGTCGATTCTTGCTTCTAGAATAACGCCTCTTGAACCTTCTTAATTCTTCACATTCATCATCACCAAGTTAGTGTGTAGCTTGAGCGGCTTTAACTTTATCGATTAAAGTCGATTAATTCTACTCGTATATTCGTTATCTTCACGTGGGTTCCTAGAGTCTTTAACTCTATCTTCATCATTTGTAAGTCATACAAAATGGGTCTTTATGTTAACAACATCGCACTCGTAAACGCATACGATCTTTTACTCAACGCGTCAGCTATCACGTTCGCTTTCCCACGATGGTATTGGATGGTATAATCATAATCTTTCAACAGTTCAAGCCAACGCCGTTGTCGCATGTTGAGTTCCTTTTGAGTGAAGAAATATTTGAGGCTTTTATGATCCGTAAAGATCTCCACTTTCTCTCCATACAAGTAATGCCTCCAAATTTTAAGTCATGAAAACAATAAATGCTAACTCTAGATCATGAGTAGGATAATTCCTCTCATATTCTTTGAGTTGTCTTGAGGCATAAAGCTATGACTTTCCCATGTTGCATGAGGACACATCCTAACCCTTTGCTCAAGCATCACTCAGATGACAAATCCTCCAACCGGATGGTATTGTCGAGCAGTCTTTGAAATGAGTCTCCTTTTGAGTTCTTGAAAACTCTTCTCACATTCCTCGCTCCAACTAAACTTTGTATCTTTTCGAGTCAGCTGAGTTAAGGGAGTAGCGATTCGAGAAAATCCTTCCACGAATCTCCGATAATAACCAGCTAAACCGAGAAAGCTACGTACTTCGGTCACTGATTTGGTTATTCCCAGCTTTGAATAGCTTCAATCTTTGACGGGTCAACGGATATTCCATGACTTGATACTATGTGCCCAAGGAATGCTACTTCCTCAAGCCAGAACTCGCATTTCTTTAACTTGGCATAAAGCTTATATTCACGAAGCTTTTGGAGTATCAGTCTCAAGTGTTGCTCATGATCTTCACGGCTTTTGGAATAAATAAGGATGTCATCAATAAAGACGACCACAAAGTGATCCAAATATTCCTTGAATACTCGGTTCATCATATCCATGAAGGCAGCAGGATCATTAGTTAATCCAAAAGACATGATTAAGAATTCATAATGCCTGTATCGAGTTCTGAAGGCAGACTTTGGAATATCCTTAGTTTTAACCTTCAGCTGATGATATCCAGAACGAAGATCGATCTTTGAAAAAAATTGTGCTCCTTGTAACTGATCAAACAGGTCATCAATACGTGGCAATGGGTACCTATTTTTGATGGTGACATGATTCAACTCCCGATAATCAATACAAAGTCGCATACTCCCATCTTTCTTCTTCACGAATAGAATGTGAGAGCACCCCAAGGAGACGTCTTGGGACGAATGAAACCAATGTCTAACAATTCCTGCAATTGGGTCTTTAACTCCTCGAAGTTCAATAGAGTCATTCGATATGGGGCTTTGGAAATGGATTTTGTACTGGGTTCAAGGTCGATACAAAATTCAACTTCACGCCTGGGGGGTAGGCGAAGTTCTTCAGAGAATACGTCAGAAATTTATTAACAATAGAAATATCCTTCAAATCGGCGTATTTTTGTTTAAACTGCGATACGAGCTAAGAAAGCTTGACATCCGCTTTTCAATAAATGAATAGCTTTGTGGCTTGAGATGACCGTGATTGATTTTAATGGTTTGGTCGCTTGAATTAAAGATAATAGGTTTATTAGGAATATGAAAGCTAACAACCTTACAAAAACAATCAATTTTAGCATGATAAGTAGTTAACTAATCAATCCCTAAATTACGCCAAACGCAAGTATTTTTAAGGAGATAAGATCGACGGTGTAACGCGTGTGCTACCGATTTGAATCAAACAAGACTTATAAACGATTGGATGTAATGAAGGTTTCTCCTAATGGAGTTTCAACAGATAAGTCAAAGTCTAATTTCTCCTGAGTCAAATTTAAACGTTGAGCACAAGTAGGAGAAATAAAAGAATGGGTAGAACCAGGTATCAAATAAGGTATAGACTTCACTAGAGTTTATGATAAGCTTACCGTGATAACCTCGTTCGGGTTCCTTTGCTTTCTACGGGAGGTCACAACAAACGCCTCCTTGAACTACCGGCTTTGACTTTTTCTGGGACTACTGGTGCCTCCATCCTAGTCAATTTGTCTTCTATGAACGACAAATCGAGCTAAATGACCTTCTTTCCACAATTATAACATGCTTTTGGACTAAGATCGCGTAGTTTGACCGATGTGACCCTCCCTCCGCATTTGAAGCATATGATAGTGGTCGTTCTCCTTCCTTAACCACGGTTCTTTGGTCTTGACGCCTTTCCATCATTGTTGAATCTCATTTTCTTGAAATGTCCATTTTATTGTTTCTTGCTATGATTACCACCGAAGTGGTTACCATTTCGCATGTTGATTCCTCCACGTTTGTTGTCACCGCTCGATGATCGATACCACTGGTATTTTCATGCACGTACCGCTTTCTCTTGGTTATATTGACTCGTTATCGCGCTCCAATAACTAAGCCCTATTTACAACATCTGAGTACAAAACACAGTTTATGAGAAATAAGATATTGACGTATCTCCTGGGTTTTAAACCTCTTAAAACATTCGTGTCATTCTTTCCTCATTATCGACCAAATGGGATGAAAACCGGATAACTCCGCAAATTTAGCCTCGTATTATGACAACCTGGTCATATTGTTTTGTTCCAACTTGATAAACCTTTCGGGAAAGTACTTGTCGTTGAATGTTTCTTTGAACTTTTCCCAAGACATCTTGAGTAAGGCGTCAGTAGTGCTTTTACGATTCCCACCAAGAATCAGCTTCTTCACGCAATATAAAGGTAAATGAAGGGAACATTTTGCTCCTCGAGCATCCCAAGACATCAAATATCTTGGTGATTTGCTTTATCCATGCTTCCGCCTTAAGTGGTTTTGGCTCTCCAATAAACTCCGGTGGTCCCAACTCCTCGAATCGCTTAATGGGATCGCCCAAGAGTTTTCGTGTTTATACCGCATTTTGAGCAGGAGCCGCTCTCACCGATGTTGCATGAATTGCATGAAGTCTCTAACATTCCATCGTTCATCATTTGGTTAGTGTTGTTGTTTGCATGAGGATTGTCGCCTTCCCGATGCACGCTGTCCCGGTTATTGATCTCAGAGAGACTCAATTCATCCCCTGTGCTCCATTGATGTTACCAACATTGTTTGATGCCATTTTCAAACACCGCCACAAAACAAGGGTTAATTGACATGCAACATATTATCACTATACTCTCGATCGACCAATCAAATACCAAATAAACTTAGTAAGTCATACTAACAAGGAATTCCCCTCCTCCCTCCTAGTTCTAGTCTCACATATTAGCCAGGGATCATATCCCTAAGCTTTGATACTAACTGTGACGCCCCCAAAATTAGGTATACGTCACCCATCTTGGGTCGCCACTTACATGGTACATAAATTCAAATACAACTTAATAATACAACCGCCGTAGTACAATACGACAAAACATAAACTGTGAGTTTGAATACAAATATTGTCTACTAGAGATTATACAAACTCAAAAGGAGTCCTTATTATAATTATTATTACACTATTTCACGTAATAGTGAGGACTACTAATGCTATCATCTCGTCCGCTACATTCTCGCTTCCCGACTAGTCCCTACTACGCTCTCATTTTCAAGAGAAACAATAAAAGTAAAAGGGTGAGCTCAACTAGCCCAATAGAAATATTATGACTAAGATAATGCGTAATATATTATCGTTAGCCTTCAACAATGTTGTTAAACCGATACAATATAACAACCATCAAGTTTAACAAAGAATGAACAAGCAATCCATTAAAAGAGTCAAGTAGAGAATAAAATCTACTATCTTTTATGATTTAAAAGGTTTTTCATCACTTTTATCATTGGACTCAAATTTTAATAAATAATCCACATCATCGAATCACCCCGCACTACTACCAAGGATATTCTTTAAGATCCGACGACCATAATTATCCATGCACTACGCCAAGAATATTTGTGTATTCAATAATGGTTATGATCATGCCAACAATCGTCCATCAATGCTCTACGGGCCAACGAGGACTTTTTCCACATCATTTGTAACATTACTACCATGATTACAATCAATAATCCTCGGTCATAATCATACCAAGTCCATCTATGCATTATAGGCCACATATGACTTTCAACAAAATATAAACATGAGGATGATGACAATGATATAAGAATTCAATAAAACAAGTTCAAGAATTATTTTATCCAGAACTAATAACGTCCAAATTGTCAACATGATACCGCTTTGTAGAGTAAAATTCAAGAATGCTCGTAAGAATATTTCCATGAAAAGATCTCGGATGGAGCCATGAAATATCAAGGATATTCCACTAATTTCATGGAGTATAAAGTCAAAACTTTAACCAACCGAGTATAACAAGGAATGGAATAACAAAAGAAATCACCGGGCATGCGATAGATCAAGACAGCAAAGTTATTCCAACAGTAATAATAAATAACGGAATCGGTCCCACAGAAACGCATGCATGTGATATTCCAATGTAATAATAAAGACGGATAATCAGTCCCAAGAAAAAGCGCATGAGCATGTGATATATTCCAATAGAATAATAAAGATTTTAATCGTCCCGCCAGAAAACGCATGCATAAGATATTCCAATGTAATAATAAAGATTTTAACCAGTCCCAAAAAACGCATGCATGTGATGTTCTAACAGAATGATAACGAATGGAACAACAAAAGAATTTCACCAAGTATATGGTAGCCCACGTATACAGGTTATTCTAACAGAATAATAAAGAATGGAATAACAGAAGTTTTCTTCATGGATAAGAAAGAAATAATACTCCCCATGAAAGTACAATAAATAATATTCCCTACCTTGAAAAAAAATCGGATACTAGAATAAATGAGGTAAAGCAGATTTCTCTTCTTCTCTCTCTATAATTTCTCTCTATAATAATCGCCTAAAGCTTTTGTGAATTGGTGAGAAATGAAAGAAGAATGAGCTTCTATTTATAGGAAAATATAGTTTCGATAATCGCACGCTTTTGGGGCTCAAAAATTACAATCTGAATACCTCCAACTTTTCTTTCATTTATAACTTAGTCCCGCAAGTATTATCAATCTTGCACCAACTCCCTAATAGTAAATAATGTGAATCAATAGTTCAATCATGTGAATCAATAGTATAATCATGTGAAAAATACAAATTTCAAAGATAAGACTCCATCTATACCTCCATTTTTAATTTAGTCATACAAGTATTATCAATATTGCACCAACTCCCCTAATAGTAAATAATGTGATTCAATAGTACACATATGTGAATAAATAGTTATATAAGCATGTGAATTAGTAGCAATTAATTGCTCATTTATCCGATAAATTACCCGATTTATCAATATAACCCCTAGACATCATTTATCATCGAAATAAATGTCGATTTTCACTAACACAAACAATTCCAACATAATAAAACTATTTTTATCAAAAATATAAATTTTGAAATTTCGAAGTTTGACTTTTCCCGAAAAAGTCAACTGTTGACTTTTCACCAAATAGTGAATCCCTAAAATTTTGTGTTTATAGACTATTTTACTAATTTCGCGTTCCGGACTCAAATATCACGTCCGCGTTTCCAAATTCAACTCCGAACAATATTCATTATTAATATTATAACTCACAATATTTAACAACCAGATCGTTCCCAGGAAAGAGGGGGGCTTTAATAAGGATTTCTCCTATTATCATGCCGCAATTAGGTGACCAAACCTCTCCTCGATGTAACTTCTAGACATTGTAAATATTGTAATTTATAATATGAATAACTTTGTCGCCTCAAGTATTGATTTAATAAAAAACATTTTATGCAGATGATAATCGTGATAATAAATAAATCAATAATATGATAGATATGATGCAAAGAATTATCAGTAGCAATAATTGAGTATAACCGAGTGACTTCTCACGTAAGATCAATAATCAATACCGCAGCTACTATGTAACCACGCCAGACATCGTACTTTTTAACACCGTGTGTTTCAACAGCTTAACGGTAAAACCTCCGCCATTGTGGGGGTCCACCAATGATCAGGCTTATATACTAATATTCCTCGTTAAAATGAATATTCTCCCACCAATCGAATATTATATAACAACTTGCGTACTTTTGCAAAATTTGTAAATATTACCCACAACTATAACATTATATCAAATCCACACCATAATATTCAAAAATATATTTTGAGAAAATTTAATCTTTATTCAAAAAAATATGGGGTCTCACAGATAAAGTTGATTAAAAACTTTTTAAATCATAGAAGATAGTAGATTTTATACTTTACTTGACTCTTCTAATGGATTGCTTGATCCGCTGTAGTTAAACTTGTTGTCTATTATATTATTCTATCAGTTTAACATTATTGAAGGCTAATGATAATTTATTCTGCATTATCTTAGTCATAATATTTCTTACTAGGCTAGTTGAGCTCACCCTTTCTTTCATTGTTCTCTTCAGGAAATGAGAACGTAGCTGAGACTAGTCGGGGAACAGAGTGATGGTCCTAGATGGTGCATTAGTAGTCCTCACTATTCTGTAAAATAGTGTGATAATAAATGTAATGTGGACTCCATTGAGTGTGAATATTGTCTAGATGACAATATTTGTATTAAAACTCACAACCTATATTTTATCGTATTTTACACGACTGTTGTATAATTAAGTTGTATTTGTATTCAGTACCTTATATCTGGCGACCCAAGATGGGTGATGTATACCTGTTTTGGGGGCGTCACAGGATTTAGCCACCATTTTGGGTCATATGATGAAGAGTAGAATTATGGATGAAGGTATGAAGTGGTATGAATCATGTTAAAGCAATTAGATGAAGAATTGACTGTTTTTTTTTGAATTGGTGATGGTACTTGATTTGATTGGAGAGAAGTAATGGGTTAATGAGTTGCTAATTTGATTTGAGGGAGACAGAGAATTATAGGATGAAAGAAAAAGAAGAAATCAGGGACAATTGTTGGAATGCAGACAGGTGATCAGGGTGTCTGGATTGGGACGTAGATCGTATTATATTGCTTGTTTCATTTACAAAGAGAGTTGTCCTATAAATATACATATAGGATAACCACCTAAGCTAGAATCAAGTGATTTACAAAATCACCTACACTAAAATCAAGAGATTACATAATCAAAGATTTTCAAGAGAAAATTATGGTAATTCAAAAACAATATCCTAACTACTTGATAAATATAAAACTATCTTAAATAACAATATTATATTATTTCTCTAATAGTAAAAAATTATGATAATTGAATGTACTTTTCTCGTTAAAAATTAATAAGAATTTTTAACCATTACACTACAAGAAAATTGGCTATTTCCGACGAACGTATCCTCGACGGATTAAATTCGGTCGAAATATTATTACTTCCTAGGGAATAATGCGTCGCATATAAGTCCCTCGAAAATAAGATAATTAGGACGGAATTCCGTCGATCTTAGACATCTCCAGTTGGCGCCAAGTTTCGCGCCACCGCGAAAAGTAATTTCGACGAACAAACGTTAATTCTGAGGGACGCTTCGTCGAATTTAAGTTATGTCCGAGGGACGTATTATCGACGGACAGTCCGTCGGAGATAACAAATAAAACTTTTCAGCTTCTGCCTTTTAATTTCAGACGCTCGTTTATCTCTCATTCTCTCTCTCAGTACTCTCATTCCCTGCCTCCACCCTTTCTCATTCTCTCACTATCCTTCCCTCTCTCATCCTCCCCACCCCCACCCATCCGGTCACCGGTCCCCCCCCCCCCTTTTTCCCTGCCACCGTCCCGTCCCCCCCCCACCGTCCTCTCTCTCTCTCTCTCACATCTCATCTCTCTCACTTTCATCACTGCACCACCCTTCCACACAAATATAATTACCGGCGACCCTCCCATACGCAGCCGACGTCGACGACTCGCGTTCTGGCCGGGTTGGACTCTGCTCTCTCCTTCTCCTCCTTTAACCGGTTTTCAAACTAAGGCCTATGGTTAGTAATGGTTTATTTCTATAATTAGGTATAATTTCTTGCCCTATATTGTGCATATTGCAGACCGAAATTGTACTATATATATATATCTATCGATGATAACTCGCTACTATATATATTTTCGGATGAATTGTTGAAATTGGGACTTAAGTGTTAATTATCAATATAAGGGTTATTATTTGTCTTTCTCAAAAATGGGTTATTCATTGTGGGCTACCGTTGTGTTAATTGCCTAACTGCTTGTGAAAATTGGGTCATTAAAATTGTGTTCTCGCTTAATCTGCATGCAAACCGCATGTCAGGTAATTGGGATCAGAACTTATGTTATAGCTTTCGCTTAGTGCATAGATCTGGTAAATGTTTCAATTTGTTTTTCTTTATGCAATTGCAGCTTATTACAGTGTATGTTCATGGTGAGTGTATTTGATATTTCTGAAGGAATTTCTAACTGAATTTCTATCAGAATTCTTTAATTGCAAATTTTGTGGGCCCATTTAACTATTTAAATATGTTACTTAATTAATTTTCCAATACTAAAATAACTTAGTTTTTAGTAATATTTACTTAGTTTTGTACTATTAAATAAAATAAAATAATATTATAAATAATATAAATTTAAATAACATAATATTTGAAATATTATACTCGGCGGAACGTTTCGTCCTACTTATTCAGTCGTAAATAGCTTATTTACGACGCATTTGCGTCGGAGATAAGTTCGTCGGTCGAAGATAAGTAAACTCTGACTGAGTTTTTGACGGATCTTATTTTCGACGCGTATATATACGACCGAATGCTCGACGCAAAATTCCGTCGGAAATATACTATTTGCGACTGAATAGGCTTATTTCTGAGGGAATATTCTGTCGAATTTAAACTTTTTTCTTGTAGTGTTACAATTTTGAAACAATGCATGTGCACATGTTCGACCACTCCCAAACTCTAGTATAGTGATGCTTCTCAGAAACATAAACCAAGTGATTAACTGGCGTCGAAAATAATTAGATTCATGCAAAGAGAGCCAGAAGCCAAATGCATGTGTCACCTGCCCAATTTGACGTGTCAAAACTTTAATATCCATATGTCCATTATTTCTCCTCTCTGCTACATTTAATTTCAAACCAACTCGTCTCACCATTTCACATAATTAATACAATTATGAGTAGATATACTTCAAATTTCTGTCTTAGCCTTTGTTTTCTTGTTCTCTTCCATGTTTGTTCAGATCAGCTAGAGCATCGGCAGGGAACGTGGCTAAGCCCAGATCCCAGACCCCGATTACTAGCTAAAACTGACTGTCAGATTGAGAGGCTCTCACCGCTCAAGAACCTACAATATGTCAAAAAAAAAAAAAGTAATACCAAAAACAGTACAATTTCATTTAATATTAGTATAACATGACAACGTTTTCATAATTATCGTGACAAATTTATTATTGTGCCACCACTGCTAAATTATAGATTTATATAGAACCTAAGTATATAAACTTAATTAAGTTTGTATATTTTGTAACCAAAACTCTTTCCGCAGAATAGATGAATAATTAATTGTACTTTACATTTCAAGAATAATTCATAATGCATGGTTATAATTGTTTTTATGGTGTGTTTATTTTGACTTTTCAATTTAAAAAATCAAAATGTATTTCTGGATAAATACTTTCATATATTTAATTAATTGCAGGTAGTGGTATTCTGGGAACTGTATTTCCGGGTTGTGCCGAGACATATGAATCAGAATTACAGTCAAGCTACGGAGACCCATGTCAGGGTTCGACCATAGACCGTCACCAAAAGTTCAGACGGTTCCGAGAGGGTGGTGTTATTGCCATGCCGCCTGGTGTTGCTCATTGGATTTACAACGATGGAGATTCATCCATTATTAGTCTTTCACTTTTAGATTCCAGCAGTAATAATATTTCTAATCTGCTTGATCAGAACTATTGGGTATGTCATAACATTCTGAACCTTTAATTAGTCTTCAATCCTTATATTAAACCTTTACCATAAAAATGGAATTCATTAAACTTTAAACACTTTATAAAATTAAGAATAAAATACAAAATTGTATCCTGAGTTCATAACTTTGACAATATGCACTAGCTGATTTCATAATATATAGCAAATCGTTAGCTTAAAATTATATCTTAAAATGTAATATTTTCACTAATAATTGTACTTTAAGGGTGAGGATTTCTAATCAGTGAAACTCAAAGTGAAAAACATCATAAAAGTATAAATATATGGTAGAGTTTTGCATTTTAGTCCAAAAGATTACTTTAATTTCACACGGATTTATTGGTTGTTTTTTTACGTACTCTTTCTCAAATATGCCAAAGATAATAATTTAAATATAATTAATTAATCATACAAAATGTCATGACGTTGATACTTTTAGTAGGAATATCCTACAGGTTTAATTCACAGTTAGTTTCTTAATTACTCTCTCCGGATAAGTAAAATACAAATTTCAAATTTATTATGAAAAATAAAAGTAGAGAAAGTTTTATTTTTTAAATGGAGTCCACCAAATGACATAATTTTATCTCATTTTTTTAGAGATAAAAATAATTGTATATTTAGACGTCTTGGAGGAAGCTAGTATTAAAATTTATAGCTAGTATATATATTGCAATTGTATTATTTAATGTGAAAAGTAATTCAAAAAACTTGGTCTTAGAGATTCTTCCTCGCCGGAAACCCACAACAAGAAGGACAACAAAGCGGTGGCCAACATGAGCAAAAGGGTCATGGCCATGCATGGCCAAGAATGGCATGCAGGAATACGAACCTAGCAGTATCTTTAACAGATTCTTGCCGATGTTTATAAAGTTGACACCAAGACGGTGAGGAATTTACTGACTAGCCAAAATGATCAGAGGGGCAGCATTGTCAAAGCGGAAAGGTTTCAGGTGGTAATTCCAGAATGTGATCAGGAAGAACAAGCACAAAAACAGAATGGTAGAGGTGGAAGACCTAATGGCTTAGAGGAAACTATATGCAGACGTATCAGCCTACTCGACGGTCAGAATTTCCCCATCCTCAACTATCTACAACTTGGTGCTGTGAGATGAGTTCTCTATAAGGTAAGAATCTTGAATTATATATATAATTATACAAAAGAATCACATTTGACTTCCTAAGTTAATAATTAATTGTACTTTTAAGTAGTTTATACTTTATATGTTTAAGATTGTATTGAATAACTTTGTATAAATTTATATTAATTTTAATTTTTTTATTTTATAAGTTAACTAGATCAAAAAAAAATTTAATGGGGCAGAGGTAACATTAATATTTTTGTACGATATTGACATTTTTGAATATTTACAAGTATTTAATAAAATTATCTTTTGGAATGTGAATGCGCATAGTGTGATTTATATCATTAAAGGAACGGCCGAATTCAAGTAGTTGGCAATCGAGGGAAATCAGTACTGTTTGATGATCCAGTTCGAGAGGGTCAGAATATTAATCGTGCCACAAAACTTTGCTGTGGTAAAGAGGAGCGGGTGGCATTCAAAACAAATGAGAACCCGATGATTAGCACAATGGCCGGAAGCGGTTCGGCTCTCGATCGGCACTATGTGTCTATGTCGGAGGTTGACAGGTTGTGCTGATGAACTCGTATACGATTTCCAGGGAGGATGCCAGAAAGTTGAAGTTTGACACATAGAGGAGTTAACTTTGTTTAGTCCAAATTAAAGGGATACAGAGGTCACAAGGGCCAAGGGGAGTATGCCTAGCCTAATTAAGTTTACTATGGGTCTATGAGCTACGAAACTAAATAAGAGCTAGCACAAGCCATATATATATATATATATATATATATATATATATATATATATATATGCCTTACTTGCCTAATTACGGATTGTGTTATTTGATAGTAAATATTCATGTATTTTCTCTAAATATATAAATGGCTTATAATATGAGGAGTGATGTGTAGCAAAATGTTTGATGCATGTGACACTATTAAGATTTATATTTAATTTATTTCTGACGTTCATAAAAGAAAATAGACTGTCTCTATATTTAATTAAACAAAAGGTACTAATATTTAATAAATGTTAAATGTGACACTATTTGGACGATAAACATACATGACATCTATTGAAAAAAAATAGAATATCTATATATATTTTTTAAAAAAGTACTATATGTTATCGTTAGTAGAGGAATGATTAAAATTTTTAAATAAGAACCGTCTAATTTGATATGGATGTTCAGAGATGAGTTTGTCGGAATAGTATCAAAATATGCATTTATTATGACTCTCTATAAATATAATACCATTGATATTAACTAAATGATTCAATTATATATTTAATATAAAATGAAAACTATCTTATTTAATAAAATATTAGTAATATATAAAAAATGTCCATCAAAATTTGGTAAAGCATGGGTTGTGAGCTCATTTGTGTAAATTTGAGCTTCATGCCGTTGTATTTTACAAATTAAAATTAAAATATGATGCAGGGTTCAAGCCATTATTTGAGCTGGCTTATATTACTCACAGTGATAAAAATCGTTATTATTATGTTAAATAATTTTAAGTTAAATGTCTATTTATTTTATATATTTTATTTTTTATAATAATTTATTTATAATATTTTTAATAATAATTGTCATATTTTTATTATTTATATATATTTATGAAATATTATAAATCATGTGTAAAAAATTATATAATTAAATAAATTTTTAATATAAATAATTTTATTTTTTATTTTATTTTTTAGCATGTACAGAAAGTCAACCAACACTTTTATGGAGGGAAGTATTATTGGTCGATGTAACACTAATTAAAGTCTGAAACAAGTTGACTAATGGATTACACGTCAGCTTATAATCCAAGGGCACACAGTCCGAGAAAAACGTTAAGCCTGCATGACGTGGCATCAGTTTGCCTACCCGTCACGAATAATCAAATACTACTAGCCACTAGGTATCATGTAAAGCGCTTTACGCATCACGGCGCACAATACCTCACAATTGAAAATGACGGTAATTTAATTCGGAATATAACGACGTCGTTCAGTCGTTCTGTTTATCTTGGGCACTATATATCAGTCCCTTTACTCACGCAGACTGCCTCATCGTTCCCTTTCTCTCTCTCTCTCTAGCACAGATTATATTAAGATCAGATATTCAACAATGGCTAAAGAACCAGCTCGAGTTCTTGTTACTGGTGCTGCAGGTAAAATACATACATACGCACATAAATCGTTAAGGATATGCTTTATGATCATTTTCAGATCTGTTATTATATTCACCGATTATATTTAAAGGTTGATCAAATACGTAGAAATCATCAATTAATGTAGTTTTTTTATATATAGATTTTCTGCCGTTTATCCTTTTCTATTTTAGATTTATGGATGAACTGAAATTTTAGTGATCTAATGAGTCTTATTATTACTGGTTTGGTTAGATTAGATGTTACATTAGTCTTTTGATCAAGTTTAGTTTTTGTTTAGATTGAATTAGATTTGTAAGGGTTTTAAGTAATCTTTTTTTAACATTTTGTGATAAAAGGCTAAGGGGGTGTATTCAATTAAGATTTTTAAAGATTTTTTTTAAGTGATAAATTTTTGTAGAATTTGTGGATTTTAATGACTTTTAAAGACTTTAAAAACTTTTTTAAAATGACTTTTATAGACTCCATGAAATAAGTAACATACTTTTATAAACTTTTTATCAAGACTGTGATAGACTTTTGTATATTTTTAATATATAAAATTGAAATATTATTAGATTTAAGATTAAAATTTTGCTACACATTTAAATTATTTATTATATTTTTTAGTGCATATATTATAAATAATAATCCATTGCTTATGATAACAACTTTCAGAAAACATATTATACAAAAATTTCAAGTTCTGACAATATTATTTTATCTAAATATTAGAATACATATATTATAATATATTTATTACATGGCTTCTGATCATTCAATTATTGGTTCCATGATTTCATTTTTTTTTCTTCATAGAAAACGAAATCCACTCTTGTGTGAGCGTGTGATTCAATATCATATTGATTGCTTTACTACTATATATATATATATATATATATATATATATATATATATATATATAAGACAAAATGCTCATATTGTTTGCTTTACCACTATCCACAGTAACATATTATTGTTTTACTACTATATATATACTCCCTCTTTTTACCAAATCATGTATTATAATTAATAATAAGATAAAAGCTTTAAATATATATACATACATAATCTTCACAATTGATCTGAGAGTTTCATGATTTTATCTCAACTTTTTTAAACAAATTTCTTTCGTCTTTGTATTGAAAACTTTCGAACTGTCGCTTTCTCCCATACTAATTTACTGTACTTTTTTCCTCTTTCCTCGATTACACGTACCGCGAGACATATTAGGTCTTTAGTTATTTGTTTACTTATTAATATATCTTGTTAATTCTCTTAATTATAATATGATTTAATTTTATCCACATATAAATTAAATTCAATTAGTTTTAAGGTCCAAATTTTACCAAATTAATTTATCCTTCACATATTAATACTTATTAGCCCATATAAAATAAATAACTAGTTTAACTCAATAAAAGACAAAGTCCAATTAAATTATTTAAAATATAAATTTAAATGTTATTTATTTATTTTATTTCTTTATTATTATTTTTTTCTAGGTATTACACTCGAATTTCTGGGTTCCCTCTTTACTGGCGATCCAAAATTTCACTTTTGTGTTTAATATTTGGAAATCTTTAGAAGTCTTTAAAGATGAGGTCAGACTTTGGATATGAATTGATAGTTATAATTCTTATTCTAAAGTCTGTCAAACTCTACCATTTGATAGAAATCTAAAAAATCTATGAGTTTTTGAATACCAAAATACTTTTATAGACTTTTTAAAAATCTTAATTCAATACCACCAAACTTTTAAAGAACTTTAAAAAGTTGTAATTGAATACCAGTAAACTTTTATAGACTCTTTGAATGTCTTGGTTGAATACAACCAAACTTTTAAAATCTTTAAAAGTCTTAATTCAATACACCCCCTAAATTTTATTTTACTTTTTATAGTTTCTAGCCTTCTAGGTATCTTATAAAATGCAAACATAGTTTAATGATATTCCCGTGAAAAGTTTGTTTGAAATCCCCTGCTTTAGTTTATTATATGTGATAAGGGCAAAGGGTCAAAAATGCCCCTTATATTTATCCCGATGTCCCACTTGCACCCTAAACTAATTTTTTTTCTAAAAGTACCCTTAACGTTATATTTTTTGGGTCACCCGTGCCCCTGCCGTTAACAGAAGACAAACAGGGTTAAAATGTGATGACGTGGCAGACTTAAATATAAAATATATTCTAAATAAAAAAATATATATCATTTAATCAAAACAAAAAATACTAAAATTCAAAATAAAAAAAGCATAACATATTTACATCATTTAATCAAAATAATAAAATTCAAATTATTTTGTTAATTAATAAAAACAACTAATTAAATAAAATAAGTTGTATAACATATTTACATCATTTAATCAAAATACTAAAATTCAAAACATAACATATTTACATCAAATACTAATTAAAAAAAATACTAAAATATTAAAAAAACAAATTAAAAATACTAAAAATACTAAAACTCAAATTATTTTGTTAATTAATCAAAACAACAAAAATTCAAATTACATCATTAAAATACTAAAATCATAATACTAGATACTAATTGATATAAAAATTTTAAATTACTAAAATCATAATACTAAATAATATTTTTAAAATTCAAAACCTGGAGTATTATGATTATTTTAGTAATTTTAATATTAATTTTAAAATCATATCAATTTAAAAATATTATGACGTAATTTGAATTTTTGAATACATTTTTAAAAAATATTATTACATCATCAAATTATAACATATATCTGTTATGTATAGATTATTACATCATCAAATTATTTATAACATATACCGTTATGTATAGATTATTACATCATCAAATTTTTATATAGTTTAAAAATATTATTTAGTATTATGATTTTAGTAATTTAAAATTTTTATATCAATTAGTATTTAGTATTATGATTTTAGTATTTTAATGATGTAATTTGAATTTTTGTTGTTTTGATTAATTAACAAAATAATTTGAATTTTAGTATTTTTAGTATTTTTAATTTGATTTTTTTAGTATTTTAGTATTTTTTTTAATTAGTATTTGTTGTAAATATGTTATGTTTTGAATTTTAGTATTTTGATTAAATGATGTAAATATGTTATACAACTTATTTTATTTAATTAGTTGTTTTGATTAGTTACCAAAATAATTTGAATTTTATTATTTTGATTAAATGATGTAAATATGTTATGCTTTTTTTATTTTGAATTTTAGTATTATTTTGTTTTGATTAAATGATATATATTATTTTATTTAGAATATATTTTATATTTAAGCTTGTCACGTCATCACATTTTAATCCCGTTTGTCTTCTGTTAACGGCAGGGGCACGGGCGATCCAAAAAATGTAACGTTAAGGCTACTTTTGGAAAAAAAATTAGTTTAGGGTGCAAGTGGGACATCGGGTAAACATCATGGGCTTTTTTGACCCTTTACCCTATGTGATAATATAATAATTGTAACAAGGCTTATATGAGAATGGATGATACTTGTATACCAAGCGGTTGCTACTTGTGAATCTTTGATTTCTAGGCAAATTTTTCTAGCTTATGTTTTATCACAGGGATATATACTTTCACATCTTTGCTTAAAGCTACATATATTAAAGGACAATATTGGTTTTGCAGGACAAATTGGATATGCTCTTGTTCCAATGATTGCTAGAGGCGTGATGTTGGGTCCCGATCAGCCTGTGATCCTCCACATGCTCGATATTCCACCTGCTGCAGAGGCATTGAATGGCGTGAAAATGGAGTTGGTGGATGCTGCCTTTCCTCTCCTCAAAGGTCTGTATGATCTCTTCGTAAATTTTAGTTAAATACTTTAGTAATGTAGCATATCTTGTCATCCAATACTTGGGAATACTAATGGGCTTTGACCGTATTTTTAATATTATGATATTTGTATCAGGTGTTGTTGCTACTACTGATGTTGTTGAGGCATGTACTGGCGTCAACATTGCAGTTATGGTTGGTGGTTTCCCTAGGAAAGAAGGAATGGAAAGGAAAGACGTGATGACAAAGAATGTGTCCATTTACAAGTCCCAAGCTTCTGCTCTTGAGAAGCATGCTGCTGCCAACTGCAAGGTAACTAATTCTTAGGGGGCTGCTTAGGATGTTATAGTCTATAATTTTAGTGCCCCTTGAGACTCATTATTGTTTTATCCTGTTTTGTTTATTATGTTAGTTCACAATCACAAATCAGCATTAGCGCATATTTATCACTAAAAAGTTTTCATTAAACTTCAAGGTGATTGTGAATAATTGGAAACCTTTACTCATAAATAATTATCATGGACTTCTTACAATATTTCTTCCGAATGAGGAAGAATATCTAATTATGCAAGCTCCACAACGAAATGCTTTATTTCAAGGCCTGTTTTCTATTAGCGTCATACAGCTATGCAAGTGCTTATCTATGTAGTTCAGCATGTTTATTTCGTGATTAATGATGAAAAGTAGTTGTAGATGTGCATGACACCAATGACACATGATGTTGTTGATGGAGGCAGCACCATAATGTGCAGAATGGTTGAATTTTGTTGTCATAGTGTCTACTTCTTTGATGTACCAATTGTTTTGCGTAATAGATCCATTTTATTTGTTAAAAAACACATCACTATTTTGTAGATGTGCATAACACCAATGAGACAGGATGTTGTTGATGAAGGTGTGCCATACTCGTTGAATTTTATTGTCATAGTGTCTACTTCTTTGATGTATCAATTGTTTTGGGGAATAGATCCATTTTGTTTATTAAAAAACACATCACTAAATAAATTATACTACTTTTGAGAAACCCGTATGATTATTGTTATGCTTAAAGATCCATGTAGTCTTAGTATGACTTTTAATATCAATTCAAATTATATTATGGGTTGTTTGATAAAACTAAATGAAAGGTTCTGAATGAAGTAGAAAATCTGAATACGAAATGAAATGATGTGTTTGATAATTATCTGTCTAAAACATCTGAATACGTGTATTATTCTATTTTAACTTTATGGGCTGTTTTGAACAAATTTATTATATAATTATAAATAAACAATGTTATCTAAGAAAAATTAAATATAAAATTTTGGACAATCTTTGATGAAGTATACTATTAAAATGTAATTTTAGGAATAAAACACTAAAAAATATTAATAACATTCTGTAGCACATAAAATCAAAACAAAAAACTACAAAAACATTCATTAAATTTGTTATCCAATTTTTTGTTAAACAAAAATCACAAACAATTTGTACATAATAAAATTTGTACATAACACTATTTTTACTCATTCAGCCACAAATTTTTGAATGAATCGTTCAGACATAAACAAACGGTCTGAATGACTTATTCGTTCAGATTCAGACATATTCAGAAGTAAACAAACAACCCCTTACTCTATTTGAGTATAAGCTGAATATTCATGAGTGGTGTTATCAAATTTACCTCTTGGCTTTGTGACTAGGATTTAATTCAAAATTTATGACATGATAGTTCTTTTCCAAGAAAAATATGTACTCCCTCCGTTCCTTAATATAGGTCGTTTTAGACATGTGCACAAGAATTAAGGAAATGATTGAAAATCATTAACTATAGTATCAATTGTCTATAATACCCTTCACCTCACTTATCTCATAAATATGGATCAAAAGATTAGGTAGAGTAATAAGGGGCAATTTGGAAAAAATAGTAATCAATTCTCCTAGATAACCACAAACGACAAATAATTAGGAATAAAAAAAAGAGTCTAAAACGACCTACGTATAGGAATGGAGGGAGTAACTTTTTAGCTATTTTCGTAAGAGTTGGTGCACATAGTATAAACGTATGTCTCACTTGTCATATTTTTAAATTGTGGTTGTACACGTACTGCTGTGTATGAGTTTGTGATAGACTTTCTATTCGTGTAAGATTTTGATGCATTCTAATTTTTTTTGTTGCTTGTTTTTTCCAGGTATTGGTGGTTGCAAACCCTGCCAACACCAACGCATTGATCCTTAAGGAATTCGCACCATCGATCCCAGAGAAAAACATTACTTGTCTTACAAGGTTGGACCATAACAGGGCTCTTGGTCAAATTTCAGAGAGATTGAACGTTCAAGTATCCGATGTTAAGAATGTTATCATCTGGGGAAATCACTCCTCAACACAGTATCCTGATGTGAACCATGCAACTGTTGGAGATAAGCCGGTCAGAGCGCTTGTTGCTGATGATGAATGGTAAAATAAGTAATTGGTTTTCTTTTCCTTGTGTAGATTTATGCTGGCATTTACTACATTAAGTATATTCAGTTCTTTGTAAAAGAAATTCACCTGAAATGTTGTTTTCTAATCTGATTTTAGGTTAAATGGAGAATTCATCAAAATTGTCCAACAGCGTGGTGCTGCAATTATCAAAGCTAGAAAGCTCTCTAGTGCATTATCTGCTGCTAGTGCCGCTTGTGACCACATACGTGATTGGGTCCTTGGAACACCAGAGGTCAGTCATCCTGTCTAATTTTCATGATAAATCACATCATACGGATGCTTTGTTTTATGTTATGCATTTGTTAGTTCAACTGAAATTTCTCCCCACTGTACATTCTAGGGAACTTGGGTTTCTATGGGAGTATATTCTGATGGCTCATACAATGTGCCTGCGGGGCTTATTTACTCCTTCCCAGTGACATGCGCCAATGGAGAATGGAAAATTGTTCAAGGTAAGGACGTGGTAAAATATCAAAGCATAGATACAGGGTCATCTTTTTTACTAATTAAAGGCAAGACCTGCATTATCAGCTGCAATATGGTATATTTGAATTTGTTTTTGTAGCTAGTGACTGTATATGAGAATGTTTTCTGGTCTTTCCTTCCTTTTAACTGTTTCTTTCAGGTATAGTAGATAATATATTATAGGTCTTACAATTTTCAACATGGTATCTCCATTTTTACTTTCCTCGTTGTAGGACTTTCTATTGACGAGTTCTCAAGGAAGAAGCTGGACTTGACGGCTGAAGAGCTCAGTGAGGAAAAGGCCTTGGCATACTCGTGCCTCTCTTGAATTTTTTAGTCTCCTGAATCTTCTTGATGTCGTGATTTGTGAAGTAACAACAGTTTTGAATAATCCCTTTGTTTAGTTCTGCCGGGGCTCAATGATGGAGAAGCTGTTTGTATAGATCCTCCTGCTGGTGGTGGATCTATTGTTTTCTTTGTTTTATAGTTTTCTGAATCTTGTCTTGGAGAGATGATCCTACCATGGGGTATAACTGTATAAGAATGAATGACAACCCATGCTTATTGAACAATATGACAACCAGTCCAACATCATGGCAATGAGTTGAACCAATCCGAATAAAGGCGTCAGCGTTAATATTAAAACATGATTAATACAAACTCATGCAAATGAAAATTTACGGTTATATATTATATAACAGAGTGTGGGGATGTTGTTATCTTTTGCTTCCCCCCTCAAAAAAAAGGGAACCTTAACAATATCAACAAAAGAGAGGAAAAGGAGAAACACACAGAAGAATTATAAGAACAAACTTAGAAATTTTGTTCAACAAATAGTCCTATATATATTACTCCATTAAGAGACCAAGAAATAATCTCTGTTAATTTTAGGAAAACTTTCTAGTCTACAGCCGAGATAGAGAAGATTTGAAAAGTTTTCCAAATACTAAGGGAATTCTCAAGGAACCAATTGTAGCTTCATATAAATTGTTAACAGCAGAAAACATAGAGATACGATACGATGACACTGACTTATTCAAGTAGATGTTAGGGACACTCATCCAACAGAAAATAACGAATTAAACAAAAATTAATTTTGCAATGGTATTGGTAGGTATGTCCAAAGAAATTCAAACAAAATGAATGACAACCCATACTTGTTGAACACTATACTATGACAACCAACATCATGCCAAATGCCAATGGGTAACAGAAAAAAGGTTGAATTCCTTTCATCAATCAGAACATGAGCTACCTTTTTGTAAATTGGATTCAACTCAAGAAGCAAGGGGCTCTTGTTATGCATAACATCTTCATCTATGTACTCATAATTCTTAATGTTACTTTTTATTTTTGGTGATTTTGATGATAAAAATATGTTTATGCATGTAATTCGTTATTTAATAGATTGCATGGATTATATTTTGGGTTGATTAAATAAATCTCTTACTTTGTATGGTGATCCATTTTATATTATGGATAACATGGAGGATTTCTTCTTTTATTGCTGGAAATATCTTCACTAATATATATTAAGGAATTTATTTATGGATTTATCTATGCAATCTGTTCTAATTAGAGTCCATCATGTCTATTCAAAGTTGATTTGAGTATGGACTCAACAAAATATCTTTCAGCTCCTTTATTTTAGTCTGATAAACTATAAAAATATCTTTGATTTGCTGTTTTGGAATTATTTTATAGCCGTTAGCAATATCAATGTGTTGTAAACTCTAATATCTTTTTGACTCCTTTAAAATAGTATATATTATCTTTATCATGCTGAATATATTATAGCCGTTATGCTATAATAGATTGCTATATTTCATTGAGCCTTTCATGTTAACAAATTCAACTAGCCGTTGCTCACTATTCTATATATATATATATATATGCATTCTGCTCGGCAAAAGAGGACACAAGACTTGAAGCTGAAAATCAGAAAGCTATCTAAGTTTGATTCCAATTATTGCATTACTCTTGAATCCTTATTAAACTGGAAAGACTTTGTAATCCTCATATCATATCTTTTGTAAACCAAATACAAGTCTAGGTTGATTTGAGTATTCGTGTAATAGATAGTTTGTACAAAAACGAAAGCATTGAGGTTTTAGTGGTGAGAGAAGTTACAAATGTGCAAGGGGGCAGAGGTGTCCAAGTCAGAATCAATCTTCGTTGTACATAGAGTTTTTTGTGTAATCTGTTGAATATTAAATTTAATAAAGTGAGTCTTCAATACCATTTGATATTGGACGTGGATGTAGGCTACTAGACTAGAAGTTAAGAGCTGAACCACGTAAAAATCTTTGTGTGATTTCTGTTCTGCTCTTTTCTTTAATCTGTATTTGTATTTTCTGCATATCTAGTTCCAGTTCGTGCTTGAAGATGCACTAAAACAGATAGGAATTATCTGTCCGATTATAACTGACTAAGAACATACAGAATCAGACATGGATTACCTATCCGATTATAACCTAGAGCAGTAAAACCTAAAAATTGACAAGATCACTTTTGACATTTACATCTATTCACCTCCTAGATGTACTTATTTACAAAATTAGACGTACACCCTAAAGTTTTAATGCCCACTCAACCCTCATAACAAAAGGGCTAACCCAAAACCCCAATCTTCACTCCCTCTGGATTTTCCGTACTTCAATTTCCTTCTCTACATGTTTGTTGCTTTCTTTTTATACTTATCATTTTGGAGATCCAAAATGATAGTACCATTTTTTTGACAAACATGGCCAATTTCAAATTTTTTTTGTCGTGGTTTGGTATTCATCCAATGTCACTGTCTTGTTTGTTTCCAAGGAAAATGTTTCTATTTAAGAAAGTAAATGCATGAAGCTTTTAAAAAGTCCCCAAAAAGATTATGGTTTGCAAATAGAAAAACTCGGACATAATAATTGAACATATATATATATATATATATATATATATATATATATATATATATATATATATATATATATATATCTCTTCTAAACCTAATTGTTGCTTGTCTAGATATGTGTGGGGAAGAAGAGATGAGGGGTGACGACATTGGTGAAAACATATACTAATATGTATAAATTCAGATTTCATTTTCCTTAAAAAATTTAAAACGATTATATTTCTTTTCAAATTTAGAAATTCTATCATCTCTCACTTGAAACTTGTGTCAAAAGGAAAATAATAATCCACACAAATGACACAGTAGTTGTTGTAGAAACCTGAGAGCCTAGGAAAATGAATTGACTCCCTTCACCAGCTTTACTAATAATTTTTACCTAATGTGCATGTCTAACACTTACTTTGTGAATAAAAAATTAAATAATACTAATAAAAAATTAAATGTCTAAGGCTCATAATTACAATGATCTGTAAAGCAATTAAGCTAGAAACACCTCACACACACATATATATAATTTCTTTTTATTATATTTTCTTGATGCGAAAATGAGCAAGGAGGCCTCCAATCCAATCTTTACAGCTTGGAAACCCCAAAAAGAGAATTTTTCCAGGTTCAAAAGAGAAAGAAACATCACTTTGAAGAAAATATATATTTGCCTGTATTTGGTGTATTTGTCCTCCAATTTAATATGTTAATCCCGATCGTGGCATTGAGTTGTAATTGTATATCAAATATCATTAAATATGAATAAAATACAACTCATTTTTTTTATGTGACTGAACTTTATTGAATCCAAATCCATTATATTCACGACGAAATATTAATATTCTTTTTCGAAATATTATTTTCTCATACCTTGCGTGGCCTAGCTTCCACTCAAGATATATGCAGTTTGGTTTAGTGAATATCGCTTTCTTTGTTGAATAAACTTAGGACCCAAGCTAATTAGGATTGCATTTGCTCCGCTCTGTCTGGCTTCCAAATTATGCCGAAAGTTATATATATATATATATATATCCACCTTTCCACTAGTATATATATGTAGTTTTCCACTTTTCCTTTTGGAGTACCATTTCATTTGCCATTACTAAACAATTGGACATTTCTCATTTGTAAAATAAGTTAAAATATAATTGAATTAAGAATGGTATGTTACAGCTAATAAACATTTTTCACTAACATGAAAAATTGGCTGTCTAATTAATCTTTTAATTTTTCGAGATTGTTTTATATACTCAATAAATTTTATAAATCAATTAAATCTGAACAACTCACTACTCGACTCGGTTTATTTACAAGTTAATCAACATTTTTTCACCACCCATGCAAAGAAATTAAGCACATCAAGAAAAGAATGAAGTAGGAACAAAGTAGTAGCAAAGACAGGAGTATAAAACCCATCAAATCCACCATTTGTGCTTGCAAAAACCTTCAAAGAAAATCCATCTCTCTGATCTCTCTCTTGATCCCTCCTCTTCTCTTGCTCATATCAAAGAAAACCAAACAAGAACAGTTTATGTCAAGCTTCAACTTAGCAAAGAAGCTTATAATACCTACTAAGAAGGCGTGGAAAAGCTTCATCGACAATCTTCAATCCAAACAACCCAACAATATCCTCAAATTCTCCAAATCCATCAAAAATATCCGACCCTTTACCCAACTTAAGCTACGAGTCAATCACCGTCGCCGGCGCCACCACTACCACCACCTAACTCAAAAGAACTCCGCGGCCATATACGTAGACCACCTATTTCCAAAGCCAACCTCAATGCGTCCAAACAAAGGAAAAGAAGTATTATTGACGCCTGCTTCAACTACTAGTAGCGGTGCTTCCGATAAGGCCAAAGTTGAAGAAGATACAAATTATATGAATATAAATAAGCTTAAAAAAGAACATAATTTTACCCCTAAAAAGGGTACTGTAAAGGTTCTCGATGAGGCATGGAAGGGTTTATCTTTGCCACAAATTAGAGGAGTGGATGAAAGAGCAGAGGAATTCATTTCCAAGTTCCGTCAAGATATGAAGCTACAAAGGGAGCAATCTCTCCTTGAGTTCCAAGAGATGCTGGCTCGAGGTGCTTAATTATGAGATTTTATTTATAAATATATGGACATAGTTATATATATATATATATATATATATATATATATATATATATATATATATATACACACACACACGTAAGGGTGTGAATATTTCATGTATAGGAGAAATGGGTTGTGTGGAATTTTTTTGAGAATTTGTCATTTGGGTATTATTTTTTGAGTGCTTAAAATTAATGTATACATATGGAAGATTTGGAATGAAATAAATTAGTTAATTGTAACTTTTTTCTGTCAAAGGTAAATTGGAAGCGAATGAATTAAATAGAGTGGCCGGTTGTTTACCTGTTTGAGCTGTTGGGTAGAACTTTAGTGCTTGATAGTTGTTGTATAATTCGCAAAAGAAATTAAGAAGAAGAGAAAATGTAGGTATTGGTAGATTGCAAGTATGTACTAATTTGGACAAATTAAAGAGAAGAAAAGGTATACCATAAGTATGCATGAATTTCATTATTTCAATTACTACGTACAATAATGCCTCAAAAATTTCTTATATTGATGGAGGCTGGGAAAATGAAGAAAAGGCTTTATATTTTCATTGCCAAAGATCAAAAATGTATTAATGTTGATATATATATATATGGGTTCTATCTACAATGAAGATTCTTTGTGGGCAACCTCTTTTTGACTTGTGAATTTTTTTTTTTTTTTTTTTTTGCTATAATCAAAATTTCACAGTGTCAAAAGAGTTGCTTCCATAAAGAACCGGCCAATACTTGATGAACCCCCATATATATATATATATATATATATATATATATATATATATATATACGATCGACCTTAATCCTTTGTAACAAAGGCAATTATGAACATGATCTCTTGTTCTTATAAATTGACATTAACTTGCACCTGATCTTTCACTCTTTAGACATCTTTTTAGCTTGTATGAAATTATTAATAAACTAGTCAGTCAATCTAATGTCACAGCCCGAGATACCTCTAATAAACTAGTCAGTCAATCTAATCTCATACAATTATTCATTATTTGTAGAAAATTATTAGACTGCACACTGTTTGAGTATATATATATATATATATTTAATTATTTGGATTTAATATTTTTTATGGTTAAAATAATTAAAGTTATCGGAATTAGACAAATCATGAGGCCCTCTTGAGTTATCAACGTACTTCTGAAACTCGGTATTGGATGAAGTAGTACGGAATATTTTTCCTTGTTGCTTGTTTTTCCCTTTTAGATGTGTAGAGCGAGGGATAAAAACTCTGATGCCTTTATTTTGATCTCTTTTACAACTTTAATATTGTGTGATGCTAAATTGTTAATTTAAATTGCATAAATTTTTGTTGTTTCAATTAGTTTTGGAACCGAAACTGCACCAAATGAAACTGCACCAAATGAAACCGCACCGCACAAATCACAAACGATTTTATGTGCGGTTTTGGATTTGTCAAACCGCACCTAAGCGATTTCGTGTGCGGTTTGAATTTTAAACCGCACCATACTCACACGGTCACACCTACTTCATGTCATTATTTATTCCTCCTTTTAATATATGGAGATAAGAACATATTGATTTTTATTTCAAAAAAACCTAATAACATAATGTATAAATTAACACAAATATATAATTTAATATATAACTAACAAATTAATGTGATTATTAGTAATAAAAGTTGTAAAACCCCAGATTTTATGAATAAAGAATTAATTTTCTCGAAATAATTTTTTTTATATTATGGTGTGAATTTGAGATAATATTATAGTTGTGGGTAATATTTATAAATTTTGCAAAAGTATGCAAGTTGTCATATTATATTCGATTGATAGGGAATATTCGCTTTTAAATGTGAAATATTCGTATAACCAAGACAATTATTGGTGGACCCCACAACGGAATTATTGTCGGATTGAGAAAACAACAAAAATATTTTATTAAAATATAATCTACGAAAAGTTTTACTGGTTGATCATCATTGAACTACTCTCATAGTAAAAAGACAAGAATACTGGCGTTGTCGCATAAGAAGCACACCAGATTAATTATTGATATTTATGTGAGAAGTCACTCGGTTTTGTTCATTATTATCGCTACAATAGTTCTTTCGATAAGATCTCACATTATTTGATTCAATTATTGTTGATTTAGAAGTTTTGTTTTATTCGTAATAAAATAGAAACATCTTTTTATATAAAACAAAATACTTTATTAAAGTTATTCTATAAATAGAATATATTATATTCTATTATGCATAGTATTTTGCATAGTAAAATCTTTTATATAAAAAATGTATACTTTATTAAAGTTATTCTATAAATAGAATATATTATATTTTATTATGCATAGTGTTTTGCATAATTGCCAAGATAGTGTTTTGCAGAGTAAAAAAATCTTTTTATATAAATAGAATATATTATATTTTATTTAAAAGATTTTTCTTTAAATATGGATAGTCGATTAAAGTAAATCAATCTGACCGCTCATGGATTAGTTACTATGCATTCCATTTTCTTATAAATAGAAGCCCATTCCTTCATTATTTTCTTACGAATTCACTAAACTCTGTAGAGAAAACTATAGAAAGAGACTATAGAGAGATAGAAGAAAAGTTTTCTCATTACTTCACTACTCTTTATATCAAGTATTATTTTACGGTAGAAAGGATATTATTCTTTTGTATTCAAGAATAGAACTTCATTTATTCCATTTCTTTATTGTTCATTTGAATAACTCAGATATGCTGCAGCTACCCTATACTTGGTGACATTCTTCTATTATTACATCTTTAGTATTCTCAGCCGAATATCATGTCTGCATCTTATCTGTGGGACTGGGTTCCATTTTTATTATTCCGCTTTTTATTATTCTGTTTAATATCCTCGTACATCTTTATACGACGCACTGGTTCCATCATTTATTATTCCGCATTTATTATTCTGTTGGAACATCCTGCTTGGTGTGAATTTCACCGACCGTTCCGTTATTATTATTCTGCTGAAATAACCGCCTCATGCGCAAATCTGGCATGCACGGTGATATCTTTTGTTATTCCATTCTAGATTATACTCGATTGATTAAAATTTTGACTTCTATACTCCATGAAATTAGTGGAATATCCTCGATATTTCAAGGCTTCATCCAAAGATCTTTTCGTGAAAATATTTTTCGAGCATTCTTAAATTTTACTCTACAAAGCGTTATCATGTTGACAATTTGGGCGTTATCGGTTCATGGATAAATTAATTCTTGAACTTGTTTTATTGAATTCTTATATCATTGTCATCATCCTCATGTTTATATTATGTTGAAAGTCATCTGTGGGCTCAGTAGTGCATAGATGGACTTGGTATGATTATGACCAAGGATTATGCGGTGTAATCACGACCAGTAATGTTACAAATGATGTGAAAATTAAAAGTCCCCATCGGCCGTAGTAGTGCATTGATGGACGCTTTTGGTATGATTATGGCTATGGATTCTCTTCTGCCAAGGTAGCAAAGATAAATTGTTTTATGGCATGATCGGATCATTGATGAAAACACGATTATCTTTGGCCGTAGTCATGGATAATTCGTGGTCGTGATACTTAAAGAATATCATTGGCACCAGTAGTGCGGGATGATTTAATGTTGTGGATTATTTATTGAAATGAGTCTCGCCGATAAAAGTGATGAAAAACTTTTTAAATCATAAAAGATAGTAGATTTCATTCTCTACTGACTTTTTTCAATGGATTCTTGTTCCAATCGCAGCTTAAACTTGATATTTATTATATTTTATCAATTTAACATTGTTGAAGGCTAACGATAAATTATTCGCATTATCTTAGTCATAATATTTCTTCTTGGGCTAGTTGAGCTCACCCTTTCTTTTCACTGCTTTATTCGTGAAAATGAGAATATAAATTTGGACGCAGTCGGGGAACGGAGTGATGGTCCGGAGGATACCATTAGTAGTCCTCACTATTCTACGTGAAATAGTGTGATAATAATTATAATGAGGACTCCTTTTGAGTTTGTATAATCTCTAGTAGATAATATTTGTATTCAAACTCATAGCTTATGTTTGTCGTATTGCATACTGCATACAGTTGTATTAATAAGTTGTATTTGAATTTTGTGACTACGATCCGACAACCCAAGATGGGTGATGATACCTAATTTTGGGGACGTCACAAAAGTATTATATTTTTATGAAAATATATATATTTTTTCTTACCTCTTGCTTAAATTATATATCAAAAATTAAAATAAAGAATAATTGAGGCATGCATTATGACATTATTTGGGCCGCTATAGGTCGATGCAACACTAATTAAAGTCTCAAACAAGTTGACTTATGACCCACAATTACAAACACGTCAACTTAATCGTATACCACACAGTTCAAAAAAGAGCTAAGCCTGCATTACGTGTCATCATTTTGCGTATCAGTTACGAATATCCAATAGGCATCCAAAGGTTCATGTAAGCGCTGTACGCATCACGGCTCACACTAGAAAACCCACCTCACAACAAGAATAAGTGAATAACCTAATCTCGAACACAAACGTCGTCGTTCAGTCGTCATCAGTTTATACTTTATATATCACTTGGCCTTTCTCACTCCTCTGATTGACTCCATCGTTCACTATATCTCTATCCATTTTATCTATCTAGCACAGATTTGATCAGATCCGATCAGATACTCAACAATGGCGAAAGAACCAGCTCGAGTTCTTGTTACTGGTGCTGCAGGTATAACTTGTACATTCACACATATAAATCGTTGAGAAATGTTTAATATTTGTTTTAGATCTGCTGTTTATACTGTTGTATTCACTGATTATTTTTAAGAGTTCATCAAGTGCGTACGGACCATCAATTAATGTAACTTTTATGTATTTTCTGCTGTTTATCCGATTCTATTGTAGATCAGATAGTGTTGTAGTGGTATGGATGAATTGAGTGATCTACCGAGTCTTATTGTTTGTAGATTTAATTAGATTAGAGGTTAATTATGAGAGTTTGAAATTGATTATTTGTAGGGGGCTAGATAGTTAAGTCCTTTATTACCATAAATGATTATGATGATAGGACGATGAATTAGCTTTCAAGTTGTGTTTGAAGTTTTTTTGTTCAAGTTTCATAGTTTTAGATTGGTCTCATTTCTACAAGATGCAGAATACAACTATATCTATATGTTTGTGTTTCTGACTCACCATAAAATATATGCAAATTACTACCATGTCCGCATAAACTTGGACAAAGGGAGTATGCTGTTTGGTTTATGATAGATGCGTTACATTTATACAAATTTAATATTTACTGGCCCTTGGTATGGTGCAATGTGTAAGATTGTTCTGTACAAGGTTTTCACAATCTGTGCATCTCAGATACTCAATTAGGCCAAATAATGGTTTAGGGTCAGTGTTGTATAGGAATTTGATTGCCGATGTTTTTACATTTAATAATAATTGCATTTTAATAATATTAAATTTCATATTTAATAAGCTTGCATTTGGTGCAGTTTGTAAGTGTGAAAAGCAATTTTTGAAATGTATTAAGGCTAAATTTTATTCTACTTTTTATAGTTTCTAAGTATCTTACAAGATGTAAACATAATTTAATGAGGTATGTGTGAAAAGTTTGTTTGAGAATTCCCAACTTTAGTTTATATATGTGATTATCTAATAATTGTAGCAATGCTTCTATTAGAATTGATGATGCTTGTAGACCAAGTGGTTGCTACTTGTTAATCTTTGATTTCTCGGATGCAAATTATTCTAGCTTATGCATGATCACATCACATGGATATATGCTCACACCTTAAACTAAAGTTACATATAATAACGGACAATGTTGAATTTACAGGACAAATTGGATATGCTCTTGTGCCCATGATTGCTAGAGGTGTGATGTTGGGACCCGATCAGCCTGTGATCCTCCACATGCTTGATATTCCACCTGCTGCAGAGGCATTGAATGGAGTGAAAATGGAGTTGGTGGATGCTGCATTTCCTCTCCTTAAAGGTCAGTATCTTGTCTACATAAATATTAGTTAAATACTAAAGAAAAACAGCATATCTTGTCATCCGATAATTGGGAATATTAGTGGAGTTTGACAGTATTTTTCATGTTATGATATTTGTATCAGGTGTTGTTGCTACAACTGATGTTGTTGAGGCATGTACTGGCGTCAATGTTGCAGTTATGGTTGGCGGGTTCCCTAGGAAAGAAGGCATGGAAAGGAAAGACGTGATGACAAAGAATGTGTCCATTTACAAGTCCCAAGCTTCTGCTCTTGAGAAGCATGCTGCTGCAAACTGCAAGGTAGCTAATTCTTGGGGGCTTAGGATGTTATAGTCTATAATTGAATTATCTTGTTTTGTTTAGCATGTTAATTCACAATCACAAGTCATCATTAGCACATATTTGTCGCTAGAAGTTTTCATCAATCTTCAAGGTGATTCTGAATAATTGGAAACCTTTATTCATACAATAGTTAAGTTGGATTTGTGTCAATATTTCTTCAGAATGAGGAAGAATATTTAATTATGGAAGCTCCACTCTGAAATGGTTTTTACTGCAAGGCTTGTACTCTATTAGCATCATACAACTATGCAAGTGCCTATAGTTCAACATGTTTAGGTAGTCTAGTTCTTGATGCATCGATTGGTTAGGGGAATTTGTTTTATTGTTTGCTTTTTCTAGGTCTTGGTTGTTGCAAACCCTGCGAACACCAATGCGTTGATCCTGAAGGAATTCGCACCATCGATCCCAGAGAAAAACATTACTTGTCTTACAAGGTTAGACCATAACAGGGCCCTTGGTCAAATCTCAGAGAGACTGAATGTTCAAGTATCAGATGTTAAGAATGCTATCATCTGGGGAAATCACTCTTCAACACAGTATCCTGATGTAAACCATGCAACTGTTGGAGACAAGCCTGTCAGAGCTCTTGTTGCTGACAATGAATGGTAAAATAAGAGATTTACCTTATCTTTTCCTATCATGTAGATTTGCACTGGCATTAACTTAATCAAGTATTTTCAGTTCTTCCCCAAAGCAATTCACCTGAAATGCTGTTTCCTAATCTGATTTTAGGTTGAATGGAGAATTCATCAAAACTGTCCAACAGCGTGGTGCTGCGATTATCAAAGCTAGAAAGCTCTCTAGTGCATTATCAGCTGCTAGTGCTGCTTGTGACCACATACGTGATTGGGTTCTTGGAACACCAGAGGTAAGTCATCCTGTCTAACTTTCGTAATATATTGAGCAAATTATATTACATTACTGATGATTTGATTTATGCTATGCATTTTTTAATTCTCCTAAACTTTCTCCCTAACGCACATTATAGGGAACTTGGGTTTCTATGGGTGTATACTCTGATGGCTCATACAATGTGCCTGCTGGGCTTATTTATTCTTTCCCAGTGACGTGTGCCCATGGAGAATGGAAAATTGTTCAAGGTAAGGATTTGGTAAAATATCAAAGCATAGCTATAGGGTTATCCCTGTTACTAATAAAGGGCAAAGAACTTCATTAATCAGTTACAATATGGTATATTTGAATTTGTTTGTATAATTAGTCACTGTATATGAGTATGCTTTCTTGTCTTCCCTTAAAACTGATTCTTTTGGATAACTGCATTTAGGTTACAAGTTCCATTAATATATATTTTTGTTCGTCTTAGAATTTTACAATGTTCTGCATGGAATCTTAATTTGTACTTTCCCTCATCCTAGGACTTTCCATTGACGAGTTCTCAAGGAAGAAGTTGGACTTGACGGCTGAAGAGCTCAGCGAGGAAAAGGCTTTGGCATACTCATGTCTCTCTTGAATTTCTTAATCACCAGCATCTTGGTATCTGAATAATCCCATTGTTTAATTCTCGCGGAACTGTAATGATGGAGATAGCTGTTTCTCTATAGATCCCGCTGTTTGTGGATCTTTAGTTTTCTTTGTTTTTGCATTTTGGGATATATTTAAAGTTCAGAATTCTGTCGTGACTAGCTGAACCATGGGGGGTATAAGAATGAAAGTTTACATGGTCCATTGTGATCAATAATTTTGTTTATGATAACATCTTTTTTTTCAGGAATACCAGTTTAAAATCTATTCTATTAAAACTTAAAGAGTGAAAAATATTTTTTTTTCAGGAATATCAAAAATATCGTTAAATCCGATCGATTAATTTCGTTCAAGTAGTAAACTTGCAGCTCGTCTATGGATTTTATGCTTAAGAAGTGCAGTTTTACCGTTTCTTGCTTGGGTTTCGCTCCAACCAATTGTTCAAAGTATCCTCACTTTCGTTATTTGACAAAAAGCTAGGAATCTCATGTGCATCTCCGAAAAAATAACAAAGACCCAAAGTTGGTTTTAAGGGTTGAAAGTAGAAAAACACAATGAAAGAAAAGAAAAAGAACCAAAAGAAGGAAAAGATATTTTAATGAAAATAAATTTAATTATCTATACTTCTAAAACAGCTAATATACAAATAAATGATTAAAATATAATGCGATAAATAGTTAAAAGGGTTTCAAATCTTTTTCCTTTTGCTTCATTTCTCTCTCGAGTTTTTGGAGCTTACAATTTAAGAATCTTGCATTCACCAACCTAATTAAAAGTGAGTTGTAGTAAGAAATAATAAAACTGTAAATGATTAATATATAGGAATGGACTTAAAATTTAATGACTTAAGTTTTTGGGTTAGATTGAATTCCACACGTGTTAATGTATTGTGTATACGCACACAACGTACGCCCTCCCGATTCTCTTCCTTAACAACTGGTAATTGATCCGTGGTGAGCTCTTCAAAAGATGACACGCGATGAATGTTGAATTTTTGATATAAAAAAAATGAAAATGATGGGTTAGTACTTCTCTAAGAGGCCTACTATGTATTGTAATAAATTTAGACTAAATTACAATCGCGAAATTTATCAATAAATAAGATTGGTAGAAATTATAAGAGGGTCTCATTTATTGCATCTCTCTCCAAAAATGTTACTATTAATATTTATCCATATAACCGACAATTAAAAAATTGACGTAAACATTTGCAATATATATCATTTTTCTTTCCCTAAAGGCTTTCAAACAATTTTGTATTTCCCTGAAGGCTCTCTAACAACTGGTATGAAAACTATAAAAAATTGATCACCGACTTATGAGCCTCTTCAAAAGATGACACACGATGAATGTTGAATTCTCGATGAAAAATGAAAAGGGTTGGTGCATCCCTAAAGGTTCTCTAAGAACTAGTATTAAAACTTACAAAAAATTGATCCCGGATTGATGAGCCTTTCCAAAAGACAACACGCGATGGATGTTTAATTCTCGATGAAAAATGAAAAGGGTTGATGCTTCCCTAAAGGCTCTCGATGGTGATGTTGAATTTTTGATGAGTTTAGCCGAGAATTAGTTTCAGGAGTAGTTAGTCAAGAATTGATACCGTGATGATTGAAGATAAGATATGTTTAATTCTTGATAAAAGTTTACTCTTGATGGAAAAATCAAGAGTGATTAACCAAGAATTAGTATTGCGGTGATTGAAGAGAAGTGTTCAAGTGAGAGAGAGCTCTTAATTTGTGATGAACTCACTTGTAAAGAAGAGATTGTTAGTTCACAAATAAGTTAGTCCCGTATCGGAGAAATAATAAAAAAATGAATAACTAATATATTACAAACACTTGATGTCTTTAAACTTTTGAGTTAGATTGAATTCTAAACATATATATTAATGACTTGTGTATAAGTATGTGACGGACAAACTTCTCGATTGTTTTCCAATAATAACTACATCACTTAAAGAAAGTTAACACACAAAAAAGCAACTAATGACTAAGAAATTAAACCCATTGTAAAAGTTGCTAAGAAAATCTTATATAAGAAAGCAATTTTGATAAATTATAAAGAATGGTAGTATGTCAAGGCTAGTATTTGGTACCATGTACTTAAGACAATTATATCATTCTTTGGTGTTTAGAGTTTTAGCGTTTGTCTCTCAAAATATAATTTTAACGTGTACTATAACAGAACTACAAATAACACACACAACGAACTAATGAATGCTCTAAACTCTCTCAAATGAACTCTAAATATGACTGAATTGATGAATTTTTTTTTGGATGATCGAATGATTGACTTTGTTGGATATTTATAAGTGATTAATGTGACCCTTCATGACTGGACATGACCTTTTGGAACGACTTGACACATATGAAAATGTATAAACGAAAAGGCATGATTGTTCGTGTGCATGTATGTATGGAACGCTACAAAAGCAGCCAGCGCCGCTACTCTAGACTCACAGAGAGTCACGCTGTGGCGCCAGACTTTCTAGAGTGTCAGCGCTGCGACACTGTACCTAGGCGCTGAGGCATTGTTCTTCGGGGGCGTGCGCATATGATGAACCCAAATCAAGTCTTGGCTATGTCATCTCCTCTCCACAAAAGTGGGATGCTCCTTAAGACCCAAAGTCAAAAGCAATCTAATTCTATATATACCCATTTAGAATTTAGTTTTCAATAGATGTGAGACTCATGTTTCCCACAAGCATTTATTATCATATTCGATGGTGATTTTTGAAAGTAAATTTCTCATTTATTACTCCATGAATATGAACTTCCTAATACTTAATTTTAATCTATTCGTGAAGTAAAACACATTTATATATTAATTCATTTCAAATGTTAATGAAACCCACTTAAATTCTAATTTAAAATTTTATATTTAAAAACTTTATTTAAGTTCAATTCTAACAAAAGCAACGACCATGTAAAAGTTCCAAGTGACTTATTTGTATTTGAGTGATGATAAATCATTGCGTGACGTTAGAGGAATATAGAGGAATGGATATATGACTGCTTTTATAGTATATACTCCGATCCGTTCAATTTGGTCAAATATCCTTCGAGGAAAGCTACACCACTAGTACTAGTCTGCACCGGCAAACAAAATTGGATTTCTCCACTAATGACAAAATCAATTACTACAAATTTAACCCATCCCTCGTGCAAAATTAATGTGCTACTTTATAAATATTTTGTAATATATATTCATAATTTTGTTGACCTTTTTCTAAAACCCATACTATTACAATTTTATACTCCCTCCGTCTCAGGATAAAATTCTTTATTACTATTTTGGGTAGTTCCATGTTAAATGTCAACTTTTCTTTAATAACCAAATTTTTACACATATTTTCCTATTATACCCGTATCATTAAATATCTCGTACTTTTCTTATTCTAATTCTCTCTCCATATTTAATGACATTATTATGGACAATTTTGTCATTTTATTCATTTTCTTAATATGCGTGAAAAGTCCACCAGAACTTTTATCATGGAACAGAGGGAGTACTTCTTATCAAGGCGGATCCATTAAGAGAGCAATATAGGCAGATGTCCCTACTTGATTTTTTTTAGGTATAAGGTAGAGATAAATATGTAAGTGAATAAATTTAAGGGGATAGATTAATGGAAGAGTTACATTTGGAGGGGGAAAAAAAATTAATTCAGATTCTAAATACAAGTACAAACAAACGTAGATTCATTTTATTTTTGTCTTCTAAATTGTATCTAAATATTTTTTTATTTAAAATTTCTTTTTTAATTCAGATTATAAATATTTATTACAATTTTAAACATTATTATGATTAATTAATATTATGATTAGTTCAAATTTTATTTATTTAACTTCAACAAAAAAATTAGTTAAAATTCGCCCTTGCTGATTTATTTTTTAAATCCACCCTGGGTTCTAAGGAAAAATTAGTTGAACTTGTACCAACTTTAAATTATATAAATGATGATACATTTGTAATATTTAGTTTAATTCAATATAATTCTTAAATTTATGTTTAGTTTCTTAAGTTTTAATATTGAATTAAATTATTAAAATTTTAAATTTAAATTGTAATTTTTAATCTTGTTTAACTAATACGTTAAAAATATGTTTGAATTTTGAACAATTGCATGTTTGTATTTGAACTTTGACATTAACAATATGGATATGTGTTTTAACTTTAAGCAAATGCATTTATTATTTTTATTATATGTTGTTTTGTTTTATATTATTGTTTTGTTTAAATAAATGTAAGATAAAATATTAAAATTTATTTAAAATAAAAAATCTCGCCTAAACCCTGCCCAAATCCCCTCCAACCGTCCACCTTCTGCCTAACTCCTTTTAAAACATTGTATGCATCTATAATGCTAAATTGATCGTGGGGAAAAGAAATTGACTCAAAAGAGCTTATATGGAGTATTATATAGGTTAATGAAAGGGTGGTCCTGATGATATATGATATATCCATCCCAGCATAAAGAGTTTTTATACAAATTTTCTCTCTATAATTATATGCTTCTCCTAATAGCTAATTAGTTATGTATAAAAACAAAAGTTATGCATAAAAACAAGTCCCGAGTCAATAATTTTTATTTATTCTCCTTTTGTCCTTCAAAATGCAAAAAAAAAAAAAAAAAAAAAAGGGGAGTGGGGGGGGGGGGAGGAGTGGGGAATTGACTCATTATGAAAGACTTGCTTTATGATTTTCCAAATCATCAATGAATGACCATGCACGCACCATGCATAAAATTCAAAATTTGCACACTCCCCACTTGTATAACTTATAATACAACCAAAATAGCCCTCAAAATTCCGGTAATTCTGGTAATTCCCCGGCTCTTATGAAAAGATTGTACCAAAAGTCCATACCATCCTCAATCATTTGGCATCCTAATTTGTCATTAGGCCCTCGAAATTCTGAAAACTCCATTTTTGAATCCTCAGCTTGTGTCCAAAAACTCTCGTCGATCTCCGGAAATGTACTCTCCGATGAGTCCATTTGTTCTTGCTTAACAGCTGTGGTCATGACCGTGACCGATGAGAGTTCACTAGACGACCTTTGGGGAGGTCCACAAACCTCGGGTCGGGCAGAGAAATCTGGGTTTTTGTGACCATTGGATTTGATCATGGACTGTTGTTTTGTGACTACTTGAGAAGAGGGTTGATAATTTTTGAGTTTTTTCTTTAAATGAGTATGCCAAACATTTTTAATTTCATTGTCAGTTCTTCCCGGTAATTTCGCCGCCATCGCAGACCATCTGAAAATAAAACAAAATGATTCATATAAATATTACTCCACTATGACTGTATTTTATTGCTTTAGATAGACTATTAATCTAATAAGTATGGTTGAGGATGGTTAAATTATTCTTCAATAAAACAAAATTACATAAAGCAATTTATATATATATATATATATATATATGTATGTGTGTGTGAATATTGATCGCACATATTTATTGGAACGAAACAATAATATATATCTATATACATATATATACATCTATATCTGAAAAATTCATGAAAAAGTGTGACACGTGAGATATATATCTGTATTTTATTCCTATTCTTATAATCAATATATTTGAAACAATTCGGTTCAAATTTCGAGTTCGAAATAAATCTCGAATCAAATCAAGTTCAAATTGAATCAAATCAAATCCATCTAAATAAAGCTCGTCCAAAAGTTCATGACTTGAAAGTACTATTGGTAATAACTTTATTTTTTAAACACAGACAAATTTTTCCCATATCTTTCTATGTGAAACTAGGATGTTATAATATTACTTTAATTTGTTTTAATATATCTAGAATAATTAATGATTTAATTAATAAAGTACGTACATATTTCGATATGAAAATAATAAATTAATTCAGACTTGATCAGAGTTCTGATTGAGGCGCACCTATTACCAAGCATTTCATGTAGCTGAAAGATAGTATCTTCCTCTTCCTTGGTGAAATTTCCTCTCTTAATATCCGGTCGCAAATAGTTTGCCCATCGGAGTCTGCAACTCTTCCCGCATCTTAGAAGACCTAAAAACATGATAAAGAAAAAAAAGAAGACAACCATTAAATAGTGATTAGAAATTAATGTCACGTCTCGGTTTATAATCCGTTAGCTGGACTTTTTTCTTGACAACGCTATTCAATTCCTCTACGATAAGCTAAGAACCCTACATCCATTAGAACTGTTATGTTAATATTATATCAAGTTAAAACCCATCTCAATTCTCAGTTCTGCAACAAAATTTATTTGTGCAGTTGAATAAAGTTGAAGAAATTTACTTATGATCATTTTCAACATAAATTTTATCTTTGTTAGAACATAAAAAGCCATATGCGTACGTGATAAATATGAGCATAAAAGTATGTATTTTATTTTATATCATTATCATATCGACCAAGTGGATAGAGGGCTGCTAGCTATTAAGCTATAACTTAACATCAATATTCTACGAGGAAATGTTATATCAACTACTTCCTCCGTATTAATTCAAAATTAAAGATACAATTTAATTTTTGAGGATAACGATCGTATATTAAATTTTAAATTAATGTGAATTAACTTAATTTTAGTTGATATAATATAATTATAATTGTATAATATATAACAAAAATTATTAATCATAAAATTTATTTTATTCTAAATTTTTATGAGTCATACTAATTTAATATGCGGTCATATGACTTTAAAATTAGTCAAATTTTATCTTTGATTTTTAAACCAATGGAGTATAAGATAAGAGTATCATATACCACTTGAGATCGAAGATAGTAATAAATTTACACGCACGTATAATTAAGTTTGATTTCATAAGGAAAATATGTGTATGAAAACAAAGGAATCAAATGATCATATAGTTTAATTAACGACCAATCTTCATGGAAAATGATCACTTTTCTCCTATATATCCTCAATCCCTTGGAGAAATTAATGGATCATAAATGACCTAAACTATATCTCTATGGCAAAAAAGAAAAAAGAATGGCTTTTCATAATTACCAGCTTGTTTTGGAAGAGCCCGCCAATTTGCATGGCCATGTTGTTGGATATAAGAGATGAGAACTTGATCTTCTTCAGTAGTCCATGGCCCTTTCTTCAGTCCCATCTTCTGACAACAAGGAGCTCTCACCATCTCAAAATTGTGACTCTCTCTCTCTCTCTGTGTCAGTTTTTTTCCCCTCTCTCAGTATAGTTCTTTTTTATCTCCTATTAGTTGATATAGAGAGATAGAGAGAGAGAGACAGATGTCTCAAAGCTCAAAGTGTGGTATAGGCCAGGGGTGGGTATTTATCCTACAAACTTGCACAAAGTAAATAGGATAATTATATACACAATAATCCAACTACAGCATCTAAATTCATAAAGTCTTAGCTCGAATTTTCCAGGAAAGAGAATCTGATCTCTCTCCTCTCTCTTTCCATATATATATATATATATATATATAAGACTAAAATAGTTTTAACTGATTGTTTATTAGTAGAACTTGGACAGTACTAGCTAGATATATATATATATATACTATTAATCAACTGTCTTTTAGTGATTTGGTAAAACAAAAACAAAAAAGGAGGGGGGCCATTAGTCTTGCATGGATCTTTATATATTATTATGCATAATGATGAGAGCAAACAAATTGTAGTGCAATTTGTTCTTATATATATATTATGAATATCCTGTATTTATCATTGAGAAGACTCCAAATAGTTTGAATTAAATTGAATAAACACGTGTGAAAGTGGTACAATTGGGTAGATTTATTAATTAATTTACTGACTCATATTTTACTTCAGCAACCGTCGTCAACCCACGAGTTTTGGTACTGATCTCAAAAAATCCGCACTATTATTTTTTAGTCCTTGTTTAAAATAATCCATCTCATTAGCTATATAATTGCGTAAGAAACAAAATTACAAAGAAAATTAACAAGATTTTGTGTTGGGGAGATGGGGATTCACAAAGTTGTTAATATACTTAATCCAAAATATTGGATTAATATTAATTTGTTGAAGTCAATTTTCTAAAATTCAAAGTTATTATATATATTTATAATGCACCTATAGACTAACACTTTTTCCCCCCTTAACTTCTTGTTGTTATATATCCAAACGATATTTGCATTTTTGTAATCTACATACCCAAATAACTAATTTTTTCTTTGTTTAAAAATCCAACACAAATTAATTAATTGACAATGAGTAGACCAGCTCGTTTTATATATTAAAATTTTAGATTTTAATTGTTCAATATATATCTTAGTACCAGAGATCTCTCACGTGTGGCAAATTTTGAGCCAATATATGCTCTTGACCAACTCTCACGTGTGCGTGTGATGTGGCAAAATATTTTGAGCCAATATTTGCTCTGGTCCTCCATGTTGAATTTTCTCGTTGAAAATTATTTTGACATTAATGAGTACGTACGTTACGTAGCCCATCAAAGTTATATACTACTAGTATTATTTTATTTTCACGTCTTAATTATCGAATGTAAAACTTCATATCTCAACACTCTTTTATTATTTCCCTACAAATTAAATGTGATAGAAAAGGCATTATAATTATTTGTTAAATTTTCTGTTAATTAACTCATTTTATTGGTCTGTGTTTTTTTTTTTGGACATATTTTGTTTTACTTCTAAGTTACAACTCTAGTACGTACCTCTTGTACTTGCTAGGGTGAAGAAGCTCGACTAGAAAACCCTATTTCATTCACCTTATGATCCATATATATGAAATACTAATTAGCACAAACATTTAAGTAATCCAAAAGTTAAAGCCAAATAATATATATAAGGGAACTAAACCTCCAATTATATAAAGTATTGAGTAATTAACACAAACTTAATTTATCGAACCTATATCACATCACAAGTGGCCTTAATAGTTCATTTTTAAGTTAAAAATACTCTTTCAAATGATCATATTAATTAGGTACGTATCCATTAAAACTTGATTATAGACCATATAATATACTCCTTAACAAGTTATTTTTTGGTGATCATTTTGCAACTTGAATGCTCTCTTGTTGATAAAAGTAAATTTTCATTTTAGCTAAATTATTGTCTGGTTTATCGAAGCTAATTTTCTTAGCTCAAAAAGATTATTATTAGATATTAAAATTGAAATTAACTTTTTCTTTTTCCAAAACCCAATCAAATTAAGGTAAAGTACAAATTAGTATCATTAATTTAGCTTTTGAATAGGAGAATGAAGCTGGAGGGGAAGAGAGGCAGATGGTTCACATTTTTTTTAAATTTTCTTTATTAACATTTGCAGTACAAGTTAAAAGAGTGAAAATATATAGTACTGATGCATGCATATCCCCTTTTTCGAAAAAAAACTTATAAAAAAGGAGATTTTAATAAAAATATGTACTAATGATTAATTATATGGGTCAATACTTTGGATTTATTTTTAATGTATGGTCAAAGTCCAATTTTGAAGTTTCACATTGGAGAATTATTGACCCTTCAGACAAAGCAAAGTAGCCAGCTGTTAGGAATATTCATGCACGGTGACGCCTACTTCTAGGACTGAGCAAAAAACGGGTATAATTGAATTACCAAATCGAACTGAAATAATTTAACCAAATTTTTCTGAAATTTCGGTTATTTTCACTATTTCGGTTATATCCGAATTATTTTACGGTTTTCGGTTAGTTTGTACGAGTATCATTTTTGGACTATTCGATTAAACCGAATAACCGAATAAAACTGTGTAAAGGAGAAGGATTCACATAACCGAACAGGCGAACACAGACTCTATTTTACTAAATAGTAAATACTAAATAGTCTAAATTAATTAGTCGGGGGTAGTGTCTGTCTAAAGTCTAAACTCTAAATTACTTGAACTCTCAGATCTACTTAGACTACTTTACTCTCTCTCTCAGTCATCACTCCTTAGTCCTCAGATCAGATCTCAAACTCTCTCTGTCTCTCAGATCCAGACGAGTCGACCAACGCCCAAAGGCCCCAGACCCAGACACCCAGCTCTCGATTTCTATCATCTATTGACAGGCTCGAATCGAGAACGAAGGTATGCAACTACGGAGAGAACCGAGAACTGAAAGCTCAAGGTACGGAGAATTTCTATCATCTGGTCGTGAGTTCGAATCGAGAATTGAAGGTACTGGAGTTTCCTTGACTTTGATTCTTTATTGTGAGAATCGAGAAATTCTTTGTCTTCTTGAACTTATCTTGATGAATGATGGGTCATGGGTCTAAGTTCTAACCGTCTAAGTCTTCAGAGGATCAAAGACTCAAAGTCATAGTGGTGTTTCTTTGCTCATTAAAATCAGTTTATTTGGTCATTTGTTTACGACTTCATCGACTCACCGAAATTCTTGTTTAGCAAAAATAAATAAGCCGCCTACTTGATTTTTTCTGAAACTTGTGAGTTGTGAAGTAATTTGTCAAAATTATCAAAATTTGTGAAGTAATTTTGACTCAAAATTATTCTCGTTCAGTTCTGTTTCTATGTTTATTCTGCAATTTCCTATTAGTTGTTATTCCAAATTGACATGATCAACTATTCAACTTTGAAATGAAGCTTTGGTTTTGAAGTAACCAGAGTAATTAGCCAAAATCTTGTTAGCACTTAGCAGGAGCTACTTTGTTTTTTTTTGTTCATTTCTTATAATTGACTAATTGAGTAGCGAATTACATTTCAGATGCTGTCAAGAAGTATTTTAAACGATTTGCATATGGTGGATGATACTGACCTTGATGACCTTGATGCAATTGGACATGAGAAAGAAGGGGGTGACAGTGTTCCCACCCCCACCCCCACCCCCACCCCCAATATAGATACAAGTACAAAGAGTACGAGACAATCAGAAAATGTAAAGCTGCAAAGAAAGAGGATGGCACCTAGATCCAAGGTGTGGACTTAGGGGCACTTCATTCCAGTTAAAGATAATGATGGTAATGTCATCAAAGGTAAGTGTACTTATTGTGGAAAAGAATTAGCTGCTGATTCATCTTCAAATGGCACAACTGCTTTAAGAAATCACTTTAGAACTTGTAAAAAAAATCCCATCAACATGGATAAAGCTCAACCCCAACTTGTAGGAACTAAAAAGGGTGAGGGGGAGGGAGGGGCATGTGAGAGTACACTCACCACTTGGATGTTTGACCAAGAAGTTGTTAGGGCAGCCGTTACTTACCATCTTATTGTAGATGAGCTTCCTTTCAAACATGTTGAGAAAGATGGGTTTAAACGACTTATACAAGCTGCATGTCCTAGGTTTCAGTTGCCTTCACGTTTTACATTTGTTAGAGATTGCATTCGTTTGTATGATAATGAGAAAATTAAGCTGAAAACATTCCTTAGAAAAAATTGTGAACGTGTTTGCCTCACTACTGATTCTTGGACTTCCAATCAACGCTTGAATTATATGTGTGTTATTGCCCATTTTATTGATGAAAATTGGAAATTGCATAAGAAAATCTTAAATTTTCGAACCATCACAAGTCATAAGGGGAAGGACATTGGGGAAATGGTTGAGTCTTGTCTCAAAGAGTAGGGACTTTCTAAAGTTATGACACTCACTGTAGATAATGCTAGCTCAAATGATACGGCAGCTGCTTACTTGAGAGAGAGATGTACATCTTGGAAAACCAATGTCTTGAGTGGTAAGTTCATTCACATGAGATGTATAGCTCACATTATTAATCTTGTTGTGAATGATGGGTTGAAGTTGATTGAGAAGTCTGTTGAGAATGTTAGGAGTGCAGTGAAGTATGCAAAACAATCCCTGGCTAGGGTCAAGTCATTTATGGACTGTATTGAGTATTGTGGTCTTCAAGACAAGAAAGGCTTAAGTCTAGATTGTCCAACTAGATGGAACTCTACTTACTTGATGTTAAGTTCGGCCTTAAAGTACAAAGAAGCTTTTGATCGATTTGGATTTGAAGATCGTGGCTTTGTAAAAGAGATGGGGGGCCAAGATATTCCAACGGACTCGGATTGGAATAGGGCTAAATTGTTTGTGAGATTCTTAGAATATTTTTATAATCTCACTGTGCGTATTTCAGGCTCATCTTATGTGACATCAAATAATGCATTTCATGAAATAAGTGAAACTTATATTATTTTGAGTGAGTGGGAAAGAAGCAATGATAGAGAATTGAAACAAATGGCAAAGGCAATGAAAAGAAAATGTTAGTCCCTAGTAGGCACAAGTTATCTAGAAGGGGGGGTTGAATAGATATTTGAAAATCTTTTTCGTTTTAACTTGTTCTTAGATAATGATTAAAACTTTGCGGAATTAATTTTTGTTTTAATCTTCTTTACCAAGCAATGGAGTTATGAACAAGTAAGGCAGTTATGGCAGATATAGCAGTTATAGCAGTTATAGCATGAATGTAAACGACAGAGTTGTTTTTAAGTGGTTCGGAGCACTCAAAGCTCCTAGTCCACTCTTCTACTCAACAAGTAGGATATCCACTAAGGATGTCTTATACAATCTTCTGAATCACACAGATTCCTTCTGACCCGGCGATGCCTAGGAACCTTTCTAGTTCACTTTTGAACTCTTCAAGTCCAGCAGACTTGGCTTTCTTACAGTTCACTACGAACTCTTCAAGTCCAGCAGACTTGGTATACTTCTTCAGTTGATTGATGATTGTTGTTGTTGCGTTCTGAAGGTTGCTACTCAGTTTGTTGTGTAAGCTCTGGTTCGTAATAACTGAGTAGCTGAGTAGCTGAGCAGGCTTTGTAATATCTCAGATCGTAGAGTTGAGCCTTAGAGAGTTCTTCACGTTAAATGTTTATGCTTGCTTCCTTTTTTTTCTTTCATCTGTCTGATCTGTATATATGTGATGTTGAAAACTATCCGTTGGATCCATCCGTTGTGGCATTAAATGCATCTGAATTTTCTGTACTGTGATGGAGACATTTCTGCACATCTTCTGAATTCTGCATTCTGGACCACTGACACTGCAGGCTGCTTTTTCACCTACCACCTGAAAAGGTGTTTTGTCCCTTTTCATTCATAAGTCTTATCCTTAGCTTCTTCAATACGCTTCTTTGTTGCATACTAAGGATATTTCATTTATTCTGGGACTGATGGGCACTGCAGCATCTAGGATCCATTCCTCGTATTGTTGAATTAACAACTCATGAGGCTTTAACGTTTTCTGACATGACAGATGTTGCTCTACGTTTTGGATTGTTGTACTCTATGATTCAGATCGTGTTGTTGACTCTACGATCCCGAGAGCACACTATGATCTTTACTTGCTCGTGTTGTTGACTCTACGATCCCGAGAGCACACTACGATCACGACTCGCTCGCACACTACGATCGTAGAGTTAGCTTGGTGAACGTTGAGTCCACTCTCACGATCGCTAACTTGTAAACTTAATGTTTCTTTCAAGATACTACGATCGGAGAGTTAGCTTGGTGAGCGTTGAGTCCACTCTACGATCGTTGACTTGTAAACTTAATGTTTTTTCGGTATACTACGATCGGAGAGTTAGCTTGGTGAGCGTTGAGTCCACTCTATGATCACGACTTGTAAACTTCATGTTTCTTTTCAAGACACTACGATCTTTAGGCTCTACGTTTTTACGCCTTGACTTGCAATGTTGATCGAGTGATGCACTATGATTTCTTCAAGACTAATCTATTACATCTCAAGATCAACTTAACGCTTTTGATCTTTCTATCTATACATTCTGTAACGAATGATACACGTTGAAAGCTTAGATCGACTTAACAATCTTGATCTTTCAATCACTAAGTCCTTGTACATAAATTCAATTAAGGACCTTACAATAATCACAAGCATATTAAAACATCAAATCATGTTATGCATTCTCCCAACAATCTCCCCCTATTTGATGTTGACATAACTAAGGAGATTTGTTGTTATGATTATTGATTATATGCAGTGCAGAAAAATAAACATGACTTAGTATTTCAATGAGCAGCTGAAATTTCTAGAGAATAAGCATGAATTTATTGATGTATGAAGATAGATTTTACATTTGAAATAGATACATCAATAAGAAGTGAAATTCAACTTATCTCTATTTTCTTGGCTTCTTGCTCCTTAGAGGATTTGCCTTTTCTTCTGCTCTCCTTTTTCTGCTGGCTTCATCTCTCTTAGCCAAATCTTCGAGCTCACTGGGACTTAATCTTGGATTGTGGTCGTGCCTGTTCATAAATTCCGGATCTCCAATTGGCATTCTTAGGCCTGTTGCGGTTACTCCTTGTGAGCTAGAAGCTGGCCCTTGACTTCTTAAAGGTTGAGCCACTAAGACTTCCTGTTAATCTGATCGTTGAGTCTGCTGAGAGATATGCCTTGCAGACGGATTCCTTGTTGTTTGGAATCCGCGTCCCTTATGTCCTTGGTCTGCACGATCTCCTTCCCGATCTCCCTTGCCTCTTTTCTCCCCCTTTATGTCAGCATCAAGAGTTCGAATGTCATCTCGACAGACGGAAGAACTCCTTGACAAGTTCGCTTTAATAGGCCGACTTTTTGGTCCGAGCAATGTCTTCTATTTTCTTCAATGAGAACTTCAAACCTTGCTTCTCTTCGTTGAAGGATGGATAGAATGTTGTCTACATTTGTTGGACGTCACGACATAGAATTGTTGAAACTCTCTCGATGCTAGATCTCAAGATTTTGAATGCTCTGCAACATCCGCTTGTTCTGAGATTCTTGATTTTCTTTGTAAGATTAAGACAAACATCCCTATGTCTTTTGGTACTAAGGAAGTGAATGTCATCCTCGTCCTTTATGCTTTGAAGCATTTCTCCGATGATCTCTTTTAGTGTTTTGGACAATTGAGCTCGAGAGATTGTGGAAGGGTGTTTGCAGATTGATCGTGGATGTCGGGTCTCAATTTGAATCGATTCGAGTGATTTTCAAAACTCTCTTCTAGTTCCTTGATCACTTTCTTGAGACATAGGCGATAGATCGGCCTTGGTAGACAATTACGAGAGAATCTCATCCATCCGGGAAATCTTGAGGAAGAGGGTGGTGCATTGTTGAATTGTTCTTTTAGGGAGCGAGAGCAAGTTCAAGATTAAAGCATTCATTTACGGACGAGGAAGGGATGTCTGATGGAGGGGCTTGAGTTTGGATGGATGGGATAAGTGACTCTACGATTCCGATATTTGATTCTTCTAGAGGACTATAGCCTGGAATCGTAGAGCAGGGGATTTGTTGGAGCTGAGCAAAGTTGGCTTCTTCTGGTTCTTCATTCATGAAATTTTGGGATTACTCAGAATCGAAACTGATTTATTGGGTTGAGAACCACTTCCAGCCATTTAGGAAATTCATAGAAATAACTAAATGAAGATGATGGCTGATGATTAACTCTAAAGCTTGTAGGGATAGTCAATACCTCGATTTGGCATTTGATGAGGAATGGTTTGTAATTAACTTTTTAGCAAAGATGACTTCCTTGAAATCCATGAGCGAACTGTGATTCTTTGGATATTCCTTGAAGCTCCGAACATGTGGTCCCATGATTTCATAATCTGAGCTTGATGGTATGCCATCATGGGTAGTAAGAAAACATTTTGTTGTCTGATAAACTTCAGTATCCATCTTTACCTACACCAGTTATTTCAAGCTCATCATCATCATCCTCTTTCTCTTCTTTGTTGTCTTCTGAAGAATCCATTATCTCAATGACCTTTGGCATTGGTTCATCTTTATCTTGAGCAAGGACTTCTTCTTCAGTCATTAGGATATTGTGAGGCTCCCCCTCAATATGATCATCTTCTTTTAGAAACTCCCCTCAGCTGGAACTTCTTCTTGAGCGGTGAAACTTCCCCCTCACCGGGTGCATTCTTCTTCTCTTGTTGCTTGGGGCGGATTCTACTTTTACTGACCCATGCTCTTGGCTTCCTTTTTCGTAACTTTTCATTTTCAAGAATATACTTCTTGACCAACTTTTCTCTTGCTTTCTTTGGTTTTTCTTTGGTTGTTTTGCCACATTGACCGGCCACCGTCCTTGGGCGACTTCCTCCATTTCGCCACACTTGGCTTTGGTTTCGAAGAAACGTGAGAGTCTCTACGATTGAAGACACTGTTGGTCTTTTGGACTTATGACCAGCCTTATTCTTCTTTAAGAGTTGTGAAATGGTGGCTTGATCCTCTTCAGCCTCTTCTTGCTGTTGTATGTTCCTCAGCCTCCTTAGAGTCTCTATGTCAGAGGACTCTACAGGCATGTTAGTTGCAGATCCTTGAGGCTCTTCGACTTGTGTTCCCCTCAGCTTTCTCTTGCCCTTGCTTTTCCTGACAAGAGCAGAGGGTTCTCCCTTATCTGCTTCTTCTTCTTCTTCAGCTTCATTGACAATAGTCATTCCTGCTTCCCCTTGTTCCCCAGTTCTCCCACTGGACTCTGTCATCATTCTTGTATACTCAGCAGGGTTTCTTTCCCAGTTTTTAAACAACTGCTGTGTCATTCTTCGGTTTGGGTTGATGGCTTCTCCTTCATCATCCCCAATTTTATCACCCACAACAGATTGCAGAATGATGCTAATAAATCTCCCATACAGCATCTTCTGAGTACTTTTTGATTTCTTCGAGCCTCTGATCCACTTGCAGATCCACTCAAGTAGTATGGCTCCATAATTTAGTTGAATTCCAAGAGTTATGGCGGTCATGAGTTTAAGTTGAACTTCATTAACAGAGTCATGACTGAACTCTTCTGACAGATACATTTCCTACAATATCGCCTAGAAATTCATACCTTTGAGGGAATTCCTTCTTTTATAACCTTTTACGGAGGAGTTCTTTTTGTGATGCATTCTCTTCAATCCTCTTCAAATCTTATCTTTGTCGAGAAGTAGAGTGCCTGTATTCTTGAAACCTAGGGCCGGATTGAAGTTTTCTTCTCTTAGCGTCATTTCAACTCCTCTTACTGCGTGTAGTGATGGTGTTGTGTTCAGTACACTCCATTCTTGTAGAACTCCTTCACTAGCTTGGGATAGATGAAGGTGTCGATTTTCAAATACCTCTTGAGACCTCGCATTCTTTAGTAGTCTTAAGGTCTTGTGAAACTTTGGTGGAGCATCCTTGAACTCATCGAAAAGCAGTCTGGAGTCTTTGAGATTACATTTGAAACAGCCATGATTCTGTGGTTGAGAAGTGGAATACGATTGAGCTTTCCCTTGAGTTAGGGTTTTGCTTTGAGAGAGAGAGAGAGAGAGAGAGAGAGATAATCTTTTGAACTTCAGATTTCAAAAATACGGTTCCAATTTGTACTTGTAGCTTCCCTCTCTCTTTTTGACTTAGTGGGACAGGTGTCGCCTTTTGCTTGGCTCTACGATTTTGATTTGCTTGAATGTACTGATTTGCCCTTTGAGTCTTCAGTGCTGAGATGTCCTTAGAATGACTACAATCGTAGAGGTAGTCTTCTGGTCGTTGAGTCTGTCTACCATTCGTAGAGTCTGTCCTACGATCGTCGAGTCTGTTTTACGATCGTCGAGTCCGTTCGACAGACGTTGAGTTTGATCATCATTCGTAGAGTTTGTCCGGCATCGTTGAGTCTGATCATCATTCGTAGAGTCTGTCCGGCATCGTTGAGTCTGATCATCATTCGTAGAGTCATCCCCACGATCGTCCAAGTGCGTTTCTACGATCGTCGAGTCTATCCTTTCAACTCTACTTATCGTGGACTTTCCATGATCATGTCTATGATATTGAGTTTAGCCTTTGTACTGCTATGGTTAAAGACAGAGCATATTTCATGGTTGAAGATTAAGCATGCCTAGTTCACTTAATAACTTATTGAATTTGGATTCATCTAGTGGTTTAGTAAAAATATCTGCAAGTTGATTTTCAGTAGGGATATACTGTAGTGATATAGTTCCGTTTTGCACATGATCCCTAATGAAGTGATACCTTATTTCAATATGCTTGGTCCTAGAATGCATAACAGGATTATGAGTTATTGTTATGGCACTTGTGTTATCACAGTGTATGGGTATAGATTTAAAATCAAACCCATAGTCAGCTATCTGGTTTCTCATCCATAGGATTTGAGCACGAGAATTGCCAAAGAAAGAATATATTCAACCTGCAATCGAAGTGGACACTGAGTTTTGCTTTTCTTTGAACCAGACACAAGCTATTTCCTAAAATTGGCGAAAAGCCCTTTGGTACTCTTTCTATCTATTTTACATCCTGCAAAATCAGCATCTGTGTATCCTGTTAGTTCAAATGAGGATTCCTTGGGATACCAAAGCCCCAAGTAAGGTGTGCCTTTGAGATACCTGAAGATCCTTTTTACAGCAGATAAATGAGACTCTTTAGGGTTAGCTCGAAATCTAAAGACATATGCATGTTCGCGAACATTATGTCTGGTCTACTAGCAGTTAGGTATAAAAGAGAACCTATCATACCTCTGTATTGAGTTATATCAATACCTTTACCATTCTCATCTTTGTCAAGCTTAGTTGCAGGAGCAATTGGTGTTTTCATGGGAGAAAGTTTGATTCCATGCCATACTTCTTTAACAAGTCTTTGATGTATTTGGCTTGATTTATGAATATTCCTTCATCAGTTTGCTTCACTTGTAGTCCAAGGAAGAAATTCAGCTCACCCATCATGCTCATTTCAAACTTGCTCTGCATTAGCTTAGAGAATCTCTTGCATAATTTTTAGTTAGTAGAACCAAAAATGATGTCATCAACATATATTTGAACTAGTAAGACTTTGTCTTTGTGCTTTCTAAGGAATAATGTGGTATCTACCCTGCCTCTAGTGAACCCATTTTCTATTAAGAAGTTAGTTAGTGTTTCATACCATGCTCTAGGTGCTTGTTTAAGACCATATAAGGCTTTATCTAATCTATAGACATAATTGGAAAGAGATGGATTGATAAAACATGGAGGTTGTTCGACATAGACTTCTTCTTGAAGCTCTCCGCTTTAGAAATGCACTCTTGACATCCATCCGAAAGACTTTGAACTTCATGTGCGGCAAAGAAAGGCAAGAAAGATTCGATGGCTTCTGATCCGGCAACGGGTGCAAAAGTCTCATCATAGTCGATACCTTCTTCTTGAGAATAGCCCTTTGCCACTAATCTTGCCTTTGTTCACGGTAATGACCTCATCTTCATCCATTTTGTTTACGAAGACCCACTTAGTTCCTATCACCGGATGATCATTTGGTCTTGGCACCAATCTCCACACTTTGCTTCGTTCAAATTGGTTGAGTTCTTTCTTTGCATAGCTTATCCAAGTGGAGTCTTCCATTGCATCCTCTATTTTCTTTGGCTCAATTTGTGACAGGAAGCTTAGATAGAAACATTCATTTTGAGTAGCAGATATTGTTTTGATTCTAGCATTCGGATCTCCAATGATTAGATCCTGAGTGTGATCTCTTGCCCATCTAACGCCAGCTTGGAACATCTGTCCTGATGCCTTCCTGTCTTAAGTCTTCAAGGTCTATTTCTTCTTCTTGAAGTGGAGGTTCATTATCTTGGATTGTCCTCTCTACGATTGCATTATCATGCTCTACGATTTCTCTGTCTGGTACTACACTCGTAGTGTTGACCTCGACGACTTTAGTCGTAGTGTTCGCATCATTGGTCGTAGTGTCTTGAGGTACTGCTTTGTCTAAGTCAGTTTCATCAAAAATGACGTGTATTGAGACTTCGACATTCAACGTCTTTTTGTTAAACACTCTGTATGCCTTGCTGTCCGTGGCATACCCAAGGAAGATTCCTTCATCTGATTTTGGTTGAAATTTTGTCAGGTATTGTTTTCCATTGTTAAGAATATAACATGCACATCCAAAGACATGAAAGTAGCTGACACTTGGCTTTCTTCCTTTCCATAGTTCGTAGGGCGTCTTCTTGATCGTAGAGTGAATTAGTGATCTATTCTGAGTGTAGCGATGCGGTGTTGGACGCTCGCCCCAAAAGTATTCAGCGGCAATTTACTGCTAGTAAAAAGTTCTCCCACCTCTATCGGGGTTACATTCTTTCTTTCAACTGACTTCATTTTGTTGAGGAGTTCGTGGAGCTGAGAAGTTATGACTGATGCCATTGTCTGAGCAGAACTGATCCATTTCTGAGAAATCGAATTCTCTGCCATGATCACTCCTTATGGCCTTGATTTTCTCTCCTTTCTCGTTCATCACCATTCTGAACATCTTGATTAATTCGGAGCTTGTCTCATCCTTTGAAGTTAGGAAGAATACCCATGTGAATCGGGTGTAGTCGTCAACTATGACTAGAGAGTATCTTTTTCCTCCGAGACTGGTTGTTGGGATTGGCCCAAAGAGATCCATGTGAAGCAACTGTAGGGGCTTGTCATTAGAGTTATCAGTCTTGCTTTTGAATGAGCTTCTGGTTTATTTTCCAACCTGACAGGCATTGCATGGCCTTTCCTTCACAAAGTTGAACTTAGGAAAGCTAGCCACGAGATCTTTTGATGCCAGTTTGGACATGCTTTTAAAGTTGAGATGGGATAATCTTCGATGCCATAGCCAGCTCATCTCTTCAGAAGCTTTAGCTAGAAAACATATTATCTCGTCTGAGCTTAGTTGTCCAAGATTTACATGTGTAGACATTTCCTTCTCTTGTTAGGTTAGCTTTCTGCGCAGATGTCTTCAAATCTCGACTTGACATTGATTATTGATGAATGTTACTTGATGTCCCTTGTCGCAGAGTTGACTAATGCTTAGAAGGTTGTCTTTGCAGACCTTCCACATAGGCCACTTTCTTGAATGATATCACACCATTTCCTAAATTTGAGCCATAGCCTCTTGTCTTGCCAAAGCATTATTATCTCCAAAGATGACCGAGGACCCTCCTTTTCTACATAGTTGGATAGTAGAGCTTTGTTCCTGTCATATGCCTCGAGCAACCACCGTCCGGATACCCATGTTGAGGACGTGGAGCTCTTTTTCCTGTCAAAACATTTGAACCTTCATTTTGGTACCCATATTTGCATGGGTCCTTCTTTGTTAGTACCTTTGGGGACCCAAATTTGTCTAATCTTGGGTCTCACATGCATGGAATTATAATAACACTTTGTGGCCCCTATGACCATATTTATTGCATATATGAAGCATCTATTATAATGCATGCCATGTGTGTGTGGTGATTCATCTTCCACTTGGACTTGTATGGTTCCTTAGTTAACCTTCTACATTAAACCGACTTTCTTTCTTCCACGTGTCCTTAGGTTTCATAAATAGTGATGAGTGTGCCTTACCTCTCTGTACCTTCCCAAATGATTCGTAGAGTTGATTTTGTTTGACTCTCACGATTCTTGAGGTTGGTAAGTAGAGGTTGGGTTACTTCTTTTCCTGATGAAACCTGCACCAGCCGTGAGATCCTTTACTTCTCTCTCGAGTATAACTAGAGACGATTGGAACAAGGTTGAACTGGTTCTTCCAATCGTGAGGATTTCACACAAGCGAAGGCCTCTACCAAAACTTGAGACATTCTTGGTGCTAGTTTCCATCATTGTCTTTTCCATACTTAGCTCGAGATGGATTCCCCAAAGCCTAAGCCCGCTTACGTCGAATGCGCTTCTCGCACTGAAGGCGAGCAATCCATGAAAGATGTGGATCTGTTCCATGCAGAGATAGTCTTCTAGATCCTCAATTTTAGAGGTTAGCATAGACTCTCTTTGAGCATGATGTGTGTTTGTCTGCATTTCAAAGTTTCATTCTCAACTTCAAGCTTGGAGAGAAGATTAGTACTTAGAAGGGTGTTTTCAAGATCTTCTTGAACTTTCTTCTTCTCTCTCTTGAAGAAGAATGATCTTTAGACAAGACTCAAGCACTTCATGTATTGATGTAGATCGATGGTTATGCCATGCAAAGCGCTTCTTAAGTCACTTATATCTACATCAGGAGAATTAAAATCAAATACCTCATCAATACTTACATCATGTATGTTTAGGCTTTGTTTGTCATTTGCATGTTTGGCCATTAAGCACAGATTGGCCATATGTGGTTCTTCCTCATCTCCGTAGTCTCGCATTTGAGTCATTATCCGAATCACTCCACGATCCTCCCAAGAACCGTGCCTTTGTCTCTTTTCGAGGCCTCTTGGTTCCTTTGTATTCTTTCTTTGCCTTGGATTTCTTCTTTAGCTCTTCTTTGATAGGCTTGTTGCAGTTGGCAATGAAATGACCAGGGTTTCTTTAGGTTGTAGCATAAATCATTTATTTGTTCTGGTCGCGTGAATTCTTGACTTTCCTTTCGCTTGCCGATTCTCGCTTGTCGCATGAACCTTCTTAGTCTCTTTACCAAAGATAAAGAAAGTCATCATCATTGTCTTCATCATCATCATAGTCGGGCCCTCGGTGATGACTTTTGATGCACCTTCATTTGCCCGGAAGCAACACCCCTCTTCTTTCTTCTTCCTTCGAAAGGGTTTCAAAGACGTTGGGTTAGCTCCACTTCGTATGTCGAGAGATTGCCATACGCTTGTTGAACTGTCATCTCATTAAGATTCTTTGACTCTCTTATTGCGTTGGTCTTTGCATCCCACTTCGCTTCGGTGAGAGCTCTCATGAACTTTATGGTCGATCTTTGTTAGGATAGATCTTTCCATATGCTTTCGTGAAAGTTGAGCAAAATGTTGAATATTTCATAAGTGGCGCTTACATTTTCGCCTTGCACACGAAAGCAAACATCTCGTCTTCATTGTGTTAGAAGAGATCGCTTTGTTCTCACTAACTTCTTCAGTTCCTTCGTGCATGATCGTGAAGTGCTTCCCAAACCTCCTTAGTCATTGGTTGCTTATAACATTTTCAAACAGATCGTCCTCTCAAGGATTGGAACAGGATGTTCTTCGCCTTTTTTGTCAAGTTAGATGACTCTCTTCTCTCGTGGTCTGCATCCATTCTTCTTTTACTTTTATTTGTACTGTTTGGATCGTCAATGGTTGGTGCAAGCTTTGTTGGTATATAGGGCCCATTAAGAACGGTCTCAAATAGATCTTCATCTATTGAGTCCATGTAAGCTTGCATCCCGACTTTCCAGTTCATAAATTTATCTTTGTTGCACATTGGTGGCTTCTTTGCCTCCCCCAGGTCTGGATTCGCTTGCACGAAAAGCCATTGGATCTACTAAAGCGTGTAAGTTTGTAAAATAGAACTTCGCCTCGATACCAATTGTTAGTCCCTAGTAGGCCACAAGTTATCTGTAAGGGGTTGAATAGATATTTGAAAATCTTTTCGTTTTAACTTGTTCTTAGATAATGATTAAAACTTTGCGAAATTAATGTTTGTTTTAATCTTCTTTACCAAGCAATGGAGTTATGAGCGAGTAAAAGCGCTTATGGCGAGATATAGCGATTATAGCGCTTATAGCATAAATGTAAACGACACAATTGTTTTAAGTGGTTGAGCACTCAAAGCTCCTAGTCCACTCTTCTACTCAACGAGTAGGATATCCACTAAGGATGTCTTATACAATCTTCTGAATCACACAGATTCCTTCTAGACCAGCAGTCTAGGAACTTTTCTAGTTCACTTTTGAACTCTTCAAGTCCAGCAGACTTGGCTTTCTTACGATTCACTATTTAACTCTTCAAGTCCAAAGAGACTTGGTATACTTCTTCATTGATTAATGATTGTTGTTGTTGCGTTACAAGGTTTCTACTCGGTTTCTTTGTAAGCTACGGTTCGTAATAATCGAGTAAATGAGTAATGAAAGGTGCTTTGTAATATCTCAGATCGTAGAGTTGAGCCTTAGAGAGTTCTTCACGTTAAATGTTTATGCTTGCTTCCTTTTTTTTCTTTCATCTGTCTGATCTGTATATATGTGATGTTGAAAACTATCCGTTGGATCCATCCGTTGTGGCATTAAATGCATCTGAATTTTCTATACTGTGATGGAGACATTTCTGCACATCTTCTGAATTCTGCATTCTGGACCACTGACACTGCAGGCTGCTTTTTCACCTACCACCTGAAAAGGTGTTTTGTCCCTTTCATTCATAAGTACTATCCTTAGCTTCTTCAATACGCTTTTTGTTGCATACTAAGGATATTTCATTTATTCTGTGGTGATGGGCACTGCGGCATCTCTAGGATCCATTCCTCGTATTGTTGAATTAACAACTCATGAGGCTTTAACGTTTTCCTCGACATGGCGGATGTTGCTTCTACGTTTTGGATTGTTGTACTTCTGATTCGGATCGTGTTGTTGACTCTACGATCCCGAGAGCACACTATGATCTTTACTTGCTCGTGTTGTTGACTCTACGATCCCGAGAGCACACTACGATCGCTGACTCTGCACACTACGATCGTAGAGTTAGCTTGGTGAACGTTGAGTCCACTCTACGATCGCTGACTTGTAAACTTAATGTTTCTTTCAGTATACTACGATCGGAGAGTTAGCTTGGTGAACGTTGAGTCCACTCTACGATCGCTGACTTGTAAACTTAATGTTTCTTTCAGTATACTACGATCGGAGAGTTAGCTTGGTGAACGTTGAGTCCACTCTACGATCGTTGACTTGTAAACTTCATGTTTCTTTCAGTACACTACGATCTTTAGGCTCTACGTTTTTTGCCTTAACTTCTGCAATGTTGATCAGAGTGATGCACTATGATTTCTTCAAGACTAATCTATTACATCTCAAGGTCAACTTAACAGTTTTGATCTTTCTATCTATACATTCTAGAACAGAATGATACACGTTGAAAGCTTAGATCAGCCTAATAATCTTGATCTTTCCATCACTAAGTCCTTGTACATAAATTCAATTAAGGACCTTACAATAATCACAAGCATATTAAAACATCAAATCATGCTATGCATTCTCCCAACAGAAAATATGATAAGTATTGGGGAAATGTTAAAAAGATGAATATGTTGTTGTATATTCCCGATGTGCTTGATCCTCAATCTAAGTTGAGTTTTGTTCAATTTGGTTTAGACGAAAAGTATGGAGTTGATGAAATTGAAGTTGATGATCCATTGGAGGGTATGTGAGTAGATCTTCATTTTGATATTGATAATGAAGATAGAGATTTAGAATTTCAAGCAAGTAATAGGGCCACGGGAATAGAGATTGCCGATGGTGTGAAAAAAGCAATGGAAGATTTGTTTAATGAGTACAAAAGAAAGTATTCAACACAAGAAAGTGGGCCAAGTGGCACATCAAGTTTAAGTAATCTGTCATCCCACGGTTCTAATTTAATGGAATCCCAAACTACAAACAGACTTATGGATAAGTTCAAAAAGCGTCGGACCGGAGTGATACTTGGAGAAAAATCGGAGTTGGACAAATATTTAAGTGAAGATGTGGAAGAAGCCGATGAGTCTTTCGATATTTTGGTGTAGTGGAAAGCTAATAGTGCAAGATTCCCTATCCTTGCACGTATTGCCCGTGATGTGTTGGCCATTCCCATTTCTACTGTTGCTTCGGAATCCGCATTTAGCACGGGGGGGGCGCATTCTTGATTCATTTAGGAGTTCATCGTCTCCTCATATGGTGGAAGCTCTCATATGTGCTCAAGATTGGATTAAAAAGAAGAATTGCATTGATGTGGATGAAGATAATGACTTTGCCGAGAAACTTGAGTGTGGTAATAATTATGGTTTATGTTTATTTTATTGAACTAATAATACAATTTATAAAAATAACGAATTCTATTATTTTTTTCACTTTTCAGCAATTTCGAAGTTGAGCCTTGCTACTAATGATGCCAATGTTTCCACGAGGACCACGACTCAACTTAATTAATGAGGTAAATTCATCTCTCGATTCATTATTGATTATTGCAACATAATCTTATTATGACTGAAATTAATATGACTGAAATTAATAGACTATAGGTGGCAGTGTTTGCAGTGACTAATATGTTTAGTTCCTTTTTTGCAGTGTCTATAGTTGGCAGTGACTTGCAGTGTCTCTTTTTTGTTTACTTCCTTTTTTGATTAATATGTTTAGTTGGCAGTGTGTGCACTTTGCAGTGAATCTCTCGACTCATTCTTCTTTTTTTTGCAGTGTTTCCTTTTTTGCAGTGACTTTTTTGCAGACTTTTATGATTAGTTGCAGTTGCAGTGACTATAGTTGGCAGTTGCAGTGATCGGAAAGCTGCCCACTTTTGTTTATCATGCAACAGGCAACAACTTAGTTTTCTTAATATGTTTGTCAGGCAGTGTCTTAATATGTTATATGTTTATCAGGCAACAACTTAGTTTTCTCGTTGGCTCAAAGCAACACTTGAATGTTCAAGTATTTAACAGCAACATATAACATATAACAGCAACTATAGTCACTGCGACTGCAACTAATCAAAAAAGTCTGCAAAAAAGTCACTGCAAAAAAGGAAACACTGCAAAAAAAAAGAAGAATAAGTCGAGAGATTCACTGCAAAGTGCACACACTGCCAACTAAACATATTAATCAAAAAAGGAAGTAAACAAAAAAGAGACACTGCAAGTCACTGCCAACTATAGACACTGCAAAAAAGGAACTAAACATATTAGTCACTGCAAACACTGCCAACTATAGTCTATTAATTTCAGTCATATTAATTTCAGCCATAATAAGATTATGTTGCAATAATCAATAATGAATCAAGAGATGAATTTACCTCATTAATTAAGTTGAGTCGTGGTCCTCGTGGAAACATTGGCAACATTAGTAGCAAGGCTCAACTTCGAAACTGCTGAAAAGTGAAAAAAATAATAGAATTCGTTATTTTTATAAATTGTATTATTAGTTCAATAAAATAAACATAAACCATAATTATTACCACACTCAAGTTTCTAAGAAAGTCATTATCTTCATCCACATCAATGCAATTCTTCTTTTAATCCAATCTTGAGCACATATGAGAGCTTCCACCATATGAGGAGACAATGAACTCCTAAATGAATCAAGAATGCTACCGTGATAAATGCGGATTCCAAGCAACAAGAGAAATGGAAATAGCCAACACATCACGGGCAATACGTGCAAGGATAGGGAATCTTGCACTATTAGCTTTCCACCACACCAAAATATTGAAAGACTCACCGGCTTCTTCCACATCTTCACTTAAATATTTTTCCAACTCCGATTTTTCTCCAAGTATCACTCCGGTCCGACGCTTTTTGAACTTATCCATAAGTCTGTTTGTAGTTTGGGATTCCATTAAATTAGAACCTTGGGATGACAGATTACTTAAACTTGATGTGCCATTTGGCCCACTTTCTTGTGTTGAAAACTTTCTTTTGTACTCATTAAACAAATCTTCCATTGCTTTCTTCACACCATCGGCAATCTCTATTCTCGTGGCCCTATTACTTGCTTGAAATTCTAAATCTCTATCTCCATTATCAATATCAAAATGAAGATCTACTCCCATACCCTCCAATGGATCATTAACTTCAATTTCATCAACTCCATACATTTCGTCTAAACCAAATTGAACAAAACTCAACTTAGATCGAGGATCAAGCACAGCGAGAATATACAACAACATATTCATCTTTCTAACATTTCCCCAATACTTATCATATTTTCTTTTCATTGCCTTTGCCATTTGTTTCAATTCTCTATCATTGCTTCTTTCCCACTCACTCAAAATAATATAAGTTTCACTTATTTCATGAAATGCATTATTTGATGTCACATAAGATGAGCCTGAAATACGCACAGTGAGATTATAAAAATGTTCTAAGAATCTCACAAACAATTTAGCCCTATTCCAATCCGAGTCCGTTGGAATATCTTGGCCCCCCATCTCTTTTACAAAGCCACGATCTTCAAATCCAAATCGATCAAAAGCTTCTTTGTACTTTAAGGCCGAACTTAACATCAAGTAAGTAGAGTTCCATCTAGTTGGACAATCTAGACTTAAGCCTTTCTTGTCTTGAAGACCACAATACTCAATACAGTCCATAAATGACTTGACCCTAGCCGGGGATTGTTTTGCATACTTCACTGCACGCCTAACATTCTCAACAGACTTCTCAATCAACTTCAACCCATCATTCATAACAAGATTAATAATGTGAGCTATACATCTCATGTGAATGAACTTACCACCCAAGACATTGGTTTTCCAAGATGTACATCTCTCTCAAAGTAAGCAAATGCCAGATCATTTGAGCTAGAATTATCTACAAAGCGAGTGTCATAACTTTAGAAAGTCCCCACTCTTTGAGACAAGACTCAACCATTTCCCCAATGTCCTTCCCCTTATGACTTGTGATGGTTCAAAAATTTAAGATTTTCTTATGCAATTTCCAATTTTCATCAATAAAATGGGCAGTAACACACATATAATTCAAGCGTTGATTGGAAGTCCAAGAATCAGTAGTGAGGCAAACACGTTCATAATTTTTTCTAAGGAATGTTTTCAGCTTAATTTTCTCATTATCATACAAACGAATGCAATCTCTAGCAAATGTAAAACGTGAAGGAAACTGAAACCTAGGACATGCAGCTTGCATAAGTCGTTTAAACCCATCTTTCTCAACGTGTTTGAAAGGAAGCTCATCTACAATAAGATGGTAAAAGAATTACCGCCTCTAACAACTTCTTGGTCAAACATCCAAGTGGTGAGTACTCTCACATGCCCTCCTCCCCTCACCCTCTTTAGTTCCTACAAGTTGGGGTTGAGCTTTATCCATGTTGATGGGATTTTTTTACAAGTTCTAAAGTGATTTCTTAAAGCAAGTTGTGCCATTTGAAGATGAATCGCCAGCCTAATTCTTTTCCACAATAAGTACACTTACCTTTGATGACATTACCATCATTATCTTTAATCGAATGAAGTGCCCCTCACCCACACCTTGGATCTAGGTGCCATCCTCTTTCTTTGCAGCTTTACATCTTCTGATTGTCTCGTACTCTTTGTACTTGTATCTATATTGGGGGTGGGGGTGGGAACACTGTCACCCCCTTCTTTTTCATGTCCAATTGCATCAAGGTCATCAAGGTCAGGCTCTTCTGTATCATCCACCATATGCAAATCGTTTAAAATACTTCTTGACAGCATCTGAAATGTAATTCGCTACTCAATTAGTCAATTATAAGAAATGAACAAAAAAAACAAAGTAGCTCCTGCTAAGTGCTAACAAGATTTTGGCTAATTACTCTGGTTACTTCAAAACCAAAGCTTCATTTCAAAATTGAATAGTTGATCATGTCAATTTGGAATAACAACTAATAGGAAATTGCAGAATAAGCATAGAAATAGAAATGAACGAGGATAATTTTGAGTCAAAATTACTTCACAAATTTTGATAATTTTGACAAATTACTTCACAACTCACAAGTTTCAGAAAAAATCAAGTAGCTGGCTTGCTATTTTGCTAAACAGTAACTCAGTAGTCAGTAAGTCAGAAACAAATGACCAAATAAACTGATTTTAATGAGCAAAGAAACACCACTCTGACTCTGAGTCTCTGATCCTCTGAAGACTTAGACGGTTAGAACTTAGACCCATGACCCATCATTCATCAAGATAAGTTCAGTAAGACAAAGAATTTCTCAGTTCTCACAGTCAAAGAATCAAAGTTGAAGGAAACTCCGTACCTTCAATTCTCAGTTCGAGCCGTCGACCGATGATAGAAATTCTCCGTACCTTCAGGCTTCAGTTCTCAGTTCTCCGTAGTCCGTACCTTCAGTTCTCAGTTCGAGCCGTCGACCGATGATAAAAATCGAGAGCTGGGTGTCTGGGTCTGGGGCCTCTGGGCGTCGGTCGACTCGTCTGGATCTGAGAGACAGAGAGAGTTTGAGATCTGATCTGAGGACTAAAGAGTGATGACTGAGAGAGAGAGAGAGTAAAGTAGTCTAAGTAGATCTGAGAGAGTTCAAGTAATTTAGAGTTTAGAGTTTAGACTTTAGACAGACACTACCCCCGACTAATTAATTTAGACTATTTAGTAAAATAGAGTCTGTGTTCGCCTATTCGGTTATGTGAATCCTTCTCCTTTACACAGTTTTATTTGGTTATTCGGTTTAACCGAATAGCCCAAAAATGATACCCATACAAACTAACCGAAAACCGTAAAATAATTCGGATATAACTGAAATAGTGAAAATAACCGAAATTTCAGAAAAAATCGGTTAAATTATTTCGGTTCGGTTCGGTAATTCGGTTATACCCGTTTTTTGCTCAGTCCTACTTGAATGTTCAAGTATTTAATAAAGAATAAAGAAGATCATAGCATCTGCAAAGAATAAAGAATAAAGAAATGAACACTTTTGTTTATGCTTATGTTTACCCTCAATGTTCAAGTCTTCAACAATGACAAGAAGATCAACAGCATAGCTTAAGCAACTAAACTGTGTTGCTGCTAGTTTATGTTTATGGATTGAATGTAATTATGTTTATGGATTGTAATTATGAACTGAACTGTGTTGCTGCTACTTTAGTTTATGAACTGAACTGTGTTGCTGCTAGTTTATGACTTATGGATTAAATGTAATTATGTTTATGGATTATAATTTATGAACTGAACTGTTGCTGCTAGTTTTTCAATTCGGTTTTTAACCGAATAACCGAATAACCTATTCGGTTATTCGGTTATTCGGTTAGTGTCAAATTCGGTTAGTTTTTCGGATACCAAAAACAATGTTTGTTCGGATATCGGTTATAATCGAATTTGTGGTTCGGTTCGGTTATGAATGCTCAGTCCTACCTACTTCTAGTAGCCACTTGGCTTCCTAGTAGATCTAACCGTAAGCAAATACTAGTAGTAGTACCATACAACTCATATATGTTATCCACGAGGACTTTGGTTGGAGGCTATTGACACAAGTACAAATTTTGATTAACATGTGAATTATATAATTGAATGAAACACGAAATAAATGAACAAGATAAAAATAAATAAACAAAAATAAAAAATTTAAAGTTTTTGTGACGTCCTCAAAATAGGTCTACACAATTCATTTTGAGTCGTAAAATACATAGTACAAAATTCAAATACAACTTCGTTTATACAATTATTAATTGTCGTGCAAAATACAACAAAACATACGCTATGAATTTTAATACAAATATTGTCTCGTAAACAATATCCACCCTAAGGTTCAGTCACCGGACCTAGGTTTAATTTCCCGTCTCAAGACAAATTCTGACAACTTCTTCCCTGATTGAACATGATTTGAACTATCGGAATGAAACAAAGATAAAACAAAGAAAATGAGCGTAAAAGGAACAAGAAAGTCAAGGTGCCCCTTAGGCATCCTAGGGTTCGACCTCCTCAAGGGCACACAACTTCATTTTATTAAACTGCAGATGGAAGGTCTTCTTTACCGTTCGATCCGTAACTGGACAATTAAGATTTGTTGTAAGAATAATATTATCCTTATAATGTTGATTATGGATCAGTCTATACATATATGCATACAAAAAAATATATTCCTAAATTTAGGAAGAGATTCTTATAATTTAAATACTAGCTCCCTCCGTTCCTAAAAGATTGTCGTTTTAAAAGAAAAATTTTGTTCCAAAATGTTTGTCGTTTATAACTTTTTAGGAGAATAAATTATTTACTTTACTATATTACTCCTACCTTCTCTCATTGTCCTCTATCTTGTATTGATAGTTTTCAACTTCCCATAAAGGGGTAGTGATGGAATTTCAAACAAATTTTAATTGTTACCCCCTCCGTTCCTAAAAGATTGTCGTTTAAGGTTTTGGCACATAGATTAAGAAATTAGTATCATTTACCAAGTAAAATTTGTTTGAAATTTCATCACTATCCCTTTATGGGAAGTTGAAAACTATTAATACAATGGAGAGAATTTCTTGGGACGATGAGAGAAGGTAGGGGTAATATAGGAAAGTAAATAATTTATTTTCTCGAAAGTTCTAAACGACAAACTTTTTGGAACAAATTTTTTCTTCTAAAACTACAATTGTTTAGGAACGGAGGGAGTAAATGATAGTATTAAATGACTTTCTTAATCCGTGTGCAAAAATTTTAAACGACAATCTTTTAAAAACGGAGGGAGTAGTGTTATACTATGTTCCAATTCTTCCGAAACAAAACTTCCATTTGACCTCCTATCCTCCTACTTTTATCTTCTTTTAATCATATTAATTGCTTAATTAATATATGACATATTTGGACATAATATTTGATTATGATTATTTTAAATTAACTTTTAATATCTATTTGTTTTGGGGCAAAACAAATTATGTTAAAGTGTTTTGTATATTTATCACACATACGTTAACCTCAATAAACAAGAGTGGGTTTAATTGATATACCTTAATTAATTACTATCCTTGCTAATCCACTTTTTAGTCTTACTTTAACACTGAATTTAGTTGTAGCTTTTATCATCCTCCCTTCTTGTGTCTAATTAAGGCCATATATTCCACTAACATGTATTAGTATTGGTTTGTTCATAACCTTGTGTTGATTATTGTGATGGCAATTAAATATTTTATTCATGTTATAAATCTTGATGATCATATGGATATGTTAGGCAATTTCCTCCATTGTTAGCCACTCAACAAACACTTAGTCATTAGTTATACAAATATGTCACTAAAGTTGCACTAGTTCAATCAACATTTAATGCTACTCCCTCGGTTACTTTTATTAGTGGTTTTAGGATTTTTTTTTTTTTTATTTCAAATTAATAGTTGTTCTGTAATATCTAGAATAAAAAATTATCTACCTTCCTATAATACCCCTAATTCCTCTTTCATTTTCAAGAAAATTTATTCCCATAAAAACATTACTATTTACTTCATTCTATTTCCTCTCTCTTATTTAAGGTTCATCATTTTTTAATGATTACTACGTTATTGCTCCTCATTAATCTATTTTCCTCTCCTTTTTCAGATGGACTACGAAGAATTTTCTCTTCGGTTCAGATTGATTTTATTCGTCAAAAGTTCTTGATAATTGTCCGAAATTTCTTCAAAACTCGCGGAAATATTCAAATCAAATTTTGGTATTCCAGCCATATTTGATCAACTATGATTTGTCTATTCTTTCTTTTGGTTTTATATTGAGAATCCATGAACAATAATAACCTTATATAGAACAAAGATGGAGGGAAAGTCAAAACAGAGGAGAAAAAATTAAAAAGCATCGGCGCATGATTTATGCCTCTTAATTTGTTGGTTGAGTCTAAACTAATATTTTCACTTAAATCTGTTTCATGTGAAAGTGAAACCCACTCATTATTCATCTGATAGGAATCATGTAAAAATATCAATTAATTTCCATTTGGATACTACTTGTACTAATTTATATAGCTGATTAGTGGACAATTTGAATTTACAACACAAACATGAATGAAATTTTCTTGTCCTTGAGTATTACAATGTTATTCAGTTACTAGGATTAGTCTACGACCAAAGAGTTGCACAGTTTTTTTTTAATATGAGAATCAATCCGCAGATTCAAATTGAGAGGCATAAGTTAAAAGTGACTTGTTGCTGGTGACAAACACTTGTAATACACAAATATTGTTACATATTACAAATACAAAGACTGCAGTGCAGCTATCTCAAGCTCATATCAGGATCATCTTCATCGTCGGGGTCTAAATCACTCGACATCCTAAATTTCTTTCCATCTCTTGGCCCTGTTCTTCCCTTCTTTGGTTTTCCCCTAGAGAAGAAACAAACCGAATGGCACAAATATTCACATACTAATTTTAAAAACCTATGGCATAATTCCTGAAATATCAACGAGAATATAATCTTGGTATCAACAAAAAGATTTAGAATTTGGGTTTCAAGGGATGGGATGTGTACTTACGGTCCATTGGTAGCTAAGGCTCCACCCTTGGGCCGACCTTGACCCATATCTGACTTTCCATCTACAGTGAAAGAAAGAAGGAAGAAGGGAGAAGGGTTACCAATCAAGGTAAAGGGAAATAATAATCTTTTATCCATATTATGAGCTCACCTTCTCGTCCAATTCCTAGCTCTTCTGCCTACATAAACAAAACAAAGTGAAGTCCAACAATGTATAATCTGACTAACAAATTTCAAGTTCATGTGAAGTATTCAAGCAATTCTAAACATATTTTTAATTCCCAAAACAGGAGTAGAAAATTATATTGCAGTACACCAAGAGGATGAGAAAGGTGTCAATTGAAGAAAAATTACGTAACACTGTAAGAAATTTTAAATCCAGAAAAGTTATTATCCACTAATAAGAAAGTGGTTATTTCAAGGAAAAAATATAACACAAGCCACATAATGCTATCTTCAACACTCAACAGAAGAAGGCCATTGCATTACTAACTGAAGAATTTAATTTATAATTAAGAATTTGAAACAGTCAAAAAGGTGTCAGATCCATTATCTCAGCCAGTATAGTGTCCTTCCAATAGATGAGTTAGCTGTTTGTTTACATCTAATTACCTCTTAATGGACTGCCTCTTATTCGATAAGAGGCGTGATGTTGTTTGTTTTTATTTTTGTTACCTCTGAATGCCTCTTAATCGGTAAGACAGAAAATGAAATCTTAATAATTAAGAGGTACCTCTTAATAAAAAAAATTTGATAATTTTTTTTTATATAAATATATTCACCAATATAATGCACTCATTTTTATTAAATTGAATATTTAAATTATTAAATAAAATTTTACCCTTTAAAATGGTAAAATAGTGTCATTAAGAGACGACTTACTTTTTAGTTATCAAACAATTTTTTAGATTCAGACCTTATAACCATTCAGATGATCTAATTTATAAAGACATCATAATCATTCAGATCTTAATTTCCAGGTTTATCAAACACAACCTTAGTTATCTTATGCTTTGTTTGTTTGGAAATTGGAAACAGTGACGAAAATGAAAGGAAAAGTAAAGCAATATAAAACTCGCATGACACATAAAACAATAGACCCCTTTATAAAATCAAAGTTTTAGTACAAGGTTTTTAAATTCTGCAGTACATTGGTCATGTATTCTTTGATGTACGAGCCAAGAACATAAATATATGACTACTCGTAACAAGACAGTATAACACTGCTGAAAATTAGATATTATAAAATAAGCTCTGAGAAATAAATATTGCAATACGTACTGCAGGAGAGGTAACTGATGACAGTGAAAAGAGCCTATCCTCAAGCTGAAACTTTTTGGATCTCTTTAGGCTGCGCCACAATGTTATAAGAACTTTGTCACTAAAAAGTTGAACCAATAAATTCTTCTTATGAAGAAATAGTGTGAGAAAAACTTATTATTGCAGTAAATATGTGAGAACCAGTAGTGCAGATACCAAGAGTTATGTGCAGAGCTGCTATTGATCTAATTATAGCAATCATCAAACCAACGGAAATGACACTGTATTAAGAAGTTGTTATCGATGATTGGAATTGCAGGGATTATTTACATAATTAAATTTCACGGCAGAAGCAAATGATCTCCTTAGGGACGCCCACACATAGTTTACTATTGGAGTACCTCGTGTGCATTGTTTGTAGGGTATTGCCCACACCTGGTAGTTTATTCAATGAATACCCAAGGGTAGTGGCTGCAAGTTCTACCATCATAATTACCTTCTGTCTTTTTTTTTCTTTTTTAGACAAGTCACATATATGAAAAACTTTAATCAATATCATAAAGCCTAGTCCAAATGTCTTGAGCTTATTCCAGCAACGAATTCCCCTTTGCTTGATGTCCTGCAATGGTTCGCCACAACCACCTTCTCCTTTTAACAAGACTGCTTTGACAGAAACTTTCTAGTAGTTTTGAAAGGTAAACTGAATTTTTGAAGTATAGTTATTTCTAAAGTGCCATGATATCAATCCACGTTTTTTCTAGTATTTTCCATTGACTTCCCGAATGTACATCAGAATTGAAGATTCTGTCAGATAGGTTATCATATTTTTCGACTCAAATCCTACAGAAAAAAAAAATGGTATCTTCCTAGAGAAATGCTTACACTATGTTTATTCAGGCTGCGATAACCGATATCTTATGCATAGTGATTATTCCTCAGTTTCACAAGATGCTTCAAGCAAAGGGTACCATGTAAAAAGCATTCAAAACCATGATATAGAAAGTTAATTAGAATTTTCGGATGTAAAATTTCATAACTCAGGCATGTAGATTCCATTATAATGAGAAACCTCTATGTCATCACTTAACCAATAATGCAACTCATAGCACTGTTCTAGGATAGAGGCCATAACCGATTATTCAGAAGGCAACATTGCTCATCTTACTCATCCAAACTGCAAAGTATCAAATTGATGGTTTAAAATTAGGCACCATACGCCCCATTAACATAACATTGTAAAGGTGCATATACAGTATTAATATGGCAAATTACCTAATTATATATTATATTTTAGTAACTAGTATACGACAAGTGACATTCTAGTATGTAATGGTTTTAGGTTAAGAACAAGAAAATTGAATGAGCGCAGAGCGACTTTTGCAAAGGTAGGACCAGAAACAAAAACAGGTGATACTTGATCGCAGGTAAATAAAGATAGAAGGGCACCTTTTGATATCTTGTATGACTATACAGAGGTAAATCAAGAAGTGCATTATCCATGTAAATTGAGAGCAACGCGAATAAAATAGAGAATGCTTCTGAAGTTTGACTTATCGAGTCTTTGTAAGTTACGATCTAAATAATGGAGATTCATACAAGATAGTAAAGAGTCTAGCTAGAATTTAAGATGCGAGATATTTGATACTAAAGAAACAATGTCTCCATAGAATGAGCAATTATTACATTTAGAATATCGAGATAGATGAACGGAGTTGCAAGAAAATCTACAATCAGAAACAATATCCATTCAAAGGAATTTAAAAGTGGCATTGCTAGAAGATATAAGGAAAAGAGACCAACGGTGATCATCTGGTAATAGCAAACATCAATCAACATACTAGTTAATGTCATCTTGGATACAACCAAGGTTGGAAAAAGAATATGATCATCTTGGATCCAACCAAGGTTTAGAGTCTTGGACTCTATTAGATTTAACTGGAAAAGAAGGGTTCACGTAGATCTAGTCAAATCAATTTGTTTTGAGTTCCATCCAATGCAGCATACTGAGCACCAAATTTTTCTTAGATAAAGAAGGATAACCCTCACATGGCAGTCCACCAAGTTAGTCATACATGAGCAGACCTAGGATAATTACTGATGGGGCCAATACTTATGTGCTGAGGATGAGGAAGGGGGTGGGGGAAGTACATTTTAAGGCCATATTTAAAATTTATGCTAAATTATATAGTTTAGAAAAAAAAAAAATTGCGCAACTTTGGAAGGGTCATCATCACGCATAAAGTGTATGTTAGTCAGCCCCTGGTTTGATGTAGACATGAGGTGGAGCTCAAAACTTACCACATCACATTCTTGTTATGCTAATACTGTTACACAATTAAGGAAAAACTAACCAGCTCCTTCTGTTCTCTTCCCTCAACAAAATCATAGTGTCTAGCACAAAAATGTTACCAACAAATCTCTTAATTCTCATATTTCAGTCAATTTGTATACTATCATCCTTGCAAAGATAAACATTTCTGCTGAAATAACTCCAAAAGAAAAGTTTTATTTTGTTTTAAGACACTGAACTTTACAGAGCTTAAATGACCAAATCATTTAGTATAAGAAATAATAGAATGTAAAACAGAAAAAGAAACAATGCACTAGGAAAAAAAACATAGGACAACATCTAGAGCTGCATACTTTGTGGTGTTTTTTGTTGAAGAAAGAAAGCCTTCAAAACCTTTCCAAATATTCCCAAAATTGCTTGATTCTTGTAAGTAGCTGGTCTCTAACTCATAAACCTACAATATAACCCAACACACTTAACTCGCATCTCAACTTATAGTATAATTTCTGCATGAACAACCAAATTTACAATAAATCATAAAAGTTGGAGTAGAGCTCATCCTGTAAAATTTGGAGTGCATTTATCATTTCACTAATTTAAACTTATATGTCAAAATTATCAAACTATATATACATAACTATATATAAATAAAACAGTATACTTGTTTCTCGATAGTACGAAGCTCTTCCTGAAGCTTCTGTCTCTTGGCGACGAGAGATGTAAGCATGGCCTTAGGGTTTGAACCTCTTTGCCCTGAAACCACCAAAAAAGACGAAAACTTTATTATTCAGAAGATTCAACGATTGCATGAGAATGATGGAATTGAGAAAAGAGGGGATAAATATTGGTGTTTTACCTTGAGAATCCATTGTACGCACCAAATCCAGACCAGAGAAAACTGTAATTTGAATTCAACAAGTATGAATCGCTGAAATTTAATCGGTTTTGGGTGAAATAATATATTATAAAATTGAAAGGAATGATTGATGTATACTTCGGCTCAAGTGGTAGTTCAAACCCCTCCCCAAATTAGCAAAAAAATAAATAATTGGCAAAAAGGGGTTTTAACGACTCGCGATAACTTTTCAACACTAAATTTTAAAAATATGCACTAACCAATTCAACTAATTAAAATTTATAAATTAAATTATTCCGTAAAATTAAATGGACGGCCATATAATATTTTCTCACGTTAACACATAAAAAAAAGCAAAAACAAAAGTAAAAAATTAAAACATGTTATAAAATATTACTAAAATTAAAAACAATGAAGATTAGATAAAAGAAAGCATTCTATTTTTATTTGGTATTTTGTATCTCAATCATTCATTTTATAAATGTTATTATTTATAGATATAATAACATCAATACTTGGAGGTTATAAAACTCAAAGGTCATGAGTTTTATAACTCAATGAATATGGGAGTTACAATTAAAGATAAGAATGAATCTAGATATTCTATGAATCTGTATATCCATTATAATTTTATAACACTCCTGGATGTCTATCAGATAGCCATACGCATTGAAAATTTCCTCATTAAAAATTTTACCAGAAAAACCCAATGGAAAAAAAACCTTGGTTAAGGAAAAAGAGTGCAGCCGCAGATTAATTCCCCTCATTGAATATATCCTTAAGTCCTTCAGTTGTCGCATTCCAATATTGTGGTGCAATCCTTCAAACGTTGCAGTTAGTAATGCTTTGGTGCTAGATTATCTTTTGAGCGAATTTGCTGAACATCAATGTTACCACACTTTTCAAGGTCGTGAAAAAGAATTTCGGTGAGATGTGCTTTACATCTCCTTTGATGTATCCTCTTTTTAATTGAGCTGTACATGCAGCATTGTTTTCATACAGAATGGATGGAGTTCTTTTGTAGCAATTTTCTAAGAATATGCCTCATTAAAAACCTTACCAAATAAAAACCCAGTGGGAAAAAAATTTGGCTAAGGAAAAGAGTACAATATTCTTGTATAACTTCTAGTGCCTTGGGATTGCCTCATTTAAACCTTGCAAAGAAAAAAACCCAAAGGAAAAAAAAAACCTTAAGGAAAAAGAGTACAATCAGCACAAATCCTTTTTACTCTCCTTCATAAGTACATAGAATTTCCATTATTCATGGTAAAAATAGCATTAAGTCGAAGCATGCCAATATTGTGCACCATCTTCTTCAAAATCATAGTTGGTAATGACTTAATGAATCTATCAACCAAATTATCACATGATCATATATGCTTGATATCAATATCGCCATTCTTCTGGGGCTCATGTGTATAAAATAATTTTGGTGCAATATGCTTGGTTCTATCACCCATGATATAACATCCTCTAATTTGAGTGATACAAGCGACATTATCTTCATATAATATCGTTGGACTATTTATGATTGATGATAATCCATAGTTCACACAAATATGTTAAATTTCTGATCTCAACCAAATACATTCACAACTTACTTCATAAATTGTGATAATCTCTGCATTAGCAGATCCAACTAACTGTGATTTTGATCCATATTGCTTGTAAGTTAATTGCAAATGCTATATCAGGTCATGAGAAATTTTGTAATATATATCAAAGCACCAATTGTACATTGATATGGTACTTCAGGACCAAGAGTTTCTTCATTATTTTCTTGTGGTCAAAACGGATCTTTCTTGATATCAAGTGACCAATCTATCATTGGAGTACTTAAAGGATTAACATTATCCATGTAAAGTTACTTCAGGACTTTTTCTGTGTATGTTGATTGATGAACAAATTAAATTTTATAGTTCAATTTGTAGGTCAAGACAAAAATTTGTCTTACCAATATCTTTCATCTCAAATTTGTTATTTTTGTCGACTCTTCTGGAGCAAGATCTTTCATCAATAAATACAGTAATAATAGCAAATTCATATTATGGTTTTTTGATAAAAATCCATGCACAATTTGGATTATTCTCAAATCCTTCTTTCAAAAGATATCCACTTAGGCGATTATACCACAATATGCATCTGGATTGCTTTAACCTATATAAAGATCTTTGTAGCTTAATAGAATACATACTTCGAGATGTAGAATTATATGTTTCAGACATTTTATATCCTTCAGGAATTTTCATGTATATATGATCATTATCTAATGATCCACATAGATATATTGTAACAACATTCATTAATCACATATCCAAATTTTCTTTTGCTACCAAAAAATCTGAATGTAATTGCGTCCATTACAGGAGCATATGTTTCTCCATAATTAATATCAGGTCTCTGCGAGAAACTTTGTGCTACAAGTCGCGCTTTGTACCGTATAATTTCATTTTTTTTATTTCATACAAATATCCATTTGTATCCAACAGGCATTACACCTTCAGGTGTTCGGACTACAGGTCCAAAAACTTCACGTTTACTTTGTGAATTTAGTTCTACTTGAATCGCCTCTTTCCACATTGGCCAAATATTTCTACATTCATCAACAATTTGTGGTTCATATTCATGATCATTACTTCTGGTAATATCAAGAACAACTTTATAAAAATATATTGTCGACAACAATTTTATTTCTATCCAATATATTCGTCTCCTGTATATACATAATGTATCGAGATCTAGTTATTTTCAGCACCGATCCTCTTCGTGGATAACTCATCCTCTTCGTGAGATAACTCTTCAAGAGTTTTATTTACTGTGAGATTTTTGTTCATAAGTTTTGGATAGAACAATAAATTTTGTAGCTTTGTTTACGGGTATAACCTCTTTATAGGCTGCAACTTGTTTTTCTTGTACTTTCTTCTTCTGGGAAATTTTATCTTTAACACCGATCATTCTTCCATGTTTCAAGTGTGACTTTGATTCAATTTGTTGCTGTATTAACTGATTGTCCTACAGGGACTTAAATCTCTTCTAGAGTATTAGCAGCTAAAATATGAGATATCACAATTTTCTTATTATCGGTGAATAATTTTGGTAATTGATTTGCAATTCATTGCAAATGAATAATCTTTTGAACTTCTAGTTCATATTTATTTGTATGAGAATCAGGATTAAATAACGTTGAAACATTCCAATTAATCTCTCATCGTGCTTCAGGCAACGATCTCACGTCGTGCTTTAGGTAACGAAACATTCCAATTAATCTCCCGTTGTGCTTCAGACAACGATCTAACGCCGTGCTTCAGGCAACGACTTTTCTCCCCCTAATGGTGGGAAAACTGTTTCATTAATGTGAGTTTTCAATAATTCAACGCAACATTATTGATCCTGGATGATCAATATGATCATGCCAAATCATAAAAACCTTTGGATCCGAACACTTCTGATGTATTATACACTTCTGGTGTATTACAGCATTTATTTCAACTATTCTCATTTTAGTATAATATAACCCAGAAGAGAAAATATACAGCTTTTCTAATATGAGCTTACGCCCTATACTATCAAGTAATATAAAGAAATTCTTCAACGCTTCGTTATTGATTTCAATATAATAACTATTATAACGTATATCCTTAAAGTTGAGCAAATTTCTGCTTGCCTCAGAAGAATATAAAGAATCATCAAGGAAATCATAGATATCAAAATTAGTTATATCCACTCCATTTGAAAAGTTAAAATAATTCATGGGATCTTCAAGATCATTATGAACAATAAAGTTTATTTCAATTTCATATTCTTGTACATGCAACAAAAAGAGTGACTATATTTATATTGCATATGGTCACAACACAAACGAAACTAGCTCCACATAAAAATCAAATTAATGCAAGTCTTCATGATAACTTTCCAACCATAATTCTCATTTGAACATCATCAAGAATATAGAAGATGACTAAAAACAAGATGATTAGATAAAAGAGAGTATATTATAATAAAAGTAAAGTGTTATTCTTGAACTAGAATTCTAAAACTGTCAATTAGTCAGGATGCCTATTTAACACAGTTGTAACTGCCCAACACACATAACATAACTAAATCTTGTTTAAGGAATTCTGAATATTTACTGATGTAGGTTAGTCACTATAGCTTTCAATATTTTCATAGGCAGACTAAGTGGTCCTTGTAAAGCCCTTGCCTGGTCTACAGGATCCAAAGACTAAAAGCCCAACCTTGAACAAAAACCATGCACTTTCACTAAAAAAAAATTGAAACTAAAAAAATTTGTCACTGCAATGGTATAATCTGCATATCTGAATACTAAATCTCCTGCGTTGTAGTTTCCCAAGACAAAAATTAAGTATTGTGGGAGATCAGATGGATTAGAACTTAGTGGAGACATTCTTAACAAAAAGAGTAAGTAAAACTTGTGAAAGTTGCGAAATCAAAAAAACATACATGGTTCTGCATTTCCATCCGCCCACCAATAAGAACCAAACCTGCATCTCCATGTTTTAGTGTATAATTACTTATTGAGATAGCTACCTCCCTGTGGTGAGCACTATGAGAAAAATCCTCAGTGAGCCGAGAGATAATCGTGCTGATAACGTGTTATAAAATATTACTAAAATCAAAAACAAAGAAGATTAGAGAAAAGAAAGCATTCTATTTGTATTTGGTATTTTGTATCTCAATCATTCACTTTACAAATGTTATTATTTATAGATATAATAGCATCAATACTAGGATGTTATAAAACTCAAAGGTCATGAGTTTTATAACTCAATGAACATGGGAGTTACAATTAAAGATAAGAATGAATCTAAACATCCTATGAATCTAGACATCCATTATAATTTTATAACAAAACATTGTTTATGGAGAAAAAGTTAAAAAACTAAAATTGCTTGAAAAAAATAGAAGAATTAAATCAAAACAATAGGCTTTTTGTTTCCTTCTCCTTTGTATTGAGATTTTTATCATCTGTAACTCTTCTCCTTCATTTTAGATTTTCTTCTTCTTCATCTGAGTTTTTACTGTTAGGAAATGATTTATAAGTCAACAAGTCTGGGGACATTTTCTAGTGACATTTTTTTGCGACATTTTATTTTATTTTTTGGTTTTTTTTTTGTAGTAACTCTCAAAAAATGTGTAGTATTTATTCTAATTGGAATTTTTATAAAAAAACAGTGATTTAAGTGTAATTTGGATACAAACAAGAAACAGGGTTGTAGAGACTGTACAGACACTGTTTCTTGTATGTATCCAAATTACACATAAATAACTGTTTTTTACAAAAAATTCAGTTGGAATAAATATTAGTATATATTTTTTGAGAGTTACTGCAAAAAAAAACCAAAAAATATATATCACTAGAAAATGTGGTTAGAAAATATCTTCATAGAAGGACTCTTTATAAGTTAGTCAAATTAATAACTTATAAATTATTTGTTATTATTTATCGGTGCGAAAATGATTTATTTTTCTATTTATAAGTTGATTATAAGTTCGGAATATTCAAAATAAGCCAAGCCCACACTATTAGCCCCAAGAAATAATTGGGTTAGACTTTTTGCTTTTCAGAACGAGTGGATGGATAACTGAGTGAGTGGGGTGGCAAAATAAAGTGGAGTCTTTTCAGAAAAGAATGGACACAATCCGGGGCTCATTAAATAATGCTGCATATTACAAGCTTTATATGTAGCTCATCTATGATTTTTTTATGAGATAGCCTCATTTTTTCTTACGACACGAATCTCTCTCTGTCTGTGAAAAAAAGAAGCAGCAGAGAATATTAATTGAATTATTATCTTTGAAAACATTTAACTCCCATTTGTATTTATTCTCTTCGGTGGTTGTCTTTTATTCTACTTTCCTCTCCATAAAAAGTATTTTCCCTCTCTTTAATGCTCTGTTTTTTTCTTCATTATATAAAAAACTAAGAACACAATCTTTGCAACCAAATCCAGTGGCTATGTCTTTCAGAGGGGTAAGTTCTATGTAGTTATGGTTCCGTTTTATCTTTTTTATTGCTATGTATAGATCCCCCTTTTTTCTTTGCATGTACAGATTCTATATAAGATGTGTACAAATTTTATGCTTTTATATTGTATGTTATATGTAGAGTTTTTGATGTAGTGATCTGGGTTTTTTTTTTTATATAAACTTGTTTCCCCGTATGCTATTTGTATTGTTCCATATGTCCAGAAATTCAGTTTAATTTAATTTTGGTGTGAATTTCCATTACTTGTAGACAATTGACCAAAGTGTGCAATTTTAACTTTAATTTTGTTAAGTTAATTAATGTAATTCATGGGTCTAATGCATAATAGAATAACAGCTTGATTCTATGTTGGCTACTGTTTGTGAGGAATAAGAATCTTGATCTTCTTGTTGGTTTTGTGAAATTGTGAAGCAAGGTGGGTCTTATTTCTTAATAATCTGATATAAGGTTTTCGAGTATTATAACACAAATGAATTTCAATTGAAAATATTAGTGGGTAATTGCATAGAACCTAAAGATCGTCGGGTTTGATGATTTGTTGATGGAAAGAAATGATTCTTTGTCTGATTACCATTGTAAAGTTGAGATTAAGAAGAACGTAGGAGTAAAAGCAAAAGATAAAATTTTAATCTTAATGTAACTTTTCGTTTCTGTTGCATGATGCAGAATAATATTTGTAATGTTTAACTATGAATTCAGATTTAAGGAGTAAAGAAAGGAAGAAGGAAATCACATTTCTTTTGATTTTCTCTACATTTTATTTTTCATTACCAAATCCATGAGCGAAAGAGATTGTTGTAAGGGTTGGAGAGGTGGGGGTGCTATGACACAAATAAGGCCAGGATGACATTATTTTAATATGCTTCATTTTGTAGTGGGATTTCTATGTGAGATTTGTGCTTGCCTAGATTTATTCTTTCCTTTACTTGGTATAGTCTTTGAAAGGTTAATGGAAAGGCAAGGAATATTCGTAAAGGTTTTGTTTCTCAAGCATATTTCGTTTAATATATATATCAAATTATTTTACGAGTTTATAAAATATATTACCAGATTATTGGTATGCACATTGCCTTTGATCTTTCCCTCATTTTTTATAAGCATAATGGAAGGGTTAAAGTATTCTATCCATGTTCTTTTACTGTGACATTACAGGGCATTGTGCTTATAAACTTCTACCATTGATCTATAGAATATGAAAGTTGAGTGTGTTAGACCATCTTTCAAAACACTAAAGAGCTATGATCAGCATGTGGCCTTATCTTGAGCCAACATTCATTTTTCTTGTACTTGTAGACAAATGCATCATCTGGCATGGGTGTTGCTGATCAAAGTAAAAGCACATACCTGGAACTGCAGAGGAAGAAGGTGCACCGTTATTTAATTTTTAAGATTGATGAGAAGAAGAAAGAGGTGGTGGTCGAAAAGACTGGAGGTCCAGCTGAGAGCTATGATGACTTCACTGCATCTCTACCCGAGAATGATTGCCGATATGCAGTCTATGACTATGATTTTGTGACTTCTGAGAATTGCCAAAAGAGCAAGATCTTCTTTATTGCATGGTCAGTTTTCTAATTTCTGTGATTCAAATCATGTGTTTTTTGCATTTGAAACCATCACTGATAAACCATTTATTGTCAGTTATCTTTTTCTGCTGAAACTTGAAGATTAGTTTTATATATTTATTTTTTAAATTTTTTTTGGGTTCTGTACATGATGTGGAGGGATCACGAGGAATTTATCATCAAATGTTCTCACATTATTTTCTATTTTGTTGAATTGTGTAATTATACTCTTGCATCATCACGAAATTGTTTCCTTGCTGCATGATTAGCTTACTATTGTTTTTAATGTTCTCTAAACAAGGCAATTGACTTTCCATTGGATTACGAATTGAAGATATTAATTCTGGAATTTGTCAATATTTTGTTTCAACTGGGGGCTTTTGTTTTATGGTTCACTTATTGTTTCATAGCGGAAACTTTAAAGTGACATTTTCTACACCACTAATAAGTGGGAGGAAGGGATTGATGTTACACTTTTCTGAAGCTCTGTAACAGGTTTTGTGAGAAGTGATTGATGTTACGTTACTATTGATATCTCCATCTATCCATGTAACTATATATATATATATATATATATATATATATATATATATATATATATATGCTTGAACCATCTTTAAGTTACTTAATGTGGCCGCAGTGAGGAACTACATGGACATATAGAACAACATATGTATATGTTATCATGCTTGCATATCCATCATTTGAGTCTCCAACAATTATTTCAATAATTACATATCCGATTGACCTATATATGTTTGTGTGTCTGCACACGCGCACACATATAAATTTTTTTAAAATCTTGGTTGGGGGGGGCATGTCCCCAATAATATACACACAGCTCCGTCCCTGGTTAGGAAGGCCAGGGACCTGTGGATCTTATATTTTCTATTAGTTAAAAGTTAATATCTTCCTTGGGTAGTAAGTAGTAACACTGACATTGGCATCAGCATCGGCGTCACATTTGGTATTCTTTGTTATATGCAGCTGTTTGATTACTCTTTAATTATGTGATGTCACCATATTTTGTCAGGTCTCCTTCCGTGTCCCGCATTCGTGCCAAAATGTTGTACGCCACATCCAAGGACAGGTTTAGAAGGGAGCTGCAGGGCATCCATTATGAGATTCAAGCCACTGACCCAACTGAGATGGAGCTCGAAGTGCTCCAGGAGCGTGCTAACTAAACCCTTTTCTTATTAAAAGGTGTTTATGGTTTTAGTAATCTATGTGCTCTAATGGCAACCTAAACGAATGGTTCTTTATTCAGCTTGTTACTTTTTATGTGCAGTACCTGTTTCTGACACCAAATATGATATCTAAATAATTTCGAACCTGGGAAGGCTGATCAGGAGCACTTGTCTCCTTATTGTCATGATGCTTCTCAGATGGTGAAAGGAATGCTGTATGGATAATGATAATTCGACTTCTAATTATGTATTGATTCATTGGTTCTTCTGTTTGAAATTTTGGATTCTTAATATACACCTGAGGCAGCTGCTTGTTGCAACGATTATTAGCTACAATGTTATGTTTGGATTGTATGAATCAAGATAGAAGATGGGAATAGAATGTCTTGTTTCTGTGGAATAATAATTTCATTCTTTTAACTTAATACTATTTCTCCAATCTAAACGTAGCAATGAACAGTTTACTTATACTATGGAATATTTCTGATATGAAGGAAGTATTTTTTTCAGCTATTTCTCCAATCTAAAATTAGCAATGAACAGTTTACTTAAAATGGGGACAGGGAGAGTTTGATGTTCCATGAAACTTTGGCACTGAGTGTTTTCCTGTTTTTACTTTTTACCGCGGATTAATTGCACTCACAAGGAGACATTCAGACAGACGATTATTGGTCCACTTGTATCAAAAAATCAATAGTATAAGAAAGAAGCTCACGTGATAGTAAAAATGAGGTGGGGCCTGGGGGATGATCTTATATCAATCCTCCTTTCTTCTTCTTCTTCTTATTTTTTCCTTCCTTTTTTTTTATTATTTATTTATTTATCCTTTATGTATAACGTTCGAAATTTAAAATATATTTTTTTAGTTCATTTTAAAATTAAAAATATATTTTTATTTTTAATTATAAAATAACATAAAAACTTTCTAAGTAGATTGAAATAATATCATGTCATTATCACTATATTTCTAGTCAATATTACATATAAATTTTAAAAAAATATTATTTTTCATAACGTCATTGTTTTAGAAATGTATTTATAATTTTGAAACAGTATTACACCTTTCCTTTCAAAAAAAAGTAATATTTAGCTTTTTGAATAATGCAATTATGTTTTATATTTATTCTTACTTTATTAAGCATGTAATTTAACAATATTAATATAATAATTAAATTTTGTTGATAAACTTGAGAATATTCAAAGAAGGATATAGGACAAAGGTGTTTACTTGCCCAAGTGGGTTTGGAATTTTTTGTCTTTTTTGTTAACAAAGGGATATATATGCAAAATTAAAAAACTGTACCCACGTGTAAAAAAGATATATTATTATTAATTTTTATGTCCACTCTTAATAAAAGTTATGCGTCTGTCATTGTATATAGTTTCATGTTATATTATCATAAAAAACTATATTTATATATATATATATATATATATATATATATATAGTTGATAAGTGAGTGGGTTGATAAATCAAAACAGAAGACATTCTACCTTATTAGATAGTTCAGATTCTGCTCGAACGAAATAAAAGATGTTGTCCACATTACTGACTAGTGATAGATAATTATATTTGTTATGGGTACTAAATACAATTCCATAAAATAAAACCATAGTTAAAATTAAGGTTTTCAAATTCGGTCATCCAACTGAAAAAGGTAGAAGTATCGGGTGGATGAGTTATTGGTCTAATCAGTGGTCAAACTATTATTGACGTCATTAATATATTTTTTTGAGGAGAAATTGAATTTCATAACTGGAGATCAAAGCTTAGAGCATTACAAATAAAAGGAAGAGGAATAGAGCCCCATTCCTGGACATCAGACATAAAATTCAAAACACGAGCTAAGAGATGTGCAACAGAATTCGCTGACCTCCTAACAAAATAGATACGACAATCGACTATAGAAGCAACCAAATCCTTACATTCATCCACTACCAAACCCACATAATTCGGAGAAGAAGATAAAGCCTGAATACCTTGTATTAACATGGAAGAGTCGGATTCAACAATTATCTGTGAAGCACCAAGTCTTTTAAGCCAACTTAAAGCCTCCCTAAAATGGCCGCCTCTCGCCAAAATAGAATCTGAGGACCCAAAATTGAACTACATCGAGCTGCTATCATTGTCCCCTTAGAGTTGCGAAGAACCATGCCAAAACTCAACTTACTTTCAGATGAGAACACAGCTCCATCTACATTACATTTCAGCCAACCGCAGGCAGGTTTGCACCAGCTCACAACGCCAGAATTTTGATCAGAGAGTAGGTCACCATTTATGAGGATTTGGGCATGTTGCCATTGAGTAAGAAAGGAACCAGCCAGGTTGACAATCGCCGAAGGCCATTTACGCAAGTTTTTCCAAATCACATCATTTCGATTTTTCCATAGAGACCATAAAATTACACAAGACAGTTGGATGGCCTCACTGTTGTTGCCCATAATAAGAGCTTGATCCATTGGATAATATCATCACCATTGAGAGAGGAAGCGATAAAAGTTTGAAGTCTCCAACACTCAACAGCAATTGGGCAGTGAAGAAATAGATGTGAAGTCGTCTCCATGGACTGAGCACAAACTGAACAAGAGGAATCTACATCAACCCGTCTTTGTCTTAGATTCTCTTTGGTTGGAAGACATCCTTGGCAAATGCGCCAAATTAAATTTCGCACTTTAGGAGGGATCTTTAGCAACCATAATTTCTTCCAAATTTGAGAGGAATGACCAGGATTAATAGAATTCAAATGAGCGATGAGAGTTCGATATACCTTCTGAATTTGAATACATACCACTTGTGTCCTTGCACTGAAAAAATATTATCACAAGAGCGTAGAAGCGGGAAGAAGTTACCAGTAGAATTATAGCACAATCTCGAGGAGTGAAGAGATCATTGATTAGATCAATATCCCAACACTTATTCATTTGGGATCATCAAAGAAATTTGTCTTGAAGCCTTTTCAATGACCCGAGAATGGGAGAGAGGAAATTCGAGGTTAGCTTCATCGTGGGAGCCAAGAGTCTCGCCCAAATATTAATAGATGAACCATCTCTCACTCGCCATCTAACATTACCTTCATTAGATCCTGGCGACCATGATCTTCGCTCCAAATGAAACTAGCATTATTCTTGTTGGCGTCACGTAAAAATCGGTTCTTCTATAGTATTTAGCCTTATAGACACACGCGAACAAGAGAATTGGGGGAAATTATTAGTCTCCAACCATTTTTTCCCAACATAGCTAAATTAAATTTTTGGAGCTTACGAAAGCCAAGTCCCCCAAATTGTTTGCGAGCACAGAGAGAATTCCAGCTCTTCCAATGAATACCCGATGACTCTCCAGAGTTAGATCGCCACCAAAATCTGCTCATAATTCTTTCAAGATCCGCACATAAATTCAAAGGAAGAAGAAAAACACTCATAGCATACGTTGGTAGAGCTTGGGCAACTGTTTTAATCAAAATTTCCTTACCGGCCTTTGATAGAAATCTTTTCTTCCAGCTTGCTAAACGAGACCAAAACTTCTCTTTAAGAAAAGAAAGAATTTGGGTCTTATTTCTTCCAATACACGAGGGTAGACCAAGATACTTGTTATGGCCTGTAATTCATTGACTATTCAAGGAAGAGCAAATTAAATGTTGTAAAGGCAAAGGAGTATTCACACTAAAAGAAATAGAAGATTTCTGGAAGTTGATTTGTTGACCCGAGGCTCGTTCATATTCATTGATGCAAGCTCGGATGATGTCACATTCACGTGTATTTGCCCGGAAGAATAAAAAGCTGTCGTCGGCGAAAAATAAATGAGATATAACTGGAGCGCTTTGGGCAATTTTACAGCCATGAAGAAGTCCCCGCCGTTCATATCTTCTCAACAAGGCCGAGAAACCTTCTGCACATAAGATGAATAGATAGGGGGAGAGGGGGCAACCTTGCCTTAACCCTCGAGAAGGAGTGAATTTTTTAGTTTCAAAGCCCCCATGAACAATCGAATAAGTCACCGACCGAATACACATTAACATCCAATTAATCCATTTAATCGGAAACCCCATTCGAACCATCACCCTCTCTAAAAAAGCCCATTCAAGTTTATCATAAGCTTTGCTCATGTCAATCTTCAAGGTTGCATAACCATCACGACCTTGACGCTTACTTTTCAAATAATGAGATACCTCGTAAGCAATCATGATATTATCAGTTATCAATCTTCCCGGTATGAAAGCACTTTGGAACTCGGAGACTAAACTGCTTAGAACAACTTTGAGTCTATTTGCCAGCATCTTCGAAATTATCTTATAAAGGACGTTACATAACGCAATAGGCCGTAAATCAGATGCCACTTCCGGTGAGTTTTTCTTAGGAATTAAGATAAGATTGGTATGATTAAGACCAATCGGGAGGGAGGAATTATGAAGAGCATCAAGACATGCAGAGGAGACATCCGCACCAACAATAGACCAGAATTTCTAATAGAATGCTGGGTTCATACCATCCGGACCCGGGGCTTTATCTGGACCCATAGAGAAAAGAGCCTCCTTCACTTCATCATTGGTAAATTTTGCAATCAAAAAGTTTTGTTGCTCCTCAGATAAACAAGTGTCAATGCTATTAATAATCTCGCCGACAACACAGCCACGAGAAGAAAATATATCTTTGAAATACGACATGAGCAAGTCGGCAAGACCAGAATCCCAAGTATGCCAATATCCATTTTGGTCTTTTAACTGAGAAATAGAATTGCGTTTTTTCCTGGCAGAGGCAGAAATATAGAAATAGCGAGAATTGCAGTCACCTTCCTTTAACCAATGTTGTTTTGATCTTTGCTTCCAGAAGACCTCTTGTTGAGCTAGGAGTTTATTATAGTTCCTTTTAGCCTCTTCAAATTGGTGGATAGAGGTCGAGTCATATTTGGATCGAAGGGAGTTCATTTGAGCCCGACAGTCTTTAATACGCTCCTTAAATCGACGAGATAAAGACTTCCCCCAACACAATAAATCCTCTCCACATCTTTCTAATTTTAGTTGGATTGGGATACCTGCAGTACTCACCCAACTAGACTCAATCACACCTCTGCATTGTGGTTCCCTTAGCCAGACGTTCTCGAATTTAAAGGTGCGGGTTCTGTACACCTGAGAAGAAAGGAGAAAATCTAGAAGAATAGTAGAGTGATCAGACATAGTAACTTCAATATTACGGAGCTTGACATAAGGAAAAGAAGAGCACCAAGATGAGGAAGCAAGAGCACGATCAAGACGCTCTTCAACACCATCCAAGAGACCCCTACGCCTTTCCCAAGTAAAAGGGTGCCCAACCATACCAATATCTAGAAGCCCGCTGTCTTCCACAGCAAGCCGAAAACCTTCCAACAGACGAGTAGGATGAGGAATATTACCAAGTTTTTCAGAACGATGGAGTAGATCGTTAAAATCCCCTAGACAACACCAAGGAGCAGTGGAGTTAATACTCAGAGAACGAAGAAGATTCCAGGATAATTGACGTTGAGCTCGCGACGTGTGCCCATAAAATCCAGTGAGGCGCCACACAAACATTGACGACAAAGATACCTCAATATCAATGTGATTATAGGAGTAACTAAGGAGCTTGACACTATTTTTTTCCTTCCAAAGGAGAGCAAGACCCCCTCCATGGCCGATACTACTCACAGCAAAGAAGCCATCGAACCCTAGCTTATTTTTGATGGCTAAAATCCTGTCACGAGGAACCATTGTTTCAATCAAAAACACAAACATGGGCTTATAGAGATGGACTAAATCCACCAGAACTTGAATTGTACGTGGATTGCCCAAACCACAACAATTCCAGCTTAAGGTCGTCATTGAGCTCGGTGGGCCTGGATGCCAGAACCCACCTTCAATCCGTTATTTGATGTCGGATTAACCATCATCATATCAGAGCTTTCATCAATAGTAACATCAGTCAACGACATATCAGGTGTTATTAATTCTCCATCAGTACGACGGCGTTTTTGATCCGTAATAATAAGCCCATTATCCACATCAGCTTCCACATTTATAGGACCAGTAATGGGCTTGATTGACGTTCAAGCAGGGAGATCTTTTAAATCATGAGAAATTTTGGTAGCAGTTGTCAAATGAGGCATTTTTACCTGATAATTAGAGAGACTCTTGTCATGCAAGACAGTTGTCCTAGGTGTACCAGGATTACTCGGAGAACCCAAATCCATGTCAACACCCGTACTGACTCCCCGGTAGTCGGAGGAGGGCGGTCTTTGAGGGAAGTCCGGAGCCACTTATCAGCCATTCGGTTGTTATTATGACGGGAGGGGTTGGTAGCGTGAACCCTGAGCCAAAAGGGAATTCTGATGGAGGAATGAGATTTTCTAATGAGAGGTGGCAGAACATTTCTGAATGATCCATAAAACCACAATAGAAACAAAAGGTGGGCAATCTTTCATACTTAAATTGAATCCAAAACCACTCTCCACCAGGTCTCTTCATTTTCATTTTACAGACTAGAGGTTTGTAAATATTCATCGCAACCCTAATGCGCATAAAAGTTTTCAATTGACCATCAAAGTTACGTTCATCAGAAAGAACATATTTACCAATATAGTTCCCAGACGTCATTAATATATAAAAATATATATTATTAGTAATTAATAAAATTTTAAAATTTTATTTTTTTATGAACTAAAATATAATAAAGTTGAATTACGTACAATATTATTAAAAGTGGTTAATTTTAATATTATTTTTTTTGTAAAAATAAAAAATTAAAAATCAGGCCAGCAGGTGAACCGCTTGCTCGACAGTGGTCTGCCGAGTCAACTAGTTTTTGACCAAAACCAATTACGTAATTCAAATTAAATCAAAATGGAACTCATTTTGATTTTTACCGGTCTGATCGTCAATTTGATCGGATTTTTAAAACCATGGTTAAAAGAATGAATTGTGATGGACAAAAACTACTCTATACATAAAGAAAAAAAAACTTACTTTAAATAGGATAAGTGGATTATTATTTGCATGTAGTATAGAATCTAAGTTAGAAGAGAAAGTTGTCATAAAAGAAATATCTAAAGTGATTAAATAAAATCTAGATGACTAGATGTATGGACCGTGTCTCACACTACTATAATTGTTTGGGTTATACAATGAATATGGATAATAATATAAGTATAACCACTAGCCAGCAACAGTTGGGAGGAAACTACTGGTTATTAGAATTTTCTTTATTAATGACAGGACATTACCTTGAACTGTTTTATGTATATATAATTTTAAAATAATAGTAATATCCTACTATCGTATCATTGTTTTGTACCGTTCTATAATCTAGATGACTCTTGTTCACAGTTGTTGGTCATGATTTAATTAATGATACACATGTACGGACATTGAATTTTTTTAATCTTCTTTGACATGCATGTATAATCAGGACGGTCCAAATTTGTTGGGGGGACTCAAAACAAATTTTAGGAAGCGGGTAACATCAAGTTTATTTTTGAGTATGTTGATCGATTAATCAATAGAATGTTGATACGCAGACGAAATTCTATGTGTGTCAGAATTCTATTGGTCAATAAATCGACTTATCCAAAAATGAACTTAATGCTAATCGGATCCCAAATTTTAAATTAGATTCTTTTAATCATTTAATATTTGTATGATTGTACTTATAATTACTTATTTGTTTGGAAAAAAAGTTGATTTTTTTTAATAAATTCTACTCCGTTTCTAAAAGATTGTCGTTTTAGAATAAAAAATTTGTTCTAAAATATTTGTCGTTTACAACTTTCGAGAAGAATAAATTATTACTTTCCTATATTACATCTACGTTCTCTCATTGTCTAAAGAAATTCTCTCCCTTGTATTAATAGTTTTCAATTTTTTATAAAGGGGTAGTGATGGAATTTCAAATAAATTTTACTTGATAAATGATACTTTCTTAATCTATGTACAAAAACTTTAAAGGACAATCTTTTAGGAACGAAGATAGTAACATATATATAATTAAAATTTAGGAGTCTTCTCAATTTTGGAGCCTCAAGCCGTTGTGTATAAAGTGTAATATATAATGACTTAACTATTGCACCAACCATGTGTATAAGGTGTAATATATGCCATACAATCCTGTATTATATCATTTTTGTGTTGAAAATATCGAATATATATAAGAAATAAAATTTAAATATTAACTATAATCACTTTAAAGATAATATCGACTAATATTAGCTCATGTAGTATTTATAAAATGTTTTTAAAAAATTGAATTGTAAAGATGACAAGGATGTGAATTTTTTTTTAGAGGGACTGTTGATTTTTAAATTTTTTTAATAATGTAATACCTTCATATTCAAAATTAATTAAGAAAAGCATTAATATGTTATCAATGAAAATCTATTAAATTTTTAATACATAAAATAATAGATTTCACTTTGCAAAACTACATGAAAGGTGAATATTATTTCCTTATTTATACTCGTACTGTCACGCTAGTGTCCAAGCACAGTTGGGTTAGACACTTTATCAAGAAGATTGTAGAACAGAAGAAGAATGAAATGGGCGTTTTGACAGATTCCCAATGAGGGGCTCAAGCCAGATCAGGGTATTATTCAACCCCTTCTCTTCACTCACCGTATCACTTTCTCAATAATGTATTGATATACATGGAAAAATAGAGATTACTTTATTTGTTTCTTTCTGTTCAACTTGTTTGTTGGTGGTCCCGGGGGAAAAAATATTGTTTAGTAAACTGTGAAAAAAATCGTGGTAGTTTGTCTGGGATTTGTACCACTTGGTCACATGATGTTTTGATCTTATGGTTATAAAATCCTTACTGTTTGGCCACAAATCTAACAGTTCTTGAAGAATTAAGGTTACAAAAAAGGTGTTTTTTTTATCCTGATTGGGTTGCCCTCTTTATGTGGTAATTTTCACTTTGCTTTTTTGGTTTTTGGTTAAGGTTTGCCTTTTGTTTGGTGGGTTTGAAGATATTTTAGTGTTTTCCGGAGCTTGATTGATGGTTAATGGTTGGGTTTAAGATCTGATTTGGTTTATGAACAGAAGAATTGGGCTGGCCATTAGCTTTGACTTTATGTGGGGGTGATTTTGAGCTTGTGTAAGTGGTAGCTGAAATTGAATTACTTCTTTGTATGTTGGTTGTATCTGGTATTCAGTGGGTTCATCTTTAAATTTGCTTATATGGGTTTTCTTGGATTTGGAACATGGTAGATTTGACTGATCTTGGATCAAAGGGAAGTTTGGGTTGAAAAGAAGGCATTTTGAGATTTAAGTCTTTGATTAGAACTAAAGGATCTGAATTCTTCAAGATGGATACCAATTGTAAGACCATTGTTTGGTTTAGGAGGGATCTCAGGATTGATGACAATCCTGCGTTGGCTGCCGCTGTAAGGGATGGCTCTATTCTTCCTGTGTTTATATGGTGTCCCAAAGAAGAAGGGCTATTTTACCCGGGACGAGTTTCAAGGTGGTGGTTGAAGCAGTCTCTCATACATTTGGAGAGATCTTTGAGTTCACTTGGTGCTTCACTTGTTCTAATCAAAGCTCAGACTATTCTTGCTGCTCTTTTGGAATGCATAAATGCTGTTGGGGCGACAAAAGTAGTATATAACCATCTTTATGGTATGTTTTAGCTTCTTGTTGTCCTGTTTTGTTTTCCTTTTCAATTGTCTTTCTAGTGGCAAAATGATCTTTCACTTCTTAAATACTAATTTTCTAAATATTATTGAATATTTGATGGCTTGATGTATGCATGATCCTTCGTTGGTATTCTGTCATATTATGTAGTTAGTGTCCGCTGGATCCTTGGAGGATGATTTCACTACTACTTTTTTTCCCCTTCTAAACTATGATAAATTAAATACGTATCTCAATAAAGGAAAGAAGCAACCTTGGGGTGCAAACTATTGAAAGAGCAATAATTTCAACTGCAAGACCAACAGAAATTTAAATTGCAAACCAAGGAGTCTGAAATTTTTTTTTCTCATCAAAGTGCGTCGTAAACTGGAAACACAAACCAGGGGAAATATTTAGAAAGTAAATATTTGATAAAAATTCCTCATGGGAGTCGCAGCTTTTATAATTAGATCAGTAAGTTCAACACCCAATCCTCGAGATTGGTTGGTCAGTGTATGAAATGTTAATGTGCTCTCAGATAGTTAAATATGAACCTGACTATACTTATTCTTAATAGAAAACCCGATTGAACATTGTCTTCCACTAAATGGAAGATAACTTTAATATTTCTGATTTTGAAAAGAATATGAAAGAGAAATGACTAGAACCGGGAGAATGAGAAATGGCATCCTTTGTGAAGTTGCCATCTCCTCCCTTTCAAACCAGTCTATAGGGTAGGAGAAATCATATTATTTCTGTCTCTTGTGTTTGATTTATAATGTACTTCCTGTCTTTAGTTTTATATTTAATTATTTATATACAGATCCTGTTTCACTTGTTCGCGATCACAATATCAAACAAAAGCTTGGAGAGCTTGACATTTCAGTGCAAAGCTATAATGGAGATTTATTGTATGAACCATGGGACATATATGATGATGAAGGTCATGCCTTTACAACCTTTGATGCATACTGGACGAGGTGCTTGCAAATGCAAAATGAACTTGTTTCACATCTTCCTCCATGGCTATTAGTTCCAGCTTCAGGTACCCTTTTTAGCTTTCTTCTTCAATTATAGTACAGACAACTGTTTATTGCAGTCTTACTTTAACTGTAATTGGGCATTAGATCATCTGATGAATTTCTCAGTATGAAACTAGTAAGGAAAGTCCAATCCTGGCTGGACCATTCTGAGCGGCAAAATTATGGCTTTGAATGATTTTATTGATATAAACATCAGAGGAAAAGTCAAAGAGGAAAAAGAAAAGAAATGAAATAAACATGAAAACTAATCGTATTTTTAAATTTGCAAATGACAGGATTAGTTAAAAATTGCTCGATTGAGGAACTAGGTCTTGAAGATGAACTGGAAAAACCTAGTAATGCCTTATTAGGAAGAGGATGGTCTCCAGGTTGGAGCAATGCCGATAAGGTTCTAACTGCATTTGCGGAGCAGCATCTGATTGACTACTCGGAGGATAGGCTAAGGGTTGCAGGGAACTCGACATCGCTCTTGTCCCCATATCTTCATTTTGGGGAATTAAGTGTGAGGAGAGTATTCCACTGTGTGCGTATGAAGCAGATAGTGTGGGCAAAAGAAGGAAACTCTGTTGGAGAAGAGAGTAGCACACTGTTTCTTAGGGCTATTGGGTTTAGAGAATATTCGCGATACATTTGTTTTAACTTCCCATTTACTCATGAAAGATCATTGTTGAGCAACCTGAAGTTTTTCCCCTGGCATGCGGATGAGGCCTATTTTAAGGCTTGGAGACAAGGTCGGACTGGTTATCCATTGGTTGATGCAGGAATGAGAGAGCTTTGGGCAACTGGGTGGATGCACAATAGGATTAGAGTGATTGTTTCTAGTTTCTTTGTGAAAGTTCTGCTTCTTCCGTGGCAATGGGGGATGAAGTACTTTTGGGATACACTTTTGGATGCAGATTTGGAAAGTGATATCCTTGGTTGGCAGTACATATCAGGTAGCTTGCCAGATGGACACGAACTAGAGCGTTTAGATAATCCACAGGTATGTCGTGGTTCCATGTTTTATAAACTTTTTGCAGTATCTATTGTAAAATAATTTACATAGTACCCTAGTGCTGAAAGAAATGAAATTTTTATATCCTTAAAACCTGAATATTTTCAAATTGGAAAGTATCAAAATATACCAGACGAAGTTTTGCAATTATGTAGCTACTAAGAAATAAAGTTTTCAATTTTTTATTGATCAATCTTCAAGGCCAATATAACCCAAGAAAAACAGCGTTGACACATATTTTGATTTGTGAAGTTGTAACCGTTGTGTTTTCTTCCATACTAAATTTATGTTTAGAACGAAATAATTGTAAACTGACATGTTTTGATATTTTATAGTATATGTATTCAATTACGTGTATGCTTTGAATATACCTCAAACTCGGCATGTATGTGGATGTGAGGCTCATGCCCTTAAGAAACATAAGGAGATCTAACCACATGCTAACAAAATTGATCTTTGTAACTTACTGTTTGGTGAAACTTTCTGCAAGTACTTTCCTGTTGATTTCTTTTTTCTCCTTTTTTCTTTCAGTGACAAACTTTAAGTAAATAAGCTTACTGAAAATAGCAAAAAGAGAATTTGAATAAAAAAAAAGTTGCTTCATGATGGCTTTGTTATACCTTACTAATTGACTGATCATATGGCACTTTCAGTTGATACCTCTGATTTTGTATCCCCCAATTATGATTCAGGTTCAGGGATTTAACTTTGACCCAGAGGGTGAATATGTGATGCAATGGCTGCCTGAGCTAGCAAGAATGCCCACCGAGTGGATCCATCATCCTTGGGATGCACCTCTTGCTGTGCTCAAAGCTGCAGGGGTGGAATTGGGAGTTAACTATCCAAAACCTATTCTTGACATTGATTTGGCAAGGGATCGCTTAACTGAAGCAATAATAATTATGCGGGGAAGAGAAGCAGCTGCAAGAGCAGAGAAATCCGATGGGACAGATGAAGTTGTTTGTGATAACTTAGAATATATTGATAATTCAGCCATTCCAAAGGTTATTCTAAAGGAGAAGGCTCCTTGCCCTGCTACTTCATCTCATGACCAGCAGGTGCCCTCAATTCAAAATTTCAAGAATGGCTTGTCTAATCAGAAGAGATTAATGTCTGTCAAAGAGGAAGGACGATTTCAAAAGAACTTGCATAATGACAACAGTGAAGGTGAGACATCAAAAGTGGACGACGACTTGTGCTCTACGGCTGTATCCTCTTCCGCGAAAAAGCAGAACACTAGCAGCATGAGTTCTTTTTCTGTTCCCCAATTATGTTTTGCATCTTCTGACCTGAAGCAGCCATGCCACGTAGAGATAGATATAGAGAAAAGTTCAACCAAGGAGGGTAAGTGATGTGCCATTAGAGTTCATAATTTCTCCGACTATAATTATCTAAAACTTGCTCAGTAGGTTTTCTGTTATAGAATCTTTAGCTTCTATTGGTCGTTTAATATGCACTAACAATTAATATGAATTGTGCAAGTGCTAATAATGAGTTGTATTTGCTCCTTTAAAATTTTTCTGTTCCTTATGATCTCCTTTAGCTGTGTACCTCTATATCAGATTTCTGGGACAATGATCTCTGTCTCTTTTTCTTTTTGTTTTTTTTTTTTGGTGATGTGCAGGATATACGGGAGCATGATGGTGTATTGTCAATGAACTCCCTTGCTATCGCTATTTAGTGAGAAAAGGATCATCCGTAGAAATGAGAGATGATGGTGTATCATCCCCTTAAATAAATGATGAAAAAGGATAGTTATGCTTAGTTATGCTACCATGCTTTTCTAACTTAGATATGTATTCTTGTAAATCTGTACTCTTGCTTAGAACTTGTAATTTGTTGTTTCTTGTCTCCCTTGACAAATGACAGACTTTTAATATGTCGATTAGGGTAAAATATGGGATGTTTCTGTTTCAGTTGATGTAATTCTTTCATGAAATGAGGGATTCAGATTTATAAGTGATTATTTACCTGTTCATGACTAGAAAATACTCAATGGATAAGTTTTGTTTGGTTTAGCAGTGTCGTGTCCATTTGTGATGGGTCATAAGAATATTAATTTCCAATTTGACTTTTACTTATTCTTTATGTATATTATGATTTGTTTAATGCACAATTTACAACAATTCAATAAACCAACTATTTTCTATGTTGGAGAACCTAGTGATCAATTTGTATATATATATGGAAATATCTGTTTTAACTTCTGATTTCTCAAAAAGTTCAAAAACACAGCTTATATTACTATCCAAAAGACTACACTATTAATCACAAAGCACAAGTGCTTATTTCATCTTAAAAAGTAAGCTCAAGAACCTATAGGGACTCGACTCAAGTACCGCAGTAGCATAAGTATATACAATCTAATTAAACTGGAACAGTCCTTATCCTAATGTCATTACGTATACTATCCTGAGGCCTTGTTTCCATTCCCATATCTCCCACATTTTCCTGTGACATTTCCTCCAATGATTTTCCATTCGATTCGGGCACAAAGAATGTAAACAGCATACCAAGCAAGCTGATAACACCAAGAACTATCAGTGAATTCTTCACCCCAATACCGGGTGGATACCCTTTATCCGTCTTTGTCCTGTCCTGGCTCTGAGCTGCATATAAAAACCCGAATGCCCCTACCATTGCTCCAGCCTTCCCGGCTGCAGCAGATATACCATATATCTAATCTCTCGACCACTCATCAGTCTCTCATCTTGATCTGCCTTAACCCTAAGCCCCTAACCCAAAAGCCTCCCTAGTCTCCAAATCGCAAGTCGCTACTCTACTTGACCTCTAATTTATTTCTCTACCCTGTTTGGTTGCTTATCCATATTTTTCAGGAAAAAAATAAAATATGACATGGTTAGCGATTGGCTTGAGGCTACTAGGTTTTTTGTTTTGAATTTTTAAATTGAACATTTTTGTACTCAAGGGTTGTATTTGGTTGACCCCTCAAACGCTTATCTTACTTATATTCGTCTGCAAATTTCAGAAAACTTTGCACAGATTTTATCGTGCGATCGCTTATTTTTCCCCTTTATGTATTTGCTTCTCTTTAAATTACCTCACTCTTTTGGTGGTCCGTTGTCGTCTGAATAATTGTGCACTATGTGCCCTTGTCTGGGTTGAAGATGTATTTGGTGGAGAGCAAAGGAGGCGCCATATCTTGTATGCTGCTTGCACTGTTGGGTTTTGTTTGAGAAAATTTCGGTTATTACCCGAACAATCGAATAATAAATTTGGAAATTCGGTTATTAGGTAATTCGATTATTTATTTGGAAACCAAAATTGTACAAATTTTGATTTTTGATTATAACCGAATTGCCTATTTATTTCGATTATAACTGAATGATCATGAGTCGTAATTACGTGTTCAATATTAAAAATTTAAAATCAATATTTGATCTATATATATATATATATATATATATATAATCCCTAAATTTTCTTTAATAAATATTAATATTAATAAAAAATTTTATCTAGGACGGAGAGCGTATATAATATATCAGGAGGGGAGGTATTAGAATATATAATTCCAAACAAAATTTAGACGTTAAAATGCCAGGAGGGGAGGAGGGGGTGCTATTAGATAGCATATTTTGGAATATTATTTTATCCTACCAGTAAATAATTCCAAGTCAAAATTTTATCAAAGAATCCAAAAAATTGAAATATATTCATATATTAAAATGATTGAAATAGTAATTCGATCTGTCAAACAAAAATCTTTTTTGATCAAACAATCCAAGAAACTGAAATATATTAATATATTAAAATAACTGAAACAATAATTCTTTCAAACAAAATAACAGATAATTACTATATCAATCATCGTAGCAACAAGGCTCGACACTATATAAACTTCTGTAATACAATTATTACTCAAAAACAATAATAGAATATGCAAATCTGGACCCTTTTTTAGCATGAGCAACTAAAGAACATGCGATTAGTCACATTCAAATTTGAACAATCTATCTACAACAATTATACACCGGAAAAGTCTCGCGAATAAAAAAAATAAAATAAAGAAAACAAAATTTCTAAAACGAAGAAAGCAAAATATCTCAAAAGATGATAATGAATTATTATCACGGGGAAAAGAAACTCCACAAGAAGAGAGATTAATTTATTAGATCAAAACAAATGAAATGTATCTCCAAAAAGAGAGCCTCCCTAGAGAGGCTAGAGAAAAAAAATAGTGTAAAGATAAAATAGATTAGATAAAAGTAACAAAATTAACCTAAATTGCAAATTAAGAAACGTAAAGGATAAATTTTATGTTAAATTCCCCGATATGATCATTTTAGTTGTCAAAAAGAGGAAAGAAAAAATTAAATTCATTTACTGTCGTAATGCATTTAATTTGACTATATATATAGAGTTTATCCACAAGAATCCTGGTTATCATGGAAAGAACCTTTTTAAACTTATTGAAATTTCGATTGGAACAAAAAAAATTAAAAATTCAAAGGCCAAAAAGGGTTACTTCCACGAAGAACCTTCTTTGTGATAGAATCTCAGATATATATATATATATATATATATATATCGGAGAAAGTTTAAAATGATTCAAAGATTTAACCGTCGTTTTGAGTATCTATAACGACGGTTCAATTCGTCGCCAAAAAAACTACATGGCTATGGCGACGGATCGAACCGTCATTTATAGACACCAAAAACACGACGGTTAGGTCTTTTGGCTCGCTTCTTGCCGTTCGCTTTTAGAGCGCTACCAGATATATATATATATATATATAAAAGACCATGCACATGCAAGAATCAAATGTGAAAAGTTGCACGTACGTATCAAACTTTCACATGCATAAATGTAACTAGGGATGTTTGGGTACGTAGTTGTAATTTTATTCAGGATATGCATGGTTGTTGATTCAGAACAGAACTTAATATGTCAGCTTCGTGAAATTAAATTAAATGGCAAAGTTGGAACCTACTAATTAACATCGATCATATCTGCATGTGGTCTTGTTGGCTAGAATTGTCCAACATCATGCCTACCTGCCTGCCTCTTTAATAACATGTTGACCTACTTTTTCACGAGGATCGAGATGGTCGAATGAATGGCTATGTGACTCTTTGCCAGTTGGTCATTCAAGGTGTTGATCGTTTTTCTTCTTGACTTATTCGGCTAAAAGCTGGAAATATATAACAGCATAAGTACGTACTGGCCGGCACAAGTACTAAATAGTAGTAATGGGCTTGTTTGTTGATTGATGTAAAATGAACACCTTGTCAGTTCTAGTTAGTTTTACGGAAGGTTTCAAGATGGACATGTCATAATTCAGTATCTCTAACTTGGAATAATAAGCTAGTTTGATATATATATTTAGAGAATTTGTTTAGGGTTTTGTTTAATGAAATTGTGGACATGATTTTATTAATGTCTTTTTTAATAATATTTATATTTAATTTTAATTTACAAGTATATTCATAATTTGTTTTAACTTAATTTATGATTTATAAGTCAAATTGATACCAAATATTTTTACTTATAAGTCACAACTTAAAATAATTTATAAGTGAGCTTAAATTTTAATTTTAAGTCATTTTAAAATAAGCCCCTAAATAACGTAGATGTAGATTGAAAAATATGGTACCAATTATGCTGTGTGACATATCTATGATGGTCAATGTAGATGATAATGGTGGCCGACATTTATGAACTATCAGATCTATTTGATATTGGTGTTGCAGATCTGTGGTTGAAGATGATTGTAGCCAACAGAGATTGGGAAGAAGGTTGTTTGAATGGTTTGATTTGTGTTTTAATCTTTTAATTGTTTAAAATGTTTTAATTTTTATGAACTTTTTTTTTAAAACTTTGCAATATACTAAAAAAAAAGGGTTAAAAGATTATTACTTTTATTAGCATATTTTTATTTCTAATAATTTTTTTTGTCTTTATAAATTGTAATTTCACCTTGACAATCATATGGACAAATCTGTAAGAGCCTCATATAATGGAATAAAATTACTTTTTTTGGGATGAAATTTACAACTTTTTTGTTAAAAAAAATAATTAAATTAAATAAACGATTAGAAAAATAATAATTTAATAATAATACAAATGTAAATCGATATTCAGTTCAGTAGGCAAAAATAGATTTAACCCATTGATTTTAAGTTAAATACTTTAACACGATATTACCCTTAATTTAAGTTAAATATTTTAACCTGATATAAGAGCCAACATATTACGTAGATTATTCTCAATTGAAACAATGATCACATAAAACTCATCTCAAATGCAAGGCAACCTCGAACAGCTTAAAATATCCCAATGATGTCTTGACCTGCTCCAACATCGTTCCATGTTTTTTTTCTATAAAAAACCCAGCAATTTTCTTGTCCAAGTAGGATCCATTGCAAAAGAGAGGGGGGGGCTCCTACTCTATCATAAGGAGGTCTGTGCTATATTTTCTATTTTGCTGCTGAAGAGTGCTTCCAATGATTTGACCCTCTCGTACAAAGAGGCCTCGAATCCTTTGCCATGTACCACAGATTCAAGACAACGTCTTCCACACAGGTCTCGAAATAAATGGAACCCATTCATCATATCTTGGCTCCGAGGAATGACTGGAAATAAGTGTAAGTGCTACCACTGAAAAGCCATCAAAATTATACAATTTATTTTCTTAAACAAAACATTGATATCAATTATCATTAACCACCCATTGCCACTGGGCAAGGAAGACATACATGCCTTCTGTTAGAATGCTGAAGCATGTAGAGAAAAGAGAGTAGTGATTCCGTAAGAAGTTGGAATTTAAGACCGCGTACATTCTAAAATAAGTGAGTTGATGCCTACAGTATAAAACAACTGTATTTGTACAGTAGGGTAGGAATAATTAACATTGCACGTGACTCCAAGACAAATGGTGTAATACATGCACAACCGAGTTCATGTAACATAGAGCAGAAACATGACTGGTTTGAAACTAAACAAATTCTGAAACTGTGTCACAATCAAATTCGAAGATTCGAAGATATTCTGCAAGGGACACTTGTCCTTGATAAAGATTAAATATGTGTTTCTCAAGCTAATGCGTAAGTTTGCTATACTCGTCTAAAATTTTCCATTCTATTTGCATCACAGTCCATATTTCACATAGGTTTTTATCTAGATTCAGAGGTTGGCAAGTCCTCCTTTAATGAATAATCATACGAGATGCATAGATGTTATTCCTGCATTAGCTATTTCAAGCCTCTCCTTGCGTTCAAAAAGCTCGGTTTAACTTTTCCTGTAAAAAAACTCTAATTTCGTATCTCTTCTTCCTGAGATTTTAGATGAAGCAGAAAAAGAACAAAGACATTCCAGTTTAACATCCAGTTAACCTTTTCAGAAACAGTTACTTTGGAGAATAGAATACCTTGTTTTTTGTGAAAGGGCTTCCTTGCTTAGCTGTAGTTGTGCTCCCGAACCCAAACTTTGGCTTCTTTTCTGCAGGCTTTAATATTTGGAAGGAGCACATCAATGTCTCATCCACACTCATCATGGCACCAGCATTATCAAATTCTCCACAATAATTAGGAGCTGAAAATATGGTTACAAGTTGTCTATCAGCAAAAAACTCATATCCATCTTCCACAACCTGCAAATAATGAATTAACTTGTGAGGCATTGACATTCTGAAAAAAAATATAATAATTAAAAAGAGGACATTTTGACCTGGTGGGCACGACAAATCAGGTCAAGATCCAGTTTCTGAAGAAACTCAGTCACCTTATCGGCGCCAAAGGTATAGGAAACTCCCCTATCATTCATTCCCCACCCTTTAATATCTTTACTAGGATCTGACCACAGTAGATCACAAAGTAGACCTGTTTCCGGAACATCAGTTGGGCGTTTTAAATTCCTGATTTGATCCAAATCATTCAAGTCAGGAGAAAGACCCCCATGCATGCATAATATCTTTTCATCGATGAGAGCTGCCACAGGTAGGCAGTTAAAACAATCTGTAAATACTTTCCAGAGCCTCACATTGAACCTTCGCTTACACTCATCATAGAATCCATATATGCGGTTAACAGAAGCACATTCATGGTTGCCCCTTAAAAGGAAAAAATTCTCTGGATGCTTTATCTTAAATGCAAGGAGAAGGCATATTGTTTCCAGACTTTGCTTCCCACGATCTACATAATCCCCCAAAAATAAGTAATTGGATTTAGGAGGTAAGCCTCCATATTCAAAAAGCCTCAGTAGATCAGAATACTGACCATGAATATCTCCTGAATTGAAAAGAAAGATATATTAAAATGATTTCAGAATAATTTCATACTTTTTAGAAGGGGGGAAGAGGGGGGGGGGGGGGGGGGGGGGGGGGTGGGGGGGAGAGAGAGAATGACTAAACAGCTTATGGAAGCAGTTGAGCAACAAAGTTTAAATCTCAAACAATCAAAAGAAAATACAAAACAAGCTGGTTGTTCATTGGGAAATTACGAAAATATATCTTGTTCAATTTAAAATGGATGTCACTGACATATATTTTCAATAGTTCAATAATAAATCACCGCAGAACTTGTCTGAAAGAATAAATGAATAAAATAAATGCAGCCTGCGTTTTAAAAAGTGCTTTCAGTTCAAAACGCCAAAAAGTTGTGGTTTGAACAATTCAACAGAGAAAAATACAATTAAAAGTGAAAGGAAGAAACTTAAGTTCCTATACATTAGATATTTTGTAGCGGTGACACTAAGAGGTGCTAGCAAAAGTAAATTTGAGCAATCATGTATATTTGATTGGAGACTAGAAATTTCATCATCTTATAACTTTGATACTGTAATCTAAGGAAAAATATAACATCTACGCAGAGATGCAAACCACAACAATTTTATGATATTGAAAAAAGTAGGCAAAATGGGGTGTTAGGTTGATTCAGATAGGTGTAATAATAAATCCATTCCTGGCATAATCGAATAATATTGTGCATTTTGACATTTTCCACTTCATGAACTACAAAAGTTATTGACTGTGCACAGATTTATACCATACACGAGATCACATGATGGATTGCTGTAACCCAAAATCTGACCTGCCCCACCCCCAAATAGATGGGTTTGGGATCAACTCAAATAGTGTACTATAGGGAGCATTGGGAGGGAAAATAGTAAAAACTCATGTCAAATCCCGAATCCGAATCAAATCATTCACTAGCAAGTACCAATTATCCCATTTCAATTCTTAAACTTACCAATAGCCATTTGATACTACTTTTTAATGTATCTCAAGGTTATACCATAAAAATTATACTTCCATCTTCATCAATTAAACAGTAACATAAACTAACATACATCAAAATGCAACCTCTTGAATATAGATTAAATACATCTTCCAGGACAAAAGAAAAAGAAATCAGCTCAATTCCAACCCAAATAAACTACGTTCCCTACTCAAAACATTCTAATACTGAGTTATCTGTTACAAGTACTACATCACACCACAATGTTTTTGGATCCTTACCATCACTATACTCCATAAGACTCTATCACATGTATGGTGTCTTCTTAAAGTCCAAAAATAATTGTACAAAGGTCTTTCTTCCTTCCAACAAACAATTTTATGGACTGGCAAAGTAAAAATCCAACCATTTATACCATAAAAATGGGGCTTTAGACATATTTGACTAATGTTCAGTAGGAGTGAGCATTCAGTTATTATCCGAACCGAACAAGCATTTCGGTTATAACCGAAAATACACTGTTTTGGGTATCCGAACAATTAACCGAAATCTATGATAACCGAATAACCGAATAACTGAATAACCGAATAGGTTATTTGGTTAATAACCGAATTTAGAAGACTAAAAGCCCAAGCCGAGCGCTACGAAGAAGAGATGGTGAGCTTCATGGAAAAACCCAGTCAGCAGCCTACTGAATAGAATATATTTTTTTACCTTTTAACACAGAAAAATTACAGGAGAATGATCCTGAAGTTGGAATCTTGGTGAATAAGTTGCTCCTAGATCTCCCTTAGAGCTCTCAACCCAATTTAGGAGTGCACAATAAATGTTATATATAGACAATGCAAAATCCACCTACCAATTTGTCTGAAAAAACACAATATTCCAAAGCATTAACAACCAACAAAAAAAGAACCCCACCGGCACCGGGTGTATATATATTTATTAATATATGAAGAACACACAAAATCGCTTAGAAAATCTAAAATATTAACAAGTACATAAATCTGTACGACTGTACCCTCTATCTCAGAGGAAAAAACCCACCGGCCCTTTTCCTGTAACAATGGGAAGACTGGATTCTGAGGTCAGAGAGAGAGAGAGAGATAAACCAAAAGGTGAGATTATGTATACACAAATGCATATATAAATATTTATAGAGAAATGGAAAAGGGAAATAATTATGTGGAGAGAGAGAGAGGGGTAGGTGAAAAGGAGTGGGAGACAATTACAAGTGGAAATGATCTGTATTTGTGTCAGCACCAACTGGGTTGGTATCGATCTAATCCACACCCTCCGTCTCCGTGTATGTACTACTCTAATACTATATTATTATTATTCAGATCGATCAGTTCACGGTTTGCAACTTTGAATGACTTTTTCGGTTATTCGGTTAAACCGAATAACTCAAAAATGTAACCCGTACAACCTAACCGAAAACCGTAAAAAATTTCGGATATAACCGAAATATTAACAATAACCGAAATTTCAGAAAATTTTGATTAATTTATTTCGGTTCGGTAATTCGGTTATACCCGTTTTGTGCTCAGTCCTAATGTTCAGGTATATTGATAAATTATATTCAAAGAATGGCATAAAATTTTTAATGTAACATGATGCCAAAAACTTATTTCCTGGTAGAAAAGTGTGGCTTTGCTCAGTCCACAAATCAAAAACTGTCACCGGGGAAAAACCTATTGCTGGTATAATGTACTTTGTAACAAAGAAGTTACACTAAAGATAAGAGTACAAGACTTTTATTATCAGCCTATGGTATAAACAAACCCACTTTTACATCAAGCGAGATCCCTATCGATTTAAAGTGGTCACTTTTAATGGACACCCACCCTAGAAAACTTTTGACCCATTATTCGTTAACAATCAGAGTAGTAACTCACTACTGATTACCAAGGATGTGAAAAAAAGTGAAAACAAGAAATCATTTTTCTAGTTTAGGGAGTTATAGAGGTTATGCCGAGGGCAGTCAACGATTTGATATTCTATTGGAGTGAGTGCACACAAAGCTTTAGGAAGAAGTCTTTTGGGGGCAGACCCTATGTAGAGTATACTGTATTTTTTTAAGACAATAGGAGCTTGTTCTTTAGCCATGCAAAACGCTAGATTTTTCCAGAGAACTACACATTTTGTTAACAGTACCTGCTTTTTCACACACCGCAGATATTGTATCCAGCAATTCCATCCTTTGATACCATAATATGCATTAATTACTTATGTTGGTAAAATACGAATAAAATATAGGATTCAAATATAAAATAAAGAGAGGCTAAAGAATAACTTATCGATTTATAGCAAATAATTTTGAGGAAAGGCGTGCGGTGCACTGTCCTTAAGTAGAAATTTCGCCCCTCGGAAAACTTTACTCAGTGTTAAGGTCACTGATGAAATCCTACTCCAGGATTCAACGGCTCTTCACCCCAACTAACCAGCACTTGAAATAGTTGAATGACCCATGAACAACTTCTAATTTTCCCTACTCAAACTCAAAAAATGTACCTCATATATATATATAAATATTTTATGTATATAATATATGTGTACAAATTGAGAAAGCTGAATATATATATATACACACACGGAAGTATAGGTATATATATATAAAGCGGAAGTACAGTAGTAATCTATGTATATAAAAGTTGCCAGTAATGACAGTAGATATATATAGAATATATGTGTGTGAGTGCAACCTTTTGATAAAATAATATCTCTGTTCACAATATCTGAAAGAACATATATATGTATAAGATCTCAGCCTTTCCTTTTCTTTTATACGAGAATATAAGGCAACGGTAATATAGCAACGGTATACTCTTTATATATATATAGCATTGGTAATATTAATGTCCCAATAATAAGTATTTAATATATATTGAACAGTTACAAAATCTCCATAAATATATTAATTATAACTCATTTAATTTACACATTAAACTCTATTAATGGTACATCACCAAATAATATATGAATATATTTATTTTTATTTAACTTTGTAATATATTATTTAACAAAAAATACAACAACTTATCCCACCCAAAATAATTCAATAAAAAAAGTAGTTGAACATGACCAAGAAAACCTACCAAGAAATAGATGAACATGACGTAATTCAAACTTCTTCTATCTACCAGGCATTATGAAAATAATTCAGAACATACCCATTCTTACATAGATCATGTAAAAAACAGGCTATCTACAGGAAAAGTAGCAGGTGCAAATTCAACCTCACAACATTACAATGTCATAACCCATATGAAAAAAAATTTAAAGTTAAACACAATTATTTCACAAAATGCAATTGCAACCCATAAATGGAAATAATACAGGCACACAGAGCAAGTCAAACTATGTAATTTGTCCAATACCAAAGATCAACTCTATGAGGAGATAAATATTAGGATATACGGATTCCATCCCATGATTTTCCACGTGTCAAATTCATTTACTCGTGTTGAATTCTTATCATATCAACTACAATTAGTACCCCTACCATACAGTAACAGTTCCCGAAAAAAAGGAGTAGCTACATGGGCAAAATAAAGTTTCAACCCAGTTCAAGTCACCAACAATCAAACAAAACCCCACTTCAAATTTCACAACCGCACTACACTAACAGGTTAAAGAAAACCCACTACAATAACAGACTAAATAAAACCCAAAAAAATAATCAAACCAACCAAATTAACCATAATAAAAAACAATTCAAACAAACCCATTTCATATAAACAGTAAGCATAAGAAATTTTAGGACTATATACCACAGATCTTAATGGGTGCCTCAAGCTCCAAGAGATTGGGCTGTTGCAAGAGCACATCCTTGGACTGAAGACAAAGCTGTCTGATCTCGGACTCGGATAGCTGCACTTGCTTCCCTGGTCTGCCTCTAACTTCAAGCAATCGCTTGATTATATCGTCAAGAGCCAAAGGTTCCATGTCAAATAATTGGGATTCTACCCAGTAACCAAAATTGAAGAAAAAGCAGAGAATCAATTAAAGGGGGGTTGAATTCGATTATATACTTGCCTTTGTTCTTGGGTTATTAGCATAATAATAGCTATGAAAAAAAAGGTTCGATTTCAGAAAGAAAAAGTTGAACTCAATAGTAGTAGTATATATCTTTGTGGTGTTTTGGAATTGGCTTTTTGTGAAACATTCGTGCCTATCTCTATCTATAGGCAGCTTATTAAATGACAAAGAGAGAGAGAGAGAGAGAGAGAGAGAGAAATGGAGGAGAGTGGGGATTCTTTCTGAGAGAGAGGAGAGCAGCTACGCACGTACATATGGAGAGAGACGGAGAAGTCAAATGGAAACGGACCCGTTTCCATGGGTCATTCGGTGGGCGTAGTACCGCACCATCAAAACTCAACACCCAAGCCCAAAAATAAAAGGACAAATTATATGACCCATTAAAAAAAGGAAGAATTACATATATTAGTATTTTTTTAGAAATAATTACAAAAATCATACACATATAAAATAATTATAAAAATATTACACTTTTCCATATTTATTTACAATAATAGTGCAATTAGGATTCCTTAATTTAAAGAATTAGTATTAATGGGCTGATATGGCAAATCTGGTGGTTTCTTTTAAACGCGTGAAATCTTCTTCTTCTTCCTTCTTTTTCTCCCAACTCCCATATCCTTTGTTCTGGTATTTCTCTCTCTAAAATCTTCTTATTCTTCTTATTCTTCTTCTTCTCTTCGCCCTTACTATTTCTCTCACTTCTCTTGAAGCCACTAGTCGTCAACGGATTGAATCTACTTCTTCAAACGATGGAACCGCCTTCTTTTAGAACCTACCATGCGATATGTACATGGTTGAAGTGATATTGTCATACTATGAGTCTTTAAATCTCTGGCGACATTCGTTCGATACCAAATTGGCAGTTTAAACTTGCATATTGTCAAAGAGATGGCAGCACATCTGGGCAACTCTTCCCCATCTGAATTTGTACAAATATAATTTTGGGAGTTGCGCTAAATTTTTCCTATTTCGTACTTTGATTTTGTTGGATATTCATAACAATTTGTTATGATTTGTGAGTCTGTAATGTTTGTGAGTCTGTAATGTTTATTGGAGTTTATGTAAACTGGGTTGGATATACAGGTTGTTTCTATTTTGGTTATCATTATTAAAACTTGTTCTGGTTACTTTCATATAACTATTTGGTTACTTCTTTATTATGTTTTGCTTCTCATTATCTTATGGTTTGCTACTATTATTGTGCCCTCGATGTGGGATTTTGGTTACTTTTATTTTTTTTACGGTTAATATATAATTGTTTAAGATATACATGGATTGCTGAAATCGAGTTTTATTACATGATATTTCTTTTTTGGTTACCATTAAAACTTGTTCTGGTTACTATCATATAATTATGTGGTTACTGTTTTATTATGTTACATTATGGTTACTGTTATTTAATGGTTTTTGACTACTATTATTGTACAATCAATGAGGTATTTTAGTTATTATTTATTGTTTCTTTTAAGTTGTGTTTTGCTACATTGTTTGAGATGTACGCTTAGTAACCAAATATGTATATAAAGGTAACTAACTATTATTTTGATAAGTAACCACAGAAGTTGAGCTTGTTTCGTGACATATATCAAATGTGAAGTTATATGTCATAGTATAATTGGGTTGCTAAACAAACAATATCACCTTCATTACATGATGCTTGATACACGTGTTGTTTTATGTTTTGGTTACCATTAAAACATATTATGGTTATCATTATGTAACTATTTGGTTACTTATTTATTATATTTGTTTTATCGTTATTTAATGGTTTTTGACTACTATTATTATATACGAATAATGAGGTATTTTAGTTATTATTTATTGTATCTTTTAAGTTGTGTTGGATACATTGTTTGAGATGTATACGATTGGTAACCAAATATGTATATAAAGGTAACTAACTATTGTTTTGATAAGAACCAAAGAGTTACAATCTTGTTTCGTGACATATATCAATTGTGAAATGTACATGTCATAGTATAATTGGGTTTCCTAAACAAACAATATCATATTCATTACAGAGGATCTTCGGATACACTGTGTTGTTTTATGTTTTGGTTACCATTAAAACATATTATGGTTATCAAGTTATGTAACTATTTGGTTACTTATTTATTATATTTGTTTTATCATATTTAATTGTGTTTGACTACTATTATTGTACAATCAAAGAGGGAGTTATTATAAGGGTAACCATTTTAGTTTTTGTTAGTAACCAAATAATTAAAAACTTATATCGTAATGGGCTTATCAAGTGCTTAATGTATATGTGAGGTTCCCATTTATCTAGTGATGGATACTTTTAAATTACATAGTTATAAAAGTTATTTGGAAATGGTCTATGCCAGCTTGGTAACTAAATATGAATATAGAGGTAACCATTTTATTTTAGATGGATAACCAAATTTACATAAAAATATTTCGTAACAGCTTACTAATTGTTCAATGTATATGTTTACTTTATATTGATAACTCATGATGGAATCAAAATTAAAATATTAATCAACATCAATTTTGGTTACACGATTCACCATCAAAATGTGTTACCAACCATGTGGTTAATAATTACTAGCAATAAACAATTATATATTCTTGTAAATAATTAAATTTGTTGTATTGGTTCTTATCAATAGCCATTGTCTAACAACCTGAATAAACATTGTAAAGTAACCAAATCAATATTAGACAAGAACTAAATTACATAATCTTAGTAACGAGAAAATAAACCAAATTTTTACATGCAATTTTGAAGGCCTAAATGATGGAATTACCAAAAAACCTCATAGCTTCACCAAAGAAAGCTAGTGACTTTTGATCGTTGAATTCGCTTCCAATGAAATTAGGATCCGAAAACGCCAAAATCCGACACTCCAAACTTGGCGAAATTGTCAAATTGTCAACGCAACCAAATAAACATTATATCAGTAACCAATTAAATAGTATACAACAACCAATATATATAATCGAGATTAACGGTTGTATGAAGGTAACCAATGTAGTCAATGAGTAACCACCAATATAAAAGAAACAATTATAAAAGCTGAATAACGATATAGAGTAACCAAATAAACACCTTACAATATCTAAATACATATTATACAAGAACTAAGATATATGTAATTAGTAGCCAAGATTATAAAAATATTTTTACATTCATTTTACAACCAAAATAATCAAGAATGACTTTGTTACAAATTAAAGACTAATGAGATGTATGAAGGTACCTACCAATGTAGTTAATCAAGAACCATCAATATAAAATAATCACTATAAAACACGGTAATATAATGCAAGAACTATGATAATATTACAAAGAACTAAGTCAAAGATTATATATTAACCAAATCCAAATTAGACAAAGAACTAACATATATTTACTTAGTATACACAAGATAAATACATTATACATTGCATTTTTATAGTAAAAAACAACTAGTATAATTTGTTTGTTACCAACTAAAGGCAAATTTTTGTAAGAATGTAACCAATGTAGCTAACAAGTAACCATTAATATAAAAAACATAAGTAGAAGTGTACATTAATATGCTTCAGCAACCAATATTACAGTAACCAATTAATCATTATAGTAACCAATTAATCATTACAGTAATTAAGTTTGCATTAGTCAGTAACCAAGTCAGCATTAGTTAGTAACCAAGTCAGCACTATAATTTTATAAAGTAACCAAGTCAAAGATTAGTCAAGAACCATTATAGTTTTACACAAAGCAAGTTAAGTCAAGATAATCAAGAACTCAAAAGAATGTTACATAATAACTAAGTCAACATTAGTCAGTAAGCAATTCAATATTAATTAGTAATATTATGCAGTAACCAAGACAATGGAAACAATCAGTTTAATGTTATTTGTTTAGCAATTAAATTATGATAGTTGTATAAAGGTAACCAATGTAGCCAATTAGTTTCCATCATAATAAAACAAACCAATATAAATTAATCAAATATTGCACAGTAATCATAACAACATTATACAGTAACAAAATCCAATGTAGACTACTACCAACACATGTTTAGTTAGTAACCATAAGATAAAAACATCATCCATTTAATTGTTATAGTGAAAAACAACCAGTATAGAGGGTTTGTGGGCAGTTAAAAAATAATTGTTGTAACCAATGTAGTTAACAAGTAAACATTAATATAACCAATGTAGTTAACAAGTAACCATTAATATAAAAATATAAGTATAAGTATAATTAGATTAATGCAAGAACAGATTTAGTATTAATGAGTATCCATTATATTTTTACATAGTATCCAAATCAAGATTATTCAAGAACAAAATAATGTTAAACAATAACTAACTCAAGATTAGTCAAGAAACATATACATAAAATTGTTCATACATAGGTATCTATATACATTTAATTGTTCAAGAACTATATATAACCATAGGAATTTGTAGTAACCATAGGTAAATATATACATATAATTTTATAATTGATACACCTCAATATTAGACAAGAACTAATACAATGTAGTCAATGAGTAACCTCAAATATATAATAATATAAATCGTAATTAGTTAGTAACCAATATATCAAAGTCAACATTAATGAAGAATTAATTCATCATTTTTATTAACCAATTCAAGATTGTTCAAAGAATATTATACAAAGAACCATTATAATTTTAAACAAAGAACCGGATCGAAGAATATATATCAGAACTACAATAAAGTTACCCAAATCAAATCATCATGAATCAAGAATCAATATATTGTTACATAGTAACTCAGGAAGCATTAGACAAGAATTAGCTTATCATTAGATATTATAATGTTACAAAGTAACCAAAATATCATTAGACAAAGAAACAACATAGCTTCATACAAAGAACCAAGACAACATTAGACAATATAATGTTACAAAGTAACCAAGACAACATTAGACAAGAACTAACATATTGTCACACAAGAACTCTAGATATCATTAGACAAGAACGAAGACAAAGACCGAACAATATAATGTTATACAATAACTAAAAACAACAATAGACAAGAACTAACAATTGATAAAGACAAAGAACTATGTTTATGATGAGTAACCATTAATATAAAAATTCAAAGAGAACTCGTTTGAAAATTATAAATTAATCAAATAAATGATTAGTGAATGCTTTATATTTATTTAGTAACCATAATCTAAAACATATGAATGAATCAACCAAACGCTATAGAATTTGTAGTAACCATTTTAATTATGAAAAACTTAATAAAGGTAACCAATATACATACGAATACCGTAGTAACCATAGGTAACTATATGCATACGAACTTTAAACTCATATACCTCAGAGTTCAGATTTGTATCGAAGTTCTGTGATATTGTTTTTGTTCTTCGAACTTGAAGTTGATGATGATTTTGTATTCTATTTCGCCTTCTCCGATCTCAGATGTTACTGAAATTGAACTTGAAGTTGCTGTGATCTTAGTTGTTGATGATGATTTTGTATTCTATTTCGTCTTCTTCGATCTTAGTTGTTGCTGTGAACTTGAAGTTGCTGTGATCTTAGATCTCACTCATGCATGAAGAATTGGATTCTCAGATTTCAAAATATGAATGTTATGTTCCACTCGCTTGATTTTAGGAGCGGTTTGGGGATGAGAGAGAATGTAACCGACGTGTATATGGAAAAAAGATCCGCGTAATATTATGTTGGCGTTATTTTTGTAATTATGTTATTTGTGTTTTATTTTTGTAAATACTTTTTAATTGTTGTATATTAGTGTAAAGGACCCTTAAAAAAAGGAAGTTTTTTTGGACATTTATGACGGAAATTAACACAAAATTAAAATACCAAGTTAGAAATCCATTTAAGTTATTATATTTTTGAAAATATTTATAATAAGTTTCCTAATTTAAGAGGAGAATTTTTTTTCCTAATTTGAAAAATTAGCTTGATTTTTGTGTATAGAGAGAGTAATTTATAGTAAATGTTTGCTATGTTATTTCACGATTAAACATATTTATAATTATATGTTCGTTTGTAAGAAAACATATAGTTCTGATTTAAATTATTCAACACTTTCACTATTATTAGCCGTGGATATCACAATTTTTTAAACATAAACTGTCAATTTCTCTTATAGCTATCCATATATATATTTATCTTAATAGTGTCATAAGAAATATTTGTTATCAATCACTTTTTATATATGAATTGTCATGCTTAATTCACAATTCACTAAAATGTATTTAATTTTAATCAACATGCACATCAAAATGACAACTCATCCAAACAATACAAATGCATATCCCAATAACAACATAAACGTATAGAATGAAACAAATAAATTGAATTACGATAGCTAAATGACTACTAATATTATCATCACTATGAAAGAGGATTATTGGGCGGGGGTCAACACTGCTATTCTGGTATTTGATAATCATTGCCATCATTCTCCGTTCGGAATCACCACCCTATTGATACCATAAAAAAATATAATCTATTAGTAAATATAAATGAGAATTAAAGAAATAGTTATATGATAATTAAGTAACAAGCAGAATATAAAACTTAATAAAAATAAAAAACTTGAGAAATAGTTGGGGGTTGTCTCAATAGTAACTCCAAAAACTCCAATTTTAAAGTAACCACCATTCGTACCACATCGTCGCTTATCACGATAAACTGCTCCGGCGAGATACATGTACTCCTGACGGTTGCCTGTTGCAATGTTCTGAGTAAACTGATACAGACGAGCATGGGTAGGCAATGTATACTGATTGAATATCATATCCGTACTAAACGTACGTCTCTGACACTGGCATCATACCCCTCTAGAATAACTTGTCAAAGCTAGCGCCCGTATGAGATGCTTTAATAGGTGCTCTCGAACGGTGACGCTGATGTTGGCTAAAGCATACAAAAATAGAAAACAACTTTAAAAAGTATTTACGAAGCGATATAAATTACAAAATAAACCTTCATGGAACGTATATGCCGGTATCATAGGCTGACCCAACACTAGATACTGAAAGTAATATGCTCTCAAGTCAATATTACGTACATTTGATATAATAAACTTTTACTTTGTAATCTTATTTATTTATTAATAAGAAATTTTATTTTATAAAAGACATTCTTTATCCATGTTAACTAGTTGAATTCATAAATGTGAAAAACTCATAATTGTTGAGTAATACTTTTAGAATCATGATGTTGACCATGCTAATGAGATCTAAATTATTGATAACTCAAAACTAAAATGTTCCTAATCGTATATATGGATCATTAATGTGGGTTACTGATTCCGGATAGATTAGTACTTACTATGCTTGCTCTTTTGAAGAAGATCATTGATCTCATGATCATTTATGTGGAGACACTAAAACAAAGTATGTAGGTGTTTATTGGAGAATAAGTTTACTGGACGTGACTAATAAAGGAACCCTAATGGAGTTTTACTTGTTTGTCAATAGGAGTTCTTAATGTGATAGTAGTACAAGTGATACTTGAACTTGAGATCATCATAGCATCTTGTATATACTGAATTATGTTTTGACATATTTCTTAATACTCTTGGATATGTCGTAGGGTAAGTGTATTTAATTTATTAGTGAAATAAATTAAATAGCTTAAGATTTATAATTAAGTATTTGGAGAAATACTAATATTATAAATTAATAAGATTAGTCATCTTATTATTATTATTATTAAATTGACTAATTAATAATAATATGGTATTTGGATAAATACTAATATTTACAAATGAGTATTTGGAGAAATACTAGATTATGAATAAATAAGAGAAGTCTTATTATTATTATTATTATTATTATTATTATTATTATTATTATTATTATTATTATTATTATTATTATTATTATTATTATTATTTTATTTAGTTCCTAATGAGATTGAGAATTAAATAAAAACCCTAACTTCTAAAAAGGTTTAGGATTAGGGTTAGTCTATAAATAAGAGGAGTTTTATTGTGAGATAGACTAATACTTATGCAACTTGTATCTCTCTTGCGAGGACTCTCAAAACCCTAACTTGTTAGGATAGAGAGAATTAGGACTAGTCATCCAAGACCTTATTGAGTCTAAAATCACATCTTCAATCTATTTTTTCTTGATGAATATCTCTTCGGCGTTGCATACTTTTCTAACGAACGTGTGATCCGTGGATTTGAGAGATCGCGAATGAGCAAGGATTGAAATTTGAAGTTTACATATCAAAGCGTTGATTCTCTTCAAAGGTATATCTTTATCCTTCCTCAATTAATGATGTTTCATAAGGTTATTCACTGCGATTGCAAAAAAAATTTAAATTGTTATTTTGAATGCCATAACCATACGTTCTCTTAATACTGTTGTGACGCTCTCAAAATAGGGTCCACACAACCCAATTTGGATCGCCAAAATACATACCATACGTTCTCTTAATACATTGTCGTAGATAATACGACAATATCCACACTCAAAATACAATGTCGTAAAAGATATGACAACACATATTACAAGTCTTCAACATGATTATTGCCACACTATTTAACAACATGGTGATGACAACTATAGAAACTATATTGGATCATCACTCCACTCCCCAGCTAGTCCCCGTTACACTTTCATTTCCTGAGAAGAACAATGGAACAAAAAAGAAAAGGGTGAGCTTAAATAGCCCAGTAAAGAATATCATGACTAAAATAATGAAGAATATATTATCATTAGCCTTCATTAATAGTGAAAAATCTAATAGAATATAATAGACAACAAGTTTAAAATCAATAACTGCAACAAAAATATTAATCAATTAATTAGGAGAGTAAAATAGATCATGATGTTCACAATCTTCTCCAAATTAAAAGTTTACCATAAATATTTTATCCCTGTAACAACAATCAATATTTCCTGATCATAATCATGCGAATCAACAGTTCATCTTTGCACTACGAGCCAAAAAGAACTTTTCAGCACGTGTCCTTGCCATACGTACCAAAGACATTCAACGATCATATCGTCTTTGCACCCATGCCAAAGACACTCACCATAACTTGATTCTTAATACAAATAAACAGTGATATAAAGAATGAACAGAAGTTGTAGGAATTATAAAATAAAAGAATCAACATCCGAGATTTGACTTTTAATTTATCTAGAGTTCAATAATGATATCCGAAAATTCAATTAGAATTCAAGAATAGGATAAATAAGATTCACAATTCAACTATCACGTGTAATATGAAATAGGAAGATTCAGGTGAAAATATATTAGATGAAGAACAAACTAGTAAGGAAGTTCTAAATAGTTTAGGACTTTTCACCGTTTAATGAAAAAATTATCGAAACAAATAATAATTTCTTACCATAATATGGAGTATGAAAGAAAATGATATCCCTTACCTCAATTAACAAGTGATTGGATGCTGCTTTTTATAAAGTTTATCAACCTAAATATATTTATACTTTAATTAGTAACTATCACATATGGTGTACACTAACTCGTATATTATGAAATTATCAAAAGTGACTATATAGTATAAATTTTTGTAGTGTACAAAATAAGTTTCAAAAGAATATTTCAAAAAAAAATCTTCCAAATGAAGTTTTTCAAAAATAACTCTTTTAAAGGAAGAATTAAACACCTTGTGATTTGTGTGCGTGTTTGACCAACTTTATAGAAAATACTTACTTGAACAATACTCGTACTCTTACTGATCTTCATACTCAAGATAAGTTAACACAATGAAGTTATGAATTTTGTTATGTTAAGCCTTCCCATTTATAGCCAAAATTCCCCATATTTTATAAATATATTATTTATCCATTATCATTATCTTTAAACATAATAATTACCCATTTTCATCCATTATCTTTACTTTATTCAAAAAGAATAATCCATTATCAGTATTTATTCAAAAAGATAAATCCATTATCAAAAAGATTATTCCATTATAATTATTTATTCAAAAAGATAAGTCCATTATCAAAAAGATTATTCCATTTTTAATTATATTATCCGTCTTCTACATTATTGACTTAATATATTAATATCACGGATATTATTTGTGATGCCCCCAAAATTAGGTATACCTCACCCATCTTGGGTCGCCAGATACATGGTACAGAATTCAAATACAACTTACTAATACAACTGTCGTGTACAATACGACAAAACATAAAGTGTGAGTTTGAATACAAATATTGTCTACTAGAGATTATACAAACTCAAAAGGGGTCCTCATTACAATTATTATCACACTATTTCACAAAATAGTGAGGACTACTAATGCTATCCTCTGAGACCATTACTCTGCTCCCCACACTGCGTCCAAAATATATTTTCATTTTCCAAGAGAATAATAGTGAAAGAAAGGGTGAGCTCAACTAGTCCAAGAAGAAATATTATGACTAAGATAATGCGAAATAAATTATCATTAGCCTTCAACGAAGGTTAAACGATAAAATATAATAAACATCAAGTTTAATCTGCAATGGAACCAAAGAATCCATTAAAAGAGTCAAGTAGAAAATAAAATCTACTATCTTTTATGATTTAAAAGGTTTTTCATCATCATCATTATAAATTTGAGACTCGACAATAAATATTCAACATCATCGAATCACCCCTGCATTTTACTGGCCAAGGATATTCTTTAGTATCACGACCACAATTATCCATGCACTACGGGCCAAGAATATTTGTGTATTCATTAATGGTCATGATCATGTCAACAATTGTCCATCAATGCACTACGGGCCAATGAGGATTTTTACCACATCATTTGTAACATTACGGTCATGATTACAAATCAATAATCCACAGTCATAATCATACCAAGTCCATCTATGCACTACAGGCCACAGATGACTTTCAACATAATATAAACATGAGGATGATGACAATGATATAAGAATTCAATAAAACAAGTTCAAGAATTAATTTATCCAGGAACCAATAACATCCAAACTGTCAACATGATACTGCTTTGTAGATTAAAATTCAAGAATACTTAGAAGAATATTTCCATGAAAGGATACTGGATGAAGCGCAAATATCAAGGATATTCCACTAATTTCATGGAGTATAGAAGTCAAAGTTTTAACCAACCGAGTATAATAAAGAATGGAATAACAAAAGGAATCACCATGCATGCGATAGAGCGCATGAAAGCGAGTTATTCCAATGAATAATAAATAACGGAACCAGTCCGGGTAAAACACATAGGCAGGATATTCCAATGTAATAATAAAGAATGGAACCAGTCCGGCGTAAAACACACAGCATGTGATGTTCCAACGGAATAATAATAAAGATTTTAACCGGTCCTGTGTAAAAACACGCATGTGGATGTTCTAACGAAATAATAATAAAGATGGAACCCGTCCGGTGTAAACACACACAGACGAGGATGTTCCAATGAAATAATAGAAGAATGTCACCAAGTATAGGCTAAACCACAGCGTATCTGAGTTATTCCAATGTAATAATAAGCAATGGAATAACGACAGCTTCTCTTCATGAATAAGAAAGAATAACACCCTTACTTTAGTAGGAGATTGAATCTCGGCAGATGTAGTAATGTAGAATACTCTTCTTCTTTCTCTCTATTCTCTACTATACTTTCTCTCTCTATAGCTTGAATGAATTAAATGAAAATAATGAAGCACTAGGCCTCTATTTATAGAAGATTTCTAGCTTAGCACTTGCCATGTGAAAAGGCAAGTGGCTTGACGACTGGTGATGTGAAAAGAAAAGTGGTTTGACGCCTATAATGAGAAACAATAATTGGTTCGACGCCTGTAATGTGAAACGACAAGTGGTTCGACACCTGTAATATGAAACGGCAAGTGGTTTGACGACTGGTAAAGGTAATTACTATTGACGAAGGTAATTACTATTGACGAAGGTAATTACTATTGACGAAGAGACTCTTAGATGATGACAAATGGCCCCCCATAAAATAACCAAACTTACCACAAACGTCTCATAACAGACTCTTTATATACATCAAGGATTGAATAAATATTACCACAAATCATTTTATTTTTAATCAACACATATTTAATCTTTCAACAATTATTAATCATTTATAACTTGTCGTCTCAATTATTGATTTAGTAATATAACATATTATACGATGATCTTGTGACAATAATTGAATCAATAATATAAGAGATATGATCAAAGCAATTCTCAGTAGCAATAATTGAGTATAAATGAGTGACTTCTCACGTAAGCATCAATAATCAATACCGTGTCTACTATGCAACCACGCCAGACATTCTTGTTTCTTTTTACTACCGGGTAGTTCAATGGTTTTAACGGTAACACCTCGTCATTATTTTTATAGAAAGATAATTTTGTCGCTTTCTAACTACGACAATACTTCCGTTATTAGGGTCCACTAATGATTGAGTAAAATCGTCTGCGAATATTCCCTACAAAAAAGAATATTCCCCACCAAACGAATATTTTATAACAACTTGCTTACTTTGCAAAATTTATAAATATTACCCACAACTATAACATTATATCAAATTTATTCCATAATATTCAAAAATAATATTTATAGAAAATTCATTTTTATTTATAAAAGTTGGGGTCTTACATTATTGTTCTTCAAATAATGAGTCGACCTAACTATTTAAAACCCTTAACAAGCTTCCATTTATGCAACTATCCATTACTACTCTTGCTACGGTACGTCAGTTATTGGTTCAATAATATAATATATTGTGTCAATTATTGTGACATCCCTAAATCCATGTGTTTGCTATAGTGGATGGGTGCTCACTAATTTCTTCTGAATATAATTATTATAGACTTACAATATTGACAACCAGATCGTTCCTAGGAAAGAGGGGGCCTTCCGTATAAATGACGCACAATTAAATAACCCATTTCCTTAACAAATCTTTCTAAACATTGTCAATAATATTTATTAGCCTAATAATATCATATCAGATAAAATGAGTTACTATGTCGTGTCAATTATAATAATATAAAATATTGTGCATTTGCTACTGTGACAATTATTGAGTTTAATAATATGAAATATTATACAGTTGTTGTTGTAACAATTATAAAATCAATAATATGAAGTACTGTGCAATACCATGTGATATTATAGAATATCACGTGTCACGGTAGAATACCGCGTGCTACTGTACTTTTATCAAAGGGTATTTAAACAGTAAAAATGATAGTATTGTCAACTTTACTTTTTTATTAAAAAGGTTTTTATGTCATTTTCTACATTCGACAATATTTCGTTGTGGGACCCACCAATGATTGGTTATTTTTGCGCCGTCACACTTTTACCTAATATTCCCGACAGAACGAATTCTCCGACAGAACGAATATTCCACGACAGAACGAATATTCCCCGATATACTTTTATAATTTACACATGTCACCCTTAACTGTAACTTTTTATCAATTTAACCATTTACTGAATAGAATAATACTCCCTCCTATTCATATTAAGTGTCATTTTGGAGAGTTTCATTTTATTCAATATAAGTGTCATTTTGAAATCCCTATGCAATATTGTACTATTTTTTCCTAATTTACCCCTCTATTTAATATGCTTAGTAAATGCAATTCCATGGACCATTGTGGACAGAGAAATAATTAATTAGGGATACAAAAGACATTTTGTGTTATTTCTTAATAAGTGTGCATAACTCTAAAAAGACACTTAATATGAATAGGAGGGAGTACTTTTAAGGAAAACTGAATACTTTTATTTCATAAAATTCGGGGTCTTAAATCAGTTACGTTTACAATTAGATTGTATACTTTGATCTTGTTTCCGCAATCCTACAGATACTTGCTAGTTGGTAGTGTTGTTGGAAAAATTCTGAGACGTGATCCAAAGAGTCATCTCATCATTCCGAGATAACCTAATTTCATGAGGAATGACGGTGAAATCTAATGATTCAGGATCTCTCCAAGCAGCCCACAATCCAACTATACGATGATCTTGAAGCTCCTGAAATCGGTCATATAATTTATTATCTACATCATAGTTATTTAAAATAATTTAATTAACTTCATAATATTTAAAATTATTTTGTACATAAAATTGCATTGGGCACATACAAATTCAACTTAACTTTGATTGAAAGTCAAATTTGTGACGCCCCCAAAATTAGGTATACATCACCCATCTTGGGTCGCCATATACATAGTACAGAATACAAATACAATCTTAAATATACAATTATCGTGTAGAATACGATAAGACATAACTGAGAGTTTTAATAAGAATATTATTATCTAGACAATATTCACACTCAATGGAGTCCTCATTATATTTATTATCACACTATTTAACAGAATAGTGAGGATTAATAATGCCACTTATACTGGATCATCACTCCATTCCCCGACTCGTCCCAGCTATATTATTATTTTCTGAAGAGAACAATGAAAGCAAAAGGGTGAGCTCAACTAGCCCAGTAAGAAATATCATGACTAAGATAATGCATAATAAATTATCGTTAGCCTTTAACAGTATAACAACTGATACAATATAACAAACATCAACTTTAACTGCAGCGGAATAATCAATCCATTAGAAGAGTCAAGTAGAACATAATGTCTACTATCTCCTCTAGATTAAAAGTCCATCGTTGATATTTTATTCCTGTAATACTCATCAACAATTCTTTGTTATACTCAAGACAAATAGAGCTTTAATCACTTGTATTCACCTGAACCACAAAAAATGTTAGTTAAATTCACAATTCATATTTATAATAATGTGAATTAACAGTTCCTTCTTGCCACAAAGGCTTAATAGAACGCGCATTTACTCAATATCCTTACCCCAAAGGCTGAAGATATTCAAATGTAATAACAATGATCATACCAATCAGTTGTCTATCTTTGCACTACGGGCCAAAGATATTCAACTATAAAACCCAATGGTCATGATCATACCAATCAATTGCCTGTCAGTGCACTACGGCCAAAGACATTCAACTGTTAACTAATGGTCATGATCCTGCCAATCCATCATTGAATTATCCATGCACTTTCTGACCCAAGGATATTCGTTAGTATCACTAGTGGTCATGATCATGTCATACACATGTTCATCTTCGCACTACGGGTCAAAGCTATCAAACAACAGATCATCTTTGCAGTACAGGCCAAAGATATTCAATAACATATCATCTTTGCACTACAGGCCAAAGACATACAATTGTAAAATCAATAACCAACAGTATAATAAAGAATGAAATAATAAAAGAATTTCACCATGTATGTAGTACTTCATATAGACAAGTTATTCCAACATAATAATAAAGAATGAAATAATAAAAGAATTTCACCATGTATGCAGTACTTCGCATAGACAGGTTGTGACGCCCCCAAAATTAGGTATACATCACCCATTCTGAGTTGCCAGATACATGGTACAAAATTCAAATACAACTTCATTTATATTAATTGTTTGAGTATCGATATAGAATCGACCACGATTAATTGTGAGTTTTAATACAAATATATGTAACTCTCATAGTGCCTCGACCACAACCTTACAATGGTACTTTACATAAAAGTATAGTCAAAAACTATTTTAGAAATTAAAATCTTTGGGAAGTGCTCAAGGAAACCTTCGTACATGGGTGGCCATGCGTCTAGGTTATAATAGATATCATATAGCCACAAAATTATCCTTGGTTGACCCAATAGACCCCAAAGAAAAACGAGAAGATTACTGTAAGACCCCAACTTTTTGAATAAAGATGAATTTTCTATAATTATCATTTTTGAATATTATGGAATAAATTTAATATAATGTTATAGTTGTGGGTAGTATTTATAAATTCTGCAAAGTATGCAAGTTGTTATATTATATTCGATTGGACGGGGAATATTCGTTTTAGCAGAGAATATTCGTACAACGGCGTAATCATTGGTGGACCCCACAACAAAATTATTGTCGGATTGAGAAAACGACAAAAATATTTTTATGAAAATAACGGCAAAAGTTTTACCGTTGATACTGTTGAACTACTCGGTAGTAAAAGTACAGTAATATGCGTGGTTACATAGTAGCACACGGAATTGCCTATTGATGCTTACGTGAGAAGTCATTCAGTTTTGTTCAATTATTGCTATAGTAATTGTTGCATAGTATCTCACGTTATTTGATTCAATTATTGTCGATATTTATTATATTGTTAAAATCAATAATTGAGACGACAAAGTTATTAATATTATTATTTGTAATATTAACGATGTCTAAAGTTACATCGAGAGAGGTTTGGTCACCTAATTGTGCGCTAATAGGGAGAAATCCTTATTGGAAAGCCCCCTCTTTCCTGGGAATGACCTGGTCGATTAATATTGTGAATTATAATAAAGGTGATAAATGTTGTTAAAATTATTAAGGGGATTGTTATGAAGTTTTGCTTATTTTATGGACCCCTATTTACCCATTTTCAAAATATTCGGTAGAAAATTTTTATAATAAAAGTGGGGCCCATATGTGGGGCCCATTTGTGTTGGAAAAATAATTTTTTTGAAAATGGAGAAAGAGTATACGTATAGAAGTTATTTATATATATATATATATATTGGGTATATGGTGGGAGAAAAGGATAGGTGAAAGTGATAGGTGTATGATGTGTGTGTGAGTGGAAAATGGTGAAAAAGTGGTAGTGTGATAGTGATGTGTAAGAGTGTAGTGAAAGTGAGTTTGGGGGGGGGGGGATTGATGTTGGTTATGGGGAAAAAAAAATCTAGTGGTATATATAATATTGATATATAGCATGAGTTTATATATATATATATATATATTATATTTTAATTTTTGGTTGATTGAATTTGAGAATTTGTATTCTGCAAAATAATTTCGTTCATGAACAATGCACTTCCATTCTCTTATAAATATAAGCTCATTCCTTCATTATTTCTTACGAATTCACTAAAACTCCAGAGAGAAAAATTATAGAGAAACTATAGAAAAGTATTCTGCTACATCCCTACTCTTATATTCAGTTTCTTTTACGATAAGGGGTGTTATTCTTTCTTATTCATGAAGAGAACTGTTGTTATTCCATTTCTTATTATTCTGTTGGAATAACCTGTATATGCGGTCTACCCTATACTTGGTGACATTCTTCATTATTCCGTCTTTATTATTACATTTGGAATATCACGTACAGATGCGTTTTATGCGGACACTGATTCCGTCTTTATTATTACGTTGGAATATCATATACTGCATGCATTTTACGGGAGGACTGGTTTCGTCTTTATTATTATTACATTGCAATATCCTCGTCATGCATGCGTTTCTGGGGACTGATTCCATCCTTATTAGTATTACATTGGAATAACTCCGTCTATGCCAAGCACCGCATACATGGTGATTTACATTGTTATTCCATTCTTTATTATTACATTTGAACATCCTCGTTGGTGCGAATTTACTTTGACACGGTTCCGTTATTATTATTATGTTGGAATAACCTGTCTATGCGAAGTACCGCATGCATGGTGATTTCTGTTGTTATTCCATTCTTTATTATACTCAGTTGGTTAAAGTTTAGACTTCTATACTCCATGAAATTAGTGGAATATTCTTGATATTTGCGCTTCATCCAGTATCTTTTCATGGAAATATTCTTCTGAGCATTCTTGAATTTTACTTTACAAAGCAGTATCATGTTGACAATTTGGACGTTATTAGTTCCTGAATAAGTTAATTCTCGAACTTGTTTTATTGAATTCTTATATCATTGTCATCATCCTCATGTTATTTTTTTTTGAAAGTCATCTGTGGCCTGTAATGCATAGATGGACTTGGTATGATTATGACCAGGGATTATTCGGTGTAATCATAACCGTAATGTTACAAATGATGTGGTAAAAGTCCTCATTAGCCCTTAGTGCATTGATGGACAGTTGTTGGCATGATCATGACCATTAATGAATACACAAATATTCTTGGCCCGTAGTGCATGGATAATTGTGGTCGTGATACTAAAGAATATCCTTGGCCGTAGTGCAGGGGTGATTCGATGATGTGGATTATTTATTAAGCTGAGTCTCAGCGATAAAAGTCATGAAAAACCTTTTAAATCATAGAAGATAGTAGATTTTATTCTCTACTTGACTCTTCTAATGGATTGCTTATTTTCGCTACAGTTAAACTTGATGTTTATTATATTGTATCAGTTTAACACTGTTTAAGGCTAATGATAATTTATTCTGTATTATCTTAGTCATAATATTTCTTACTGGGATAGTTGAGCTCACCCTTTCTTTCACTGTTCTCTTCAGGGAATGAGAACGTAGCTGGGACGAGTCGGGGAATGGAGTGATAGTCCGGATGATAATATTAGCTAGTAGTCCTCACTATTCTGTTAAATAGTGTGACAATATATGTAATGAGGACTTATTCTGAGAGTGGATATTGTCTAGAAGACAGTATTTGTATTTAAACTCATAGCTCTCTTGTTATATGTTAAAGATTATATTTGTACTCTGTACCATGTATTTGGCGACTCAGAATAGGTGATGTATACCTAATTTTGGGGGCGTCACAATTACTATAATCTTCATTTTAATGGTGAGTCTTCTCTTGACATATAACTATCTCCACTGTCTCCAAGTAAATATTATATTTCAAATAAACTCCAAGATCATATAGGTAGTGCCCGTAGATATACTCAGCAAGTGGATGCGTACAACCCTGTCTTATAATAACACGAGATTGTATGTCATTAGACATCTTGTATGATAGTGACAAAACACCCTTCCAAAGTTGGGTTCACCTCACCCTATTTGATTCACCAAATATAACTACTAAATGTTGTATAGAATACAACACACTTTTCTTTACTGTTTAGGGAGAACCTCCACAGCTAGAGACCACCGTTCTATTTCCCTATTATCCCCGCTCAATGTGGCAACACTCTTATTACCTGAAAGGAATTGTGAAGCAGAAAAGGTGAGCACAACTAGCCCAGTAAAGAATATCATGACTAAAGATAATTAAATTATCAATAGCTTTCATCAATAATAAATCAGAGATTTAGAACATATGGTAGATGATAAAACTTTTCAACCATAGTTGTAGCGGAACGAGAAATCCATTAGAAGAGTCATATAGACCATAAGGTCTATTATCTTCTCTATGTTAAAAGTCCACCAATAATGTTTTATCCATGTAAAATAAATCAACAGTTCCTGCCTACGATCATATGAATAACTCATAATCATAATTGTGGTTCTAAATTCCTCTTCGCAATCAGGACGAAGAAAATTTTCATCACCTATCTTCACCTGAAACATCAAAAATCATGGTTATACCAAATCAGAATTCCTGCTCATAATCATACTAATAAATTCATCTTTGCACTACGGCCAAAGATATTCATTAACAATTCATCTTTGCACTACATGCCAAAGACATACAACTGTATTTTAGAAGAGTCAAGTAGAGTATGATATATACTATCTTTTATGAATTAAAAATGTATAATAAATATTTTATCGCTGAGACTCAGCTTAATAAATAATCCACATCATCGAATCACCCCTGCACTACGGCCAAGGATATTCGTTAATATCACATCCATGAATTTATATTTCATCGCTGAGACTCAACTTGATAATCAATTCATTTCACTGAATTATCCATGCACTACGGCTAAGGATATTCGTTATTATCACATCTATGAATTAATATTTCATCGCTGAGACTCAGCTCAATAATTAATCCACATCATCGAATCATTCCTGCACTACAGGCCAAGGATATTCATTAGTATGACGACCACGAATTATCCATGCACTACGGGCCAAAGATAATCGTGTTTTCATCAACGGTCTTGATCATGCCATAAAACAATTCATCTTTGCACCCTTGGCCGAAGAGAATCCATAGCCATAATCATACCAAAAATTATTCATCAATGCACTACGGGCCAATGAAGACTTTTTCCACATCATTTGCAACATTACGGTCATGATTATACCGAATAATCCATGGTCATAATCATATCAAGTCCATCTATGCACTACAGGCCACAGATGACTTTCAACATAATATAAATATGAGGATGATGACAATATTATAAGCATTAATCAAACTAAATCAAGGATAAATATTAAAGACTTTAATTTTATCCAGACATTATCAATTACTTAATAAAATCATAATCTAATACTGTTAATACTATAACAATATTTTAATCACTTCTTAAACTTATAAACAATTACATTTAATTGTTTACACTTTTCCAAATAATGCATTTAATCATTCAAAAATGTCATACTCATAAGATTTCATCACCAATAATCAAATTACTCATCAAAAATCTGCATATGCCTTATATAGGATTTCCAAGCCATAAAATCCTATTTACCAATTCTTCAACTCCACATAATATATTTAACTTATATGTTCGTAGCTAAACTATTTTCATGAAAAATACCAAATCAGTCCAAAAAATTATTCTTTTCTGGGATTTAGCAGAATATAGTCCCATCTTGAACATATATTTTTCTCAGAATTTTTAAAATTCATTTACTATTTTTCATATGGCTAAAACTGCCGAATATTTAGACATTTATCATAAATTATATTTTTGTCCAAAAATTTTGAAATTTACAGGGTATACTCCTGTTATATATATGTACTCTCAATAAAAATTTCACCAATTTTGGAGTTAACCACAAGGAGTTATAAGGATTTACTTTTAAAATAGTCTTTTCCCATTAAATCCATAACTCTTAATCTATATATCCAAAAATTGCCATTTTTGGACACAATCTAGAAAACTCATCAAATTATCATTTCAAATTTTTCCATAATTTTTGAGGTTCAGAAAAATTATGAATCTGCCCCTGGCAAAAACCCCTTTTTAATGAAAATACTATTCGTATGAATATGAAGGATCATTCACCATGCATGTGGTAATCCACATAGACAGGTTATTCCAACATAATACTAAAGAATGGAATAACAGAAGGATTCACCATGCGTGCGATAGATCTTGCAAACAAATTATTCCCAACGGAATAATAAATAATGGAACCAGTCCCACGTAAATGCACGCATGTGATATTCCGGCGAAATAATAAATAATGGAACCAGTCCCAGAACGCATTACAGACATGATATTCGATGAGAATAATAAATAATGGAACCAGTCCGGCAGAAATGCACAAAAACAGGATATTCCGGCGGAATAATAAAGAAACGGAATATTAGAAGAATTTCACCATGTATGCGATGCTTGGCATAAACAGTTTATTCCAACAAAATAATAACGAATGGAATAATGTAAGAATTTCACCAAGTATAGGTAGTCCACATATATGAGTTATTCCAACGTAATAATAAATAATAATAATATCCTTTATGAGTACGACAATTATATCCCCTACCTTAAAAAGAAAAGTATTCCGACTGGTAGGGAGAAAATATACTTGAAGAAAACTTGCACTACGCTCAAAGCTTTCTTAAACTCTAAAGAAATACGCTCGAGATTATAGAAGAAGAACTCTCTCTATAGTTTCTCTCTCTAGAGTTTCAAGTGAATTAAGTAAGAAATAGTGAAGGAATGAACTTCTATTTATAGAAAAATGGAATTGCGTAGTAAGAATTAACTCATGAACGGTCCAGTTGATTTACTTTAATCTGACGGTCCATATTTAAAGCAAAATCTTTTAAATAAAATATAATATATTCTATTTATAATCTAATAAAGCGAATAACTTTATAAAAAAATTTATTATGCAAATTGTGACGCCCCCAAAATTAGGTATACATCACTCATCTTGAGTCGCCAGATCGTAGTGATGTAATTCAAATACAACTTAATAATACAACTATAGGTATACAATACGACAAAGCATAATCTGTGAGTTTGAATACAAATATTGTCTACTAGAGAGTATACAAACTCAAAAGGAGTCCTTGTGAAACCCCAGATTTTATGAATAAAGAATTAATTTTCTCGAAATAATTTTTTTTATATTATGGTGTGAATTTGAGATAATGTTATAGTTGTGGGTAATATTTATAAATTTTGCAAAGTATGAAAGTTGTCATATTATATTCGATTGGTCGGGGAATATTCGTTTTAAACAGAAAATATCCGTACGATGGCACAATCATTAGTGGACCCCACAACGGAATTATTGTCGGATTGAGAAAACGATAAAAATATTTTATTGAAAATAACAGCGGAAGTTTTACCGTTGATACTGTTGAACTACTCAGTAGTAAAAGTACAGTAATATGCGTTGTTGCATAGTAGCATACCTGCAGATTGATTATTGATATTTATGTGAAAGTCACTCGGTTTTGTTCAATTATTGCTACAATAGTTCTTTGCGTAGTATCTCACATTATTTGATTCAATTATTGTTGATTTAGAAGTTTTGTTTTATTAAGTATTATTAACGTAATAAAATAGAAACATCTTTTATATAAAATGCAGAATACTTTATTAAAATTATTCTATAAATAGAATATATTATATTTTATTATGCATAGTATTTACATAGTGCCCTCATAGTGTTTGCATAGTAAAAATCTTTTTATATAAATAGAATATATTATATTTTATTTAAAAGATTTTTCTTTAAATATGGACCGTTAGATTAAAGTAAATCAATGCAGACCGTTCATGGATTAGTTCTTATGCATTCCATTTTCCTATAAATAAAGCTCATTCCTTCATTATTTTCTTACTTAATTCAATTTGAACTCTCTAGAGAGAAACTATAGAGAGACTATATAGAGATAGAAGAAAAGTTTTCTACTACTTCTTCTACTCTTATATCAAGTATTATTTTACGGTAAGGGATATTATTCTTTTGTATTAAAGAAGAGAACTTCATTATTCTATTTCTTTATTGTTACATTGGAATAACTTTGTACGCTGGCTATCCTATACTTTTGTGACATTCTTCATTATTCTCATCTTTATTATTACGTTTAATATCCTCATGCATCTTATACTGTGGACTGGTTCCATTTTATTATTCCGTCTTTATTATTCTCATCGAATATCACATGCATCTTTATCTGTACGGACTGGTTCCATCATTTATTATTCCGCATTTATTATTACATTGGAACATCCCGTCGATGTGAATTTCAATTTCACCGACACGGTTCCGTTATTATTATTATGTTGGAATAACCGCCTGTCTGAAAGTACCGCATGCATGGTGATATCTTTTGTTATTCTATTCGGTATTATACGTAGTTGATTAAAATTTTGACTTCTATACTCCATGAAATTAGTGGAATATCCTTGATATTTGCGCTTCATCCAGTATTTTTCATGGAAATATTCTTCTGAGCATTCTTGAATTTTATTCTACAAAGAAGTATCATGTTGATAATTTGGACGTTATTGGTTCTTGGACAAATTAATTCTTGAACTTGTTTAATTGAATTCTTATATCATTTTCATCATCCTCATGTTTATGTTATGTTGAAAGTCATCTGTGGCCTGTAGTGCATAGATGGACTTGGTATGATTATGACCAGGGATTATTCAGTATAATCATGACCATAATGTTACAAATGATGTGAAAATTAAAAGTCCTCATTGGCCCGTAGTGCATTGATGGATAGTTTTTGGTATGATTATGGCTATGGATTCTCTTCGGCCAAGGGAGTAAAGATGAATTATTTTATGGCATGATCAGGACCGTTGGTGAAAACACGATTATCTTTGGCCTGTAGTGCATGGATAATTCGTGGTCGTGATACTAAAGAATATCATTGGCACAGAAAGGTGGGATGATTTAATGATGTGGATTATTTATTGAGTAGTCTCAAATGATAAAAGTGATGAAAACTTTTTAAATCATAAAAGATAGTAGATTCTATTCTCTACTTGACTCTTTTAATGGATTGCTTGTTCCGCTGCAGTTAAACTTGATGTCTATTGTATTTTATCAGTTTAACATTGTTGGAGGCTAATTATAATTTATTCTGCATTATCTTAGTCATAATATTTCTTACTGGGCTATTTGAGCTCACCCTTTCTTTCACTGTTCTCTTTAGGAAATGGGAATATATCTGGGACGAGTCGGGGAACGGAGTGATGGTCCAGAGGATAGAATTAGTAGTCCTCACTATTCTGTGAAATAGTGTGATAATAATTGTAACGAGGACTCCTTTTGAGTTTGTATAATCTCTAGTAGACAATATTTGTATTCAAACTCACAGTTTATGTTTTGTCGTATTGTACACGACAATTGTATTAGTAAGTTGTATTTGAATTACGTACCATGTATTTGGCGACTCAAGATGGGTGATGTATACCTAATTTTGGGGCGTCACGGTTTGGTATCAAAGCTTAGGATATGATCCTGGCTAAGATGTGAGACAAGAACTAGTAGGGGAGAGCCTGAAATTCCTTCGCTAAGTATATGACCTTATTTGTTATTTGGTTGGTCAGTCAGAGCATATGGTTAATATGTGATATGTTAATTTGTTAATTAACCCTTGTTTTATGGCAGTATTTAAGAATGGCAGCGGGAAATATTAACGATGGAGTGAATGAGACAGTGGAGACACCTTTAGTTACAAACCAGGGGAACGTGCAACAGAAATACAATATTCCTCCTATAAACAACACTACCAAGCAAACGATGAATGATGGAATGTTTAGGGGCGTCACAGTTGGTATCAAGTTTAACTGCATCGGAATAAGCAATCTATTAAAAGAGTCAAGTAGAGAATAAAATCTACTATCTTTTATGATTTAAAAGGTTTTTCATCACATTTATCGCTGGGACTCAGCTTAATAAATAATCCACATCATCGAATCACCCCTGCACTACGGCCAAAGATATTCTTTAGTATCACGACCACAATTATCCATGCACTACGAGCCAATGAGGACTTTTACCACATCATTTATAACATTACTACCATGATTACACGTATAATCCTCATTCATAATCATACCAAGTCCATCTATGCACTACAGAATACGAGATGACTTTTAAAAAATATAAATTTGAGGATGATGACAATGATATAATAATTCAATAAAACAAGTTCAAGAATTAATTTGTCCAAGAACCAATAATGTCCAAATTGTCAACATGATATTGCTTTGTAGAGTAAAATTCAAGAATGCTCAGAAGAATATTTTCATGAAAAAATACTGGATGAAGCGCAATTATCAAGGATATTCCACTAATTTTATGGAGTATAGAAGTCAAAACTTTAATCAATGAGTATAATAAAGAATGGAATAACAAAAGAAATCACCATGCATGTGGTACTTCGCATGTACAAAGTTATTCCAACGTAATACTAATAAGATTTTAATCGGTCCCACGTAAAATGCATGCAGACAGGATATTCCAACAGATAATAATAAAGATTTTAACCAGTCCCATGTAAAAACGCATGATGTGATATATTTCAATGTAATAATAAAGACTTTGAATCGTCCCAGAAAAAGCGCACAAAACAGGATATTCCAATGAATAATAAAAGATTTTAATCGAGTCCGGCGTAAAAGCATGCATGTGAGGATATTCCAAATGAAATAGTAAAGACGGAATAATAGAAGAATGTCATCAAGTATAGGGTAACCCACATATACAGGTTATTCCAACAGAATAATAAAGAATGGAATAACATAAGTTCTCTTTTTTAATACAAAAGAATAACACCGCATACGAGTACAACAAATAATATTCCCTACCTTAAGAAGAAGAGTACTGGATATATAAGTAGTGAAGTAGCAGAATACTTTCTTCTTTCTCTCTATAGTTTATCTCTCTAGAGTTTCAAATGAATTCGTAAGAAAATAATGAAGGAATGAGCTTCTATTTATAGAAAAATGGACCCATAGTAACTAACTCATGAATCACGTCCAAATTGATTTACTTTAATTTGACGGTCCATATTTAAAGCAAAATCTTTTAAATAAAATATAATATATTCTATTTATAAAATATATTTAATAATAATAATAACACGTAACTCCTTCCGTATTTGCCTCAATTTTCTATCCCTCCCCACTTTTCTTGCTAACTTGATAACATATATATATATATATATATATATATATATATATATATATATAATAATCCACACATGCTAAATCAATTTATATATATACATAATCTATATACTCCTCTTTTTAATGCGTTAAGTCTCCCACCCCCCTCAATTCATTTTCTTCCAAAGGTGGCCTGCATGTTTCCTCACCACCAACCAACAACATCACAAGTGGAACCCATATAATATATAATTGAATAATCTTCTACCAATTATTTTGAAAAATGAGTAGATAGGGGTCCGAATAATAACATCAAAATTCACAACAATTACTATAGCAATAATTGAACAAAACTGAGTGACTTCTCACGTAAGCATCAATAATCAATAACGTGTGCTACTATGCAACCAGACGTATTACTGTACTTTTACTACCGAGTAGTTCAACAGTATTAATTGTAAAACTTCCGCCGTTATTTTCAATAAAATATTTTTCTCGTTTTCTCAATCCGATAATAATTCTGTTGTGGGGTCCACCAATGATTGTACTGTCGTACGGATATTCCCTGACAAAAAGAATATTTCCCGACCAATCGAATATAATATAACAACTTGCATACTTTGTAAAATTTGTAAATGTTACCCACAACTATAATATTATATTAATTTCACTCCATAATATTCAAAAATGATAATTATAGAAAATTCATCTTTATTCAAAAAGTTAGGGTCTTACACAAACACTATGCAGGCACTATGCAAACACTATGCATAATAAAATATAATATATTCTAATTATTGTCTAATAAAATGATAACTTTATAAAAGTATTACATTTTTATATAAAAAGATTTTTACTTATTAGCCTAATAAAACGAATAACTTTATAAAAGTATTACATTTTTTATATAAAAAACTTTTCTGCTTTTATTACATTAATAATACCAATAAAACAAAAGCCGAGTGACTTATCACATAAGCATTAATAATCAATATCGTGTCTTTCTATATACAACCACGCCAGACATCGTATTTTTTTAACACCGAGTGTTTCAACAGATTAATCTGTAAAACATCCTCATGAAGTTATTTTCATAAACATATTTTTGTCATTTTCTCAATCCGACAATAATTTCGTTGTGGGGTCCACCAATTATTGTACCGTCGTACGAATATTCCCTGACAAAAAAAATATTCCCCGACTAATCGAATATTCCCCGACACTACGAATATTTAATATCAACTTGCTTACTTTGCAAAAAAAAATAATTCACATATTACCCTTAACTTTAAACTTTTATCAATTTAACTATTTACCAAAATAGAAAAATTGAATACTTTTATTTCATAAAATTCGGGGTCTCACAATCACCACTCCTTATGAAATTTCTCCCTCGAAATTTACGTACGTACCTGATATTCGAAGAGATGAGAATACCTTGCTTTCTTTTCGGATTGTACCTTCCCGGTTATATCCTTTGTAACATGATTTTTCCATTGCTTATCTCCTGTATTTCAAATATCATTCTAGAATATATCTTCAAAACAAAGGTTAATTGACATATCACAATTTGTCAACTTATCAAGTAAACAATTTCAAATTAGGTAAGTCACACACTTAGCAAGTATATAACTCGTCTCTCCCTCCTGATTCTAGACTCTTATCTTCGCCAAATGACCATATCCCTAAGCTCGATACCAAATGTGACGCCCCCAAAATTAGGTATACATCACCCATTCCGAGTCGCTTGATACATGGTACAAAATTCAAATACAACTTCATTTATACAACTTGTTGAGTCAGTCAGTATAGAATACAATCACGATTAATCGCTGTGAGTTTTAATACAAATGTATATAACTCTCATAAGGCCTCGACCACAACCTTACAATGGTACTTTACATAAAAGTATAGTCAAAAAGCATTTTTAGAAATTAAAATCTTTGGGAAGTGCTCAAGAGAAACCTTCGTACATGGGTGGCCATGCGTCTAGGTTATCATAGATATCATATGGCCACAGAATTATCCTTGGTTGACCCAATAGACCCCAAAGAAAAACGAGAAGATTACTATCATCTTCTTTCCAATGGTGAGTCTTCTCTTAACATATAATTATCTCCACTGTCTCCAAATGAATATTATATTTCAAATAAACTCCAAGATCATATAGGTAGTGCCCGTAGATATACTCAGCAAGTGGATGCGCAAAACCCTGTCTTATAATAACACGAGATTGTATGTCATTAGACATCTTGTATGATAGTGACAAAATACCCTTCCAAAGTTGGGTTCACCTCACCCTATTTGATTCACCAAATATAACTACTAAATGTTGTATAGAATACAACACACTTTTCTATATTGTTTAGTGAGAACCTCCACAGCTAGAGACCACAGTTCTATTCCCCTATTATCTCCGCTCAACCCTAAGAACACTCTTTACTAAGAACACTCTTATTACACCGAAAGGAATTGTGAAGCGAGAAAAGGTGAGCACAACTAGCCCGATAAAAGAATATCATGACTAAAGATAATTAAATTATCAATAGCTTTCATCAATAATAAATCAGAGATTTAGAACATATGGTAGATGATAAAACTTTTCAACCATAGTTATAGCGGAACGAGAAATCCATTAGAAGAGTCAAATAGACCATAAGGTCTATTATCTTCTCTATGTTAAAAGTCCACCAATAATGTTTTATCCATGTAAAATAAATCAACAGATCCTGTCTACAATCATATGAATAACTCATAATCATAATTGTGGTTCTAAATTCCTCTTCGCAATTAGGACGAAGAAAATTTTCATCACCTATCTTCACCTGAAACATCAAAAATCATGGTTATACCAAATCGTAATTCCGCCTTTCATAATCATACTAATAAATTCATCTTTGCACTACGGCCAAAGATATTCATTAACAATTCATCTTTGCACTACATGCCAAAGACATACAACTGTATTTTAGAAGAGTCAAGTAGAGTATGATATCTACTATCTTCTATGAATTAAAATATATAATAAATATTTTATCGCTGAGACTCAGCTTAATAAATAATCCACATCATCGAATCACCCCTGCACTACGGCCAAGGATATTCGTTAATATCACATCCATGAATTTATATTTCATCGCTGAGACTCAACTTGATAATCAATTCATATCACTGAATTATCCATACACTACAGCTAAGGATATTCGTTATTATCACATCTATGAATTAATATTTCATCGCTGAGACTCAGCTCAATAATTAATCCACATCATCGAATCATTCCTGCACTACAGGCCAAGGATATTCATTAGTATGACGACCACGAATTATCCATGCACTATGGGCCAAAGATAATCGTGTTTTCATCAACGGTCTTGATCATGCCATAAAACAATTCATCTTTGCACCCTTGGCCGAAGAGAATCCATAGCCATAATCATACCAAAAATTGTCCATCAATGCACTACACGGACGATGAAGACTTTTTTCTACATCATTTGCAACATTACGGTCATGATTATAAAGAATAATCCATGATCATAGTCATACCAAGTCCATCTATGCACTACTAGCTACGAATACGGATGACTTTCAACATAATATAAATATGAGGATGATGACAATATTATAAGCATTAATCAAACTAAATCAAGGATAAATATTAAAGACTTTAATTTTATCCGGACATTATCAATCACTTAATAAAATCATAATCTAATCTTTATTAATACTATAGCAATATTTTAATCACTTCTTAAACTTATAAACAATTACATTTAATTGTTTACACTTTTCCAAATAATGCATTTAATCATTCAAAATGTCATACTCATAAGATTTCATCACCAATAATCAAATTACTCATCAAAAATCAAGCGTATGCCTTATATAGGATTTCCAAGCCATAAAATCCTATTTACCAATTCTTCAACTCCACATAATATATTTAACTCATATGTTAAGTAGCTAAACTATTTTCATGAAAAATACCAAATCGGTCCTAAAATTATTCTTTTAAGGGATTTAACATAATATAGTCCCATTTTGAACATATATTTTTCTTAGAATTTTTAAAATTCATTTACTATTTTTCATATGGCTAAAAAGCGCGAATATTTAGACATTTATCATAAATTGTACTTTTGTCCAAAAATTCCAAAATTTACAGGGTATACTCTGTTATATACATGTACTCCCAATAAAAATTTCACCAATTTTGGAGTTAACAAAGAGTTATAAGGATTTACTTTTAAAATAGTCTTTTCCCATAAAATCCATAACTCTTAATCTATACATCCAAAAATCGCCATTTTGGACACAATCTAGAAAACTCATCAAATTATCATTTCAAATTTTTCCGAAATTTGAGGGTCGGAAAAATTATGAATCACCTTACAGCGAAACCCCTTTTAATGAAAATACTATTCGTGAATAATACGAAGGATCATTCACCATGCATGTGGTAATCCACATAAACAAAGTTATTCCAACAAAATAATAAAGAATGGAATAACGGAAGGATTCACCATGCGTGCGATAGGATCGCACGCGGCAAAAAGTTATTCCCAACGAATAATAAATAATGGAACCCGTGTCCCCGCAGGCGTAAGCATACATACGATATATTAAACGAATAATAAATAATGGAACCAGTCCCAAAGCATAAACGCACGAGACAAGATATTTTGACAGAATAATAAAGAACGGAATATGAGAAGAATTTCACCATGTATGCGATACTTCGCATAAACAGGTTATTCCAACATAATAATAAAGAATGGAATAACAGAAGAATTTCACCAAGTATAAGGTAGTCCACAGTATCGAGTTATTCCAACAGAATAATAAATAATAATAATATCCTTTACGAGTACGACAATTATATCCCCTACCTTAAAAAGAAAAGTATTCCGACTGGTAGGGCGAAAATATACTTGAAGAAAACTTGCACTACACTCAAAGCTTTCTTAAACTCTAAATAAATACCCTCAAGATTATAGAAGAAGAACTCTCTCTATAGTTTCTCTCTCTAGAGTTTCAGCGATTTTGTAAGAAATAGTGAAGGAATGAACTTCTATTTATAGAAAAATGGAATGCATAGTAACTAACTCATGAACGGTCCAGATTGATTTACTTTAATCTGACGGTCCATATTTAAAGCAAAATCTTTTAAATAAAATATAATATATTCTATTTATAATCTAATAAAACGAATAACTTTATAAAAGATTTTACTATGCAAACACTATGTAGGTACTATGCAAATACTATGCATAATAAAATATAATATATTCTAATTATTGTCTAATAAAAGATAACTTTATAAAAGTATTCTGTTTTATATAAAAAGATTTTACTATTAGCCTAATAAAACGAATAACTTTATAAAAGTATTCTGTTTTATATAAAAAGCTTTTCTATTTTATTACATTAATAATACCAATAAAACAAAACTGAGTGACTTATCACATAAGCATCAATAATCAATACCGTGTGTGTAAGACCCCAACTTTTTAATGATTAAAATCAAATTTCTTTTATTTATTATTATGAATAATAAGGTATTAATTTGATGTAATAACTTTGGTTATGGGTGAAATGTGAAAATTTTGCAAAATAAGCAAGTGGTTATAAAATATTCATTTTGTTTGGTGGAATATTCTTTTACGTTCGGGAATATTAAATGCACGACGGTGCAGCCAATTGTGGGCCCCATAACGGATAACGATCGAATGAAAAAAACAACAAAATTGAATAACGGCGTTGTTCTTACCGTTAACACTGTTGCAATACCCGGTGGTTAAAGTAAAGTAATACGCGTTGTTGCACAGTAGCATATGGTATTGCACAGTATTGTTGAATTATTGATACTTACGTAAGAAGGCACTACTCAATAATTGTCATAGTAGTTACTGTTCAATATTTTATTTTATTGATTCAATAATTGCTGCATTGATATTTTATATTATTGTTGTTTCAATTATCGTCACTGCACAGTATCTCCTTTATCAGATCAATAATTCAGATTATTTGGAATAATATTATTAGATAACATTATTGGCAATGTCTAGAAAGTTCTGTCAAGGAGAGGTTTGGTCACTTAATTGCACGCCAGTAAGGAGAAATCCTTATTGGAAATCCCCTCTTTCACGGAACGACTTTGGTTGTCATAAATGTGATTCTGTAATATTATTTGTGAATAATTAATCATTGATTCATATGATAAGGAAATATTTATTTTATGTGGATATAAATGATGGAATTATTTATGTGGTTATAAATGAAGGAATTAATGTTGAGGTGTTTTATTAGTATTTTGTCGGATTGGAGGTATTAAAAATCAAACCAGTGTTTTTTAAGATATATTGCGGGAGTTATAATTTTAATCCGACCGTTGGATCATTGTAATTTTTAGATATGTTATACATATATAAGTTGAGTATATGTCCACAAATTTTGAATCGTTAAAAATGATCGTATGATTTGTTATGAATTTTAAGAGGTGGCTGATTCGAAAATCAGGTTATAAATCATTTTGGTGGAAAATTCTAGAATTGGTGGGCCCCACTCTTGGTTGGTGAAGAAATGTACTTTGAGATTTTTATTCAAATGTGGTGGGTGGGAATAGTAGCGAGTAAAAGCCATCGAGTTGCAAAGTTAAGTCCATTTGCCGTCTTAACATTTTCCTATAAATAGAGGGCTAAGTTAGAATTGAAAATCACACCGTAAACAAGTTTTCTCTCTTTCTCTCTAGATTATTGAGTGTATTTTGTGAGTATTTAGATACTTTGTGAGTTTACGTTAATCGCTGCAAGTTTTCTTCACCTTATCCGATATATTACGATCGTAAGATCTTTGGTATTTTGAGGTAAGGGATATTATCTTATTCTTAAATGATATTTTCTTCAATATCATTATGCCAAATATTGGTATGAACTTTTTTATCAAATTTGGAACTTTTTGTGTCGAGTTACTATTCACGATACTGCACTATTCACGATATCTGATCTTATTCACGAATACTTCAAGACTATTCACCTAAAAATGAAATTTTTTTCTTTTTGTCCAAGTTGTCTATTATGGTTACTATCTTTGATTGTATCCATGTTTTGATCATTATTTTTGAATTACGCTTCAAAATTGGTTATTTCGAATATTATTGAACTTTGATAAACCAGTCTAATCCTTAATATTTGATCTATTATCTCACCGGATTCGCTTTTCTTTAAAATATTTTTCATCATCCTCACCCTAAATGATGATACAAATGAATATCTTTGGCGTGTAATCTGAGGAGATGAATGATTACCTAATGAATATCTTTGGCCCTGTAGTGCAAAGATGAACAGTGTTGAGATGAACATGACCAACTGGTGATACAAATGAATATCTTTGGCACAGTAGTGTAAATATGAATATTTGATTCAAGATGTATATTGATTGATGTTACAGGATAAAATATTGATGATGGACTTTTAAATCTTAGAAGATAGTAGAATTCTTTCTCTACTTGACTCTTCTAATGGATTCTTTGCTTTCCACCTGCAGCTTGTTGATCTAAAACTTGTTGTCTATTATATTTTATCGATTATTCTCTCATGAAGACTAATGATAATTTGTTGTATATTATCTTAGTCATAATATTCTTTATTGGGCTAGTTGAGCTCACCCTTTTGTTCCATTTTTCTTCTCAGGAGGTGAGAACATAGCAGGAACTAGCCGGGGTACGGAATGATGGTTCTAGAAAGTTGTTTTAGCAGTCCTCACTATTTTTAAAATAGTGTATCAATAATTGTAATGAGGACTCCTTTTGAGTATTTATACTCTCTATTTGTATTTAAACTCACAGTTTAATGAAGTTGTATTTGTTTCTGTACCATGTATTTGGCGACTCAGAATGGGTGATGTATACCTATTTTGGGGGTGTCACAGTTGATATCAAAGCTTAGAGATATGATCCCTGGCTGAGATGTGAGACAAGAACTAGGAGGGGAGAGACGGGGAATTCCTTCGCTAGTATGACCTGACTAAGTTTATTTGGTATTTATTTGGTCGGTCAGAGTATAGGGATAATATGTTGCATGACTATTAACCCTTGTTTTATGATAGTATTTAAGAATGGCAGCTGAGAACGTTAATAATGGAGGGAATCAGACCGTGGAGACACCTTTGATCACTACCCAGGGGAACGTGCAATAGGAAGGCAATAATCCTCCTATAAACAACGTTACCGAACAAATGATGAATGATGGGATGTTTAGAAGCTTTTTACAGTTCATGCAAAACCAGACGAGGGAGACTCGTGCACAAAATACGGGTGAAAATGCTAGCAATGTGCGGCTTGTCACAGCCAAGAAGTTCAAAGAGTTGGGATCACCAGAATTTAAGGGAAAGCCGGATCCGATCATGGCGAAAATGTGGGTTAAACAAATTACCAAGATATTCGATGTCTTGGGATGCACGGAGGAACAGAAGGTTCCATTCGCCACCTTTATGTTCCGCGGTGAGGCAGACTACTAGTGGGAGTCTGTGAAGCGTACTCCAACCAAATGCACCAAAGATGTCTTGGGAAACATTTCAAAACTATTCAATGACAAGTACTTTCCTCGAAAGTATTAAATCGTATATGAAAGAGGTGGAGTTTATCAGACTTGAACAAAACAACATGACGGTGTCCCAGTACGAGGCGAAGTTTGCAGAGTTATCCAGGTTTGCACCTCATTTGGTCAAAAATGAGGAACGAATGACGAGGATGTTTCTGAGAGGTCTAAAGCCCTTAGATTCGACAATATCTTATCTCTCATAAATTTTCTTTATATTCGGATGTTGTAAAATGTGGCTCAATTATTAGAGCGAGATAACGAGTATGTTCAACCGAGGAACACAACCAGGTCATCTGGGCAAATGGTCATCGAAGCAATGACAACCAGGAGGAAGGAAAGCATTCGAAAAAAGCGGTAACCACTCGGTGGTAATCGTACCGTGATAATAGAAGGAGCGAAGTCGGGAGGAGATTTCAAAGGAGAAGGTACAACAATGATATTGTAAAGACGTTAGCACCAACATCAACTGCTTTGGGGAGGAGAACGACCACCGTCGTATGTTACAAATGCGGGAAAGAGGGACACATCAGCCCAAACTTCCCACAACAATCCAAGGTGTGTTATAACTATGGAAAGGAAGGTCATATAGCTAGAGATTGTCTAGTTGCGAAACCAAGTTCAACAGGATGGTGACTCCAAAGGTCAGTCCCTGCATAAGTTAAAGTCGGTGGTTCTGGGAAGGCGTTTATCGTGACTACCCAAAACGCGAGAACCCAAACGAGGTGATCACGGTAAGCTAATCATAAACTCTTGCGAAGTTTATACCTTATTAGATACCTGGTTCTACCCATTCTTTTATCTCTCCTTCAGTGCTCAACATTTAAACTTGACTCGAGAAATTAGACTTTGACTTATCTCGCTGAGACTCAGTTAGGAAAAATTTCGTTACATCTACTATTTTAAATCTTGCATGATTCAAGTCGGTACCATCACATTACCTGCCGACCTTATTTCGTTGAAAATTCTTGCATTTGATGTGATTTTGGGGATTGATTGGTTAACCACACATCATGCTAAAATTGATTATTTTCGTAAGGTTGTTAGTTTTCATATTCCTAACCAACCTATTATGCGAATTCAAACAACCAAACCACTAAAATCAGTCACTGTCATATCAAGCCATAAACCTATTCGTTTATTGAAAAACGGATGTCAAGCTTTCTTAGCCCATGTCACGGACTTGAACAAAAACACATCAGATTTGAATACTATTTCTATTGTTAGTGAATTTCCTGATGTATTTCCTGAAGAACTTCCCGGTCTACCCCCAGAACGTGAAGTTGAATTCTTTATTGACCTTGAACCTGGTATAAAGCCCATTTCTAAAACCTCATATCGAATGGCTCCTATTGAACTTCAGGAGTTAAAGATCCAACTACATGAGTTGTTGAACATCGGTTTTATTCATCCTAGTACATCTCCTTAGGGTGCTCCTGTGTTATTCATAAAGAAGAAAGACGGGAGTATGCGACTTTGTATTGACTACCAAGAGTTGAACCATGTCACTATCAAGAATAGGTATCCGCTACCTCGCATTGATGACCTGTTTGACCAGTTGCAAGGAGCACAATTCTTTTTAAATATCGATCTTCGTTCTGGATATCATCAGCTGAAGATTAAAACTGAGGATATTCCAAAGACTGCGTTCAGAACTCGGTACGGGCATTATGAATTCTTAGTCATGTCTTTTGGATTGACTAATGCTCCTGCTGCTTTCATGGATATGATGAACCGTGTGTTTAAAGAATACTTGGATTAGTTTGTTGTTGTCTTTATTGATGACATCCTCATCTATTCCAAAATCCATGAAAATCATGAGCGCCATTTGAAGCTAGTACTACAAAGGCTTCGCGATAATAAGCTATATGCCAAGCTGAAGAAATGCGAGTTCTGGCTTGAGGAAGTAGCATTCCTTGGGCATGTGGTGTCAAAACATGGAGTATCTGTCGACCTGGTGAAGATTGAAGCCATACAAAGTTGGGAACAACCAAAGTCGGTGACCGAAGTACGTAGCTGTCTGGGCTTAGCTGGTTACTATCGGAGATTTGTGGAAGGATTTTCCCGAATCGCTACTCCGTTAACTCAGCTGACTCGTAAAGATATAAAATTCGGTTGGAACGAGGATTGCGAGAAGAGTTTTTAAGAACTCAAGAGAAGACTCATTTCGGCACCTGTTTTGACAATACCATCTGGTTCGGATGGATTTGTTATCTACAGCGATGCTTCAGGCAAAGGGTTAGGATGTGTTCTCATGCAACATGAGAAAGTCATAGACTATGCCTCACGATAACTCAAAGAATATGAGAGGAATTATCCTACTCATAATTTGGAGTTGGCAGCAGTCGTTTTTGCGTTGAAGATTTGGAGACACTACCTGTATGGGGAGAAAGTGGAGATCTATACAGATCATAAAAGCCTCAAATATTTCTTCACCCAAAAGGAACTCAACATGCGGCAACGACATTGGCTCGAGCTGTTGAAAGATTACGATCACACCATCCAATATCATCCTGGAAAAGCAAACGTGGTAGCTGACGCATTAAGTAGAAGATCATATGCGGGTACGAGTGCAATGTTGTTAACACAAAGGTCCATTTTGTATGACTTGCAAAGGATAGAGATAGAGATGAAGGCTCCAAGTACCCACGTGATGATATCAAACATGCGAGTAGAACCGACTTTAATCGATAAAGTTAAAGCTGCTCAAGCTACGGACATGGAGCTGATGCATATGAAGAAGAAAGTGCAAGAAGGTGCTATTCCAGAAGCAAGAATCGATGAAGAAGGAATACTTTGAGTCAACTCCAGACTTTGTGTTCGTAACGATTCTGACTTGAAGCATAGAATCATGATGGAGGCACACAACACACCGTTTGCAATCCATCCTGGGAGTACCAAAATGTATCATGATCTTCGACATACATTTTAGTGGAGCAATATGAAAAGAGAGATCGCGGAGTTTATCTCGAGGTGTTTAATTTGTCAACGTGTAAAGGCAGAGCATCAAATGCCAAAGGGTCCATTACAACCACTTGAGATTCTGAAATGGAAGTGGGAACACATTACTATGGATTTTGTTACGGGTCTTACCAGGTTTCTCAAGGCATAGATGCGATTTGAGTTATTGTTGATAGATTAACCAAGTCTGCCCATTTCTTGCCCATACGTGAGACTTATTCCCTTGAACGTCTTGCTAGTATGTACATGAACGAGATTGTGAGATTGCACGGCATGCCAGTATCCATAGTTTCGGATCGTGACCCAAGATTCACTTCACGATTTTGGGTTAGCTTACAGAAAGCTATGGGCACGAATTTACGATTCAGTTCGGCATACCATCCTCAAACGGACGGACAATCAGAGAGGACTATTCAAACTCTTGAAGATCTATTAAGACTCTGTGTCCTAGATCTCAAAGGGAGTTGGGATAAGTACCTACCATTGGTGGAATTCTCCTACAACAACAGTTATCTGGCGAGCATAGGTGTGGCTCCATTCGAGGCGTTGTATGGAAGAAAATGTCGTTCTCCAGTATGCTGGGACGAGGTGGGTGAAACAACATTGTTGGGACCAGAGTTGGTACGCATGACTACAGAGAATATCCAAACTATTCGACAACGTATACAAACCAACGACAGATCGAAAAAAAGAGTTATGCGGATCATCATCGGAAGGACGTGGAATTTAATATTGGGGATCATGTATTGTTACGTGTTGCACCATGGAAGGGAGTTACAAGATTTGGGAAGAGAAAAAGCTCAATCCAAGATTTGTTGGTCCATTTGAGATTCTTTGACCTAAATAAGAAATGTGGCCTATAGACTGCATTACCACCAAGTATGTCTCGTGTTCATAATGTTTTTCACATATCTATGCTTCAGAAATATGTTAAAGACCCGAACCACATTATTGAGTTAGAACCCGACGAGATAGTGAAGATTTAACGTCGAGGAGGTACACTGTTAAGTTCTTGGATAGGAAGAAAGCATGTCCTACGCATACGAAGGTTATACCACAAGTTAAGGTTTTGTGGAGAAACCATGCTATTGAAGAGATGACACGGAGTTGAATCAAAAATGAAAGCGAGGTATCCTCACCTTTTCAAACACACAAAGATGTACGTCCAATTTCGAGGACGAAATTTCATAAGGAGGGGAGGTTGTAAGACCCCAAATTTTTAATGAATAAAATCAAATTTTCTTTATTTATTATTGTGAATAATAAGGTATTAATTTGATATAATAACTTTGGTTATGGGTGAAATGTGAAAATTTTGCAAAATAAGTAAGTGGTTATAAAATATTCATTTTGTTTGTGGAATATTCTTTCCGTCGGGAATATTCGTATTTACAAGCCGCCTTGACAATTAATGGGCCCCATAACGGATAACGATCGAATGAAAAAAATAACAAAATTGAATAACGGTGTAGTTGTTACCGTTAACACTGTTGGAATACCCAGTGCTTAAAGTAAAGTAATACGTCTATTGTTGCACAAAGAAGATACCAGATATTACACAATATTGTTGAATTATTGATCCTTACGTAAAAGGCACTACTCAATAATTGTCATAGTAGTTACTTGCTCAATATTTTATTTTATTGATTCAATAATTGCCGCATTGATATTTTATATTATTGTTGTTTCAATTATCGTCATCGCACGCAAGATCTCCTTTATCGGATCAAGAATTGATTATTTGGAATAATATTATTAGATAACATTATTGGCAATGTCTAGAAAGTTCTGCTGTCAAGGAGAGGTTTGGTCACCTAATTATGCTACCAAGAAGAGAGAAATCCTTATTGAAATCCCCTCTTCCTAAAGAATACTTTGGTTTGTCATAAATGTGATTCTCGTAATATTATTTGTGAATAATTAATCATTGATTCATATGATAAGGAAATATTTATTTTATGTGGATGTAAATGATGGATTTATTTATGTGGTTATAAATGAAGGAATTAATGTTGAGGTGTTTTATTAGTATTTTGTCGGATTGAGGTATTAAAAATCAAACCAAAGGTTTTTTAAGATATATTATGGGAGTTATAATTTTAATCCGAATAGTTGGATCATTGTAATTTTTAGATATGTTATACATATATAAGTTGAGTATATGTCCACAAATTTTGAACCGTTAAAAATGAGCGTATGATTTGTTATGAATTTTAAGAGGTGGCTGATTCGGAAATCAGGTTATAAATCATTTTGGTGGAAAATTTTAGAATTGGTGGGCCCCACTCTTGGTGGTGAAGAAATGTACTGAGATTTTTATTCAAATGTGGTGGGTGGGAATAGTAGTAGGTAAAGCCATCAGGTTGCAGGTTAAGTCTCCTTCGGCGTGCTAACATTTTCTTATAAATAGAGGGCTAAGTTAGAATTGAAAATCACACCAGAAATAAATTTTCTCTCTTTCTCTCTCTAGATTATTGAGTGTATTTTGTGAGTATTTAGATACTTTGTGAGTTTCTGTTAATCAGTGCAAGTTTCCTTGACCTTATACTGGATATTACGATTAAAGTCTTGATATTTTGAGGTAAGGGATATTATCTTCTTCTTAAATGATATTTTCTTCAATATCATTATGACGAAATATTGGTATGAACTTTTTATCAAATTTAGAACTTTTTATGTCGGGGTTACTATTCACGTATATGATACTATTCACGTATACGACACTATTTACGAATACAGCACTATTCACCGAAAAATGAAATTTTCTTCTTTTTGTCCAAGTTGTCTATTATGGTTACTATCTTTGATTGTATCCATGTTTTGATCATTATTTTTGAATTCTGCTTTAAAATTGGTTATTTCGAAATATTATTGAACTTGGATAAATTGTAATACGAATCCTTAATATTTGATTTGTTATCTCACTGGATTTGTTTTCTTTAAAATATTTTTCATCATCCTCAGTCCTAAATGATGATACAAATGAATATATTTGGCCTGTAGTACAAAGATGAATGATTACCTAATGAATATCTTTGGCTCAGTAGTGCAAAGATGAACAGTGTTGAGATGAACATGACCAACCGGGTGATACAAAATGAATATCTTTGGCTGTGGTGTAAATATGAATATTTGATTCAAGATGTATATTGATTGATGTTACAGGGGATAAAATATTGATGATGGACTTTTAAATCTTAGAAGATAGTAGAATTCTTTCTCTACTTGACTCTTCTAATGGATTCTTTGTTTTCACCGCACTGTTTGTTGATCTAAAACTTGTTGTCTATTATATTTTATCGATTATTCTCTGTTGAAGACTAATGATAATTTGTTGTATATTATCTTAGTCATAATATTCTTTATTGGGCTAGTTGAGCTCACCCTTTTGTTCTATTTTTTTCTTCTCGTGGAGTGAGAACATAGCAGAACTAGTCGTGGGTACGGAGTGATGGTTCTAGAAAGTTGTTTTAGCAGATCCTCACTATTTTTAAAATAGTGTATCAATAATTGTAATGAGGACTCCTTTTGAGTTTTTATACTCTCTATTTGTATTTAAACTCACAGTTTAATGAAGTTGTATTTGTTTCTGTACCATGTATTTGGCGACTCAGAATGGGTGATGCATACCTATTTTGGGGGCGTCACAGTGTGCTACTATACAACCACGCGTATTACTGTACTTTTAACACCGGGTGTTTCAACAGTTAACGGTAAATCCGCCGTTATTTTCATAAAAATATTTTTGTCGTTTTCTCAATCCGACAATAATTCCATTGTGGGGTCCACCAATGATTGTACCGTCATACGGATATTCCCCTACACAACGAATATTTTATATCAATTTGCTTACTTTGCAAAAAAAAAAAATTCACATATTACCCTTAACTTTAAACTTTTATCAAAAAATTGAATACTTTTGTTTCATAAAATTCGGGGTCTCACACAAGTTATTCCAACATAATAATAAAGAATGGAATAATAGTAGAATTTTACCATGTATGCGGTACTTCGCATAAACAGGTTATTCCCAACATACTAATAAATAATGGAACCAGGTCAGGCGTAATACGCACCGACAGGATATTCTGACAAAATAATAAAGAATGGAATAATAAATAATGGAACCAGGTCCCACAGAACGCATGCAGCATGGGATATTCCATGAATAATAAAGAACGGAATAATAGAAGAATTTCACTATGTATGCGGTACTTCGAATAAACAGGTTATTCCAACATAATGATAAAGAATGGAATAACAAAAGAATTTTACCAAGTATAGGGTATCCCACGTATACAGGTTATTCCAATAGAATAATAAAGAATGGAATAACAGAAGTTCTCTTCACGAAAAAAAAGAAAGAATACCCCTTACGAGTACAACAAATAATATCCCTTACGAGTACAACAAATAATATCCTTTACGAGTACAACAATTGTAAAATCCCAAATTTTACGAATAAAGATTTAATTTTCTCGAAATATTTTTTTTAATATTATGGTGTGAATTTGAGATAATATTATAGTTGTGGGTAATATTTATAAATTTTGCAAAGTATGCAAGTTGTTATATAATATTCGATTGGTCGGAGAATATTCTTTTTATCGGAGAATATCCGTACGACGACATAATCATTGGTGGACCCCACAATGTTAATTATCATTTCGGATTGAGAAAACGACAAAAGTATTTTATTGAAAATAATGATGAAATTTTACCGCTATTAATCTTGTTGAACTACTCGGTAGTAAAAGTACGATGTCTGGCGCTGGGTTGCATAAGAAGCACACAAAGATTTGATTATTGATGCTTACGTGAGAAGTCACTCAGTTATACTCAATTATTGCTATAGTAATTGTTGCATCATATCTCTCATATTATTGATTCGATTATTGTCATAGTATTATCTGCATTATATGATATATTCTTAAGTCAATAATTGAGATGACAAAGTTATTCATATTATTAAATTGCAATATTTACAATGTCTAGAAGTTCTGTCAAGGAGAGGTTTGGTCACCTAATTGCGGCGCCAATAGGGAGAAATCCTTATTGAAAGCCCTTTTCCAGGAACGACTGGTTGATAAATATTATGAGTTATAATATTAATGATGAATGTTATTAATATTGAAGTTGTGCTCGAGTTGAATTTGGAGACGGGGACGTGATATTTGAGTCCGGAACGATGAAATTAGTAAAAATAGACTATAAACACAAAATTTGCCGATTTTTACTATTTGGTCAAAAAGTCAACAATTGACTTTTTTGGAAAAAGTCAAACTTTGAAATTTCAAAATTTATATTTTTGATAAAAATAGTTTCATTATGTTGGAATTATTTGTGTTAGTGAAAATCGACATTTATTTCGATAAAAATTGATGTCTGGAGGTTATTTTGACCAATTGGTTATTTAACCGGATAAATGAGCAATTGATTGCTATTATTTCACATGATTATAACTATTTGTTCACATGTGTATACTATTGTTTCACATTCTTGTTACTATTAGAGGAGTTGGTGCAAGATTGATAATACTTACATGACTAAGTTAAAAATGGAGGTATAGATGGAGGTACTATACTGTAATTTGTATTTTCACATGTCTAGAACCATTGATTCATATAATTTACTATTGAATCACATTATTTACTATTAGGGGAGGTGGTGCAAGTTTGATAATATTTCCATGACTAAATTAAAAATAAAGGAAAAGTTGGAGGCATTGTACTGTAATTTTTCGAGCCTCAAAACGTGCAATTATCGAAACTATATTTTTCTATAAATAGAAGCTCATTCTTCCTTCATTTCTCACCAATTCACAAAAGCTTTAGAGCGATTATTATAGAGAGAAATTATAGAAAGAAGAAGAGAAGTGCTACCTCACTATTCCAGTATCCAGTTTTTCTAAGGTAGGAAATATTATTTCTTGTACCCGTAAGGGGTATTATTTCTTTTGTATTCATGAAGAGAACTTCTGTTATTCCATTCTTTATTATTCTGCTGGAATAACCAATATACGCGGACTACCCTATACTTGGTGACATTCTTCTATTATTCCATCTTTATTATTATTCATTTGGAATATCTTGTCTGCATGCGTTTTTCTGTGGGACTGGGTTCCGTTATTTATTATTCTCATTGAATAACTGTCTACATCTGAGATACCGCATGCATGGTGATTTCTGTTGTTATTCTATTCTTTTATTATTACATTGGAACATCCTGTCGATGCGAATTTACTTTGACACAGTTACGTTATTATTATTACTCGTTGAAATAACACCTCATCTGAAGTACCGCATGCATGGTGATTTCTTTTGTTATTCCATTCTTTATTATACTCAATTGGTTAAAGTTTTGACTTCTATACTCCATGAAATTAGTGGAATATCCTTGATATTTTTGCTTCATCCAGTATCTTTTCATGGACATATTCTTTTGAGCATTCTTGAATTTTACTCTACAAAGCAGTATCATGTTGACAATTTAAATGTTATCAGTTCCTGGATAAACTAATTCTTGAACTTGTTTTTATTGAAAACTTATATCATTGTCATCATCCTCATATTTATATTATGTTGAAAGTCATCTGTGGCCTGTAGTGCATAGATGGACTTGGTATGATTATGACCAGGGATTATTCGGTATAATCCTAACCGTAATGTTACAAATGATGTGGAAAAAGTCCTCATTGGCCCGTAGTGCATTGATGGACAGTTTTTGGTATGATTATGGCTATGGATTCTCTTTGGCCATAGTGCAAAGATGAATTATTTTATGGCATGATCAGGACCGTTGATGAAAACATGATTATCTTAAGCCGTAGTGCATGGATAATTCATGGTCGTGATACTAAAGAATATCCTTGGCCGTAGTGCAGGGGTGATTCGATGATGTGGATAATTTATTAAAATTTGAGTCCCAAATGATAAAAGTGATGAAAAACCTTTTAAATCATAGAAGATAGTAGATTTTATTCCCTACTTGAATCTTCTAATGGATTGCTTGTTTCGCTGCAATTAAACTTGATGTTTGTTATATTTTATCAGTTTAACTATGAGACCCCAAATTTTATGAATAAATATTTAATTTTCTCGAAATAATTTTTTTGAATATTATAGTGTGGATTTGAGATAATGTTCTAGTTGTGGGTAGTATTTATAAATTTTGCAAAGTATGCAAGTTGTTATATAATATTCATTGTTGTCGGGGAATATTCGTTTGGTCGTGAAATATTCTTTCTGTCGGGGAATATTCGTACGACGGCGCAACCATTTATAGGCCCAATAACGGATAACTGTCGGATGAAGAAAACGACAAACTTTGGGTTGTTATAAATACGGCGTAGTTATTCTGAATTAAGGCGTTGGAATACCCTTGGTTAAAATACGATGTCTGGCATTGGTTGCGAAGATAGCTTTGCGGTATTGCACAGTATTGTTGAATTATTGATCCTTACGTAAGAAGACACTACTCAATAATTGTCACAGTAGTTATTATTCAATATTTTATTTTATTGATTCAATAATTGCTGCGTTGATATTTTATATTATTGTTGTTCAATAATTGTCACTGCACAGTATCTCCATTATCAGTTCAATAATTCATATTATTTGAATAATATTATTAGATAACATTTTGGCAATGTCTAGAAAGTTCTGTCAAGGAGAGGTTTGGTCACCTAGTTGCGCACCAGTAAGGAGAAATTCTTATCGGAAAGCCCCCTCTTTCCTGGGAGCAGCCTGGTTGTCATAAATGTGATTCTGTAATATTATTTGTGAATAATTAATTATTGATTCATATGATAAGGAAATATTTATTTTATGTGGATATAAATGATGGGTTTATTTATGTGGTTATAAATGAAGGAGTTAATGTTGAGGTATTTTATCAGTATTTTGTCGGATTGGTGGTATTAAAAGATCAAATCGGTGTTCTTAAAGCTCTATTGCGTGAGTTATAATTTTTAATCCGACCGTTGGATCATTGTGATTTTTGGATATGTTATACATATATAAGTTAAGTAAATGTCCACAAATTTTGAACCGTTAAAAATGAACGTATGATTTGTTATGAATTTTAAGAGGTGACTGGTTCTGAAATTATTGAAGTATCCGAATTTATCATTTTGGTGGAAAATTCTAGAATTGGTGAGCCCCACTTTTGGTTGGTGAGAAATGTGCTCAAATTTAATTTCAAATGTGGTGGGTGGCAGTAGTAGCAAGTAAAGCCATCAGGTAGCAGGTCAAATCTGCTTCGGCGTACTACCATTTTCCTATAAATAGAGGGCTAAGTTAGAATTAAAAAACACACCAGAAATATAAGCTTTCTCTCTTTCTCTCTCTATATTATCGAGCGTATTCTTGTGAGTATTTTGATACTTTGAGTGTTGCTATCTACTGTGCAAGTTCCTTGACACTATATCCAAATATTCGGTCCAAGTCTTCATCTTTTTTTGAGGTAAAGGGTATTATTTATTTCATACTCGAAGAGATATTATTTTTAAATATTCGTATGAATATTATTTCGCTCAATATTCGCAAAAAATATTATTTTATTTAATATTAAGTAAGGAATATTATATTAGATTCAATATTCGAAAGGAATATTATTTTCGTTTAATATCCGTAAGGGGTGTTATTTTCTTCGCAAATGATATTTTCTATCAATATCATTATGCTGAAATATTGATATAAAATTTTTATCAAATTTGGAACTTTTCATGTCGGGGTTACTATTCATGAGTTACTATTCACGACTTACTATTCATGAGTTACTATTCACGAGTTACTATTTACGAGTACTATTCACGAAGCATGATGATTTTTCTTGTGGAATTTCTATCTTTTTTGGGTTGAGTTACTATTCACGTATCGACCTTATTCACGAATCTGACCTTTATTCACCAAAAAATGAAATTTTCTTCTTTTTATCCAAGGTGTCTATTATGATTACTATCTTTGATTGTATCCATGTTTTGATCTTTATTCTTGAATTTTGCTTCAAAATTGGTTATTATGGAGTATTATTGATCTTGGATAAACTGTGATACGAATCTCTAATATTTGTTATTTGTTTTACTGGATTCGTTCTTTTAAAATATTTTTCATCATCCTCAGTCCTGAATGATGTTATTACTGAATATCTTTGGCCTGTAGTGCAAAGATGAATGATTACCTGATGAATATCTTTGGCCCATAGTGCAAAGATGAATGATTACCTGATGAATATCTTTGGCCCGTAGTGCAAAGATGAACATGTGTGAGATGAACATGACCAACTGGTGATACAAATGAATATCTTTGGCCTGTAGTGCAAAGATGAATATTTGATTAAAGATGTATATTGATTGTTGTTACAGGGATAAAATATTGATGATGGACTTTTAAATCCTAGAAGATAGTAGAATTCTTTCTCTACGACTCTTAATGGATTCTTTTTTCATTCTTTGTTGTTGATCTAAAATTGTTGTCTATTATATTTTATCGATTTTTTCTGTTGAAGACTAATGATAATTTGTTGTATATTATCTTAGTCATAATATTTCTTATTGGGCTAGTTGAGCTCACCCTTTCTCTTCACTTTGTTTTCTTGAAAAATGAGAATATAAATTTGGGACTAGTCGGGGAATGGATTGACGGTCCGGATGGTTGCATTAGTAGTCCTCACTATTCTGTGAAATAGTGTATCAATAATTATAATAAGGACTCCTTTTGAGTTTTTATACTCTATTAGACAATAGTTGTATTCAAACTCACGATATATATGTGTTCGTATTCTTGAGTTGTATTTATTTTTGTACCATGTATTTGGCGACTCATAATGGGTTGGGTGGAATGGACCTATTTTGGGATTGTCACATTAACACTGTTAAAGGCTAACAATAAATTATTCTACATTATCTTAGTCTTAATATTTCTTACTGGGCTAGTTGAGCTCACCCTTTCTTTCACTGTTCTCTTCAAGAAATGAGAACGTAGCTGGGACTAGTCGGGGAACAGAGTGATGGTCCTAGATGGTGCATTAGTAGTCCTCACTATTCTGTGAAATAGTGTGATAATAATTGTAATGAGGACTCCTTTTGAGTTTGTATAATCTCTAGTAGACAATATTTGTATTCAAACTCACAGTTTATGTTTTGTCGTATTATACACGACAGTTGTATTATTAAGTTGTATTTGAATTCTGTACCATGTATTTGACAACTCAGAATAGGTGATGTATATCTATTTTGGGGGCGTCGCAACAAATAATATCCCTTACCTTAGAAAGAAGAGTACTGGATACAAATACAGTAAATTAAGTTATTTTTTAGTAAATTATGTCCGATGAAATATTTCGTCAGAAATAACTTAATTCTGAGAGAATTCATTCCGTCGAAAATAATTTCGTCGGAATTAGGCTGTTTTCTTGTAATGAAAGAATAATTTGTCTCATCAATTGCAGAAATTGATTGTACCCAGCACCGGCCCTAGGCTAAAGCCCAAGGTGCCCGGGCTTTAAGCCCACTAAAATTGACACATTTTTAGGGTCCCCAAGAGGTATTTGTATTATGTATATATATATCCAAACAAAAGAGTGCAGCCCACGTCAATTTAAATTTAAAGGCCTACAAAAAGTTTATCCAATGAAATAAGCCCAAATCTCAATGGCAGACTTGTATTCTTTGGTATTGATGCTCTTTTGTTCAGAGAAAATTCTTAGTTTTTTATGCCTATTTTAATAGCAATTCGCAAAAGGCATATTTTTTTGCTGTCGTTGTAGGCCCTTAAAAACTCAGGACCGGCCTTGATTGTACCATTTGAAATTGAGCCCGTAGTATTACACTAACAAAACAATCTAATTGAAAAAAATTTAAAATGTAGTGTCAACCACTTCAAATAACGATCTCAACCTTCTAATCATCTCTCACTTCTTTATAGGATAAAAGAAGGTATTATACACGTTTTACTTGGTGTACAATTTTTCATAAAAATATTCTTCTAATGTTTAAATTTAGATGATATATACATAATGAATAGATGCATCTCCCAAATATTAAGAGTATCAATACAATGTAGTAATCAATTATAAGAAGACATATATATCATTGATTATATATGATATGCATCTCAAACACATGATAGGCCAAAACCCTGGACTAATCATCGAAGACTCGATATTCTCCGAGATTCGATACGTGAGTCCCGCTTATTCTTGATCAAACGGCTCAAAACCTTTGCGCACCGACTCACCATTTCTTTGAACCTCACTTCATCCAAGGCCTCCTCATGGTGTCTAACCACCAAATGAATTTTTTTATTATCATGTTTGTGCACCAACATAGGCTTCTTCATTTCCTCAGTTGTGAAGTGTTGGCCAAGTGAACTCCACCCCTCAATTAGTTGCTTCAAGCTTTTGTGATCACTTTCTTCCCTTTCATCAACTACTTTGACATAATAATGCTCATCTTCTTTCTCATCATTTTCTCATTTTCGAGGAATTTCTTTGTCCGAAAAGCACGATTTCAAGGTGTCTTCTTTTTCGCGATTCAATGGTTTTCGAGTTCTCTTTGACATGGAAAGATCGTAGCGAAATTTTCCTTCATTAAATTCACTTGCCATTTCCTTGAGGAAAAATAGGAAAAGTGGGTAGAATAAGAAGTAATGTGGATAGCCCAAATAGAATGGTTGATTCTATTGTTATCAAGGTTTGTTTGCTTAATGGAAAATTCAAGGGGGTAGTTGATGTTAAAGAAGGCCTTTGCCATTTGATTTTTACATTAAATTAAAACAAACACACAATATTCATCTTTTTCAATTAGTTATTCCTTCTCAAGATTAGCCATACATTTTAAAAAAGGATAAATCAACTTTTGGTACCTGTACTGGGACATGACTTACAATTTGGTACCCGAAGTGAAAAAAGTTATAAACTGATGATTGTACTCGAAAAATGTTACACTCTGTTAAACATTAGGGACACGACTTACAATTTGGTACCCGAAGTGAAAAAAGTTACAAACTGATGATTGTACTCGAAAAATGTTACACTCCGCTAAACAATAGGGTTTCATCTTTATTCTGTTTGAAAATTAGGGTTCTCTTCTTTTGTCCTTCTTCTTCTCTCATTCTTCTTGTCTCGATTCTCCATTGATTACCGGTTCCCATATATTTATTAAAGGGTTTTCAGTGTTTAATTGAAAGGATGAGCTCGTCTTGGAGTTGAATCGTAAATGAAGAAGATTGTAGATCATGCAACAAAAATGAATGGATTATACCAGAGTTCCTAAGTCGGTGCCACTGTGGAGCAATGTGCGAATGTGGGAGGCAAGAAAAGATGGAACAAAACATCGAGGATCTTATTCGTGTCGACTTCGCTTCTCTCTCTGTATGTTTGTCTCTCCTGTTGGATCAATTTTAACGATTATTTAAAAATTGAAAAGTACAAGTATCAGATTACAAATTTTTTTGAGTACAATCACCAATTTGTAACTTTTTTCACTTCGAGTACGAAATTGTAAGTCGTGTCCCTAATATTTAACGGAGTGTAACATTTTTCGAGTACAATCACCAATTTGTAACTTTTTCACTTCGAATATCAAATTGTAAGTCGTGTCCCAATACAGGTACCAAAAATTAATTTATCCCTTTTTAAAAAACAACAGACTTTAAAAAAAAAAAATTCCCATACTTATTGCTCTACTTGATTCTCAATTGCTCCTTCTACTAATAATCTGAGAAAGTTTGTGGTTGAGCTAGACAACCTAGACTTGTGGTTAGACAATAATAAGCAAGACAACTATAGAATATAAATAGAATCAGATCCCATTTTCTCAATTAATGGGAAAGTTTTACAGAAAGTTAGTTGGGGTGGTATTGATAACACAATCGACTAAGAATCAATAATTAATTATAAAAATCATTAATTAAGAAATCTTATCTTAATCGACAACTCACAATAATTTTGTAATTTTATCAAATAATTTTAATTGCTCATTAGTTAACATCGAGTTCATCATTTAAGATTTTTCATTTTTTAATATAATTTATAAACTCTTCGTATCCTGTAAAATATTATATATATATATGAAATAATTTGAAAATTATTTGTGCATGCATCTACTGTTTTCAAGTTTATCTATACATATTTTAGAAATATTTTATTGTAAAACATATGCGCTACAACTATTTACGAAAAAAAATTAAAAATAATTTGTGCATAAATGTATCTGCTGTTTTCAAATTTCTCTATATGATGTATCAAATTTATAATAAATTAAATTTATGAAAATTCTTAATTGTATTCATTTATCGCTATTCATGTTTCTATGTATTACATACAAATTGAAATATGTTATTTTTAAAATTATGTGTCTTGAACGGGTTATGAATGATTATAAGTAATACTAACATCTTAAGAATTTAATATTAATTTATATCTTAAAAATAGAAGTTTATCTCTAATTTTGAAAAGAGTATAAAAAGTACATCCCTAATATTAGAATGGAGGGATATATTATAATTGGGTAAATGTGTAAAATTGCCCCTGTGATTTTGTCTAAAGTCCCACTTAGATCCGATTTTTTTCCTTTCAAAAGTACCCTTTACATTATAAAAACAGTCACCAAAGCTCCTTCGGTTGACAACATGCCAGATAGACAAAACAGAGGTTACACCTGGACAAATATCGGTGACTAGGTTCGACGAGAAGAAATTGTCTAATCCATTTCTGCTCCACTCATTTCCTAAAACCCCACCCCCAATTTCTTCAAGCACAACACTAGATTTATCGGAAAACCCAGAACCGAGTAGATCAATAGCTACTACAGTACGGATGTCCTTGAGGCCTATAGATTTAGCAATTTTGCTAAAACTATAAGAGCTGCATCCTAACCCATGTACAATAAGTACATTTTCTGAGCTAATGCGCCCTTCTTGAATTGTAAATACATCAACTGAAGGGTGATTTGGGGTGGTTTTGTTACATATCAAAGTTTATTTAGAACAAGTATATTAAAAGTAGTAAGAGTAGTAATCCAAGGGTTGAGATTAGGCTAAATGATAATAATATGAATGGCTAGGATTTATGTAGAAAGAATGCTATATATGGCCAAGTATGTACTAAGGTAGGTTATCAATGAATTAACCAAACTTTTCTCTATCTTCTCTAGATTTCTTCTATTCTCCCTCATTTTTCTGGAGTTATTGCAAGAGACTATAATTTCTTGTTACATTTGACTTGGATAACAATTTAGGTATCATTGCAAGATCAGGAACTAGGGAATTCATGGAAGCCCTTACTGCTGGTGCTGTTGTCAACATGATTGGACAGTTTGGTGTGGGTTTCTATTCTGCTTACTTGCTGAGAAAGTTGTCTCAACAAATGGCGATGAATAGTATTTATGGAAGTCCCAAGCTGGTGGTTCTTTCATTATAATCAGAGACTTTACTGGTGAGGTATTGATTAGGGGTACCGAGATTGTTCTCTATTTTAACGAAGACCAGCTAGAAAATATTGAAAAGCGCAAACTTAAGGATCTGATCAAGAAGCACTCTGAGTGCCATAATTACAGTAAATTTTACAAGGCCTTCTTGAAGAAACACAAGCTTGGTACCCTTGAAAGACTCCCAGAACAAGACAGAGATTGCTGAATTCCTCAGACACCACTTCACAAAGAGTGAAGATGAGATGATTAGCTTGAAGAACTATGTGACAAGAATGAAAGAAGGACATAGTGACAATTACTATATCAGTGGAGATGAGATCTTCATTGTTCATATCATTAACAAAGGGGATGGCACAATAATTGAACAACTTCTTGTGGGAGTAACATATGGTCTTGCATGGGCAGGAAACAAAAAGTGGTTACTTAAATTGGGATCAGACCTAATGTTTAAATGGGTATCTCTAATGCTCCATTTTGAGGTGTTTATTTCCTACACATTTGATATTGATTTCAACAGGTTTTTATTGAACAATTCAAAATCTAATATTCATGAGGATTGGATGGGTTTAGATATTGTACCGAAATCCATCAAGACATTTAGTGAAGTGTGGAGTTTTACCAATGTCATCACTTGGAATGGTAAGGTCTGCATGGAATGGGTGATTCTTCATTGTTGTGCTCTTACTGCAAAGCCTATGAAAGTATATATGCTACAATAGCATAACAAAGAAAATTGAAGGACATTTCATCTTCCCTGATAGAAAATTGAGCAAGATTATAAGTATGCGAAGTTAAGTTTACAAGGGATTATCCAAGTGGAGAGAACACTTTGAATCCTTTAAAGGAAACAATGCACAATGCCAGGGGGCGTAATTGCGTTATTATTCTGCAAATTGTGATGACTAGTTTTAAGGAGGATTTTTTTATTCTTACACTCAAGTTGCAATACCACCTTGAGAACAAGGTGATTTTTGAAGAGCGGAGTATTGTTACATATCAAAGTTTATTTAGAATAAGTATATTAAAAGTAGTAAGAGTAATCAAGGGTTGAGATTAGGCTAAATGATAATATGAATGGCTAGGAATTAGCCTGAACCCACAAAGGAAATGACAAAAAGTCTTACTTTCATTTCTGTAGGATAATTATGTGGATGCTATATATTCCGTCCGCATAATAATCATGTAGTAGCTTTACCGTCCCCAAAATTATTATGCGGTATGCATTCACGACTGCTCCATCTTCTTCATATAATATATTTGCAGATTGCAAATCTTGAACAGCTGACCTGAAAAAAAATCATGCAAGTCTCCGATACGAATTATTCTCTTCAACTCCATTCAGTTTGGTCTTTGATAATCTCTCACATCTAAACAGATTTTTCTCTTCAACTTCTTCAAGATCCATCAAAAAATTACAAGTACATCGCAATAACAAGTAAATATTTGGGTTTTTGCCATACATTAATTAGATGCATTATATACGTGTTATATATATATATATATATATATATATCCTTAAAAAATGAACAAAAGCGAGCGAATTGTTGTTTTGCTGGTTATATATGACAGTTCGATCCGTCGCCATAGCCATGTAATCTTTAATGACGTAATTGACCGTCGCCATGTATACCAAAAAGACGACGACGGAATGACGACGGTTGCTAGATCACTATTTTTTGGCAACCAAGTTGCAACACCATGTAGCAGCTTGTTTTTTGTTCTAATTGCACCGCTACATGTAGCGGCTTGCACATTGAGTATATTATTTTATTTTCCATTATCCTATTATTAAGTCACTGTTAGAAAAAAAGGTTTCTTTTTAAAAAAATAATCTGACTTTAATAATAATAATAATTATCCGAATTTATTATTATTATTATTATTATTATTATTATTATTATTATTATTATTATTATCGGAGTATATTATATAAAAAAAAAAAGGACCGCTACATGGTGTAGCGGCTTTGCAACATTGACCTGCTTTGATTCACTTTGACAACTCTGGAACCAAGCTTAATAAAGTGACCAAAAGCAAAGCCAAGCTTAATAAAGTGACTAAAAGCAAAGCAAGTGAATCAAAGCAAGTGATGTTGCAAAGCGGCTACACTATGTAGCGGTCCTATTTTTTTTTTAATATAATCCGATAATAATAATAATAATAATTATTATTATTATTATTATTATTAAAGTTGGATTATTTTTTAAAAAGAAACATTATTTTTTAACAACAAGTGACTTAATAATGAGATAATGAAAAAAATATAAAATAAAATAATATACTCAATGTGCAAGTCGCTACATGGCGTAACGGTGCAACTCTGGAAGCAAGCTTAATAAAGTGATCAAAAGCAAAGCGACCAAAAGCAAAGCAAGTGAATCAAAGCAAGTGATGTTGCAAAGCCGCTACACCATGTAGCGGTCCTATTTTTTTTTTAATATAATCCGATAATAATAATAATAATAATAATAATAATAATAAAGTTGGATTATTTTTTAAAAAAGAAACTTGTTTTCTAACAACAAGTGACTTAATAATGGGACAATGGAAGTAATGTAAAATAAAATGATATACTCAATGTGCAAGCCGTTACATGGTGTTGCAACTTGATTGCCATGAATATTGATCCGACAACCGGTTGTTATGTATTTGATCCCATATATATATATATATATATATTTTAGTAGTTAGAGTTGGATCCAATAGTGGATCCATCGTTTTGAAATTTCTTACTTTGATTTTAGATATTTTTAGGAATTACAAAATGTGTAGATTGTGGATATAATGGATACTGGTTTTGGATATATATGACAATGAAAGTTAATAAATTATCATTTGTATGAGAAATTTATTTTTGAGAATATGAATGTTCTTGAAAAATTATTCAATGTTGATGTATATTTTTCAATGTTAAAAAATTATAAGTTTTTTTAATTGTATATTTTTCAATGTTAAAAAATTATAAGTTTTTTTAATAATTTATTGGGCTCAATGTTAGTTGTTGTTTCGTAAAGTATGCTATTTAATTGATTGATAGGGGTGGATAAATTAATAATATTAGATAATTTTGGGTTTGGTTAATTAGATATGTGTTATTTATTATTAATTTATAGTATTTTATTGACATATATATTATGCATGTTGATTAATAATGTATTGAAATTTTGTGTTAAATTTATTAATACAAGGTATTATTGTATAGATAATGGTTGTTATAAAATATTTGAGAATATTCATTGTTAGATAATTTGTATAATGTTTAATTTTTTTATAGAATGGACTTCTATCATTAAATAAATAATCCTATCGTACTTTAGGATATTAAATACAACACCGGTCTGAGAAAGTTTGGAATAATCCAGAGGATTGTACTGATAGGTTGCATATAGATGAGGGTGACACAAAATTTGATGTATTGAGGTTAACCAAAGCGTAAATTAATTTTTTTATTAAAAGAATGAGATATATTTTGGTATATTTACTAATCATAATTTCTGCATTAATAGAACGATGGCAGATTGAGACCAACTCCTTTCATTACCCCCCACCCCACTCCACCCCACCCTCCAAAAAAAATAATATTACGTGATTATATGTATACATCCCACCCTCCCATCTCAAACATAAAAAAAATAATATTATATAATTATATATATATCTCTTACCCTCAAAAAAAAATAGATTTCAATGACCAACCAACTTAATTCAGTTTAGGACCCCATCTTGAATTGTTATATATAGTTATTGATGTTGTTTAGAATTAAAATTATCATAGCTTTATTGGACTGCAACGATAATTTTCTTTTACATCTATGAACTTTCAATAATATCATCTCTTTTTCATAAATAATAATGCTGCATCAATAAAATAATCTAAAAGGAGATCTAAATAAATAACGTATCGCCTTAAAGTTCAGTAATCCATTATTTATTATCTCTTACAAACAAAATTAAAAAATAAAAAAAAAGAAGTAAAACTTCTAGTGAGTTCTTTGTCGGTGATTTTTTTTCCCCACAAAAGGGTGTAAATCCTCTTTAATAAAAAATATTAATCCATGTAATGCTATGACCAAGTGTTTAATGAAGAAATACTTCACATTGCTATCACCAGAAGAATGAAGTTGACTAATGTAATGTACCAAAACGGGACTCTCTTTTTTTTTTCGGTCGATATCCAAAAGTGGAGAAATTTTTGCATGTATTCATTCTACGATTAATCGAGTCGAATCGAGTATTGAATTACACAGATTTAGTTCATAAAATTTATCGAGTATGAAATAAAATTTAATTGAGACTTGTTTAGCTATAGAGTCAAGCATGATCTCGAATCGAGCCCAAGCAGTTTGAACTTTCCGAGAGAATATGATCTAAGTGTCAATAAAAAAAATCAATTTGAAGAGGTTCGAATAATTTATCGAATTTTAAAATTTGTTCATATTTGAATTATTTATATTTCGAGTCCAGTTTGAATTGAATTATTTTTAGTTGAGCAAGTATGAATCGAGTTCGAATTAATTAATTTATTTTACAACCTTAATTAGTTGTTCATGACGAATAATGACAATAGATATAAGAGCAAATACCTTTGATTAAGGAAGAAAACAAAGCATGATAACCAAAAAAAAATAAAATCCTATACATAATTATAATGAAAATAAGCTAAGCTAAGAAAAATAAAATAGTAGATCAAAATGAAGATATATTAGGCATGAAAAAATTGGGTAAATTAATTATTTCACCAAGTACTAGAATTATCCGTTATACTCAAAAGTTCTTCCAAGTAATCTACCCCCAAGTCCTCAAACACCACAACCACATTATCTATCATTTTCAGCTCTATGTTTTTGTTCTTGCTTTGACTTTTCCTGCTCAAACTCCTCTTCCTCATTGAATGCCTTTTCTTCAATTCCACCACCGGTGAACAACCGGCTTTACAACTAGGCCTCATGTCACTCAACGACTCCCGGACTCTTTCCACCGGAAAATTTAGAATGGCCGACGAGCCCCGCAACGAAAAAGCCGCTTGATCATAAGCTAAAGCTGCTTGTTCTGCACTGTCAAATGTGCCCAGCCATACTCTTATGCCATTTCTAGTAGAATCCCTTATTTCTGCCGCGAATTTGCCCCACGGCCGCCTTCTTACACCTCTATAGGCTTTCTGTTTCTTCGGGAGTTGTTGAACCTTCGAACTTACTTCGTGATCTTCTTTAATTTCTTCCTTCATTTCTTCAGGGGAATTAGAATCTGATGTTTCTTGTACCGTCTGTGATAGAACCCCATATAGCAGCATTTCCTCGGAGTCATTTACATTAAAAGGGAGGGAATTGTCGAATTCTAGCCCATCCCAAGAGAGGGAATCTAATGACCCAAATGAAGATTCCGGCGAGTAATCAGAATTCAAGAATTGAAAAATAGATGAATTCATTTGTATATAATGTAAGAGTTATAATATTCTTGTTGTGTTTTTGGAACATATATGTTAGGCCTTGGCTCCCTTTAAATACCCAAAATAAGAATTGGAATAAAATAATGAAAGCAAGTCTTTGAATGGAATAAGAACAAGGGAGTGGGGGGCAAAAGAGTAAAAAAAAATGTCCAAAGAGGATGTACGAACATATTTTATTATTAAAATTTATTATCTTGAAGCACGCCATTATTATAATTGGCAAATGCACACATGGGTCAAATGAGGTGGGGCGGCCTGGTCCATCGAGGAGAAAGTTGAACAATTTTAGCATTTAATCTGATTCTTGTGATATCTGATTACTGTTGACCTTGTCCCCTTGTTTATGTATCATATTTGAATCATCAAGTTGGTCATGTTGTTATAATCTTAAATGTGGTTGAGAACCATCTTAATTTTTCATATTATCTCTAAATATTATTTCCTCCGTTTAAAAAAATGCATAAAGTGAATAGTAATAAAGTCATTTAATGAGGTCAACTAGTATAAAAAATAAAAATATTGATCACTTTATATAATTTTATTGGAATCACTAAGAATAAATTTAAAATTTTTTTACTTTTTTTCTCTATTTTTATTTTTTTAATATGTGTGTAAATTATATTTTACTCATCTAAAAGAGAACAGGAGAGAGTAGATGTTAAGTTTTTTTTATCTTTTGTCTTTTCCATAAATTTTTTAGATTTGATACTTAATTTAATAGACAAAATTACACTAGTTACATAATTTGTTAATCTCTATAAATTTCAATTAAAAAGGAATGGATGAAGTAATATCTAAAATTTAACCACATTTTGATTTATTTTGGGTTTGTCGAGATAGAATATTAATTGTGTGATAAAATTAAATTTGTATGCTTTTATATATATATATATATATATATAATTTGTTAAAGTACATTAATTTTTTTAACAATTTTTATCCGAAATTCTTTCACTTTAAAATAAGGTATTTAATAGAAATAGGTTATTCCAGCTCGTCAAAGACTCAAAATTCCTGACTACTAAGATCCAGAGATTTGATGAAAAGGCTGAAATTCTAAACTTATTCCATGAATTTTCAACACAATTTGATATGTCAACAACAAGACCATTCAATATATTTGTTTCTTTCTTCTAAGGCCTAGCTTTATTATTGTGAATTTATTGGCTGTCAATTGTCAAAGAATGTTATAACCGGTGATTATGTAATTGAAAAAAAGTTACTTTAAAACATAAATAAATAGAATGCGAATTTATCAAACAACTATTAATATAAAATAGACATATGTGCTTGTATATATTTTATATATGACCCATAAAAGATTAGTTTCATTTAATAAAAACTGATTATTATTGGGTAATTAAGATCTGAATAATTAGTATATATTTTAATAAATTAGATCATCTTAGTAAAATAACATTTGAATTTAAAAATTGTTTGGTAACTAAAAAGTATAAAACATTCTAATAAATTTTTAAATTTAAAAATATCAATTTTAATTTAAAAATATATCAAATTACTTTTTTAAAAATCAAATAATGATTTTGACTTGTACTATATGAGAAAGACTATAGTTAAGACTTAAGAGAACTAGATTTAGTTGCTTCAATATATAATTCATTACACATTTGATTTAGTGGTGGATAAAATTGTATTATAAATTCATATCTTCTATAGTAAACATTTTGAATTTTAAACTTAAAAGTCCAAATTTATAGTTGCGTGTTATTTTGCAATTTTCTTATTACTGATTTCATTTCATATATGGGATTCATGTGAACTAATAGAATTAACCTGCATCTCATCTTGGTTTTCACGGAATCTTCTACACTTGCACTATGGGATAATTAACGACTTTATATATTTATATATATATATATATATATATATATATATATATATATATAGAGAGAGAGAGAGAAGAAGGATCGTCATCATACCTTTTATTTTATTCACCGTTTCTTCTTTAAGCGACGGTTTCGATCATACAACCGCCGCTCTATACTTTTAACAGAATCTGACAACCTATAGCGTCGTTAAAAGTATAGACGACGGTTGTATGATCGAAACCGTCGCTTAAAAAGGGGGTAGCACGAAAGTAATAAGATAATGGTATGTATTTGATCCGGACCGTATATATATATATATATATATATATATATATATATATATATATGTTATTTATTTTTATAATACAAGCCACATAAATGCATATTTTGGTAGGAAGAAAATTTATATTTTTTTCTTGAGCCGATAGTAATATTTAATTTTTTTTTCCTTCATTTTTTTGACGTGTAAAAGAGTGTTTATTAGTGACACACTTGATTATAATAATTTTTCAATGAACTTGTACTGGTAAAGAAGAAAAATCATTAAAATATTTCCTTACCCTTAAATATTACTCGAATGCAAATTTGTCTTAAAATATGATATTTAGTGGAGTATCTTTTTGGATAAACTTTTATTCAATGACAAATTTTAGTCTTCAAATATGATAATACATGAGATAATATCATCATAATATTACTCGTGTGTAGTCAGCAACTTTTGTATGTTTAAAAATCAAACTATTTATTTATTTATTTATTTAAGGGAGCTAGGAACCGGTTATCATTTTTTTTTGGCTATGTATCATATATAATGAAGAATCGTGCTATATATTATAAAAATTTATGTCTAATTACAATTGTAATTAGTACGGAACCAGAATATTTATAGAGGGGGTTAAAATTAAATAGATCAATAAAAAAATTATTTAGTAACGCTTAGAGTGCTTCTTCAAATTTATTTTGCCCAATTATAGTATTTCACACCATCCTATTTCAACACTTTTCAACTTTTGAGTTGTGAGTTTAATGACTTTAAATATACATACATACATATATATATATATATATATATATATATATATATATATTAATTTTTCCCCGAACTATGAGACTATTAATCAGACTTTAAAATTTTTAATCAAATGATTAGCTACTTTTATAGATAAATTACAAATTATAATATTATATATTCAAAACCTTATATTGTGGTTCATGTGATTAATTAGCTTGAAAGAATGAATTCCAGCAACAAAAAATAAATAAATAGAAGAAGACAGATTTAATAAACTTGATAGGATATAACTATGGTGAACTTATGGTCACTATAGTAAGATCAAAAAAAAATTGTTTTATTTCTTTAGATTTTTATTTTTAATTAATTTACAGAGAGAATTGTTATCACTTTTTTTTGCCTCACTTTGATGATAAAATAAAAATAAAAAAAGCAAAGGGGAAAAGAAAATACATAAAAAGGAAGGAAAATGAAAACAAATAACCCCAAAAATTCCTGGGTCCTGGTTCTGCCCATGATTGTAATATATATTAATATATGAGATTGAATAAAATTATAAAATTAGTCTAGTGTATCAAATACAACATAAACATATTACCAATTATAATTATTCATATAATTCCCAATAATAAAATCCACCTATAAATTTTTCTGTATTAATGATGGTATATAGATGTCCAGATTCAGATCCCCTTGAAGCTCACGAAATGTTTGAAAGTCAATAAAACCACATGAGAGAGAGAGAGATGAAAATCTTCCTAGGTTTGGAAATCCTCCGAAAAAGAAGGGGGTGCTATTTTTGGAAAGTGACTACTCACTTGCCAAATATGTGATGACATGAGCCGATTAAGGGTAGTGCCCGCTTGAGTATTACATCTTTGAAAGGGTGCAATACTTTTCTTTTTGTTATAATTATACGAAGTTTCTAGGAAACCCAAATTTGGATATTATGTACTCCCTCCATCCATTTTTAAATGTGGTTTTAGAAAAATATTTTTGTCTCTTAATATTTATGATTTAAAAATTTTAATTAAGTATTAATTATTTAATTTTTTTAATAGTACTCTAACTATTAAATATAATTTTAGTTTTGTCACTATTTTTTGCTCAATAAATAATATCATCTTTTTTCAATACAAAGATAATATAGACAATTGATATTATATTTAATATTATACAATCATTTTTTTAATAATTGTGCACAACTCCAAAATCACATATATAATGGACGGAGAGAGTTCTTACTTTTCTAGAAAATTGACAATTTTAGTGAAATGTGACGAAGACAAATGACCATAATTTTATAGAATGAGACAAAAAGTATTTACTCCCTTTATTTCATAATAATAATAGACTTTTTTGAAAAAAAAATTATTTTAATTTATTCGTCTTTATAACTTTTTAAAAGAGAATAAATTATTTAATTTTTATATTACATCTGACTTTTTCATTATCTTAAGAAATTCTCTATTTTGTATTTGTAGTCTTCAACTTTGTATAAAAGGATAGTGTTGAAATTTTAAATAAATTTTAATTATTAAAAATAATATTAAATAATTTTTTTAATTTATGTGTATAAAATTAAATTGACTATTATAATGAAATGGAGGCTTAGGTAGGTAGTGAAATCATATCATAAAATTATGAAGGTCAATATTTCATTTTCTCATCCATCCATGGACGTTTCCTACAACCTTCCGGGCTACTAAATTCAGTTTGTGTGTATGTATACATCACTATGGAGAAAGCGCCACAATGTTTTTTGGACGAGTGCAAGAAATCACTATGATGATGAGTTTTTATTTCTTTCATTTATTTATTTTCTTTTCTTTTTCCTTTTTTTTGTGGGGTGGGGGCGGCTGGGCTTGCCTTCCCATGAATTACATCAACAATAAACTTCACAATCTCACCAACAGTTGAAAAATAAACCCACATCCGGCTAGTAAAATTACTAATCTACATCTAGTAAAATGTAAAATGAAGTTGAGTTGTGAATCTATATTATTAAGGGAGAGTAAAATGTAAAATGGAGTTGATTCAATCAATTCATGATAATATTCGTGAACATAATTATGTTCAACTATATTCACGAATTCGAGCATTTTTGCGAATTGTTTGCGAACAACTACCGATCAAAATTTGCACATGTGTGTTGGTTCGATCATATTACTCGAATATGTTCGAGTACGACTCATAGTGTTCGAGTTCGTCAAAATTTGGATTGTTTTGGTTGGTTTGCAACTCTAATTAATACATGCATGTTGGTTTTTATATTTTGTAATTTTAATGATGACAATATGCTAAAGTACATGAGTTATTAAATGGGCTGCAATTAACTTTGTAATGGTGTGTTGAAAATAATTAATAACCAGTTTAATATATGTTGATGCAATTTGTCTATGTTTGTTGGTTATTTAAAGGATTGCATGGATTATATTTTGGGCTGATGGGTTGATTAAGTACAATTACATTTTCTATTGCATTCTAAAAAATAATTATAACAATAGTGCACTCATAAAATTAACTTTGTAATAATGTGTTGAAAATAATTAATAACTAGTTTAATATATGTTGATGCAATTTGTCTATCTTTGTGTTAGTTGATCGTTTTTCAAAGATGACTCATTTTGTAAATTGTTGAAGGATGATGGACGCGAACCAGATTTCTCATCTTTATTTTCAGGAGATTGTGCGTCTACATGGTGTTTGTGACGCCTTCAAAATAGGTATACAACACCCATTTTGAGTCGTCAAATATATGGTACAGAAATAACTACAACTTTATTAATACAACTGTCTTGTAAAATACGACAACATTTAAACTGTGAGTTTAAATACAAATATTATCAACTTTCTTTGCTTTTCTTCCAGTAACTTATAGAAATGTGTGAAAGCAGTCAATGCTAGTATGAGAGGACTGGGTTGGGCCATGCAAAGTGTGACCACCTTAAAGGAAAAAAATTAAAAATAAATTACTCACAACTTGTATAAATTCAAGTTTCAAGTTCAATTGCATTTTAAATTTAAAAAAATAGATATGTCCTATCTTCAATTTTAATTAAAATTTTAAATTGTAACTATATTGATACTTCTTTTTTATAATATTCAAATTTTCTTAAATTCTATGATATTTTTTGTAAATTTCAATTTCCCTAAATTTTAGGTTTTTCTCTTCTTCTAATTTATCCAGTAAATTATTTGAAATTAATTTTATTTACTAATTTACATATAAAATATGTTATGAATAATTGATTTGTCATTAAGTATATTTGACCTATATGTCAACTTATTAGAAACTGTTATAACATATGAAATAGACAAATAGACATATTCACATATAATAGAGAAATAGTCTCTCAGCCGTACAGTTTGTACCGGTCGGATTATTTTTATTTTTTTAATGTAATTTTAATGTGCTGAGTTATCCCATATAATAGAGAAATGCTTTAAATAAAAATACCCAGCCGGTACAAGTTGTGCCGGCTGGAGTATTTTAATATTAAAAAATTGTTTTAAAATTATTAAAATGACAACAGTTGACCATACAGTGCAATATATTAAAATAAAAGCCGGTAAAGCTTGTGCCGGCTGGGCAATTATGGCATTCAATCTAAGCCTTCTAATAAGTTGATCAACGGTCCAAAAGTGAGTTGCTATAACAGTGTCCATGACAACCGGTTGCCATGGATGGATTCTCATATATATATATATATATATATATATGGAGTATATATCTTTAGGAATAGGGTTCTTTTTTTCTTCTAATTGTACTTTATTTTTTTTGTATTTACTTCTATTTTTTTAATAGGATGCAAAAAAATATTTATAAATATTTTATGAATCTTAGAACTAATAAACATCACTGATCCGATTCTACTCAAGAGTCTATAAATGAGGTATAAATGAGGTATCCGATTCTACTCAAGAGTCTATAAATGAGTCTATAAACATGTCAACAGATCAGTGAACTTCTATTTATGGAAGGTAGGCACACGAGTTTTTGGTTGCTTTCTATATATGGATGGAGCTGTTAACTGCCGTGGATCTTGAACAAAAAAATGCCTGAAGAAGACTGGCTCGCAGCTAGATAGTTAGAGAACGAATGTGTAAGAATGTGTTTCAGAATTCAGTGTACTGACATTGCAATGCTTTCATCATCCATGGCCCATGCAAACCTGGCCATGCGAAGCCCCCACAATTTCCAATATATATATATATATATATATATATATATATATATATATATATATATATATAGTAACCATCCGTAGACACGTTTGTTATTAAGACTGCTCAAAAAAAACAAACTCACAACCGCTTGATCCTTACAATGAAAGGCTGGGATTTGTTAATAAAAGGCCTACATATTCACAAAATTAATGGCGCAATCAATCAATACATATAACATGCGGTTACACTATCGCCTCTAACAAAATTTCAGACCACCTATCCACATGACCTCTTCAAGCCATAAAGATGTAAGATCAATGGTATCGACCGACCGACATCACTGACCGATCGATCGATCGCACGAAGCCAAAGCTAAGCACGTAAAATTAGGCCTTACCATTACAGCTTGTAGCGGCAGGCTCCCCTTCTTTTTAACCCATTGCCGCTCCTCTCCATCTCAATAGCTTGCTTTCTACCCCTTCCGCTACAGCCATTCCCTCGCCTGCCCAAATCATATACCATTCAAGAAGCAAAACCTTACAGAAATTTAACCATCATCCGGATTATCTACAAATTTTCAAGTTCTTATTTTATTTTGGTAAAATTTATTTTTCAACTGTTATAATTATTTTTTTTAAATGTATGTATAAAAAAATAGCATGTGAATTTTTTAAAAGAAAATTATCAATTATTACTATGTCTACATTTATGCATGTGAATTTAAATTTTTTAGCATGTGATTTATGTGTTTGGTATTTATATAATTATTTTTTGACGGATGATTATATTATTTGCTTAATATTTGCAATGGAGTATTGTTTCAATTTATTATGAATGTATATTTTGATAAAATATTGTGAGTTATTTTATTATGAATGTCTACTAATAATGATAAATTATTATGAATATGTGAAAAAAAGTATTAAAATTAGTTTAAAATGAAGTCATTTTTTATTATAGATATAATTGTGTTACATAGTTAGTAAACAATATGAAAAACTTTTTATGTTATTTTTTTAGGTACTAGATGGACAATTGGATTTATGGATCGATTGATCCAAGTGTCCTTAACGACCAACAAAAATCATGTTTTGAGATGATATATATGATTTTGGAAAGACAGGGGAAGACTACTCTCATGTCAATTAACAGAAAAAAAAAAATACGATCAATGGATATTAACAAAAGCTCAAAAAACTCTTCTAAAAAATGTGGTTTTGGGATTTTTAGCTATCCGGCAGTTGTTCCACAAACTGACATTGGACTCGTGTCCGCCTTGGTGGAGAGATGGCGGCCGGAGACCAATAGTTTTTACTTAAATTGTGGGGAAATTACAATCACTTTAGAGGATGTACACTTCATTCTTGGGTTGTCGGTGGTTGGCAAACCCATAACTTGTCCATTATTTGACACTTCATTGGCTCATTTTAAAGAATGTTTTGGTACTGAAGTAGCTGCTGAATATCAGAAATCAAAAAAATGCGGCTCTATTTCATTACTATGGTTGCAACAACATTTTAATAATTGTCCCCCTAAAGGCAGTAAGGAAATTGTTGGTCGATGCACAAAGGCCTATATTCTTTGGTTATGTGGGACAATATTGTTCCCCACTAGGAATAAAAACATTGTCCATCCCAAGTATATGTATTTTATTGCTAACACTGAAAATTGTGTAACGTATTCTTGGGGTGGAGCTGTGTTGGGCTATTTGTATAGGTCTTTATATACCGCCACTAGGAAAGGAGCGAAATATATTAATAGTTGTGTCACTCTTTTACAAATTTGGGCATACGAGCGTATAATAATTGGATACCTAACCCCTGGCCTCAATCACAGTTATGGTTACCTAGGGCCCTAGCGTGGGCATACTCAGAAAATCACAGCTACCTCGATAGATTTACAAAAATCCCCATCATCATTTAAAATTTTACCGAGGGGAGTTAGATGTCCACTGAATGGCGAGATAGTTTGGGCGCCTCTTACGTGAGGTGGGATGACAATATGAATGGATTTAATTTTGAAGGAAGATTGTTGGGATCCGGTAGAATCCCTCGATCCATTTTGATATTGTAGAATACCGGATGCCGACGAGTGATGAGACAGTATGGGTTCTTACAAGGTATACCATATCCGACAGAAAATCACAAAGAACTTAGAAAGGAAAAAGAACATAGATTTGTTGTCGTTGATTGCATGGCCTTGAAGCGAGTGTACATCGCACATTGGGAGGCTTACATGGAGCATTTGAAGGGACAGCAGTATGAAATTTCCAACTACGTGAAAATTGATTCATACATGGCTTGGTATAGGAAAATTACACATGGAAAACTGCATCGACCTAGACGGGAAGGGGACCCAGACCCTACATACGAGCCTCGAAATCATTTACGATCAAAGAACATCATCTTATAAAAATGGTACACTAAGATTTGCATATTTTAATAGAGCGTATTATATTTATACATACTATATGGTTTATTAATAATACTAATATTGTTTGTATTATCTTACATGACAGGTTGAGAGTGCAAAGTCTTTACTGGATAAGTGTTTTGCTTTCATTGAGATGCCTCCAGACTATGTAGTTGAGAAACATGTATGGGACCACCATTACGGTGTATACGATTCTGAAGTCAGAGGAAACTATGGTGAAGAGCGGGATGAGCCAAGTAATGCTGCGGTACAAGAGAGTTACATCCCAACGACCCAAACTTATGTTCCTTCTTATTCATTCGAGTCTGACTTCACAAACAAGGCAAAAGTTTAGGTATGAATGTTAATATTAATTTTATTACTTAATAATAATAATAATAATAATAATAATAATAATAATAGTGAGTATTATGCTTAATATTATTCAGGCCCAAGATATAGCGGAAGGGTACATCCCCACCACCCAGTCTGGTTTCATAGAGCAGACAGACTTACATGTATTATTCCCTCTTAATTTTATGTTGTAAAAGGCAATTAATATGATTGTTTATTAATTGCTACTATTACTATTTTCAGGTACAAGACATAACTGGCTTATGTTCCAACCGAGGAAAAAGTTCAAGTCCCACCACTCAGGCTCTCGAGACCCAGTTCATAGAGCAAGCGAGTAAACAGGTATTATTATTCTCATGTTAATATTATGAAATCCCTCTTAATTTTCATTGCTTCATTTTCTCATGTTAATATATTTACACAAGTATTCGAGTCTGTGTTGGACATAAACATCTCTTATGGTGCGAACAAGTCTCCGACCAAAAAGCTGAGGGAATACAAGATAGAGTTTATAAATTCTAACTTGTTTGGGAACACACTCTCTAATCCACCAATATTTCCTGTCATACATCCGCAAAACTTGTATACGCTGCATCACGAGGTATTCAAGGCCTTAAGCCCTGCAACTTGGATTTTTGAACATTCGTTGGACGCGTATATGCTATTATTGCGGCATAGAGAGGACCACTACAGGACGCAGGGAATCATTAGGTGGGTGAATTTTGGCTTCATGGAATCATTCTTCATGCATCTTGGCAATAGCGTTATGTCCTTAAGCCAGACGAATGGGGTCAAGAGTTTCTGTCACCCATATGTCCACCCAGATGTTGGCCCGGCATTACATGAATGCACGTATATATTCATGCCAGTGTGTACTCAAGATACCAAACATTTTATCTTGTTTGTATTCTCGGTCCCCGAATGGGCAGTCACCATCTTTGACCCTCTATGTAAGACCCCAAATTATTAATAATTGAAATTTAATTTTCGCTTTTTATCATTTTGAAATAGTAAGGGTTGATTTGATTAATGTGGATAGTTATGGGTAAAATACGCAAATATTTCGAATAAGCAAGTGGTTATAAAATATTCATTATTGTTGGGGAATATTCATTTGGTCGTGGAATATTAAATCTCGTCGGGAATATTCATCATACGACGACGCAGATCTTTTGTGGGCCCCATAACTAAAAAGCGATTGGATGAAGAAAACGACAAATATAAGTTGTTTATAAATAACGGCGAAGTTATTCTGAATTATCTTGTTGGAATACCCGGTGGTTAAAACACACTAATACACGTTGTTGAACAAGAAGACACTGCAGATTGCACTAATTATTGATTCTTACGTAAAGAAGGCACTACTCAATAATTGTTACGAATTATTACTTGTCAAGATTTTTATTTTATTGATTCAATAATTAATGCATTGATATTTTATATTATCGTTGTTTTAATAAATTGTCATTACGAAAGATTTTCCATTATCGAGACAATAATTCATATTATCCTCAATAATATTATTGGATAACATTATTGGCAATGTCTAGAAAGTTCGTCTAAGGAGAGGTTTGGTCACCTAATTGCAAGGCCAAGAAGTGAGAGATCCTTCTTGAAAGCCCTCTTTCCTGAGAACTACACGGTTGCCGATCTCGTGAATCAGAATATTATTTATGAATAATTAATTATTGATTTATATGATGAGAAAAATATTGATTTTATGTGGATATAGATGGAGAAAATTTTTAATGTGACAATTGTTCAAAATTAATATTTTATCTTTTTCTGATAAAATAATTCAGTTAAATATATTATTTTAATAATATATTAACGGTGATATTTTTATAATGAATGTGGGATATATGAGTATATGAGGAGGAAGAGTATTTTTGTGGCATTAAATGTTTAACACATATTTTGTGTGTTGGTGGACACAATTATTGATAGAAATTTGATTATAGCACAAAAATCGCCTGCTTGTGGATTTGGTCAATTTACATTTGGAATTTGGAAAAACTTTCTTCTATAAAGTTGTAGAATTGAATTTTTATAAAAATTTGATAGATTCAATTTTCTACGATAAAAGAGCTATTTATTATGAATTATTGAAGTTCAAGTTCAAAATAATTGATTTTGGAAGTTTAAAATATTTAAAATAGGAAAAACGTTTTTTTGTTTTGTGGGGCGTTTTAGCATGTGCAAGATAAGTTTAAATCAGTTGTCAAAATGTGCGTAGAGAATTTTTAATATATATAATATTATTATATTAAATTTTCTACTTTGGTGTTCTAAGCATTTTTCTATAAATAGGTGCTTAGGTTAGAATTGAAAATCACACCGTAAACTCAAGTTTTTCTCTCTATATTATCGAGCGTATTCTTGTGAGTATTTTGAGTATACTTTGAGTATTGCTATACTGATGCAAGTTCAAGTCATAGCCTATATCCGGTGTTTCAACTAAAGTCTTGTCTTTCGAGGTAAGGGATGTTATTTTATTCGAAAATGATATTATTTCTTCAATATCATTATACCAAAATATTGGTTGGAAATTTTATCAAATTTAGAACTTTTCATGTCTGGGGTTACTTATTCACGAAGTTACTATTCATGAGTTACTATTCACGAAGTTACTATTCATGAGTTACTATTCACGAATTACTATTCACGAGTACTATTCACGGCGTGAAGATGTTTTTTTTGTGAAATTTCTATCTTTTGGTGTCGGAGTTACTATTCACGATACTGCACTATTCACAGATACTGACATACATTATTCACGAATACTCTGACTATTCAATTCAAAAAATGAAATTTCTTCTTTTGTCCAAAATATCTATTATGGATCCTAGCTTTGATTGTATCCATGTTTTGATCATTCTTGAATTTTACTCCACTCGATTACTTATGAAGTATTTTTGAACTTGGATTGTTTAAAATACTTAATCCTTAATATTTGTTCTTTTGTTTCAATTGGATTCGTTTCCTTTAAAATATTTTTCATCATCCTCGGTCTTAAATGATGATATTATCGAATATCTTTGGCTCAGTAGGTGCAAAGATGAATGATTTCTTGATGAATATCTTTGGCCCGTAGTGCAAAATGAGCAGTGTTGAGATGAACATATTGACCGATCGATTAATATCTTTGGCCCGTAGTGCAAAGATGAGCAGTGTTTAGATGAACATGACCAACTGATGAATATCTTTGGCAGAAGTAGTGCAAGATGAATATTTAATTCCGGATATATATTGATTGATGTTACAGAATAAAATATCGACGATGAACTTTTAAATTCATATATAGAAGATAGTAGTTTGCATTCTTTACTTAACTCTTCTAATGAATTATTATTTCATTGCGAAGATTGATTTAAAACCGGTTGTATTGTATTCTATTAGATTTTTCCTGTTGGAGACTAACGATAATTTGTTGTATATTATCTTAGTCATAATATTCTTTATTGGGCTAATTGAGCTCACCCTTTTCCTTTTTGTTCCATTTTTCTTCTCGTGAAGCGAGAATGTAAATGTACTTAGCAGTCGGGGTATGGAATGATGGTTATAGAGAGTTGTTTAGTAGTCCTCACCATTTTGTAAAATAATGTATAAATAATTGTGATGAGGATTTATTTGGGTATGTATATTATCTGAAGACAATAATTGTATTTAAACTCACAATTATATATATTGTTGTATTTTTTGCACGACAAATGTATTAATAAAGTTGTAGTTATTTCTGTACCATGTATTTGGCGACTCAGAATGGGTTGGATGGAATGGACCTATTTTGGGGGCGTCACACTCTATACGATGATACCCCGTATATGACCATCCAACAAATGTATAGAAAATTTGTTAAAGTTGCGGTATGTATATTAATTGGTAGTGTTGTACTTATATATATTTATATCCGTTGTTAATATTACTTTGTGCACGCAGGTCAAATTGATACCAGTTTGTTTAAGAATTGGTGATCCACATCGTGAGTGGCCAACACAGGATCCCCGCGTGTTAATACCAAAGAACAGACCTGTTCAGCTAAACACATATGATTGTGATATTTTCATTTACAAATATGTTGATTACTTTGTCAGGAGAAGTGTAAATATTTGTAGTGAAAAATGGTCCGAAGAAGATTTGATGGTATTTCGATACCGAATTGCGTGGGAACTCTTTAGATGTCAAGCTAGACTTCTTCCTGTGGATGATATTTAGACTAATTATTGATGTACTAATTATGAAATCTATGAAATTCTGTGTTTATGTTTACATAGCTTAAATACAAATGAGCATAAATGTAAGACCCCGAAATTTATGAAATAAAAGTATTTAATTTTTCTTATAATTACTATTCAGTAAATGGTTAAATTGATAAAAGTTAAAGTTAAGGGTGATATATGAATTTTTTTTCAAAATACACAAGTGGTTATAAAATATTCATTGTTGTCGGGGAATATTCGTTTGGTCATGGAATATTCTTTCTGTCGGAGAATATTCGCATTTACTGCAGTAGCCCATTTATGGGCCCCATAATGTAATAACCGCTTGATGAAGAAAACGACAAATTAAGTTTTTATAAATAACGGCATAATCGTTACCGTTAACACTGTTGGAATACCCGGTTGGTAAAATAAAGTAATACGCGTTGTTATGCAAGAAGACACTCAGATTACACAGTATTTTTGAATTATTGATTCTTACGTAAGAAGGCACTACTCAATAATTGTTACAGTAATTACTGTTCAATATTTTATTTGTTGATTCAATAATTTCTTCGTTGATATTTTATATTATTGTTGTTTCAATAATTATCACTGCACAATATTTCTCATTATCAGATCAATAATTCATATTATTTGAATAATATTATTAGATAGCATTATTAGAAATGTCTAGAAAGTTCATCAAGGAGAGGTTTGGTCACCTAATTGCGCCATGAAGAAGGAGAAATTCTTATTGAAAGCCCCTTTTTTCTGAACTACGGCTGGTTGTCATAATTGTGATTCTGTAATATTATTTGTGAATAATTAATTATTAATTTATATGATAAGGAAATATTTATTTGATGTGGATATAAATAATGGATTTATTTATGTGGTTATAAATGAAGAAATTAATGTTGAGGTATTTTATCAGTATTTTTATCGGAATGAAGGTATTAAAAATTAAACCAGTGTTTTTGAGATATATTACGTGAGTTATAATTTTTAATCCGACCGTTGGATCGTTGTAATTTTTGGATATGTTATACATATATAAGTTGAGTATATGTCCACAAATTTTGAACCGTTAAAATGAACTTATGATTTGTTATGAATTTTAAGAGGTGAATGGTTCGAAAATTATCAAGTATCCGAATTTAGCATTTTGGTGGAAAATTCTAGAATTGAGTGGGCCCCACTTGTGGTTGGTGAAGAAATGTGCTGAATTTTATTTCAAATGTGGTGGGTGGGAATAGTAGCGGAGTAAAACCATCGTGTTGCAGTCAATAAGCTAAAATTTTCCTATAAATGAGGGCTAAGTTAAATTAAAAATCACACCGTAAACAAGTTTTCTCTTTCTCTCTAGATTATTGAGTGTATTTTGTGAGTATTTAGATATTTGGTGAGTTGATATTCATCAGTGAAATTTTTCTTCAAATATCATATCTCGATATCCAAAAGTCTTTGCTCTTTTGAGGTAAAGGATAGTAAGGGATTTTAAGGGTTATTATGTTTTTTAGTTCGTACTTCTTTTGACCTTCGTAAAATTTCGAAAAATTTGAAATGATATGTTGATGAGTTTTATTGATTGTGTCTAAAATGGTGATTTTTGGATGTATAAATTAAGAGTTATGAATTTTATGAGAAAAGACTATTTTAAAAGTAACATTTATAACTCCTTATGGTTAACTCCAAAATTGATGAAATTTTTATTGGGAGTACATCTATATAATATCGATTGTACTCTTTCTGTGAATTTCGAATTTTTGGATAAAAGTACAATTTATGATAAATGTCTAAATATTCTATGGTTTGGCCATATGAAAATATAGTAAATGAATTTTAAAAATTCTAAGAAAATATATGTTCAATATGGGACTATATTCTGCTAAATCCCGAAAAGAAAATATTTTGGAACTGATTTATTATTTTTCATGAAAATGGACTAATTATGAATAAATGAGTTAAATATGTTATGTGAAGGAAGAAAATTGGAAAATATGATTTTATGGCTTGAGAATCATATATGTGGGTGGTATATGCAGATTTTTGATGAGGGTTTTGGTTATTGGTGATGAAATCTTATAAGTTTGGCATTTTATGATGATTAAATGCATTATTTAGTAAAGTGTAAACAATTAAAATAAATTATTTATAAGTTTAAGAAATGTTATTCTTTCAATATTATCATACCAAAATATTGGTATGGATTTTATTGTGGAATTTCTACCTTTTTGTGTCAGGGTTACTATTCACAAGTTACTATTTATGAGTTACTATTCACGAGTTACTATTCACGAGTTACTATTCACGGGTACTATTCACTACAAAATTGGTTTTTTTTTCTAACCAAATTATAGTTGATTTATGAATATTACTCTGGAGATTAAAACTATATATTGATTATATTGATTTTATTATCATATATAATATTTTTATAACCCTGATGTTGAAATTCTCTTTCACTGGAGCGTAAAGATGAGTAGATTATTGGTATGATCATGACTAGAGTTCTCTTTGGCCAGTAGTGAAAAGTTGAATTGTGACTGATATGATCATGACCATTGAATTTATAATTAAATATCTTTAGCTTAAGTGCAAAGGTGAATTGATCAACATGGTTATAATTATTGTTTATATAAATTCTGAAATGATTATTTATTTCTTTGAGATATTAATATATTTGGCCTGTAGTGCAAATATGAACTGTTGAGGAATATCTTTGGGCTGTAGTGCAAAGATGAACTGTTAATGAATATCTTTGGCCCGTAGTGCAAAGATGACCTGTTGTTGAATATCTTTGGCCAGCAGTGCGAAGATGAATCAGGATGAATATCTTTGGTCAGTAGTGCAAAGATGAATTTATTAGTATGATTATGAATGGAACTATGATTTGGTATAACCATGATCTTTGATGTTTCGAGTAAAGACATGTGATGAAAATTATATTCGCCCCGGTAATGTAAGAGAATTTAGAATTACAATTATGATTATGAGATATTCATATAATTGTGGAAAGGAACTGTTGATTGATGTTACAAGGATAAAACATTGTTGGTGGGGTTTTAATATGGAGAAGATAATAGACTGTATTGTCAATTTTACTCTTCTAATGGATTGCTTTCATTCACGCAAACTATGGTTGAAATTTTTATCATCTACCATATGTTCTAAATCCGATTTGTTATTGATGAAGACTATTGATAATTTAATTATCTTTAGTCATGATATTCTTTATCGAGCTAGTTGTGCTTTCACCCTTTTGCTTCACAATTCCTTTCGTGTAATAAAAGTGTACCAAATGGTTGGGGGGTAACAAGGAATAGAATCGGTGGTCTCTAGCTATGGAGTTCTCCCTAAACAAAAGATGTAGACAAGTGTGTTGTATTCATCTTTTAGTAGTTATATTTGGTGAATCATATAGGAGGCGCGACCCAACGTTGGAAGGGTGTTTTGCCACTATCATACAAGATGTCTAATGACATACAACCTCGTGTCATCATAAGATGTGGTTGTGCTCATCCACTTCTTTGAGTATATTTACTGAGCACTACCTATATAATCTTGGTGTTTGTTTGAAGTATAATGATAAATCAAGAGAAGACTCACCATTGGAAAGAATATGATAGTAATCTTCTCATTTTTCTTTGGGGTCTATTGGGTCAACCAAGGATAATTCTCGCGTGGTCATATGATATCTATCATAACCTAGAAGCATGGCCTCCCATATACGAAGGTTTCTCGAGCACTTCCCAAAGATTTTAGTTTTAAAAGCAGCTTTTGACTATACCTTTATGTAAGGTGTCACTTGTGAGGTGTTGTCCACTACTGTTGGGACATGTGTCACATTTGGTATATATTTGTATCCAAACTCATAGTATATGTGTTGTTGTATTTTGCACGACAATTGTTATAATAAAGTTGTAGTTGTTTTCTGTACCATGTATTTGGCGACTCAGAATAGGTTAGATGGAATGGACCTATTTTGGGGTTGTCACAATAAATACAACTGAGCATAAATACAAACATAACTTACATATTACAACTGACCATTAATAAAAACATAGGTTACATAATACAACTGAGCATTAATAAAAACATGACTTACATAATACACTCCGATAGTTTACATAGGTTATATAATACAAATGAGAGCTATATTTTAGGCTTAGGAATCCCTGGCACGCGATAGTGATTGCGCTTATCACGGTCGGTTTCAAAGCCACAAATTGCACATTTTCGATGAGGTTTAGACCCCACTATTTTCTCGAATGCACTCTTTAACCTTGATTGTTTTTTTCGGCACTTTGTTTGAGAAATGACTGGTGTCAAAAACTCATGTTCTTCCACTTCTTCCTCTGCATCTTCATCGTCATTGTCATAGCCCATTGTTTGAGTAACACCCATAGTGCAATCAATGTCATCGTCAGCCAACTTAGTAACATTATCGTCCGGATCATACTTGTCAATTAATGCCTTTCCTCGTGCATTCAACTTAAGGTGAGTTTTGTAACCTCGAATTGAGCAAGCAGCTTTACTGGCCAACTCCGTGCAATCAGTCATCAAATAATTAAAACGCATTGCTTGATCTTGTTCAAAGTCGGCAGTTGTTGGGCTAAAGAGTAATTCTTCAACATCGGTTTTGTTCGCGTTTCTTGTCCAACGAGAAAGAATCATGTCGTTCGGAATTTGGGAAATAATCTTAGCCAAGAAATATCTCAAGATGTGCCTGCACAATTCACCAGAATGTGAAAATAATTGACAATTACATGTTACCGACCCCAGCAGATGATTGTTGACTATTTCTTTATATCTTCCACCATTTTTAATCGTGATATGTCTTATACAATCGCATAAACCTTTATTTCGTAATACACATAACTCAATTGACTTTACTAACATTGTACTTCATTGAATCGACGAATTGACGCTGAAAACGTCTAAACATCTCTTTTGTGTACACCTGCGCAGCATGCACTTCCAAAGTTGACTCGAGTACCATATTCCTTTTCTGATGTTGTGTTATGTAGTCGGCCTTCCTCTCTCTGATAAATTATTTTGCTCTAGCCTTCTGACTCTGCACTACAAATTCTTTCATGCCCGTTGAAGCATTGACAAACTCATCAAAAAAATTATTCATGCTCGCGCTTCTTCCAGTGGTTGTCATTCCCGCGGCAAAATGTCTCTTTGTATATGTTGGAATCCATTTTTCTCGTACATAATACAAACTTCTAATCCACTCATTGTTATATAATTCATAATTCCTCAACAGAATCTGCCAACGCTCTTCAAACTCCTCAATAGATAATGAATTATACACACAATTGTTAAAATGCTCTTTGAAGGATGGGTGCTCAGAATAAACATGATGCAATTTCTCAGGAAATTTGTTGCTAATATGCCAAGAACACAATAAGTGATAAGTAGAAGGGAGTACCTTGGCAATAACATTACTCATGGCTCTGTCTTGGTCAGTGATGATGGTTATAGGCATCTTGTAGTCCATGGCTTCGAGCCATGTCTCTAATACCCAAACGAAAGTGTCCTCTGTCTCATCCCTTAACAATACAAATCCAAACAATATAGACTGAAAATGGTGGTTAACCCCGGTAAAAGGAACAAACGGCATGTCATACTTGTTTGTCCTGTACGTACTGTCAAATGTCACAACATCTCCGAAATGTTGATACATAGACCTTGATCGGGCGTCAACCCACAAAATGCATGCTATGCGATTTGTTGTATCTGGTTTGACACGATAAAAAAATTTACTCGAACTCTTGGATGCAAATTTTTGCAAATAATTTACAGCAGCTTGTGCATCATTTTCATCTGCAGAATCACGTCTTAAATCCCTCACCACATTCTGAACATTAACATTAGAAAAAGGAACATTTTGCAAACCGCCACCCATTGTCCTCAAAATGTTCATCATCCTACTAGGTCCAATTCCAGACTTATTTAAAGTGTCAATTAATTTTCTTGCAACCGGAGTAATATTTCTATGTGTCTCAATCAAATCTACCTTGGTAGGGGTCACTAGGTGATGATTGTGCTCTAATTCAACAGTAGAAATACGCCAACTATCTTCTTTCTTATTATGAACAACAAATATTCTATCTTTGCATAATGTGCGTCCTATAGAGTCTCGCTGCCTAGTTATTTTTTTTACTACCATCTTCATTATCAGCCAAACTCTTTACCGAATTTGGTGTACCGACTTTTTTACAAACATACGACCTAGACGACACATCGTTAGTACCAGCATGTTTATGACTAGTTGCAATTCTAATCTCAAAACCATTTTTTTTAGCATATGACCTGTAAAAAAATTTAACTTCTTCCAACTTAGAAAATAACTGACCAACGTATGGCACCAATTCAGATTTACTACTTTCAACTTCACTTACAAATTCAGATGTATTTTCATAATTTAAGCTAGCAACAGAATCTGAAGAACTTGATACAAACCTTTTATGAGCAGGTATATTATGTGCCATTCTGAAATAAGAAAGAAGAAATGCCAGAGTGGAGTCTGCAAAAAAGGAAAGAAATATCTGTGAGAGGAAAGGTTGGAGAGATAATTCAAGAACGGAAGCAGTGAGCATGGTATTTAAAAAAAACACTCCCTGCCACTACAAGCTGTAGCAGCACTCCTCAATTTCCGTGAAAGGTAACTTTCCTACAAATTATCATAAAAGCCGGTACTCTTTTTGTCATAAAGTGAAAAAGTAGTCAAAAAAGTCGGTAGTTTTTTGTCATAAAGTGAAAAACTATTTAAAAAGTCGTGCAGCTTTGTCAGCCTACCGTAGAAGGCTGTAGCGGCAGTAGGGAAATAATTATTTTAGGGGTAATTATGTAATAAACCGTCACTATAAATGACAGGTGGACTGCCGCTACAAGCTGTAGCGGCAAGGGACATTTCCAACCAATCTGAGCCTTTCATTGTAAGGATCAACGGTTGTGAGCTTGTGTGACGCCCCCAAAATAGGTATACAACACCCATTCTGAGTCGCCAAAATACATGGTATAGAAAGCAAACTACAACTTTGACAATACGATATGTCGTGTAGAATACGACAATACAACCGTGAGTTTGAATACAAATATTGTCTTCTGACAATATACACACCCAAATAAGTCCTCATTAATTATTCATACACTATTTTACGTAAATAGTGAGGATAATTAAAACATCTTCCTAGAACCATCACTCCATACCCCGACTCGATCCTGCTATGTTCTCACCTCCTGAGAAGAAAAATGGAACAAAAAGGAAAAGGGTGAGCTCAACTAGCCCAGTAAAGAATATTATAACTAAGATAATATACAACAAATTATCGTTAGTCTTCAACAGGGAAAAATCTAATAGAATACAATAGACAACAAGTTTTAGATCAACAAATGCAATGGAATAAAGAATCCATTAGAAGAGTCACGTAGAAAGAATTCTACTTTGCCTTCTAAGGTTTAAAAGTCCATCATCAATAGTTTATCCCCAGTAATAACAATCAATATACATCTTTAATCATCTTTTGCACTACAGCCAAAGATATTCATTTGTATCACCCATGTTCATCTCAACACTGCTCATTGCACTACAGGCCAAAGATATTCATCAGTTAATCGTTCATCTTTGCACTACAGGCCAAAGATATTCATTTATATCACCATTTAGGACTGAGGATGATGAAAAACATTTTTAAAGAAACGAATCCAGTGAAACAAAATGACAAGGATTAAGGATTAAGGATTCGTACTTTGTTTTACCCATGTCCAAAAATACTTGAAAATAATCATATTGGTGTAAAATTCAAGAATGATCAAAACATGGATACAATCAAAGCTAGTATCCGAATTAGATATTTTGGACAAAAAGAAAAATTTTTATTTTTCTTGAATAATCTTCAGATTCGTGAATAAAGGTCGATATCGTGAATAGTCAGATACGTGAATAAGTAACCCCCAAACACAACAAGTTCTAAATTTGATAAAAAGTTCACCAATACTTGACATAATGATATTGAAGAAAAAATATCATTTAAGAAGAAAATAATACCTCTTACCTCTCAAAATAACCGCATTTACATTGAATTTAGATAAGGTAGTCTTGTAAAACACGCATAGTATAAAGCAACACTCAAAGTATACTCACAAGAATACGCCGCTAATTTAGAGAGAGAAGAGAAAAACTTTGTTTACGGTGTGATTTTCAATTCTAACTTAGCCTCTATTTATAGGAAAATGTTAGAACGCCTAAAGGAGAGACTAAATTAATAAATTATTATTATTTAAAATTACATTTCTCGCATGCCATTTGAACACTTCAGCCACCATTAACTTTGACCCAATTTCCAGAAAGAGCCCACATGTTCAAACAAGAGTGGGTCCCACCCATTATTTAATAAAAATTATTTTATCTTCCTAAACTTCAATAATTAGTAGAAAATAGCTCGTTTATCGGAAAAATCAAAACTCGCGTCTTTTCATGGGAAATTCCATTCTCTACAACTTTACGAGAAGAAAATTTTCCAAATTCCAAACAAAAATTGACCAAAATCCACAAATCCAGGCGATTTTACGATCTATAATCAATTTTCTCAAGAATTGTGTCCACCGACACAAAAACATATATTAAACATTTAATGCCACAAAATACTCTACCTCCTCATATACTCATATATCCCACATTCATTATAAAATATCACCGTTAATATATTATTAAAATAATATATTTAAATGAATTATTTTATCGAGAAAAGATAAAATATTAATTTTCAACAATTGTCACATTAAAATTTTTCCATCTATATCCACATAAAATAAATATTTTCTTTATCATAATAATCAATAATTACTTATTTAAAAATAATATTACAAAATCACAAGATCGACAACCGGTAGCTCCTCAGAAGAGGGGGCTTTCGAATAAGGATTTCTCTCTTCTTGGCCGCAATTAGGTGACTAAACCTCTCCTTAGACAAAACTTTCTAGACATTGCCAATAATGTTATCTGATAATATTATTCAAATAATATGAATTATTGATTTGATAATGGAAAATCTTGTGTAATGACAATTATTGAAACAACAAAATACAAAAATATCAACGCAGAGAATTATTGAATCAATAAAATATAATATTGAATAAAGACTCATCGGAATAATTATTGAGTAGTGCCTTTCACGTAAGGATCAATAATTCAATAATCTTTGTGCAATCTGCTATCGCTTCTTTATGCTGACCACGCCAGATTATTATTTTTTAACCACCGTAACCCAACGATTGTTAATCTGTAACAATTTACGTCGTTATTTATAAAATTCAATCTTTGTCGCTTTCCCTTCATCCAACCGCTTTTCCGTTATGGGCCCACTAATGATCTTACTGTCAATGCGGAGATTCCCGACAAAAAAGAATATTCCACGACCAAACGAATATTCCCAAACAATAATGAATATTTTATAACCACTTGCTTATTTTGTAAACTTTGCACATTTCACCCATAACCAAAGAATTATATCAAATTAACTCTTATTAATTTAGAATAATGAATAAAGGAAAATTCAATTTTATTTATAATAAGTTGGGGTCTTACAACCTCCCCTCCTAATGAAATTTCGTCCTCGAAATTGACGTACGTACCTGGTATATCGAAAAGGTGAGGGTACCTCGGTTTCATCTCCGATTCCAACTCCCATGTCATTTCCTCAATTGCATGGTTTCTCCACAAAACCTTAACTTGTGGTATAACCTTCGTGCGTAAGACATGCTCTTTCCTATCCAAAATCTCAACAGGTATCTCCTCATAGGTTAAATCTTCAGCTATCTCGTCTGGTTCTAATGCAATAATGTGGTTCAGGTCTTTCACATATTTACGAAGCATAGATATGTGGAATACATTGTGAACACGAGACATACTTGGAGGTAACGCGAGTCTATAGGCTACGTTTCCTATTCGGTCAAATCTCTCAAATGGACCAACAAACCTTGGATTGAGCTTTCCTCTTTTCCCAAATCTTGTAACTTCTTTCCATGGAGCAATACGTAACAATACATGATCTCCAATATTAAACTCCACGTCCTTTCTATGAAGATCAGCATAACTCTTTTGTCGATCTTGTGAAGTTTGAATACGTTGTCGAATCATTTGGATCTTTTCTGTAGTCATGCGTACTAATTCTGGTCCCAACAATGTTGCTTCTCCCACCTCATCCCAGCATACTGGAGAACGACATTTTTGTCCATACAACGCCTCAAATGGGGCCATGCCTATACTTGCTTGATAACTTTTGTTGTAGGAGAATTCCACCAGTGGTAAGTACTTATCCCAACTTCCTTTGAAATCTAGGACATAGAGTCTTAATAGATCTTCAAGGGTTTGAATAGTCCTCTATGATTGTCCGTCCGTTTGAGGATGGTATCTTTGAATCGAATCAGAAAATCCGTGCCCATAGCTTTCTGCAAGCTAACCCAAAATCTTGAAGTGAATCTCGGTCACGATCCAAAACTATGGATACTTGGCATGCCATGCAATCGTCTGAATCTCATTCACGTCATATACGAGAAAAGACGTTCAAGGGATAAGTCTCGCGTATCGGTAAGAAATGGGCGGACTTGGTTAATCTATCAACAATAACCCAAATTGCATCTACGCGCCTTGAGAAACTTTGGGAAGACACAGTAATAAAATCCATAGTAATGTGTTCCCATTTCCATTCCTAATCTCAAGTGGTTGCAATGGACCTTTTGGCACTTGATGCTTCCGCCTTTACACGCCGACAAAGTTAAACATCTTGAGATAAACTCCGCAATCTCTCTCTTAATATTGTTCCACCAAAATGTATGTTGAATATCATGATACATTTTGGTACTCCTGAGATGGATTGCAAACGGGGGTGTTGTGTGCCTCCATCATGATTTTATGCTTCGTGTCGAAATCGTTAGGAATGCAAAGTCTAGAATTGACTCAAGTATTCCTTCCTCATCAATTCTTGCTTCCTAATAGCTCCTTCTTGCACTTTCTTCTTCATAATGCGATCGCCCCCTGTCCGTAGCTTGGCGAACTTTAACTTTATCGATTAAAGTCGGTTCTACTTGTATATTCGCCATCATTATGTGGGTCCCTGGAGTCTTTAATTCTACCTCCATCCTTTGCAAGTCATACAAAATGGGCCTTTGCGTTGACAATATCGCACTCGTACTTGCATATGATCTTCTACTTAATGCGCCAGCTACTACGTTCGCTTTTCCAGGATGATATTGAATAGTGTGATCGTAATCTTTTAACAGCTCCAGCCAACGTCGTTGCCGCATGTTGAGTTCTTTTTGGGTGAAGAAATATTTGAGGCTTTTATGATCCGTATAAATCTCTACTTTCTCCCCGTACAAGTAGTGTCTCCATATCTTCAACGCAAACACGACTGCTGCCAACTCCAGATCATGAGTAGGATAATTCCTCTCATATTCTTTGAGTTGTCGTGAGGCATAGGCTATGACTTTCCCATTATGCATGAGAACACATCCTAACCCCTTGCCAGAAGCATCGCTGTAGATAACAAATCCATCTGAACCAGATGGTATTGTCAGAACAGGTGCCAAAATAAGTCTCCTCTTGAGCTCTTGGAAGCTCTTCTCGCATTCCTCGCTCCATAAGAATTATGCATCCTTCCGAGTCAGCTGAGTTAACGGAGTAGCGATTCGAGAAAATCCTTCCACAAATATCCGATAATAACCAGCTAAGCCCAGAAAGCTGCGTACTTTGGTCACCGACTTCGGTTGCTCCCAACTTTGTATTGCTTTAATCTTCGACGGGTCAACAGATACTCCTTGTTTTGACACCACGTGCCCAAGGAATGCTACTTCCTCAAGCCAGAACTCGCATTTCTTCAGCTTGGCATAAAACTTGTGTTCACGAAGTCTTTGTAGTCTTCGGCTGAAATGGTGCTCATGATCTTCACGGCTTTTGGAATAGATGAGGATGTCATCAATAAAGACAACAACGAATCGATCCAAATATTCCTTAAATACACGGTTCATCATATCCATGAAAGCGGCGGGAGCATTAGTCAATCCAAAAGACATGACCAAGAATTCATAATGCCGTGATCGAGTCCTGAAATGCCGTCTTTGGAATATCCTCGCTTTTAATCTTGGTGATGATATCCGAATCGAAGATCGATCTTTGAAAAGAATTGCGCTCCTTTATAGCTCGGGTCGAACGGTCATCAATGCGAGGTAATGGATACCTATTCTCGATGGTGACATGGTTCAATTCTCGATAGTCAATACAAAGTCGCATACTCCCGTCTTTCTTCTTTACGAATAAAACAGGAGCACCCCAAGGAGACGTACTAGGACGAATGAAACCGATGTCTAATAACTCCTGTAGTTGGACTTTTAACTCCTGAAGTTCAATAGGAGCCATTCGATATGGGGTTTTAGAAATGGGCTTTATGCGGTTCAAGGTCAATAAAGAATTCAACATCACGTTACGGGGTAGGCCAAGAAGCTCTTCAGAAATACATCGAAATTCTCAAACCACATAAATATTATTCAAATCTGACTTGTCTTTATTCAAATCCATAACATGGGCTAAGAAAGCTTGACATCCATTTTTCAATAAACGAATAGCTTTGTGGCTTGATATGACAGTGACTGATTTTAGTGGTTTAGTGGTTTGAATTCGTATGACAGGTTGGTTAGGAATATGAAAACTAACAACCTTACGAAAATAATCAATTTTGGCATGATGAGTGGTTAACCAATCAATTCCTAAAATCACATCAAAAGCAAGTATCTTTAAAGAGATAAGATCAATAGGTAATGTGATAGTGCCAACTTGGATCATGCAAGATTTATAAACTGTAGATGTAACGAAGGTTTCACCCAACGGAGTTTCAATAGATAAATCAAAATCTAATTTCTCCGGAGTCAAGTTTAAACGTTGAGCACAAGCAGGAGAGATAAAAGAATGGGTAGAACCTGGTATCTAGTAAGGTATAAACTTCAAAGAATTCAAGATTAAACTTACCCGTGATCACCTCGTTTGGGTTCCTCACATTTTGTCCAGTCACGACAAACGCTTTGCCAGGAACCGATTTCGACTTATCCGGGATAGCCCTTGGAATCACCACTCCTGCTGAACTTGGTTTCACGATAGTACAATCTCGAAGCGATGTGGCCTTCCTTTCCACAGTTGTAACATACCTTGGATTGTTGTGGGCGATTTGAATGATATGTCCTTCCTTCCCGCATTTGTAACATCTAAGCGGCGGTCGTTCTCCTCCCCTAGCATTTGTTGTTGGTCTTTGGTCTTTGCCGCTGATATCTTCCCGTCATTGTTGAATCTTCTCTTTAAAAATTTCCACTTGAGTCACCTCTCCTATTATCATGTCCACGATTACTACCGAGTGGTAACCACCTTTGTCCGTATTTTTCCTCCTCATTTGGTTATCATCGTTACGATGACTACCACGATTGTGGTCCCTCGGTTGAGTATACTCACTTATCTCGCTCTAATAATCGAGCCTCATTGACAACATCCTAATACGAGAGAAAATTTATGAGAGATAAGGTATTGACGAATCTCGGTTTTAGACCTCTCGAAACATACGCGTCATTCGTTCCTCATTCTCCACCAAATGAGGTGAAAACACGGATAATTCTGCGAACCTTGCCTCGTCTTCGAGACACCGTCATGTTGTTACGCTTAAAGTCTAATAAACTCTACCTCCTTCATATAACGAATACTTTCTCGGAAAGTACTTGTCATTGAACGATTCTGAAATATTTCCCAAGACATGTTAAGTGCATCCGGTTTTGACGCGCTTCATACAATTCCCACCAATGTCTCTGCTTCACCACAAAACATAAAGGTGGCGAATGGAACCTTATGTTCCTCCGCACACCCAAGACATCGAATATCTTGGTAATTTGCTTGACCCACGTTTACGCCTTGATCGGATCCGGCTTTCCATGGAAATCTGGTGGTCCCAACTCTTTTAATTGTTTGGTAGTGACAAACCGCAACGTTACTATCATTTCCTCCGTATTTTGTACACGAGTCTCCTCGTCGATTTTGCATGAATCGCAAAAAGCTTCTAAACATCCGTAGTTCATCATTTGCTCGATGGCGTTGTTCAAAGGAGGAACATTGCCCGACTGTTGCACGTTCTCCTCGTTGGTGAAAGACTGCAAGGCGTCTCCACGGTCTCATAAACTCCATTGTTAACGTTCTCGTGACCATTCTTAAATCTTGCCATAAAACAAGGGTTAATTAAACAAATTAACATATCACATAATATCCTATATTATGACCAACCAATAAATAAGCTTAGGTAGGACACACTTTAGCGAAGGATTTACTCGTCTCTCCTCCTGGTTCTATTCCCCGATCTCCGCCAGAGATCATATCCTAAGCTACGATACCAACTATGGCGCCCCCAAAATAGGTATACAACACCCATTCTGAGTTGCCAAAATACATGGTATAGAAAGCAAACTACAACTTTGACAATACAGATGTCGTGTAGAATACGACAATACAACCGTGTGAGTTTGAATACAAATATTGTCTTCTGCACAATATACACACCCAAATAAGTCCTCATTAATTATTCATACACTATTTTACGTAAATAGTGAGGGCAAATTAAAACATCTTCCTAGAACCATCACTCCATACCCCAGACTTCGATCTTGCTATGTTCTCACCTCCCGAGAAGAAAAATGGAACAAAAAGGAAAAGGTGAGCTCAACTAGCCCAATAAAAGAATATTATAACTAAGATAATATACAACAAATTATCGTTAGTCTTCAACAGGAAAAATCTAATAGAATACAATAGACAACAAGTTTTAGATCAACAAATGCAAATGAAACATCAATCCATTAGAAGAGTCACGTAGAGAAGAATTCTACCGTCTTCTAAGGTTTAAAAGTCCATCATCAATAGTTTATCCCTATAATAACAATCAATATACATCTTTAATCATCTTTTTGCACTACGGGCCAAAGATATTCATTTATATCACCCATGTTCATCTCAACACTGCTCATCTTTGCACTACGAGCCAAAAGATATTCATCGATTAATCGTTCATCTTTTGCACTACGGGCCAAAGATATTCATTTATATCACCATTTAGGGTTCGAGGATGATGAAAAACATTTTTAAAAAAACGAATCCAAATGAAACAAAATGACAAGGATTAAGGATTAAGGATTCGTACTTTGTTTTACCCATGTCCAAAAATACTTGAAAATAATCATATTGGTGTAAAATTCAAGAATGATCAAAACATGGATACAATCAAAGCTAGTATCCGTAATAGATATTTTGGACAAAAAGAAAAATTTTTATTTTTCTATTGAATAAGTCTTATATTCGTGAATAATTAATCGATACGTGAATAGTCCAGTATCGTGAATAGTAACTCCCGACACAACAAGTTCTAAATTTGATAAAAAAGTTCACCAATACTTGGCATATAATGATATTGAAGAAAAAATATCATTTAAGAAGAAAATAATACCTCTTACCTCAAAATAACCGTCTTGTTGAATTTCGATATAGTCTTGATGAAACCCATACCAGATATAGCAACACTCAAAGTATACTCACAAGAATACGCTCGATAATTTAGAGAGAGAGAGAGAAAAACTTTGTTTACGGTGTGATTTTCAATTCTAACTTAGCCTCTATTTATAGGAAAATGTTAACGCATGAAAGGAGACTAAATTAATAAATTATTATTATTTAAAATTACATTTCTACGCATGCCATTTGAACACTTCAGCCACCAGCCAACTTTGACCCAATTTCCAGCAGCCCACATGTTCAAACAAGAGTGGGTCCCACCCATTATTTAATAAAAATTATTTTATCTTCCGAAACTTCAATAATTCGTAGAAAATAGCTCGTTTATCAGAAAAATTCGAAACTCGCGACTTTCCATGGGAAATTCCATTCTCTACAACTTTGCAGAAGAAAATTTTTCCAAATTCCAAACAGAAATTGACCGAAATCCACAAACGGGCGATTTTACAGTCTATAATCAATTTTCGGTCAAGAATTGTGTCCACCGACACACAAAACATATGTTAAACATTTAATGCCACAAAATACTCTACCTCCTCATATACTCATATATCCCACATTCATTATAAAAATATCACCGTTAATATATTATTAAAATAATATATTTAAATGAATTATTTTATCAGAAAAAGATAAAATATTAATTTTCAACAATTGTCACATTAAAAATTTTCTCCATCTATATCCACATAAAATAAATATTTTCTTTATCATAATAATCAATAATTACTTATTTAAAAATAATATTACGTAATCACAAGATCGACAACCGTGACGGTAGTTTCCTGGAAAAGGGGCTTTTCGATAATAAGATTTCTCCTTCTTGCCGCATGATTAGGTGACCAAACCTCTCCTTAGACAAAACTTTCTAGACATTGCCAATAATGTTATCGATAATATTATTCAAATAATATGAATTATTGATTTGATAATGGAAAATCTTTGTAATAATGACAATTATTGAAACAACAAAGAATACAAAAAATATCAACGCAAAGAATTATTGAATCAATAAAATATAATATTGAGCGAGAACTCATCGTAACAATTATTGAGTAGTGCCTTCTTACGTAAGGATCAATAATTCAATAATATCGCGGCAATACTGGTAATGTTACTTGTGCAACCACGCCAGACATTACTATATTTTAACCACCGGGTAACCCAACAAAGGTTAATTAGCGGTAACAATTTACGTCGTTATTTATAAAACTCAATCTTTGTCGCTTTTCCTTCATCCAACCGCTTTTCCGTTATGGGGCCCACCAATGACCAGCGTCAGTAAATTTTAGATTCCCTCGACAAAAAGAATATTCCACGACCAAACGAATATTCCCAAGAATAATAATGAATATTTTATAACCACTTGCTTATTTTGTAAACTTTGCACATTTCACCCATAACCAAAGAATTATATCAAATTAACTCTTATTAATTTAGAATAATGAATAAAGGAAAATTCAATTTTATTTATAATAAGTTGGGGTCTTACGACATGTTTTTTTGAGCGAAAGGCTCATAAAGACACGCTTGCCATGGATTAATTCCCTATATATATATATATATATATATATATATATATATATATATATATATATATATATTATTCCGTAGACAATTGAGTGACAAAATATATGTAGTTGTATAAAAACGACCATGACTTGGAAAGGCAATAATTGTTAAAAAAATTATATTGGAACGTATTATTATATAGAATAAAAATCAATTAATCAATTAGGTACTTACATGAATTGAGAGAAGTCATCTTGTATATATGTATCACGTTTTCGATGCGCTTAAGGGTAAAAGTCTTCAATTGCTTTTCTCAATCTTAGGATGGATGTATATGTGTGTATAAAATTCTTGAGACGATCGACAATTGGGACCAAAATCGTACCCTAACTGTTTTATATATATAATAACTAAGGGTCAAAATCGTTCATCAAGATTATGAAACCCTAAGACCCATTATGACAAATACTATTAGAAATATAATTTATAAATCAAATAATTAATTACCAAACTCATAAATAAAGTGATTAAATTAATACAATTTATAAGCCCAATAATTACATAAATAATAGAGGCCACATAAAGAATAAAATATTCCAACAATAATAAGCTACTTCATTTATCAGCCTTTTATTTTAGTTTGGAAGTCAAAGGAAGCTGTGGAGAATCTAAGGAGCAGCCGATCAAAAGCTATGTTTACGATTTTAATTAATTCGTTGGAAATTTATTGGAAGGCAACAGAGGATGCTTTGAAAAATACATTTAGGAAATAGGGTAACATCATTAATTGCAAAATGTACAACGTGTGAAATGATCTTATAATTCAAATGTAGTAGAGTATCCAAAAATTCAAGGTGCCTTGAATGTGGATGAGAAGAATAGACTAGGAAAGAGTTGGATAAATGAAGACTCTCAATTTCATGGTTTTGATTTAAAATGTATTGAAATGTAATATTATATTAACAAAAGATCGAGAGATGATTTTAAATCTGAATCATGAAATAGAAAGTCTCCATTTATTTGAAGTAGAGAGAATCTTTGTCCAAAAAAAAACCAAGAGCTTGAAGAACTTCAAAAGGGAGATGGATAATATTGAAGTCAATGTTAGTAGGATGATTAGATGGTGCTTACCAAGGGGTGACTGTTATATGTGAAAATGATGAAGAATCGCATTTAAATTAGATAAAAGAAAAGGGAATATTTGAGAGGATTTTGTAATGGTAATTAACAAATATTGAAGAAGAAATGTACAAAAGATATACTTGGATTGCTTGTCGAAGAATTCTTGTAAGAGCTTGGCCAGGGGTGTAAGACTCCGAATTTTTTTTTTAATAAAATGGAATTTCCTCTATTTATTATTTTGAAATAGTAAGGGTTGAATTGATTAATGTTGTTAGTTATGAGTAAAATACGCAAATATTTTAAATAAGCAAGTGGTTATAAAATATTCATTGTTGTCGGGGAATATTCGTTTGGTAGTAGAATATTCTTCTTTAAAGGGAATATTAAATGCAATGGCCTAGATCTTTTTTGTGGGCCCATAACGGAAAGCAATTGAATGAAGAAAAAGACAAGTATGAGTTGTTTATAAATAGCGCGTAGTTATTCACAGATTAATCTTTGTTGGAATACCCGTGGTTAAAACACGATGTCTGGCGTTGTTGCCGCACAATAGCAGCGCGGTATTACACTAATTATTGATTCTTACGTGAAGGCACTATTTAATAATTATTACGATAATTCTTTATTCGATATTTTATTTTATTGATTCAATAATTGTTGCGTTGATATTTTATATTCTTTGTTGTTTCATAATTGTCACTTTACGTTATTTTCCATTATCGAAGCAATAATTCATATTATCTGAATAATATTATTAGAAAACATTATTGGCAATGTCTAGAAAGTTACATCTAAGGAGAGGTTTGGTCACCTAATTGTTGCGTCGATAAGGAGAAATTCTTATTGAAAAGCCCCTCTTTCCGGAGGAGCGGCACGGTTACGATCTTTGTGATTACGTAATATTATTTGTGAATAATTAATTATTGATTTATATGATGAGGAGAAATATTGATTTTATGTGGATATAGATGGAGAAATTTTTAAAATGCCAATTGTTAAAAATTGATATTTTATCTTTTAATAAAATAATATTTTATTATATTATTATAATATAATAATGGTGATATTTTTATAATGAATGTGGGATATATGAGTATATGAGGAGGAAGAGTATTTTTGTTGCAAAAGTTGTTTAAAACATGTTAAACATGTTAGTGGACCCATTTCTTGACTGAAATTTGATTATAGCACATAAAATCGTCAGTTTATAGATTTGATCAATTTACATTTGGAATTTGGAAAAACTTTCTTCTGCAAAGTTGTAGAGAATTTAATTTCCTATAAAAAGATGCTAGATTTGAATTTTCTGATAAAAGGGCTATTTATTATGAATTATTGAAGTTCCGAAATTTCGAAATAATTGATTTTTGGAAGTTTTAATTATTTTAATTAAGAAAAACGTTTTTTGATTTAGTTGACTATTGGTGGTGATATTTGGATCTAATTTGGTGTGCGTAGGATTTTAATATATATATATATATATATATTAATATTATATTAAATTTTACTAAATTTTACGGTGTTACAAGCATTTTCCTATAAATAGGGTGTTTAGGTTAGAATTGAAAATCACACGAAACTACTGATTTCTCTCTCGATATATTGAGCGTATTCTTGTGAGTATTTTAGTACTTTGAGTATTGCTATCTGGTGCAGTTCTTTTCAAAGACTTATATCTAGTATTTCGATCGAAATCTTATTCTTTTCGAGGTAAGGGATGTTATTTTATTCTCAAATGATATTATTTTTCAATATCATTATCTTAGAAATATTGGTTGGAAATTTTATCAAATTTGGAACTTTTTCATGTCGGGGTTACTATTCATGAGTTCTTTATTCACGAGTTCTTATTCATGAGTTCTTATTCACGATTCTTATTCACGAGTCTTATTCACGATGATGATGTTTTTTGTGAAATTTCTATCTTTTGAGGTCGAGTTTCTTATTCACGTGTCGGCCTTTATTCATTCATCTACCTTTAACTATTCACGAATCGACACTTATTCACGGAAAAATTAAATTTTCTTTTACGTGTCTAAAGTTATACTGTTATGATTCCTATCTTTGATTGGATCTATGTTTTGATCTTCATTCTTGAATTTTACTCCAATCTGGTTATTTAAGAAGTATTTTTGAACTTGGATTATTTAAAGTACGAATCCTTAATACTTGTTCTTTTGTTTCACTTGGATTCGTTTTTCTTTAAAATATTTTCATCATCCTCGGTCCTAAATGATGATATTCTTGAATATCTTTGGCACATAGTGCAAAGATGAATGATTTCTTGATGAATATCTTTGGCTCGTAGTGCAAAGATGAGCAGTGTTGAGATGAACATGACCGATGATTAATATCTTTGGCCCGTGAGTGCAAAGATGAACAGGTGTTTAGATGAACATGACCAACTGATGAATATCTTTGGCCTATAGTGCAAAGATGAATATTTGATTCCAGATATATATTGATTGATGTTACAGGGATAAAATATCGATGATGAACTTTTAAATTCATATATAGAATATAGTAGTTTGCATTCTCTACTTAACTCTTCTAATGAATTATTATTTCCGCTGCGAAGATTGATTTAAAACTGGTTGTCTATTGTGTTCTATTAGATTTTTCCATGTTGAGGACTAACGATAATTTTTTCTATATTATCTTAGTCATAACATTCTTTACTGGGCTAGTTGAGCTCACCCTTTTCCTTGTTGTTCCATTTTTCTTCTCAGGAGGCGAGAATGTAGCGAGTACTAGTCGGGGTGTGGAATGATGGTTCTAGAAGTTGTTCTAGTAGTCCTCACTATTCTGTAAAATAGTGTATTAATAATTGTAATGAGGACTTATTTGAGTGTTGATATTGTCTAGATGACAATATTTGTATTTAAACTCACAGTTTTTATGTTGTATTAATAAAGTTGTAGTTGTTTCTATACCATGTATTTGGCGACTCGAGAATGGGTGTTGTATACCTATTTTGGGGTGTCATGATTGGTATATCGAGCTTAGGGATATGGTCTCTGGCGAGATCGGGGAATAATCTTTAGGAGGGAGAGCGAGTAATCCTTGACTAGTATGTCATACCTAAGCTTATTTGTTGGTTAGTCGAAATATATGGTTAATATGTGATATTTTAATTTGTTTAATTAACCCTTGTTTTATGGCGAGTATTTAAGAATGGCGGTGAGAATATTAACGGTGGAGTTAATGAGGCCGTGGAAACACCTTTAATCACCACCCGAGGAGCGTGCAACAGAAGACAATATTCCTCCCATAAACAACACCACCGGCGAGCGATGACGATGAACGATGGGATGTTTAGGAGCTTTTTGCGATTCATGCAAAACCGCAATTAGGAGAATCGTGTATGAGAATACTGGTGGAAATAATAGCAATGCAGCGGCTTATCATGGCCAAGCAATTCAAAGAGTTGGGACCACGAATTTAAGGAAAAGCGGATCCGATCATGGAGGAAACATGGGTCAAAACAAATTACCAAGATATTCGATGTCTTGGGATGCACGGAGGAGAACGAAGGTTCCATTTGCCACCTTTATGTTACGTGGCGAGATAGATTCTTGGTGGGAGTCGTGAAGCGTTACCCGACTGCCGCCGCACCGCGTGTCTTGGGAAGCGTTTGAAAACTTTTCAACAAAAATATATTTTCACGAAAGTATTATGCATATGAAAGAGGTAGAGTTTATTAGACTAGAACAAAACAACATGGCGGTGTCCCAATACGAAAGTGAAGTTTGCAAAGTTATTCAGGTTTGCACCTCATTTGGTAGAGAATGAGGAACGAATGACGAGGATGTTTCTGAGAGGTTTAAAACCCAAGATTCGGTAATATCTTATCTCTCATAAATTTTCTTTATATTGGATGTTGTCAACAAGGCTCAATTATTAGGCGAGATAATGAAAGTACGTTCAACGAAGAGACCGCAACCGAGGATCATCCTGGGATGGCGGCGATCATCGAACAACGATAACCAATGGAGAAAGAAAAATACGGACAAGATCGACAACCACTCTGGTGGTAATCGTGGCCATGAAAATAGAAGAAGCGAGTCGGGGGGGAGATTTTAAAAAGAGGAGATTCAACAATGACACTGCGAAGACGTCAGCACTAGCAGTAACTGGTTTTAAGGGAGGAAAATGACCACCGGTCGTATGCTATAAATGTGGAAAAGAGGGACACATCAACCCAAACTGTCCACAACAGTTCAAGGTATACTATAATTGTGGAAAGGAAGGACATATCTCTCGAGATTGTACGGTAGCAAAACCAAGCCTAGTGGGGATGGTGACTCAAAAGGCTGTCCCAGAAAAGTCAAAGTCAACGGTTCCTGGAAGAGCGTTTGTCGTGACTGGTCAACATGCGAGGAACCTAAACGAGGTGTTCACGGGTAAGCTAATTATAAATTCATGCGAAGTTTATACATTACTAGATACCGGTTCTACCCATTCATTTATCTCTCCTGCTTATACTCAACGTTTAAACTTGACTCCGGAGAAAATTAGACTTTGACTTATCTGTTGAAACTCCGTTATGAGAAACTTTCGTTACATCCACTGTTTATAAATATTATTTGATCCAAGTTGGCACCATCGCATTACCCGTTGACCTTATTTCTTTAAAGATACTTGCTTTTGATGTGATTTTGGGGATTGATTGATTAACTACTCATCATGCCAAAATTGATTGCTTTAAATAAGGTTGTTAGTTTTCATATTCCTAAGCAACCTGTTATTCGAATTCAAGCAACCAAACCATTGAAGTCAAACACTTTCATATCAAGTCATAAAGTCATTCGTTTATTGAAAAACGGATGTCAAGTTTTCTTAGCCCATGTTATGGACTTAAACAAAAATACGTCAGATTTGAATGATATTTCTATTGTTAGTAAATTTCCTGATGTATTTCTTGAAGAATTTCTTGGCTTACTCCCAAAGTGTGATATTGAATTTTGTATCGACTTTGAACCCGGTACAAAACCCATTTCTAAAATCTCATGGCTCTATTGAACTTGAGAGTTAAAATTCAACTATAAATTTGGTACCGAGCCTTTATCTGGTGACTTCCTTTGTGGAATGCATGCAAAGCCGAACTCTCTCCGTGGGGGACGCCATATTAAATGCGGTAGTAAAGCGATAGGTGTCATTGTGACGTCTTATCCAAGATTGGGATATGAGTCACGATTGAGAGCAACCTAAGTCGATGTCGAAATCGTAGCTTTCATGCTTAAATTGGTTATTATCGAAGATTTTGTGGAAATATTTTCTCGAATCGCTACTCCATTAACACAGCTGACTCGTAGAGATACAAAATTCGAATGGAGCAAGGAATGTGGGAAGAGCTTCGAAGAACTCAATAGGAGACCCATTTCAACACATGTTACGACCATACCATCTGGAAAAATGAGCGTGGTAGGTGACGTGTTGAGTAAAAGATCGTGTATCTGATCTGAATGACGATATTGTCAAAGACCCATTTCATATAACTTACAAATGATAGATATAGAGTTAAAGACTCTAGGGACTCACGTGATGATATACAAGTAGAACAGACTTTTAATCGATAAAGTTAAAAAGCGTTCAAGCTACACACCGGAGCTGATGAATATGAAGAAGGAGGTACAAGAAGTTGTTATTCCAAAAGCGAGAATTGGCGAGGTGAGGAAAGCTCAAACCTTCGATATATTAGTTCATTTGAAATCCTAGATCGAATAGAAACTGTGGCCTATAGACTCGTTTTACCGCCAAGTAGGACGTGTGTTCATAACGTTTTTCACGTTTCGATGTTACGTAAATATGTGGACGACCCGAACCATGTTATTGAGTTAGAACCGGACGAGATAGCCGAAGACTTAACGTATGAAGAGGTACCTGTCAAGATTTTAGATAGGAAGGAGCATGTCCTACGTACGAAGGTCATACCACAAGTTAAAGTTTTGTGGAGAAACCATGCTATTGAGGAAATGACCTGGGAGTTGGAAATGGAAATAAAAGCGAGGTATCCTCATCTTTTGGAAACACCAGGTACATACATCAATTTCGAGGACGAAATTTCATAAGGGGGAGAGGTTGTAAGACCCCTAATTTTTTTTTTAATAAAATGGAATTTCCTCTATTTATTATTTTGAAATAGTAAGGGTTGAATTGATTAATGTGGTTAGTTATGAGTAAAATGCGCAAATATTTTAAATAAGCAAGTGGTTATAAAATATTCATTGTTGTTTGGGAATATTCGTTTGGTGGTGGAATATTCTTACTTTGTAGGGAATATTAAATGCGACCAGTAGCGACCTTGTGTGGGCCCCATAACGAAAAGCGATTGGATGAAGAAAAGACAAGTATGAGTTGTTTATAAATAATGGCGTAGTAGTTATTCTGAGTTAATCTTTGTTGGAATACCCGTTGGTTAAAACACAAGATGTCTGCGTTGTTGCCGCGATGATACACTGCAGGTATTGCACCAATTATTGATTCTTTACGTGAAGGCACTACTCAATAATTATTACGATAATTCTTTTCGCTCATTATTTTATTTTATTGATTCAATAATTCTTTGCGTTGATATTTTATATTCTTTGTTGTTTCAATAATTGTCACTTTACACATTATTTTCCATTATCGAAGCAATAATTCATATTATCTGAATAATATTATTAGAAAACATTATTGGCAATATCTAGAAAGTTACATCTAAGGAGAGGTTTGGTCACAATAATTGCATGCGTCGATGAGGAGAAATTCTTATTGGAAAGCCCTCTTTTCTGAGAACTACTTTCAGTTGTCGATCTTGTGATTACGTAATATTATTTGTGAATAATTAATTATTGATTTATATGATGAGGAAATATTCATTTTATGTGGATATAGATGGAGAAAATTTTTAAAGTGACAATTGTTAAAAATTGATATTTTATCTTTTTGATAAAATAATATTTTATTATATTATTATAATATAATAATGGTGATATTTTACAATGAATGTGAGATATATGAGTATATGAGGAGAAAGAGTATTTTTGTTACAAAATTGTTTAAAACATGTTGGTGGACCCATTTCTTGACCGAAATTTGATTATAGCACACATAAAATCGTCTGCTTTTATGGATTTGATCAATTTACATTTGGAATTTGGAAAAACTTTCTTCTGCAAAGTTTTAGAGAATTGAATTTCCTATAAAAAATCACGAGATTTGAATTTTCTGATAAAAGGGCTATTTATTATGAATTATTGAAGTTTCGAAATTCTGAAATAATTGATTTTTGGAAGTTTTAATTATATTAATTAAGAAAAACATTTTTTTGATTTAGTTGACTATTGGTGGGATATTTGGATCTGATTTGGTGTGTGTAGGATTTTAATTTATATATATATATATATAATATTATATTAAATTTTACTAACTTTGGTGTTACAAGCATTTTCCTATAAATAGGGTGTTTAGGTTAGAATTGAAAATCACACCGAAGCTACTGATTTCTCTCTCTTCTCTCTCTCGATATATTGGCGTATTCTTGTGAGTATTTTAGTACTTTGAGTATTGCTTATCTGATTGCAAGTTTTTTCAACACTATATCCGATATTCGATCGGAATCTTATTCTTTCTGAGGTAAGGGATGTTATTTTATTCGAAAATGATATTATTTCTTCAATATCATTATCTTAGAAATATTGGTTGGAAATTTTATCAAATTTAGAACTTTTTTCATGTCGGGGTTACTTATTTATGAGTTCTTATTCACGAGTTACTATTCATGAGTTCTATTCACGAGTTCTTATTCATTCACGAAGCGTGATGATGTTTTTTTGTGAAATTTCTATCTTTTGAGGTCGAAGTTACTTATTCACGTATCGACCTTTATTCACGTATCTGACCTTTATTCATGAATACGATACTATTCACAGAAAAATTAAATTTTCTTTTCTGTGTCCAAAGTTGTCTGTTATGATTCATATCTTTGATTGGATCTATGTTTTGATCTTCATTCTTGAATTTTACTCCAATCTGGTTATTTAAGAAGTATTTTTGTACTGGGATTATTTAAAGTACGAATCCTTAATACTTGTTCTTTTGTTTCACTAGATTCGTTTTCTTTAAAATATTTTTCATCATCCTCAGTCCTAAATGATGATATTACTGAATATCTTTGGCCTGTAGTGAAAAGATGAATGATTTCTTGATGAATATCTTTGGCTCGTAGTGTAAAGATGAACAGTTGTTGAGATGAACATGACCGAATGATTAATATCTTTGGCCCGTAGTGCAAAAGATGAGCAGTGTTTAGATGAACATGACCAACTGATGAATATATTTGGCTTTGTGGTGCAAAGATGAATATTTGATTCCGGATATATATATGATTGATGTTACGAGGATAAAATATCGACGATGAACTTTTAAATTCATATATAGAAGATAGTAGTTTGCATTCTCTACTTAACTTTTCTAATGAATTATTATTTCATTGCGAAGATTGATTTAAAAGCTGGTTTGTCTATTGTATTCTATTAGATTTTTCCATGTTGAGGACTAACGATAATTTGTTCTATATTATCTTAGTCATAACGTTCTTCTTGGGCTAGTTGAGCTCACCTTTTCCTTGTTGTTCCATTTTTCTTCTCAGGAGGCGAGAATGTAGCGAGTACTAGTCGGGGTGTGGAATGATGGTTCTAGAAGTTGTTCTAGTAGTCCTCACTATTCTGTAAAATAGTGTATTAATAATTATAATGAGGACTTATTTGAGTGTGGATATTGTCTAGATGACAATATTTGTATTTAAACTCACAGTTTTTATGTTGTATTAATAAAGTTGTAGTTGTTTCTGTACCATGTATTTGACGACTCAGAATGAGTGTTGTATACCTATTTTGGGGGCGTCACAAGGGGCGACTATGGAAAGTATTAATTTATGTGCATTTAGATTTTAATAATGACAATATACTTTGTATGGAGTTATTTTGAGTGAACAAGTTTGGTCTATATGGACTGATTTGATCATATATGGTGTTGCTAAAAGTGGAGTTATATATGATGAATTCATGAAGGCCCAACTTGGAAATAAAACTTCATAGAGTTGGATACTGGATCTAGGTCGTTAAGAAATCACTTAGGGTATAATGTAAGTTTTTCTTAGCCAAAAATTTTAATTACAAGGCATTATTTAATTGCTAGAAATATAATTTTAAATATATCTTAACATGGATTAAGGATCTAAAATTACAGAATCTGAATATGTCAACAACTATTTTTATTGAGTATCTATTGGCATAATCTTATTAAATCTTGTTGGGGATATCTTTTCTTTTAATTAAGATTTTTTCAAATTAATTTATTATGAAAATCAAGATATTTGAAAAACTGTTTTGAAAAGAAATCTTATCAGAGTTTTATGCTAACAATATTATAGAGCCGTTGGACCTTATATTATATATAGGGAACTGATATTCCACATGATTCTTCTCATATGAATAGTAAATGGATCCCACATTCATATGAGAGAGATCATTTTTTATGTAGAAATATCAGTTTCTTTATATATATATTCATCCTTCCTCGTCAAATTTACAGCAATCAATTGTGTTTTGTTCTTAATTGTGTTTTGATCTAGTAATGGATATGATTGTAGAAAGGATTCGAAGTTCTAAAGGTTGCAGAGGTGCAAGGGCAGTTGTGTCCAACACATAACAGAGCTTCTTTGTACATGGAGTAATTTTGTAAATTGTCTGAATATCAATTTAATAAAAGGAGTCTTCAATACCAATTGGTATTGGGCGTGTATTAGACCACTATATTAGAGGATAAGGGTTGAACCTCGTAAAAAATCTTGCAGTGCTTATTATTTTGTCATTTCTACATTTGAACATCTCTTATATATATATATATATATATATATATATATATATATATATATATATATTGTTTTCCATATTAATAATGCTAATTAATCCGGACACCAAAATTCACAAGTCTTACATGCCTAGATTATAACAAAAATACACCTTAGTATAAGGTATACACTAAAATACATAGGTCTTAATTACCTGTCCAATTTAATCCTGTAGCAGAAAATTTAAAGTTGTCATTGTTAATCACTTAGAACATATACACTTAGCTATTCACCCCGGTGTACATATATTCAGAGTTACATTTATCAAAGCTAGACTCTACTAATATTTTTCTTAGCAGACCTTAGGGCAAAATCTTATGACACACCTTAACTTTCAAGAAGGGCAGTCCACTAGCAGGCCCCCACTGCTGCTCGGGAGTGAGAACTTCAATTTCTGGAATATCAGAATGAAGATTTATCTCAATAGGGACATATGGGAATAGTGGGTAGTTGAAAATGGACCAGTCATCTAAAGACATGATGATGGCAGACCCAAGACCCTCATGGGAATGGATTTTAATGAATCATACATGGTATCCTACGAATTCAATGTTATGAACATGCTGCAAAGTGGTATGATACAATATGAAATCGACAAGGTATTAGCGTGCAATGTGACGCCCCCAAAATAGGTCCATTCCACCCAACCCATTCTGAGTCACCAAATACATGGTACAGAAATAACTATAACTTTATTATTACAACATATAAACTGTGAGTTTAAATACAGATATTGTCGTCTAGACAATATTCACACGCAAATAAATCCCCATCATAATTATTGATACATTATTTTATAAAAATGGTGAGGACTACTAAACAACTCTCTCTAGAACCTTCATTCCATACCCCGACTAGTACTCGCTACATTCTCGCCTCCTGAGAAGAAAAATGGAACAACAATGAAAAGGGTGAGCTCAACTAGCCCAGTAAAGAATATTATGACTAAGATAATATATAACAAATTATCATTAGTCTTCAACAGGGAAAAATCTGATAAAATATAATAGACAACAAGTTTTAGATCAACAAATGCAAAATGACAACGAAGAATCCATTAGAAGAGTCACATAGAGAATGAATTCTACTCGCTTTCTAAGATTTAAAAGTCCATCATCAATATTTCATCCCCGTAACAACAATCAATATAAATCTTTAATCATCTTTGCACTACAGGCCAAAGATATTCATTTGTATCACCATTGGTCATGTTCATCTCAACACTGCTCATCTTTGCACTACGGGCCAAAGAGATTCATCGATTTAATCATTCATCTTTTACTACAGGGCCAAAGATATTCATCAAGTATCACCATTGAGGACCGAGGATGATGAAAAACATTTTAGAAACGAATCCGAAGAAGATGTAAGGACAAATATTAGGGATTCGTATTTCGGTTTATCCAAATTCAATAATACTCCATAATAACCAAGTGTGAAGTAGAATTCACAAATAAAGATCAAAACATGGATACAATCAAAGATAGTAACAATAAAAGACATCCGGAAGAAAAGAAAATTTCATTTTTCGGGTGAATAAGATCAGATTTTGTGAATAGTCCGTGATATCGTGAATAGTAACTCCGAATCTGACACAAAAAGATAGAAATTTCACAAAAAACATCTTCACGCTTAATGAATAAGTACTGTGAATAGTAATTAAGTGAATAAGAACTCATGAATAGAACTCGTGAATAAGAACTCATGAATAGTAACTCGGACATAAAAAAGTTCCAAATTGATAAAAAGTTCGTAACAATATTTCGGCATAATGATATTGAAGAGGATAATATCATTTAAGAAGAAACAACATCCTTACCTCAAAATAACCGTATTTCATTTGAATTTCGGTATAGTCTTGTGAAACTCTTACCGTGAGAAACACTCAAAGTATACTCACAAGAATACGCTTCGATAATATAGAGAGAGAGAAAAAACTTTGTTTCTGGTGTGATTTTCAATTCTAACTTAGCCCTCTATTTATAGGAAAATGTTAGAACGCTAAAGGAGACTAAAATAATAAAATATCATTTTCTTTTTCTTATTCCACACCAACCTTCACCAACCAATTTTGAAAGCCATCAGCCATCTTTGAACAAAAATAGCAGCCCACATGTGTATTCCACACCAACCAAAAAGTGGGTCCCACCCATAAATTAATAAAAATCATTTTATTCTCCAAAACTTCAACAATTCATAAAAAATAGCTCGGTTATCAAAAAATTCGAAACTCGCGATTTTCCATAGAAAATTCCATTATCTACAACTTTACAGAAGGAAGTTTTCTCAAATTCCAAACAGAAATTGACCAAAATCCACAAACGTCCGATTTTACAGTCTATAATAAATTTTCGGTCAAGAATTGTGTCCACCGACACACAAAACATGTGTTAAACATTTAATCCAAAAAATACTCTTCCTCCTTATTTATTCATATATCTCACATTCATTGTAAAAATATCACCATTAATATATTATTAAAATAATATATTTAAATAAATTATTTTATCAGAAAAAGATAAAATATTAATTTTCAACAATTGTCACATTAAAAAATTTTCTCCATCTATATCCACAAAAATAAACGAATCCATCATTTATATCAAATAAATATTTCACTATCATATAAATCAATAATTAATTATTCACAAATAATATTACAGAATCACAATTATGACAACCAGTAGTTCCTGTGGAAAGGGGGCTTTCCATAAGGATTTCTCCTTCTTTGGCGCGTAATTAGGTGACCAAACCTCTCCTTGAAGTGAAATTTTCTAGACATTGCCAATAATGTTATCTCGATAATATTATTCAAATAATATGAATTATTGATTTGATAATGGAAAATCTTGTGTAATGACAATTATTGAAACAACAAAGAATATAAAATATCAACGCAAAGAATTATTGAATCAATAAAATATAATATTAAATAGTAACTACATGTAACAATTATTGAGTAGTGCCTTCTTTACGTAAGGATCAATAATTCAACAATATCATGCAATACTGTCTGGTATCTTTCTGTGCAACCACGCATATTACTGTATTTTAACCACCAGGTAACCCAACAATGTTAACGGTAACAATTTATGCCGTTATTTATAAAACTCAATCTTTGTCGTTTTCTTTCATCCATCTGTTTTCCGTTATGGGGCCCACAAATGACTGCGCCGTCGTACGGAGATTCCCGACAAAAGAATATTCCACGACCAAACGAATATTCCCCGACAATAATGAATATTTTATAAACACTTGCTTATTTTGTAAACTTTGCACATTTCACCCATAACCAAAGCATTATATCAAATTACCACCTTATTAATCAAGAATAATAATTAGAGGAAATTCGATTTTATTTATAAAAAGTTGGGGTCTTACATGCAACACAACAAAAGAAATTGGGATACTATCATCATGAGCCATGAAGGAACGTCCAAGGTGAAAGAAGTGAAGCTTAGCATGTTGATGCAAGAGTACGAGTTGTTCAAATTAGAGAAAGATGAAACAATTAATGAAGCTAAAGGGAGGTTTTTCACACTAATGAATTCACTCAGTATGCTTGGGAGGAGAATTGTAGGGAAATTAATAGAAAGATATTAAGAGTCATACCCAAACAGTTCGTTCCAAAAGTCACCACCCTCCAACGGAACTTCCAACGAAATATATTCGTCCGAACTTCCAACGGAATATTCTGTCGGAAATAAATTATTCTCGACGGAATAACCTTATTTCTGACGGAATATTCTGTCGGAATTAGCCGTTTTCCTTATAGTGCAATACCTTCAAGCCATGACCTTTTAAGTGAGCTTGTGGTGGGTTAAGATAACCCCAAAAAGATATTATTGTGCTATTATTTGAACGGATTTCATTCGATTCGGACTTAGGATTTGATCCAAGATTTATTCCAAACTCGGGATTTGACATGGATTTTTCAAATAACACAAACATGTTTTTTTTATATAAAGATAACATAGACATGACTACAAAGTAAATATTAATTAGCTGTGAGACCTCAGATTTTATGAATAAATATTTAATTTTCTCGAAATAATTTTTTTAAATATTATGGTGTGGATTTGATATAATATTATAGTTGTAGGTAGTATTTACAAATTTTGCAAAGTAAGCAAGTGGTTATATAATATTCGATTGGTTGGGGAATATTCGTTTTAACAGGAAATATTGTACGACGGCACAATCATTGGTGGACCCCACAACGGAAGTATTGTCGTAGTTAGAAAATGACAAAATTATCTTTCTATATAAATAACGGCGGAATTTTTGCCGTTAAAACTGTTGAACTACCCGGTAGTAAAAGTACAAAGAATACGCGTGGTTCATAGTAGCACTACAGTATTGATTATTGATACTTACGTGAAAGTCACTTAGTTATACTCAATTATTACTACAATAATTCTTTGCATCATATCTCTCGTATTATTGATTCAATTATTATTACTGATTATCTATATAATATGTTATATTATTAAATCAATAATTGAGACGACAAAGTTATTCATATTATTATTTGCAATATTGACAATGTCTGTAAGTTACATCGAGGAGAGGTTTGGTCACCTAATTGCGCGCATGAATAAGGAGAAATCCTTATCGGAAGCCCCTCTTTCACAGGAACGACACGGTTGCTAAATATTGTGAATTATAATATTAATGATGAATAAGTTCGTGTTGATTAAAGATGTATTTTATAGTTCCATTGTGTTGGAATTATTTGTGTTAATGAAAATTGTCATTTATTTCGATAATAATTGATGTCTGGAGGTTATATTGTTCAATCGGGTATTCGGGGCACTTTTCGTGTCGGAGTACTATTCACGAGTTACAATTCATGAATTACTATTCACGGGGTACTATTCACCCGTAGGATATATTTCTTTTTGGTCCAAATCATTTTGGGTACAATATTATTCCATGAGGAGATGTGCTAATTTTTCAGACCGTTGGTTGAAGATATAATAGTAAATCAATATGGAACGCTGGTAGAAAGTTATAATAGTAAATCAATATGGATCATTTGTTTAAAGTTTTAATAGTAAATCAATGATGACCGTTGCTTTAAGTTTTAATAAGAAACCAATATGGATCGTCCGCTTAAAAGTAAATCAATCTGGACCGCTTCATGAATTAATTCTTATTCACCTATTCTCCTATAAATAAGCTCATTCCTTCATATTTTTTCACTTCAATTCAAAACTCTAGAGAAAAACTATAGAGAGAAAGAAGAAAAGTATTCACACTTCACTACTTCAAGATTCAGCTTTTCTAAGGTAGGAAATATTATTTGTTGTACTCATAAGGGGTATTCTTTCTTTCTTATTCATGAAGAGAACTTCATTATTCTATTCTTTATTATTCGCTTGGAATAACTTTGTATCATGCGGATACCCTATACTTGGTGAAATTCTTCATTATTCCATTCTTATTATTCTCATTGGAATAACTTTGCTTATCTAAATACCGCATACATGGTGAAATTATTCTAATATTCCGCTTCTTTATTATTCTCGCTCGGAATATCCCGTCGTATCGCTCTGTTACTGGTTCCATTATTTACTATTCGTCGGAATATCCATGCATGCACGCGTTCTGCCGGACACTGGTTCCATTATTTATTATTCATTGGGAATAATATGTTTGCATCTGATCTATCGCACGCGCGGTGAATCCTTCATTATTCCATTCTTTATTATTCTCATTGGAATAACTTTGCCTTGTGGATTACCACATGCACGGTGAATGATCTGTGTATTCATTCCTTATTAAATTGTGAAAATGATCCAGTGATATTTGGCTTACCGCATGGCGGTGAAAAATCCATTTGCGGCCAGATATTATATTATACTCAACTGTTAAAGCTTTGGCTTCTATACTCCATGAAATTAGTGGAATATCCATGATATTTATGCTTCTTCATCCAAAGATATCTTTTCATGAAAATATTCTTCCGAGCATTCTTGAATTTTATCGCACAAAGCGATGATCATGTTGACAATTTGGACGTTATTGAGTTCGGGGATAAATTAACTTATAAATCTTTAAAATTTATTCTTGAACTTGCTTTTATTGAATTGTCATCAACCTCATGCTTATATTATGTTGAAAGTCATCTTTGGCTTACGTGCATAGATGGACTTGGTATGATTATGACCGCAGATTATTCGGTATAATCATGATCGTAATGTGACGAATGATGTGGTAAAAGTCCTCATTGGCTTGTAGTTCATTGGTGGACGATTGTTGGTATGATTATGACCAGGGATTATCTCGATATAGTCACGACCATTGATGATTATATGAATATCCTTGGCCGTGGAGCGGGGATGATTCGATTTTATTTATTAAAATCGAGTCTCAATGATAAAGTTGATGAAAATTTTTTAAATCATGAAGGCGATGAGATTTTATATTTTACTTGACTCTTCTAATGGATTGCTTATTCTAACGTCGCAGCTTTTGATCTAAAATTTGTTGTCTATTATATTCTATCGCTTGTTATACTGTTGAAGGCTATTGATAATTTATTCTCGCATTATCTTAGTCATAATATTTCTTCTTTGGGCTAGTTGAGCTCACCTTTTCTTTCACCGCTCTTCTTCAAGAAATGAGAACGTGCTTTGGGACTAATCGGGGAGCGTGAGTGATGGTCCTAGATGGTGCATTAGTAGTCCTCATTATTCGTGAAATAGTGTGATAATAAATGTAATGAGGACTCCATTGAGTGTGGATATTGTCTGATGACAATATTTGTATTAAAACTCACATTTATGTTTTGTCGTATTTCACACGATCGTTGTATAATTAAGTTGTATTTGTATTCAGTACCTTGTATCAGGCGACTCAAGATGGGTGATGTATATCTGTTTTGGGGCGTCACATTAGCAGTTTTTCTTAAGTTTTTTATTTAATCATAATAAATAAAGAAATTAAAAACCAACTGAACGGTGAGCTACTTGTACTATTTTCTTTTTCTTTTTAAAATTTGAAATAAATATAAATTGATTGAAGATAATGATTTATTATATTATTAAATAGATAAATAATAATTAAAATTTTGAGAAGATAATTATAATTATTAAATATTTATTTAAATATTAAAATATTGAATTATATGTTATAGGTTACTTCGATAACATTTGAATAGAGTGTATTTTTATTTAGTTATGCTTTTATGAAAAATAATTATTTTAATTTTATTTAAGTTTAATAAATTTATATTAATTTTTATATTGACAAAATTTACTTGAAATTTTAATCCGAATAGAAATATGAAACTTAAGCTCTAATAAGTTTTATTTTTGTTATGACAATTAGTTAGTAATGAATTTACTATAATTTTTCAACTAATTTTACAGTTGTTATGTTTTAAAAAAAAAAAATTACATATATTATTAATACAATTGATCATGTGATTTGATATAATTTCAAATTTTAATAAATTTAGAAATTTGGATAATATATGTTTAATTATTATAAATTTGTATAGTAGTTATATTTTTTATGGGGAAATGAGCTCAAGGGATTGGGTGAAAGCAGCCACAGACAAAAATTTTTGAGAGAAAATCTAAAATAAAAAATTTTAGAGAAAGACGAATGCATAACATATTAGAAATGGAAGGTGAAAGAATATAGGAATTAAATATCATAAATAATTTATTTAATTGGATCATAATAATGATAAGTTTGAAATTTAAAATATGAGTTTATCTATATTTGACTCATAACTATATGGTTTCAATCCACAAAATCCATAATAAAAATAGGTAATGTGATTTTAGTTTTTAAATAGAATCATAATCAAAATTTTAAACTAAAATCAATCCATAATCATATTTTTGTCAGACCATTAGATATGACATTAATTTGTTTAGATGGAAAGTTAGGACCATGCAGTGGCGAAGCTATGTTAAAAATGTGTTTTTTGATCCCAGTTAAAAAAAAATTGATACAAAGCACAGTCGGGCATTTTTAACACATTTTTGATCTCACGTACATCGAGAAGAAAGTATTTGATTGCATTGACAATGAAAATATTATGCAACGATTTCAACGAATGAAAACACGCAGAAGACAATTGTAATTATTATATTCTAATTCTACTAGTTATTTTTTATGGATAAGTTTGATTACTACAACAATGACATATTATATTTTTGTGGTTAGATATTTGAGTCGTTTTTTGTTACTATAATTATCAATTTTAATTTATTGTCTGATCATTTCTAATTATTAACCCCACTGCTGAACCAATCCTAAATTTTCGCCACCAATTCGACCAGGTAAAGATATGACGACACAATTAGAAGAAAACAAAATTGCATAATTTTTGTAGATAGAAAGTTAGGATGAGGGTAAACAAAATTACATAATTAAATTTCATATAATATTTATATTATTAAAGTAATAAGTGTGATATAAGTGTCATTTATTATAACAATATAAATATTTCTCTAGAATTATCAACTGTCTTAACAAAGCAGAGTTTGTGGTTGCTTTCTATATATGGATGGTGATGTCAACTGCCGCGCGTGGATGTTGAACAAAAATAATTTAGATTCAGAGCTCATCAATACCTGAAGATTGAATGCATGAATATGTAAAACAATGTGTTTCAGAATTCTGTGTGCTGCCATTGCAATGCTTTCGTCATGCATATATATATATATATATATATATATATATATATATACCCCTTGACAATAGAGTGACAACTTGCAGTTGTAAAGAAAAGACCATGACTTTTTCGGGAAGGCAGTAATAAGCTACTTCATTTATAAGTCCTCTTGTTATTATTGATAGTAAAAAATGGAAGATACCTTAGTGGCCGTATCTAACATATATACTTCGTAGGGTTAAAATTATTCGTTCTTAGATTTTTAAAATAAATTCAAGTGTACCGATTTGATGCAAAGAATATAAAAAGTATATGAATATATGTAAAAAAAAAATTGCATTCTCTAAGATTTTATTAAAAAAAATCTTGAGATTAACTAAGGTGCATGCATGGATATCTCCCGCGCAGCCTATAGTAATTTAGTTACTAGAGCATTCTGGATTCTTTCCATTCATGCAGATTCTTTGAATTCTTGCCGACCAATGGCATATAATATATATCTAGCTTTCTTCAAAAAAATTATGTGGACATAAAAATTAAACATAAATGTATTTAAACTTTAATTATTTAAATTTTAATCTTTAATGATGGGTCAAAATATATATAAATGAAGTTTAAATATACTCATGTCAAATTTTTATGTTCATCCTGAAAGAATTCAGGTTTCTTTGATTAGGTCAACTGGTCAAGGGGAAAAAGTATACAAAACACGTGCATGCTGGTCTACAACCAGACTACTCCTGACTTGGCATATGAAGATCAAATATGGTCATGGCATATTGGCATGGACTGGTGAATGAAACTATTGTTAATTTCACCCTACGATTAAATACGGCGTACGGAAAATTTATGGAGGTGAGTAATATTTGCAAATGTATATAAGATTATAATTTAATATTTTTATCCACTCAAATAAAAGTTTGATTCGAATTTAATTTAAAATATCAATAAATGTTGTTGAGATACGTGTCAAAGTCACTGAATGCATATTCGCACAACAGACATTAAAATATGTTTTTGCAAATATCAGCATGACAGCACCTTTAACAATATTGTAATGGCTTAATGACCAAGTACATTAATGTTTTAAAATGAGTATGATTTCATGATCATATTCATTATATTTGAACAAATTGTTATCTTGGGCGCTGATTAAAGTTACTTTTGTTTAAATATTTTTGTACTTTTAAAATGAGACGCTCAAATTTTTAAAGATGGATCTATAGAAAATGGAGACCATTGCTGTAAGCCCTCGTCCATGATCCAAACTTCTATGTATTACATAGACTGTAATTCATAAGAAGCCTTCCAATGAATTTTGATTAAGGTAATATGTTTTCAATAATATTCTAAGTCTGTCCATAATTATGAGAATAAAATGTAAATTCAATCAATCAAAAATCCCAAGAATCAAATCGCAGCGTACGTGGTGATTTTAATTTCTTTTTATATAGTATATATGCGTGCAAAGTCCAAAACTAAGTAAAAATACCAAAGCAACATTGGCCATTATTTCTCAGGTGTATCTTAGGAAGATTTCATGAATTTGATCACACATCAAGACTTCACTCCAAGAATATTTTTTGGGAATTGTTATTTTCATGAGAATTTTGATATTTGTACAAGGTGTTATTCAAGTTTCATTTATTATTCATATGAGAGAAGACTTGTAGAACTATAAGATTTTTTTGTAAAAATATCAATTTCCTATATTTTTTGTCATCGTACCTATTCTGACCTACATACAAATTATATAATCAGTTTTAGAAAAGAAAAAAAAATCTGATACTAATCTAATCCAAAATTAGTGGGGTCATTATATATCCTAATCTCTATGATATGGGTATCCGATGGATGCTCCACCACATAGAATCCAATACTTAAAAATAAGTAGTACAATCTAGATTTAACTAATTCCTCATTTCCAAATTATAAAATTATGATTGACTTTTAAAAATTAATTTAAAATATTTTTAAATTTAAAATTGAGATGATTTATTAAACATTATAAAAAATAAATCTTACAAAGAATAGTATTTTTGAGATAATTTACCATATTCATGTATGGACTAAAAGTATATAAATTCATGTTAATTTTGTGTTTGAAAATATCTTTAGTTGACTTTAAAATGTTAACAATAATCTTATAATTTGAAACCGTAAGAGTAATACTTTGAGTTAAAGTTACAATCTTTACCCTCGAACAGTAAAAAGGGGTTCAAATTTCAAAAGTTCTTTTGAATATCACAAATTCAATCCAAATTTTATTTTGATACAACAATATAGAAACTTCGGGGAAATGACATGCTTGTTACAAGATACATAAAATTATTCATGTCTCTTAGCCACCTTTGCTTACTCCTATATATATGTGTGGGTAGTCAACAAATAAGAGTCTCATAAATTTATGGCACCAAATTTGAAATCAAAAGCAACGTTAAAACAAAGCATGGAAAATACTTCTAAAGGAAAAGACATGCAAGATAAGGAAGGGAAAGGAAGGGAAGAGGTTCGGCACCGGGGCGTTCGACGGAGGCCGTGGGGGAAGTATGCGGCGGAGATACGGGATCCATCTCGGAACGGGCAGCGGCTGTGGCTAGGAACATTTGAAACGGCGGAGGAGGCTGCTAGGGCTTATGATAAAGCGGCATTTAGCTTAAGGGGTCATCTTGCTATTTTAAATTTCCCTAATGAGTATTATTCTCAATTGGCAGATTGTCCTTATCCACCATCATCATATTCATCATCTTCTTCTAATGTTGCTAAAGGTAGTTCATCAAATGAGAAAGAGAGACAAGTTATTGAGTTTGAATATTTGGATGATAGTGTTTTGGAGGAGCTTCTTGAATCCGAAGAAAAGAAGAAAGCAAACAAATATTGATATACAAACGGTAGCTTCATGCTGCTGCTGCTGCTTCTTCTTCTTCTTCTTCTCTTTTTGGCCTTTTTCCTTTTTCCTTTTGCACCCTAACTAATTATATCCTTTTGAGTTTCTGCTTATGAAAAATGAAGTGAATGATGGAAAACGATTTGGATTTCAGATAGTTCAAATTGGACAGTCCATTAGCACAGTGCTACAGAAATAAGTTGCATTTGAATATATAGTTGAGAGTTGCAATTAAATAATACTTGTATAACAAAGGTCATTCGAAATGCAACTCTTTGCTGTATCAATGCAACTCTTTTCTATAAACTGCATGCCCAGACTCCCCATTTCAAACTGCTTGGAATCAAAATCAGATCACAAATGTTTCTTTTCTTCCATGAAGCGAAACGGAACATTTATGTAAGGGACTCCATTTTTGTAATATTTTTGGGTGTTTTCAAAGCTGTATTAGATTCCATTCAATTCTCAGGTTGAAATGGTCTAGTACTTGGTTAGATATAGAAACAGTCATCATTATTTAATGTGTTTCATGGTGTGTGTTGTGTGAGTAGGAAACAATGTAAACATGTTAATGTATGGGGGTCAACTATTTTGTAATATTTGTGCATGTGTGTGTATGTATATATCTATAAACTTTGAACCAATTTTCAAAAATACAAAGATGTGGAGATGAAATATTAATTAATACTTAATAATGTACACACAAATGAAAATTGAAAATATAAGCATGGAAGAAGATAAAGACCTAATCACCCAAATGGCTGAAGATTAGAATGGTGTGTTTATGGGTATCAAATACCTCAAGGAAATAAAATGAAGTCATTGTAATTGCACATAAGTTAGTCTAAATACCAAAATAAATAAAAGCTGAAAAAATAGTAGAAAATTTAATCGTTACAAATTTTATTTTATACGAAGGAAAGATCAAGAATTTTAATACTTATAGCTTCAATTGCACTGCAGCTGCTTTTGTATGTGCATGGATGTAGAGGCTAAGTATGTTATAAAGTTTTGGTGGGTACTTGTTGGTGAAGGTAGGCAGATATCTATACAAAACTGACGAAATCACAGCAAGTAAAAGATGATCATCATTATCATCATCACTTTATAGAGGTTCTTGTTTCATCAAAGATAAATACAGATCAAGATTCTGAAGATAATTAAGAATAAAGGTTAATTGTCAAGGTCATGATCAATGGACCGACGCAATAGGAAATAGTAAGTAAAAGGGTTCAAGTTTGATTTAAAGTTGTTCAGAATTGTTCTTCATATCTTCAAATTGTATCGCCAAGTTGCACCGGATTAAGTAGCTAATCCTTAAGAATCTTCTGTCTGTAGTCCACATGCGTTATCTTGGGAAATTAGTGAAAATTTTAAAACAAATCACGATTTGTGATCAACTTGTCTTTAAAGTTGTTCCCACATATTCAGTAGTATGTTTTATCTGCCAAATATAGTAGTTATTTGAATTCATAGCACATATTTGTTAGGATCTATAGTTCGTACTTGCTATGAATTCATCTCTATGTACTATCTATTTTAAACACCAACAAACAAGAATAAAAAAGTCAAATCAGTCGCCCGCTACTAATAGTAGTGGATGGTTAAAAAATACAATTTATCCGCTACTTATAGTAGTAGACGCTAATCAACTTCCAAATGAAAAAGGGTTTAGCTTTATTAACTAGAGTTTAGGGTTTATATATAAACTAGAATTTAAAGTTTAAAAACTAGGGTTTGTTAACAAGGATTAAGGTTTTATTAACCAGGGTTTAGAGTTTACTCACTGGGTTTTAGGGTTTATTAACTATAGTTTAGGATTTATTAATTAGGGTTTAAGATTTATTAACTAAGGGTTAATAAGGTTGATAAACCCTAAACCTTGGTTATTAAACCCTAAACCATGATTTATAAACTCCTAACTCAGGTTAATAAATTTTAAACTCTAGTTAATAAAGTTAAACCCTTACTTACGTGAAGAGGGATGAAGAATTTTGATTAGCGTCCGCTACTATTAGTAGCAAATACATTGTGTTTTTTTAATCGTCTGTTACTATTAGTACGGACGAAAGTTTTGGCTTTTTTAATTTCATTTGTTGATATTTAAAATGGTCGATAGAGATTGGTGTATGCTCATACCCTAATTCTTATTGGCCCTTAGATATTCAATTGTACGGTGAAAGATATTTCTATTTGCTGGAATAGTGTCCATAACAAACATTTGCTATGGATCACTTTCATATATATATATATATATATATATATATATATATATATATATATATATATATATAGGATACTCATCCGTAATAATGGGATTCTTTCTTTGAAATTAATATTCTAGCAACCACATCTATCGTCGCTTTATCATGATATTCGGGCTTGGATTGAATTGGATTTCAACCCTCGCCGCTAGAAGGAGGAGCAACATACCTATTTTTTTTTTGCGGTCCGAGAAATTACTACAATGCATTCCATTTAATTATTTACTGTCGTTAGAGCCTCTAACGACAGGTTGGTTATATCAGATTTGATCGGGGTAGCAATCGGTTGCTGGTAGACTTTGTGTTCTTTGGTTGTTGAGAAGAAGAGTGGAAAGAGAGCCATACTCTTGCCGCTACTTTAACAAAGTACAAGGATTTTTTTAATCTTAACTCAACCACGTAAAATTATTGTAAGATTATTTATATCAATTTATTTTTTAAAAATTAAATATTGTGATCATCAATTTTATTAATTCCCGATATTTATCTTTATTTGAGACTGTGCTCCTTAATTTATGTATTTTGACAATCGAATTGACTACTCAATTCAAGTTTTGTGTGACAGAAGTTATTGCCTTCTCATGTTTGCAGCAATTTATAACTATCTCCGTTTCATAATAATTGTCGTTTTAATTTCATGTGCATGAATTAAGTAAGTCATTTAATATTATTATTTACGAATTAAAATTTGTATGAAATTTCATCATTATTTCTTTATGAAAAGTTGAAAACTATTAATACAAAAGAAAAATTTTGTTGAGATAATGAGAGAAGTTAGAAGTGATATAAAAAATTAAATCATTTATTCTTCTAGAAAGTTATAAACGATAAATAAATTGAAACAAAATTTTTATTCTAAAAAGTCAATTATTATGGAATTGAGGTAGTAATTTAGATACTCTTCATTCGTATAGGGAAAAACAAAACAAGTGAATGATAATAAAGGAATTAGTATTTTCACAATTTTTTCCTTATATTTTCATAAGATCTGTCACATAAATAGTAAATAAGTTTGAGAGCATAATTGTGAAAATACTAAGAAGATTACACATGGATTCTCAAAAATTTAAAGCCCTATAATCTGTCAAATCCAAGACCAAATATGTAAAACCAAGGATGGGCCAGAATGTGATATTCGTTTGCATTTTGTCAACAATTTAAGAGACATAACTCTAGCTAAAAAGAAAGTGTATGTTTAGGTATAACTTTTTTCATGCATGTGTAAACTCAAAATTAATATAAAATATTAAAAGTACCAACACTATGTTTTCGTCCTGTTTATAGGACGAGATTTGGTTTACACCCCCCGAGTTTCGTCTGATAAAAAGGAACGATATAATTCATATCCTCCTCTCGATATATATAATTCATATCCTCCTCTCGATGCTTCCTCTTCCTCATAATCTTCGTCACCGATTCTAACAATTTTTACAAACTTTTCGGATTAGACAACATTGGCAATGAATTCCTCAATGTAATATTTTTGTTATACTTCCAGATATCTAAAGCTTTAATTTTGTTTACTTTTACCTTTCGAATGTTAAAAATTAAATTAATAGTGTGGAAAATAATTGAATAGCAACGACCAACATACACGTCAAAATTTGACGGAATATTTCTTCAAAACTAGCCTTCTTCCGACAGAATACGATTAATTTTGACGGAATATTCCATCGAATATACATCGGTCGGGATAAGTACCGTCGAAAATACATACATATAAATCGCAACGACCAACATACACGTCAAAATTACTAATTCTTCAAACAATTCTCAACAATAACACGTACATATAAATGCAACTATCTTTTTACACCTCAAAATGGCTAATCCTCCAAACAACACATAAATACATATTTCAACAACAGTAGATAAGTTAAGAAAGAAAACAAATATATATAAACTAAATTATGATGTATAATAAATCTAAGTTAAACTAAAACTACAAGACCCCGATTTTTAATAAATAAAGCTGAATTTTCTTTATAAATATTATTCTAAACAGTAAGGTGTTAAGATAATATGTGCAAATTATAAAAAACAAAAAAGAATGTCAGGAATATATGATATAAGAAACAAAAATAATGTCGGAAACTATTAGAAAAGTAATGACAAATATAATGAACTCACAGACATCGGTATTGTGTGGCGCCCCCAAAATTATACATCACCTATTCCGAGTCGCCAAATACATGGTATAGAATACAAATACAACTTAATTATACAACCGCCGTAAAAGTACGACAAAACATAAGTCGTGAGTTTTAATACAAATATTGTCGCTCTGACAATATACAAACTCAAATTCAATATTATTACATTTATTTTCTCACTATTTCACCGAATAGTGAGGACTACTAATGCTTATCATCCGTCCGTCACTCCGCTCCCCGACTAGTCCCCTCGCTACGCTCTCATTTCTTGAAGAGAACAATGAAAGTAAAAGGTGAGCTCAATCGCCCAATGAAAATATTATGACTAAGATAATGCAAAATATATTATCGTTAGCCTTCAACAGTGTTAAACTGATACAATATAACAACCATCAAGTTTAACTGCAGCGGAACAAGCAATCCATTAAAAGAGTCAAGTAGAGAATAAAATCTACTATCTTTTATGATTTAGAAGGTTTTTCATCACTTTTATCACGGGACTCACTAATAAATAATCCACATCATCGAATCACCCCTGCACTACGGCCAATGATATTCTTTAGTATCACGACCACAATTATTCATGCACTACGGGCCAAGAATATTTGTGTATTCAATAATGGTCATGATCATGCCAACAACTGTCCATCAATGCTCTACGGGCCAATGAGGACTTTTTCCACATCATTTGTAACATTACGGTCATGATTACACCGAATAATCTCTGGTCATAATCATACCAAGTCCATCTATGCACTATAGGCCACAGATGACTTTCAACAAAATATAAACATGAGGATGATGACAATGATATAAGAATTCAATAAAACAAGTTCAAGAATTAATTTATCCAGAACTAATAACGCCCAAATTGTCAACATGATCGCTTGTAGAGTAAAATTTAAGAATGCTCAGAAGAATATTTCCATGAAAAGATATTGGATGAAGCGCAAATATCAAGGATATTCCACCAATTTCATGGAGTATAGAAGTCAAAACTTTAACCAACTGAGTATAATAAGGAATGGAATAACAAAAGAAATCACCGTGCATGCGATAGATCGCATGACAGCAAAGTTATTCCAACGAGAATAATAAATAACGGAATCGGTCCCAGATAAAATGCATGATAGGATATTCCAACAAAATAATAAAGATTTTAATCGTGTCCGTCGAAAAACGCATTGCATGTGGATATTCCAATGTAATGATAAAGAATAGAAACAAATGTAAGAATTTCACTAAGTATAGGGTAGCTTGCATGACATCAAAGTTATTCCAATGTAATAATAAAGAATAGAATAATGTAAGTTCTCTTCATGGATAAGAAAGAAATAATACTCCCTACCTTAGAAAAACCGGATCTTCGGAATAGTGAGGTAGCAGACTTCTTCTTCTTTTCTATAATTTCTCTCTATAATAATCTCTAAAGCTTTTGTGAATTGGTGAGAAATGAAGGAAGAATGAGCTTCTATTTATAGAAAAATATAGTTTCGATAATTGCACGTTTTGGGGCTCGAAAAATTACAGTACAATACCTCCTACTTTTTCTTTATTTTTAATTTAGCCATGGAAGTATTATCAAACTTGCACTGTAAGACCCCAACTTATTATAAATAAAATTGAATTTTCTCTAATTATATTTGTGAATAATAAGGTATTAATTTGATATAATTCTCTGGTTATGAGTGAAATGTGCAAATTTTGCAAAATATACAAGTGGTTATAAAATAATCATTGTTGTCGGGGAATATTCGTTTGGTCGTGGAATATTCTTGTTGTCGGGGAATATTCGTACGACGGCGCAGTTATTTGTGGGCCCCATAATAGAATAACTGTCGGATAAAGAAAATGACAAGTTTGAGTTTTTATAAATAACGGCGTAGTTGTTACCGTTAACACTGTTGGAATACCCGGTGGTTAAAATACAATAATACGTGTGGATGCACAGTATTGATGAATTATTGATCCTTACGTAAGAAGGCACTACTCAATAATTGTTACAGTAGTTACTGTTCAATATTTTATTTTATTGATTCAATAATTGCTGCGTTGATATTTTATATTATTGTTATTTCAATAATTGTCATCAGACAAAGATTTCCCATTATCGCATCAATAATTCATATTAGTTGAATAATATTATTAGATAGCATTATTGGCAATGTCTAGAAAGTTCACATCGAGAGGTTTGGTCACCTAATTGCGCCGCCAATAAGGAGAAATTCTTATTGAAAGCCCCCTCTTCTCGAACTACTGGTTGTTATAAATGTGATTACGTAATATTATTTGAATAATTAATTATTGATTCATATGATAAGGAAATATTTATTTTATGTGTATATAAATGTTGGATATATTTATTGTGGTTAAAAATGAAGGAGTTAATGTTGAGGTGTTTTATCAGTATTTTTGTCGGAATAAAAGTATTAAAAATTAAAACAGTGTTTTTGAGATATATTGTGTGAGTTGTAATTTTTAATCCGACCGTTGGATCGTTGTAATTTTTGGATATGTTATACATATATAAGTTGAGTATATGTCCACAAATTTTGAACCGTTAAAAATGAACGTATGATTTGTTATGAATTTTAAGAGGTGACTGATTCAAAAATTAGGTTTATAAATAATTTTGGTGGAAAATTCTAGAATTGAGTGGGCCCCACTTATGGTTGGTGAAGAAATGTGCTGAATTTATTTCAAATGTGGTGGGTGGGAATAGTAGCAGGTAAAGCCATCAAAGTTGTTGAATTCAAGTCTGCTAACATTTTTCTATAAATAGAGGGCTAAGTTAGAATTGAAAATCACACCAGAAACAAGTTTTATCTCTTACTCTCTCTAGATTATTGAGTGTATTTTGGTGAGTATTTAGATACTTTATGAGTTTCTATTCATCAGTGCAAGTTTTCTTCAGCCTTATACCGATATTCCGATCAGAAGTACTGATATTTTGAGGTAAGGGATGTTATTTTCTTCATATATGATATTATTTCTTCAATATCATTATGCCGAAGTATTGATCTGAATTTTTATCAAATTTAGAACTTTTTGTGTCGGGGTTACTATTCACGTATACGGCACTATTCACGAATACGATACTGTTCACCGAAAAATGAATTTTTTTTTTTCCAAGATGTCTATTATGGTTACTATCTTTGATTGTATCCATGTTTTGATCTTTATTTTGAATTCTGCTTCAAAATTGGTATTTATGAAGTATTATTGATCTTGGATAAACTGTTATACGAATCCCTACTATTTGTCCTTCCGCTTTTCTTCGGATTCGCTTTTCTTTAAAATATTTTTCATCATCCTCGGGTCCTAAATGATGATATTACTAAATATCTTTGGCCCATAGTGCAAAGATAAATGATTAATCGATGAATATCTTTGGCCCGTAGTGCAAAGATGAACAGTGTTGAGATGAACATGACCAATCAAGTGATACAAATGAATATCTTTGGCTCAGTAATGCAAAGATGAATATTTGATTAAAGATGTTTATTGATTGTTGTTACAGGTATAAAATATTGATGATGGACTTTTAAATCTTAGAAGATAGTAGAACTCATTCTCTACTTGACTCTTCTAATGGATTGCTATTTCACTGCAGTTGTTGATCTAAAACTTGTTGGCTATTATATTTTATCAGATTTTTCCCTATTGAAGACTAACAATAATTTGTTGTATATTATCTTAGTCATAATATTCTTTCTTTGGGCTAGTTGAGCTCACCCTTTTCCTTTTTGTTCCATTTTTCTCGGGAGGTGAGAACATAGCGAGAACTAGTCGAGTAATGCGGAGTGATGGTTCTAGAAAGATGTTTTAGCAGTCGTCACTATTTCTGTAAAATAGTATTTGAATAATTGTAACGAGGACTTATTTGAGTGTGGATATTGTCTAGAAGACAATATTTGTATTTAAACTCACAGTATGCGTATTCGTATTTTGCACGACAATTGTATTATTGAAGTTGTAGTTTGCTTTCTGTACCATGTATTTGGCGACTCAGAATGGGTGTTGTATACCTATTTTGGGGGCATCACAGTTGGTATCAAAGTTTAGGGATATGGTCTCTGGTGGAGATCGGGGAATAGAACTAGGAGGGGAGAGATGAGTAAATCCTTTGCTAGTGTGTCTTATCTACGCTTATTTGTTGGTCAGTCATAATATAGGGATATTATGTGATATGTTAATTTGTTTAATTAACCCTTGTTTTATGGCAATATTTAAGAATGGCCGCTGAGAACGTTAACAATGGAGTGTATGAGACTGTGGAACAACCTTTAGTTACAAACCAGGAGAACGTGCAACAGGAAGGCAATATTCCTCCTGTAAACAACACTACCGAGCAAACGATAAATGATGGAATGTTTAGGAGCTTTTTGCAATTCATGCAAAACCAGACGAGGGAGACTCGTGCACAAAATACGGGTAAAAATGATAGGAATGCGCGGTTTTGTCACAAAAAGCGATTCAAGGAGTTGGGACCACCAGAATTTAAGGGAAAGCCGGATCCGATCATGGCGGAAACGTGGGTCAAGAAAATTACCAAGATATACGATGTCTTGGGATGCACGGAGGAGAATGAAGGTTCCATTCGCCACCTTTTTATGTTCCGCAGCGAGGGCGATCACTCGGGGTGGAGTCTGAAGCGTACTCACCAATCATTACTCAATATGTCTTGGGAAACATTTGAAACTATTCAATAACAAGTACTTTCTCGAAAGTATTCGTCTATATGAAGGAGGTGGAGTTTATCGATGGAACAAAACAACATGATTAGTGTCCCAAAGACGAGGCGAAGTTTGCGAGTTATCCGTGTTTGCACCTCATTTGGTCGAAAATGAAGAACGAATAACGAGGATGTTTCGAGAGGTCTAAAGCCCAAGATTCGCATATCTTATATCTCATAATTTTTTTATATTCAGATGTTGTAAATAGTATGCAATTATTAGAGCGAGATAATGAGTATGTTCAACCGAGGACCACAACCAGTGGTCATACCGTGACAACATCACCATCGAGCGATGATAACCAACGAGGAGGGAAAATACTTAACAAAGGCGGTAACCACTCGGGTGGTCATCGTGGCCATGATAATAGGAGAGGTGAGCCAAGTGGAAATTTTAGAAAGAGGATTCAACAATGACGGAAGACATCAACAAAGAAAGACCAAAGACCAACAACAAATTCTAGGGAGGAGAACGACCGCCGCCAGCTTAGATGTTACAAATGCGGGAAAGAGGGACATATCATTGTTGTCCATAACAATCCAAGGTATGTTACAACCGTGGAAAGGAAGGCCACATAGCTCGGGATTGTTACAGAAAGCAAAACCAAGTTCAACGGGGATAGTGACTCAAGGGCTATCTCTTGATAAGTCGAAATCGGCCTCTGAAAGAAGCGTTTGTCATGACCGCCAAAACACGAGGAACCCGAACGAGGTGATTACGGGTAAGCTAATCTTGAACTCTTGCGAAGTTTATACCTTACTAGATACCGGTTCTACCCATTATTTTATCTCTCATGCTTGTGCTCAACGTTTAAACTTGACTCCGGAGAAATTGGACTTTGACTTATCTGTTGAAACTCCGTTGGGTGAAACCTTCGTTACATCTACAGTTTATAAATCTTGTATGATCCAAGTTGGCACTATCACATTACCTGTTGATCTTATATCTTTAAAGATACTTGCTTTTGATGTGATTTTAGGAATTGATTGGTTAACCACTCATCATGCCAAAATTGATTGTTTTCGTAAGGTTGTTAGTTTTCATATTCCTAACCAACCTGTCATACGAATTCAAACAACTAAACCACTAAAATCAGTCACTATCATATCAAGCCATAAAGCTATTCGTTTATTAAAAAATGGATGTCAAGCTTTCTTAGGCCATGTTATGGATTTGAACAAAGACAAGTCAGATTTGAATAATATTTCTGTTGTTAGAGAATTTTTTGATGTATTTCTGAAGAACTTCCCCGCACCCCGAACGTGATGTTGAATTCTTTATTGACCTTGGTAGCCGTACAAAACCTATTTCTAAAACCCCATATCGAATGGCTCTATTGAACTTTAGGAGTTAAAAGTCCAACTACGAGAATTGTTATACATAGGTTTCATTCGTCCCCAAGACATCTCCTTGGGGTGCTCTATTTTATTCGTAAAGAAGAAAAGACGGGAGTATCGATTTTTATTGACTACCAAGAATTAAACCATGTCACCATCAAGAATAGGTATCCGCTACCTCGCATTGATGACTGTTCGACCAATTACAGGAGCACAATTCTTTTCAAAGATCGATCTTAGCTTACGGATATCATCAATGAAGATTAAAAGCGAGGATATTCCAAGACCGCCTTGAGAACTCCTCGAGACGGGCATTATGAATTCTTAGTCATGTCTTTTGGATTGACTAATGTTCCAGCTGCTTTCATGGATATGATGAACCGTGTATTCAAGGAATATTTGGATCAGTTTGTTGTTGTCTTTATTGATGACATCCTCATCTATTCCAAAAGTCGTGAAGATCATGAGCACCATTTGAAGCTGATACTTGAAAGGCTTTGTGAAAACAAACTTTATGCCAAGCTGAAGAAATACGAGTTCTGGCTTGAGGAAGTAGCATTCCTTGGGCACGTGGTGTCAAAACATGGAGTATCTGTCGACCCGGCGAAAGATTGAAGCAGTACAAAGTTGGGAGCAACCAAAGTCGGTGACCGAAGTGCGTAGTTTGATTAAAGATGTATATTGATTGTTGTTATAGGGATAAAATATTGATTATGGACTTTTAAATCTTAGAAGATAGTAGAACTCATTCTCTACTTGACTCTTCTAATGGATTGCTGTTTCCGCTGCAGTTGTTGATCTAAAACTTGTTGGCTATTATATTTTATCAGATTTTTCCCTGTTGAAGACTAACGATAATTTGTTGTATATTATCTTAGTCATAATATTCTTTACTGGGATAATTGAGCTCACCCTTTTCCTTTTTGTTCCATTTTTCTCAGGAGGTGAGAACATAGCAGGAACTAGTCGGGGTACGGAGTGATGGTACTAGAAAAATGTTTTAGCAGTCCTCACTATTTCTGTAAAATAGTGTTTGAATAATTGTAAGGAGGACTTATTTGAGTGTGAATATTGTCTATAAGACAATATTTGTATTTAAACTCACAGTATGTGTTGTCGTATTTTGCACGACAATTGTATTATTGAAGTTGTAGTTTGTTTTCTGTACCATGTATTTGGCGACTCAGAATGGGTGTTCTATACCTATTTTGGGGGCGTCACATGCACCACCTCCCCTAATAGTAAATAATGTGATTCAATAGTAAATTATGTGAATCAATTGTTCTAGACATGTGAAAATACGAATTACAGTATAGTACCTCCATCTATACCTCCATTTTTAACTTAGTCATGCAAGTATTATCAATCTTGCACCAACTCCCCTAATAGTAACAAGAATGTGAAACAATAGTATACACATGTGAACAAATAGTTAAAATCATGTGAAATAATAGCAATTAATTGCTCATTTATCTGGTTAAATACCCGATTGGTCAATATAACCTCCAGACATCAATTATTATCGAAATAATTGTCGATTTTCACTAACACAAATAATTCCAACACAATGAAACCATTTTTATCAAAAATATAAATTTTGAAATTTTGAAGTTTGACTTTTCCCGAAAAAGTCAACTATTGACTTTTTGACCAAATAGTGAATTCCAAAATTTTTTGTGTTTATAGACTATTTTTATTAATTTCATCGTTCCAGACTCAAATATCACGTCCACATCTCCAAATTCAACTCTGAACACAACTTTAATTTTAATAACATTCATCATTAATATTATAACTCACAATATTTATCAACCAGTCGCTCCCGGGAAGAGGGGCTTTCCAATAAGAATTTCTCCCTATCAGTAGCGCAAAATTAGGTGACCAAACCTCTCCTCGATGTAACTTTTAGACATTGTAAATATTGCAATTTAATAATATGAATAACTTTGTCGCCTCAATTATTGATTTAATAAAATAACATATTATGCGATGATGATCTTATGACAATAATCGAATCAATAATATGAGAGATATGATGCAAGAATTATCGTAGCAATAATTGAGTATAATCGAGTGACTTCTCACGTAAGCATCAATAATCAATACTGTGTGTTATTATGCAACCACGCCAGACATTCTTGTGTTTTTACTACCGGGTAGTTCAACAGTTAACGGTAAAACTTCCGCTGTTATTTTTATAAAGTATTTTTGCCGTTTTCTCAATCCGACAATAATTCCGTTGGGGAGGATCCACCAATGATTGTGCCGTTGTACGAATATTTTCTGTTAAAACGAATATTTTCCGACCAATCGAATATTATATAACAACTTGCGTACGTTGCAAAATTTGTAAATATTACCTACAACTATAACATTATATCAAATTCACACCATAATATTCAAAAATATATTTTGAGAAAATTTAATCTTTATTCAAAAAGTTGGGGTCTTACAGGCTGTCCATCAGGGGTAACTGTCTTACTCCTCACCATAACTTCCGATGTAAAACAGTTGATGTTTATGATTGAAATCCAAAAACACTAGATAGCCCCTAGCACCAATGTTAACGCCAAGATCTTTCTACGAGCCCCAACCACGTAAAAGCGCGTCCAATCCTAAACCGTAAACACGTCAATACCAGAAGCTTGACGGCTTGGACCGTCAAGGGATAACTCCGGCGTGAGAGTCAGTATAGTCAGATATAAGGATAACAATGGAAGTGTTTAGCTCTAGTGTTTTGATCAGAGAAAATATCATTTACCTCTCTTGTGTTGTATTCTGACCTCATATACTCCCCGATTTGTCTTACACGCTGCCGACCTGCCATGACATCAGCCGACTGCATGCAGCCCACCTGCTACTCCCATCACTATTTTCCACACAGCCGGAATGTGTCTAATCCCCATTAATTAAATACAGAGATAACAATCAATGTTTATCTCTCTCATGATCACCGGTCAAAGCCCAAGTGAAACCAAATTCAACCAATGGTCTGGCCCAATAGTCCGGCCCAAATAAAGGTATCCCAATATAGCTAAAATATTAGGATGAATTATATATTCTATTACATTTTTAAAAATAATTATAACAATAGTGTACTCATAAAATATTTACACAATTAATACAATTTCATATTTATTTACAATATTAGTGCAATTAGGATTCCTTAATTTAGGGAATTAGTATGCAATTAGGATTCCTTAATTTAGGGATTAGGTATCCTCATGACTTCTTCTCTTTCTCTTCATCTAGAATAACTGCATTAGTTAGTCATCGCACTTCTTCTTCATCCAACGTATTTAACAATTTTCATCCATGGGGCCAAAAAATCAGGGTGATACGTAGTACATCCACAAAACCGAATTTATCTGGGTCATCTGGTTCTCAAATTTTTTCTTGTGGTCACTTCAAAAGTTATTCCATGTCCTCACTTCTGCCAAATATTGCACCACCTCCACCTATTACAACCCCAACCAGCGTTAAACCAAAATTTGATATAGAAGATTGGGATTGATTCTCCTATAAGAAGTTTGGGAAAACAAATAAAACTGGGAGTGAATGGCTTTTATCTTTTCGAGGTGTATCACTGGAAACAAAAAGGTTTTCTGTTCATTGTGGATTGGAAGGCATTTATATACCAGGAAAAAGGTGGAGGAAAATTAAAATAATACAACCTGTAGAGATCCATTCTTTTGCTGCAGAATGCAATACAGAAGACCTTCTTTGTGTTCAGATTAAAGTATGATGTGCTTGAACTAATTGAATTGTGTTGTTGATTGTTGTTTTTGCTACTAAAGTGCATACATACTAAATGCTTTTATGTGTCAGAAATATTGACATAGTGATTAAATTATTTTGCAGAATGTTTCTCCACCACATGCACTAGATATCATGGTTTGGGTCATCAGGGTGTTAATATGTTGGTATTGTTGGGTATGACGAAGGAGGTCAGTTGACAGAAATTGTCCGCAGGAGGCATATGCAGTTATTTTGTTTGATAAGATTGAGAAAGTCCATTCTGACGTGTTCAATGTGTTCCTTCAAATACTGGATAATAGTAACCAAACCTTCATACTAAGATAACCAAACTGTCATATCAAAGTAACCAATCAACATCCATACTTTCAATTTTATCTTAGTGCAGTTGGTAACCAAACCTTCAGATTAAGGTAAGCAAACTTCATACCAATGTAACAAAACCTTCATACCAAGATAATCAATTCACATCCACACTTGCAGTTTTTTCATAGTGCAGTTGGTAGCCAAACCTTCAGACCAAGGTAACTAATTCAGTTTTATTAAGTTACCAATTTCGTTTGAATGTGATGCAGTTGGTAGCCAACCATTCATACATAGGTAACCATTTTAGTATTTATGAGTAACAAAATAGTTATAAAAAAAAATTTAAGAACAGTAAAAGTTACATCTATTTATTTTTAAACTTTTTGTAGGGCGAATCTTCTTCTTCTTCTTCTTATTGGTGTTTTGGACAACGGAGATTCGCGGCGATGTAGCGGCGGAGTAGCGGAAGAGAAGCCGGCGGGAAGAGAGAAGTAAAAACTGAAACAGAGCCCAATTTATATGTACAAATATTTTATTTATTTATTTACTTATTTGTTAACTATTATTTCAAAGTGTATGTGAGGGAGATGAAGATTTGAATTTGAATTATTATTTTGAATTTGAATTTATTTTGTTGTTAGATCCAAAATATTTGAATTTGAATTACTCCTTTCGTTCCTTAATATAGGTCGTTTTAGACATGTGCACAAGAATTAAGGAAATGATTGAAAAGCATTAACTATAGTATCAATTGTCTATAATACCCTTCACCTCACTTATCTCATAAATATGGATCAAAAGATTAGGTGGGGTAATAAGGGGCAATTTAGAAAAAATAGTAATCAATTCTCCTAGATAACCACAAACGACAAATAATTAGGAATATAAAAAAAAGTCTAAAACGACCTACATATAGGAATGGAGGGAGTATTAATTATGACAGTTATTTTTCCTTGATTTTAGATTTCCTTATTAATGTGAATTGTACTATTTTTGTAATATGAGTTCTAATTACACTTTTTTTATAATTATTTTGTTAATATATTAATGATGTAATTATTTTTTAATTATTGTATATTTCTGTAAAGAACCCAAAAGAGTATGGCCTAACAAAGGAACTGTACATCTAGTAATTGAAAGTTTATTCATTTTCGGTAATATTTTACATATTACGTACCCTTCCTGTGGAACATTGCCACAATGTTCAGTTTGCTCGGCAATTTTTGTACTCATTAATTTTAAATGTCTGATATTTAATTTACAGCAAATATACATTCATTCATTAACTTGGTCCTAAAGCATGACGGCTGCTATAAAATTAAGTTGCAAAGGTATGCAGTTTTTCTACACAGGAATTGTGCCCAGTCCATTTTCAAGTGATAATTATTATTTTAGTTAAATTAAAATTAGACTTCCACAACAAGCTAATTAAGTGTACTGAATACTTGGGACAAAATGAATTTGATTCGAAAGTTGCAACTTTTATTTTTGTAGATAACGTCGTGAATAGATGCAGGTTAAGCGGAAAATGAGGTGTTTCACGGCTGTTGGTTGTGCGTGCTTCAAAATTTTTAGTTTTGGTAAGGTCTTACATTGCTTATTTTGAGAATGTTTCTTGTGTATATTAGTACATTCTGGTATGGGGTTAGTAACATTGTTAAGGAAAAAGGGATGATCTTGTGCACATTAAGATTGCTAAAGAATTGGGCTGGATCAAGTTTGGATCTTAGACTTATGGTCAGAAAACCTTAATGCGCGAGTAACGCGGGAATGCCGATCCGATCGATTATGTCTTGCGGGTGCTGCACTCCACTGTTTTGCTGAAATTCCCAACATATTTTTTATTTATTTACTTGAGCCACAACCCTAGAGGGTGAACGACGCCGTGAAACTCATATGTACTAAAAGTTTATAACCAGTGACAAATTTACAAATTATATGTAATTTTTTAAATTATTATTATTACATTACTGTTATTGTTATATATCTGTTTATTCCATAATCTCTCTTCCTTCTCTTCTCTTGATGCTTATATTAGTTGTTAACGCCAGGATCTTTCTCCACGTCCCAATCACGAAAGACGTCCTGATCCTGCACAGTAAACACGACAAACACCACAAGCTTGACGGCCGGACCGCCGGGGGATAGCTCAGGCGTGAGAGTAAGTATGTCTGTTCACAAGGTTAACTCAAGAGGATGATAAAATCTAGTGTAATGAGAGAGATTATTATTATCAGTTGTGTGAATGTGTATATATCAAGAAACGTACCTCCTTGTGAAGACTTACTCGCCAAGAAATAATATCTTTGCCTAGATTACTGTGCCACCCATTACCATCTGACATATCCCCCTGATCTGATGGGTTCTGCCGACTGCATGGAGCTTATCCACTGCTTTTGGCCCTTTATTCACCGCACGCAATGGCTATAATCCCATCCACATTAATGCATGACAAATATCTTGGTCAACTGTCATACTATATCATCATTACAAGTCAAATTAATAGATATTAAGTGACCCAATGAGTTAATCCAACGAACTGACCCGGTCCTATAGGATTAAATAAAGCTAATACAGTGACTGGGCCCAACGAACCCCATGGCTTAATTATAAAAGCCCAATGGATTAAATTAATAAATGAGCCCAATCTACCCGGCCCAAATAGGAGAAATATCATGACCCAACATTACCCCCTAGTTTTTTATTAAACAGGATGTTTAATGGAAAACTATAAACGGTCCATGATATCAGGATTTATTAAAGGCCCAAAACAGGAAATACTTGAGACATACCCACTTTGGTGCATGAAATAGGACGTGGAATGACTGAATGCCCAGAGTAATAGGCCCAATCAATAAAGGATTGAAATTGAATAGGATGGACCAATAATTATAAACCCAACTGTGAGGCCCAATCCGATAAGATATCCAAAGGTCGTCCCAAACACGCTCCATTCGAATTCTCATCATTACTGACATTTAATGCGCCGACCTCATTCCTCAGTATAGCAACCGCCGAGATAAAAGGTAAGCTTTACCAATTAAACGGTTTTACTCACTTAATTTGAAATTCGAACCTTTGAGCTTTCTTCTCCTTCTCAAAAATTCTCTCTCTAGCTTTCGAAACCTCAACAATGGTGAATCCAAGCCAGATTCCTCCAAGTTCCTCCCACTCAAACCCTAACCAAGAGGGTTCGAGTGCAAACCCACCATCTTCTGCTGATTTTTTCAAGGATGGGGAACAATTTCCTCATGCGAACATTGCATCTACCGTCACAGAATCTGAATTACGTGCCCTCCGGATTCTATACCAGATTCCAGACAACTACGCCATAAGGGCTCCTGCTCCGGAGGAGCGAATGTACCAGTGACCAGACGGTTGGGTCGCCATGCCGGCTACCTTCCTAGAGAAGGGGATTCGTCTACCCCTTCACGCCTTCATCGTTACCCTCCTAGGGTTCATAGGAGTGGGTTTCGCTCAACTGGTGCCCAACTCCTACATCCACATACTGGCATTCATTGCCTTCTGCCACGAACTAGGGGTTACTCCCTCCGTCGACCTTTTCTTCACCTTTTTCTCGGCCGGTAGATCCCGAGAACGAGGGTTTAAAATGCTGAGTAAATAATCTCCTCGCCCGAACTCCAAATTCGAGAAGAGGTCCCTGATGAGCACCCCTTCGAGCAACAAGGGCTGGCACGAGAAATGGTTCTTCATCACCGGACCAGAGATCTCTTCTCTTCCAGATTGGACCATCCTAGACCGGATCTCTGCTGACTTCGGTGACATTCTCGAAGAGCGTGTGAAGGAAATGGGAGACTTTCTGAAGAAGATCCCTCCACAAGAATAGAGTTTCACCCTGCTGACCAAACAAGCCTGGCTGTATGATCACAAATGTAAGCCTCGGATAACTATGCAATATAATTTTTGAGGTATTTATGTGGCAAGGATTTTAATATGCGGTTATTTGCGTTGTCTTTGATCAAACCAACTTCTTCTAAGTGAAAGATTTGGGAGATTTTCAAGCGGGGAGGACTTGGAGGCTAATGAAGAGCTTCTCTTGAAGAGCCTTCCCGAACCGAGCCCCCCACCTCCAGACTCCAAAGAACTACCCCCCTTCAAATGATGAGCCCGGCCGACGAGCCTCTCATTCTCAAGAAATCCTCCGACCTCATGTGGAAGAAAGGTCATAAAAAGGCCGAAACTACCCCTCATGAGATAGATCCCGAAAGCGACGAGGAGGTTCTTCCCAAAGCAAACCCACAATCAACTCCTCCAATCGACCTGTTACCACACCTTCCGAACCCAAATTTCCAATAAAGAGGAGTCTACTTGACATACCTCTACACGATCGGGCGAAAGTCCTTCGTGCCAAAAAATTAAGATAAAAAATAATTCCCCTCACCACCGAAGAACTCCGAGCTCCTCCACCTTCAACAGCTGACCCCCCAACCGAAACCCAAACTCGATCTTTGAAATGGGTCGGGTTGACCCCACCGTTGTCCGAAAAAGAAAACAACCTTTGATGACCATCCGGTTTCAACCTCGCCCCCTCTTGACTCCAGAGCCTACACTCGCCTGATCTCCTTCCCCGGAGGCAATATATGCAGATCCTCACGGTTTCATAATCAACTCAGCCTTCTCCTCTAAGACACATGACTACCGAATTTCAGCAGGATGCCATGGGCTCGCCAACTATGTGGCCCCGATTCAATGCCAACTTCCCCTTTCAACTTTCGAGGCTTTCGTTCGCGAGACCGATGACCACCGATTCGGGAACAGTACGAATGGGGACTTGCTTAGTGAAGGCATGAGCTACTTGGCGAAGGTAAATGGCTCTCCCCTCCCTTTGCTTTCAATACTTATCTTCGTACTCATATATCTGGCCCATCAAATAAAATCGAACACGTACAGCAAATGTCAGATTCAAGGCGTCTGCGTCCAAGATCTCTCGAGGCTGAATCCGAAGAGGAGGCGCTGGGGAAGGAGAACTCCATCTCAAGTCTGTCTTGGCTCGGGAAAGGACCCAACGTGAAGGCATCCTTCATACCAATGAAGGACTTCAGAAAGAGTTGGCCCAAGCCAAGGAAGATGTGAAGGCCTCCAAGGAAGAACTGAAGTCGACTAAAGCACAAAGATGTCTTTGAAATCGTTAATATGAGCGTCGACTTGGTTCAGAGGAGTGAACTAAGGATGAACAAGATCAAAGAGCTGAAGGCTAACACTAAGATCTTGACCAAGACGATCCATAAGCTGGAGCGGGAAGAAACCCGTCAGATGAATATACGGCAGCAGCTCGAACAAGAAATCTGAGAACTCAAGGCTCTTCGGGACCTTGGGCCTCCTTTGACTGATGCTCTTCGCAAAGAGATATGTGAAGAGTAGCGAAACTCGGATAAAATTAATGGAGAAATAATGAGGATTCATACGGAAAGCTACGAGCTCTGCCGAAGTCGTGGCAAGGAAAAGCTGATCAAAGCCAACTTAGATCCATACTTGCTCGACTCTTCAGATGATGAGGGTGCTGCCTGAGCAACAACTTTTTTTTCTCTTCGGTTTTATTTAAAAAATACTTGTAAAAATTTTCTGTTATTTTCCCTTTTTGTAAATAAATTAAGTATTAATGAAAAGTGATCTTATCCCTTATGACTTCAGTGTATTTTTACTTCATGCCAATACTTCAATATGAATTTATAGGGACAAATGTACAAAAACCCCTTCAAGGATTTAACTCAAATTGTTAATTAACAATTAAGCATTTCATATAACAGATAAAGTGAAATTAAAGAACGAGGCATTCCGAACTCAACACTTAGAAAAAATTCAGGTAATAAAGTAAAAAGATACTCATTCAGTTACCGAAGTATGAGACAGATCTGCTTTATCGTGAGTTTGTTTACCCCAAAAGGCCTAACAACACCGAAAGATAACATTCGCCTACCACGAAGGGCCTGACGAAGTTTAAGTGTCGACCATTGCCTACCACGAAGGGCCTGACAACGTCTTGAAGATGACACTTGCCTACCACGAAGGGCCTGACAAGGTCTAAGTGACGACAATTGCCTACCCCGAAGGGCCTGACAATGCCAAATAGTGGCGATAATTGCCTACCCCGAAGGGCCTGACAATGCCAAATAGTGACCACCTGCCGAAGAGGCTACCATCGAATGGTCAGCAAGTCCTCCCGAACCTCCTAACACCAATGAACTGAGCAGCAACAGAGATAAAATTTGTTTGAGAGAAAAGAGGAACTTTTATTGATGATGATGTAAATATTCTGAGACTTAGATGTCTTCGACATTGAATCTCATCGAAAGTACTTTCTAAGCCTGTCAGCGTGCCAAGTGTTTTTGATTACTGAGCCATCTAATGCCTTTAACCGATAAGTCCCCGACTTCGGAACTTCAGTGATTTCATATGGTCCTTCCCAATTTGGCATCAACTTTCCCAGATTCTGAGGCGTAGATGCTTCGACTTCTCTGAGGACAAAATCTCCTACTTCAAATCTGCGAAGCTTTACCCCCTTATTATAATGCTTAGCCACTCTTCGCTGATAGGCTGCCAATTTGATTAAGGCTATCTCTCTGACTTCTTCCAGCAAATCAAGATTGGTCTTCAGCCCTTCTTCATTGTAAATTTCTCGAAAATGACTAACTCGAAGACTTGGAGATCCAATTTTAACTGGGACTAAGGCATCGCACCATAAAGCCGACCGAAAGGTGAATCCCGTTGTAGTCCTTGGAGTAGTTCGATAAGCCCATAGCACACATAAGCATCCTCCTCCTACCCATCTCGCTTTAAGCTTCATCCAACCTACGCTTGATCCCATTCAAAATTGCTTACATTGGTTACTTCAACTCGTCTGCTTTGATCGAGGATGAGCCACCGAAGTCTTTCATCTTTGGATCCTCAATTACGCCAAAAATGCTTCAAACTTCGACCCCACAAACTAACATCCATTATCCGACATACTACCTTTAGAATTCCAAAACGGAATACCACCGATTCTTTCACTTAATTTCAAACACTTCATTAAGTTATTGACCTAAGTGGCTTTGCTTCTACCCATTTGGTCATATAGTCTATGGCAACTATAACAAAACCGACCGACCTTTTTGCTTTTGGTAGTGGACCCGATATATCAACCCCCGACGGTGAAGGGTATAGGAGATAAGATCGAGTATAGCTTTTCAGGTGGCTGATGTGGTATTGGACTGTTGAGCTGACACTTCTCGCACTTCTTGATGTACTCAGTCGCTTCCTTGAAGATGGTAGGCCAGTAGTACCCTTGACGAAGTACTTTATAGGCTAATGACTTAGCAGCCATATGGTCGCCATTAAATGCCTTCATGCACTTCTCAAGAAGCATATTCAAACTTTCGGATGGAGTCAAACATTTCAATAATGGAGACGAGAAGGCCCTTCGAAAGAGATCCCCATCAATCAGAACAAAATTAGCACTCTTGTACTTGATTTTCTTGGCAAACATACGATCCGAAGGTAAGACGCCATCTGCCAAATATTCCAGGTATGGAGTTAACCAGCAGTTGGTTCGGTCAATGCACATTACCATTTCATGATGAACACTAGGATGTTGAAAAATTTCCAGGTACACCGATTCTTCAAAAACATTAACATCCGTAGTGGCTAGTCTGGCGAGTGCATCAACAATGGAATTGTTATTACGCTCGACCCCCTGAAACTCGTAGGATTGGAAATACTGAAGTCGTTCCTTCAATTCTGCCAAATACTTGATCATTCTTGGACCTCGAGCTTCGTATTCCCCAGAGAATTGTTTAACGACTAACTGAGAATCACTGAAGATGACTATTCTCTGCACTTCAAGACTCTTCGTTAATCGTAAACCGGCCAATAATGCCTCATACTCACGTTTTCGTTGTTCGTCATGCTTAAATCGAAATCGATGGCTGTTGCACTTGAATCCTCCGGACTTGTCAAAATAATCCTCGCTTCTCTCGACGTCCAAGTAGAAGACCCATCTGCATCAAATCGTCCATGAACTCTCCTTCTCGCTTTGAAAGAACGGCAATCGCTTCATCTGTCGATCCTCCAAAGACCGCCCACGACTTCATCAAATTTTCGAAACTCGAACACTCAACCACAAAATCAGCCAAGGCTTGCCCTTTGATGGCGGTTCGGGGATGATACTCAATAAAGAATTGGGACAACTCCATCGTCCATGCAGCTAATCTCCCCGATACCTCTGGTTTGCCCATAATCTTCTTTAAAGGCTGATCTGTGTACACTATTACCAATCTACCACGGAAGTATTGCCTAAGCTTTCACTTAGCAGTTATTAGAGCAAAAACAAACTTTTCAATGTTTGGGTACCTTGTTTCAACATCCCGAAGGACATGTCTTACATAATAAACCGGGTGCTGCTTACCTCCAACTTCACGCACCAAAACCGCTCCCTACCGTACGGCCGAAATTAGCTATTAGTATAAATATAGAGGCTCGTCAGAAACGGGTTTCACCAACAAAGGAGCCGAAGATAAATAGGACTTGATGCTTTGAAAGGCGTCTTCACACTCCGAAATCCATTGAAAGGTCTTTGCATTCTCCGGCCCTTTCAATGTGTCAAAAAACGGTAAACATCTTTCTGCTGACTTGGACATGAACCTCCGCAAAACTGCAATCCTTCCAGTCAGACGTTGAACATCTTTAAATGACTGAGGAGTCTTCATGTTCAGGATCGCTTGAATCTTCTCTGGGATTGGCTTCAATTCCTCTTTGATTGACAAGATAACCCGAAATTTGCCCCCCCAGACAGAGAAGGTGCACTTAGTGGGATTCAGTCTCAAGTTGTGATGATGAATAGTCCGAAAGCATTCCTCTAAATCATCCAAATGTTTATGCACCAACATGCTTTTGACAATCATGTCATCCACATACACCTCAATGTTCCTGCCCAACTGATATCTAAAGATATGGTTCATCATCCTCTAGTACGTGGCTCCGGCATTGATGAGGCCGAAAGTCATTTTCTTATAGGCATATACCGAACGATGCGTAATGAACGCCGTCTTCGGTATATCCTCTTTACACATGGAGATCTGATGATACCCAGAGAATGCATCCATAAAACTTAATAAAGCATACTTCAAGTGGCATCAATGAGTTGATCGATGTGGGCGTGATTAGAAATCCTTCTGACGAGCCTTGTTTAGATCAAGATAATCGATGCGAGACTCATTATTTGCCATTTTTCTTACGGACCAAAGACCACATTAGCCATCCACTACGGGTAGTCGATCTCAAAGATGAAGTCAGCTGCCAACAGTTTTGCAATCTCTTCATCTATGATCCGTTGACGCTCAGGTGCAAAAATCCTCCTCTTCTGCAAGCCCATCTTCTTTGTGGGTCCACTTCAATCGATGCTCAAAGAATATCCTCGCTTACTCCCTAAGATATCCGAGGTTCCCATGCGAAGATGTCAACATAGCACCTCAGGAGCTCCACGAGGTTCGTCCGGAGAGGTTCCGGCAAGCCCGAACCTATTTTCACAGTTTTGTCCACCTTGCCCGGGATGAGCTCTATCTCCTCCGCTTTCTTGGTTTGGCATGACCAATCGGTTCGTAACTACTATCGATGAAGGGTTCGATCTCTATCGCCATGTTCTGCTTTTGCTTCGATACCCCCACTCCCGAAGTAATAACAGCATTTCTGTAACACCTCCTGGCCAGATCCAAATCTCCTTTCACCTCCCCAACCCCATGAGCCGTAGGAAATTTGATTTTGAAATGAGGTATTGATGTTACAGCTTGCAAAAGCAATTAAAGTGGGCCTCCCAAAATAGCATTATAAGCGTAATCTACATGCACAACATAAAATTTGCAAATAATTTCTACCGCTTGAGGGGCCGTTCCAAATATGATTTGGTAGCTCAATGGTCCCAAATGACTTTAACCGGATCATTCTTTGAAACCATAAAGAGGAGCCTCCGCCCTATATTTCCATCTTTCGCCCATCCAGATTCATCCTTTGATAAGCGTGGGCGTAAGATGTCTGAAGAAGACCCATTATCTACCATCATCCGCCCATATCCACCGAACCCATTTGTGCGATCGGCACCAATGATCCTCGTCTTGATTCGATGACTTCGAAGGTAATTCTCATCGATAAAGGAGATTACCAGTATTCGGATAGGTCTGGTCAGAGGAAGGTACCACCAATCATACGACCGAATCCAAATAAACTTTGACTTCTTTCCAATGAGCTTGCCGGAAGTACCCTCAGTGATGACATCTATCATATGCCTCGCAGTCGTGTCCGGAGCCGGGCAATGCTTCTTTAATCTGGTTGAGCTGTCGAGATAGGTCCTCGATCCTGCTGTTGATTAGCTCTGGCAGCCACATACTGAACTAAAGCCCCACCTTGTACCTTTCTTTCAATGAATTCTTTTAAACTGGCACAATCGTTCGTTTCATGACCCGAAGCTTGATGGTAATCGCAATACTTGCGAGGATTCCCTTTTTCCGGCTTAATATTATCTCGTGGTGGCTCAAGATAGGTTGATTTTGATCTCGATCCAAGATAACGACCTGTCTGCGTTGAGAGTGCCGCGTGTATGTCCTATTTACTCTCTCGGGTTAGAGCGACGAACGTCCTCCACCACCCTCGATTGTTGTACCTCTTCGACCTTCCATCATGACGGTCAGTATTCCCTTTATTCTTCTTCTGATCTCCATCGGTTTTGTCCCGATCTGTCTCCTTAAGCCGATCTGAAGGACGTTTGAGGCTGCTCATGGCTTCCTCCACCACGATAGAGCCTTCGGCTTTGTCAAAGGCTTCGGCGAGACTCTTCGGGTGGTTAAACATAAGTTTTTTCACCAACTTTTTTGATTTAACCAGATCTAACCCGTTCTGAAACAGTCCCACAACTTGTAGATCATTCAAATCTACACTTGGCCGACTGCTTTCCGGAACCACTTCACATACTGGCCCAAAGATTCATTAGAGGATTGCCGAACTTGAGCCAATGAACCAGTTGGTTTTCCCCTTCTTCTGTTGCTCCCAAAGTGAGCATGAAACTTGCTACACATATCTTCCCAGGACGAGATTGAATCTGAGGGTAAGGTCCCCATCCACTGTCGGGCATCCTTTCTAAGAGTTGTGACAAAAGTATGGCATTTAGCAGCATCGCTAAAGTCATAATAATCCATGAGTCGGTCAAACGCCTGACTATGGTCATAAGGGTCCCCCGATCCATCATAACTCTCGATATGGGGCAACTTCTTGGTGGGATCAGCTTTTTCTCTAAGAATCTCCGCGGAAAAAGGGGACGCCTTCTTTCCGGAGCGTCTTTGGTTTTTTGCACTTCGGCAAGCTGCTTCCGAAGCTCCTTCAATTCTTTAACCAGATACTCCACGCCTTCTGGTTGAGATGATGCCTCTTTCTCCGGTGACCCCTTCTTCCTATAAGCAGACCGGATTCTTTCAACAGAACCTTCAACTTTAGAGGGGCTTCTCCGATGACGAGTGTCTACAGGGCGGGGTACTCTCAGTAGATTCTCGGGAGTATGTCCTCTGGATATACTTCGCCTCTGAACCCGAGCACTATGGTGAGAATGTGCAACGACAAGGGCTTTCTTTGCATGTTCTGGAGTGCGATCCCTGGATCGACCTCTTCATTCGCTTTGCCCCTGTCCCATAGCATCGGCAGGGTGATAAGTCCTCTTTGATCTCTGAGGAGTAGGGCTTCGGGACCTTCTTCTTTCCCTAGTTTGGCCCAGAGACTGTCGCCCTGAATGGGCAGGTTCCTTCCCACTCCGATGCCCTTGCTCTTCGAATTGAACATAGCTGAGCTCTTCATCTCTCAATTCCGCCATCCGAGCCATCTGCTCGCCAATTATATCCTCGACAATCGCTTCACCAAGACCTCCATGGCTCTGTCCGCTTATCTACCATCTTAGCCAAAAAGGAGGCTTTCAGATCTGGTCATCTCGGTATCGAGTCCTAGGCGAGGTGCCTTCTACTCGTTTCCGACCATAACCAGACCCCTTCTCCGTCGGGAATACTAGCTTACACTTCGCTTTTCTCACTTGGTAGAGAATCTTCAGTGACCGTTTGACGTTGTCTTTAGTATGAACACTTATGGTTGGTCCCAAACGATCTTTGCGCGATACTCATGAATCGACTCACCGACGTGACCATCTACGTCCTTCTAAAGTGTAGGTGTTCTACACAATCTGTGATTAAAAAGTACTCAAGACACTAGAACTGAGCCCTCCTTCTAGCGCTTGATGTTAACGCCAGATCTTTCTCCACGTCCCAATCACGAAAAGACGTCCCGATCCTCTTACGATAAACACGACAAACACCACAAAGCTTGACTACCGGACCGTTTGGGGATAAATTCGAGCGTGAGAGTAAGTATGTCTGTTCACAAGGTTAACTCAAGAGGATGATAAAATCTAGTGTAATGAGAGAGATTATTATTATCAGTTGTGTGAATGTGTATATATCAAGAAACGTACCTCCTTGTGAAGACTTACTCGCCAAGAAATAATATCTTTGCCTGGATTACTGTGCCACCCACTACCATCTGACATATCCCCCTGATCTGATGGGTTCTGCCGACTGCATGGAGCTTATCCACTGCTTTTGGCCACTGTTTACACCGCCGGCCGGCTATAATCTCATCCACATTAGATATCTTGGTCAACTGTCATACTATATCATCATTACAAGTCAAAGTAATAGATATTAAGTGACCCAATGGATTAATCCAACAAACCTAATTCTTCCCCATAGGATTAAATAAAGTTTAACACAAAATGAGGGTACCAACGAACCCCATAGCTTAATTATAAAAGCCAAATGGATTAAATTAATAAATGAGCCCAATCTACCCGGCCCAAATAGAAGAAATATCATAACCCAACATTAGTCAATATAAAAGATTGTTTTTTGAAACAATTAAAATAAATTCAGAAGCAGCCTCGCACCGGCATTCAAGCTTGTATGATAAAAAGAAGAAACCTTTTAACCTTCTCAAAATGGCGACCACAAACTTTTTATAAATGGAACTTCCCTACCCTTGATGTTTCCACTTCTATTATCCACATTGGCTATGCATGCATGTGACCGACAGTATGTGTATAATTTGGAATCATAAAAACGAACATATATATATATATATATATTAATATATATATATATATATATATATATATAGGGTTTTATCCACAACAACCTCTTTTTTAGTCTTGTGTCAATTTTATTTTTTTTTTATTTTGCTCCAAATTGCTACAACACAAGGCTAAAAAAGGGTTCTTTAAATTCACAAAGAACCTATTCTTTGTGGATAACCCCATATATATATATATATATATATATATATATATATATATATATATATATGTGTGTGTGTGAAAAAGTTTAGTCTTTATTTCAAAATTATCTGAAAAAGTTGCCTATCAATTTTTACAAGGGAACTGAACTGATAGTTTTTACGTGATCCTCTCTCACATGAACATAGAGCGGAACACACCTTTTTGTGAAAGAAGATGGTATAAAAATACATGTGAAAATAGTACTCTCATTTTTTACAAACTTTAAGATTACGATATATTTGGATTAACTCGCAACGCAATCATTTCGAGATGGGTTGAACCAGCCCATGGAGGCTAATGAGGTTTGGGTTAAAATGAAAAGTATTCAATATGTAACAAGTATAAAATGGATCTATCATTTGTCTGTTCAACTTGGGCCTGTTCGTTATGAAATGAACATTGGAATCAATCTCATGAGCTCATGAGCCTATGTTTTTAACTGGGCTTGCAAGAATATTGTTAACAAAATTAAGCCCAGATTTCTCTTCGTTAGGCTATTCTATCATTTCTATGGCTTAGTATGTCTATGTTGGTATTTTTATTTTTATTTTGTTTGTTATATATATATTCACCCCATTATAAAATTATATATATATTTTTAAAAATTTAAAATTAATTTAAGAAATTCTAAATTAAAAATAAGTACGTACAAAATTATTTAGTTTTAGTACACCAACTATAAAAATTGTAAATAAATAATAAAGTGTTACTATGATATTTGTTATTTTCAAAAACTTATACACGAAATCCTGTTAGTTATGAATTTTAAAATTTATTCTTTCTTATTCATTTTTATATAAAGGCATTGAAAATAATTCTCTATTTCTCCATTTCTTGACATTTATATATATATATATATATATATATATAAGATTTCAAATCCTTTCCTTTTTCTTTTGATTCATGATTGCCCAACAAACACCTTGAAATTCACCTTTTATGGCAGGCTTTATTTAGGTATGAATCCTTAATGTCAACCCATAATTAAATTCTGTTAACTTAATAGTTGTAGTCAAATCTCAACTAAAGAGATGCTGGCTGCCTCTTGTTTTCCGTCCAATGCAAAATTGATATTTTTATATAATTTTTTAATATTTTTATATAAAAATTATCTTTAAAGACCTTATAACGACGGTTATGACGAGATTTTTATCGTGGCTATACAATAACTATATTTTTTATATAAAAATATCAAAAAGTATAATATCTATTTCTTTTAAATAATCTATCTAATAAAATACAAATGATTTTGAATTTTTCGCTTACTCAATAAATCATTTGGGCCGTCCAAAATTTGAGATAAATCTCATCATCCATCTATTTAATAAAATATAAATAATTTTAAATTTTTTGTTCATTCAATAAATTATCTGGACCGTTCAAAATTTAAAATAAATTACACCGTTCATACAGTACCGGAGTCACGATGTGAATTAATATTACTAGAATTGTTATGCAGTAACACTACAAAGTTCCACATGCTGTTTTGTCAACACTTGACTCTGCTGACACTATTCCTATTCATACCAAAATAGTCCAAGACATTTATGTGGACGGTGTCAATAGCACGTGATGACACGTGCATAAATTTAGTAATTCATGATTCTCTCTCTTGTTCTTTTTTTTTTATTATTAAGTTTATGTACTTATCCTATTATTATAATTATAATTTTAATTTATAAATTAATAATCTCAAATTTAAATTTAAAAATAAATAAAATATTTAAAATTAATAGTCTTATCCTAAATATAATCCTTACAAATAGGCTTAGAGTAGAACCCACATGAGTTAGTAATATATCTAATTATTTACAAGTAATTAAGGATATTTTGAGGGAAAACTTCTTACCCAAGGACATCTTATTTACTCAATTGTTTTATAAAAAAAAATCTATTTTTTTAATAATATTTATATAAAATGAGACAGTATTCATATAGAAGTATCATTATAATTTTATTATTATATCAAGCTTCTAAATTAATAATTTATTATAAAAAATATTTATCTTTAATATTCGCGAACTTTATAAAATAGATTTTTTTTAAACAAATATAATATTTACCTGTGAAAATAAATCTATATACGTTTGTAGGGGACTCGAAGAATAAAAGTTGTACACATTTAATCAATGGATATTTAAAGAAATTATTGATTTAAACGCGAAAGAAGAGCGAGTGTCAATATCATTATGCTTCTGGTGTTAAATCCGGTTCGATTCGGTTGAACCGATAACCAATTTGAGAATTAAGATGAATCAAGTTAGTGTTTGATACTTGAATCCAAATACATACTACAGATGTGCAACTGTCCGTCCTGCATAACTCACGTGACTAAACCCCAAGCCCCACGTGAACAATGTACAATAGTTATGTGACAAGGGACACGTGGCACTCCGTGGATATTTACCCTCCTACATTCATGCAACTTGAACACATGAGTAACATGCAGGTTCTATATCAAAAGAATTTAGGATTTCTATATTTCCAGATTCAATTCGGTTTTTTTGGTTAACCAACCAGTTTGAGCAAAAATGGGTTCGGGACAAAACAAAATCCATTCGATGGAGAAAGAAATTCCTTTTGTTCGGATGAAAGAAAAAATAGCCAATATATTTCTACTTAAAAACTGATACTGAACAGGTTCGATCGATACTGATATCAGTACATAATTTTGACTATTTTCGATAGCCGATTTGTAACGGTCCAGTACAGTTATATACCGATGAACAGGCCTATCGATCCCCAAGTAACAACAGCTGGGCCACAAGAATTCAGAGTTCGGCCTACCACTTCCATCGTCCGAAAATTGCGGGATTTAACAAGGCAATGAATTTTCATGCATGACTACTGACTACTGACAAGGGTAATAAAAATACCTCTGTCACTCTGTGTATTTATATGTATGTATGTATTCTTAATTAGTAGCTGAGTACTTATTTCATTTGGTCGGTTTTTGTGGGACTTCATGCCCCTAACCTCCTACCCCCATCATATCGATCGGTTTACCACCAAAGTTAAGAGTGATGCTGATGGCAATTAACAATTTCATTCAACCATACCTAGACACGTGGCACGCAGTGACATTTTACAAGGACTAAAAATTAAGTAAAACAAAAAATAAAATTCTAAAATGTATATATATATATATATATATATATATATATATATATATATATATATATATATATATATATATAGTCCAAGTTGGAGATGTAGGAGTTAGGACGACAAAGAATTAGCTACTTGTAGATCATCGATCAATTGACTAGAGATTTTAGTCAACTAACTTGAAGAGCAAGACATGCATGGATTGTTTCAATTGGTTTTCACCAACTAAAAGATTCCTAAATTAAGAAGGTTTAATGTTCACCTTGTCAATTAAACAATGACACTATAATATAATATATAATATATATATATATATATATATATATATATATATATATATATATATATATATATATATATATTTTGAGGGTGTCACGGGGTCTTCATGTCCCAAACAACCAAGAGCACTCACAATTTAAGGTCCCACTATATAGATAAATTTCATAGATGTGAGTATTAGTGTTTTAGACAATAAACTCCTGGATACTCAAATGTTTTGTTAGATTTAAGATATAATATTCGACACAATCACATAGAATCATATTAACTAAATTGTGACCAGTGATGCATGTCAGGTATATTTATTAAAATACACAATTAAGGTTCTACGATCTCATTAAATATGCAAATTAGGGTTTGCATAACTTAATTGAATGAGGGCGAAAAAGTCAGAAATAAATGTGTTAAACCCGGGAGAAGCCTCCACGTGTCCCAAGGCAGAAGACTCGTGGAGGCGGCTCGTTTTGGAAATTGATTGAGGGATTGGATTGGTGGTTAGAAGAGCATGACGATCTGGGCATTACTCTAAGGACTAAGGGTAAAATTGGAATTTTCCCGAGGACATGTGCCTAGCACATGACCACTCTCCAAAAAACCCTATAAATACCCCTTCCACTCCATTGGGAAGGGGGACTTCTCTTCAGACTCAAGACTTGGACTTTTGGAAGATCAAAGGGACCCTTTTGGTGACTTAAAGGCTTGGAGAATCCACCTAAAAGTACTAAAAGGGTTTGAACATTCTCTCAACTCGAAGGACTCTTTTGGTAGCTTAAGGCTTGGATATTCCACCTAAAAGCACTAACAAGATTTGAACACTCTCAACTCGAAGAACTGAAGAAGGCTCTTGGAATCCCAATAACCCTAACACGGTTTCCGGATTCTAGGGGTTCTGTCACGCGTCGTTGGAGTAAGTGCCCACCTGTCGTTCTCCCCTCTACAATCAATCAATCAATTCCGTATTTTTCGTGAATTTTTCTTTTCCTTAGCCAACACGAAACCCTAACTCTAGCAAGATATGATTTTCTTGCTCACAATATGCATTGCACATTTAACAATAATTTACACGCTAAACATTGTTTATATATATATAGCAACTAAAAAATTCTAATGGTTATAACATTAATATGAATTGAAATACATAAGACCATTGTTCAGACCTACTGAAATACGTTTTGAGCATGAAACTCACAAGCACGCTAATGCACAAAACACATGGAACTAAAGTCATGGGCACTCGGCAGATAAACACATGGAAGGCGAGGTGCGGACATGAAGTTTGAAGTGGCCACTTAACCCCATGAACGAACTTTGTCGCCCAGTTGCATTTTTAATGTTTTGTCATCAAAATTATATGTAGACAAAATGTTATAAGGTTAAATTATGCTTATTGTTCCTTGGAAACTATTAATTGGGCCATTTAAAATGTATTGCGATGCCCAAAAAGGTACACACACATATGAGCGATATAATAAAAAGTCAGTCGGTATTGTGTCACAATGATTAAATAGACAAAAATCTATGAACCGTGTGTGTGATCAGTTCTGATAGACTACACTGCTAAAAGTTGCTTGTCTTTTCATGTGAAATAGAATGACTTTATTTACAAAGATAAAAAATAACATGCTTGAATTGCACTATACTTAATAAGTGAATCTAAATATTATTTACTTTGTGATGTATTTTTTACATGAGAATGTTTGCGTACATTTTCTATTCTTTTACCGTTTGCATGGTTGAACACTCATTAATATGCATATTATCTAATTGATTCAAGTTAAAGGCATGTATGTCAAAATAATCATTAAATAATGATTTTGCCGAACCCTCCTTATTATGGGGCCGACATTCAACATAATGCATATATATTTTATTAAAATATGAATTTAAATATGTTATTATGTATTTCATTTGTAAGCACAACTTTTGCATGAATACTGTTATAATTAAAAATTATAATTAATATACTTCACATATTGATTACATACATGTTACACATACCTTGGATACATTAATTGGATACCTTGTTATTTTGTGAAGCAAAGTACTGTTTTTAGTTTATATATATTGTTGGGTCCTGATATTTTCTATTTTTAGGTCGGTTACATTGGACCTATTCACATAAACAATCTATGGGGCCTCTATTATTAATCCGTGAAAGTCATTGGGCCCAGTCACCATATTATATCTGCTTTAAACCTTTAAGGTAGGATTGATTCCAATTGGGTCAACCCATTAGATATTTTAATATCTCATTACTTTTGACTTGTGATGATGAAAAAGCATGATGGTTGACCAAGGCTCTACCGTGCATTAATGAGGATGGGATCATAAGCCGTGGTGGTAAAAAACAAGGGCCAAAAGCAAAGGATAAACCTTATACAATCGGCGTGAGCCCATCGGTCGTAGGGGTGTCGGGGTAATAAGTGGGTGGCACAAGAATCCAAGCAAAGATAGTATAACCTAGCAAGAAGCCATCGCCTGCAGAGGTGCGTTCTCATACATATCATTTTTCGATTCCCACATATATATTATTGAGAATTATTATCTCTCTCGGACATTGGGACAATACATTCCTCCATTGTTAACCTTGTGAACACATACTAATTCTCACGCTGAAGCTATCCCCTCGACCCGAACCGCCGCAAGCTTGTGGTGTTTACCGTTCTTTATCGCGGGGATCGGGACGCTTTACGTGATTGGGACGTGGCGTAAGATCCCGCGTTAACATTGGGCGCTAGAAGGAGGGGCTTTTCTAGTGTTCTCGAGTTATTAATCACAATATTTTTAGTTGTTATACATCGGAAGTTATGGCACAAATTAGGGGTTCTCGCTTCGAGATCCCCGTGCTCAAGATAAGATAGTCTTTCTTTGTTGACAAAGAGCATGATCATGGCCAAGAAAAGGCAAGTAAAAACATCCCGCCTAGAACTCTAAGACCAAGTGGTCAGTGATGAAGATGGTGGACGAAGCGACAGAGAGCTTTGAGGTTCTCTTGGAGCGAAAGCAGGATGTAGTCTGTATGGAGCGAGGATGTAGCCGAGAACAAAGCATTCAATTATGTCCAAATAAAAAGACGTGGTACGCCTAAAGATGGACAACCGTGAATTGGAAAGCAGTCTATATACTTTAAAGACATGTCTCGAGGCCGTCCTTGGGATCGAAGCAGACCCAACAGCCATTTTCTTGATTGACTGAGAAGGGTATTCCGCCCTATTGGTCTTCGGGATTATGGTCGAAGCAGAGTAGATGAAGACCCAACAGCCATTTTCCTGATTGATTGACTGAGAAGGGTATTCCGCCCTATTGGTCTTCGGGATTATGGTCGAAGCAGAGTAGATGAAGATCCAACAGCCATTTTCTTGATTGACCGAGGAGGGTACTTCACCCTATTGGTCTTTGGGATTATGGTCGCAATGAATTTAATAAATCGATCCAGGAGCATGCACCTCGAGATACAAATAAGGCATTCGCTTGAGTATCCTCACCACAAAGGATGTAAAGTTTCACCAAGTAGATCCAAATCATACTCCCGAGAATCCACCGAGGGCACACCGCAGCCAGAGAGACACTTGTCTTCTGAGATGCCCATCTAAGGTCATCGGCCAGATTCAAAGACACAAAATGCACCTATATTCCTAAGCATCCGAAGAAGGTACCTCATCCTAGGGGTTCTTGGGACTATGCGCATGTGCGGACGAGGAGTAATTCAAGAATATATTCATTCGAGAACACAAAAGACACTCATTGAGTGTTCTCGCCAACAATGAAGGACTCGTCACCAAAGCAGATCTATAAGCCGCACTCCTGGAAATCCAAACACTTAGGTAAATATTTCTAAGGTCGGTTGGCATTGTGGTCCAAAGCTGATAATAGTTAAAGAGAGGCTGAGGAGTCCGACAAAGCCATTGCGCTTCTTCAAAGAGGCGAGTTCGTGGATATTGCATGCAGATGGATATTCTATTTCTAAGTTATCGCGATGCAAGAAAGCTATCAAGGAGTCGATCACAATAAAGAATTCCACCACCGGCAGATTATCAAAGTCGGCCACTACAGTATGCTTGTAACTCGATGGCGATGGCGTCTTTCCTTCTGGATCGATCTCGGCAAAGAAGATCAAGTACAAGAGTGTCCATTTTGTTCTCATTGATGAGAATCTTTGTCAAGGACCTTTTTCGTCATCATTGCTTAAACATTTGGTTCCATCCAAGCAGTAGTATATTCTTCTTGAAGTTCACAAAGACATTTGTGGCAATTATTTGGCCAAGTTGTTGACCTACAAAGCACTTCTAAGAATGATATTCTTGAAAGAACGGGATTCAAAGACAAAGACTTGGGCTCACCCACATTCACTTTTTTCACTATTGGTCCCGGGTCCTATTTGTCCTATGGTCACTATGGTGTAAGGAGGTATGGTAGGACTCACCGGCCATTCGATGGCGACCATTTGTCGTTTCTACCCCGTGGTGATTTAGGATCCTATATTGATTTTACCAGTGTGGTAAATCAATGGTCACTATTGGTCCCGGTCCTATTTGTCCTATGGTCACTATGGTGTAAGGAGGTATGGTAGGACTCACGGCCATTCAATGGCGAAATTTCATTTGTCGCTTCTACCCCGAGTGGTGTATTTAAGGATCCTATATTGATTTTACCAGGTGGTAAGTCAATGGTCACAATTGATCCTTATATCTTGATCCTTATATCTTGATCCTTATAACTTGGTCCTTATATCTTGATCCTTATATCTTGGTCCTTATATCTTGATCCTTATATCTCGGCCCTTATATAATTGTTTCACCTCGAGTGGTAAACAAATGACCGATCTCACACTTCTTGAGCCGATGAGTATGTGTTACTTTATTTTTATTTAAGTGTTGAGTTCAGTCCTTTCAGTTCAGATAAGTTAAATTCTGTCCATGAAATTTAATTCACTTCGTCTCATACATTAACTATCATATGTCTTAAACTGATTCACTGTTTAGGTTCATCTTACTGATATTGAATTATTGACAAGAAACTAACCGAAAACATAGTTCACAATTAAGGAAATTGCAGATTCATCAGGAAAACTAAAACATTCATTCGATCTATTCATTCATGAACAAAAATACACCAATATAGAAACATAAAAAGTTTAAACAAATAAATTTTTACATAAGTCGAAAATGAAAGCGAAGAACGCCTAGCACCACCTTCGTCTCTTCTGAGTTGAGCAAAGTTGGGTCCAATTGAGCGTGAGACAGCTTTTCTTTGCCTCTCTCTCGGCGCCTTCAGAACCTTCGAATAGACTTTCATGATCTCGACGTTAAGTTCGTCCAATCCCTATATTCTACTCACCAGATCTGCTTCGAGCTCTTTTGTCGTAAGAGGACCCTTCCTCAAGCTCCTTTATTTTGAGACGAAGCTTGTGGCGTTTGTTCTTATGTCTCCGCCCTTCATCCTGGCCTTTGATTGAGCCTCGCCAAGTTGAATAGCCAGCTTAGGTTGGTCAAGAAAACTCCTCATTCTTGGCCCTCGAGAGTTGGGTTTTTTCTTCACTAAGCCGGCTGCTCGATCGGTTAAAGTTTGTCGACCGGCTTTTGAGGCGCTTTAACCCATCTCTTGTGGCCCTTAGTTCATCATCGACGCCTTCAAGTCCATCTTAGCTCGATCCAAGTTTCGCTGGAGGCCATCGATGACATGAAGAGCGTCTTCTCGATCGACCCTTTCTCGAGCCAAGGTCGATCTCAAAGATATTGATCTCTGTCTCATGAAATCTTCCTCGGCTTCCCCATTTATGTGTCTTGGACGAAAACGTCCAAAGACAAAAGATTAACTTCAGATATATGTCAAACAAAGGCTCAAGTGAATACCCGGATATCCAATTAAGAACAAAAGATGTAAAAATAAGGAAATGATTATTTACCTTAGCGGATAGCTTTCATCCTTTCATCGAAAGCGATTCCGTCCTGCAGGATCATCGAACCGATGATCGCCGCTGCTTCCTTACGAAGGCCCCGAATAGGTCGAACGGAAAGTTAGCATCGAATCTAGGCCATAGAGTCGGAGATCCCACGACCTCGGCATGATAACCCTGACCTGAAGGACCGGGTCGTTCAGGCGAGGGTCTCGTCCTTTCCGGGGAAGGAGCTGGTTGCTCAGGAGGAGTAGGTTCAGCATACACGGTCTCCTGGAGAGGAGATTTGTTTGAACTGGGTTCTTGGAGAGGAGTGACCGATCACGCAGCTTGCTTGGGTGGTCACAGTGTGCGTTTCCACTTCCTGGACAGAGTTTGGACAGCTTCATCCTGATCACCCTCTTTGGCAATCTGTATTTTTACAGGCGGTACGAAGGGGGGGATGGTCGAAGATTGAGGCACCCTAAGCTCTTCGGCGGTCAAAGGCGTTATTTTACTTTTCAATTTTTGGTTCGGAGGATGCTTCTTCATTCGTATGATCGAGTAGGCCTCCTCGCCGAGGGACTACGGATGTGGTAGTTGGCTCAACTTCCGGGGTGACTTCTAAGGGCTTGGAAAGGGTGTTGTTCGGGTTTTCGATTGCCTCCTCTTCTGGCGAGATTTAAGGGTCTCTTCCGGCGCGAACCTCATCGGCTTCTGGGTTCGCTCGATTGAACTCGTCATGTATGTTTCGGATTGGTTCGATTTGAGCAGCAGTTCGCTCGAGTTTCAAAAGCTTCAAGGCCTCCCGATAAAAAATCTTCAACTCTTTTATCTCTAAAGAACTCGGTTTGATCAAAGATATCGTGATAACCAATACAACTCGTGTTAGAATCCACAATATAAAAGCATTTTAAAAAAAAAATTCGTATACATATAAAATGGATCGATACTTACATTTATGGTCATATAACCATGCTTGCTTCTTGAGAGGAGTCCGTACTTCCACCCTCCTTGGGGAAATTATCAAAAGTTCCATCATTTCCATTTCTCTTTCTTCGTAATGTCTCCAAAGTCGTGAGATCTTCTCACAAGGGCCCGATTCGGTAGGGAAGAGATTTGGGACCTTTGACGTAGAACCACTTTTCATGCCACCCCTCGCTGCTCAAGGCGTGTTCACCAAATGACGCCTCTCGAACTTCTCTCCCGACTTCGAGAATGCTTGCTAATGGCCTTGAACCCTTCTCCTAGATTGTACTATTTTATATATTGTGAAGAAGGAGTCCGTGGAGGGCTCCACGCCCAATTTGGCGGCGAAGGCCACGAAGGCCAAGATGTAAATGTATGAGTTCGGTAGATTAGTTAAGCTGAACCCCACCCCGTAAACCCCAAAGAAGGTTACTATGAAGATATGCAAAGGAAACGAACCCCTTCTCCAACAGAGTCACAGAACTAGTAGTCCCAACCTTTTAGCCGTTGGTACATCTTTTCACCGGATCTAGGAACCCTAGCTGCATGGGTATTCGGGATGTGGTATCGAGACCGTATCCTCTTTAGTTCACCTTTTTGTGTGATCGATCGAGGAGTATTGGCATGCGAGAATCGCTTTCAAGATTCCTCGTATTCGTGAGGGGGTTTGGGATTTTTTGGGAGAGGTTCTTATCAGATTTCGACCCTTTTGGGTTCAGTGTCGAGGCTCCTTCATGAGCAGCAGTGGTAGGATTTGGTGGAACGGTTGTGAGTGGGGTTACCAATATGGGAGAGCCTTGTGCAGAATCCTGGGAAGCCATTGTTGATTAGTTGCAGAAGAAAGGAGAAAGTTCGTAAAGTCGAGAGTTCGAAAATACGCTAGAAATTCAAATGGGCGAGTAAAATCATCAAGATTGGTAAAGTTACCTTTTATAATGTGATTTACCACATGTTGTTCAAGCTTCTACCATTAAATGTTAGTAATGATTTGAAATTTGAATAGGAAGGGTCCAGTTCCGGGTTTATGCATCTATTTGATAGGGCTTTTCTGATTTGGGCCTCTATTCTCTTTTCCTTTCATTTCGTGAACAGCAAATGGGTACACTTCAATTATCTCCTACTATGGACCTTTAGTAAATTATCTTGGGCCATTCATAGTTTTCTACTAAACATTCTGTTTAACAAAAAACTAGGGGGCAATGTTGGGTCGTGATATTTCCTATTTTTAGGCCGGTTACATTGGGCCTATTCACATAAACAATCTATGGGGCCTCTATTATTAATCCGTTAAAGTCACTGGGCCCAGTCACCATATTATATCCGTTTTAAACCTTTAAGGCCGGGTCGGTCCATTGGGTCAACCCATTAGATATTTTAATATCTGTTACTTTGACTTGTGATGATGAAAAAGCATGACGATTGACCAAGGCTCCTGCCATGCATTAATGAGGATGGGATCATAGCCGGCCGGTGGTAGGAAACAGTGGCCAAAAGCAGTGGATAAACCTTATACAGTCGGCAGAGCCCATCAGGTCAGAGGGGGTGTCAGGTAATAGTGGGTGGCACAGTAATCCAAGCAAAGATAGTATAACCTAGCAAGGATGCCATCGTCTAGAGGTACGTTCTCATACATATCATTTTTCAGATTCCCACACATATATTACTGAGAATTATTATCTCTCTCTGGACATTAGACAATACATTCCTCCATTGTTAACCTTGTGAACACATACTAATTCTCACGCCTGAGCTATCCCCCGACGGAATCGCCGTCAAGCTTGTGGTGTTTACCGTGTTTACTGTGCAGGATCAGGACGTCTTACGTGATTGGGACGTGGCAGAAGATCCTGGCGTTAACATATATACTTGGAGTTGGAGCGTATTTGCATAGCCAAAGCCACCTTTGCCATCAAATTAAGTTATCAAGTTATGCCAACATAATTTCCAGAGTAAAAAAAAATAATTTGATAGACAAACAAAAAAAACAAAAAAAAAACTAACTATTAACTTGGATGATAGACAAAAGGGTCAATGACAAAGCACAAATTGATTTTTGATTCATGGTCGTAAAATGTTGATCTGGTGGACCATCGAAGGCTTGGCCTTACAGGGTTCGGTCCTATCAGCTTCGACCTTATAGGGTTCGACCTTCAACTTTTGTATAACTTTTGAAGTTCATGTTCTATGTGAAAAAATTAGTATATGTGAATTAGAAAATTTATTCATGGTTAGTGTATGTGCATTAGAAAATTTATTCATGGTTAGTATATGTGCATTAGTAATGTGAAAAAATTAGTATATGTGCATTAGAAATTTATATATATATATATATAATAAAATAATAACTATAATTATAATTATTATAATAATAATTATAATTTATGATCAATTTAAAGTAGTCTGCCCCATACAAGCATTCATATATACACAGAAGTGACAATTGAATGTTAGGCATGCTTGAATAACTTGTGTTAACGCCAAGATCTTTCTCCACGTCCTAATCACGAAAGACGTCCTGATCCTGCACAGTAAACACGACAAACACCACAAGCACAAGTGATAGGACCACGGGGATAGCTTCGAGCATGAAAGTAAGTATGTACATTACGTAATAAAGTTAACTCGAGAGGATGATAAATCTAGTGTAATGAGAGATTATTTTCTATATGTTGTGTGAATGTGTATATATGAATAATACGCACCTCCTTGTGAAGACTTACTCACTAAGAAATAATATCTTTGCTCGGATTAAAATGCGTCACCTTACTATCACCGACATATCCCCTCATCCGATGGGTTCAACCGAAATTGCATGGAGTTTATCCACTGCTCTTGGCTACTGTTTGCACCGCCGGCCGGCTATAATCCCATCCACATTAATGCATGACAGATATCTTGGTCAACTGTCATACTATATCATCATTACAAGTCAAAGTAATAGATATTAAATGACCCAATAGGTTAATCCAACGAACCGACCCGGTTCAATAGGATTAAATAAAGTTGACACAATAAATGGGCTCAACGAGCCCCATGACTTAATTATAAAAGCCCAACAGATTAAACTGATAAATGGGCCCAATATACCCGGCCCAAAATAGGAGAAATATCATGACCCAACATTACCCCCTAGTTTTTTAGTTAAACAGGATGTTTAATGGAAAACTATATATGATTCATGATATTTAGAATTCAATAAAGGCCCAAGGATAGGAAATAAATGAATCATACCCACTTTTAACATACGAAGTGGAATAAGGGAGGGTTTGGATAGTGGATACCCAAAGCAATAAGCCCAATCTGATAAAGGATTTGAATTTGAACAGGATGGGCCAATAAAATAGAAACCCAACAGTCAGGCCCAATCTGATAAGATATCCAAAGGTCATCCAAACATGTCCCACTTGAATTCTCATCATTACTGACATTAAATGCGCCTTTACTCGCTTCCACGCGTATCACAAGATAAAAGATAAACCTCACCAAATTTGACGGTTTTACCTACTGATTTGAAATTCGAACCTTTGAGTTTTCTTCCTTTCTCAGAAAACCTCTCTTTAGCTTTCGAAAACTCAACAATGGTGAATCCAAGCCAAACCCCTTCAAGTTCTTCTCATTCAAACCTTAATCAAGAGGGTTCAAGTGCAAATCCACCATCTCCAACTGATTTCTTCAAAGATGGGGAAAAATTTCCTCACGCTAACATCACCTCCACCGTCTCTGAATCTGAATTACGAGCTCTCCGGATTCGATACCATATTCCGGATAACTATGCTATGAGGATTCCAAATTTCTTTGAGGAAGCGAATGTACCAAATGACCGGACAACTTTGGGTCGCTTATGCCGACTACTCTTTGGAGAAAGGGATTACCGCCTCCACGCCTTCATAGTTACCTCATAGGGTTTATTGGAGTAAACTTCGCATGGTACGTGCCCAACTCCTATATCCATATCTTTGGGCGTTCATCGCATATACGCCACGCAATTAGGGGTTACCCCTCTGTTGACCTCTTTTTTCACCCTCTTTCTACGGGGCAGATCCCGAGAACGAGGGTTCAAAATGGTGAGTAAATGCAGTCCCCACGCCCAAACTCGAAATTGAGAAGAGACCCTGATGAGCACCCTCGAGCAACAAAAGGATGGCACGAGAAATGGTTATTCGTCACTGGTCCTGGGATATCCTCCCTTCCTGATTGGACCATTTTAGAGCGTGTCTCTGCTGACTTTGGTGACATCCCCGAGGGGCGTGTGAGGGAGATGGGTGACTTCCTGAAGAGGATCCCTCCTCAAGAGTGGAGCTTCACTCTACTGACCAAGCAAGCTTGGCAGTATGACCATAAATGTGAGTCTCGGACCATTCTGTGATATAATTTTTGAAATATTTATGTGGTATGGATTCTAACTTGTGATTATTTGCAGTGTCTTTGATCAAACCAACTTCCTCGGAAGTAAAAGACTTGGAAGATTTCTTGGCGGGGAGGATTACTGATGCAAATGAAGAACTCCCTAACGAGGAGCCTTCCCGAACCGAACCCCCGCCTCCGAACCAACAACAACCCCTCTTCGGGATGACGACCACAAGTGGCGATCCCATCATCCCCGAAGAGGTCCTCCGACCTCGCCGAAGGAAGAAGGCTGTCAAAAAGGCCAGGACTCCTCGCGAGATAAACCCTGAAAGCGACGAGGAGGCCCTTCCTGAGGTAAACCCACAACCAATTCCTCCAACTGAACCCATGACAACAACCTTTGAACCAACCCCAACAACTTCTGAACCAACCCCAAAAAGAGAGTCTTTGATATTCCTCCACACGATCGGCGAAAGTCCTTCGTCTTAAAAAATTAAGAACCAAAATAATTCCCACATCACCGATTTAACTCCGCGTCCCTCCACCTTCAACAACCAATCCCTCAAATGAAACCCAAAACTCTTGACGTTGAAGCGGTCGGCCGAACCTTCTTCTTTGTCCCGAAAAAAAAAACAATTTCCTGGACGGCCGGCCGGTTCGACCTCTGAACCTTCTTCAACTCCCGAGCCGATACCAGCTCTATCACCTTCTCCAGAGGCAATACATGCGGATCCTTCACCGGTTCGCAGTCAGCCTATGCCTCATCCTCAAGGACCGATGACCTCCGAATTCCAGCATGATGCCAGGGGTCCACCGACCATGTGGCCTCGGTTCAACGCCAATTTCCCCTTTCAACTGTTCGAGGCCTTCGTTCATGACCAGATGACCATCGGTTTGGGAACGATTCGAATGGGGACTTCTTCGGTGAAGGCATGAGCTACTTGGCTAAGGTAAATGACTTTTCCTTCCTTTTCTTACTTATTTTCATACTCATACATCCGAAGGTGATTGAATAACATCAACATGTACAGCAAATGTCAGATTCGCCGTCTGCGCCCGAGATCTCTCGGTCAATCCGGAGAGGAGGGCTGAGGAAGGAGAATTCCTCCTAAAATCTCAGCCTGGCTCGAAAGGACTCACCGTGAAGGCCTTCTTCATACTAACGAAGGTCTTCGGAAAGAGTTGGCCCAAGCTAAGGAAGAAGTGAAGGCCTCGAGGAAGAATTAAAGTCGACTAAGGCTCAGCATGCTGAAATTGTCAACATGAATGTCGACTTAGTTCAGAGGAGTGAACTGAGGATGAATAAGATCAAAGAGTTGAAGTCTAACACCAAAATCTTGAACAAGACGATCCATAAGATGGAGCGGGATGAAAAGCATCAACTGAATATACGGCAGCAGCTCGAGCAAGAAATTCGAGAACTCAAGGCTCTTCGGGAACTTGGGCCTCCTTTAACTGATGCTCTTCGCAAAGAAATTTGTGAAGAGTATAGGAACTCGGACGAAATAAACGGATAAATCATGAGGATTCACAAAGAAAGCTACGAGCTCTGTCGAAGTCTTAGCAAGGAAAAGCTGATCAAGGCTAACTTAGATTCGTACCTGCTAGACTCTTCGGATGATGATGGTATTGCGCGCAAAGCACCGAACATGGATTGTCTTCGGTCTTATTATGAATATTTGTAAAAAAATTTATGTTATTTCCTTATTTATAAATGAACCAAATATTAATGAAAAATGATTTCCTTCCTTATGACTTCAGTGTACTTTTATTTTATGTCAATACTTCAATATGAATTTATATGGACAAGTGTACAAAAAACCCCTTCGAGGATTTAACTTCAAATAATTAAGCATGTCATATAACAGATGAAATGAGTTTAAAGAACGAGGCATTCCGAACTCAACACTTAGAAAAAACTCAGGTAATAAAGTAAAGAGATACTTATCAAGTTACCGAAGTGCGAGACATCTGCTTTATTGGGAGCTCGTTTACCCCGAAAGGCTTAACAGAACTATAAGATAACATTCGCCTACCACGAAGGGCCTGACGAAGTTTAAAGTGTCGATCATTGCCTACCACGAAGGGCCTGACAATGTCTTAAAGATGACACTTGCCTACCCCGAAGGGCCTGACAAGGTCTAAGTGGCGACAATTGCCTACCCCGAAGGGCCTGACAATGCCAAATAGTGACCTCCTGCCAAAAAGGCTACCATCGAATGGTCAGCAAGTCCTCCCGAACCTCCTAACACCAATGAACTGAGTAGCAACAAAGACAAAATTTGCTTGAGACAAAAAGAGGATCTTTTATTGATGATGATGTAAATATTTACAGACTTTTGATGTACTGATACTGAATCTACTGAAAGTACTTTCTAAGCCTGCCAGCATGCCAAGTGTTTTTAATTACTGACCCATCTAATGCTTTCAAACGATAAGTCCCTGGCTTCGGAACTTCAGTGATTTCGTAGGGTCCTTCCCAATTTGGCATCAGCTTACCCCAGTTCTTGAGGCGTAGATGCTTCGACTTCTCTAAGGACAAAATCTCTCACTTCAAATCTGCGAAGCTTCACCCCCTTATTATAATGCTTAGCCACTCTTCGTTGATAGGCCGCCAATTTGATTAAGGCTATTTCTCTGACTTCTTCCAACAAATCAAGATTGGCCCTCAGCCCTTCTTCATTATAGACCTCTTGGAAATGACTAACTCGAAGACTTGGAGATCCAATTTCAACTGGGACTAAGGCATCGCATTACATATAGCTAGTCTGAAAGGTGAATCCCGTTGTAGTCCTTGGAGTAGTTCGATAATCCCATAGTACACTTAGCAACTCTTCCGGCCATCTCGCTTTAGCTTAGTCCAACCTACGCTTGATCCCATTCAAAGTGACGTTCATTGGTTACTTCAACTCGTCTGCTTGATTGAGGATGAGCCACCAAGTCTTTCTCATCTTTGGATCCCCAATTCGGTTAAAAATGCTTCAAACTTCGATCCCACAAACCGACGCCCATTATCCGACACTACCACCTTAGGAATTCCAAAACGAATACCACCGATTCTTTCACGAATTTCAAACACTCTGTTCCGTTATTGACCTAAGTGGCTTTGCTTCTACCCATTTGGTCATATAGTCTATGGCAACTATAACAAAATCCCGACCTAACCGTTTGCCTTGTGAAGTGGACCCAATATATCAACCCCCAGACGTGAAGGGTATAGGAGATAAGATCGAGTATAGCTCTTCCTATGGGTCGATGCAGATTGGACCGTTAGTCGGCACTTCTCGCACCTCTTCACATACTCGGTTGCTTCCTTGAAGATAGTTGGCGATGATAGTACTCTCGACGAAGTACTTTATAAAAGCTAATGACTTAGCAGCCCATATGGTCGCCACAAATGCCTTCATGCACTTCTCGGAGAGCATAATCAGCTTCGGATGGAGTCAAACATTTTAATAATGGAGACGAGAAGGCCCTTCGAAAGAGATCCCCATCAATCAAAACAAAATTGGCACTCTTGTACTTGATTTTCTTGGCGAGCATCCGATCCAAAGGTAAGACGCCATCAGCCAAATATTCCAGATAGGGCGTCAACCAAAGAGTTGGTTCTATTCGAATGCACATTACCATCTCGTGAAGAACACTAGGATGTTGCAAAATTTCCGGATACACCGACCCTCAAAAACATTAACATCCGTAGTGGCTAGTCCCATGCGAAGTGCATCGGCAATAAAATTGTTGTTACGCCGACCCCACGAACTCAGACGATTGGAAATACCAAGCCGCCTTTACTTACGCTTAAATACTTGATCATCCTCGGACCTCGGGCCAGATTCTCCGGACAATTGTTTAACAATTAACTGAGAATCACTGAAGATGACTATTCTTTGCACTTCAATACTCTTTGCTAACCGCAAACCGGCCAATACTGCCTCATATTCAGCTTCATTGTTCATCGCTTTGAATTGAAATCTGATGGCTTGCTGCACCCTGAATCCCTCCGGACTGGTCAAGATAATCCCTGCTCCACTGACGTCCAAAGTAGAAGACCCATCTGCATACAGCGTCCATGAACTCTCCTTCTGCTGAAGAACGGCAACTGCTCTGTCAGATCCTTCAGCTTCGGCTATGACTTCATCAGCTTCAGAGAACGAACACTCAACCACAAAATCAGCCAAGGCTTGCCCTTTGATGGCGGTTCGGGGATGATACTCAATAAAGAATTGGGACAATTCCATCGTCCACGCAGCTAGCCTCCCCGATACCTCCGGCTTACCCATAATCTTCTTCAGAGGCTGATCTGTGTATACTATTACCAGTCTACCCTGGAAGTATTGCCTAAGCTATCGACTAGCGGTTATTAAAGCGAAAGCAAACTTTTCAATGTTTGGGTATCTTGTTTCGGCATCCCGAAGGACATGACTTACATAATAAACCGGTGTCTTGCTTCCCAACTTCACGCACTAAGACCGCTCCAATTGCCAATGAACTAGGCTAGTACATATATAAAGGTTCTAAGAGAATGGGCTTCACCAAAAGTAGGCGAAGATAAGTAGGACTTGATGCTTTGAAAGGCGTCTTCACACTCGTAAGTCCATTGGAACGTTTTGCATTCTTCTACCCTTTCAATGTGTTAAAAAACAAGAAACACCTTTCAAAGAGACTTGGACATGAACCTCCGCAAAGTTGCAATCCTTTCAGTCAGACGCTGAACATCTTTAAATGACTGAGGAGTCTTCATGTTCAGGATCGCTTGAATCTTCTCCGGATTGGCTTCAATTCCTCTTCGACTGACAAGATACCCCAAGAATTTGTCATCACCCAGACCAAAAGTGCATTTAGTGGGATTCAGCCTCAAGTTATGATGTCGAATGGTCTGAAAGCATTCTTCTAAGTCATCCAAATGTTTGTGCACCAACATGCTTTTAACAATCATGTCATCCACATACACCTCAATATTTCTGCCCAACTGATATTTGAAGATATGGTTCATCATTCTCTGGTATGTGGCCCCGGCATTGATAAGGCCGAAAGTCATTTTCTTATAGGCATATACCGAACGATGCGTAATGAACGCCGTCTTCTAGGTATATCCTCTTCTACATAGAGATCCGATGATATCCGGAGAATGCATCCATAAAACTTAATAAAGCATACCCAAGTGGCATCAATGAGTTGATCGATGTGGGGCGGCGGATAGAAATCCTTCTGACGGGCTGTTCAGTCGATTATGTAATCAATGCAGACTCGCCATTTGCCATTCTCGCTTCGGACCAAAGACCACATTAGCCATCCATCGCGGGTAGTCTATCTCAAGATGAAATCACCGCCAAAAGTTTTGCAATCTCATCATCTATGATTCGTTGACGCCTGGTGCAAAGATCCTCCTCTTACGCCGAACCAGCTTCTTTTTTTGGTCTACTTCCAATCGATGCTCAAAGAATATCCCTCGCTTTCTCGGCATATCCCGAGGTTCCCATCCAAAGATATCAACATAACACCTCGGGAGCTCTCTACGAGGTTCGTCAGGAGAGGTTCCCGTGAGCCCGAACCCTATTTTCACCGCTTGTCCTCCTTGCAGGGGATGAGCTCTATCTCTTCTGTCTCTCCACCGGCATGACCGATGGTTCGAGAGCTACTTTCGATGAAGGGTTCGATCTCTATCGCCATGGCTTGTTTCTGCTTCGATACCCCCACTCCCGAAGAAATAACAGCATTTCTGTAACACCTCCTGGCCAGATCCAAATCTCCTTTGACCTCACCAACCCCATGAACTGTAGGAAATTTGATTTTAAAATGAGGAATTGATGTTACATCTTGTAGAGCAATTAAAGTAGGCCTCCCCAAAATAGCATTATAAGCAGAATCTACATGTACAACATAAAATTTGCAAATAATTTGTACTGGCTTTGAGGGTCGTCCCGAATATGATCGAAGCTCAATGGTTCCACCTTTATTAACCGGATCATTCTTTGAAACCATAAAGAGGAGCTTCTGTCCAATTTCCATCTTTCGCCCATCCAAATTCATCCTTTGATAAGCGTGGGCATATAAGATGTCTACAGACGATCCATTATCTACCATCATCCTTTTCATATCTACCGAACCCACTTGTGCAGTAAGCACCAATGATCCCTCATGAGGTTCGATAATTTCCGAAGGGTAATCTTCATCAGTGAAAGAGATTACCGCATTCGGATAAGGTCTATCAGACTTCGGGAAGGTACCCGCCACCGACATGACCGAATCCAAATAGCTTCGGCGTTTCTTTCCAACGAACCTTCCAGAAGCACCCCCAGTGATGACATCTATCACATGACTTGCGTAGTCGATCCGAGTCGGCAACGCTTGGTGATTAGGTTGAGCCACGGGGGCAACTACTCATTCCCGCTGGCGATTAGTTCGGCAACCACATATTGAACTAAATCTCCACCTTGTACCTTTCTCTCAATGAACTCTTTTAAACCGCACAATCGTTCGTCTCATGTCCCGACGCTTGATGGTAGTCGCAATACTTATGGGATTTCCTTTTAAGGCTTGACGTTATCTCGTGGTGGCTCGAAAATAGGTTGATTTTTGATCTGATCTAAGATAACAGCCCTATCGGCGTTGAGCGCCGTGAAAGTCCTGTTTACTCTCTGGGGTGGAGCGGACGAACGTCCTCCACCCTGCCTCCAATTGTTATACCTTTTCGACCCGCCTTCACGACGGCTTGTGTCCCTTCACTCTTCTTCTGGTCTGCATCAGTTTTGTCCCGATCCGCATCTCTGGGCCGATCTAAAGAAGGACGCTTGAGGCTACTCATGGCCTCTTCCACTACGATATAGCCTTCAGCTTTATCAAAGGCTTCGGCCAGACTCTTCGGGTGGTTAAACATAAGTTTTTTCACCAACTTCTCTGACTTGACCAGATCCAACCCGTTCTGAAACAGTCCCACCGCTTGTAGATCATTCAGCTCCGCCACTTAACCGACTGCTTCCCGGAACCGTTTCACATATTGGCCCAAAGATTCATTAGAGGATTGCCGAACCTGAGCCAAAGAACTGGCTTTCCCCTTCGTCGGTTGCTCCCAAAACGTGCATGGAATTTACTGCACATATCTTCCCAAGATGAGATAGAATCTGAAGGTAAGGTCCCCATCCACTGCCGCATCCTTTCTAAGAGTTGTGACAAAAGTATGACATTTAGCAAGATCACTAAAGTCATAATAATCCATGAGTCGATTGAACGCTTTGACTATGGTCGTAAAGGGTCCCCGATCCATCATAACTTTCTATATGGGGGCAACTTCTTCGTAGGGTCGACTTTTTTCTCCGAGAATATCGCCCAGAAAAAGGGATGCCTTCTTTCCCGAATGTCTTTGGTTTTCCTGGACTTGACAAGTTGCTTCAAAGATCTTTCGCTTCTTTAACCGATACTCCACGCCTTTCGGTTGAGATGACGCCTCTTTCTCCGGTGACCCTTTCTTCTTATAAGCGGCACCGGATTCTTTCAATGAACCTTCAATTTTAGAGGGCTTCTCCGATGACGAGTGTCTCTCAGTATGGGTGCCTCGGTGAACTCTCGGGAGTATGTCCTCTGGATACACTTCGACTCTGATCTCGGGCACTATGGTGAGAATGTGCGATGATAAGTGCTCTCTTTGCATGCTCTGGAGTGCGATCTTTGGATCGACCTCTTCTCTCGCTTCGTCCCTGTTCTCCAGAATTGGCAGAATAACGAGTCCTCTTTGATCTCTGAGGATTAGGGCTTCGGGACCTTCTTCTTTCCCTATTTCGACCCAGAGACTGTCGCCTTGAATGAGCAGGTTCCTTCCCACTCCGATGTCCTTGCTCTTCGGATTAGGCATAGCTGAGCTCTTCACCTCTCAATTCTACCATCCGAGCCATCTGCTCGGCTATATCTTGATGCTGCTTTAAAAGCACTTCCATGGCCTTATCCGCCTCATCCGCCATTTTAGCCAACCGGGAGGCTTTTGCGTCCTGGTCATCTCGGTATCGAGTTCTAGGCGAGGTGCCTTCTACTCGTTTCCGACCATGGCCAGACCCCTTCTCCATCGGGTATACTAGCTTACGCTTTGCTTTGCCTACTGCCTTTAGTCGAGAATGTTCAGGTGATCGTTTAGACGCTGTGCTAGCATGCACACTTATGGTTGGTCCCAAACGATCCTTGGCAGATACTCGCGGTAATGACTCACCGACGGACATCGGTACCGTCCTTCCGAATGTAGGTGTTCTACTCTTTCCCATGAAAAATGAATAGAATAAAACACACTCTCGTGATTGAAAAATACTCAAGACACTAAAAAAGCCCTCCTTCTAAGCGCCAATGTTAACGCCAAGATCTTTCTCCACGTCCCCAATCACGAAAGGCGTCCACGATCCTCAAGACAAGAAAACCACGACAAACACCACAAGCTTGACGGCCGGACCGCCGGGGGATAGCTCAGGCGTGAGAGTAAGTATGTCTGTTCACAAAGTTAACTCAAGAGGATGATAAATCTAGTGTAATGAGAGAGATTATTTTCTATATGTTGTGTGAATATGTATATATGAATAATACGTACCTCCTTGTGAAGACTTACTCACTAAGAAATAATATCTTTGCCTGGTTACCGTGCCGCCCACTATCACCTAACATATCCCCCTCATCTGATGGGTTCGACCGACTGCATGGAGTTTATCCACTGCTCTTGGCTATTGTTTGCACCGCCGGCCGGCTATAATCCCATCCACATTAATGCATGACAGATATCTTGGTCAACTGTCATACTATATCATCATTACAAGTCAAAGTAATAGATATTAAATGACCCAATAGGTTAATCCAACGAACCGACCCGATCCAATAGGATTAAATAAAGTTGACACAATAAATGGGCTCAACGAGCCCCATGGCTTAATTATAAAAGCCCAACAGATTAAACTGATAAATGGGCCCAATATACCCGGCCCAAAATAGGAGAAATATCATGACCCAACAACTTGTAAAGCATCCAATGTGGATAACCAAGGTGGGTACTTTATTGGATGGGAAAATCTAATTCTTTGAGAGCAAACACAATCTATTATGTCGTGGTGGAACCATTTTCGACTGGACCAATTCTGACAACAACTTCGGCCAAACCCTCTTTACTTCTTAGGAACTCGAAGCCTCCTTTACCCGAACCCTCCTTAGCCGAACCCTCCTTAATTGCATTACAAAAAAATAATAATAGTATATTCTAATTATACATATTGTCATATATACATCTTTCATTAATACATACGAAACATTAATGTATAGGTAATGAATTTTATTATTACCAACAGTAATAATTATTGTTTTTTTTTATTTGGATACAACTCGAAATAAATATAAAAAAGAAATATATTTACAATATAATGTAAGTATACATGATTAACAAAACTTCATGTATAACGTAGATGCATCCGTATAATTTGATTTCTCATGATGTTTAACAGTACACTGACAATTGTGTATGTATTTTATCTTTTCCGGTATGACGCGTGAGTTTGTCGGGATTAAAAACTTCACTTGGAATCAAGTTGGATGACGCAAATGTATGGTGAACTCGCCAAACATAGTTGAGAATCACTAAGTGGTACACCGGATCACAACATGGATTATGACTTCTTCGAGTTAGAGCAACTCAGTAAATATGTTGATGCACAGATTCAAACCCATGACCTCTAATTTGGAATATTGATCCAATGACCACCCAAGCACATGGGCCTACCAAGGAAGGAAAGACAGAATGGATCACGATTACTACCAAAGAAGGGCGAAGGACAAGTCTAGGGCCCAAAGACATTATAATGACCGAACTACCATTAAAAGGAGGACAACCCATTATTCATCTCTTGTTCAAACCATAAGCTCGATCATTCAAGAGCTTTGTTACGCGAAGAATAAGAGACAACTCTCACATTTTAAAAAAAAAAATTGAAGAAGTATTTCACGAAGTTTTCTTTACTTTCGATTTCTCAAAGTAAAGAAAATTGGGGGGGCATGAGAACTCCATATATAATTCCAACTTTTCAAATCAAGGGAAGTACATTATATAATTCCTTACATATTTGCATTCGTACATATGTACACATGTGTTAATATATAAATGCCCATATGATTAACAAATTTGGTTCTGTTATAGGACAATATCCATGAAAAATATATATTCTCGACAAAGCATCCTCCGGAGTTAGCAGACGAGTTTAATAAACCTTTTTCAAATGGTCTCCCCTTGGGAGGATGATTCATACGAAAGGGTTAACGAACTCAATTTTGAAGATGGCCAAGAAGCAATTCCACAAGAAAGCCTGAAGGATGCTTGACACAATACTAACTATCGAAGGTTTGAGCTTTCCTCACCTCACCGATTCTCGCTTTTGAAATAATAACTTCTTGCACCTCCTTCTTCAAATTCATCAGCTCCGGTGTGTAGCTTGAACAGCTTTTAACTTTATCGATTAAAGTCGATTATACTCAGATATCATCACGTGGGTACCTAGAGTTTTCATCTCCATCTCTATTATTTGTAAATTATACGAAATGAGTCTTTGACAATATCGTACTTCGTCTTGTATACGATCTTCTACTCAACACGTCACCTACCACGTTCGTTTTTTAGGATGGCATGGTCGAACATGTCTTTGAAATGAGTCTCCTCTGAGTTCTTCAAGCTCTTCCCACATTCCTTGCTCCATTCAATTTTGTATCTCTACGAGTCAATTGCGTTAATGGAATAGCGATTCGAGAATATCCTTCAACTAATCTCCGATAATAACCAACTAAGCCTGAAAGCTACGTATTTCGATTCATCGACTTAGGTTGTTCTCAATCGTGACTCATATCCCAACCTTGATATAGACGCGTACAATGACACCTATCGGTTTACTATCGCATCTAATATGGTGTCCCCTACGAAGAAGTCGGCGCTTTGTGCATTCCACAAAGGAAGTCACCGGATAAAGGCTCGGTACCAAATTCTATAGTTGAATTTTAACTCCACGAAGTTGAATAGGAGCCATTCGATATGAGATTTTAGAAATGAGTTTTGTGTCTGGGTTCAAAGTCGATACAAAATTTAATATCGAGCTTTGGGAGTAAGCAAGAAATTCTTCAGAAACACATCAGAAAATCAATAACAACAGAATATTATTCAAATCGACGTGTCTTTATTCAAATCCATAACATGGACTAAGAAAACTTGACATCCGTAATAAACAAATGACTTCATGGCTTGATATGAAAATGTTTGACTATAATGGTTTGATTGCTTGAATTCGAATAATAGGTTGCTTAGGAATATGAAACTAACAACCTTACAAAAGTAATCAATTTCGGCATGATGAGTAGTTAACCTTAAAATCACATCAAAAGCAAATATCTCTATAGAAATAAGGTTAACGGTAATGTGATAGTGAAACAACCTGAATCAAGGAAAATTTCTAAACAACGGATGTAATGAAAGTTTCTCTAACAGAGTCTCCATAAATAGGTCAAAGTCTAATTTCTCCGTAGTCAAGTTCAAACGTTGAGCGCAAGCAAGAAGAGATAAAAGAATGGGTAGAAGCGGTGGTGCCCGGTAAAGGTATAAACTTCGCAAGAATTTATAATTAACTAACCCGTGCTAACCGTTCGGGTTCCTCGCATTTTGAATCTGTCCACGACAAACGCTCTTCCGAGAACCGCTGACTTTGACTTTTCTGGGACATCCTTTTGAGTCACTATTTCCGCTGGACTAGGTTTCGATACCGTACAATCTCGAGCGATATATCCTTCTTTTCCACAATTATAGCATACCTTAAACTGTTGTGGGCAGTTTGGGCTGATATGTCCCTCTTTCCCGCATTTGTAACATACGACCGATGGCCTTTCTCCTCCCTTGGAACCATTTACTTCTTTGGCTACGACATCTTCACATGGTCGTTATTGAATCTCCTCTTTTTAAAATCTCCTCCCGACTCGCTTCTTCTATTTTTATGGCCACGATTACCACCAGAGTGGTTACTGCCTTTGTCCGTATTCTTCTTTCTCCACTGGTTATCGTTATTCTGATGACTGCTATCTTCGGTATGATCCTGGTTATGGTCCCTCGATTGAACGTACTCGTTATCTCGCTCTAATAAATGAGCCTCATTGACAACATCCGAATAGAGAAAATTTATGAGAAATGAGATCTTGACGTATCTTGGGTTTCAAACATCTCGAAACATCTCTGCGTCGTATGTTCCTCATTCTCCACCAAATGAGGTGCAAACACTGATAACTCATGAACTTCGCCTCGTCTTTGGGACACCGCCATGTTATTCTCGCTTTCTAGTCTAATAAACTCCACTTCCTTCATATAATGAATACTTTCAAGGAAGTACTTGTCATTGAATGCTTTTAAACGCGTCTCCATGACATCTTGAGTGCAATTTGGATGGAGTACGCTTCACGAATTCCCACCAAGATGTCGCCTCGTTATTTTAACATAAAAGTAGCGAATGGAACTTTTTGTTCTCCGTGCATCCCAAGACATCGAATATCTTGGTAATTTGTTTTGACCCACGTCTCCGCCTTAATCGGATCCGCTTTCCCGAGTGCACTGGTGGTCCCAACTCTTTGAACTGCTTGGTTTGTGACCACCGTGAATTGCTATCATTTCTCCTCGTATTTTGAACACGAGTCTCCTCATCTAATTTTGCATGAACTCGCAAAAAGCTTTTAAACATCCCTCGTTCATCATCTCGCTTTCATTGGTGTTGTTCACGGAGGTACATTGCCCGACTGTTATGCGTTCTCCTCGTTGGTAAAGACAGGCATCTCCACTGGTCTCATTTACTCCATTTGTTAATATTCTCGATTGACATTCTCAAATCATGTCATAAAACAAGGGTCAATTAAGGAAATCAATATATCACATAATATCCCTATATACTAACCAACTAACAAATAAGCTTAGGTAGGACACACTAGCGAAGGATTTACTCGTGTCTCCCTCCTAGTTCTATTCCCGATCTCCATGCCAGATCATATCCTAAAACTCGATACCAATTGTGACGCCCCCCAAAATAGGTCCATTCCATCCAACCCATTCTCGAGTCGCCAAATATATGGTACGAAATAACTACAACTTTATTATTACAACATATAAACTGTGAGTTTAAATACAAGATATTGCCATCTAGACAATATCCACACGCAAATAAATCCCCATCATAATTATTGATACATTATTTTACAAAATGGTGAGGACTACTAAACAACTCTCTCTAGAACCTTCATTCCATACCCCCTACTAGTACTTTCGCCACATTCTCGCCTCACGAGAAGAAAAATGGAACAAAAAGGAAAAGGGTGAGCTCAACTAGCCCAATAAAAGAATATTATGACTAAGATAATATACAACAAATTATCGTTAGTCTTCAACAGGAAAAAATCTTATAGAATACAATAGACAACCAGTTTTAAATCAAGAACTGCAGCGGAAACAACAATTCATTAGAAGAGTTAAGTAGAGAATAAAACTATTATCTTCTATATATGAATTTAAAAGTTCATCGTCGATATTTTATCCCTGTAACATCAATCAATATATATCTAGAATCAAATATTCATCTTTGCACTATAGGCCAAAGATATTCATCAGTTGGTCATGTTCATCTAAACAACTGTTCATCTTTGCACTACGGGCCAAAGATATTAATCAGTCGGTCATGTTCATCTCAACACATGTTCATCTTTGCACTACGGGCCAAAGATATTCACCAAGAAATCATTCATCTTTGCACTACAGGCCAAAGATATTCAGTAATATCATCATTTAGGACTGAGGATGATGAAAAATATTTTAAAGGAAACGAATCCAGTGAAACGAATCCAGTGAAACAAATATTAAGGATTCGTATTTTAAACAATCCAAGTTCAAAAATACTTCATAAGTAATCAGAGTGGAGTAAAATTCAAGAATGATCAAAACATGGATACAATCAAAGCTAGTATCCATAGTAGATATTTTGGACAAAAAGAAGAAATTTCATTTTTAAATTGAATAGTGTCAGATTCGTGAATAGTCTTGAGATATCGTGAATAAGAACTCTCGACACCAAAAGATAGAAATTTCATAAAAAAACATCTTCATGCTTTGTGAATAGTACTCGTAAATAGTAACTCGTGAATAGTAACTCATGAATAGTAACTCGTGAATAGTAACTCATGAATAGTAACCCCGACATGAAAAAGTTTCAAATTTGATAAAAAGTTTCCACCAATATTTCGGCATAATGATATTGAATAAATAATATCATTTTCGAATAAAATAACATCCCTTTCCTCGAAAGACAAAGACTTTAGTTGAAACAATCAATATAAAGCTATGACTTGAACTTACACAATAGATAGCAATACTCAAAGTATACTCAAAATACTCACAAGAATACGCTCGATAATATAGAGAGAGAAAATGTAAGACCCCAACTTATTATAAATAAAATTGAATTTTCCTTTATTCATTATTCTAAATTAATAAGGGTTAATTTGATATAATTCTTTGGTTATGGGTGAAATGTGCAAAGTTTACAAAATAAGCAAGTGGTTATAAAATATTCATTATTGTTTGGAATATTCGTTTGGTGGTGGAATATTCTTTTTGTCGGGAATCTCCGTCGACAGGTAGCGATCATTATTGGGCCCCATAACGGAAAAAACGGTTGGATGAAGGAAAACGACAAAGATTGAGTTTTATAAATAACGACGTAAATTGTTACCGATTAACAATTGTTGGGTTACACGGTGGTTAAAATCTGATACGCTGGCGTGGTTGAATAATACCTGCGGTATTACATGCAGATTATTGAATTATTGATCCTTACGTAAGAAGCCACTACTCAATAATTGTTACAGTGAATTCTTGCTTCAATATTATATTTTATTGATTCAATAATTCTTTGCGTTGATATTTTGTATTCTTTGTTATTTCAATAATTGTCATTACACAATTTTCCATTATCAAATCAATAATTCATATTATTTGAATAATATTATCGAGATAACATTATTGGCAATGTCTAGAAAGTTACATCTAAGGAGAGGTTTGGTCACCTAATTGCAGCGCCAGAGTAAGGAGAAATCCTTATTGAAAGCCCTCTTTCTTTCTGAGGAGCGGCACGGTTGTCGATCTTGTGATTACAGTAATATTATTTTAAATAAGTAATTATTGATTATTATGATAAAGAAAATATTTATTTTATGTGGATATAGATGGAGAAAATTTTTAATGTGACAATTGTTGAAAATTAATATTTTATCTTTTTCGATAAAATAATTCATTTAAATATATTATTTTAATAATATATTAACGGTGATATTTTATAATGAATGTGGGATATATGAGTATATGAGGAGGTAGAGTATTTTGTGGCATTAAATGTTTAACATATGTTTTGTGTGTCGGTGGACACAATTCTTGATAGAAAATTGATTATAGGCGTAAAATCGTCTGTTTGTGGATTTCTTCCAATTTCTGCTTTGGAATTTGGAAAAATTTTCTTACGCAAAGTTGTAGAGAATGGAATTTTCCGTGGAAAACGCGAGTTTCAATTTTTTTGATAAACGAGCTATTTTCTACGAATTATTGAAGTTTCGGAAGATAAAATAATTTTTATTAAATAATGGGTGGGACCCACTCTTGTTTGAACATGTGGGTCTTTGAAATTGGGTCAAGGTTGGTGGTGGTGAAGTGTTCAAATGGCATGCATAGAAATGTAATTTTAAATAATAATAATTTATTAATTTAGTCTCCTTTTAAGTTAACATTTTCCTATAAATAGAGGGCTAAGTTAGAATTGAAAATCACACCGAAACAAAGTTTTCTCTTTCTCTCTAAATTATCGAGCGTATTCTTGTGAGTATACTTTGAGTGTTGCTATATCTGGTCTTGGTTTACAAGACTATATCTAAATTCAAATCGGAGTACGGTTATTTTGAGGTAAGGGTATTATTTTCTTCTTAAATGATATTTTTCTTCAATATCATTATCTTAGAAGTATTGGTGAACTTTTTTACCAAATTTGGAACTTGTTGTGTCGGGGTTACTATTCACGATATCTGGACTTATTCACGATATCTGACACTTATTCACGAATCTGACCTTATTCACTATTCAATAAAAAAAAATTTTCTTTTTGTCCAAAATATCTATTTTGGATACTAGCTTTGATTTTATCCATGTTTTGATCATTCTTGAATTTTACACCAATATGATTATTTTCAAGTATTTTTGGACATGGGTAAAACAAAGTACAATTCTTAATCCTTAATCCTTGTCATTTTGTTTCATTTGGATTCGCTTTTTAAAAATGTTTTTCATCATCCTCAAATCCTAAATGGTGATATAAATGAATATCTTTGGCCTTTAGTGCAAAGATGAACAGTGTTGAGATGAACATGACCAACTGGTGATATACAAATGAATATCTTTGGCATATAGTGCAAAGATGATTAAAGATGTATATTGATTGTTATTACGAGGATAAACTATTGATGATGGACTTTTAAACCTTAAAGACGGTAAATTCTTTCTCTACGTGACTCTTCTAATGGATTCTTTGCTTCCGATTGCATTTGTTGATCTAAAACTTGTTGTTTATTGTATTCTATTAGATTTTTCCTGTTGAAGACTAACGATAATTTGTTGTATATTATCTTAGTCATAATATTCTTTACTTGGCTAGTTGAGCTCACCCTTTTCCTTTTTGTTCCATTTTTCTTCTCGTGAGGTAAAAACATGGCGAGGATCGAGTCGGGGTATGGAGTGATGGTTCTAGGAAGATGTTTTAGTTGTCCTCACTATTTACGTAAAATAGTGTATAAATAATTAATGAGGACTTATTTGGGTGTGTATATTGTCTGAAAGACAATATTTGTATTCAAACTCATTGTATTGTCGTATTCTACACGACATTTGTATTGTCAAAGTTGTAGTTTGCTTTCATACCATGTATTTTTTGGCACTCGTAATGGGTGTTGTATACCTATTTTGGGGGCGCCACAATTAATATCGAGCTTAGGGATATGATCTCTTGCGGAGATCGGGGAATAGAACTAGGAGGGAGAGACGAGGTAAATCCTTCGCTAGTGTGTCCTACCTAAGCTTATTTGTTGGTCGGTCATAATATAGGATATTATGTGATATGTTAATTTGTTTAATTAACCCTTGTTTTATGGCGAGATTTAAGAATGGTTCTTTGAACGTTAACAATGGAGTTTATGAGACCGTGGAGACGCCTGTACTCACCAACGAGGAGAACGTGCAACAGGCTGGCAATGTTCCTCCTGTGAACAACGCCACTGAGCAAATGATGAACGAAGGGATGTTTAGAAGCTTTTTGCAGTTCATGCAAAATCAGACGAGGGAGACTCGTGTACAAAATATGGGAGGAAATGATAGTAACGCGCGGTTTGTCACGGCCAAACAATTCAAAGAGTTGGGACCACCAGATTTCCATGGAAAGCCGGATCCGATCAAGGCAAAAACGTGGGTCAAGAAAAATTACCAAGATATTCGATGTCTTGGGGTGCGGAGAATGTAAGGTTCCATTCGCCACCTTTATGTTTTTCAGTGGTGAAGCGATTCTTGGTGGGAATCAGAAGTGTACCCACCAGGATGCACTTACTTAATGTCTTGGGAAAGATTTCAGAATCGCTCAATGACAAGTACTTTCCGTAAAGTATTCGTCATATGAAGGAGGTAGAGTTTATTAGACTTCGACGAAACAACATGACGGTGTCTCAAGACGAGGCAAGGTTCGCAGAAATTATCCAGTTTGCACCTCATTTGGTGGAGAATGAGGAACGAATGACGCGTATGTTTCGAGAGGTCTAAAACCGATTCGTCAATACCTTATCTCTCATAAATTTTCTCTGTATTCGGATGTTGTCAACAAGACTCGGTTATTAGAAGCGAGATAGTGAGTATATCAACCGAGGGACCACTGATCGAGTAGTCGTAGTCATCGAATGATGATAACCAAATGAGGAGGAAAGAATACGGACAAGGCGGTAACCACTCGGTGGTAATCGTGGACATGATAATAGGAGAGGTGACTCAAGTGGAAATTTGAAGAGAAGATTCAACAATGACGGGGAAGATATCAACGGCAGTACATCAAAGACCAACAACAAATGCTTTGGGGAGGAGAACGACCGCCGCTTAGATGTTACAAATGCGGGAAGGAGGGACATATCATCTCAAACCGTCCACAACAATCCAAGGTATGTTACAACCGTGGAAAGGAAGGCCACATCGCCGAGATCGAGATTGTACTATCGCGAAACCAAGTTCAAGAGAGAGTGGTGATTCCAAGGGTCATCCCCAGATAAGTCGAAATCACGGTTCTGGAAGAAGTTTGTCGTGTTGGACAAAAGCGTGAGGAACCCAAACGAGGTGATCACGGGTAAGCTAATCTTGAATTCTTGCGAAGTTTATACCTTACTGAATCATCGGTTCTACCCATTCTTTTATCTCTCCTTGCTTGTGCTCAACGTTTAAACTTGACTCAGGAGAAATTAGATTTTGATTTATCTGTTGAAACTCCGTTGGGTGAAACCTTCGTTACATCTACGCTTTATAAATCTTGCATGATCCAAGTTGGCACTATCACATTACCTGATCTTATCTCTTTAAAGATACTTGCTTTTGATGTGATTTTAGGAATTGATTGGTTAACCACTCATCCCGCCAAAAATTGATTATTTTCGTAAGGTTGTTAGTTTTCATATTCCTAACCAACTTTGTCATATTTAATTCAAACCACTAAACCACTAAAATCACCATCATCATATCAAGCCACAAAGCTATTCGTTTATTGAAAAACGGATGTCAAGCTTTCTTAGCCCATGTTATGGATTTGAATAAAGACAAGTCAAATTTGAATAATATTTACGTGGTTGAGAATTCCACGATGTATTTCAAAGAGCTTCCCTGCCTACCCCGAGCGTGATGTTGAATTCTTTATTGACCTTGAGCGAATTACAAAGCCCATTTCTAAAACCCCATATCGAATGGCTCTATTGAACTTCGTGGAGTTAAAAGTCCAACTACAGGAGTTATTAGACATCGGTTTCATTCGTCCCAAATCGTCTCCTTGGGGTGCTCTGCTTTATTCGTAAAAAGAAAGAAAGGAGTATGCGACTTTGTATTGACTATCGAGAATTGAACCATGTCACCATCAAGAATAGGTATCCGCCACCTCGCATTGATGACCTGTTCGACCGATTCAAGGGAGCTTGATTCTTTTCAAAGATCGATCTTAGATTACGGATATCATCAACAAGATTAAAACGAGGATATTCCAAAGACGGCATTCGAGGACTCGATCTGGGCATTATGAATTCTTGGTCATGTCTTTTGGATTGACTAATGCTCCTCGCCGCTTTCATGGATATGATGAACCGTGTATTTAAGGAATATTTGGATCGATTCGTTGTTGTCTTTATTGATGACATCCTCATCTATTTCAAAAGCCGTGAAGATCATGAGCACCATTTGAAGTCGGTACTACTACAAAGACTTCGTGAACACAAGCTTTATGCCAAAAGTCAAGAAATGCGAGTTCGGCTTGAAGAAGTAGCATTCCTTGGGCACGTGGTGTCAAAACAAGGAGTATCTGCTGACCGGGCGAAGATTGAAGCAATACAAAGTTGGAGCAACCAAGTCGGTGGCCAAGTCTGTGACTTCTCGGGCTTAATGGGTTATTATCGGAGATTTGTGGAAGGATTTTCTCGAATCGCTTACTCAGCTAACTCGGTGACTCGGAAGGATGCAAAATTCTTATGGAGCGAGGAATGCGAGAAGAGCTTCCAAGAGCTCAAGAGGAGACTCATTTCGCACTGTTTCGACAATACCATCTGGTTCAGATGGATTTGTTATCTACAACGAATGCTTCGGCAAGGGGTTAGGATGTGTTCTCATGCAACATGGGAAAGTCATAGCCTATGCCTCACGACAACTCAAAGAATATGAGAGGAATTATCCTACTCATGATCTGAAGTTGGCAGCAGTCGTGTTTGCGTTGAAGATATGGAGACACTATTTGTGCGGGGAGAAAGTAAAGATTTATACGGATCATAAAAGCCTCAAATATTTCTTCACCCAAAAGAACTCAACATGCGCAGAACGACGTTGGTGGAGTCATAAAAGATTACGATCACACTATTCAATATCATCCTGGAAAAGCGAACGTAGTAGCTGACGCATTAAGTAGAAGATCATATGCAAGTACGAGTGCGATATTGTCAACGCAAAGGCCCATTTTGTATGACTTGCAAAGGATGGAGGTAGAATTAAAGACTCCAGGGACCCACATAATGATGGCGAATATACAAGTAGAACCGACTTTAATCGATAAAGTTAAAGGCTGCTCAAGCTACGGACACAGGGCGATGCGTATGAAGAAGAAGTCAAAGAAGGAGCTATTCCTAAGCAAGAATTGATGAGGAAGGAATACTTCGAGTCAATTCTAGACTTTGCGTTCCTAACGATTCTGACCTGAAGCATAAAATCATGATGGAGGCACACAACACCCCGTTTGCAATCCATCCTGGGAGTACCAAAATGTATCATGATATTCGACATACATTTTGGTGGAACAATATGAAGAGAGAGATTGCGGAGTTTATCTCAAGATGTTTAACTTTGTCGGCGTGTAAAGGCGAGCATCAAGTGCCAAAAGGTCCATTGCAACCACTTGAGATTCCTTGATGGAAATGGGAACACATTACTATGAATTTTGTTACTGTGTCTTCCCAAAGTTTCTCAAGGCGTAGATGCAATTTGGGTTATTGTTGATAGATTAACCAAGTCCGCCCATTTCTTACCGATCGCGAGACTTATCCCTTGAACATCTTACTCAGTATGTCGTGAATGAGATTGTACGATTGCATGGCATGCCAAGATCCATAGTTTTGGTTTGTGACCCGAGATTCACTTCAAGATTTTGGGTTAGCTTGCGAGAAAGCTATGGGCACGCAGATTCTGATTGATTCAAAGATACCATCCTCAAACCAGACGGACAATCGAGAGGACTATTCAAACCCTTGAAGATCTATTAAGACTCGTGTCCTAGATTTCAAAGGAAGTTGGGATAAGTACTACCACCGGTGGAATTCTCCTACAACAACAGCTTATCGTTAGCAAGTATAGGCATGGCTCCATTTGAGGCGTTGTATGGATTTAAAATGTCATTCTCCAATATCTTTGGGGCGAGGTAGGAGAAGCAACATTGTTGGGACCCGAATTAAAATGCGCATGACTACGTAAAAGATCCAAATGATTCGACAACGTATTCAAACTTCACAAGATCGACAAAAGAGTTATCTTTGATCTTCATAGAAAGGACGTGGAGTTTAATATTGGAGATCATGTATTATTACGTATTGCTCCATGGAAAGGAGTTACAAGATTTGGGAAAAGGGGAAAGCTCAATCCAAGGTTTGTTGGTCCATTTGAGATTCTTGACCGAATAGGAAACGTAGCCTATAGACTCGCGTTACCTCCAAGTATGTCTCGTGTTCACAATGTATTCCACATATCTATGCTTCAGTAAATATGTGAAAGACCCGAACCACATTATTGCATTAGAACCGGCACGAGATAATTGAAGATTTAACCTACGAGGAGATACCTGTTGAGATTTTGGATAGGAAAAAGCATGTCTTACGCACGAAGGTTATACCACAAGTTAAGGTTTTGTGGAGAAACCATGCAATTGAGGAAATGACATGGGAGTTGGAATCGGAGATGAAAGCGAGGTACCTCACCTTTTTGATATACCAGTACGTATCGTCAATTTCGAGGACAAAATTTCATAAGGAGGGAGGTTGTAAGACCCCAACTTATTATAAATAAAATTGAATTTTCCTTTATTCATTATTCTAAATTAATAAGGGTTAATTTGATATAATTCTTTGGTTATGGGTGAAATGTGCAAAGTTTACAAAATAAGCAAGTGGTTATAAAATATTCATTATTGTTTGGAATATTCGTTTGGTCGTGGAATATTCTTTTTGTTTCCGGGAATCTCCGCATTGCGACCAGTAGCGATCATTGGTGGGCCCCATAACGGAAAAAATCTGTTGGATGAAGGAAAGCACGAGAGATTGAGTTTTATAAATAAGGGCGTAAATTGTTACCGAATTAACAATCGTTGGGTTACACGGTGGTTAAAATACGATGAATACGTGTGGTTTCACGAAGAATACACGGTATTACCGCGATTTATTGAATTATTGATCCTTACGTAAAGAAGCCTTTACTCAATAATTATTACAAAGATGAATTCTTGCTCAATATTATATTTTATTGATTCAATAATTCTTTGCGTTGATATTTTGTATTCTTTGTTGTTTCAATAATTGTCATTACACAAGATTTTCCATTATCAAATCAATAATTCATATTATTTGAATAATATTATCGAGATAACATTATTGGCAATGTCTAGAAAGTTACATCTAAGGAGAGGTTTGGTCACCTAATCATTGCGCCAGAAGTGAGAAATCCTTATTGAAAGCCCTCTTTTCTGAGGACCGGCACAAGATCTTGTGATTCCTGTAATATTATTTTAAATAAGTAATTATTGATTATTATGATAAAGAAAATATTTATTTTATGTGGATATAGATGGAGAAAATTTTTAATGTGACAATTGTTGAAAATTAATATTTTATCTTTTTCGATAAAATAATTCATTTAAATATATTATTTTAATAATATATTAACTGGTATATTTTATAATGAATGTGGGATATATGAGTATATGAGGAGGTAGAGTATTTTGTGGCATTAAATGTTTAACATATGTTTTGTGTGTCGGTGGACACAATTCTTGATCAAAAATTGATTATAGTATAAAATCGTCTGCTTGTGGATTTCGGTCAATTTACATTTGGAATTTGGAAAAATTTTCTTCTCGCAAAGTTGTAGAGAATGGAATTTTCCGTGGAAAGACGTGAGTTTCAATTTTTTTGATAAACGAGCTATTTTCTACTGAATTATTGAAGTTTCTAAGATAAAATAATTTTTATTAAATAATGGGTGGGACCCACTCTTGTTTGAACATGTGGGTCTGCTTTGGAAATTGGGTCAAGGTTGGTGGTGGTGAAGTGTTCAAATGGCATGCATAGAAATGTAATTTTAAATAATAATAATTTATTAATTTAGTCTCCTCATTAGGCGTTCTAACATTTTCCTATAAATAGAGGCTAAGTTAGAATTGAAAATCACACCGTAAACAAAGTTTTCTCTCTTTCTCTCTCTAAATTATCGAGCGTATTCTTGTGAGTATACTTTGAGTGTTGCTATACTGGTCTGGGTTTCACAAAGACTATATCACAAATTCAAATCGAAGACGGTTATTTTGAGGTAAGGGGTATTATTTTCTTCTTAAATGATATTTTTCTTCAATATCATTATCGCCAAGTATTGGTGAACTTTTTACCAAATTTGGAACTTGTTGTGTCGGGGAGTTACTATTCACGATATCTGAGCCTATTCACGTATCGACATTATTCACGAATACTAAGACTATTCAATTTAAAAATAAAAATTTTCTTTTTGTCCAAAATATCTATTTTGGATACTAGCTTTGATTTTATCCATGTTTTGATCATTCTTGAATTTTACACCAATATGATTATTTTCGAAGTATTTTTGGACATGGGTAAAACAAAGTACGAATTCTTAATCCTTAATCCTTGTCATTTTGTTTCACTGGATTCGTTTCTTTAAAAATGTTTTTCATCATCCTCAGTCCTAAATGGTGATATAAATGAATATCTTTGGCCTTTAGTGCAAAGATGAACAGGTGTTGAGATGAACATGACCAACTGGTGATACAAATGAATATCTTTGGCCTATAGTGCAAAGATGATTAAAGATGTATATTGATTGTTATTACAGGGATAAACTATTGATGATGGACTTTTAAACCTTAGAAGACAGTAGAATTCTTTCTCTACGTGACTCTTCTAATGGATTGTTGTTTTCGCTGCATTTGTTGATCTAAAACTTGTTGTTTATTGTATTCTATTAGATTTTTCCCTGTTGAAGACTAACGATAATTTGTTGTATATTATCTTAGTCATAATATTCTTTTCTTGGGCTAGTTGAGCTCACCCTTTTCTTTTTTGTTCCATTTTTCTTCTCGTGGAGGTGAGAACATAAGCGGGATCGAGTCGGGTATGGAGTGATGGTTCTTGGAAGATGTTTTAGTTGTCCTCACTATTTACGTAAAATAGTGTATGAATAATTAATGAGGACTTATTTGGGTGTGTATATTGTCTGTAAAACAATATTTGTATTCAAACTCACAACTTGTATTGTAAGTATTCTACACGACATCCTGTATTGTCAAAGTTGTAGTTTGCTTTCTATACCATGTATTTTGGCGACTCAGAATGGGTGTTGTATACCTATTTTGGGGGCGTCACAGAAAACTTCAGTTTCTGGTGTGATTTTCAATTCTAACCTAAGCACCCTATTTATAGGAAAATGCTTAGAACACCAAAGTAGAAAATTTAATATAATAATATTATTTATTTTTTTCTACATCTTCCTACGCATCAAGCATCTGAATTCAGTAACTTGACATATGTTAAAGATGCCCACCAAACACAAAAAACGTTTTTCTTATTTAAATTATTTTAAACTTCCAAAAATCAATTATTTCGGAGCTTCGGAACTTCAATAATTCATAATAATTAGCTCTTTTATCAGAAAAATTCAAAACTCGCGACTTTCCATAGGAAATTCCATTATCTACAACTTTGCAGAAGAAAGTTTTTCCAAATTCCAAACAAAAATTGACCGAAATTCATAAACGGACGATTTTACAAGCTATAATCAAATTTCAGTCAAGAAATAGGGTTCACCGACACATAAAACATGCTTTAAATATTTTTGGTAACAAAAATATTCCTCCTCCACATATACTCATATATCCCACATTCATCATAAAAATATCATCATTATTATATTATTAAAATATAATAATATATTTAAATGAATTATTTTATCAGAAAAAGATAAAATTTCAATTTTCAACAATTGTCACATTAAAAATTTTCTCCATCTATATCCACATAAAATCAATATTTTCCTCATCATATGAATCAATAATTAATTATTCACAAATAATATTACGTAATCACAATATTGACAACCGTGCGCCTTCACAGGAAGAGGGCTTTTCAATAAGAATTTCTCCTTATCGGGTAGCCTGATTAGGTGACCAAACCTCTCCTTAGATGTAACTTTCTAGACATTGCCAATAATGTTATCTAATAATATTATTCGGATAATATGAATTATTGCTTCGATAATAAAAAATACTGTGTAATGACAATTATTGAAATAATAAAAGAATATAAAATATCAACGTAGTAATTATTAAATCAATAAAATAAAATATCGAATAAAGAATTACGTAACCATTATTGAGTAGTGCCTTCTTATGTAAGAATCAATAATTGGTGCAATACTGCAGTGCTAACGCGGTGTTAACCACCGAGTATTTTAACAAGATAACGATAACAACTACTGTAGTTATTTTTAAACAACTTATATTTGTCGCTTTCTTCATCCAATCGCTTTCCTTTATGGGGCCCATAAAAGATCGCACACGTCGCATTTAATATTCCCAAGCGATCATTTAATATTCCACGACCAAACGAATATTCCCCGTAATAATGAATATTTTATAACCACTTGCTTATTCGAAATATTTGCGTATTTTACCCATAACTATCCACATTAATCAAATCAACCCTTACTATTTCAAAATAATAAATAGAGGAAAATAAATTTTATTTATTAATAATTTGGGGTCTTACACTCCCCCGTAGTTTCCAAAATACAATGGGGAAAAAGAAAATGCCAGGGGCATATTGCCAAAAAATAGGTAACTATTGTAGAGCTCATGCGATTCAAGCAGGAGCTGAACGAGGAGCTATCAGATTATGTGGACAAATTTAGGTCCCGAGCACAGAAGTGTGCAGAGCCAATCGAGGAAAAGAACTTGGTTAGCATATGCAAAAATGGTGTTTTAGATGTCTTCAATCTCCATCTCATTACAAAAGCTTGTGACTCATTCGCGACCCTCTCATTTTTTGCACAAGACTTAGGAGGAATTATGACTTTGCCCACTAGCCATGCGACGGTTACATGTAAGGGCAAGAGGACGAAAATTGTGGCTTTGGCAGAATATTCTTAGTTAAAACCACAAGGGGGGAAAATGGGAAAGAACGAGAGAAATGTTGAACGGAGCAGAGGAAAGCCCGGAGACAACTATACAAGAATGTCAGTTCCAGAGGCCTGTATGAACAATGGGTTGAACATGTAGTGGTGAATCCTCCCAGGACCAGATCTGTTGTGACTGAAGAAATGAAAAAAAGACAAGACTTCTGTGTGTACCATCAACACGTAGGGCACTCCACCACTGACTATTCTAGTCTGCAAAGGATCTATCACGAGAAGTTAGCATCAAGTGAAATCGAATTGGAAAGGGAAACACCGTGCTAAACAAGCCACTGTCCAAACATCTTATCAGATAATATAACTCCTTCCATCAATAGGGACGTTAAAAATCTGATTGAGAGATACAGGGTAAAACACTATAAATCATCACCTCACTGCCCAAAGGCAATAGACAAGCAAAGGCCACAAACAAAATCTTGATCAAGATTTTCTCAAAAAATCCAGGATGATCACCCGAAGGCAGGGGAAGTTTTGTTACGCAAGCTTCATTAACACAAGATGATGGACAACCCAAATACTGGCTCTACCGTTGAAAGATCTCTGAACTGTAGATACAAGAATATCAAAAATCCACCCAAGATGGTGGTCCACTCTAAATGGTGGCCAAGTCCTCGTAGATCACACTTGCCAAGAAATTGGATGACCCAAGTGACGAGGCGCCTAATTTCAAGTCCTCGTAGATCACGCTTGCCAAGAAATTGAACGACCCAAGTGACGAGGCACCCGAGTGTTATATTTTATCATCAAAAGTAATCGAGGCACCTGACTATAAGTCCTCGGACCATAAAGTTATACTTTCAACTTCAAAAGTAATCGAGGCACCTGACTAACAGCCCTCAGATCAAAAAGTTATACTTTAAACTTCAAAAGTAATCGAGGCACCTGACTAGCAGCCCGCGGATCAAAAAGTTATACTTTAAACTTCAAAAGTAATCGAGGCACCTGACTAACAGCCCTCGGATCAAAAAGTTAGACTTTAAACTTTAAAAGTAATCGAGGCACGTGACTATCAGCCCTCGGAAGTTACACTTTTAACTTTAAAAGTGATTGAGGCACCTGAGTATAAGTCCTCAACCCCGAAAAAGTTATACTTTATCTCTAAAAGTGGCGAACGTTATGTTTTCTCCGTCAAAAACAAGATTTATTATCTGAAACGTTATGCTAAAAGCAACTTAATTATCAATAAACTGTCAAACTTTCACTTATACTTGATGAAAAAAAAATATAGAGTCAATTGTTGGTTTGCATGAGATCAAAAAGAAAAAAAACACATCTTTTCTTTAAATTCATGCCTATTCTTTCAATTCCTATTGTTGTCTTGGAGTATTAATTTGAATAACTTGAAATTCAATGATAAATATTGAATTTTAAGGAATAATTCAAATTAAAGGCAGTTAATAAGTATAAAGAAGCTCAATTTTGATAAATGAAATATATGTAAATGAGTTTTCTGATACAGGAAATGAAAAATACTACAAAAGACCATGACATATCAAACTGAAGTGGGGGCATAGCTAAAGCTTCTAAGTCAGCAATGTTCCGAATATTGAGATTTGCAGCTTTCAGCTCCCTAATATATCAGGTAGTGGATTTTAAGTCCTGAAGCTGGCATTCTACATCCCGAAGTTGGGATTTTAGATCTGGAGATTGGCCCTTCAATTTATTTGCGGCTTCATCAAGCTCTAAAATTTGTATTAAAAAAGTGTCATCTTCACACTTACGCATGACGACCTCCTCAACATAGTGCAACAAGACTAAAATTTGACTTAAGAAGATCCAACCTAAAGACAAAAAGGAGACATCAACACCATACAAATGCAAGGTCATCTACATCATTGCTAAATTTCTTCAAGTCCTCAACTCATGAAAAAGTATAAAGACATATCGTGAAGCCTGAGCAAGGTTGATGAGACGATCTAAAAAGAAGGTTTGGGCAAGAGGTACGCTTTAATTAGATCGAGCAAAAACGGATAAAAGCGAAAAATCAATCAAACCGAATTTTTTCTTGCTATTCTGATTATTTTATAATTTCGGTTATATCCGCTTTTAATATTCGATTTTCGGGTTCGGGTTTGGTTTTTGAATTTTAGTAATTCGGTTAACCGAATAACCGAAATATATATATATATATATATATAACAGTTTTAAGGTTATAAGAGTAATTTGAGTACCTCTCTCTCTCTCTATTATATTCCTGGCCCATTTTCTCCTAGAATGACGTCCAAAAAAGATAAACCATCTATATGTAAGTTTGAGACAAAATGTGTGGCGGTGGGCTTAGCAACTTATATTGCAAATCATCTAAGGTTATAAGACCAGATCTGATCTTTAAGGTTATAAGACCTCATCTACCAAATAATCTTTATGCTCACTCCGGTTTATTGCTAGAGTGAATTCGTGTGACGATGTGAGATTTGGATTCCTCAACGACAAACTGTGCGATCTTTAGATTCTTCTCGATTGAGTTATGGATGAAGTTTTAGAAGATATTGGGTCACTGCATCATGCTACAACTATAATCTGATTTGAAGTAACTTTTATTTGTGAAGAGGAATGAAAAGGTTTCTAACATGTTTAGTTTTATCATGTATTCAGTTTTGTATCATTGCCTGTATTTTTTAAGTTCAATTCACATGCATTCTTACAGGTATAAGAATAGCCCAGATCAGATCTGATCTTTAAGGTTCTAATTTCGGTTATTAACCGAATAACCAAATAGTAAATTCGGATATTCGGTTATTGTATGATTCGGTTAGTTGTTCGGATATCAAAATTACATTTATTTTGGTTTTCGGTTATAACCGAATAGTCTATTCGGTTCGGTTATAACCGAATGCTCAGCCCTAGCCTTAATAATCAGTTGGTCAAGTATATGCGAAAATTGAGCTATGAGATGTTTTAGACTTTCATGACTAGAAGAGGATATGTGAAAGCCCCTCTTAGAAACAAGATCTCCACTTGGATTGAAGAAAGCTCTAGCGGGAGCTACTTTAGAAGCAATCATAGAGTTCATCAAGATAAATGATAAATGAGTAGGGGTCTACTGTGCTGCTGATGATTCCTCGAAGCCTGCATCATCCGAAAGATGACCAAGGTCACTATACGGCAAGGTGGCAACACCCGGATGGAGAGAATAAAACAAAGCAAGTGTCTCAACAAAAAAAAAAATTTAAGAAAACAAAGATTGAGCAAGATCTGGAAAGATTTTCAGAAGAATTCCCAATATATCCAAGGAAGAGCCCTGCTAGGTTTTGCCTCCCTAGGGTTTAATGTGACGCCCCAAAAATAGGTATACAACACTCATCCAACCCATTCTGAGTCGCCAAATACATGGTACAAAAATAAATACAACTTCAGTAATACAATTGTCGTGCAAACTACGACAACACATATACTGTGAATTTGAATACAACTATTGTCTAATAGACAGTATAAAAACTCAAAAGGGGTCCTCATTACAATTATTGATACGCTATTTCACAGAATAGTGAGGACTACTAATGCAACCATCTGGACCGTCAATCCATTCCCCGACTAGTCCCAGCTATATTCTCATTTCCTGAAGAGAATAGTGAAAGAAAGGGTGAGCTCAACTAGCCCAGTAAGAAATATTATGACTAAGATAATATACAACAAATTATCGTTAGTCTTCAACAGGGAAAAATCTGATATAGCAGACAACAAGTTTTAGATCAACAACTGCAGCGGAAACAACAATCCATTAGAAGAATCAAATAGAGAAAGAATTCTACTATCTTCTAAGATTTAAAAGTTCATCATCAATATTTTATCCCTGTAACATCAATCAATATACATCTTGAATCATATATTCATCTTTGCACTACAAAACAAAGATATTCATTTGAATCACCAAATTGGTCATGTTCATCTCAACACTGCTCATCTTTTCACTACGCGCCAAAAGATATTCATTAAGTAATCATTCATCTTTTGCACTATATAGGCAAAAGATATTCATTTGTATCATCATTTAGATCAAGATGATGAAAAATATTTTAAAGAAAACGAATCCTGGTGAGATAACGAGATCAAATATTAAGGATTCAGACACGGTTTATCCAAGTTCAATAATATTCCGAAATAACCAATTTTGAAGCGTAATTCAAAAATAATGATCAAAACATGGATACAATCAAAGATAAGTAACTATAATAGACAACTTAGACAAAAAAAAAAAATTTATTTTTCTATTGAATAGTCTTGATTCGTGAGTAGTGTCGATAATCGTGAATAAGTAGTATACATGAATAGTAAGTCGACACAAAAAGTTCCAAATTTGATAAAAATTTAGATCAATATTTTGGCATAATGATATTGAAGAAATAATACCATATATGAAGAAAATAATATCCCTTACCTCAAAATAACCGTATTTCTTACATTGAATTTGGGATATAAGTCTTGTGAAACTTGTACTAAAAAATAGAAACTCACAAAGTATCTAAATACTCACAAAATACGCTCGATAATATAGAGAGAAAGGGAGAAAGCTTATGTTTCTGGTGTTATTTTCAATTCTAACTAAGCCCTCTATTTATAGGAAAATATTTGCAGACTTGACCTGCAACCTGATGGCTTTACCTGCTACTATTCTCACCCACCACATTTAAAATAAAATTCAGCACATTTCTTCACCAACCACAAGTGGGGCCCACTCAATTCTAGAATTTTCCACCAAAATCATTTATAACCTGATTTTCGAATCAGTCACCTCTTAAAATTCATAACAAATCATACACTCCTTTTTAACGATTCAAAATTTGTGGACATATACTCAACTTATATATGTATAACATATCCAAAAATTACAACGATCCAATGGTCGGATTAAAAATTATAACTCCCGCAATATATCTCAAAAAATACTGGTTTGATTTTTAATACCTCCAATCCGACAAAATACTGATAAAACATCTCAGCATTAATTCCTTCATTAATAACCAAATAAATAAATCCATCATTTATATCTACATAAAATAAATATTTCCTTATCATATGAATCAATAATTAATTATTCACAAATAATATTACGTAATCACATTTATGACAACCAGTTGCTTCTCGTGAAAGAGGGGCTTTCCGATAAGGATTTCTCCTTATCAAGCATAATTAGGTGACCAAACCTCTCCTCGATGAACTTTCTAGACATTGCCAATAATGCTATCTAATAATATTATTCAAATAATATGAATTATTGATCCGATAATGGAGATATCAGGTAATGACAATTATTTAACAACAATAATATAAAATATTAACGCAAAGAATTATTGAATCAATAAAATAAAATATTGAATAAAGAATTCACCGCGTGACAATTATTGAGTAGTGCCTTCTTACGTAAGAATCAATAATTCACAATATCGCAATACCGCAATAATGCTTATCGCACAGATCACGCGTATTGTTGTTTTAACCACCGGGTATTCCAACAGTCTTAACGGTAACAACTACGCCGTTATTTATAACAACCCAAACTTTGTCGTTTTCTTCATTCGACAGTTATCCGTTATGGGGCCCACAAATGGTCACATTGCTGCGTCATTTAATATTCCCCCGATGTAAAAAATATTTCACGACCAAACGTATATTTCCCGACACAATGAATATTTTATAACCACTTGTTTATTTTGCAAAATTTGCACATTTCACCCATAACCAAAGTATTATATCAAATTAGCACCTTATTATTCACAATAATAAATAGAGAAAATTCAATTTTTATTTATAATAAGTTGGGGTCTTACATTTAACCCTAAGTGTTTGGCTCCCTAGGGGTTCCCTCTTCTTGGACCCTTATCTTCAAGACCTGTAAAGTGAAGTCCCGCAAAATCGTTCAAAGGCTTGAAGAATTCTTGTACGATCGTCTATTTGGAAATGCGACTCTCGCGCAGGGGCAAATATGGGCCCAAGTGCAAAATTAGGGTTCACATAACCTAATTGAATTAAATACACAATTAAGGTTCTACGACCTCATTAAATATGCAAATTAGGGTTTGCATAACCTAATCGAATGAGGGCGAAAAAGTCAGAAATAAATGTGTTAGACCCGGGAGAAGCTTCCACGTGTCCCGAGGCAGAAGACTCGTGGAGGCGACTCGTTTTGGGAATTGATTGAGAGATTGGATTGGTGGCTAGAAGGGCAGGACGATCTGGGCATTACTCTAAGGACTAAGGGTAAAATTGGAATTTTACCGAGGACATGTGCCTAGCACATGACCACTCTCCAAAAAAACCCTATAAATACCCCTTCCACTCTATTGGGAAGGGGGACTTCTCTTCAGACTCAAGACTTGGACTCTTGGAAGATCAAAGGGACCCTTTTGGTGACTTAAAGGCTTGAAGATTCCACCTAAAAGCACTAAAGGGGTTTGAACATTCTCTCAACTCGAAGGACTCTTTTGGTAGCTTAAGGCTTGGATATTCCACCTAAAAGCACTAACAAGATTCGAACACTCTCTCAACTCGAAGAACTGAAGAAGACTCTTGGAATCCCAATAACTCTAACACGGTTTCCGGATTCTAGGGGTTCTGCCACGCGTCGTTGGAGTAAGCGCCCACCTGTCGTTCTCCCCTCTACAATCAATCAATCAATTCCGTATTTTTCGTAGATTTCTCTTCTCCTCAGCCAACACGAAACCCTAACTCTAGCAAAATACGATTTCCTTGCCCACAATATGCATTGCACATTTAACAATAATTTACACGCTAAACATTGTTTATATATATATAGCAACTAAAAAATTCTAATTGTTATAACATTAATATGAATTGAAATACATAAGACCATTGTTCAGACCTACTGAAATACGTTTTGAGCATGAAACTCACAAGCACGCTAATGCACAAAACACATGGAACTAAAGTCATGGGCACTCAGCAGATAAACACATGGAAGGCGAGGTGCGGACATGAAGGTTGAAGTGGCCACTTAACCCCATGAACGAACTTTGTCGCCCAGTTGCATTTTTAATGTTTTGTCATCAAAATTATATGTAGGCAAAATGTTATAAGTTCAAATTATGCTTATTGTTCCTTGGAAACTATTAATTGGGCCATTTAAAATGTGTTGCGATGCCCAAAAAGGTACACACACATATGAGCGATATAATAGAAAGTCAGTCCGCATTGTGCCACAATGACCAGATAGACAAAGATTTGTGGACCGTGTGTGTGATCGGTTCTGATGGGAAGTTCAGAAATTTAATTGGGAGATTTTGTAATACCCCGGTACCGTTCCACATCGAAAAATATGAGAAAGATTTGTCTATATATGAGAAAGATTTGATCGATCTGTAAATAATATAATACGGAGGAATTAAAGACGATATCAAAACTTTTTGCAAATAAAAAGTAAGTTAGGGAAACCTCTCCAAACTAACAAGTTGCTAGTGCTAGACTCGTTAGCTCTTTTTAGGTTTCACATTATTTAGATAATGATAATGATGGTGTTGATGTGAATGATGAGAAATTGCACCATTTTGATATTTTTCTAGAAAAATTCTTCCAATGTGGGTCTGGCCTCAACCTTTGACAATGAAAAAGAAAACACTAGTCATTTTCTACGCACAATTAAGTGGCCTTGCCTTGCATGTCTATAATGACTATGGACTATGGACTATGAACTATGAACTATGAACTATGAACTATGGAAGCTGTCGGTCCCTTACACCTTATATATGTAGTAGTAGTATAAATTAATATCACTTTTTCTAGGTTTCTTTTCCTTTCATAGATTTGACTTTTCGTGTGTGATATCTATCTACCATTTACTGTATTTGGGACCCAACCCAACCCAACTCATTACTATTTTTTACTCCCCAAAACGTGTTTTAGGTATTTTTGCTTCTAGCTAGGCAATATCTCGTGATGAATTATATATATGCTTTGAGAGATTTTGATGGGTGGGTTGCATGTGGGTAATTAAGAAACTTTTTTTTATTATTATTATTACTTTGGGAGAAAACTTTCTTTACCAAATCGTGCTTAATGATTAAGGATGGATGAGCTTATGAATGATCAAGCATTTTTGGAAGTAATCACCCTTAAGAATCCGATCCTACCTATATCATAATGTACTAATTCTCTCATACATGAAACCTTTTACATAGATTGAGTACATTATCTAGAAAGCTCAAAGGAGAAATAAGCCACATATATATATCCTAAGCTTTGGGTGAGAAGTTTGAATCTTATTCCCTCCCTTCCCCTAAATGTCCAATGTTCTGATATACAAAAAAACGAAAAATAATAAAAATAAAAAATAAAAAAAGTGAGAGATTGATGAGAATATAGCTAGCTAGCTAGCTCGTATGAGTATATATATAATTTCTTAATTTTAATAATGTTATTAGCCAAAGCACGAACTAAAAATACTTCATTAAAAACATTATTTTTTTAATTGATTTAACTTTGAAATTATATTTTGGCCCTCTTAATTTAATGATCTAAGTTGTACCTTAAAGGAAGGAATTCCCTTTATATATTCATCTTCCATGCACTGACTTGGTGTGAAAGTGAAGCTTCATCCGCGAGGCTTTTTGTATTAATAATGACTGCTATTTAATTTAACTCGTTACATCCGGAATTCCCTTTTTGTATTATTTATGTTCTAATTAATTATTTTGATATATACTTCTTCTGTACCTGTAAATTATAGTACTCCAATGGTTATGAATTTGGCGGTGGGTATACTGAACACAGGTACACGACACGAGCATCCCTAGCTATTATTTCTAATTAATTTTTCATTTAATTATTTTCTATTTAACTCTCATTTATTTATAATATTCAAATAAATTATCTACAATGTGTGTAATCAGTAAAAAAATAAATATGAAATGCATGCATTTATCAGTTTTATATAATAAAATTAATTGAAACTTGTTTGGTTTGTTTCATTTTATTTTCTTAAAAATATGAACAACAACGGCTTTAAAAAAATCTCTTATTTTTTGTTTTCTATTAATAATTGAACAATTTATTTCAAAATAAGCACAAGTGGCTAAATATGAAACCTATTTGAGTCATTTGACATTTACCTAAATATATATATAATGGACTGCAAGCAGCATTGTTTGAGCCTGAGGTTCTATTTCCAATAGCTATGAAAACACATTCAAATAGCCCATACCTTGCGGTAACAAAGTTGTACAATCCATCCATCACATCTTTATTATTATTATTATTATTATTATTATAAGTAGTCTTAAATTAAATCTATATTATATATATATATATATGAAACTAGTCATTTACAATTAAATAATAATTTAAATATAAATAATTTTGACATTTTCTTTTCTTTTTTAATACGTGTAAATTAAAAGTCAACCCAGACTTTTATTTGAGAAAATTGGGAGCGATTCAATTTTCCGGTCCATTGGACCTGTCCGTCCAGATTTATTCTTATATTTCCTCCGTCCCAGAATAAAAGTCCTTATTACTATTTTTGGTAGTCCCATGTTAAATGTCCATTTTTTTTAATAACCAAACTTTTACACAATTTTTCTTATTATACCCTTAGCATTAAATATCTCATATTTTTCTTATTCTAATTCTCTCTCTATATTTAATAAGTATATTTTGAATTGAAAAGTTAGAAAGTCATTCTCTCACCTATATTGAAAATGATTAATAAAATATTATTATGGATAATTTTATCATTTTATTCATTTTCTTAATATACGTATAAAATCCACCAGAATTTTTATCCTCGGACAGAAGGAGTAGTATTATAGTAGTAGTTGTAAACTTGTAATGGTAGTTAATAAATACTACTGCAGTGTAGTCGGATAAAGGACTAAAATATTTCTTGCCAGCAAAATTTCTCTCATTGGTTGGCGAGATATTCCCATTCCCCAACTACAACTCAGACTCCCCTTTTCTCCCTTTATCTCTCTATATTTATGTATACCGAATATAAATATATGTTTCAAATTAGAAATAAATTTAAAAAATGACAATTTTTAAGCAAAAAAAATTAATATTTTAAATATTTGTTAGAAATATAATAATTATGATAGGACAGTAATCAGTCTACCCAATATATTAGTAATGACATGTTTATAACAAAGTTGGATTTTATTTTTAGTAGAGTCAAAATTATTATGAGTCTATAAATAAGTTGACGGAAGTTTGGAGACAGACGCTCCCAAGCCAATTTTTTTGACAAATTTGTATTACATATATAACAATAAACTTATATTGACATTAAATACAGACATATATGAATACCTGTAATAAGAGAATAAGATATCTACATAGTACGTACTTGAATAACTTTGCAATTTGGGTTGTACATATAAAATAAATATTTTGGTAGCACTATTTTTACATATAATTTTAATATTTTTATATGATTTTCTTTCACAAGAGAGTAGGGTGTGTCCCACCTTCATGTGAGAGGAGCACATGTAAAAATATTATTTTCTTATATTTTATTACAATGATAATATAATAACTATTAGCATATATTTTAAATTTGACTCCGTTTATAGAACATTTATAAAATTTCAATCGGGGTCAAAATATATATATATATATATATATATATATATATATATAAAAAATATAAATGATTTTGAATTTCCTAACTTCACTCAATAAATTATCTCTACTAGTTTAAAATTTAAGATAAATTTCATCGTCTATACCATGTAGTTGTCAGTCATTTAGAGACCTGCTTAATATATATATATATATATATATATATATATATATATATATATATATATATATATGCCTAAATTTTCATATATACTTTTTGTAATTTTCTAACACTTTAAAAATATACATCTCTCCCTTTCTTTCTTTCTTTTCTTTCTTTCTACCCCACTTAAAAAGTGAAGTCTTCTCATTCATGGCAGCCCTTCAAAAAACTTAATTAAGTCAATGTGGGTTTGCTCCTTTGTTGTGATACTGGAGGACTGACCCCATTGGCCATTTCCATATCTATCATTCCTCTTCTCCTTCCCAATTCCCATCCCTCGTTTAAAATTTTCTGCACGCACTTAAACATTTTCGTGTTTTTTCAAGATCCAGAAAAAACCCAAAATCTGTCCACAACTTCAATATCCATGGATCTAATCCATTTATCCCAATCTATTTCTCCCATCAAAACCCCACCAAGCTCCACACATTTACATTCCTCACACAACAGCAATTTCCCCATCATAGTAGTAGCCATTATTGGCATATTAGCCACAGCTTTGTTGCTATTAGGCTACTACATTTTTGTCATCAAATGCTGCATAAATTGGCGCAGAATCGACATTCTTAGGAGCTTTTCGCTGTCCAGAAATCGTCGTCGCGATGACCCTTTAATCGGATACATTCCCACCATTGAAAACAGAGGATTGGAAGAATCTGTGATTCGGTCAATCCCAATTTTTCAGTTCAAGAAAGCTCAAAAAGAAGACCCTGAAAAGGGTTGTGATTGTGCAGTTTGCTTAAATGAGTTTCACGAAGCAGAGAAATTGAGAATCATACCAAATTGTGGGCATGTTTTTCATATTGATTGCATTGATGTTTGGCTTCAAAACAATGCAAATTGCCCATTGTGCAGAACAAGCATTTCAATGGCAATTCAATTCCCAATATTAAATCCAATCATTGCTCCAACTTCTTCCCCTATTAATCAAGATCAAGGCCAATACACTGATAATTTTACCGGCAGGGATGAAGATTATGTTGTTATTGAATTGGGTGAAGAAATTAATGGTGATGGGCCATTGCTTGGAGCGCAAGAAAGATTAAATTCTGGAGAAGTACAAGTGAAAGCATCCCCTAGTTGTAAGTTCGAACAAAAAATAGTGAAAAAAAGGGCCAAAATATTTGGCCATGGTCATGTTTCAAGTATGGGAGATGAGTGTATTGATATTAGGGGAAAAGATGAGAGATTATCAGTCCAGCCTATTAGGAGATCCTTTTCGATGGATTCGGCAACGGATCGGCAGCTTTATCTAGCAGCTCAACAAGTTGTACGGCGGAATAGAAATGAAAATGGCAATGGCATTGTGAGCGACATTGAAGGTTGCAGTAACAGAATCCGAAGATCGTTGTTTTCGTTTGGGAATGGAAGGGGATCGAGAAGGGCCGTTCATGTTTGACTCTCTTATTTTATTTTATTTTTAATAGTTATTGTGTATTTTTTTTTAAAATTTAGAGACTATATATACTCTATAGGGAGGGTGGGTACTGGGTGGGTAGGTTGTTGGTGACATATAATCAAATTTAATTGATTTGAAACTTTAGTCCATAGCTGCACTACTACTATATATGTTCTTGGATTACATTACATGAGCAGTTAGTTTTCCTTTTCAATTGAATTTATATTTTCTTTTCTGATCTGATCTGATCATGATTTGCTTGCTTTTGAGAGAGCTAGAGACATGGGACAAGAATCCAAACTATATGCCTTTTCCATCCCTTTTTATTGATAAAATCATGTAACTGCCAATAAGTCTAGTGTTTGGTGAGGGATGGTATGATTTTTGTTATAGTTAGAATTTTGTATTATATAGGTTGTGTGTGGGTGTGTGGGTTTTAAAAATAATTACAAAGTTCAAATTTATTTTAAATTATAAGATCATTATTTTGGCATTTTTAAATTTAAAATTGACATGACTCATTTAAGTATTCAGAACAGTATATCTTATACCTAGTAGTATTTTTTAGGTACTTTATAATATTCATTATTGTATTGACAAAAATTAAATAAATTTATCTCAATTTTGAACTTTAAAAAATTTGAAATTTGACTTTTTAAACATTAATATTGATCTTATAATTACCAACTTTTTTAATTTTTAGAAGAATGAATTTGGCTCTTACCTTTTGAGTATTGTTATGGTGGATGGAGTTAATGAAATAAATTAGTTTTTGAGTTTTATTAAGAAACGGGTTGAGCCACACGTGAGTTGTTGGGCCAAAATTGGGCTCTGTAAAAAAAGGCCTATGCTTTGACTTAAAAAGATATATGTCCACAGCGGTGAATTGGGCTAAACCGTTGTGTATGAGCCACTCTTGCCAAGTCTAATTGGGACTATTCCTATTTTCTCAAAAAAGGAGGAAAACACTAAGGTGGCGTTTGGTTTGTCAAATAGAAATTTGATGTAATGCAATAGTTTATAATACAATAGTTGTAATGTAATGATAATAAGTTATTGCAATATATATGGTTAATATATAAGTTATTTGATTATTTGTATTTGTGTAGTAACTCTAATATTGTTACATTATGTTTTAAATTTAGTTTGGTTCACTAGATTATACTCCCTTGTCCCATAATAAACGTCTTAATTTGACTTTTATAGTTAAATTGACCATTTTTTAAATTAATAAATCTAAATAAAATTAAAATACACGTCAAGTGATTATGATCATTGTAAGACCCCGAATTTTATGAAATAAAAGTATTCAATTTTTCTTATAATTATAATTCAGTAAATGGTTAAATTGATAAAAAGTTAAAGTTAAGGGTGATATATGAAATTTTTTCAAAAATACGCAAGTGGTTATAAAATATTCATTGTTGTCGGGGAATATTCATTTTGTTGGGGAATATTCGCATTTACGACTGCAAGCACCCATTTCAGGGCCCCATAATGTATATAAATCATTTGATGAAAAAAAGACAAATTAAAGTTTTTATAAATAACTACAGAAGGGTTACCGTTAACATCGTTGGAATACCCGGTGGGTAAAGTAAAGTAATACGCGTTGTTGCGCAAAGAAGACAGACCAGATTTACAAAGATTTTGAATTATCGATTCTTACGTAAAGAAGCGCACTACTCAATAATTATTACAGAATTATTGTTCAAGATTTTATTGATTCAATAATTGCTGCGTTGATATTTTATATTACTTGTTGTTTTAATAATTGTCACTCACACACAAGATTTTCCATTATCGTAGCAATAATTCATATTATCTGAATAATATTATTAGATAACATTATTGGCAATGTCTAGAAAGTTCTATCTAAGGAGAGGTTTGGTCACCTAATTGCGCGCCAGTAAGGAGAAATTCTTATTGGAAAGCCCCCTCTTTCCTGGGAACTGCCTGGTTGCTATTATTGTGATTCTGTAATATTATTTGTGAATAATTAATTATTAATTTATATGATGAGGAAAATATTCATTTTATGTGGATATAGATGGAGAAAATTTTTTAAAGTGACAATTGTTGAAAATCGATATTTTATCTTTTCTGATAAAATAATATTTTATTATATTATTATAGTATAATAATGATGATATTTTTACAATGAATGTGGGATATATGAGTATATGAGGAGGAGGAGTATTTTTGTTGCAAAAGTTATTTAAAACATGTTAAACATGTCTGTGGACCCATTTCTTGACTGAAATTTCATTATAGCCTGTAAATCGTCCGTATGTGGATTTCTTACCAATTTCATTTGAATTTGGAAAAACTTTCTTCTCGCAAAGTTGAGAGAATTGAATTTCCTATAAAAATTTGCGAGATTCGAATTTTCTGATAAAAGGGCTATTTATTATGAATTATTGAAGTTCCGAAGTTCCGAAATAATTAATTTTTGAAGTTTTAATTATTTTAATAAGAAAACGCTTTTTACATTTTTGGGACTCATTTAACATGTGTTAGGATGGTCGATTTCAGATGTTAGGTGTGTGTATGAAATTTATATAAATATATTATTAATTTATTAAATTTTCTCGCTTTGTTTCTACGATTTTCCTATAAATAGGGTGCTTAGGTTAAATTGAAAATCACACCGTAAACCTAAGTTTTCTCTCTTTTCTCTCTATTATATCGAGCGATTTTTTTGTGAGTATTTTAGTACTTGAGTATTGCTATACTTGCAAGTTTTTTCAACACTATATCCAAAGATTCCAAATTATAAGTCTTATTCTTTCCGAGGTAAGGAGGTTATTTTCTTCTAAAATGATATTATTTCTTCAATATCATTATGCCAGAATGTTGGTTGAAATTTTTTATCAAATTTGGAACTTTTTCATGTCGGGGTTACTATTCATGAGTTACTATTCATGAGTTACTATTCACGAGTTACTATTCATGAGTTACTATTCACGAGTTACTATTCATAAGTTACTATTCACGAGTACTATTCACGAAACGTGATGATGTTTTTTGTGAAATTTCTATCTTTTGGTGTCGGAGTTACTATTCACATATACTTTACTATTCACGAATCACTAAGACTATTCACCGAGAAATGAAATTTCTTCTTTTGTCCAAAATATCTATTCGGATACTAGCTTTGATTGTATCCATGTTTTGATCATTCTTGAATTTTACCCCCACTCAAGTTATTTATGAAGTATTTTTGAATGGGAATTGTTTAAAGTACGAATCCTTAATATTTGTTCTTTTTGCGCTTCACCGGATTCGCTTCTTCTTTAAAATATTTTTCATCATCCTCACCCTAAATGATGATATAACCTGAATATCTTTGGCCCAGTAGTGCAAAAAGATGAATGATTTCTGATGAATATCTTTGGCCCGTAGTGCAAAGATGAACAGGTGTTTAGATGAACATGACCAACTGATAAATATCTTTGACCTGTAGTGCAAAGATGACTTGTTGATGAATATCTTTGGCCTGTAGTGCAAAGATGACTTGTTGATGTATATCTTTGGCCATAGTGCAAAGATGAATTTATTAGTAGGATTATGAACATTGTGAGACACCAGATTTTATGAATAAAGATTTAATTTTTTCGAAATATTTTTTTTATATTATGGTGTGGATTTGAGATAATGTTATAGTTGTGGGTAATATTTATAAATTTTGTAAAGTACGCAAGTTGTTATATAATATTTGATTGGTCGGAGAATATTCATTTTAACAGGGAATATTAGTACAACGGAACAATCATTGGTGGACCCCACAACGGAATTATTGTCGGATTGAGAAAATGACAAAAATACTTTATAAAATAACGGCGCTAAGTTTTACCGTTAATCTGTTGAAACACTTTGTTAAAAAGTACAATAATATGCGTGGTTGCATAAGTAGCACACTCAGATTAATTATTGATGCTTAAGTGATAAGTCACTCAGCTTTTGTTGGTATTATTAATGTAATAATACAAAAAATCTTTTTTATATAAAATGTAATACTTTTATAAAGTTATTCTATAAATAGAATATATTATATTCTATTATGCATAGTGTTGCATAAAGGTCTCGCATAGTATTTTGCATAGTAAAATCTTTTTTATATAAAATGTAATACTTTTATAAAGTTATCTGCTTTATTAGACAATAATTAGAATATATTATATTTTATTATGCATAGTATTTGCATAAGACTGCATAGTGTTTGCATAGTAAAATCTTTTATATAAATAGAATATATTATATTTTATTTAAAAGATTTTTCTTTAAATATGGACCGTCAGATTAAAGTAAATCAATCTGGACCGTTCATGGATTAGTTACTATGCATTCCATTTTTCTATAAATAGAAGTTCATTCATTCATTATTTTCTTACGAATTCACTGAAACTCTAGAGAGATAAACTATAGAGAGAAAGAAGAAAGTATTCTGCTACTTCACTACTTATATATCCAGTACTTTTCTTCTTAAGGTAGGGAATATTATTTGTTGTACTCGTAAGGAGTGTTATTCTTTCTTATTCATGAAGAGAACTGTTGTTATTCCATTTCTTATTATTCTGTTGGAATAACCTGTGTGACGCCCCCAAAATAGGTCCATTCCACCCAACCCATTCTGAGTCGCCAAATACATGGTACAGAAATAACTACAACTTTATTATTACAACATATAAACTGTGAGTTTAAATACAGATATTGCCATCTAGACAATATCCACACGTAAATAAATCCCCATCATAATTATTGACACATTATTTTACAAAATGGTGAGGACTACTAAACAACTCTCTCTAGAACCTTCATTCCATACCCCACTAAGATTGCATTTCTCGCCTCCCGAGAAGAAAAATGGAACAAAAGGAAAGGGTGAGCTCAACTAGCCCAAAGAAAGAATGTTATGACTAAGATAATATAGAATAAATTATCGTTAGTCTTCAACAGGAAAAAACGATGAATCAATAATACAACAAGTTTTGAGATCAATATTCGCAATAAAATAATAATTCATAGAAGGGTTACGTAAAGAATGAAATCTACTATAATCTATGAATTTAATGATCCATCATCAATATTTTATCCTCGTAACATCAATCAATATTCATCTCAAATCAAATATTCATCTTTTGCACTACTGAGCCAAAGATATTCATCGCTCGCCATGTTCATCTCAACACTGCTCATCTTTGCACTAAAGGCCAAAGATATTCATCACCTACTATGTTTATCTCAACACTGCTCATCTTTGCACTACTACGCCAAAGATATTCATAAGAAAATCAACCTTCTTTACAGCCAAAGATATTCAAAGAATATCATCATTTAGGACCGAGGATGATGAAAATAATTTTAAAGAAAACGAATCCAATTGAAACAAAAGAACAAGTATTATGGATTCGTACTTTAAACAATCCGAGTTCAAAAATACTTCATAAATAATCATCATCAAGTAAAATTCAAGAATAATCAAAACATGGATACAATCAAAGCTAGTATCCATAATAGATATTTTGGACGAAAAGAAAATTTTAATTTTTCAGTGAATAGTTTCAGATTCGTGAATAGTGCCAGATATCGTGAATAGTCTTTCAGATACATGAATAAGTAACTCAAACACCAAAAGATAGAAATTTCATAAAAACATCATCATACTTCGCGTGAATAAGACTTCGTGAATAAGAATCTCGTGAATAGTAACTCATGAATAAGAATCATGAATAGTAACTCTGACATGAAAAAGTTCCAAATTTGATAAAAAGTTCCAACAAATATTTTGGCATAATGATATTGAAGAAATAATATCATTTACTGAAGAAAATAACATCCCTTACCTCGAAAAGATGAGATTTAGTTGAAACACCTTGGATATAAAGCTATGACTTGAACTTGCACAGTATATCAACACTCAAAGTATACTCACAAGAATACGCCAAAATATCGAGAGAGAAATAGAGAAAACTTCAGTTTCTGGTGTGATTTTCAATTTTAACCTAAGCTCCCTATTTATAGGAAAATGCTTAGAACACCAAAGTAGAAAATTGAATATAATAATATTATTTATAAACAAAATTCCTTAGACCGCCTTTGAAATCTGATTTCAGCCATAGCACATGTTAAATGAGGTTCACAAACTCACCAAAAACGTTTTTCTCAAAATAATTAATTAAAACTCCCAAAAATCAATTATTTCAGAACTCCAAAACTTTAATAATTCATAATAAATAGATCTTTTATCAAAAAATTCGAATCTCGCGAGTTTTTATAGGAAATTCAATTCTCTACAACTTTGCAGAAGGAAGTTTTTCCAAATTTCAAACATAAATTGACCGAAATCCACAAACGGACGATTTTACAGGCTATAATCAAATTTCGATCAATAATTGTGTCCACCAACACACAAAACATGTGTTAAACATTTAATGCCACAAAAATACTCTTCCTCCTCATATACTCATATATTCTACATTCATTATAAAAATATCACCATTAATATATTATTAAAATAATATATTTAAATGAATTATTTTATCAGAAAAAGATAAAATATTAATTTTCAACAATTGTCACATTAAAATTTTCTCATCTATATCCTCATAAAATCAATATTTTTCTCATCATATAAATCAATAATTAATTATTCACAAATAATATTACGTAATTACATTATTGACAATCAGCGCCTTAAGAAAGAGGGGCTTTCCAATAAGAATTTTTCCTTATCGCACACAAGCAATTAGGTGACCAAACCTCTCCTTAGATGTAACTTTCTAGACATTGCCAATAATATTTTCTAATAATATTATTCGAAAAATATGAATTATTGCTTCGATAATGAAAAATACTCGTAGTGGACAATTATTGAAACAACAATAATATAAAAAATCAACGCAACAATTATTGAATCAATAAAATAAAATAATTGAATAAGAATTACTCGTAATAATTATTGAGTAGTGTCTTCTTACATAAGAATCAATAATTGGTGCAATACTGCACTATCATCTTTTTAACAACGCGTAATCTTGTTTTTTACCACCGAAAGTATTCCAACAAGATAATCTGAATAACAACTACCAAGTTATTTATAAATAACTCATACTTGTTGTTTTCTTCATTCAATCGCTTTCCGTTATAGGGCCCACACAAGACTGCGTCGTCGTACGAATATTCCCCGACAGCAAGAATATTCCACGACCAAACGAATATTCTCCGACAACAATGAGTATTTTATAACCACTTACTTATTTAAAATATTTACGCATTTTAACCATAACTAACCATATTAATCAAATCAACCCCTTACTATTTCAAAATAATAAATAGAGAAAATTAAATCTTCATTTATAAAAAGTTGGGGTCTTACAACCTGTATACGCGGTCTACCCTATACTTGGTGACATTCTTCTATTATTCTACATTGGAACATCATGTACGTATGTTTTTACACCTTGACTGATTCCGCTCTTTATTATTATTCCGTTGGAACATCCTGCGCCATGTGTTTTACACCTTAACCGGTTCCGCTCTTATTATTATTCTGCTGGAACATCATGTCAGTGTTTTATACACGGGACCGGTTCCGCTCTTTATTATTCTGTTGGAACATCCTCGCTTGCGTAAAATTTTGCCCCGACTTGGTTCCGTTATTATTATTATTCTGTTGGAATAACTCGTCTATGCAAAAGTACCGCATGCACGGTGATTTCTTTGTTATTCCATTCTTTATTATACTCAATTGGTTAAAGTTTTGACTTCTATACTCCATGAAATTAGTAGAATATCCTTGATATTTGCGCTTTCATCCAAAGATCTTTTCATGGAAATATTCTTCCGATCATTCTTGAATTTTACTCTACAAAACAAAGATCGTGTTGACAATTTGGGCGTTAATAATTCTTGGATAAAATAATTCTTGAACTTGTTTTATTGAATTCTTATATCATTGTCGCCATCCTCATGTTTATATTTTGTTGAAAGTCATCTGTGGCTCGTAGTGGTCGTAGATGGACTTGGTATGATTATGACTGAGGATTATTTGGTGTAATCATTGACCGTAATGTTACAAATAATATGGTAAAAGTTCTCATTGGCTCGTAGTGCATTGATGGGATGATTGTTGGCATGATCATGACCATTAATGAATACACAAATATTCTTGGCCCGTAGTGGTATGGATAATTGTGGTCGTTGATACTAAAGAATATCCTCGGTCGTAGTGCGGGGGTGATTCGATGATGTGGATTATTTATTGTCGAGTCCTAGCGATAACAGTGATGAAAAACCTTTTAAATCATAAAAGATAGTAGATTTTATTTTCTACTTGACTCTTTTAATGGATTGCTTGTTCCGCTACAGTTAAACTTGATGTCTATTATATTTTATCAGTTTAACATTGTTGGAGACTAATGATAATTTATTCTGCATTATCTTAGTCATAATATTTCTTATTGGGCTAGTTGAGCTCACCCTTCCTTTCACTGTTCTCTTGGAAATGAGAATATAATTTGGGACGAGCCTGGGAACTGAGTGATGGTCCGAGAGGATAGCATTAGTAGTCCTCACTATTCGTGAAATAGTGTGATAATAATTGTAATGAGGACTCCTTTTCAGCTTTGTATAATCTCTAGTAGATAATATTTGTATTCAAACTCACAGTTTATGTTTGTCGTATTGTACACGACAGTTGTATTAGTAAGTTGTATTTGAATTCTGTATCATGTATCTGACGACCCAAGATGGGTGATGTACACCTAATTTTGGGGGCATCACAAACATGAACTGTGATTTGGTATAACCATAATCTTTGATGTTTCAGGTGATGAAAATTATTTTTGTCCTGGATGAGGAAAGGAATTTAGAACTACAATTATGATTATGAGTTATATACGTGATTGTGGACAGAAATTGTTGATTGATGTTACAGGGATAAAACATTGTTGGTGGACTTTTAACATGGAGAAGATAATAGATTTTATGGTCTATTTGACTCTTCTAATGGATTGCTCGTTCCGCTGCAACTATGGTTGAATTTTTTTTTATCATCTACCATATGTTATAAATCTCTGATTTATTATTGATGAAGGCTATTGATAATTTAATTATCTTTAGTCATGATATTCTTTACTGAGCTAGTTATACTCACCCTTTTGCTTCACAATTCCTTTCAGGTAATAAAAGTGTAGCTGGGTCGAGCGGGGGATAACAAAGGAATAGAATGGTGGTCTATAGATGTTGAGGGTGATGTGAATTTAACTTGGAAGGGTGTTTTGCCACTATCATACAAGATGTCTAATGACATACAACCTCGTGTCATCATAAGACAGGGGTTGTGCTTCATCCACTTTCTTTGAGTATATCTACCAAAGACTACCTATATGATCTTGGAGTCTATTTGAAATATAACTCTCAATTAGAGACAAAGGAGATAATGATATGTCAGAAAACTCACCATTGGGAAGAATATGATAGTAATCTTCTCGCTTTTCTTTAAGGTCTATTGGGTCAACCAAGGATAATTACGTGGCCATATGATATCTATCATAACCTAGAAGCATGGCCTCCCATGTATACGAAGGTTTCTCTTGAGCACTTCTCAAAGATTCTAATTTCTAAAACAGTTTTCGACTATACCTTTATGTAAGGTGTCATTATGAGGTGTTGTCCACGGTTGGGACATGAGTCACAGTTGATATATATTTGTATCCAAACTCACAGCATATGTGTTGTTATATTTTGCACGACATTTGTGATTAATTGGAATCAAGGACTAAACAATGGAAGTTGATAGAAATAAGTAAATATTTTTGAGGTATACTAAATTGTCAATTTTATGAATCTTTTATTTTTTGAAAAAAAAAATAGAGAGTAATTGAATTGTCAATGTCTACAAATAAAAATTACTAATTACATGTTTCTTAATTTGTGTAAAAAATTTACTTGTGTGTCGTCTTCTTGAGGACGGAGAGAATACTAATTATCAAATTTATTGTTTTTCGAAACTTAAAAAAGTTGTATGAATTTTAAATTTTAGAATTTCACGAATTGATTCTAAAAAATTAAAATATATTTTTAATTTTAAAATGGATGTAATATATTTATATTTATTAGAAATTGTTCGCACTCCTTAAGTGAAATTTCAATTTCCTATATTTGTCCATTACTTAATTAAGCTTTTGCCTTGATCAGAGGGAATTTAATCATATTATTATTACATGAATGGAGTTTGAAAAGTGAATTTAATCATATTTTCTTTTGCCGTTATATATATATATATATATATATATATATATTTGTATTTATCTACAAAATTATTGGTCTTTAATTAATGTCATGTTGTATTTTGGATACAAAAATGCTACTGTCACATAAAATAATCACATACTGCTGATGTGGCAATCATGAATTTGTTGTTGAGTTAAGCGGGTCATGTCAACAATAAATTTATGGGTGCCACGTCAGCGATATGTGACGTTTTTATGTGATAGTAGCATGATTGATTTTGGATATATCATTTTTGCTATGATTGAAAATGAAAAAACACTAGAGATTTCGAGCTATTTCTAGTTTAATTAGTTGAAAAACTCGTAACAAAATCAATAATTAATTCAATTATAAATCTTAATTAAATGAATGCAACCAAAATCTTAATTAAATGAATGTGGTTTGATGATAGGGTTGGTTAAGAGAAATAACTAATTAATTATTAGTAATTAAAAAATCAAGTAATTAAGAGAATAATAATGATACAAGCATTCATTAGTAAACATGTACAGTGTATCTTAATTATCATCCCATTCAAGAAATATATAACCAATTTTAATAAACAACATGTTGGGTGTGAATAAGAACACAAAAAAACTAAGAAGCACTTAACCTAAGAAGAACACAAAAAAACTAAGAAGCACATATTACATATTGCTTTAGCAGATGAGTAAAACCTGCCTGCCTGCCTGCTCTAACATGTTGACTGCATAAACAAGTTGAAGCTTACGGCTTGTGGTCGGTTGGATCGATCAAGTTAATAGAATTTTAAATGTTCGTACTTCGTATCATAATCACGAAAATGTTATTTTTTGGATTAATTTAGGTAACAAGGTGTAAAATAAAAATTATTAAAAATAAATTAATGATATTCAATATCATGCATGATGATTTGCGAGATTATGGTACAATTTTTTAGATTAATAAATTAATGATATTCATTAATAATTTCTAGGATAATAAACCAAGTTTGTTTTCATGTGGAGAAATTTAAGGGTTGGAATTTGTGAGAAGACGAGAAAAGTTACTGTTTTTTCTATGAACAATTTCATATTAACATGAAATTATAAATGAATTTGAAATGTATAATTGATTGATAATAGGAAAACTAGTTTTATTTAATGATATTGGAATAAAATTATATGTTATGACAATTAATATGATTTGTTTTAAGAAAATAAAATTTAAATTTCTTATATAGTTTTAAACATGTCATCTTGTATTTTATCACATCTATGTTTTTTGTTTTAAAAATTATGTTTACTGTTTAACAAATAAGAAAAATGTTAATATAATATGTACACGCGCCTAATAAATAGATTAATATTAGTGTTGTTTGTACTAAAAATACAAGTTAAGATTGTTAGTTAAATATAGTTTGATGAGTGGTTTTTTTTTAATGTAATGGAAGCCAAACTTTAATATCTACCATTTATTACAAAATTAATTAGATTGATAGATACAATTTCCTCCATGTTGGTATGAGTTTTGTGCAGTGCAGAATCAGATTTCCATTTTTGGATGGCTCCCTATCTCTCCTTACTTAATTAAATTCATGCAAATCATAAGAAAGGGGAGGATTGTTCGAGATCAATAACAAAGGATAAAATGGCCACATAATACTCTGTCATCTATAATTTCTTGAATCAATGGATTTTATGTTAAATAAAAATCATTAAACAAAACCCTCCCTCCAAATAAAACTATTGAAATGTATCCTTAGTTTCCTTCAATATCTTAATTTTATTAGTCTAAAATAAGTATTAATATACATTTCCAAGAACAATTAATTAATTAAAAAAACTCACCAATTTGTAGATATTATTCATCTCATCAACATGGCCTTTCCAAATAATGATCCAACATATCAATCATATGAATAATGATCCAACATATCAATCATATGAATGAACAAAGTAAACTAATTCTAAGCCACAACATATGATCCGGGGGATGAGTACCATTTGGTCATATGTTAATTGTGATTACATGTAATTCCCCACTCTGGTAATGTTATTTGGTAGAGGTGACCACGGTTAATTGGTGGTAAAAAATTTATTTACAATTGTTTATTTGAAAGTATTTTATACATATACCATAATTCTTATAACTACATAACTGAACCATACAAAATCTTGATCAAATAAATGTGAGGAATTCTGTCCAGTTAATTTTTAACAATTAGTGGATAGAATTTTAACTACGTAGCCCTACAACTAGGGATGACAATTTGTCACGTCCCCGTGGTGACCCCACTTCGAATAGCAACTTTGATTTTAACGCTCACGATTGAAAATAGGGTTAGGAACGAAAAATCATCCAAATTTATATATATTATTTTTCTTAATTTTATCATTTATACGCTAAAATATAATTAATTTTCATGAATGAATATTGTAAATGTAACTAAAATTCATTTTTTTTATTTTTAAAAATTAATTCACAAAATATTAATCCGGGTGGGATGTGTAATCGCTACCCATTGTCATTCATGGGGTGTTAAAAAAAAAGAGATTTTTCTTCCTTTAACACAAATTATTTTTCTCCTTTTCAATTGTTGAAGGGAAAAAATGCCATGCATCTCAAAACTACATTTGATTATTTGTAAATTATACGATAATATGATGTAAGATTTTAGGTAAAACACATATAATAACATCAATTTTAATCAAAACTTTGAGAATTTAATTTAGACTCAACAGTTTGCACTTCAAGTATGATCTTACTTTCTTCAAAAAAAGATCAAGACCATAATGATTTTCCAAGAAAGAAAGAATTTAAGCTCCATTTAATTCAAAGCCACACGATGAGTTCGGATCAGATGTCTCATATATGATATATACTGTCCTAAAAAAAATTGATTTTAATTATAATAAATTCAATTAGTAAAAAAGACTTCTAAATTCAAAAAAAAGAAAGATATGATCTAATTTTAGGAATTATATTAAACCACGTATATAAAGAGACAATAATAACTAATAAGCACCACAAATATAGAAAAATAATAATAAGTAAATTTGTAATTTATTATATTTAGGGCAATATGGTATACATAAATACAGGTTTATTTATATTTTATTTGTATTACAGTCGGCCCCCGACGAGTTTTGAAGGGCCTAAAGCGACAACAACAAAATGGGCCTTTTTCAATTACTATTAAGATAGGCATAAAAAACGAAGAACTTTTACTGAACAAAAGAGCATCAATACAAAAGAATACCAAATATAATAACCGACTATTTTAATATTTCTAAAACATCATTTAGATATCACATTATCACTAAGTCAAACAAGTAATCGCCTCAAAAACATCACTTGAATATCATCCTTCTTGCGCTTTTAGCGGCAAAAGTATTAATAATATCCGCATGAATCAATCTTATCCGCCATCTCATGTTCAATGGATAGGATGGATAATCCATTCAACCTTTCTTGTAACATAGTTGAGCTTGATGTAGTTCTTAATTAGCTTCAACTTCAAAAACTTCTTTCTCCCAAGCAACCGTAATGTGGATAGTCAATAATATCCGATACGCAATCCACACATTTGATAACAATCCTCCATCAATTTCAATTGATTGAGCACTTCAATTGGTTTTGTTATCTCTTTTGGTAAACCTTCTCTCAAGACTTTCAATTCAAAAACAACTCATTTCCGCTGATATCGGAAGTTCCTTCATGTTTCAAAGCATCTTCTAATTTGGAGCAATACATCATTAAACGCTCATCTATTGTAGACTTTAACTTGTTCACATCAAACAAAAAACCCAAATTTCCTTATATTTCTCAAACTGCTCAAACTTATTTTAAGTGATGAAAGAGCTTGATCTACTATAGATAAGAAGAGTTAACTCTAAATGATTCTTCAAATTTAAAGTGGTCACCTCTTCACTCCCATTCTCATCAAAATGTTTCTTTCGATGAATGACACGCTTCTCGTAAAATACTACGGTTCAACTCCCATTTTGGACGAATTGCTTTAGCTTCATCGATAGCCTCATAAACCACTTTCTATATTTCTCAAGAAAGGAAATAAGCCCATTTAATCGATCAATGGCAACATCAATATGCATATCTTCTTTTTGCAAGGTCTTCACGACAACGTTAATCGCAAATAAAATAAGATGCCAAACAACCATGCTAACTAAGAATCCAAAATCCTCAATTGCATATCTTACTAAGGCATCGGCTTCACTCTTTGCACCAGCATCTTCACGAGAATCGGCTAATTCAAGTAAAGCCTCTCTGATTTCTGGAGCTTGGTATCTTATTGCTCTAACACTTTCAACACGGCTTTCCCAACGCGTTTGTGATAATGACTTAACAGTGAGATTTGTAACATGTTTTATCAAAACTTGCCATCGCTTGGTAGAAGCCGCAAACAAACAGTAGATACGTTGTACAACTCCAAAAAAAGATATAGCTTTGTTACAACAGTTGGCCATATCGCAAAGCATGAGGTTAAGACTATGGCAACCACACGGGCGTAAAATGCTCTAGATTTCTATCGAGAAGCCTTTTTTGAACACCTTTGTGTTTCCTTTCATATTGGAGCCATTATCATATCCTCGCCTCTTATTATATCACTAATGTCGAGTCAAGAGTGGACAAGACTTCTTCTAGTTCACCAAAAAGTCGGATCCCGTTGTATCTTCCACTTTCAAAAATTGTAAGAAGAATTCCTCCACTTTTGGTGTATTCATCAAACATCCACACATCATTATTACATAGTGACATTTGTTCTTCGTGACTTATATCTGGAGTACAATCAAGAATCACGGCAAAATATTTTACATTTTTTATCTTACAAATCATTGCACTTTTGACATCATCAGCAAGCATTTGTATCAATTCATTCTAAATTTTATGGCTAAGATAATGGTAATGAATCTCACCTTTCAAAATCCGGCGAAAGTGCTATTGCATTATTGGATCATATACAGCAACCATTTCGATTATGGTTAGAAAAATTCCATTCTTCTCTTGATAAATCTTCTCGTTATCTCCACGAAATGCTAAATTCACTTTAGCAAGTGCTTTCACAGCAGCAATTATCCTTACTAGCACCCCTTTCCAATGCTCTTTCTCTTTGTTGATTTGATCTTGCACATTTTTGTCGATTGTTTCATTCTTTTTCAATCTCCTCTCTAATTCAATCCATTTGCTCATGCAAGCAATATGCTCGTTACTACCTTCATGACTTTTGAGCCTTTGACCAATATTTCTCCAATTTCTCAAGCCATTAAGAGCCAACAAAGTATTGTTTTCACCTTCACAAGTAAACAATTTACAACAAAAACAAAATACTTTGTCGGAAGCACTTGAATATACAAGCCACCTCCTATCTTTCTTCTCTCCATTTGACAAACGACGGATGTAATGAAAGGAAGTGAAATGCCTACCCTCTGTATCCTTAGGAAATTGATCCTCATCTCTTCTTAAAGGCCTCTTTTAACTACAAAAGTCAATAAAATTTTGATCAATCAGGTCCCAGCTTGCTTGGATCATCAATGTCTCAGAGGTCCATATTCACAATCCAAGCCTTCATTGTGACCTTCATCATTCATATCTTCATGGTATCTCTCATTCACGCATTCATTTGGTTCCTTTGCAAAGACTTCCGTATCGTCCGCTAAATTTTCGTGTTCTTCATTCCCCGTATCTACTATTTGTTCTTCATTCTCTGACTGTTCAACCACACTAGAACTCTCCTTTTGTTTCTTACTACCAAAAAATTTATCAAGTGAACCCGCTTGAGATTGAACTAATTCATCCGACTTTTTCTTTCTTTTTTTTTTTTCAGATCCAGACATATACTTTTTAGGAGCCATGGTGAATTAAAATTTAAAAATCTGCAAATTAATTCATATGCCTAAATTTAGCAAATATTAAAATATTTGAAAAAAAAAAACAAAACCATTTGGGCTAAATAACCTAAACTAACACAATTAAGTCTAGAAATCAAAGATTGTTATAAATCCGACCCAATTTACATGTATAATTAGCACACCAATGTTCATATATATTCATTATTCACATTCACATATTCATTAAAGACACCATTAATGTTCATATTCACCACTTGAGCTTGAGTAGGATTCACAAGAACCGCAGCTTTTTTCGCCATTAATTTCATCAAAACATATCACAATCAAATCCAACTTAATTACAGAGGATATATGTATAATAGATTTATCTCGTGATTATCAAATAATTAATTCCAACATGCTTTAATTATTTTAAAAAACCACAAGAAGATACTTAGCATTCAAAAATCGGCAGTAGCATTCATTCATTCAATACCCAATAGCATTAAAAAAATCACGGACCGCAGTAAAGATAAAAAAATCCGGAGTAGAATAAACAAATCTCTCATAAACAAAACAATTAATTTTAAAACCCTAAAAAATAGAATTAATACCGAAATTGAACTATCAAGGAGACGAAGAGAAGATCAATTGATTATTTGTGTGAAGGAGATGAACTATTTGACATTTGTGTGAACTGAGTCTGTGATTTCTATTAGATCTTCATCTATTATCGTTTGTTGGAAGAGAAGAGAAGTAGTAGTAATTCTCTTCTGCTAAACTTCGACCCGCATATCTCGTGAACCTTAGACTTGTTGGCAAATAGACAAAAATAGACGGACTAATAACCTTGTTAAGTTGGACATCCACAGATACTATCGGACCAATATATTATTTAGGGGGCCCTAAAAAATTTTGGGCCTAAAGCCTGAAACTTTGGCTTTAGCCAGGCCTTCATCTGTCACACATCTGTCAACGACTTCTCTACTCCCAAATTAGAAATCAAAAACAAACACGTCAAAACGACATAATTTTAACAAATTGTACACAAATAAAATATATTGCCATTATTTCCTTATACTTATTATTATTATTTTTCTAAATTTATTTTTGTTTATTATTGTTTCTCTATATTTGATTGTATATTTTACATAAATTTGCCAAACAAACACTTTGGAACCTGGAGCCGAGAGGAGAGGGAGGGAGGGAGGCGAGGGAGGGTGGGGATCCGTATAAAAAGGGAAAAATGCGGCGAAACAAACTAAAGCTAATAATGGTGACTCAGTCCGCACAATCTGATTAAATATCCTTTATTATTGCTTCTGTCACATCACATCAAATCAAATCAAACACAAGACCTTGGAATTTCTTCTTTATTTCAGAGTAATAATTGGTGAATGTAAAAGAATAATCGAAAATCATTTAGCAAAAAAATAAATAATCGAAAATCTCCAACTTTGATGGATTCATTAGATGATAATAGTTGCTGGGATCTGATCGATTACACCACCCTCATCGATGACGTCGCTTCCGCCGATTTCGATTGGATCAATCAAAGGTTTTCCCCAATTTTTCTTCTCTGATTATGTATATGTATGTATATGCGTTATCTATAATACAGGCTATGCAGAAGTTTTGATCTTTTTTAGGTTTGACATTAATTGTCAGTCATAGAGCAATTTAGGTATTTTTCATTTGATTTTTAGTTGAAAGGATTTCTGCAAGTGGTTATTTTTATTAGGTTCTTACAATTGAAGGAATCATTAGCTTTTCGGATATTTTTAGAAGGAACGTGAAATGTTTCCTTTGATTCTTTTTGTTAGTGGAAAAATTAAGTTCTGAGACCAATTGGTTTTATCTGTTTTATTAATTGCATATGGTTGTTGTAGTGCTCTGAAATATTCTGCATCCTGCCGTAGGAATTAGGCTTGAAGAAATCATTTAGAGGAGTGATTCATTATTTGAGCCTTGATGACTAATTTTAGCTATAAAATTCTATTTAAGGTTTTCAATTTTAAAATTTTGAGTGTAATATATTGTTTGTGTTTTTTTTAGTTGTAAGAGTTATTGAAGTTAAATATTGATTTGGTAATTGGTATAGCAGTAGGTTCAGACAAATTTTGAGATAATTAAGGTGATTCTGCTTTGGTTCTAAGATAAAGATAGAAACAAAGAATATCGTTATCGAATTGTTTGAGAGTAAGCATTACAAACACTCCAAGATCGGGATGAGCCGAGCCGAAATCTTACTTCACTCCCACTTGCAACAAAGGCAGAAATGTCATGGGGCCAGACCGCCAAAGACAAGTTTCTGGTTCAAAGAAAAAAGCTAGTCCGGGCGGGGGATTAGTCCGACTGTGGTTGAAAAACCCCACATTAAAAAAAAATCTCTAAGATCTTTTTTTGGACAGAAAACCGACAATGAATTCCTTTAATAACTAGCCATTTTGACCCTTTGGAACAACTTGATAAATTTAGTCCCTTCACCGTCCCCATAGGGATGGTCTACAGGGTTCATAACTAGTCCCCTTGACCCTCTTACTACATGCTGCTTACTTCTTTGTTTCACAGGACAATTAGTTCATAAGCTAAAAAATATTTTAATGTTTTTTTATTATGTTTTATAAAGAAAATGGATTGTCTATGGAAGGGATATCTAGTACATTTAATTTATTCTGAAATTGACTACAATGCAGGGAATCAATTTTAGGTGGTAAGGGATATTGCTCTAGAGAGTGATTCTTAGAGATACAATAACTTCTTTAAATGCACGAACTTCTTGTTTGATTGACCAGTGATGACTAATAATGTTTGTGCCTTTTGATATTAAATTGACTGTGCTGGTTCAGGCTTCAGAGAATGGTGAAGGATTTTACAGTCCCCCCCCCCCCTCCCCCTCCCCCTCCCCTAAATAGTTTTTGTAATCTCTTGAAGCACATACAAGCCTTGATAATAAAGTTCAATATAATTGTAGTCCATGCTAATATATTTGCAAAAATGCAAAAAATGAAAATTGTATTGACTTGAAAGATAGATTTTTGGCTATACCGTGTAAATTATGTACAAGTTTCCAGATCCCATCTCGGATACAGTTTCTTGAGACCATAACTCAATGAATTGAAACCATTTGGATTTCTAAGTATAGACCTATTCTTGTTTCCATTATCTATTTTTTCAGTTATTTATTTTTCAGCAATTTAAAGTAGTCAAAGAACCAGGATTCTTGTCAAATTTAGTTATTGAAAAAGAAGAATTATTGCTGTCAAACTAATATTCAAGTTCTGTCACAAAAAGAATAAGAAAGAAGAGGAATTGACATTACAGTTTATTGCATGTATTCACGACTTTTTTTCTTGGTTGCAGTGCTGTTCCAGAATTTGATTATTCACTAACTAGTGGAGCTATGTCACTAGGCAAAGAATGTGCTGAAAAAGAATGCTCAAGAAAGAGGTATTGTCGTATCGCATTTTATGCATAGGATATTGTTTCTTTTATTGATGGTGCTCTTAACTTCGAAGTTAATTATTGTCTGTATGGGCTCTATTTTTTTTAATTTTTGAGTTGAATAATTTAACTGCAACCTATTAGGTAGTATATATAATTTGGATGTTGGCATTGCTCACTTGATTTATGTGGGGTAAACAGTGCGGCATCTTGGTCCTTGTTAGATAAATTTGTTTAAGCCTTTTGATAAAAATGTTTCTGTTATCTATATATATGTGTTATCAAATTAAGGTTATTTGGACTGTTGTTGTTATTTCTGCAATATTTATAGCTTTTATACTCGGGGAATCACTGTCCAGATTCCAGAAGGAAAAAAATAAGAAAAAAAAATAGAGGTAACATTTAAGAACAAGCAAAAGTACTCTAATTCTTGAATCTCTGAATGAATTAAAGAACCTGCTTTTTTACTGCTTGAACTGGTTTGCATTAGCCATAAGAACTTGTGCTTATTAAGAATGCTTGTTCAATTGTACCTAACTCAAGACCAAATATGTGCAGTGTTATGTAATACACACAAGTATAATAGTATTGTAGTGCATGTTTATGTGTTGGGGTAGTGTTAGATAAAATTTGTTTTCTGTTAGTTACTTAGTCTATACTTTGTCAGTGTCGATACTCCATCAATTGTGTGAATTGACTTTGTTTTAAATTTGCTTATATGTGGATTTTCCTTGGTTGTTGATCTAATGGTCTATGTATTACGATTATAATCCACTGGGCATGCACATGGACTTCACGGTACTTGTAGTTTTATTGACTCTTGGGCATAAAATTAATTATTTGCTAAATGCGGCTTTATGTTTCCTCTCTGTGACAAGTACTAATAATATGACTGAGTAATCTTGCCATCAAATACTGATGATGGATTTTATGTTGTTAATTACTAGGGGACGCAATGAATCATGCAGCAGAATTGGGACCAAAGCTTGCCGTGAAAGACAACGAAGGGAAAGATTGAACGACAGGCACACATCTTTCTATTCCATTGTATCAAGTGATTGAATTTTATTCTTTCACTGGCCAAAAAATAATATACTGTAGTTTGTGGGTTGAATTTGTCTATTTGTTATGTGTACAGATGCATTAATTTGTGCAAGTGCACAAATAAAACTGAACCTTTTTGTCCAAGGGTTCAGAATTCTTACATTAAACTGTTTACCATCTAAGGGGTACTATAAATATTCTTTTGTGTTTTTAAATATCATACTTTGAGATGCAAGAAAGTGTTATGGATCTGATTTCGATATATATTTAGGATAAGATCTGTATAGCAAGCACTTATCTGAAAAAAATAATCAGAGATATTTTTGATGGAAAATCTTGACTCTCTCTCCTGCAGGTTCCTGGAATTGAGCTCTACACTGGAACCTGGGAGACCTGCTACAACTGACAAATCGGCCATCCTTGGAGATGCCATCCGAGTTTTGAATCAGCTTAAAACTGAATCTCAGGAGTACAGAGAACTGAATGAAAAGCTACAAGAAGAAATAAGATCACTAAAGGTTAGTTATGTTAGGACCGCATTCTTAACGAGAGCAGAATCAATATCCATCTTGATAGTTTATTTCTTGCAGTCGATGAGAGAATTGGTTATATGTCTTAGAAGAAAAAACACAAATGTTTACACTTTACATTTATTTAGGGAAACTTCCAACTTGTCCAACTTTGGAAGTAGTGTTGATACATGAGCATCAAAATATTGACATTCCGAGTCGAAATCATCATGCCTTCTTTTGAGACTAGTATCATGTTAAGTGGGGTCCACTTATTGTAGTGCAAGTTGGACCCAAAGTGATGCTCTTTACGGGCCTTTTTTTATCGAACTTGGTCCTACAATGGATTACTTTAGGATTTGGAACTTGAAATACTGATAGGTTTCCATTGCTAATGAGCGTATTTGTGATATACTGAATAAATATCGTTGTATACTTCTTCGAGGCCATTAGGTTTAGTCTCATTCTAATGTATTCTGTACTTGAATATTTGTTTAGTCAGCATACTATGTTATTAAGTAATTTTGTATTTTGTGAGGGCAAAGTATTAGGCAATAAATATCTAAATTTTAATATTATGGGTGTGACGTCCCAAGGAAAAGATTTAATGTGTGTTATTAATACATGCTTCAAGTTTGTATCTAAAAGGGAAAATACTAGGATTCTGAGGTTGTCTTGTGAACAATCTAACTCTTTATTATTTCTTGAATTGCATTATTTGGGCACTTTAAGTGCTTACTAGTTTCACAAATCTCCATAATAAACAGGCAGAGAAGAATGAACTCCGTAAAGAGAAACTAGCACTGAAAGCAGACAAAACTAGGATGGAGCAGCAGTTGAAAACAATGAGAGTTTCGCCTGCTGGCTGTATGCCAGCCCACCCTGCAGCAGCATATCAGGCCGGGCCCAACAATATGCCTGTTTTTCCTAGCTATAGCTTTGTTCCAATGTGGCATTATCTTCCTCCATCTGCTCGTGATACATCTCATGATCATGAGCTCAGGCCGCCTGCAGCTTAATGTTACTGCAACACCACCTTCAGCATTCAACAAATGCGGTATCCCTATGTAGCTGTAAATATTACTTCTATTCTATTATTTTTAATCTTTTTTTCTTCATTAATGTTTAGATTGAAATAGGGAGGGTTTAATTGGCAATAAATTAATGATCAAACTTATTTGTTTTAGTAATACTTTTACTGTTCAGCACCCTATATTTCTAATTGCATACAAGCAGTTGACTATATTTCTGGAAATATTTGTGTTTTTTCACTTGATGTCCTGAAGCACTTGATTTGCTTTTTTTATAAAATGGAATAACAGTAAATATTCCCCATGTCTTTTTCATCCGCTTGTTGGATAAATGACAGAATATAAATGGAATGTTTCTTTCTTTTTTCATCCTTTGGGGCTGAAGGGAATATATATCTGCATTGTTGGGATCCTCATTGTTGCTTTCAAAATTTAAGTTGATTCTCACATCTATTTTGAATGTTTAGATTTTATAAATTAAATTTTAAAAAAATAAAAATATATCTCGAATTTTATTATTATTATTATCTCTATATTTGTAAGAAAAAATATGATAGTTTACCTAGCCAATGGTCCAAGCGGCTCGATTATGCTCCACAATAGCGGTTGTGTTGGTCCAACCAAGTTCATCCTTGTTGTCAGTGACACTGGTGCTGGAGTATATGCCTACAAACTGTTCAGACCTGCTTTTGATCGTCTGACCAGACGTAACTCCTACTAGCGATCAGGAAAAATGACACTATTTTGCTTGGTCGCTATTTGATAGTCGACTGATCGCTACTCCTACTAATTACTAATGGCCAAAAAAAACGACAGCGTATTGATAAAAAATGACGCGTTTTGTTTGACTACTACTTTTACCGGCGGCGAGGAAAAACGGCAGCGTAAAACACGTATGACTACGCCGTTTTTCCTAACTGCTAGTAAGAATAGTGGTCACTACAAATAAACTTTAGCGCAACTTAGTCATTTCCCTTGTCGCTAATAAGAATTGCACTGACTAACTGTGACCTTTAATAAATTAAATGTTCAATTGTGTAATAAGTAAACCGTATCAAGTATAGTGGAAAACTCATTAGTTTTGACTTTTGAAAATGAAATGAAAAATTTTATGCGACTTTATATATACCAGTTATATCACACACAATTGTGTGCAGTTTATTTTTTTTATTTAAAAAAGACGCATAATTTGATGGTTGAAAAAAATCAAGAGGTTATGGAAAATAGAAAAAAATAAGAATACAAAAATTAGGAATGATCTACTTATGAGGAGAAAGAATAATTATATATTTATGAGGAGAAAGAATAAATGAATAAGGTAAACTTGTAATATAATCATTTTAATTGTCTAAAAAAAACAAAGTGTATTTTTTAAAACATCAAATAATTTGAGATGGAGGGAGTAGCATTAGCTATTTTTGAAACTTTGTTATCTTCAATCGTCTTTCTGCTTGCATGTACTAATTAACTATAAACGTGAAATTGTAACAAAATGTCAAAATTAATTTTTTGCTTATTCGTACTTTTACATGCTGAAATTATGCAAACATGTTTTTATAATAGTCTATCCTTTTATATTTTTTTTTTGCTAAATTTTTATGTTCTTTTGCAACGCGATTTGATATTTCTAATTGATTAATTATATATATATATATATATATATATATATATATATATATATATATTATATATTGTGAATATTTTATATTGACTATTTGATTGTCAATTATGTGAAAAAAGTATTAGTGGTAATTTTTGTATGTAATAAGTGGAGTCATCTAATAATTCCAAGATTAATAAACTTAATAATTATAAATTGACATAGATTTATTGCAAGTTGAAATTAAGGGCATGTAAATTATTTTAGTTTTTTTTCTTTCTTAAGGTGAATAGAGCAAATTAATTAGCCTACTTTTTTGATTGTGAAATTAAGGGCGTGTCCGAATTCTTATTTCACACAGCCTCAATGAAATTGGTGATTATTTATTTATTTAATTAATTTGAAAGATTTATGGAACTAATACATAATTGTACAAATAATCGTTATGGTTCAATTAAAGATTAAAGCACTGTCTTCTTTTAAAAACATTAGTAGATCCTTAACAACTTCCTTGAAGGTCTTTCTTTATGTTATCAAAAATATTATTCGTCTGCATTTTATCTGCACAATCACGAATTTCATCAAACAACATAACCTACAAATAATTGATACCATACCATCCTTTGACCTGTGTTATCTCAATAAATTACAATCTACCAACTCCGTCCAATTAGTAATAATAATAATAATAATAATAATAATAATGTGGAAAACAAGTCCAAACTAGATTGATGAATATATCATCCATCTTCTTCTAGATCAGATGCTTTTGGTAATCAAAATACAAACCCTCCATCTTCCACCCTATAAGTTATGGGCTAATTAAATAGCTAACCCATCATCTGAAGCTTTTGTGATTTTAGCCATGTCAGTTGCTTAGTTACAGTTTTTTTACTTATGTTTGGCTTCCTCATAAGTGTAAATACCTGGTTTATACATTGACAGCGTTCTTTACAAAACTTTTGAGCAAATATATATGTTTCGAGTATCGTTCTAGTTCTCTTGGCATGCACACTTTGAAAGATAAATTCCGGGAGAAAACTAATAAAAAAATACAACACATGCATCTACGTACAGTAGTACTGTTAGCCGAACCAAAAGAAAAGGTTTAATTAACCTGCAGCCAAAACCCAAAACATAATGAGAGACGATATACCTATTGTTATCCAGCTCAAAAAGGCCAACCCAACTGCCATCTGATATTTTTGGCATTCTTCGCCAAGACTGCATCCTCCCAAGTCACTAAAGTACAGCACTGTAATGCCGGCTGAGGAAGAAGCAGCTGCAAGGGACAGTGTTGCTGTAACCTGTCAACACAATCATTTTGAAAAATAACAACTTAATTAATGGCTATGTGTTTAATTTTCTGTTCACAAAGAATAATTAAGAATGTTTTAAGGATTTTGTAGAATATCTACTAACCCAGTCTCCAACCACAAACAGGCTCACTAGACCAGGATTGTGGATGACTTTCTTCTTTGCCAATGCATATGCGTCCAAGAATGCAAGTCCAAAGCTCCAGATGACTTGCAATCCCATTGAAGCAATCAGATAGCTGCAAAAAAAGCTTAATTGTAACTTCATCCTTGTACTTGTATGGTAAAAATCAAAGGACAATTAGGTAAATCTTTGAAAATTTCTTTAGAATGAATATCATTTACTGCATGTGGGGTTGGGGTTAATAAGCTATGTTATAAGCTATGTCGATATCAGCTAGCATACCATATGGCCATAGATTAAGTAAACAACATCAAAAAGATTTTCAGATCATATGAAATTTTTAAATATGAAGGCATTAAGATAAGTAAACTCCCTTAAGAAATGCTATTTGTTTAAGGCCAATTTCTTAGCATATTGCAGGAATCTCTCATCAAGGAGATCCAAGGTGCTATGACATTCAAGCAAGTTTAGCACTTGCCGGTTTAAAATAAGTTTCTCACTCGTTAATTACAAACTGAATGCAGCTAACTATCACTTGTTTAAGGTAATAAAGCACCATTAAGTTCATCAAAGCTCAACCACATTGACAAAGCTAATTCAGACCAAGTTGGATTAAATATAGTCTAGCAGAGGACCCTTGAATCAAATTCTTGGAAGTGGTTAGCATGAAGTTTATTTATGAAGTTTATTTTTGGGTAAGTTGGTCAATTGGCCAATAAAGTGTTGACACGCAGGCGAGGCTCAATGTGGGTCAATTGACCAACTTATCCAAAAATAAACTTCATGCTAACCGGATCCCAAATTCTTGAGGTGCATTTTTTTCTAAATAACAATTGATTACTATGATAGAGAAATTCAATTAGAAGATTCCACCTTTATAATCCTAAATTATGACCCCATTAATGGATGCAATAACATTACTGATTCTCAACAAGTCTCAGCACCAACTCAAAGTCAAGGTATAGTATAGTAGCAGAGGACCAAAACTTAGAATCTTAAAATTAGTAAATTACACATAAGTAATGTACTTCATTATTTAAAAAAGAAAAAAAGTGAATTGAGAAAGAAGAAAATACCAGAAAGCAGTAAATTCGAAGAAGGATTTAGTAGTTGACATAGAAGCAATTGAACCAGCTGCAAAGAAGCACTGCAACATCCTAAGAAGAAGTGCAGTCACAGTCCCAGGAGTCCCAGCAAAATCCTTCATTTTCTCTCTCCAAAATCAAGAAAAATTCAGATTCTTGATGGGTTACCCAAAACACACAACCATTCATCAAAAGGAAAAGAATAATAGATTAAAACCTTCTGAATCCACCTTTTCTGAGATAAATTCCAACAAAAAAGAAAGAAAGAAACCCCTTTGATTAGAGACACTAATCCTAGCTAAGTACCCAGAAAAAGAAAACACCAATTGAGCCCAAAAATGGACATACCCAGATACTGAAATACAAGAATTAAGGAGAATCTGTTTCTGGGAAAAAAGAAAATGATATGGAGAGAGAACAAGGGTTAAAAGTTAGAAGAAGAAATGATAAAAACAGCTAAGCTAAACACAAACAAAAATGGTGATGGTTAAAGTAATAAACAAAACAAATAAGTTGCCTTTACGCAACCAGAAATAAACAGTCAACTAGCGTGGGCATATAGTGAAAAAGGGAAATTAATTAATGCCCACGCGCATGTAAAACAATTGCTGATGAAGCCCCAAATAATAATATTTGCGCCGTATTGACTTGGATAATGGATATACTAAATTGGAAGTTTGGGTCCAACTGTTTTAGTAGACGTGACAGTTTACCTACTACCTAACCAGGCTTAGATTTTGACATTTGTTCTTGTCTGAATTATTTTACCCACCAATAAATATATAAATTAAAATTTTAGCTTTTCTTCTCCAATCACACTTGAACGGTTGGGCCAAATTCGTTTTAGTGAAAAAAATCGAAGTAGATGAATCTTATTATTTTTATTAGGGTTATATATATATATACAACTGTATAGTACATAGTTGTTGGGTCATGATATTTCTCCTATTGAACCTTATGAATTGGACTTATTTATATAATTAGTCCATTGGATCTCCACTATTGGGTCTTAAAGTTATTAGGCTCAATCCTTATATTATATCTCCTTAATATTGGACCGGGTCAAGGGATTGGTCCATTAGATCTTTTAATATCTAAGTCTTTGACTTGTAATGATGAAAAAGGAGAAATTGTTGACCAAAAAGTCTGCAGATCATTAATGTGATTGAGATTATATCCCACGTATACGACATGTACAAAGGAGAAAAAGGTGACAACCTGCATGATCCCACTGAGATCGGAAGAAGTAGGGGATGTGTCGATAGAAGTTGGTGGCACTGAGAAACCAAAAAAGAGAGAGTATAATCTAATGCGAAATCCCCAAGGGAAGGTACGATACACACAACACACATTTTTCTTATCTCTCTAACACTAGACATTTTTATCTTCCATTGTTAACCCTTGCAACGGTCTATACTGACTCTCACGCCTGAGCTATCCCCGCACGGCCCAAATTTGGCTGCTTTTGGTGTTATTTGTGTTACGTCTATGAGGATCGGGCGTCTTACGTGATTGGGACGTGACAGAAGATCTTGGCATTAACAATAGTTGTCTATGACGACGATATTTTTGGACTATGACGACGGGTCACCCGTCGTCATATATAGATTATATATTATATAATGACGGGTCACCCGTCGCTATAAATTTAAAAACGTCGTCATAAAGCGAACGATATTACACATGTTGTCATATATACATTTTTTCCTTATTATTATTATTATTATTATTATTATTATGTACTCATTTTAAATTATGGTATATTTTTTAAATTAATATGTTATAAATATATAAATAAAATATTTATTGTGAAATATTTTTAAAAAAAAATTAGGATGTTTAATACGAAAAGAGGGGAGTATATTTTTGTATGTATTTAAATTACACCTAAAATACTATTTTTTTTTATACATTTTTTTAGAATTACTAAAAAAAAATGGCTAGCAATGTCACTAGAATAATGTCCTTACACTTGTTGATACGAAAAAGTAACTAAATCAAAAGGAGCTAATTAAGGAGCATTGAAGTCCACGCTAGCCGGAGCTCGGAAGGGAATGGTTGAAGTATGGACACATTAAGGATGGACCACTTACTTTTTCTGTTTCAGTAAATACTTAATAATTTATTAAAGAACCAAATGGCAAGCTACACTTGGCTTTAATAATGTTTCCTTTTTCCATATGTTCTTACTTTTAATTATCAATTGTTTAATGAGACATTCACCACAATCCAACTACTTATTGCTGATTCGAGAAAAAGAAATAAAATTGTAAATTACAGTTCTGCATTAAGAGCATCTCTAACAGAAGTGACGAAAAAAAAAAATTCTTCAAATTAAAGTTTGTTGACCTACGTGATAATTTGAAAAGTATAATTTATTACTTTCATATTTAGTGACTCAGTAGTCTTTTTAATTTAATGAACTATACATCAAATTCATCAAGCAAAATAAATATTTTTAACCTTTTTCATATGATTTTGATTCTCCCAAAACAAAATAAATATTTTGAAAAGAAAAAATAAGGTTGAAGATTTAAAGATTAAAAATATGAAAACAAAAAATATCAACTATACTAGAGTATTAGGCATCTAACAAAAAAAACATGTGTAATTTGAAAATATAAGGTTCTACACGTCAACATCCTTAATAACACCAATGACAAAGCAGTCAGATGGTTTCAAGTGAAAAATGGTGTATTCTCATCCAGATAATCCTCAAGAACAACATGCTTAATGATATGCTCCTGAAGATCAACAACAATCTCATCAAGCTGGATGGAGATCAGAATAATGTGCACACGAATGAAGACCATGACACCACTGTCATTCTAGTACTCACAATACTTGAGTTTTACCATTAGGCCTTAGCCATGAACAGGTACTATTCGCACCAGCTTCAGCTAGGCGAATTCCAATTTTGGTAGCAAGAACATAGTTGAGGGGCATCCGCTTAGGGGTCTCATCAGTGGCATAACCAACCATATGACTCTGGTCACCACCTTTCACAAACATGGCAGCAATGACACCTTGTTCATATCTTTGAATTCCAATGAATGTAGTATCCATCCATAGACGCAGGTTGATGAACTCCACGAAACGCTTGTGTGAGATGGTCTTCACCTGAATCATTTCTAGCAAAGTCATAGGATGAATTTCTCGCAACACTTTAACCACTCGTCAATATGTAGACGGTAATCTTGGTACAATTGCTTGTGTTTGAAATTCTGTGTTGAATGGACACCAACGACACTTTGACCCCTCACTTATATTGAAAAAGTAATCTCGGTACAATCGACGATTGATGCGATAGAAGACGCCACACACAACTATAAACTGTTGTATGATAAGTCAAAGTTGAATATAAAAAAAACTAAGAAAAATAACTTTGGAATTATTCAAAAAACCAAAAGTAGATAATATATAGTCTCACAAGTATGATAAAATATGAATATTATTGAATAATGTTATAAATTACATCAATAAACCTTTATAGTAGTAATTGAAACCCTAGAATCCTAATAAGGAATTACAATCAATTTGGAATCAAAATCTAATCTAAAATATCCTAGTTATAATATAAATATGATAATAAACTGGAAATATTGAGTTTAGGAAACAAATCCACACCCAAAATCTGTCAAAACGTGTATCTTAAAAAACGCGCAAATCAAATATGGCCTAATTTGTGAGACCCCAAATTTTTTGAATAAAGATTAAATTTTCTCGAAATATATTTTTGAATATTATGGTGTGGATTTGATATAATGTTATAGTTATGGGTAATATTTATAAATTTTGCAAAAGACGCAAGTTGTTATATAATATTCGATTGGTCTGGGAATATTCGCTTTAACAGGGAATATTCGCATAACCAAGACAAATCATTGGTGGACCCTCATAACGGAATTATTGTTTGGATTGAGAAAACGACAAAAATACTTTATGAAAAGAACGGCGTAAGTTTTACTGTTAACTGTTGAAACACCCTATGTTAATAATACAATGAATACGGCGTGGTTGCATAAGAAGCACACTCGGTATTGATTATTGATGCTTACGTGAGAAGTCACTCGCTTATACTCAATTATTACTACAAAGAATTGCGATCATATCTATTATCGATTCAATTATCACACAAGATTATCTCGTGATAAAATATTTTTTTATTAAATCAATACTTGAGACGACAAAGTTATTCATATTATAAATTGCAATATTTACAATGTCTAGAAGTTCTCATCAAGGAGAGGTTTGGTCACCTAATCAAGCGCTAATGGAGAAATCCTTATCGAAAAGCCCTCTCTTCCTGGGAACGACACGGTTGATAAATATTGTGAGTTATAATATTAATGATGAATGTTGTTTGAGTTGAATTTGGAGACGCGACGTGATATTTGAGTCCTAACGATTTAAATTAGTAAAAATAGTCTATAAACACAAAATTTTCTCGGATTCACTATTTGGTCAAAAAGTCAACAATTGACTTTTTTTCTTAAAAGTCAAACTTCAAATTTCAAAATTTATATTTTTGATAAAAATAGTTTCATTATGTTGGAATTGTTTGTGTTAGTGAAAATCGACATTTATTCCGATGATAATTGATGTCTAGGGTGATATTGATAAATCGGGTAATTTATCTGATAAATGAACAATTAATTGCTACTAATTCACATGCTTATATAACTATTTGTTCACATATGTGTACTATTGAATCACATTATTTACTATTAGGGGATTTGGTGCAAGATTGATAATACTTGCATGACTAAGTTAAAAATGGAGGTATAGTATGGAGTACTATAATCGTAATTCAGATTTTCACATGATTATACTATTGATTCACATAATTGAACTATTGATTCACATTATTTACTATTAGGGGAGTTGGTGCAAGATTGATAATACTTGCAGGACTAAATTAAAAATGAAAGAAAATGTAAGACCCCGAATTTTATGAAATAAAAGTATTCAAATTTTCTTATAATTACTATTCATGAGTTACTATTCACGAGTTACTATTCACGAGTTACTATTCACGAGTTACTATTCATGAGTTACTATTCACGAGTTACTATTCACAAATACTATTCATGAAGCATGATGATTTTTGTTACAATAATTACTGTTCAATATTTTATTTTATTGATTCAATAATTGCTACGTTGATATTTTATATTATTGTTGTTTCAATAATTGTCACGGCACATTATTTCCCATTATCGGATCAATAATTCATATTATTTGGATAATATTATTAGATAGCATTGTTGGCAATGTCTAAAAACTTCTATCAAGGAGAGGTTTGGTCATCTAATTGCGCGCCAATAAGGAGAAATCCTTATTGGAAAGCCCCCTTTTTCCTGGGAATTGTCTGGTTGTCAGTATTGTGATTCTGTAATATTATTTGTGAATAATTAATTATTGATTTATATGATAAGGAAAATATTGATTTTATGTGGATATAGATGGAGAAAATTTTTAATGTGACAATTGTTGAAAATTAATATTTTATCTTTTTCTGATAAAATAATTCATTTAAATATATTATTTTAATAATATATTAATGGTGATATTTTTACAATGAATGTGGGATATATGAGTATATTAGGAGGAAGAGTATTTTTGTGGCATTAAATGATTAACACATGTTTTGTGTGTCGGTGGACTACAATTCTTGACCGAAATTTAATTATAGCCAGCAAAATTGTCCGTTTGTGGATTTCGGTCAATTTTTGTTTGAAATTTGGAAAAAATTTCTTCTGTAAAGTTGTAGAGAATTGAATTTCCTATAAAAATTCGCGAGATTCGAATTTTCTGATAAAAGGGCTATTTATTATGAATTATTGAAGTTCCGGAATAATTGATTTTTGAAGTTTTAAATATTTTTTAAAGAAAAACGTTTTTATCATTGTTGTGGGACCCACTTGCACATGTTAGATGCTGAATTCAGATGGTCAAGGTGGGCTAAGGAAATTTTTTATATATATATTATTATTATATTAAATTTTCTGCTTTGGTGTTCTAAGCAATTTCCTATAAATAGGTGCTTAGGTTAGAATTAAAAATCACACCAGAAACTGAAGTTTTCTCTCTATTTCTCTCTCTATATTATTAAGTGTATTCTTGTGAGTATTTTGATATCTTGAGTGTTGCTATACGGTGCAAGTTCGCTTCAATTATTCCAGCTTAAAGATCGCTTCTTTTGAGGTAAGGGATAGTAAGGGATATTGTCATTAGTATGTAAGGGTTATTATGTTTTTCAATTTCGAAATTTTTTTGAACCTTCAAAAATTTTGAAAAAATTTGAAATGATAATTTGATGAGTTTTGTAGATTGTGTCCAAAATTGGCGATTTTTGGATGTATAGATTAGGAGTTATGGATTTTATGAGAAAAGACTATTTTAAAAGTAAACCCTTATAACTCCTTGTGGTTAACTCCAAAATTGATGAAATATTTATTGGGAGTACATCTATATAATATCAATATACCACATGAATTTTGGAATTTTGGATAAAAGTACAATTTATGATAAATGTCCGAATATTCTAATTGGTTTTGGCCATATGAAAAATAATAAGTGAATTTTTAAAATTCCGAGAAAAATATATGTTTAATATGAGATTATATTATGCTAAATCTCAGAAAAAAAAAATTTGGAACTGATTTGGTATTTTTCATGAAAATGTTCTAGTTATGAGTAAATGAATTAAATATGTTATGTGAAGTAACAAAATTGGAAAATAGGATTTTATGGCTTGAAAATCCTATATATGGTATATGCAGATTTTTGATGAGGTTGTTGGTTATTGGTGATGAAATTTTATGAGTTTGACATTTTAAGATGATTAAATGCATTATTTAGTAAACTGTAAACAATTAAAATAAATTGTTTATAAGTTTAAGAAATGATTAAAATATTGTTGTAATATTAATAATATTAGATTATGAGATTATTAAGTGATTTATAACATTTTGATTAAGGTGTTATGAAATCATTGATTTATGAATCTTACTCTTGAGATTAAATCTATATGTTGATTATATTGTTTTTTATTATCATATATAACATTCTTATAATCCTAATAATGATAAGTGTAATGATGGGTAGATTTTTGGTATGATCGTGACTATGGGTTCTCTTCGGCCAAGATAGTAAAAGTTGAATTGTTGATTCGCACGATCATTTATGACCATTGAATTTATTATCAATATCTTTAAATTTTAAGTCAAAAAGGTGAATTGATCAACATATATGGTTATAATTATGGTTTATATAAATTCTGAAATGATTATGTATTTATTTGAGATATTAATATATTTGGCCTGTAGTGCAAATATGAATTGTTGATGAATATATTTGGCCTGTAGTGCAAATATGAACTGTCGAGGAATATCTTTGGCCTATAATGCAAAGATAAATTATTGATGAATATCTTTGGCCCGTAGTGCAAAGATGACCTATTGTTGAATATCTTTTGCCTGTAGTGCAAAGATGAAATGATAATGAATATCTTTAGCTTGTAGTGCAAAGATGAATTATTGATGAATATCTTTGGCTCGTAATGCAAAGATGACTTGTTGAATATCTTGGCCTGTAGTGCAAAGATGTATTATTGGTGAATATCTTTGGCTCATAGTGCAAAGATGACTTGTTAAATATCTTTGGCTTGTAGTGCAAAGATGAATTATTGGTGAATATCTTTGGCCCGTAGCACAAAGATGACCTGTTGTTGAATATCTTTGGCCCGTAGTGCAAAGATGACATGTTAATGAATGTCTTTAGCCCGTAGTGCAAAGATGGATTTATTAGTATGATTATGAATATGAACTGTGATTTGGTATAACCATGATCTTTGATGTTTCAGGTAAAGACAGGTGATAAAAATTATCTTCGTTCTGGATGAGAAGAGAAATTTAGAATCACAATTATGAGTATGAGTTATTCATATGATTGTGGAAAGGAATTGTTGATTGATGTTACAGGGATAAACTATTGTTGGTGGACTTTTAACATGAAGAAGATAATGGACTTTATGGTCTATTTGACTCTTCTAATGGATCGCTTCGTTCTACCGCAAAACTATGGTTGAAAAGTTTTATCATCTACCATATGTTCTAAATCTCTGATTTATTACTGTTGAAGACTATTGATAATTTATTTATCTTTAGTCATGATATTCTCTACTGAGCTAGTTGTGCTCACCTTTTTGCTTCACAATTCCTTTCAGGTAATAAAAGTGTAGCTGGGTCGAGCGGGGGAATAACAAGGGAATAGAACGGTGGTCTATAGATGTTGAGGGTGAGGTGAATTTAACTTGGAAGGGTATTTTGCCACTATCATACAAGATGTCTAATGACATACAACCTCGTGTCATCATAAGACAGGGTTGTGCTCATCCACTTGCTGAGTATATCTACCAGCACTATCTATATGATCTTGGAGTCTATTTGAAATATAACTCTCAATTAGAGACAGTGGATATAATGATATGTCAAGAGAAGACTCGCCATTGGAAAGAATATGATAGTAATCTTCTCGTTTTTCTTTGGGGTCTATTGGGTCAACCAAGGATAAGTCTGTGGGCATATGATATCTATAATAACCTAGACGCGTAGCCTCCCATATATGAAGGTTTCCTTGAGCACTTCCCAAAGATTCTAATTTTTAAAACAGTTTTCGACTATACCTTTATGTAAGGTGTCATTATGAGGTGCTGTCCACGGTTGGGACATGAGTCACAGTTGATATATATTTGTATCCAAACTCACAGCATATGTGTTGTTGTATTTTGCACGACAATTGTAGTAATAAAGTTGTAGTTATTTTTTGTACCATGTTATTGACGACTCAGAATAGGTTGGATGGATTGGACCTATTTTGGGGGCGTCACAGAAAAGTTGGAGGTATTGTACTGTAATTTTTCGAGCCCCAAAACGTGCAATTATCGAAACTATATTTTCCTATAAATAGAAGCTCATTCTTCCTTCATTTCTCACCAATTCACAAAAGCTTTAGAAGCGATTATTATAGAGAGAAATTATAGAGAGAAGAAGAAGAAATCTGCTACTCACTATTCCAGTATCCAGTTTTTTCCAAGGTAGGGAATATTATTTGTTGTACTCGTAGGGAGTATTATTTCTTTCTTATCTATGAAGAGAACTTTTGTTATTCCATTCTTATTATTCTGTTGGAATAACCTATATACGCGGGTAGGTTTGAACGTTGGTGACCTATGCTGATGTGTCGGCTTAATGGAAAGATGTCGGACAAGGCCAAAAATGTTTTTGTTGTTTGGCAGTTGGCTAATGAAAGGCCCTATACTTGGTGAAATTCTTCTGTTATTCCATTCTTTATCATTCTGTTGGAACATCCTCACATGCGTTTCTACGGACCGATTCCGCCTTTTTATTATTCTATTGGAATATCCTCGTCATGCATGCGTTTTATGTCGGACCGATTCCGCTTTTTATTATTCTCGTTGAATATCCATGTCTGTGCGCTTTTACGCCGGACCGATTCCGTTATTTATTATTCGCTTGAATAACTCGCCTGCAAGGCTCTATCGTATGCTCGGTGATTTCTTTTGTTATTCCATTCCTTATTATACTCGGTTGGTTAAAGTTTTGACTTCATACTCCATGAAATTAGTGGAATATCCTTGATAAATCATGCGTTTCATCCAAAGATCTTTTCGTGGAAATATTCTTCCGAGCATTCTTGAATTTTACTCTACAAAGCGTGATCATGTTGACAATTTGGACATTATTAGTTCTGGATAAAATAATTCTTGAACTTGTTTTATTGAATTCTTATATCATTGTCATCATCCTCATGTTTATATTTTGTTGAAAGTCATCTGTGGCCTATAGTGCATAGATGAACTTGGTATGATTATGACCAGGGTTATTCGGTGTAATCATGACCGTAATGTTACAAATGATGTGGTAAAAGTTATTATTGGCCCGTAGTGCATTGATGGACAGTTGTTGGCATGATCATGACCATTATTGAATACACAAATATTCTTGGCCCGTAGTGCATGGATAATTGTGGTCGTGATATTAAAGAATATCATTGGCCATAGTGCAGGGGTGATTCGATGATGTGGATTATTTATTAAGCCGAGTCCCAGCGATAAAAGTGATGAAAAACCTTTTAAATCATAAAAGATAGTAGATTTTATTCTCTACTTTGACTCTTTTAATGGATTACTTTTATTCTACCGCAGCTTAAACTTGATGGTTGTTATATCAGTATCGCTTTAACACCGTTGAAGGCTAACGATAATATATTCTCGCATTATCTTAGTCATAATATTTCCCATCGGGCTAGTTGAGCTCACCTTTTACTTTTATTGTTCTCTTCGTGAAATGAGAACGCAGCTAGCGAGGGACTATGGGGAACCGGAGTGATGGACCGATGATAAGATTAGTAGTCTTCACTATTCTGTGAAATAGTGTAATAATAATTGTAATAAGGACTCCTTTTGAGTTTGTATAATCTCTAGTAGACAATATTTGTATTCAAACTCACAATTTATGTTTTGTCGTATAGTACACGACAGTTGTATTATTAAGTTGTATTTGAATTTATGTACCATGTAAGTGGCGACCCAAGATGGGTGATGTAAGATCCCAAATAATTAATAAATGAAATTTAATTTCCTCTAATTATTATTTTGAAATAGTAAGGGTTGATGTGATTAATGTGGATAGTTATGGGTAAAATATGCAAATATTTCAAAATAAGCAAGTGGTTATAAAATATTCATCATTGTTTGGGAATATTCGTTTGGGTCGTGGAATATTCGTATTGACTACAAGCAGATACATGCGTGTGGGCCCCATAACAAAAAAAGCGATTGAGGAAGAAAATGACAAATATAAGTTGTTTAAAAATAACTACAGAAGTAGTTATTACAGCTTTACACTATTGAATACCCGATGGTTAAAACATACGCCATTGTGAATCCAGAAGACACTTGATTGCACCAATTATCGACTCTTACGTAAGAAGGCACTACTCAATAATGGTTACGATAATTACTGCTCAAAGGTTTTATTTTATTGATTCAATAATTGCTGCGTTGATATTTTATATTGTCGTTGTTTTAATAATTGTCATTACACAAAGATTTTTTCATCGTCGAAACAATAATTCATATTATCCTAATAATATTATTAGATAACATTATTGGCAATGTCTAGAAAGTTCTGCCTAAGGAGAGGTTTGGTCACCTAATTGCATGCAGCCAAGAAGAGAAATTCTTATCGGAAAGCCCCTCTTTCCTGAAACCGCCTCGGTTGTCAATATTGTGATTCTCGTAATATTATTTGTGAATAATTAATTATTGATTCATATGATGAGGAAAATATTGATTTTATGTGGATATAGATGGAGAAAATTTTTAATGTGACAATTGTTAAAATTGAATTTTTTTTTTTTCTCGATAAAATAATTCATTTAAATATATATTATTATATTTTAATAATATAATAATGGTGATATTTTTACAACGAATGTGGGATATATGAGTATACGAGGAGGAAGAGTATTTTTGTTGCAATAAATGTTTAAAAACATGTTAAACATGTGTCATTGGACCCCATTTATCGAATCGAAATTTGATTATAAATTTCTAAAATCACCCGCTTATGGATTTCGGTCAATTTCTGTTGGGAATTTAGAAAAACTTTCTTCTGCAAAGTTGTAGAGAATTGAATTTCCTATAAAAACTCATGAGATTCGAATTTTATGATAAAAGGGCTATTTATTGTGAATTATTGAAGTTCAAGTTCAAATAATTAATTTTGAAGTTTAAATTATTTTAAATTAGAAAACGTTTTTTTATTTTCTTCTAGAAGGTTGGCATGTGTGAATTGCTGAGATTCAGATTTCAAAGAATACGATAATATTTTTATAAATATTAATATTTTATTAAATTTTCGCTTTTGTGTTCTAAGCAATTTCCTATAAATAGTGTGCTTAGGTTAGAATTGAAAATCACACCAGAAACTCAAGTTTTCTCTCTATATTATCGAGCGTATTCTTGTGAGTATTTTGAGTATACTTTGAGTATTGCTATACTATGAAAGTTCAAGATATAGTCATATCCAAATTCCAGCTTAAGATTGATCTTTCGAGGTAAGGTATATTATTTTTTTTTCGTAATGATATTATATTTTTTTTCAATATCATTATGCTGAAATATTGATCTGAAGTTTTTTATCAAATTTGGAACTTTTGGTGTCGGAGTTACTATTCACGATATCTACAAGACTATTCACGATACTTGACTATTCACGATACTCAAGACTATTCATCGAAAAATGAAAATTTTTCTTTTCGTCAAAAATATCTATTGTGGATACTAGCTTTGATTGTATCCATGTTTTGATCATTCTTGAATTTTACACCACTATGATTATTTTTGAGGTATTTTTGACTTGGATAAAACAAAGTACGAATCCTTAATCCTTAATCCTTGTCATTTTGTTTCAATTGGATTCGCTTTTTTAAAAAATAAATATTTTTCATCATCCTCGGTCTTAAAAGATGAATGATTTATGATGAATATCTTTGGCCCGTAGTGCAAAGATGAATGATTTCGATGAATATCTTTGGCCCGTAGTCTGAAAGATGAATGATTTCGATGAATATCTTTGGCCGTAGTGCAAAGATGAATGTATGTTTAGATGAACATGACCAATCGGTGAATGTCCTCGGCACAGTAGTGCAAGGATGAATATTTGATCCCGTGACATATTGATTGATGTTACAGGATAAAAATAGACGATGAACTTTAAAATTCATACATAGAAGATAGTAGTTTGCATTCTCTACTTAACTCTTCTAATGAATTATTATTTCACCGCGAATATTGATTTAAAACTTGTTGTCTATTGTATTCTATTATATTTTTCCTGTTGAAGACTAACGATAATTTTGTTGTATATTATCTTAGTCATAATATTCTTTATTTGGGCTAGTCGAGCTCACCCTTTTCCTTTTGTTCCATTTTTCTTCTCGTGGAGGCGAGAATATAGCAAAGTGCGAGTCCTGGGTATGGAATGAAAGTTCTAGGGAGAGTTGTTTAGTAGTCCTCACCATTGTTGTAAAATAATGTATCAATAATTATGATGAGGATTTATTTGTATGTGGATATTGTCTAGATGGCAATATCCGTATTTAAACTCACGCTTTACTATTGTAATAATAAAGTTGTAGTTGTTTCGCATGCAGTGTATTGACAACTCGTAATGGGGATGTAGACCTATTTTGGGGGTGTCACAGGTTGGTATCGAGCTTAGGGATATGATCTCCAGCGGAGATCGGGAATAGAACTAGGAGGGAGAGACGAGTAAATCCTTCGCTAGTGTGTCCTACCTAAGCTTATTTGTTAGTTGGTCAGTATATAGGGATATTATGTGATATATTGATTTCCTTAATTAACCCTTGTTTTATGACAGTATTTGAGAATGTCGACTGAGAATATTAACAATGGAAATGAGACCGTGGAGACGCCTGTACTCACCAACGAGGAGAACGTGCAACAGGCTGGCAATATTCCTCATGTGAACAACACCACTGAGCAGATGATGAACGAGGGGATATTTAGAAGCTTTTTGCAGTTCATGCAAAATCAGACGAGGGAGACTCGTGTTCAAAACATATGAGGAAATGATAGACTTGGTGACATTATTCTAATATTCTGTTGGAACATCCTGTTTGTGTGTTTTACACCGGACCTGGTTTCGTCTTTATTATTATTCTGTTGGAACATCCTGTCTGTGTATTTTACACCGGACCTGGTTCCATCTTTATTATTATTATTCTGTTGGAACATCCTGCATGCATGTGTTTTACACCTGACCGTTTCGCTCTTTATTATTCTCATTTGGAACATCTTGTCGGTTGCAAATTTTGCCCGACTTTGGTTCCGTTATTATTATTCTGTTGGAATAACTTTGCCTCACATCTGATCGCATACATGGTGATTTCTTTTGTTATTCCATTCTTTATTATACTCAATTGGTTAAAGTTTTGACTTCTATACTCCATGAAATTAGTAGAATATCCTTGATATTTGCGCTTCATCCAGTATCTTTTCATGAAAATATTCTTCTAATCATTCTTGAATTTTACTCTACAAAGCAGTATCATGTTGACAATTTGGACATTACTAGTTCTGGATAAATTAATTCTTGAACTTGTTTTATTGAATTTTATATATCATTGTCATTATCCTCATGTTTATATTATGTTGAAAGTCATCTGTGGCAGAAGTAGTGCATAGATGGACTTGGTATGATTATGACCGAGGATTATTCGGTTGTAATCATGGTAGTAATGTTACAAATGATGTGGTAAAAGTTATCATTGGCCCGTAGTGCATTGATGGACGCTTTTGGCATGATCACGACCATTAATGAATACACGAATGTCCTCGGGTCAGTAGGTGCATGGATAATTTTTGGTCGTGATACTAAAGAATATCCTCGGGTCGTAGTGCATGAGTGATTCGATGATGTGGATTATTTATTAAAATTTGAGTCCCAAATGATAAAAGTCATGAAAAAACTTTTAAATCATAAAAGATAGTAGATTTTATTCTCTACTTGACTCTTTTAATGGATTGCTTGTTCATTTGCAGCTTAAACTTGATGTTGTTATATTTTATCGGTTTAACACTATTGAGGCTAACGATAATTTATTACGCATTATCTTAGTCATAATATTTCTTCTTGGGCTAGTTGAGCTCACCCTTTCTTTCACCACTGTTCTCTTCGAAATGAGAACATAACAGGGACTAGTCGGAAAACGGAGTGACGGTCCAGAGGATAGCATTAGTAGTCTTCACTATTCTGTGAAATAATGTGTTAATAATTGTAATGAGGACTCCTTTTGAGTTTGTATAATCTCTAGTAGACAATAATTGTATTCAAACTCACAGTTATATTTTGTCGTATTGTACACGACAGTTGTATTAGTAAATTGTATTTGAATTTTGTACCATGTATCTGACGATCCAAGATGGGTGATGTATACCTAATTTTGGGGACGTCACATCCTGCATCGGATCTGATCCATAACCTCCACTTGAATCCAAGTTAAGCATGTCCTCATCACAAGCATTCTCTATTGGTTAGTTCGTTTGGTATAAATTTTTTTTTCCACATCACCAGACTTCTCGAGAATAAGAAAAATATGTGATAGTGATATATTCCCAACTTCCAAAACTAGTTGAAGTGGACCATAACCCGTTAAAATTTCACTTACCATATGAAAGGCTTCATTTAAGCAGGTTCTTAACAACAAGAACAAGCCACACTACACCATACACCATCATTAGGGGCGGTCTAAACTTTTTGGGGGCCTCAAGTTAAATCTTAAATTGGGATATTTTTTTTAACCATTCAATACTAGAGATAGTGGTCAGCGGGGAGAGAGCGGTAGAGTGAGAGAGAGAGTAATACGTAGAGAGAGACTGAAGACAATGGTTAGTGAGTCTTGGAAAAAAATAAATAAAAATTCAGCCTTGAGAAAAAAGAAAAATAAACTTTAGTCTTCCGTTATAGAGAAAAAATATCTTGTATGATTGTACTTGTAGCTCATCGCTTTTGCTTTGCCTGGGAGGGGGGGGGAATCGGGCTTTTTAATGGGCTTTAACATATATAAATTATTAAAATTTGTGAGTTTTCTCAATTTTGAAAACTTCGAGTCATTGCTTAAATGACTTAACACATGAGTCGGCCCTTACAATCATGTCATTATTTAAGTGTCCACCAACATCAGTGCAACCATTACAAATAAAATCCTATAAACCAGAATTCTATGGCACTAGTAAGAGCCAACCACCAACAAATTGCAAATTTTCTAAATAAATGGCTGTTTGCAATGATTTTGGAAAATACCAATTCTCAAAAAAAAAAATCATTGTGAAACTTGAGATTATCATAGCTAAGCTTTCAATTATGAAACGCATCTGAGTATCATAGGATGAAGATAATTAAGAAATATATACAATGCTCTACTAAAACACCATTAGCAGCTTTAATCCCGTAAGGTGTTTGACCAAATCTACTAAAAACACCATTAGCAGCTTTAATTCTACCATTTATAAGCTTGAAACAAAACAAAATCCAGTACATCGGGTATCAGGACACAAACCAAAACATCACTTCATCCAAATATTTAATTATGATATATAAAACAGAGTCGTATTACTACTACTACTCACCAGATCAAATGAAGAGGAGTTAGAAAGAAAGGAGTCATGACCAGATACTACTCTCTATCTCACCTTACAACTAAATTACTAACTTAATTTAAATAAAATAATTCATTTAAGTTAAATAATTAAAACTCACTAATTAGTGAGTGTTTTTCTTTTTAATACTAGTGGAATGGATAATATTTTTTCAATGTCACAGAGAGAGTCTCATCACCTTTTATTCTAATTAATTTATGAAATTTTAAAATTCAAGTTGTAGGAAGAATTAATACATTTTAATTGTCCAAATAACAAGTTCGTACTTGGTATCAATTTTTTAACTAGTTTACAATATTAATAGTCCATCCCTTCAATATTATTTAATTATTGTCGACTTTTTAATATTTATTTTTAAAAATCATTTTAAAAATTTTTAAACTCAAAATTAACATAATATTTTTTAATATTAATGATGAATATTGTAAACAGTTTAAAAATATAGTATTCATTTTAAGTTTCAATGAATACTATTTTAAAAGATTTTGAGTTTTAAAATATCTCAAATTAATTTTCAAAAATCAATCAAGATCATAGAGTATTATAAAAAAGAATACATAAATTCACATTAATTTTTTTTATTTTTTTTTGCAATTTTGGTATGAAAAGAATTAAATTGAAAATTGGGGAGAGAGAGAATATTAATGGACACGACACGAGGCTCAGAACCTTTAATATTACTTTTAATTTTGTAATTGCACACAAATTATAAGGGAGGAAAAGTAAAGAAAACCCACATTCAGTAGTTCATGTTTTGAGCTTAAAGTGCGACAGAGCTGAAGTGCCATCAAGCCCTTTAGAGAAGAAGTATTCCACAAACTCTTTCACTGTAATTGCCCTATACTTTGGCGGATTCTCTTCCGATAACAACTCATTTATTGGTTCAAACACCTTTCCCGATGGAAATGGACCCGTAGTATAAAAACATGCCACTGATATTCTTGGACCAACATGATTTGCGACTACTCTGTGTTCAACGCTTATAAACTTATCGTTTGATATCAGCTGAAAGTCCAATAAGGGTGTAAACGTATTTACCAAGTAATTACGAAGACTTTAAATGCAGTAACTACCAATCTAAATGCCTACAAATAAAAATACTTGCCTGCATAAGATCTCCAATATTAACCACCAGAGCTCCAGGTGTAGGAGGAACATCAACCCACTGGTTCTTATGAAGAACTTGAAGGCCTCCTATTTGGTCTTGGAGAAGCACGGTGATGAAGTCATTGTCAGCGTGCTTGCTTGTCCCTATAGCTAGCTCTGGCTGGGGGCATGCCGGATAATAATGGCCGAGAGTGGCAAGCCCCTCGGCACAACCAATGTCTTTGAGGTGGTTTGGGTTCAGCCCAAGAGCCTCTGACAGTAATTCAAACAGAGAGCATCCTAATTTCATTACATGCTGGGAATATGTGAGTAGCACATCCCTGCAGGAAGATTAGTTAAACATATACTATATCTTAGACGTTAAAATTTGAAAACTTGCCCAAAATTCATATATACGTATTGACTTGATTGGTATATCTAGTCTCTTATCAGTTTTTAAACCATATTATTTTCCATATTTCAGTCATATGAACTTCAATAAATAAATAAATATATATATATATATATATATATATATATATATATATATATATCCCATTTTTGATCAAGAAAGCAATAGCACTCATTTTTTGAACCGAGTCTTGTATTTGAAAACTTACCTGCATACTGCAGGCAATTCATCTGGATTTGGAGAGCTAGGCGCCATTGTACAATAAAAAGAATCCCTCCAGTTAGCTGCAGGAGAGCTAAACAAATCAAAATTGCAGTTATACACAAAAGTCTTTGAGCTATCTCGCGTGTACCACCTTTTCTTCACCTCTGTATCTTGCTTATAAAACCTATGCACACCCTCCTCCATCTCCTCCAAAACACTAATTGGAATTCCATGATTCACCACTTGGAAGAAACCCCACGTCTCGGATGCATCCCGGACCTCTTCGACTATCCGTTTTCGGATCGGATCTTTTTCGATACCATTGAGGTCTATAACTGGAAAATTGAATTTGGTCATTTCGGAGCTGGACAATAATATTGTATCCAAATTATCAGGTGGATGAATGAATATGCGAGGGACCTTTGTGATTCCGGCATCCACGAGTCCTTTAACTCCGGCTTTCGTCTCATCGAAGGCCTTTAATTCAGTTTTCCGGTCGTAGTTTAATTCGCTTGTTGCTTCACCATTACATGTGCCATCATCCACCATTTTGTTAAGAGTTCCTAAACTTCCTACACAAATATTGTATGTCAAAATGGATAAAATAAAAATATTGCATGTCTGTCAAATGTGTTCTTATATGTTGGGATTCACTCGTATTTATAATAAGGTAATAATGGGTCTCCTCCATATTTGATAGAATGTGTGCACTGTTGCACACTAATGAATATCACATTTTTCGATATTTTGTGTATGACTAGTCATAATTTAGTGAACCTCGATATATCATATATATTTTATTAACAATCTTCATAGTAGTATAATTTTTGTGTGATTGTATTTTACATTAAAATTTTTAAATCTAACCCTAAATGATTTTACTAGAACAAAAAGTGACCCCACCAATATAAATACCGTCCAACTAACATATTTTGTTGGCAGCCGATGAGCCAGTAGTTTTGGAAACTCCATTATGGAGGAGGAGTATTTTGTTTAGCCATTATTGTTGCAAATTATTTTGCCATGCCCACTGATTAGATATGGCCTACGTTACATTAATAAATGTCACTTTCCTTGTAGCTACTACTATAAGATGAAATTAAAATTTAGATTCCCTCAACTCGAATATAGTAATTTTATATATGGTCAACATTAGGTGTAATAACCTGATCTTGCAAATTCAACTATCCTAAATTTAGTGAAAATGCCAAACAGTTCCCATGTGTTTTAGATATCAAATTTTATAATAAGCAACTTTCATTCCAACACATTTTAAATCTGAACCATAAAATGAAGTCTCCATTTACTTGAAATGGAGAGGAGGATCCTAGTCCCTTCTTCTAAGTTTTTCATCATAATTTTATGAGAATAAATTATACTGACTACCTGTAAAATTACATCATCCGATAGCAATATACCACATAGATATTTTATGAGACGATCAAAGAGTACGTACATTTAGATTATTTAGATCAACAACTTTTAAATCCTTGTTGTTTGCAATCACCATGATCTTAACTAAGAATTAAACAAACTCATTCTCACCTGTAAATTGAGTATTTCAAATGTATAAATGTTCAAAACCATATAAACAGCCTTATGAAGTTGAACCTGGTTATGCAAAATGAATAATGCTAAAGACAACTTATTCTACAAACATTTTAGAATATGCTGATGTGAGATACTCCACCTCAATTTTTTATGTGAGACCAAGACTATATTGAAACAATTTGTTGATCAATATGAGGTAGAGTATGTCATATCAACATATTGTAAAATATTTGTAGAATAAGTTGTGTCAATATCATTACTCAATGCAAAATATTCTTGAGATTTTTGTAACCCAGCATTTTATAGCCCCTTTACACCGACTTTTGAATCATCAAAGGCTTTTAATTCGCGCTCCCGATCATATTTATTGTTTGGATTTTTCTCATTCTTAATTGTGATTACCAAATTATAGAAAACTAGGTAATAGCGAGAGCAGATCCCATGTCTCCATTTTCTCTGTCCCTTTGTGTTCCTTCACTTAAATTTTGACAGCTAACCTCTTACTTAATACCAATTAACTCTAAAATTAAATAAAAGATCAGGTGTCAAAATTTAATATGACTTTTAAGTTTGTAATTGCACACAAATAACAAGAAAGAAAACTGAAAGAAAAAGAAAAGAAAACCACAAGAAGTGGTTCATTTTACATGAGTGTTTATTAGAGCTTAAAGTGCAACAGAGCTGAAGTACCATCAAGCCCTTTAGAGTAGGAGTACTCCCTAAACTCTTTAGCCGTGGTTGCCCTGTACTTTGGGGGATTATCTTCTGATAACAACTCCTTTATCGGTTCAAACACCTTTCCTGATGGAAATGAACCCGTAGTATAAAAACATGCCACTGATACTCTTGGACCAACATGGTTTGCGAGTACTCGTGTTCAACACTCATAAACTTATCGTTTGATACAAGCTGAAAGTCTAATAATAAGCAAAGTCACATTTGAAAGTCCAATAATAAACAAAGTCACATTCAGGATCGTAGAAATAAAGTTAATATTGATCAAAAATAAATTTCGAACATTCCACTCAAACATATATTTGGGTGAAAAAATTATTGTCCTTTTATGGATAACTATCACTATGAAAGTAATATTTGACAACTATTGACTCCTCTTTACGCATGAAAAGACTGGTCTACAATAAAATTGTAAACGAACTAGATTGTCCGCGAGCCCAACCCAACTCAGCTCGACTAAGTCTAGCTCGAGCTTATTAAACGTGTCGAACTTGAACAAGCCGAGCTCAAGCAATGTGTGTCAGGCTCATTTAGGCCACACTCGAATTAAGCTCGACTTGTTAGTATTAGTCAATTGTTATTTTTTATTTTTAAAATAGAAAGATTAAACAAGACGCCTCAAGTTCGACTAGGCGTAGCACGAACTTGATCTCGACTTGTTTACAAGAGGAGTCGACTACATACACCAAATTTCAGGCTCATTTAAAGTCTGGCTCAACTCGGCTTGTTTAACTTTTAAACGATTTTGAGCTCGGCAAGTCAAAATTAGGCACGACTTAGCTCGTTTACAGCTCTAGTCTACAATTCGGATCCGGTTAGTATGAAGTTATTTTTTTTGGTAAGTTGGTTAATTGGCCAATAGAATACTGACAAACATACAACCTCGCCTGCGTGTCAGTATTCTATTGGTCAATTGACCAACTTACCCCAAAATAAACTTCATACTAACCACTTCCCTACAATTCACTTAAACATAACCAAATTCCATCATAGTCTAGTTATGTTCATATATGCTAGATAACGTCACACAATAATCATTGCACTAAATAACTTCTCATAATTACGAAGACTTTAGATGAAATGCCTACAGATTAAAATACTTGCCTGCATAAGATCTCCAATATTAACCACTAGAGCTCCAGGTGTAGGAGGAACATCAACCCACTGGTTCTTATGAAGAACTTGAAGGCCGCCTATTTGGTCTTGCAGAAGCACCGTGAAGAAATCATCGTCGGCATGCTTGTTAGTGCCTATAGTTTGTTCTGGCTGGGGACATGCCGGATAATAATGGCCAAGGGTGGCAAGCCCCTCGGCACAACCAATGTCTTTGAGGTGGTTTCGGTTCAGCCCAAGTGCCTCTGAAAATAATTCAAACAGAGAGCATCCTAATTTCATTACTTGTTGGGAGTATGTCACTAGCACATCTCTGCGGGAAGATTAATCAAACATAAATTAGATGTTAAAATTCGAAAACTAGCCAAAATTCATACTTCAGGACTTGATTAGTATATCTAGTATTTATCTATTTTTGGAGCAAATGATTTTCCATGTTAAGTCATGAACTTCATTTCATTTCATTTTATTTTATTTTTGGGTACAAGGGGTTAAAAGTGCACAAATTCTAACTTCTAAGTAATGTACATAAATCTTCACACAGATAACATAGAACCTGTATAGACTCAATATCTAAAGCTCTCTTGGCTAAGAAATCAGCAGACCAATTTGCCTTCTCGCTAGCAATGCAACAACATGCATTTCCATTTTTTTTATCTTTTAAGGGTAGTAAACCCAGCAACATCTCTGCTAAGAAGTGTACATAAATTTTCATGCAGATATTACAGAACCTGTCTAGACTAAATCTCTGAAACTCTCTTGGCTAAGAAATCATCAGACCAATTGTATTCTCGCAAGCAACTCAACAACAAGCATTTCCATTCTTTTATCTTGGGCTAACCATGATTTACAACTGGAATAAGTTCAATTTGCACTTTGTGCTTTTCAACCAAAATCCACTTTGCCCCTTTTTGGGGATTAAATGCATTTCCACTTCAGAAAAATATGGAATTCAACTTGCACCCCAATGCATTAATTTTTAATACAATTTGCCTCCAATGTTAAACCATATATAACAAAGTAGTTGATTGCAATAAAACAGTGGAATGCATTTAATACTAAAAAAACTAGGGAGATCAAATTGAATTTTAAGTATAAACTATAGGGTAAAAATTCGAATTTACATTGCCATTCAGTAATGTGTTTTGATTTATTTGGTTAGGCGTAATATGATTAATGTGTTTAGATTTATTTAATTAGACGTAATAGGATTTGCCTATGACACTAAAAATAATGATATTTCCAGAAGACTCTTTTTATTCACAAATTTAAGACTAAATTGGGAAAAATATTCCAAAAATATTTATGTATGTGTTTGAAAACTTACCTGCATACTGCAGGCAATTCGTCTGGATTTGGAGAGCTAGGCGCCATTGTACAATAAAAAGTATCCCTCCAGTTAGCTGCAGGAGAGCTAAACAAATCAAAATTGCAGTTATACACAAAAGTCTTTGAGCTATCTCGCGTGTACCACTTTTTCTTCACTTCTGTATCTTGCTCATGAAACCTAACCACACCATCCCTCATCTCCTCCAAAACACTAATTGGGATTCCATGATTCACCACTTGGAAGAAACCCCCGGTCTCGGATGCATCCCGGACCTTTTCGACTATTTGCTGTCTGCTCGGACCTTTTTCGATACCATGGAGGTCTATAATTGGGAAATTGAATTTGGGGGTTTTGGAGCTGGACAATAATATTGTATCCAACTTATCAGGTGGATAAATGAATATGCGAGGTACCTTTGTGATTCCGGCATCCACGAGTCCTTTAACTCCGGCTTTCGTCTCATCGAAGGCCTTTAACTCAGTTTTCCGGTCGTAGTTCACTCCACTTGTTGCATCAACACCACTTGTGCAATTATCCACCATTTTCTTAAGAATTCCTAAACTTTCTCGAGAAATCATGGGCTGAAGTGAGTCCTGGAAGAGGCTAGCAGCAGAAAGAGCCTTTTTAATTTTAATTTTAATTTTACAAAAAATAAAAAGATAAAGATAAAGGATACAAATGGAGATTAGCTCAAGGATATGGTCCAAAATGAATAAAATAAAATCGCAGAGGAAAATGTTCCGTCTGTCGTGTGTTCTTTGGATCGGTTAATATTGTATTTCAAACATTTATATGCGTACAGATAAATTAGATACGATAATTGGACTACAAGAATAAAATAAATTTATTTCATCAAATAAATAAATTGTATTATCCAATTATTCGTTGCAACTATATCTGATAATATAGTTGATTAACTATTATATTAATTAAAATCAAATAAGTTGATTAACTATTTTTATTTATTTAAGTTGAATAAGTTTGGAATCATATTTTTTTTTAAAAATATAGATCCAAATTGATTAACTATTTTTTGACCAATATTTCATTCCAAATTTAAATTAAAAATTCTTTCTACCGAGATTGCCCATATCTACGTACTCATTTTTACGATTTACGATTTACGATTTAGCTCGGCATATCATCTTCAGACGGATAGACAGTCGGAGAGGACTATTCAAATTCTTAAAGATCTATTAAGACTTTGTGTCCTTGATTTCATGGGAAGTTGGGACAAGTTTTTACCATTGATGGAGTTTTCCTACAACAACAGTTATCAAACAAGTATTGGCATGGCTCCATTCGAAGCGTTGTATGGGAGAAAGTGTCGCTTCTCCAAAGATATCTTTGGGATGAGGTGGGTGAAGCAACGTTGTTGGGACCGGAGTTGAGTGCGTATGACTACGAGAAAAGATTCAAACGATCCGACAACGTATAAAAATTTCACAAGATCGACAAAAGAGTTATGCTGATCTTCATCGAAAGGACGTAGAATTCGATATTGGAGATCATGTGTTGTTACGTGTTCTTCCATGAAAAGGAGTTACTGAGATTTGGAAGAGAGGAAAGCTCAATCCTCGATTCATTGGCCCATTTTTAATTCTTGAAATGAGGGAATCGTAGCTCACGGACTCGCTTCTTCTGCTGAATATGTCTCGTGTTCATAATATTTTCACATATTTATATTACGTAAATATGTGAAAGACCCGAACCACATTATTGAATTAGAACCGATTTAGATAGATGAAGATTTAACGTTATGAAGAGTTACTGTTAAAATCTTGGATAAGAAGGATCATGTTCTACGCTCCAAGGTTATACCTCAAGTCAAAGTTTTGTGGAGAAACCACGATGTGGAGGAAATGCCTTGGGAGTTAGAATCTGAGATGAAGTCAAGGTATCCTCATCTCTTCGACATACCAGGTATGTACCCTAATTTCGAGGACGAAATTTCATAAGAAGGGGAGGTTGTAAGACCCCAACTTTTATGAATAAAGAATAATTTTCTCGAATTATATTTTTGAATATAATGGTATTGATTTGATATAATGTTATAGTTGTGGGTAATATTTATAAATTTTACAAAGTCTGCAAAGTGTTATATAATATTCGATTGGTCTGAAATATTCTTTTTAATGTAAAATATTCGTATAACTAAGACAATCATTGGTGGACCTGGCAACGGAATTATTGTCGGATTGAGAAAACGACAAAAATACTTTATGAAAATAATCGGCGGAGGAGTTACTTAGTTAAACCTTAAACTAAACTACAGGTAGTAAAAATACGATGTCTGCCGTAGTTGCACGCGATAAGACACGGTATTGATTATTGATGCTTACGTGAGAAGTCACTCGCTTATACTCAATTATTGCTACGATAATTCTTTGCATCATATTTCTCATATTATTGATTCAATTATTGTTACAGTATCATCTGCATTATATGATATATTATTAAATCAATAATTGATACGGCAAAGTTATTCATATTATTATTTGTAATATTGACAATGTCTAGAAGTTCTGTCAAGGAGAGGTTTGGTCACCTAATTGCGCCCAATAAGGAGAAAATCCTTATCGGAAGCCCCTCTTTCCTCGGGAACGACACAGTTGTTAAATATTGTGAATTATAATATTAATGATGAATAAGTTCGTGTTGATAAAAGATGAATTTTATAGTTCCATTGTGTTGGACTTATTTGTGTTAGTATAATTGATGTCTGGAGGATATATTGTTCAATTGGGTATTCGGGACACTTTTCGTGTCGGAGTACTATTCACGAGTTACTATTCATGCATTACTATTCACGAGTTACTATTCAAGAGTTACTATTCACGAGTTACTATTCATGAGTTACTATTCACGAATTACTATTCACCCGATTACTATTCACTCTAGTATTGTGCATTAATAGTATTTGGGTACAATATTATTCCATGAGGAGATGTCTTTAATTTTTCGAATAGTTGGTTGAAGATATAATAAGTAAGTCAATATGGACCATTGGTGGAGTTATAATAGTAAATCAATATGGATCATTTGGTTTAAAGTTTTAATAGTAAATCAAGATGGACCGTTGTTTTAAGTTTTAATAGTAAACCAATCTGGATCGTCTGCTTTAATACTAAATCAATCTGACCGCTCATGAATTAGTTACTTATTCATTCTATTTTCCTATAAATAGAAGTTCATTCCTTCATTATTTCTTACGAATTCACTGAAACTCTAGAGAGAGAATTATAAGAGAACCTATAGAAAAGTATTCTGCTACTTCCCTACTTTTATATTCAGATTCTTTTACTAAGGTAGTGTTGTTTCTTTCTTTCTTTCGTCTTAATGAAGAGAACTTATATTATTCCATTATTTATTATTCATTGGAATAACTCAGATATGCGCTACCACCCCTATACATGGTGACATTCTTCTAATATTCCTTTCTTTAGTATTCTCGGAATATCTTGTGCATGCGTTCTGGGGACTGGTTCCATTATTTATTATTCGCCGGAATATCCTATCTCGTGCGTTCTACGCCTTTAACACAGTTCCATCCTTTATTATTATGGCCGAATATCACATGCATGCGTTTACTGCGGACCGATTCCATCCTTTATTATTACATTTGGAATATCCTCATGCATGCGTTTTACGCGGGACCTGTTCCGTTATTTATTATTACATTTGGAATAACTCGTCTGCATGGATTATCGCATGAATGGTGATTTCTTTTGTTATTCCATTCTTTATTATACTCGGTTGGTTAAAACTTTGACTTCTATACCCATGAAATTAGTGGAATATCTTTGATATTTGCGGCTTCATCCAAATCTTTTCATGAAAATATTCTTCCGAGCATTCTTGAATTTTACTCTACAAAGCGAAGATCATGTTAACAATTGGGGCGTTATCGGTTCTAGAGATAAATTAATTCTTGAACTTGTTTTATTGAATTTTTATATCATTGTTTATATTTTGTTGAAAGTCATCTGTGGCTTCAGTAGTGCGTAGATGGACTTGGTATGATTATGACCGAGGATTATTCTTGTAATCATGGCCGTAATGTTACAAATGATGTGATAAAAGTCCTCATTGGCCCGTAGTGCATTGATGGACGATTGTTGGCATGATCATGACCATTAATGAATACACAAATATTCTTGGCCGTAGTGCGTGGATAATTGTGGTCGTGATACTAAAGAATATCCTCGGCCGTAGTAATGTAAGGGTGATTCGATGATGTGGATTATTTATTAAGTTGAGTCCCAAATGATAAAAGTGATGAAAAACCTTTTAAATCATAAAAGATAGTAGATTTCATTCTCTACTTGACTCTTTTAATGGATTGCTTGTTTACTTGCAGCTAAACTTGATATTTATTATATTTTATCGGTTTAACATTGTTGAAGGCTAACGATAAATTATTCGCATTATCTTAGTCATAATATTTCTTCTTTGGGCTAGTTGAGCTCACCTTTCTTTCACTTTGTTCTCTTGAAATGAGAACGTAAATGGGGACTAGTCGGGAACAGAGAGTGATGGTCTAGATGGTGCATTAGTAGTCCTCACTATTCTTTGAAATAGTGTGATAATAATTATATATTAATATAATATTAATATATTTAATAATCTTCTACGCCCACTTTGAAAACTAATCTCAGATCATTAAACACATGCTAGGGCTGCCCACACAACAAAAAACGTTTTTATTAATATAAATATTTAAAACTTTCAAAAATCAATTATTTCGGAGCTTCAGAACTTCAATAATTCATAATAAATAGCCCTTTTATTAGAAAATTCGAATCTCGCGAGTTTTTATAGGAAATTCAATTCTCTACAACTTTACAAAAGAAAGTTTTTCCAAATTCCAAACAGAAATTGGCCGAAATCAACAAACGAGTGATTTAGAGGCTATAATCAAATTTCAGTCAATAAATGGGGTCCACCGACATGTTTAACATGTTTTAAACATTTATTACAACAAAAATACTCTTCCTCCTCGTATACTCATATATTCCACATTCGTTGTAAAAATATCACCATTATTATATTATTAAAATATAATAATATTTAAATGAATTATTTTATCAGAAAAAGATAAAATATTAATTTTCAACAATTGTCACATTAAAAATTTTCTCCATCTATATCCACATAAAATCAATATTTTTCTCATCATATGAATCAATAATTAATTACTCATAAATAATATTACGTAATCACAATATTGACAACCGTGCGTTCTTGGAAAGAGGGGCTTTCCAATAAGAATTTCTCCTTCTTTGGGGCACAATTAGGTGACCAAACCTCTCCTTAGATGAACTTTCTAGACATTGCCAATAATGTTATCTAATAATATTATTCAGATAATATGAATTATTGCTTCGATAATGAAAAATACTATGTAATGACAATTATTGAAACAACAACAAAGATAAAATATCAACGCAACAATTATTGAACCAATAAAATAAAATACCTGAGCGAAGAATTATCAGTAACCATTATTGAGTAGTGCCTTCTTACGTAAGAGCTAATAATTGGTGCAATACTGGTAATCTTCTTGTCAAACAACGCGTATTCTCGTGTTTTAACCAATCGAGTATTCCAACGATTAAAGCGATGCTAAATACGCCGTTATTTTTAAACAACTTATATTTGTCGCTTTCTTCCTCCAATCGCTTTCAGTTATGGGGCCCACACATGGTCAAGCTGTATTGCATTTAAATATTCCCCGACAAAGCGATCTAATATTCCACGACCAAACGAATATTCCCAAACAACAATGAATATTTTATAACCACTTGCTTATTTTTTAAATATTTGCGTATTTTACCCATAACTATCCACATTAATCACATCAACCCTTACTATTTTAAAATAATAAATAGAGGAAATTAAATTTCATTTATTAATTATTTGGGGTCTTACAATTGGAGAGCCAAAACCATTAAAGGCGGAAGCATGGATAAAGCAGATCACCAAGATATTTGATGTCTTGAGATGCTCCGATGAGCAAAAGATTCCCGTTCTTAGCCTTTATGTTGCTTGAGGAGAGGCGATTCTTGGTGGGATCCGGTAAAAACTTTCAACTCGCTGCATGATGAAGATGTCTTGAGAAAAGTTCCAAGAACTATTCAACGACAAGTATTTTCCCGAAAGTATTCGTCATATAAAAGAGGTAGAATTCATCAAATTGGAGCAAAATAATATGACTGTGACGTAGTATGAAGCCAAATTTGCAGAGTTGTCCCGGTTTGCATCCCATTTGGTGGATAATGAGGAGCGAATGACGCGAATGTTTTTGCGAGGTTTGAAACCTGAGATACGTCAACATCTTATTTCTCATAAACTGTGTTTGTATTCAGATGTTGTAAATAGGGCTCAGTTAGTGGAGCGCGATAACGAGTCAACGCAACTAAAGGAGAGCAGTCATCGAAGCGGTGACAACAAGCGTGGAGGGAATCAACAGGCCAGAAATGGTCACCACTTCGGTGGTAATCAAGGCCAAACCAATAAGAATGGACATTTCAAGAAGAGGAGATTCAACAATGATGGAAGAACGTCAGCACCAACACCCGTTGTTAAGGAAGGAGAACGACCACCTATCATATGCTTCAAATACGGAGGGGAGGGACACATCACCAAAACTGCTAGCGATGTCAGTCAAAGCATGTTATAATTGTGGAAGAGAAGGTCACTTAGCCCGATTTTGTGCGTTCACCGAATACAAGTTCAATTAAGATGGAGGCACCAAAGGTCGTCCCGTAAAAGTCAAAGTCGGTGAGTCAAGGGAGAAGCGTTTGTGGTGACCTCCCGAAAAGCAAGGAACCCGAATGAGGTCATCACGGGTAAGCTTATCATAAACTCTAAATAAGTCTATACTTTATTTGATACTGGGTTCTACCCATTCTTTTATTTCTCCTACTTGCGCTCAACGATTAAATTTGACTCGGGAAATTAGACTTTGACTTATCTGTGGAAACTCCGTTGGAAGAAACCTTCATTACATCCACTGTTTATAAGTCTTGTTTGGTTCAAATTGGTACCCTCACATTACCTGTCGATCTTATTTCATTGAAAATACTTGCGTTTGACGTAATTCTAGGGATTGATTGGTTTAACTACTCATCATGCAAAAATTGATTGTTTTCATAAGGTTGTTAGTTTTCATATTCCTAATCAACCTATTATGCGAATTCAAGCGACCAAACCATTAAAATAAATCACGGTCATTTCAAGCCATAAAGCTATTCGTTTATTGAAAAATGGGTGTCAAGCTTTCTTAGCTTATGTCACAGATTTAAACAAAAATACGTCAGTTTTGAACGATATTTCTATTGTTAATAAATTTCCTGACGTATTCCCTGAAGAACTTCCTGGCCTACCCCCAGAGCGTGAAATTGAATTTTGTATTGACCTTGAACCTGGTACAAAACCCATTTCCAAAGCCCCATATCGAATGGCTCCTATTGAACTTCAGGAGTTAAAGACCCAATTGCAGGAATTGTTAGACATTGGTTTCATTCGTCCTAGTATGTCTCCTTGGGGTGCTCTGCTTACTATTCGTGAAGAAGAAAGATGGGAGTATGCGACTTTGTATTGATTATCGGGAGTTGAATCATGTCACCATAAAAAATAGGTAGCCATTGTCACGTATTGATGACTGTTTGACCCGATTGCAAGGAGCCAAATTCTTTTCAAAGATTGATCTTCGCTCCGGATATCACCAATTGAAGATTAGAACCAAGACATTCGAAAGATGACTTTTCGAGAACTCCAATGCGGGCATTATGAATTTCTAGTCATGTCCTTCGGATTGACTAATGCTCTCTTTGCCTTCATGGATATGATGAGCCGAAAGTATTCAAGAAATATTTGGATCACTTTGTGGTCGTCTTTATTGATGACATCCTTATTTATTCCAAAAGTCGTGAAGATCATGAGCAACACTTGAGGCTGACACTCCAAAAGCTTCGTGAATACAAGCTTTATGCTAAGTTGAAGAACTGCGAGTTCTGGCTTGAAGAAGTAGCATTCTGTTAGTTCCTAGAAGGCACAATAGATCTAGAAAGGGGGGTTGAATAGATCCTTTTTATTTCAAATACTTTTCTGGTTTATATTGTATTGTTCATATTAGAGTATATGACAAACATAAGAATCTTTTCAAGCACAACGGAATAAGTAAAAGATTCCCCGTCATTGATATATTCATAATCATACATACATTGTTCGTAGGGTTAGTTTAGTTGTAAGCAGTTAGAACTTACATAGCAGTTATAACAGTTATAGACATAATGTAAATGACATAATGTAAAAGACACAAGGATTTTAAGTGGTTCGGAGACTCAAGCTCTAATCTACTCTTCTGCTTTCAACTAGCGAGATTTCCACTAAGGAAGGGCGGCACCACAATCTCTATGATTCCTTCAAGGCCGCGGACCTTGGGACTTGATTCACTAAGAACTCTTCAAGGCCAAAGACCTTGGGACTCCTCTAGTTCCCTAGAACTCTTGAAGCCAATGAGGCTTGGAACTTCATTTAGTCCCTTTGGCCTGCTTTGTTTAGTCCCTCCCACAAGGACCCTCTTGGCCTGCTTCATTTAGTCCCTCCGGACAAGGACCCTCAGCCCCGACTTCGTTGAGTTGTTTGTTTGTTGTTGTTGGAGTCGGTCTTTGAGTCGCTAAGATGTCTTCATGCTCAACATCTTCTATCCCTAAGACTTGGCTTGATCATCCTTGAAGAAGCGAATGAGTGTTGCATGATGCTCAGCTTCTTAGGTTGCTCAACTACTCCGGATGACCCCTTGATGAACTGCCTTGAAGATCATTCTCCTTGGTACTTGATGGCTGCGCATGAGAGGCTTCTAAGATGACTGTAAGCTCTTCTGCAAGGTACTTAAAAGCTTTCTCATGCTTGACACCAAGATGACTTTTGTGATCTCCTTTCTTGCTACTCGATGCCTTCCCATGATGGACTTACTAAGATGACCGTAAGCTCTTCTCTATTGTACTTAGAGTCTTCCCATGATGGACATCCAGATGACATGATGTTCTCTTTTCTCTCGGCAGTTCAGAACACTCTTCAAGTAGTAGAACTCCCACTTCTACATAGTAGAACTCACACTTCTAATTCTTTCTTGATCTGACTTCTGAGTGTTCTTGGTGGATCGTAGAGTGAGCCTTCAGACTCACTATCACATGGTTTAGATCAGTCCACCTTCTCTCCAAAATTGACAACTCCAACAGCCTTTGATCTTTGAAACTCTTCTACATTTATATATCTTCCAAATTCTTCCGTTGGAAAGTAGCCGTTGGAAGCTATTCAAATGTCTTTGCAGATCTCGAGTTGATTGAGGTAGACTGCTTGATGTGACATGTCATACTTTTTCTGACACTGCAGTCTACTGTTTCACCTGCCCTGTCAGATGTATCACTTTACTGTCTTGGGCAGGTTGAAGACTTTATCTCTTCTGATTTCTAGATCAGAGGTTGTCCTTTTGCATTGATGCTCTCAATAAGCACTTGTTCGAATATTACTCTTCAGATTGAACCGTTGCCAATGCTTCAGTCTTCAGGTATTCGAACTCTACGATTCTGATGCATGTCTTTAAGGACCTGATCGTAGTGTCTTGTTGAGTGTTGCTCGTTGACTTAGAAGAGTTAACACTACGATCCTGAAGAGTGTTGATTGGATCTTCAATGTAGAACACCTCTTCCTTGTATTGCATGTGATTAACAATACTTACGCTTGCTTCGACTATTCTCGAATCTCGATGGCTTAATTCCTTGCTCTGGTCCCCTTCTGAATATCAAGACACTTCAGATTTGTGGCGTGTCCAGCTTGCTTTCTCCTGGTGATCTTCCGCTCACTTATCATCAATGAACTGACCCTACACTTAATCACTTTAGTCTTGCTCTCCGGTGACCGTGACCAAAGATTCAGTTCACCTTCCATCAGTTCCTCCTTTGTTTGGCAAACACTACGATCTTGGTTGCTTCTAAGATCGTTGTCTTCTGTTCTCTTGACAGCTACTGCATTAGCTGACTTTTCCTTAGTCTGCTGCTGAAGTCTTCATTGGATCTCCTTGTGGAAGACTTCATCACGAATGGCCTTACACCTCAATCTTAACGCTGATTAGGTTTGTGCTTAGATCTTCTGTTAGCCTGTATGCCATTCGTTGAGTGCTCTCTCTGTTCCCTAACTCGTGGAATGCATTATTGCGGTGCCAACCGAGGCTTCAGAATTTTGGATATTCTGGGAGTGCTCATTCGTTGAGAATCGTATCTACTCTACGATTCTGACTTAGTATTTTGAGCACTTCTATTGGAGTCGTAGTCCTGCACTCTACGATTTAGCTTTGGCTTTGCCGAAACTACGATCCCGAGATCAGATCTCGACACTCTACGATTTCTGTCTTGTGCTTGTTGTCTTCATCTGATCTTGCCCGACTACGATCTCTGCATTCATTCAGTGGACTCTACGATCTCAGAGTGTGGCCTACGATCCTTGTCTTGGCTTTGGCATCGATAGACTCTACGACTCGGACGAGTGTAGTCTACGCTTCATACTTGGCTTCGACAGATGGTCATTCTACCTATGTAGGCGCAATTTGTCTCACGATTCTCGAACATGACTTCCTCAAAGACACTACGATCCCGAGGAAGCTCTTCTCGACACACTACAATCCTTCTTCGTTTCCCACAAGTCTACAAACTCCGAGATCTCACTATCTTGCATACTCCTATTCTCGCCGATAGCTCCAGGAGTTAACTCCGACTCTCCCGGTAGACTACGACTTACAGTGCGGTGCTTTCGACGATCGACGACATGCTTATCTATTACATCATAAGATCAACCTAACAAGCTTGATCTTTCTATATTTATAGTTCTTGTACATCATTTCTTTTTAAGGACTTTACAAAGCTGTTTTGCTTATGTAGGATCAACCTAACATATTTGATCAATTCATTCTAAGTCCTTGTACATATATTTCTATTATCTATCAAAGGACTTTACAGCTTTTCTTCATGCAAGCATACTTGCATATTTATTCATATATATAACATAATCAAATCATATATTAAATAGGAATATCATTCACATGTTTATTCCTGACATATTCCTTGGGCACGTAGTATCAAGTCGTGGAATATCTGTTGACCCGGCAAAGATTGAAGCTATTCAAAGCTTGGAGCAACCTAAATCAGTGACCGAAGTATGTAGCTTTCTCGGTTTAGTTGGTTATTATCGGAGATTCGTGGAAGGATTTTCTCGAATCGCTACTCCATTAACTCAACTAACTCGGAAAGATACAAAGTTCGGTTGGAGCGAAGAATGTGAGAAGAGTTTTCAAGAACTCAAGAGGAGACTCATTTCAAAGACTGTTCGACAATACCATCCGCCTCGGAGGGATTTGTCATCTATGATCTTGATGCTTCGCAAAAGGGTTGGGATGTGTTCTCATGCATCATGGAAAAGTCATAGCCTATGCCTCAAGACAACTCAAAGAATATGAGAGGAATTATCCTACTCATGATCTAGAGTTAGCAGCTGTTGTCTTCGCACTTAAAATTTGGAGGCATTACTTGTATGGGGAGAAAGTGGAGATCTTTACGGATCATAAAAGTCTCAAATATTTTTTCACTCAAAAGGAACTCAACATGCGACAACGACGTTGGCTTGAACTGTTGAAAGATTATGATCATACCATCCAATACCATCTTGGAAAAGCGAACGTGGTAGGCGGACGCATTGAGTAGAAGATCATATGCAAATCTGAGTGCGATATTGTCAATCTGAAAGGCCCATTTTGTGTAACTTGCAAATGATGGAGATAGAGTTAAAACTCCGAGGACCCATGTGATGATGACGAATATACGAGTAGAAAACGACTTTAATTGATAAAGTTAAAGTCGCTTCAAGCTATAGACCTTGAGTGATGCGTGTGAGGAAGAAAGTGCAAGAAGGTCTTATCCAAGAAGCAAGAATCGATGAAGAAGGAATACTTGGAGTCAACTTCAGACTTTGTGTTCTAACGACCGATTTAAAGTATAAAATCATGATGGAGACACACAACACACCGTTTGCAATCCATCCTGGGAGTACCAAAATGTATCATGATCTTTGACATACATTTTGGTGGAGCAATATGAAGAGAGAGATAGCAGAGTTTATCTCAAGGTGTTTAACTTGTCAACGAGTCAAGGCGGAGCATCAAGTACCAAAAGATCCATTGCAACCACTTGTAATTCCAGAATGGAAGTGGGAGCACATTACCATGGATTTCGTTACTGGTCTTCCCAAGGTTTCTCAAGACATAGATGCAATTTGGGTCATTGTTAATAGATTGACCAAGTCTGCTCACTTCTTACCTATACGAGAAACTTATACACTTGAACGTCTTGCTCATATGTACATAAATGAGATTTTAAGACTGCATGGTATGCCAGTATCCATAGTTTCGATCGAAACCCAAGATTCATTTCACGATTTTGGGTTAGTTTGCGAAAAGCTATGGGCGCGGATTCTGATTTAGCTCGACATATCATCCTCGGATAAATGGGCGAATCGGAGAGGACTATTCAAACTCTTGAAGATCTATTAAGACTTTGTGTCCTTGATTTCAAGGGAAGTTGGGACAAGTTTTTACCATTGGTGGAGTTTTCTTCAACAACAGTTATCAAGCAAGTATTGGCATGGCTCCATTCGAAGCGTTGTATGGGAGAAAGTGTCGTTCTCCAAAGATCTTTGGGATGAAAGGGTGAAGCAACGTTGTTGGAACCGGAGTTGATACGTATGACTACGAAAATATTCAAACGATCCGACAACGTATAAAAACTTCACAAGATCGACAAAAGAGTTATAATTGATCTTCATCGAAAGGACGTAGAATTCGATATTGGAGATCATGTGTTTGATACGTGTTGCTCCATGGAAAGGAGTTACGAGATTTGGAAAGAAGAAAGCTCAATCCTCGATTCATTGGCCCATTTTTAATTCTTGAGCGAGTGGGAATCGTGGGCTCTGTACTCGCTTTTACCGCTACAAGTATGTCTCGTGTTCATAATATTTTTCACATATCTATGTTACGTAAATATGTGAAAGACCCGAACCACATTATTGAGTTAGAACCAGACGAGATAGAAGAAGATTTAACGTATGAAGAGTTACCTGTTAAAATCTTGGATAAAAAGGATCATGTTCTGCGCTCCAAGGTTATACCTCAAGTCAAAGTTTTGTGGAGAAATCACGATGTGGAGGAAATGACTTGGGAGTTAGAATCTGAGATGAAGTCAAGGTATCCTCATCTCTTCGACATATCAGGTATGTACCCTAATTTCGAGGACAAAATTTTATAAGAAGGGGAGGTTGTAAAACCCTAACTTTTATGAATAAAGAATAATTTTCTCGAATTATATTTTTGAATATAATGGTATTGATTTGATATAATGTTATAGTTGTGGGTAATATTTATAAATTTTACAAAGTACGCAAGTTGTTATATAATATTCGATTGGTCGGGGAATATTCATTTTAAGAGGAATATTCGTGACAACTAAGACAATCATTGGTGGACCCTACAACGGAATTATTATCGGATTGAAAAAACGACAAAATATTTTATGAAAATAACTACGGAGGTGTTACTGTTTAAGCTGTTAAACTACCCGTAGTAAAAGTACAATGTCTGGCGTGAGTTACATGATGCTTGCGATTGATTATTGATGCTTACGTTGAGAAGTCACTCGCTTATACTCAATTATTGCTACAATAATTCACGTGCATCATATTTCTCATATTATTGATTCAATTATTGTTACAATATCATCATCGCATATATGATATATTATTAAATCAATAATTGATATGGAAAAGTTATTCATATTATTATTTGCAATATTGCCAATGTCTAGAAGTTACATCGAGGAGAGGTTTGGTCACCTAATTGCGGCTACCAATAAGGAGAAATCCTTATCGGAAAGCCCCTATTTCACAGGAACGACACGGTTGTTAAATATTGTGAATTATAATATTAAAGATGAATAAGTTCGTGTTGATAAAAGATGAATTTTATAGTTCCATTGTGTTGGACTTATTTGTGTTAGTATAATTGATGTCTGGAGGATATATTGTTCAATTGGGTATTCAGGACACTTTTCGTGTCGAAGTACTATTCACGAGTTACTATTCACGAATTACTATTCATGAGTTACTATTCACCCGGTTACTATTCACTCTAGTATTGTGCATTCGGGTATTTGGGTACAATATTATTCCATGAGAAGATGTGCTTAATTTTTCGAATCGTTGGTTGAAGATATAATAGTAAGTCAATATGGATGGTGATGGAGTTATAATAGTAAATTAATATGGATCACATTTTTTAAAGTTTTAATAGTAAATCAAGATGGACCGTTGTTTTAAGTTTTAATAGTAAACCAATCTGGATCGTCCGCTTTAATAGTAAATCAATCTGGACCGCTTCATGAATTAGTTACTTATTCATTCTATTTTCCTATAAATAAGTTCATTCCTTCATTATTTCTTACTTAATTCAATTTGAAACTCTAGAGAGAAATTATAAGAGAACCTATAGAAAAGTATTCTCTTACTCCCTACTCTTATATTCAGGTTTCTTTTCTACGGTGTGGTGTTATTTCTTTCTTTCGTCTTTAATGAAGAGAACTTATGTTATTCCATTATTTATTATTCATTGAATAACTCAGTATCATGCTGCTACCCTATACATGGTGACATTCTTCTAATATTCCCTTCTTTAGTATTCTCGTTTTAATATCTCTTCTGCAAGCGTTACGCCGGACCGGTTCCATTATTTATTATTACGTGAATATCCTATCTGCGCGCTTATCAACCCAGTTCCATCCTTTATTATTCATCGCTTAATATCCTCGTGCGTGCGTTTACGGGACTGATTCCATCCTTTATTATTCTCATTGAATATCCTCACATGCATGCGTTTCTTTTGGGACTGAATTCCGTTATTTATTATTCTATTGAATAACTCGCCTGCTAAGGCTTCATCGCATGAATGGTGATTTCTTTTGTTATTCCATTCTTTATTATACTCAGTTGGTTAAAACTTTGACTTCTATACCCATGAAATTAGTGGAATATCTTTGATATTTGCGTTTCATCCAGTATCTTTTCATGGAAATATTCTTCTGAGCATTCTTGAATTTTACTCTACAAAGCAGTATCATGTTAACAATTGGGACGTTATCAGTTCCTAGATAAATTAATTCTTGAACTTGTTTTATTGAATTCTTATATCATTGTTTATATTTTGTTGAAAGTCATCTGTGGCCTGTAGTGCATAGATGGACTTGGTATGATTATGACCAGGGATTATTCGGTGTAATCATGACCGTAATGTTACAAATGATGTGATAAAAGTCCTCATTGGCCCGTAGTGCATTGATGGACGAGTTGTTGGCATGATCATGACCATTAATAAATACACAAATATTCTTGGCCCGTAGTGCGTGGATAAGTGTGGTCGTGATACTAAAAAGAATATCCTCGGCCGTAGTATACGGGTGATTCGATGATGTGGATTATTATTTATTGTTTGAGTTCCAAAGATAAAAGTGATGAAAACCTTTTAAATCATAAAAGATAGTAGATTTCATTCTCTACTTGACTCTTTTAATGGATTGCTTGTTTTACCGCAGCTTAAACTTGATATTTATTATATTTTATCGCTTTAACATTGTTGAAGGCTAACGATAAATTATTCTCGCATTATCTTAGTCATAATATTTCTTCTTGGGGCTAGTTGAGCTCACCTTTCTTTCTTTTTGTTTCTCTTGAAATGAGAACGTATGGGACTAGTCGGGGAACAGTGAGTGATGGTCTTAGATGGTGCATTAGTAGTCCTCACTATTCTCGTGAAATAGTGTGATAATAATTGTAATGAGGACTCCTTTTGAGTTTGTATAATCTCTAGTAGACAATATTTGTATTCAAACTCACAGTTTATGTTTTGTCGTATTGTACACGACAGTTGTATTATTAAGTTGTGTTTGAATTCTGTATCATGTATCTGGCGACTCAAGATGGGTGATGTATACCTAATTTTGGGGGCGTCACATTAAATTTGTGAGTTTTTGATAATTATTTGGTTGTGGACTCTACTTGAAGTGGTTGAACCTTGAAGAGTTGAAAGGCTTTTAGATTTGATTGTTGATATTTGTAAATCAAGAATTTCTAAGTACTTGTTAACTTTTAAATTTTAAGTTTTAAGTTCTAATTACTTCTAAGTTCTATGTAATCATTTTTGGTTTTGGTCTTTTTAGATGAATGATGATTATAATATTTGGTCTAATTTTTGATTGAATTTTGGTATTTATTTAAATATTTTTTGCTTCAAAGTTCTAAGTTTGTGTTCGTGAACAAGTTTGGTGTTCGTAAACAAGTTTGGTGTTCGTGAACATAGTTTGTGCTCGTGAACGTTCGCAAACTTTTCATGTTAAGCTTATGTTCGACTTGTTCGCAAACTATTCGCGAACTCAATCATGTTCGCGAACACCAAGCGATTCGAACTCATACATAACTGTCGGTTCGATCAAGTTACTCGAACATATTTGAATTTGATTAAAAATGTTCGAATTCGACAAAATTCGATTCAATTCAATTCGTTTGCAGCTCTACTTCAACATAAAGACTAGTTACAATTTTATGAACCTGAATAAATCTCAATATATTTTGTTTATGATCTTTATATAATTTTTGTGTGATTGATTTTTTCATTAGATTTCTTCTATACCATTTTACTAGAACACAAAGTGACCCCACCAATATAAATACGGTGCAACTAACATGTTTTGTTGGTAGCCGATGAGCCAGTAGTTTTGGAAACTCCATTATTGACTATGTTGGAGCTCTTTTAGATGGATATAACAAGTAGGTAAAATTCAAATATATTTATATTTAATTTTTATGTCTAATTTTCATATTTACTTAAAATTTTTGTAATGGAGTATTTTGTTTACCCATTATTGTTGGAATTTATTTTGCCATGCCTACAGATTAGATATGGCCTACGTAAATAATGTCACCTTATCTACCAATTTTAGTGTCACCTTCCTTGTATCTATATGATTTACTTAAAATTTAGATTCTCTGGACTCGAATGTAGTAAAATTATATATGGTCAACATTAGGTATAATAACCTGATCATGCAAATTCACCTATCCTAAATTTATATTAAAAAATTAATAATATAAATATTAAAATAAGATTCAATATTACACATAAATATTTTTTAATCAAATATCGTTGTCATGTCATCAAATTCTGATGTAATACTATTAATTAGACGTAATAAAAAAATTGAAAGTTTAATCCCCTAATTGAAAAAATGGAAAAAACAGTTCCCAAAATGGGAAAAAAAATTAAGAATTTAATCTTCAAATTAAAAAAATTGAGAAGATAATCCTCAAAGTGAAAAAAATAATTAAAAACTCAGAGTATTAACCCATATTTAGGCCCCAAACTAATTAAATCTTCCAAAATTTGGTAAAAAAAAAAAGCCTGAAATTAAATTCGCACCAAGATTATTGTAATCCATCAGTTTAACTTTAACTAGGAAAAAGTTTTAATTCATAATTAATTAGGTACCAAACTAAACCTGGAATGGCCAAATCCTAACATTTATAAGCTTGAAACAATAACAATAAATACATAAATAAATAAATAAAAATAATCTGAATATTTAATTACGATTGAAATAAAATAAAACTGGGTTGTATTACTACTCAACAGATTAAACGAGGGAGCTAGAAAGAAAGGTACAGATAGTTGGGTAACGGCAACTTTTACCCAACCTTTAATACCACTTATAAGTTTGTAATTGCGGAAACTGAAAGGAAAGCAAAGAAAAAGAAAAACCACAAGCAGTGGTTAGTGTTTATTAGAGCTTAAAGTGCAACAGAGCTGAAGTACCATCAAGCCCTTTAGAGAAGAAGTACTCCCTAAACTCTTTCACCGTGGTTGCCCTGTACTTTGGAGGATTCTCTTCTGATAACAACTCCTTCATCGGTTCAAACACCTTTCCTGATGGTGATGGAAATGGGCCCGTAGTATAAAAACATGCCACTGATATTCTTGGACCAACATGGTTTGCTAGTACTCTGTGTTCAGCACTCGTAAACTTATCGTTTGATACAAGCTGAAAGTAGTCACATTATTAATATCCATCAAAAATATATTAATACACAATAATCAATACACTAAATAATTTCTCATAATTACCAAGACTTTAGATGAAATGCCTACAGATTAAAATACTTGCCTGCATAAGATCTCCAATATTAACCACTAGAGCTCCAGGTGTAGGAGGAACATCAACCCACTGGTTGTTATGAAGAACTTGAAGGCCGCCTATTTGGTCTTGCAGAAGCACCGTGAAGAAATCATTGTCGGCATGCTTGTTAGTGCCTATAGTTTGTTCTGGCTGGGGACATGCTGGATAATAATGGCCAATGGTGGCAAGCCCCTCGGCACAACCAATGTCTTTGAGGTGGTTTCGGTTCAGCCCAAGAGCCTCTGAAAATAATTCAAACAGAGAGCATCCTAATTTCATTACTTGTTGAGAGTATGTCACTAGCACATCTCTGCGGGAAGATTAATCAAGCATAAATTAGATGTTAAAATTCTAAAACTAGCCAAAATTCGTACTTCAGGACTTGATTGGTATATCTAGTCTTTATCTATTTTTAGACCAAATGATTTTCCATGTTAAGTCGTATCAACTTCATTTTATTTTATTTTTGGGTACAAAGGGTGAATAGTGCACAAATTCTAACTTCTGAGAAGTGTACATAAATCTTCACGCAGATAACACACAACCTGTATAGACTCAATCTCTAAAGCTCTCTTGGCTAAGAAATCAGCAGCCAATTGCCTTCTCGCTAGCAATGCAACGACACACATTTCCATTCTTTTATCTTTAAGGGTAGTAAACCCAGCAACATCTCTGCTAAGAAGTGTACATAAATCTTCATGCAGATATTACAGAACCTGTCTAGACTCAAACTATGAAGCTCTCTTGGCTAAGAAATATCATACCAATTGTCTTCTCGCAAGAAACACAACAACAAGCATTTCCATTCTTTTATCTTGGGCTAACCGTGATTTACAATTGGAATTAGTTCAATTTGCACCTTGTACTTTTCAACCCAAATCCACTTTAGTTTTTGGGGATTAAAATCCACTTTACCCAACTGAGTTTTCATAAATATGAAATGCATTTCCACTTCAGAAAAAGTTGTTTTAGAGAATTTTTGTTCTTTAACTTTGTCTCTTAATATAAGACCTTTAAGAATTTTTTTTGTCCCTTTCATAAATATGGAATAAGATTTTGCTTCCAATGTTAAACTATATATAATTTTGGTTCTCCATTTGTTCCCCAATAAATAAGTCGCTTTAGAGAAATGTTTTATTATATTTAATATAATACAATCATTTCCTTAATAAGTACTTGAATTTCAATTAAAGCATTAATTGCTTGAGTTTCTAATATTAATTGCTTAATTTCCAATATAAAGTATAAATAACTTTAGTTCTCTCACTATTCTTTGTCCAATAAATAACTCTCTCTTTTTTTCAATACAAGGGCAATATAGACAATTGATATTATATTTAATATTTTATAATCATTTCCTTAATATTTGTGCATAACTCTAAAACGACTTATATTAAGTAACAGATGGAGTATAACACAGCAGTTGATTGCAAGAAAACAGTGGAATGCATTTAGTTCTAAAAAAACTCAGGAGATCAAATTGAATTTGAAGTATAAACTACAGGGCAAAAATTAGACTTTAGTTGAAATTACTTGAGTTCTCTTGACATTGCCATTCAGTAATATGTTTTGATTTATTTCGTTAGGCTTAATATGATTAATGTGTTTTGATTTATTTCATTAGACGTAATAGGATTTGCCTATGACACTAATGAAATTTCCAGGACGTTTTTTATATTCACCAATTGAAGACTAAATTGGGAAAAATATTCCAAAAATATTTATGTATGTAATTGACAAATAAATTAACAGTGTCGCGCATAAACATCAAGAAATAGGTGTTTGAAAACTTACCTGCATACTGCAGGCAATTCATCTGGATTTGGAGAGCTAGGCGCCATTGTACAATAAAAAGTATCCCTCCAGTTAGCTGCAGGAGAGCTAAACAAATCAAAATTGCAGTTATACACAAAAGTCTTTGAGCTATCTCGCGTGTACCACTTTTTCTTCACTTCTGTATCTTGCTCATGAAACCTAACCACACCATCCCTCATCTCCTCCAAAACACTAATTGGGATTCCATGATTCACCACTTGGAAGAAACCCCCGGTCTCGGATGCATCCCGGACCTTTTCGACTATTTGCTGTCTGCTCGGACCTTTTTCGATACCATGGAGGTCTATAATTGGGAAATTGAATTTGGGGGTTTTGGAGCTGGACAATAATATTGTATCCAACTTATCAGGTGGATAAATGAATATGCGAGGTACCTTTGTGATTCCGGCATCCACGAGTCCTTTAACTCCGGCTTTCGTCTCATCGAAGGCCTTTAACTCAGTTTTCCGGTCGTAGTTCACTTCACTTGTTGCATCAACACCACTTGTGCAATTATCCACCATTTTCTTAAGAATTCCTAAACTTTCTCGAGTAATCATGGGCTGAAGTGAGTCCTGGAAGAGGCTAGCAGCAGCAGAAAGAGCATTTTTAATTTTAATTTTTATTTTACAAAAAATAAAAAGATAAAGATAAAGGACACAAATGGAGATTAGCTCAAGGATATGGTCCAAAATGAATAAAATAAAATCGCAGAGGAAAATGTTCCGTCTGTCGTGTGTTCTTTGGATCGGTTAATATTGTATTTCAAACATTTATATGCGGACAGATAAATTAGATACGATAATTGGACTACAAGAATAAAATAAATTTGTTTCAGCAAATAAATAAATTGTATTATCCAATTATTCGTTGCAATTATATCCGATAATATAGTTGATTAACTATTATATTAACTGAAATCAAATAAGCTGATTAACTATTTTTATTTATTTAAGTTGAATAAGTTTGGAATCATATTTTAAAAAAAAATATATAGATCCAAATTGATTAACTATTTTATGACCAATATTTCATTCTAAATTTAAATTAAAAGTTCTTTCTACCGAGATTGCCCATATTTACGTACTCATTTTTTTAACAACAATAATGATTAGTATTACTCTCTCCGTTTTTTAATATAAATCGTATTAGAGTTATGCATAAATATTAAGAAAATAATTATATAACATTAAATATAATACTCCTCCGAAAATGATTATATGGATTTTTCACGATATAAAAGATGAATAAAATGATAAATTATCTATAATAATGTCATTAAATATTGAGAGAAATTAGAATAAGAAAAGTATGAGATATTTAATGATACTGGGTATAATAGGAAAATATGTGTAAAAGTTTGGTTATTAAAGAAAAATGGACATTTAAATGAACCCAAAATTAGTAATATTTAATCATGGACTTTGAGATCAATTATCTATATTGTCCTCATATTGAAAAAAAGAGTTATTATTTATTAAAGGTAGAAATAAGTGAAGAACCAAAGTTATATTTATTACTTGTGATAATATTACTCCCTCCGTTCCTAAATAAGTGTCGTTTAAAGTTTTTGCATATGGATTAAGAAAATCATTTAATACTATCATTTACTACACCCCAACCCCAAAAAAAAATATTCAAATGATTAATTGATTATGTATACTTTCCCCCCCACCCCCACCCCCACACCCACAAAAAAATAAAATGATTAGTGATTATGTATACATGATATATCTAATAATAATTTATTTAATTGAATCATAATAACGGTAAGTTTGAAATTTAAAATATGGGTCGACCTATATTTGAACCATAACTATATGATTTCAACTAACACAATCCATATTAAAAATAGTTAATATTGTTTTAGTTCTTAAATAGAACCATAACCATATTTTGTAAATCAAAACTAATCCATACACATATTTTGTCAGACCTAACTGGAACAAATTTTTTTTATTCTTCCAGTTCAATTATTTTGTCCAATTTACCTGTCCGCATAGAGTTATTTTAATATTTCAATCAGTTCTAACAACAGTCGGTATAACAAGATAATTAGGGTCTCGATATTTGATGCCTTAATTATTGTAAAATGGGCAAGGCACATTAGTGAACATAAGGTGTTTTTTGTGTACTGTTATTCATAGAATCTCCCAGGCATGGATGACTTATTTTAAAATGACTTATAAATTTAAATTTAAAATGATACATAAATTATTTGAAGTGGTGATGTATAAATAAAAGTATTTGCCACTATTTTGACATATAAATTAGAAATAAAATTTGAAGGTATTTGACTAAAATAACTTATAAATTAAAATAAGATGCAAGGGGTATTAAAATAGGGGCAAAAATATTTTTAAAATAACTTATAAGTTATTTTGAGAAGCTAAAATTTGTTAATTATCACTAATGACTTTTAAGTTCAAAAATAAATCGTTTCTAAATATTAAAATAATAAAAAATAATTTATAAATTAATTTGATTAACTTATAAGTTGTTTCAGAACAACACGGAACTAAGTAATTGTCTTAAGTGATGGTCTTGCATTAAATTTTAGTGCAAGCCAAAGTGACCCACCAAAATAATTATGTGCAACTAACAAGTCTTAATATATTTGAGAAGCAGATTCTTACATATCCAAATTTCTTATTCTCTTGTATTTTTTCATTTAAATTTTGATACATAGTCTTTTACTTAATAATAATTAATTCTAAAATTAAATAAAAGGACATGTGTCAAAATATAAGTAAGGGACATAAAAAAAATAGAAAATTTAGGGACAAAAAATCTGCTCTCAATATATTTTATTGGCAGCCGACGAGCCAGGAGTTATTGGAATTCTCAACCGGCCATTTGAAGGAGTTTGTGATAATCAGCCGCCTTCATGAAAATTTGAAGGACCTTAAGACAAAAAAAATCCTGGTGATTTCTATTGATTAGTGGAGTACTACTATAGTACTCTCTCCTTTCGTTTTTTAATATATGTTATTATAAAATTATGCACAAATATTAAGAAAATAATTATAAAACATTAAATATATTATTAATGGTCTATATTGCTTTTGTATTGGAAAAAGATAATGTTATTTATTGGACAAAAAATAGTAAAAGAACCAAAGTTATATTTATTACTCCTCCGCTTTTTAATATATATGTCTTTTAGAGTTGTCTTGCATGAAGTATTAAGGAAATGATTGTAAAACATTAAATATACTATTAATTGTCTATATTGCCCTTGTATTGAAAAAAAGAAATTGTTATTTATTGGACAAAAATAGTGGGAGAACCAAAGTTATATTTATTATTTGGAGTAATATTGGAAACTAAGCAATTAATGCTTACTTGAAATTTTCAAACGACTTATATTTAGGAACAAAAACATTTCTTTAAAACGACTTATATTAAGGAACGGAGGGAGTACTTAGAGTAATATTGGAAACTAAGCAATTAATACTTACTTGAAATTCTCAAATGACTTATTTTTAGGAACAAAGATATTTCTCTAAAACGACTTATATATTAAGAAGCGGAGGAGTATTTTTTTTTTAGCAATTATTAATGGGGTTAGTTTTTCCATTCCTCCAGATTAGATATTGTCTTAGTAAATGTCACCTTACACCACCTCAAAATTAGTAATATTATGAGAGAATTGATATTTTTACAAATGTGTTTGATATTTCACATGAAAATAGGATTAGTTTGAACAGAGAGGGTGATTGATATCGATTAAACGGTCGTACTCGCTTATATTATAGTACTTTTTATTAAAATAATGAGAAGCTCAAATTAGGAGCTTTTGATTATTTAACAAATCTAATAACCAGGTTTAACCCTTACTAATTTCATCCATATGTTTTCTACCGGAAAATTATTAGAATCCCATTTTAAATTCATTTGCATCGGTGAAGCATTGGCCTAGAGCAAACAATTTCGAGCAACTTGGAAGTGGAATATATAAAAAATACTTCTTCTTCTTCTTCTTCTTCTTCTACTACACATACATACATATACATAGAGAGAAAAGGGAGTCAATTTTGGGTGGGTTATCAATGTGGTTATTTTTGAAATGGAGGATATAAGGGTCTCTCTAAATGTTGTACCATGTCATGAAACCTTACCACTGCGTGGATGCGAGGGATGATATGCTAAGCAAGGGATTTATTAATTCCTAATTCTTCCATCACTTGGAATGCACTCATTTGGGGATTCTTGAATCACAACCTTGGAAGAAGAAGAAGAAGAAGACGGCTAGAGTGGTTTGATTGTGAGGAAGGAGATGACCAAGAAGGAAAAAAGAAAAGAGGGTCTTTGCACATAGATTCTAACAGAGTAAAGTGTATAAAGATCAAACTCTGTGTCTCAAAATCAATTGACCTTGAGAAAAGGTAGCCCAACTTATTAAACCCAGAAAAATTTAGTAAACCACTACCAATTATTGACCGATTTATAAGTGATACTAGTTAAGAAATGGGTAACTTTGACCAATTAAGAAATGGAGAGCAAGTGAGTAAGAATGAAGGGCAAGAAGAGTGCTTCAATTAGGCCAAAGATAATCCGTTATGATATCAGGTTAAATTTATAAAAATGTGCCCAAATCTAACATAAAAATATCAAGCGTTTATACTCTCAAGACAGAACCTTTTAGAGCTTGAAATGCAAAAGAGCTTGAGTGCCATCAAGCCCTTTTGTAGCGAAGTGGGCAGAGTAGTCTCTAACCGTAGTTTCTCTATATTTTGGCAGGTTCTCATCCGATAACAACTCCTTAATAGGTCCATAAAGCTTAGAGGATGGGAACATGGCTGTGCTAATAAAGCTTGCCACCGATACTCTTGGACCAACATGGCTTGCCAATACTCTGTGTTCCACGCTTTTAAACCTGTCGTTCGTTATGAGCTGCAAATTCAATTAATTTTAATATCAATAGACCAAACTATGACAAGCCATTGTTTGTATGTCCATTAAATCTTCTCAAGGACTTACCTATTTTTAAAGCATTTAGATGGAAAAATTCAATGGCTTAATATAAAATATTGATGTCGCAACTTTCCTAGTTTTAGAAGGTGAACTCCAATGTTAAATATTCAAAACATTGAACCTTAAAGTGTATTAACTTTTAGACATTAAGCAATATGGTCACCGAAAACTGATATGCCTTTACACGAAGCTGCCATGTAATGCTATATGGTTACATGAGTCTATCGCGTCAGTTTCTGGTGATCATAAGGTTAGAATTTTAAGCTTTAATGTCTTAAAAATTAAAAATTAGGATTCACTCTGAAATTAAGAACGTAAGGGAACAAAAATTGTTTTTAAGCCAAATTCAAATAAGAAGAGTGATTGTAACATAGAAGATTAGAGAAACCAAACACTTGCCTGTAGAAGGTCTCCAACATTTACCACAAGGGCACCAGGCACAGGAGGAACATCAACCCACTGATTATCATGGAGAACTTGAAGGCCGCCAATATGATCTTGTAAAAGCACCGTGATGAAATCACCATCGGCGTGTTTGGTAGTGCCTAAGGTTAGTTCTGGCTGCGGGCATGCTGGATAATAATGGCACAAAACAGCAATTCCCTCGGCACAACCAATGTCAACAAGGTAGTTTGGATGGAGACCAAGAGCCTCGGATAATAATTCAAATAAACAACAGCTCAACTCTGTTACTTGCTTTGAGTACTCTATCAGAATATCTCTGCAAAAAAATGGAGCATGCCACAATCTTTACTGGAAAATCTACTCCATAACATGTCTAGTTACTTAACTCTTAAGCAAATTTTGAAACTAAAGACTTGTTTGGCTCTGCTGTAAGATTTGATTCTAGGAAATTTAATAAAAACCAATATTGTTCGCATCTCTTGATTGTATTTTGGATAACCTTTTTCAACAGGAATGCAACTTGTTTCTACTCCCTCCGTACTTAATATATAGATTGTTTTTAGAGTTGTGCAAAGTATTAAGAAAATGATTATAAAACATTAAATATATTATCAATTATCTATATTGCCTTTGTATTGGAAAAAGAGAGACAAGAAAACTCCTATTTAAGAATACTCTATATAAAATAACCTCCACAATATTATAAAAAAATTGGTCCCAATTTGGGCCAGTTATAAATAGGAATAATATCTAAATTGTAATATGTTATATACTTTTTAAGTCCCGTATTAAGAAACTATACCTCTATATAGTAATAATTTTTATATATATATATATATATATATATATATATAGATATATATATTAATTTTAAAAATACATTTTTTATAAAAGACTATATTTTAAAAAAAAACTATAAAAGACTACATTTCCTATAAAAAAACTATATTTTCCTATAAAAGACTACATTTTCCTAGTTTGAAAATCTAAATAATTTATGTTTTCTTTAATTTTTGTTATAAAATCTATATTTTTGTTAAAGTGAATATTTTTGGGTATTCGAAAAATATTTTGTACCAATACCTCTATTTAGTAATAACCTCTCAATTAGAATACAAATAGTTTGGTCCCAAGTCTATTCCTAAATAGAGGTTTTACTGTAGTATTTATTGGTCAAAAAATAGTGTGAGAACCAAAATTATATTTATTACTTGGGGTAATATTGAAAACTAGCAACTAATGCTTACTTGAAATTCTCAAACGACTTATATTTAGGAACAAAAACATTTCTTTAAAACGATCTATATTAAGGAGGAGGTAGTATATGACTATTCAAATGGACTAACCAATTTAGGAATTGGGGTTTGGGGGTTGGGGTTGGGGTTGGGGTGGGGTGGGGGTGGGGGGGGAGGGTGGCCTTAATGACCTTATGCCCTTTTTGCCTTTTTAATCACAATTTTTTTTTTTTTTAAATAAAAATAATATAAAAATAAATAAAAAATAAAAGAAAATATTTTTATTAAAAATACTGTAAAAGAAAGTATATTTTTTATTAAAAATATTTTCTTTAAAAACCAAAAAAATAATTTTTCTCAAATATTTAAAAGCAAAAAAAATTAAAATCAAAGTTTACCGGTCATTAAGGCACCGGACCGCCCCTTGATCCCCAATTTAGACTGTCTGGAAACCCGAATCCTCTCCCCAAAGGCAAGAAAATTAACCAACAGGCAAAAAATTAAATTTTAAAATAAAGAAAGAGAATAAATACCTGCATGCTTCGGGCAATTGGTCTGGTTTAGGAGAATCAGGACCCATAACACAATACAAGGTGTCCCTCCAGTTAGCAGCCACCGTCCTATACAAATCAAAATTACTATTATAGACAGCCGCCCTAGAGCTATCTCGTGTATACCACTCTTTCTTCACCTCAAAATCCTGCTCATAAAATCTCCGCGTCCCATTCATCATCTCCTCTAAAACCCCAATCTGAATACAATGATTCATCACTTGAAAGAAACCCCATTTCTCCGATGAATCCCGGACTTGTTCAACTATTTCCTTACGTTGAATCGGATCTTTACCCAACCCATTAAGGTCAATTACTGGAATACTCACCCCTGTATAATTTCTACCCTTGGATATCTCGGCAATGATTTCCGGTGGTTGAACGAATATCCGGGGAACTTTGGTAACGCCGGCGTCAACGAGTCCTTTAACTCCGCCTTTGGTATCATCGAAAGCTTTTAGTTCACTTTTCCGGTCATGATCAACTTCAGCTGGACCTGTTACCACCATTTTTATTATTATTATTATTATTATTATTATTATTATTTTGTAAGCTAGCTAGCTAGCTAGAGAACCGAGTTCTTTGAATTCTACCTGAAATTTGAAGTAATTGAGGACTTTAATTTAGGAAGGGTAGTTCAAAGTCAGAAATGGAGGAGTATTTTATTCTTTTTCCCAATGGTAGATAATAATTTGCAAGTGTTGACTTAATAGCCCTAACTTGACCAACTCTTGGACAAATCCACATTTCACATGCAGTAGTTATTACAATTTACAAAACAATCCACTAAAATAACAAGAAACTCTAATTCTTTATGATAATATACATAAAAAATTTAAGAACAATTTCTAAGTGTTATTTGAATTTATTTTCATCAACATATGCAACTACGAACAATTTTATTAGTTTCTGTAATGGTCGTCTTCATTACATTTTTTTCATAGTGCAGTTGGTAGCCAAATCTTCATACAAAGGTAACCAATTCAGTTTTATTGGGTTACCAATTAATTATAAAAAAAATTAAGAACAGTTTTCAAGTGTTACTTGAATTTGTTTTTTTCAACATATGCAACCATGAACAGTTTTATTGGGTTCTGCAATTGTCACCATCGGTATATTTTTTTTCACAGTGCAGTTGGTAGCCGAATTTTCATACAAAGGTAACCAATTCTGTTTTATTGGGTTAACAATTAATTATAAAAATTTAAGAACAGCTTTTCAAGTGTTACTTGTATTTATTTTCTTCAACATGTGTAACTATGAATGTTTTATTGATTTTTTGCAATGGTGCCTTCTTGATATTTTTTTCATAATGCAATTTAGTAGTCAAATCTTCATATAAAAGTAACCAATTTAGTTTTATTGAGTTACCAATTAATTATAAAAAAAAGTAAGATGCATTCCCCAAGAAATACATTCTTACTTTTTTTTTTTTTGTGTGCATATAATGATATTTAAAATTGCGTGCGAAACTCCAGAAGCCAAAAAAAAAAAGACAACATAATAAGAAAAGTTAAAAATATGACCATTAATGGAATTCAAAAAATCTTCCCAAACTTGAACATTTCAAGTGATATATAAAGATATAGTGATCGACACTTTATGAGTGTCAGTTTGAAATTTATCGGTCAGTAAGAAAGAAGAAAAGAGGAGGGGGGAGGGATGACAAGAAGCCTCTTGGCTCACATATGGTCAAACTAATGCATAGTCGCGGAATTAAAATATTTTTAGAGGGGGTCAAAATATATCAGTAAAAAAAATTATTTATTAATGCTTGGAGTGCTTCTTTTAAATTTATTGTGATCAATTATAATATTTTACAACATGTTATTTCAACCTTTATAAACTTTTGAATTGTGAGTAATGAATTTAAATATATATATATATATATATATATATATATATATATATATATATATATATATATATATATTAATTTAAAGCCGAATAAATAAAGCGGACCAATGAACAGATACAAGGCAAAAAAAAACACGAAGGTCGGGTTTAACATCATCGAATCGATTTTTTTTATACTCAACTCATTGAACTATATATTATTTATAAAAAGTAATTTTGTCGTTTATGTATGTTAACCATGTAACAGAAAAATGACGTGGCACTACAGATAGAAGAGAGAAACTTAATTGAATAACTAATTAAATTGAATTATACTCAATTCTATAACAAATAGTTAAACAAAATATAAATCAAATTAATATACATAACAAATAATTAAATTAAAATTAATTAATTAATAATAAAATAAATTAATGAATAATTTTTACAAATGTATTTATATAAATTAATGAATTCATATTTTTTAATTTTTTTTTAATTTTATTTTAATATTTTAATTTCATTTTAAAATTATTATATTATTATTATTATTATTATTATTATTATTATTATTACCATCTTCCTTTTTTCCGGATAAAAGAAAGAAAGAAAAAAACTCCATCTTCTCACATATCTCCACATTGTACCCACCCACCATCACCATATAACCACCACCATCAACGTCTGACCCAAACATCTACACAACAAATTCTTTTTATTAACTCGATGAAAAAAAAGCAAAGCGAGAAAGCGACATTAACTCGATGAAAAAAAAAGCAAGCAAAGCAAAACAAGAGGTAAATTGGGTATGATGAGAGGGATCGACGATCGAGTGCGTGAGAGAAAATAAGAATTGATTAATTAGGGATTTGAGATTGAGGATTTATATAGCTTACAAACCGCATAAAATTGAGATTTCTATGGTTTACAAATTTGTTCAATTAGATTTGGGATTTATGTGGCCTTTAAACATATATTTTGGTTTTAAGCGTTGAATTAAAAGATATTCTTATCAATCTTTGGGAGGGGAGGATAGACGGTGAAGGAGAAGAGAAAGGGGAAGAAACAGAGAGGATAAATGGCGGTGATGGAGAAGAGAAAGGGAGAAGAAACAGAGGAGAAATGACGGTGATGGAGAAGAAAAAGGGAAAAAAAAGAGAGGATAAATGGTCTCTTTTTTTATTTATTCTTTTTCTTTTTTTTTTTTTTATGTGTTCTTTTAAAGGTTTTCATAATATAAATAATAATCATATTAATTTTCAAAAATAAAATAAAAATAATTTTCAAAATTTTAGTTATATTTTTGAAATTTGAATTTATTTTTATGAATTTTAATTTTTAATTTGTCTTTATTATGAAAATACTTATGAATAATGTTAAATACATTACTCAAATTTAAATTTACCCAAATTTCTCTTATTTTAATAATATATGTAATATATCCTAATACAATAAAAGATAAATTTGTCAAAGAAAAAATATTAATAATTTTTCATTATTAATGTTGAGGGTATTATGAAAAAAAATTAATATTTACATGTCATACATTCATATGTTATATTATTAATTTTAGTTTTATCCAAGAGATGTTAATTAAATTAATGAATTTAATAAGTTATTTAAATTAAAAAAAATTACATATTTATGTATAATTTATATAATTTATTTAAAATTGTACCATATTGGGAAAAAAAAATTGTATGCTATAATACCAATTTTACCATACCAAATAAATGTTAATGATTAAAATAAATTTTTAAAAATTATTTTTATTGTACTTATATTTTGAATAGATTATTTTATTTATTTGATTTTGATTAATTTAACATTAAATTTATACAAGTTTTCATCTAGGCATGCCACAAAGAAAAATGCTAACATGTAGGTTTTTTTCTCTCTCTCTCTCACGTGGCAACTTATGTCATTTTTCCGTCCAAAGTCAAACAATTTAACAGAATTTGTAACTGTAAGACCCCGAATTTTGTGAAATAAAAGTATTCAATTTTTCTATTTAGTAAATGGTTAAATTGATAAAAAGTAAAGTTAAGGGTGATATATGATTTTTTTTTAAAATAAACAAGTGGATATAAAATACTTATTGTTGTCGGAGAATATTTGTTCGGTCGTGGAATATTCTTGTTGTCGGGAAATATTCGTGATTTACAACAAGCAATTGCTTAGTATAACGCCCCCCAAAATAGGTCCATTCCATCCAACCCATTCTGAGTCACCAAATACATGGTACAGAAACAACTACAACTTTATTAATACATTTGTCGTGCAAAATACAACAACATATATACTGTGGGTTTAAATACAAATATTGTCTTCTAGACAATATCTACACCCAAATAAAGTCCTCATTATAATTATTGATACACTATTTTACAGAATAGTGGGGACTACTAAAATAGCTATCTTGAACCATCACTCCACACCCCGACTAGTTCCTGCTATAATCTCGCTTCCTGAGAAGAAAAATAGAACAAAAGGAAAGGGTGAGCTCAACTAGCCAGTAAAGAATATTATGACTAAGATAATGTACAACAAATTATCCTTAGTCTTCAACAGGGAAAAATCTGATAGAATACAATAGACAACAAGTTTTAGATCAATAACTGCAGCGTAAACAATAATTCATTAGAGGAGTTAAGTAGAGAATGAAATCTACTAACATTTATGAATTTAAAAGTCCATCATCAATATTTTATCCCTGTAACATCAATCAATATATATCTCAAATCAAATATTCATCTTTGCACTACAGTGCCAAAGATATTCATCACGATCCATGTTCATCTCAACACTGCTCATCTTTGCACTACGCCCAAAGATATTCATCAATCGGTCATGTTCATCTCAACACTGCTCATCTTTTTGACTACGGGCCAAAGATATTCATAAGAAAATCAACCATCTTTGCATTACAAGCCAAAGATATTCAGTAATGTCATCATTTAGGACTGAGGATGATGAAAAATATTTTAAAGAAAACGAATCTAGTGAAACAAAAGAACAATATTAAGGATTCGTACTTTAACCAAACCGAGTTCAAAAATACTTCATAAATAATCATAGTGAATCAAAACATGGATACAATCAAAGCTAGTATGTGACACCCCCAAAATAGGTATACAACACCCATTCTGAGTTGCCAAATACATGGTACATAAAGCAATTACAACTTCAATAATACAAATGTCGTGTGAAATACGATAATACATACTGTGAGTTTAAATACAAATATTGTCTTCTAGACAATATCCACACGCAAATAAGTCCTCATTACAATTATTTAAACACTATTTTATAGAAATAGTGAGGACTGCTAAAACATCTTCCTAGAACCATCACTCCATACCCCGACTCGATCCTGCTATGTTCTCACCTCCTGAGAAGAAAAATGGAAGAAAGGGTGAGCTCAACTAGCCCAGTAAAGAACATTATGACTAAGATAATATACAACAAATTATCGTTAGTCTTCAACAGGGAAAAATCTGATAGAATATAATAGACAACAAATTTTAGATCAACAAATACAGCGGAAACAACAATCCATTAGAAGGGTCACGTAGAGAATGAGTTCTACTATCTTCTAAGGTTTAAAAGTCCATCGTCAATATTTTATCCCTGTAACAGCAATCAATATACATCTTTAATCAAATATTCATCTTTGCACTACAGGCCAAATATATTCATTTATATCACCAGTTGGTCATGTTCATCTCAACACCTGTTCATCTTTGCACTACGGGCCAAAGATATTCATCAGTTAATCATTCATCTTTGCACTACAAGCCAAAAATATTTAGTAATATCATCATTTAGGACTGAGGATGATGAAAAATATTTAAAGAAAACGAATCCAAAGAGATAGAAGAACAAATATTAGGGATTCGTATAACAGTTTATCCAAGATCAATAATACTTCATAATAACCGATTTTGAAGCAGAATTCAAAAATAACGATCAAAATGTGAAACCCCAGATTTTATGAATAAAGAATTAATTTTCTCAAAATAATTTTTTTTAATATTATGGTGTGAATTTGAGATAATGTTATAGTTGTGGGTAGTATTTATAAATTTTGCAAAGTATGCAAGTTGTTATATTATATTCGATTGGTCAGGGAATATTCTTTGTGTCGGAGAATATTCGTACGACGGTACAATCATTGGTGGACCCCACAACGGAATTATTGTCGGATTGAGAAAACGACAAAAATATTTTATTGAAAATAACGGCAAAAGTTTTACTGCTGATACTTGTTGAACTACTCGGTAGTAAAAGTACAAAAGAATGCTGCTGTTGCTTAAAAGAGCACACTGTGTTGATTATTGATATTTATGTGAGAAGTCACCAATTTTATTCAATTATTGCTACAATAGTTCTTTGCGTAAGATCTCACATTATTTGATTCAATTATTGTTGATTTATAAGTTTTGTTTTATTCAGATTATTAACGTAATAAAATGTAAACATCTTTTATATAAAATGTAATACTTTATTAAAGTTATTCTATAAATAGAATATATTATATTTTATTATGCATAGTGTTTGTATAAATGCCCGCATAGTATTTTGCATAGTAAAATCTTTTTTATATAAAAATGTATTACTTTATTAAAGTTATTCTATAAATAGAATATATTATATTTTATTATACATAGTGTTTGCATAAGGTCTCCATAGTGTTTGCATAGTAAATTTTTTTTTTATATAAAATAGAATATATTATATTTTATTTAAAAGATTTTGCTTTAAATATGAACCACGATTAAAGTAAATCGATCCGGACCGCTTCATGGATTAGTTACTTATGCATTCCATTTTCCTATAAATAAAAGCTTAGTTAGGATTGAAATCACACCGTAAGTTCGTAGAATTCTCTTTATAATCTTGAGCGTATTTCAAGAGTTTTAAGAAACTTTGAGTGAAGAACATAGTATAAGTTTTCTTTAAAAAAATCCTCACCCTATCAGTCGGAATATTCTTCTTTTACGGTAAGGGGTGTTATTCTTTCTTATTCATGAAGAGAATTTCTGTTATTCCATTTCTTTATTATTCTGTTGGAATAACCTGTATACGTGGAATACACTATACTTGGTGACATTCTTCTATTATTCTGACTTTATTATTCTGTCAGAATATCCTGTCTGTGCTATACGCCGGACCTGGTTCCATCTTTTATTATTCCATCTTTATTATTCGCATCGTAATATCCTCGTCTCGTAAGTATACGCAGGACACTGGTTCCATATTTTATTATTCTGTCTTTATTATTCTGTCGGAATATCTTGTCTGTGCTATACGCCGGACTTGGTTCCATCATTTATTATTTCGCATTTATTATTCTGTTGGAACATCCTGTTTGTGTGTTTTATACCGGACCTGGTTCCGTCTTTATTATTCTGTTGGAATATCCTATCTGTGTGTTTTACACCGGACCTGGTTCCGTCTTTATTATTCTGTATTTATTATTCTGTTGGAATAACTTGTCTATGAGAAGTACCGCATGCATGGTGATTTCTGTTGTTATTCCATTCTTTATTATTCTCATTGGAACATCGCGTTCGGTGTGATTTTCACCGACCGGTTCCACTATTATTATTCAAATGAATAACCTTTATCATACGGGCAGACTGCATGCATGGTGATATCCTTTGTTATTCCATTCGGTATTATACTCAGTTGGTTAAAATTTAGATTTATACTCCATGAAATTAGTGGAATATCCTTGATATTTGCGCTTCGTCCAGTATTTTTCATGGAAATATTCTTCTGAGCATTCTTGAATTTTATTCTACAAAGAATTATCATGTTGACAATTTAGACGTTATTGGTTCCTGGACAAATTAATTCTTGAACTTGTTTAATTGAATTCTTATATCATTGTCATCATCCTCATGTTTATATTTATTGAAAGTCATCTGTGGCCTGTAGTGCATAGATGGACTTGGTATGATTATAATCAGGGATTATTCGGTATAATCATGACCGTAATATTACAAATGATGTGAAAATTAAAAGTCCTCATTGGCCCGTAGTGCATTGATTGATGGACGCTTTTGGTATGATTATGGCTATGGATTCTCTTCTTGCCAAGGGGAGCAAAGATGAATTATTTTATGGCATGATCAGACTGGTTGATGAAAACACGATTATCTTTGGCCCGTAGTGCATGGATAATTCGTGGTCGTGATACTAAAGGATATCCTCGGCCCAGTAGTGCGTGGATGATTTAATGATGTGGATTATTTATTGAGATGAGTCTCAATGATAAAAGTGATGAAAAACTTTTTAAATCATAAAAGATAGTAGATTATATTCTCTACTTGACTCTTTTAATGGATTGCTTGTTCATTTGTTGTTAAACTTGATGTCCATTGTAAGACCCTTCAATTTTTTTTAAATAAAAGGAATTTCCTTTATTTATTATTTTAAAATAGTAAGTATGGATTTGATTAATGTGGTTAGTTATGGGTAAAATGCGCAAATATTTTAAATAAGCAGTGGTGATATAATATTCATTATTGTCGGGGAATATTCGTTTGGTCGTGGAATATTCAGATCGTCGGGAATATTCGTGCGACGGCGCAACCATGTGGGGCCCATAACTGAAAGCGATTGGAGGAAGAAAACGATGTTAATAAGTTTTTTATAAATAACGGCGCAGCTTGTTACCAAGTATCTTTGTTGGAATACCCGGTGGTTAAAACACACTAATCTGCGTTGTTGAACAAGAAGCACACTCAGATTGCACCGATTATTGATTCTTACGTAAAGAAGACACTACTCAATAATGGTTACGTGAATTACTTTCAAAGATTTTATTTTATTGATTCAATAATTGTTGCATTGATATTTTATATTCTTTGTTGTTTCAATAATTGTCATTACACATATTTTTTCATTATCGAAGCAATAATTCATATTATCCTAATAATATTATTAGATAACATTATTGACAATGTCTAGAAAGTTATGTCTAAGGAGAGGTTTGGTCACCTAATCATTGCTTGTAGGAGAGAAATATTTATCGGAAAGCCCCTCTTTCTTGAACGCTACCGGTTGTCAATATTGTGATTCTCGTAATATTATTTGTGAATAATTAATTATTAATTCATATGATGAGGAAAATATTGATTTTATGTGGATACAGATGGAGAAAATTTTTAAAGTGACAATTGTTGAAAATTGAAATTTTATCTTTTTCTGATAAAATAATTCATTTAAATATATTATTTTAATAATATATTAATGGTGATATTTCTACAATGAATGTGGGATATATGAGTATACGAGGAAAAAGAGCATTTTTGTTGCAATAAAATTTTGTGTGTCGGTAGACCGATTTCTTGACTGAAATTTGATTATAGCTTGTAAAATCGCCCGTTTGTGGATTTCGATCAATTTCTGTTTGGAATTTGGAAAAACTTTCTTCTGGAAAGTTGTAGAGAATTGAATTTCCTATAAAAAGTCACGAGATTCGAATTTTCTGATAAAAGGGCTATTTATTATGAATTATTGAAGTTCCGAAGCTCTGAAATAATTGATTTTTGGAAGTTTTAATTATTTTAAATAATAAAAACGTTTTTGGTGAGTGTTCCACATGATATAAATGTGTCATGTTGCTAAATTCAGATCTAGGAAGGTTGGCGTAGAAAACTTAATATATATATTATTAATTTATTAAATTTTTTGCTTTGGTGTTCTAAGTATTTTCCTATAAATAGGGTGCTTAGGTTAGAATTGAAAATCACACCAGAAACTGAAGTTTTCTCTCTCTATATTATCAAGCGTATTCTTGTGAGTATTTTGAGTATACTTTGAGTATTGCTATATCTGGTGCAAGTTCAAGTCATAAAGATATATCCTGTTTCAACTAAGTCTTGTCTTTTCGAGGTAAGGATATTTTTTTTTAAAAATGATATTATTTCTTCAATATCATTATGCCAAAATATTGGTTGAAACTTTTATCAAATTTGAAACTTTTTCATGCTCTGGGGTTACTTATTCACGAGTTACTATTCACGAGTTACTATTCACGAAGTTACTATTCATGAGTTACTATTCACGAATTACTATTCATGAGTACTATTCACGGCGCGTGAAGATATTTTTTTGTGAAATTTCTATCTTTTGGTGTCGAAGTTATCGCTCACGATACTCAGCACTATTCACGATATCTGACACTTATTCCCGAATACTTGCACTATTCATCGAAAAATGAAATTTCTTCTTTTCGTCTAAAATATCTATTCGGATACTAGCTTTGATTGTATCCATGTTTTGATCATTCTTGAATTTTACACCACTATGATTATTTTTGAGGTATTTTTGGGCGTGGATAAAACAAAGTACGAATCCTTAATCCTTAATCCTTGTCATTTTGTTTCACCGGATTCGTTTCTTTTAAAAAAAATATTTTTCATCATCCTCGCCTTTAAATGATGATATTATTGAATATCTTTGGCTCAGTAGTGCAAAGATGATTGATTTTCGATGAATATCTTTGGCACAGAAGGTGCAAAAGATGAATGATTTCGATGAATATCTTTGGCCGTAGTGCAAAAGATGAACAGTGTTTAGATGAACATGACCAATCGGTGAATGTCCTCGGCATGTAGTGCGAGGATGAATATATGATTCCGTATATATATTGATTGATGTTACAGGATAAAAATATTGATGATGGATCGTTAAATTCATAGATATTAGTAGATTTCATCCTCTACGTAACTCTTCTATGAATTAATATTTTTCATCATGCGAGTATTGATTTAAAACTTGTTGTCTATTGTATTCTATTAAATTTTTCCTCGTGAAGACTAACGATAATTTTGTTGTATATTATCTTAGTCATAATATTCTTCTTTATCGGGCTAGTTGAGCTCACCCTTTTCCTTTTTGTTCCATTTTTCTTCTCGTGAGACGAGAATGTAGCGATTACTAATCGGGGTATGGAATGAAGGTTCTAGAGAGAGAGTTGTTTAGTAGTCCTCACCATTTTGTAAAATAATGTATCAATAATTATGATGGGGATTTATTTGCTTGTGGATATTGTCTAGATGGCAATATCCGTATTTAAACTCACGCTTATATGTTGTAATAATAAAGTTGTAGTTATTTCGTACCATGTATTTGGTGACTCGTAATGGGTTGGATGGAATGGACCTATTTTGGGGCGCGCCACGGTTGGTATCGAGCTTAGGGATATGATCTCCGGCGGAGATCGGGGAATAGAACTAGGAGGGGAGAGACGAGTAAATCCTTCGCTAGTGTGTCCTACCTAAGCTTATTTGTTAGTTAGTCAGTATATAGGGATATTATGCCATATATTGATTTCCTTAATTAACCCTTGATTTATGACAGTATTTGAGAATGTCGACTGAGAATATTAACAATGGAAATGAGACCGTGGAGATGCTCTGATTGGCAATGACGAGGAGAACGTGCAATAGGCTGGCAATGTACCTCCTGTGAACAACACCACCGAAAGCAGATGATGAACGAGGGGATGTTTAGAAGCTTTTTGCGGTTCATGCAAAATCGCATTTAGGAGACTTCGTGTTCAAAACATAGGAGGAAATGATAGCAATTCACGGGTTGTCACAAATGCAGCAGCCAAAGAGTTGGGACCACTGAATTTAAGGAAAGCTCCGATCCGATCATGGTGAAAACATGGGTCAAGCAAATTACCAAGATATTCAATGTCTTGGGATGCACGGAGGAATGAAGGTTCCATTCGCCACCTTTATGTTCCGTGGCGAAAGGCGCATCACCGGTGGGAGTCTCGTGAAGCGCACCCACCCAAATACATGACTCAAGATGTCTTGGGAGACGCGTTCGTAAACTATTTAATGACAAATACTTTCCCGAAAGTGTTCTTCATACGGAAGGAAGTGGAGTTTATTAGACCGAGCGTAATAACATGACGGTGTCCCAAAGACGAGGCGAAGTTCATGAGTTATCGTGTTCACACCTCATTTGGTGGAGAATGAGGAACGATGACGCGGATGTTTCGAAAGGTTTGAAACCCGTCATACATCAAGATCTCATTTCTCATAAATTTTCTCTATTCGGATGTTGTCAACAGGGCTCATTGTTAGAAGTGAGATAACGAGTACGCTCAACCGAGGGACCATAACCAGGATCATATCAAGATAAAGCGATCATCGAATAACGATAACCAAATGGAGAAAGAAGAATACAGACATAAAGGCGGTAACTACTCCGGTGGTAATCGTGGCCATGAAAATAAGAGAAGCGAGTCGGGAGGAGATTTAAAAAGAGAGATTCAACAACGACCATGTGAAGACGCCGATGATGAAGAGAACCGGTTCCAAGGAGGAGAAAGACCACCTATCAGATGTTACAAATGCGAGAAAGAGGATATATCACCCAAAATGCCCACAACAGTTTAAGGTATGCTATAATTGTGGAAAAGAAGGACATATCGCCGAGATTGTACAAGATCGAAACCCAAATCCAAATGGGAATGGTGACTCAAAAGGATGTTCCGTAAAAGTCAAAGTCAACGGTTCTGGAAGAAGCGTTTGTCGTGACTTAATCAAAATACTGAGGAACCCGAACGGTTAAGACGGGTTAGTTAATTATAAATTCTTGCGAAGTTTATACCTTACTAGATACTGGGATTCTACCCATTCTTTTATCTCTTTGCTTTGCGGCCAACGCTTTGAACTTGACTACGGAGAAATTAGACTTTGACCTATCTATGGAGACTCATTAGAGAAACTTTCATTACATCCGTTGTTTAGAAATCTTGCTTGATTCAGTTTGCACTATCACATTACCGTTAACCTTATTTCTATAGAGATACTTGCTTTTGATGTGATTTTAAGGTTAACTACTCATCATGCCAAAATTGATTACTTTAGTAAAGTTGTTAGTTTTCATATTTCTAAGCAACTCGTTATTCAATTCAAGCAATCAAACCATTGTAGTCAAACATTTTCATATCAAGCCATGAAGTCATTCGCTTATTACGGATGTCAAGTTTTCTTAGTCCATGTTATGGATTTGAATAAAGACACGTCGATTTGAATAATATTCCTGTTGTTATTGATTTTCCCGACGATTTCTGAAGAATTTCTCGCCTACTCCCATAGCGTGATATTGAATTTGTATCGACTTTAAATCCCAGACAAAACCCATTTCTAAAATTTCATATCGAATGGCTCCTATTGAACTTCGTGAGTTAAAACCCAATCAGTAGAAGTTGATACCCAGCCTTTATCCGTGACTTCCTTTGTGGAATGCACCGCCGCATTCTCCGTAGGGATGCCATATTCGCAAGCAGAAGAAATCGATAGGTGTCATTGTGACGTCTTATCCAAGATTGGGATATGAGTCACAGCTTGAGAACAACCTAAGTCGGTAATCAAAATACGTAGCTTTCAGACTTAATTGGTTATTATTTGAGATTCATTGAAGGATATTCTCGAATTGCTATTCCATTAACGCAAATTGACTCGTAGAGATATAAAATTCGAATGGAGCAAGGAATGTGGGAAGAGCTTCGAAGAACTCAAGAGGAGACTCATTTCAGCACATGTTCTGACCATGCCATCCTGGAAAAACGAACGTGGTAGCTGACGTGTTGAGTAGAAGAACGTTATACAAGTACGAAATACGATATTGTCAAAGACTCATTTCAGATAATTTACAAATAATAGAGATGGAGATGAAAACTTTAGGTACCCACGTGATGATATACGTGTATAATCGACTTTTAATCGATAAAGTTAAAGTCGCTCAAGCTAGCACACCCGAGTGATGAATTTGAAAAAGGAGGTGCAAGAAGTTGTTATTTCAAAAGCGAGAATCGGTGAGGTGAGGAAAGCTCAAACCTTCGATTTATTAATCCATTTAAAATTCTCGATCGAATAGGAACTGTGGCCTATAGATTCGTTTTATCGCCAAGTATGACGCGTGTTCATAACATTTTCACGTATTGATGTTACGTAAATATGTGACTGAATTCAACCACGCTATTGAGTTAGAACCGGACGAGATAAATGAAGACTTAACGTGACGAGGAGGTACTATCGTGGATCTTGGATAGAAAGAACATGTCCTATGTACCGAGGTTATACCACAAGTTAAAGTTTTGTGGAGAAACCATGCTATCGAGGAAATGACCGAGAGTTGGAAACGAAAATGAAAGCGAGGTATTCTCATCTTTTCAAACACACCGTATCGTACGTCAATTTCGAGGACGAAATTTCATAAGGAGGGAGGTCAGAAGACCGAATTTTTTTTAAATAAAAGGAATTTCCTTTATTTATTATTTTGAAATAGTAAGGGTGGATTTGATTAATGTGGTTAGTTATAGGTAAAATGTGCAAATATTTTAAATAAGCAAGTGGTGATATAATATTCATTATTGTTTGGGAATATTCGTTTGGTCGTGGAATATTCGTGATGCTTCAGGGAATATTCGTATTGACGGCCAGTGCTGATGTGTGGGCCCCATAACTAAAAGCGATTGGAGGAAGAAACGACAAGAATAAGTTATTTATAAATAATCTGCAGCAGCTTGTTACCAAGTATTATCGCTGGAATACCCAAAGTGATTAAAACACACTAATACGCGTTGTTGAACAAGAAGACACGGTATTGCACCAATTATTGATTCTTACGTAAGAAGACACTACTCAATAATGGTTACGAATAATTCTTTCAAAGATTTTATTTTATTGATTCAATAATTGTTGCATTGATATTTTATATTGTCATTGTTTCAATAATTGTCATTACACAATATTTTCATTATCGAAGCTAATAATTCATATTATCCGAATAATATTATTAGATAACATTATTGGCAATGTCTAGAAAGTTCTGTCTAAGGAGAGGTTTGGTCAACTAATTGCGCGCCAGTAAGGAGAAATCTTTATTGGTCAACTAATGTGGGATATATTATTTTGTGTGTCGGTAGACCGATTTCTTGACTGAAATTTGATTATAGCTTGTAAAATCGCCCATTTGTGGATTTCGATCAATTTCTGTTTGGAATTTGGAAAAACTTTCTTCTACAAAGTTGTAGAGAATTGAATTTCCTATAAAAATTCGCGTGATTCAATTTTTTTGATAAAAGGGCTATTTATTATGATTATTGAAGTTCCGAAGCTCCGAAATAATTGATTTTTGGAAGTTTTAATTATTTTAAATAATAAAAACGTTTTTGGTGAGTGTTCCACATGTTATAAATGTGTCATGTTGTCAATTCGGATCTAGGAAGGTTATGCGAGAAAACTTAATATATATTATTAATTTATTAAATTTTATGCTTTGGTGTTCTAAGCATTTTTCTATAAATAGGGTGCTTAGGTTAGAATTAAAAATCACATCAAAAACTGAAGTTTTCTCTCTCTATATTATCGAGCGTATTCTTGTGAGTATTTTAAGTATACTTTGAGTATTGCTATACTATTGCAAGTTCAAGTCATAGCCTATATCCTGTGTTTCAACTAAGTACTGCCTTTCGAGGTAAGGGATATTATTTTTTAAAAATGATATTATTTCTTCAATATCATTATGCCAAAATATTGGTTGAAACTTTTATCAAATTTGGAACTTTTTCATGTCGGGGTTACTATTCATGAGTTACTTATTCATGAGTTACTTATTCACGAGTTACTTATTCATGAAAGTACTATTCACGAAGCGTGAAGATGTTTTTTTTTGTGAAATTTCTATCTTTTGGTGTCTGAAAGTTCTTGCTTCGATACTTATACTATTCTTATTCACTATCTGACTATTCATCGAAAAATAAAATTTCTTCTTTTCATTCAAAATATCTATTCGGATACTAGCTTTGATTGTATCCATGTTTTGATCATTCTTGAATTTTACACCACTATGATTATTTTTGAGGTATTTTGGACGTGGATAAAACAAAGTACTGAATCCTTAATCCTTAATCCTTGTCATTTTGTTTCACCGGATTCGCTTTCTTTAAAAAAATATATTTTTCATCAACCTCGGTCTTAAATGATGATATTATTGAATATCTTTGGCCCAGTAGTCAAAGATGATTGATTTCGATGAATATCTTTGGCCCAGTAGTGCAAAGATGAATGATTTCGATGAATATCTTTGGCCCAGAGTGCAAAGATGAACATGTGTTTAGATGAACATGACTAATCGGTGAATTTCCTCGCTTCAGTAAAAGGATGAATATATGATTCCGATATATATTGATTGATGTTACGAGGATAAAAATATTGATGATGGACCGTTAAATTCATAGATATTAGTAGATTTCATCCTCTACGTAACTCCTCTACTTAATTAATATTTTTCATTGCAGTATTGATTTAAAACTTGTTGCTTATTGTATTCTATTAAATTTTTCCTGTTGAAGACTAACGATAATTTTGTTGTATATTATCTTAGTCATAATATTCTTTATCGGGCTAGTTGAGCTCACCCTTTTCCTTTTTGTTCCATTTTTCTTCTCGGAGATGAGAATGTAGCGATTACTAGTTCGGGGTATGGAATGAAGGTTCTAGAGAGAGTTGTTTAGTAGTCCTCACCATTTTTGTAAAATAATGTATCAATAATTATGATGGGGATTTATTTGCGTGTGGATATTGTCTCATGGCAATATCTCGTATTTAAACTCACGCTTTATATGTTGTAATAATAAAGTTGTAGTTATTTTTGTACCATGTATTTGGCGACTTCGTAATGGGTTGGATGGAATGGACCTATTTTGGGGGCGTCACATCCGTTGTATTTTATCATTTAACATTGTTGGAGGCTATTGATAATTTATTCGCATTATCTTAGTCATAATATTTCTTCTTGGGCTAGTTGAGCTCACCCTTTCTTTCACCGTTCTCTTCTGTGAAATGAGAAACGTGGGCTGGGACTAGTCGGGGAGCGGTGAGTGATGGTCCCGAGATGGTGTCTTAGTAGTCCTCACTATTCGTAAAATAGTGTGATAATAAATGTAACGAGGACTCTATTTGAGAATGGATATTGTCTAGAAGAAAATATTTGTATTTAGACTCACAGCATATGTTTTGTCGTATTATGCACGACTGCAGTATTTGAATTTTGTACCATGTATTTGGTGACTCAAGATGGGTGATGTATACCTATTTTGGGGGCGTCACAGTTGGTATCAAAGCTTAGGGATATGATCCTGGCTAAGATGTGAGATAAGAACTAGGAGGGAGAGACGGGAATTCTTCTTGCTAGTATGACCTACCTAAGTTTATGTGGTATTTAATTGGTCGGTCATAGTATAGGGATAATATGTGATATGTTATTTAACTCTTGTTTTGTGGCAGTGTTTGGAAATGGCAGCTGAAAATGTTCACCATGGAGTTAATGAAACCGTTGAGACACCTTTAATCACTAACCAGGTTAATGTGGTGCCAGACGAAGAAGAAATTAGAGATATCTACGTGGTGAGTGAAGAACTAATAGTTGCACCCGAGCTAGTCGCAGAGGTTGCAGCTGAGAGTGAGGAAGAAGAGGAAGAAGGGGAACCTGAGGAGAATTGGTTGAAAGAAATTTATGATCAAAATTTAGAATTACAAAATCGTATTCATGAGTTGGAAGAGCAGGCTGAAGAACGACAAGTGGTTGTGGAACAGAGAGATGCAACAATTCAAAATTGTGTTACCCGATGTGCGATGCTTGAACAAAAGCACTCTTCGGCAGAGTATAAGATATTAGAGTTGGAATCTGAGAATGCTATGATCAAAGTTCTGATGAAAGAAGAAACAACTGAACGAAGGAGAAGAGATGATGCATGAGTAAAAGCTGCACGACGCGTTGATAGTGTAGAAAAAGACGTCCGATCTAATAAGGCCAAAATAGATGAAATGGATTTCTCTTTTTGGACAGTAATTGGGAGAATCCAACATCGAATTCGGAATTACCCTGTGCATAGTGGTCAACCCGAATTCGATATGGATCGGAGAATAATGATTCAAATCATGGATCAGGAATGTGAAGAAGCACTTAAGGGTGGAATGTACCCTATAACAAAGTCAAATCCGGTAGTTTAAGTGAGAGCATTTGTCGAGAAACCCGAATGAAGTTATTACGGGTAAGTTAATTATAAACTCTTGTGAAGTCTATACTTTATTCGATACCAGTTCTACCACTCTTTTATTTCACCTAGTTGTGTTCAATGTTTCAAGTTAACTCCGAAGAAGTTAGACTTTGATATATCTGTTTAAACTCAGTTAGGAGAAATCTTCGTTACCATCACTATTTATAAATCTTGTTTGATTCAAATCAACACTTCCACGCTACCTGTCGATCTTATCTCTTTGAAAATATTTGCATGGATGTGATTTTTAGAATCGATTGGTTAACTACTCATCATGCTTTTTGTAAGGTTGTTAGCTTTTATACTCCTAACCTACCTGTTATGCGAATTCAAAGAAACCAAACCATTAAAGTCAATCATTGTCATATCAAGCCATAAGTAAAGAGCCCCGATCCTTTCATTGTTGACTTCCTTGTGTGGAATGCACCGGACTTTCATGGCGACATCGTGAATGAAGATGGCAAATTGATAGGTATCATTGTGAGGTGTTATCCAGGTTAAGGGATAAAAGTCACAGTTGGTATCAATGTGACGTACTATCCAAGTCTTGGATGAGGGTCACAGTTTTGAATGATAATTCTATCGTTAATAAATTTCTTGACGTATTCTTGAAGACTTCTTATCCTACCCCTAGGGCGTGAAATCAAATTTTGTATTGACCCCAGTACAAAACCCATTTCTTAAACCATCAAATATTTCTTCACCTAGAACGAACGTAACATGTGCCAAAGACGTTGGCTCAAGCTGTTGAAGATTACGATCGTACCATTTAATATCATTGTGGAAAAGCGAATGTGGTAGCTGACACGTTGAGTAGAAGATCGTATGCGTTTACGAGTGCGAATATACGGACCCACATGAATATAACGAATATACGAGTAGAATCGACTTTAATCGATAAAGTTAAAGCCGCTCAAACTACGCACCCGGAGCTGATGAATGTGAAGAAGAAGGTTCAAGAGGGCGTTATTTCAAAAGCAAGAGTTGCTGAAGAGAGGAAATATAAACCCTCGATTTAATTGGCCCATTTGAAATCCTCGATCGAGTAGGAACTGTGGCATATAGACTCGTTTTACCGCCAAATATGTTGCGTGTTCATAATATTTTTAACTTATCGATGTTACATAAATATGTGGACGACCCGAACCACATTATTAATTTAGAATTGGACGAGATAGCAGATGATTTAACGTATGAGGAGATACGTGTTAAAATCTTGGATAAGAAGAATCGTATTCAACACTCAAAGGTTATACCTCAAGAGTTAGAATTTGAAATTAAGTCGAGGTATCCTCACCTGTTCGGCATACCAGGTACGTACGTAAATTTTGAGGGCGAAATTTCATAAGGAGGGGAGATTGTGAAACCCCAGATTTTATGAATAAAGAATTAATTTTCTCGAAATAATTTTTTTTTAATATTATGGTGTGAATTTGAGATAATGTTATAGTTGTGCGTAGTATTTATAAATTTTTCAAAGTATGCAAGTTGTTATATTATATTCGATTGGTCAGGGAATATTCTTTGTGGTTTGAGAATATTCGTATTTACTTATACAATCATTGGTGGACCCCACAACGGAATTGTTGTCGGATTGAGAAAACGATAAAAATATTTTATTAAAAATAACGGCGGAAGTTTTACCGTTGATACCGTTGAACTACTCGGTAGTAAAAGTACAGTAATACGCGTTGTTGCATAGTAGCACACGGTGTTGATTATTGATATTTATGTGAGAAGTCACTTAGTTTTGTTCAATTATTGCTACAATAGTTTGATAAGATATCTCACATTATTTGATTCAATTATTGTTGATTTATAAGTTTTGTTTTATTCAGATTATTATTAACGTAATAAAACAGAAACATCTTTTTATATAAAACAGAATACTTTATTAAAGTTATTCTATAAATAGAAAAATCATTTTATTTTCCGAAACTTCAACAATTCATAAAAAATAGACCGTTTATAAGAAAAATACGAATTTTATGTCCATTCTGCCTGAAATTGAATTCTCTACAACTTTGTAGTTTTGAGTTTTTCCAAATTCCAAACATAAAATATCCAAAATTCACAAACAGATGATTTTTAATACTTCCAGTCCGACAAAATACTGATAAAACACCTTAGCATTAATTCCTTCATTTATAACCACATAAATAAATAAATGCATCATTTATATCAAATAAATATTTTATTATCACATAAATTAATAATTAATTATTCACAAATAATATTATAGAATCACAATTATGACAACTGTAGTTCTCCTTTGAGAGGGGGCTTTCGATAAGGATTTCTCCTTACTAAAGACGCAATTAGATGACCTAACCTCTCCTCGATGTAACTTTCTAGACATTGCCAATAATGTTATCTAATAAATATTATTCAAATAATATGAATTATTAATCTGATAATGGAAAATACCGCATGCGGACAATTATTGAAACAATAATAATATAAACTAACAACGATCAATTATCGAGTCAATAAAATATTGAACGAAGAATTCATCGTAATAATTATTGAGTAGTGCCTTCTTACATACGAATCAATAATTCAACAATCAGTATGCAATACCGTGTGTCATTTATGCGACCACACATATTACTGTATTTCAACCACCAGGTAATCCAACAGTGTTAACTGTAACAATTACGCTGTTATTTATAAAAACTCATACTTTGTCGTTTTCTTTTATCAAACCATTTTTTGTTATGGGTCCACAAATGACTGCACTGTCGTACGGAGATTCCCGACAAAAATAATATTCCACGACCAAACGAATATTCCCCGACAGAAATGAATATTTTATAACCACTTGCTTATTTTATAAACTTTGCACATTTCACCCATAACCAAAGCATTATACCAAATTAACCCTTTATTAATTTAGAATAATAAATATAGGAAAATTTAATTTATTTATAATAAGTTGGGGTCTTACAACCTCCCCTCCTTATAAAATTTCGTCATCGAAATTGACGTACGTACCTGGTGTTTCGAACAGGTGAGGGTACCTCGCTTTTATTTTCGATTCCAACTCCCAGGTCATTTCTTCAATAGCATGGTTCCTCCACAAAACCTTAACTTGTGGTATAACCTTGGTGTGAGAACCCAGATTTTATGAATAAATATTAATTTCTCTTGAAATATATTTTTAAATATTATGGTGTGAAATTGATATAATGTTATAGTTGTGGGTAGTATTTAAAAATTTTGAAAAGTACGCAAGTTGTTATATAATATTCAATTGGTCAGGGAATATTCGTTTTAACGGGGAATATTCTTTTTGTCGGGAATAATCGCATGACGGCACACAATCATTGGTGGACCCCAATAATGTAAGTATTGTAGTAGTAAAGAAAAAACGACATAATTATCTTTTTATAAAAATAATGGCGGAGGTTTTACCGTTAATACTATTGAACTACCCGGTAGTAAAAGTACAGTAATACGCATGGTTGTATAGTAGCACACGGTATTGATTATTGATGCATACGTAAGAAGTCACTCAGTAATACTCAATTATTGCTACAGTAACTCCTGCATCATATCTCTCATATTATTGATTTGATTATTGTCACAGTATCATCTGCATAATACGATATATTATTAGATCAATAATTGAGACGACAAAGTTATTCATATTATTAAATTGCAATATTTACAATGTCTAGAAGTTACATCAAGGAGAGGTTTGATCACCTAATCATACTACCAATAGGAGAAATCCTTATTGGAAAGCCCCCTCTTTTCTGGGAATGACCTGGTTGTTAAATATTGTGAGTTATGATATTAATGATGGATAAGTTCGTGTTGATTAAAGATGAATTTGATAGTTCCATTGTGTTAAAATTATTCGTGTCAGAATTACTATTCATGAATTACTATTCACGGGTTACTATTCACTGAAATTACTATTCACTCTAGTATTGTTCACTTCGAAATTATTTGGGACACTTTTTTTTGGTCTGAGATTACTTATTCACCGAAATTACTATTCACTCTAGTATTGTTCACTCGAGTATTTGGGACACTTTTTGTGTCGGAGTTACTATTCATGAGTTACTATTCACGAATTACTATTCATAAGTTACTATTCACGAGTTACTATTCATGTGCTAATTTTTCAGTCCGTTGGATGAAATTATAATAGTAAAATCAATATGGATCGTTGATTTAAGATTTTAATAGTAACTTGTCCCTTCAATATTACCAAGAGTTAATTACCCCTTCATAAATAGTAGTTGTCCATTCAATATCACCAAGAGTTAATTACCCCTTCATAAATAGTAACTTGTCCCTTCAGTTTTCCAAGGGTTATTTGTCCCTTCAGTTTTCCAAGGGTCATTTGCCCCTTTGGTGTCTCAAGAGTCATTTGCCTCTTCGCAAATAGTAGTTGTCTCTTCAATATTACCAAGAGTCATTTTGACCATTCGTTAAGACCAAGGGCCACTTTCAGTTTTTCTATAAATAGAAGCTCATTCTTCTTCATTTCTCAACAATTCACTAAAGCTATAGAACAATTATTATAGAGAGAAATTATAGAGAAAAGCTATAGAGAGAAAATCTATAAAGAAGAAGAGAAGTGTACTACCTCACTACTTCTATATCCAGTTTCTTTTACGGTAAGGGGTGTTATTCTTTCTTATTCATGAAGACAACTTCTGTTATTCTATTCTTTATTATTCTGTTGGAATAACCTGTAAAAGTGGCATACCCTATACATGACCATATACGCTGGCGTACCCCTATACTTGGTGAAATCCTTATGTTATTCCATTCTTTATTATTCATTGGAAAAACTCAGATGCGTGGTTTTACCCTATACTTGGTGGAATGACCAGATATGCGCTTTACCCAATACTTGGTGATCTTCTTTTGTTATTCCATTCTTTATTATTATGTTGAATAACCTTTTTATGCTGAAGTACCGATACTTGGTGAAATTCTTTTATTATTCCGTTTTTATTATTCTCGTTTAATATCCTCGTCAAATGTGAATTTCACCGACCGTTCCATTTATTATTATTTGGAATAACTTTGTATACGCTGGATTACCGTATACTTGGTGATGTCTGTTGTTATTCCATTCTTTAATATTCATTTAGAATATCATGTCTGTATGTTTACACCGGACGAGTTAAAATCTTTATTATTTCGCATTTATTATTCTCGTTTTAATATCACAATATCCCGTGAATTTCACGACACCTCGTTCCATATTTATTATTCCGCATTTATTATTCTCATTGGGAATAACTTGTCAGTGCGGTTTCTATCGCATGCATGGTGAATCCTTCAGTTATTCCATTCTTTATTATTCTGTTGGAATAACCTGTCTATGTGGATTGCCACATGCATGGTGAATGATCCTTTGTATTCATTCCTTGATTAAATTGTGGAAATGATCTCAGATATCGTGGATTACCACGGAGATGGGTGAAAATCTATTTGCAGTTTCATATATTCTTTATTATACTCAGTTGGTTAAAGTTTTGACTTCTATACTCCATGAAATTAGTGGAATATCTTTGATATTTGCGATTCATCCAATATCTTTTCATGAAAACATTCTTCTGAGCATTCTTCAATTTTACTTTACAAAGAAGTATCATGTTGACAATTTGGTCATTATTGAGTTCAGGATAAATTAACTTATAAACCTTTAAAATTTGTTTTTGAACTTGTTTTATTAAGTTATATGTCATTGTCATGATGAGTTATGGTGGTTATTATGTGAAAACATGAAAGTTTCTTAGAAATCACAAAGGGTTGAAAAATCAGATTTTGGTAAAAACGGAACATGAATTTAATTGACCATATCTCCTATTATATTTCGAATTTTTGAGTGTGGTCAAGTCCTAGAGTTAGATCTATGAGTTACCTAACTAATCCAAGTGGAATCACTGGAAAAGATGTTGTAGATAATTGTGTGGACTGATTTTAGTAAAGGATGTAAAAATTGGAAATTGCTAAAAAGTTGTTATCCAAAATTTGAAGGGCTGTTTCGGCCACTTAATTTGTGAGAAAAAATCAGGCCTTTTGGAACATGAAAGTATATGGTATAAAGAACCTCCTGTCCAAAAATGAGCTCATTCCGACTTAAAATGAGCAAGTTATGACCATTTCAATATTTAGGTTTTTCTGACAAAAAATACTATAACCGGAGTTCTACAACTCTGATGACCATGAAATTTAAACTGGAGGCTCACATTAACATGTTTAAGGTCCTGTCAAGATTTGGGAATTTTTGGAGTTAAACTTAAGGTAACTAATTTCTTAATGAACTAATTGGAAATTGATTTTTGAAAAATAGTAAATGAATTTTAAAAATTCCGAGAAAAATATATTTTCATCATGGGACTATATTATGCTAAATCCCAGAAAAGAAATATTTTTGGGAATGATTTGGTATTTTTCGTGAAAATGGTTTAGTTACGAATATATGAGTTAAATATGTTATTTGAAGTAACAAAGTTGGAAAATAGGATTTTATGGCTTGAAAATCCTATATAAGGTATATGCATATTGTTGATGAGGAATTTGATCATTGGTGATGAAATCTTATGAGTATGGCATTCTTGAATGATTAAATGCATTAATTGGTAAAGTGTAAACAATTGAAATAAATTATTTATAAGTTTAAGAAGTGATTAAAACATTGTTATGATATTAACAATATTAGATTAAGAATTTATTATGTGATTGATAATATTTGGATAAATTTAAAGTCTTTAATATTTATCCTTGTTTTCAGTTGATTAATGTTTATATCATTGTCATCATCCTCATGCTTATATGGTGATAGAAGCTATCTTTGGCTTACGTGCGAAGATGGACTGTTGATTATTGAATAGTATATCTTTGGCTTACGTGCGAAGATGGATTGTTGATTATTGGTTTTATTGTGGTATATCTTTGGCTTACGTGCAAAGATGGATTGTTGATTATTGGTTTTATTGTGGTATATCTTTGGCTTACGTGCAAAGATGGATTGTTGATTATTGGTTTTATTGTTGTATATCTTTGACTTACGTGCATAGGTGGACTGAGTATGATTGTGATCAGGGATTATTCGGTATAGTCATGACCATTGATGATTTAATGAATATCTTTGGCCCGTAATGCAGGGATGACTCGATGAGGTGGTTCATTTACCGGGATAAAACATTATTGGTGGACTTTTAACATGGAGAAGATAATAGACCTGCTGGTCTATTTGACTCTTTTAATGGATTGCTCGTTCCGCTGCAACTATGGTTGAAAAGTTTTACCATCTACCATATGTTCTAAATCTCTAAGTTATTATTAATGAAAACTATTGATAATGTAATTATCTTTAGTCATGATATTCTTTACTGGGCTAGTTGTGCTCACCCTTTCTTTCTCTGTTCTCTTCAGGAAATGAGAATGTAGCTGGGACGAGTCGGGGAACGGAGTGACGGTCCAGATGATTGCAATAGTTGTCCTCACTATTCTGTTAAATAGTGTGACAATAAATGTAACGAGGACTGAATTTGAGTTTGTTTACTGTCTATGAGGACTCCATTGAGAATGGATATTGTCTAGCAGGTAGTCGAGGCACCATGAGAGTTACATACATTGTATTAAAACTCATAGTTAATCGTGTGTGGTATTCTACTACACAATGAGTTCAACAGTTGTATAATTAAGTTTGTATTTGTATTATGTACCATGTATTTGGCGACTCAAGATGGGTGATGAATACCTAATTTTGGGGGCGTCACACTTGGTGCGTAGGACATGTTCTTTCCTATCCAAGATCTTAACAGGTACCTCCTTGTACGTTAAATCTTCGGCTATCTCGTCTGGTTCTAACGCAATAATGTGGTTCGGGTCTTTCATATATTTACAAAGCACAGATACGTGAAATTTTCATATCTCACTCAATATAGCTTCGATCCGAATGAAATTTGGACATGTTATACCTCATGCTACATACTATTTTATAGAATTATTATGTAAGATCCCAAATAATTAATAAATGAAATTTAATTTCCTCTAATTATTATTTTGAAATAGTAAGGGTTGATGTGATTAATGTGGATAGTTACGGGTAAAATATGCAAATATTTCAAAATAAGCAAAGGTTATAAAATATTCATTGTTGTCGAAATATTCGTTTGGTCGTGGAATATTCGATCTTTGTCGGGAATATTCGATGCGACGGTAGCAGACCATAATGTGGGCCCCATAACAAAAAGCGATTGGAGGAAGAAAATGACAAATATAAGTTGTTTAAAAATAACGCAGGCGTAGTTATTCACAGTTTACTATATTGGAATACCGGTGGTTAAAACATACGCCGTTGTTGAATCGGTAGCACACCAGACATTGCACCAATTATTGACTCTTACGTAAGAAGGCACTTTACTCAATAATGGTTACGTGAATTACCGCTTCGGTGTTTTATTTTATTGATTCAATAATTCTTTGCGTTGATATTTTATATTCTTTGTTGTTTTAATAATTGTCATTACACAAAGATTTTTCATTATCGAAACAATAATTCATATTATCTGAATAATATTATTAGATAACATTATTGGCAATGTCTAGAAAGTTCTGTCTAAGGAGAGGTTTGGTCACCTAATTGCGCGCCAGTAAGGAGAAATTCTTATTGGAAAGCCCTTCCTGAACCGCGCACTGGTTATCAATATTGTGATTACGTAATATTATTTGTGAATAATTAATTATTGATTCATATGATGAGGAAAATATTGATTTTATGTGGATATAGATGGAGAAAATTTTTAATGTGACAATTGTTAAAAATTGAAATTTTATTTTTTCTGATAAAATAATTCATTTAAATATATATTATTATATTTTAATAATATAATAATGGTGATATTTTTACAACGAATGTGGGATATATGAGTATACGAGGAGGAAGAGTATTTTGTTGCAATAAATGTTTAAAACATGTTAAACATGTCTGCGGACCCCATTTATTGAATTGAAATTTGATTATAGCCTCTAAAATCACCCGTTTATGGATTTCGGTCAATTTCTGTTGGGAATTTAGAAAACTTTCTTCTGTAAAGTTGTAGAGAATTGAATTTCCTATAAAAACTCATGAGATTCGAATTTTCTGATAAAAGGGCTATTTATTGTGAATTATTGAAGTTCAAGCTCAAAATAATTAATTTTGGAAGTTTAAATTATTTTAAATTAGAAAAACGTTTTTTTTATTTTCTTCTAGAAGGTTGGCATGTGTGAATTGCTTTGAGATTCAGATTTCAAAGAATACGTATAATATTTTTATAAATATTAATATTTTATTAAATTTTACTGCTTTTAATTGTTCTAAGCAATTTCCTATAAATAGTGCTTAGGTTAGAATTGAAAATCACACCAGAAAATCAAGTTTTCTCTCTATATTATCGAGTTATTCTTGTGAGTATTTTGAGTATACTTTGAGTATTGCTATATGGTGAAAGTTCAAGATATAGTCTATATCCAGTATTCCAGTTAGAAGTACTGATCTTTCGAGGTAAGGGATATTATTTTTTTTCGTAATGATATTATTTTTTTTTTCAATATCATTATGCTGAAATATTGATCTGAAGTTTTTTTATCAAATTTGGAACTTTTGGTGTGGAGTTACTATTCACGATATCTGACTATTCACGATATCTGACACTATTCACGAATCACGACATATTCATCGAAAAATGAAAATTTTTCTTTTCGTCCAAAATATCTATTGTGGATACTAGCTTTGATTGTATCCATGTTTTGATCATTCTTGAATTTTACACCACTATGATTATTTTTGAGGTATTTTTGGACTTGGATAAAACAAAGTACGAATCCTTAATCCTTAATCCTTGTCATTTTGTTTCACTGGATTCGTTTCTTTAAAAAAATAAATATTTTTCATCATCCTCAGTCTTAAAAGATGAATGATTTATGATGAATATCTTTGGCTCAGAAGTGCAAAAGATGAATGATTTCGATGAATATCTTTGGCCGTGGTGCAAAGATGAGCAGATGTTTAGATGAACACGACTAATCTGGTGAATGTCCTCGGCTCCTTTTTGTAGTGCAAGGATGAATATTTGATCCCGTATACATATTGATTGATGTTACAGGGGATAAAAATAGACGATGAACTTTAAAATTCATACATAGAAGATAGTAGTTTGCATTCTCTACTTAACTCTTCTAATGAATTATCATTTCATTGCGAATATTGATTTAAAACTTGTTTGTCTATTGTATTCTATTATATTTTCCTGTTGAAGACTAACGATAATTTTGTTGTATATTATCTTAGTCATAATATTCTTTTTTGGGCTAGTCGAGCTCACCCTTTTCCTTTTTGTTCCATTTTTCTTCTCGTGGAGGCGAGAATATAGCAAAATGCAGTCGGGTATGGAATGAAAGTTCTAGGAGAGTTGTTTAGTAGTCCTCACCATTGTTGTAAAATAATGTATCAATAATTATGATGAGGATTTATTTGTATGTGGATATTGTCTAGATGGCAATATCTCAGATTTAAACTCACGCTTTACTATTGTAATAATAAAGTTGTAGTTGTTTCATGCAGTGTGTATTGACAACTCGAATGGGGGATGTAGACCTATTTTGGGGTGTCACAACTGGTATCGAGCTTAGGATATGATCTCCGCGTAGATCGGGAATAGAACTAGGAGGGAGAGACGAAAAATCCTTCGCTAGTGTGTCCTACCTAAGCTTATTTGATAGTTGGTCAAGATATAGGGATATTATGTGATATATTGATTTCCTTAATTAACCCTTATTTTATGATGATGATTTGAGAATGTCGAATCGAGAATATTAACAATGGAAATGAGACCGTGGAGACGCTGTACTCACCAACGAGGAGAACGTCAACAGTGGCAATATTCCTCATGTGAACAACACCACCAAGCGAGATGATGAACGAGGGATATTTAGAAGCTTTTTGCGATTTCATGCAAAATCGACGAGGAGACTCGTGTTCAAAACATAGGAGAAATGATAGCAATTCACGGGTTGTCACAACCCAGCAAAAAGAGTTGGGACCACGAATTTTAAGGAAAGCCGTTGATCCGATCATGGCGAAACATGGGTCAAGCAAATTACCAAGATATTCGATGTCTTGGGATGCACAGAGAATGAAGGTTCCATTCGCCACCTTTATGTTCCGTGGCGGGCGCAGCGTACTATCGGTGGAGTCTCAGAAGCGCACTCCATCCAAATTAAGGCCAAAGATGTCTTGGGAGACGTTTGAGAACTATTTAATGACAAATACTTTCCGAAAGTGTTCGCTCATATGAAGGAAGTGGAGTTTATTAGACCGGAGCGAGAACAACATGATTTGGTGTCTCGATGAGGCGAAATTTGCAGAGTTATCGTGTTTGCACCTCATTTGGTGGAGAATGAGGAACGTGTGACGCGGATGTTTCGAGAGGTTTGAAACCCCAGATACGTCGATATCTCATCTCTCATAAATTTTCTCTATTAAGATGTTGTTAACAGGGCTCAATTGTTAGAAGCGAGATAACGAGTACGGCCAACCGAGGTACCACAATCGTGGATCATACCCTAGATAAGCGATCAACAAAACAACAATAATCGGTGGAGAAAGAAAAGGCGGACAAAATGGTAACCACTCTGGTGGTAATCATGGCCATGAAAATAGAAGAAGCGAGTCAGAGGAGATTTTAAAAAGAGGAGATTCAACAACGACCATGTGAAGACGATTGCCGGTGAAAAGAATCGTTTCCAAGGAGGAAACGACCACCGGCCATATGCTATAAATGCGGAAAGAGGGACATATCCGTCCAAACCGCCTACAACAGCCTGTGTATGCTATAATTGTGGAAAGGAAGGACATGTCGCCGAGATTACACTGATAATAAACCTAGTTCAATGGGGACGGTGACTCAAAAGATCGTCCCTGTAAAAGTCAAAGTTAACGGTTCTGGAAGAGCGTTTGTTGTGGACCGGTCAAAATGCGAGGAACCCAAACGAGGTGATCACGGGTAAGCTATTTATAAATTCTTGTGAAGTTTATACTTTACTAGATACCGTCTTACCCATTCATTTATCTCTCCCGCTTGTGCTCAACGCTTAAACTTGACTCGGAGAAATTAGACTTTGACCTATCTGTGGAAACTCCGTTAGAGAAACTTTCATCACATCCATCGCTTATAAATCTTGTCTAATCCATGTTGGCACCCTTATCTTACCCGTTGACCTTATCTCTTTAAAGATACTTGCTTTTGATGTGATTTTAGGGATTGATTGGTTAACTACTCATCATGCTAAAATTGATTGTTTTCGTAAGGTTGTTAGCTTTCATATTCCTAAACAACCTTTGTTGTTCAATTCAAGCAACTAAACCATTAAAATCAATCATCGCATATCTAATCATAAAGCTATTCGTTTATTAAAAAACCGGATGTCAAGCTTTCTTAGCCCATGTTATGGATTTGAATAAAGACACGCCAAAATTGAATAATATTCCTCGTTGTTATTAACTTTCCGACGATTTCAAGAAGAACTTCCCAGCCTACCCCGAACGTGAAGTTGAATTCTTTATCGACCTTTCGAACCCGGTACAAAGCCCATTTCTAAAACCCCATATCGAATGGCTCCTATTGAACTTCAGAGTTAAAGGTCCAACTACAGGAGTTGTTGGACATTGGTTTCATTCGTCCCAAGACATCTCTTTGGGGTGCTCCTGCTTTATTTGTAAAGAAGAAAGACGGGAGTATGCGACTTTGTATTGACTATCGGAATTGAACCATGTCACTATCAAGAATATGTATCCTCTACCTCGTATTGATGACTTGTTTGACCAGATTCACGAGGAGCACAATTCTTTTCAAAATCGATCTTAGCTTACGGATATCATCAATGAAGATTAGAATCGAGGATATTCCAAAGACGCCTTTAGAACTTCGATACGGGCATTATGAATTCTTAGTTATGTCTTTCGGATTGACTAATGCTCCTGCTGGCTTTTTCATGGATATGATGAACCGAGTATTCAAAGAGTATTTGGATCGGTTCGTTGTTGTCTTTATTGATGACATCCTCATATATTCCAAAAGTCATGAAGATCATGAGCACCATTTGAAGTCGGTACTCCAAAGGCTTCGTGAAAACAAGCTTTATGCCAAGTTAAAGAAATGCGAGTTCGCTTGAGGAAGTAGCATTTCTTGGGCATGTGGTGTCAAAACATGGAGTATCTGTTGACCCGTGAAGATTGAAGCAATACAAAGTTAGAGCAACCAAGTCGGTGGATCAAGACGTAGCTTTTTGGGCTTAAATTGGTTATTATCGGAGATTCGTGGAAGGGTTTTCTCGAATCGCTACTCCGTTAACTCATCTAACTCGGAAGGATACAAAATTTGTTTGGAGCGAAGAGTGCGAGAAGAGTTTCCAAGAGCTTAAAAGGAGACTTATTTCGGCACCTGTTCTAACAATACCATCTGGTTCGGATGGATTTGTTATCTACAACGATGCTTCGGGCAAAGGGTTAGGATGTGTTCTCATGCAACGTGGGAAAGTCATAGCCTATGCCTCGCGACAACTTAAAGAATATGAGAGGAATTATCCTACTCATGATCTAGAGTTAGCGGCATCGTTTGCTAAAAAGATCCGGAGGCACTATCTATATGGAGAGAAAGTGGAGATATATTCGGACCATAAAAGCCTTAAATATTTCTTCACTCAAAAAAGAACTTAACATCTTGCAAATGACGTTGGCTCGAGCTATTGAAAGACTACGACCACACTATTCAATACCATCCCGAAAAGCGAACGGTAATGACGCATTGAGTAAAGATCATATCACAGAACGAGTGCGATGATGTCAAATATACGCATAGAGCCAACTTTAATAGAAAAAGTTAAGGTTGCTCAAGCCAATCTTGACTTGGAGTGATGCATATGAAGAAGAAAGTACAAGAAGGAGCTATTCCTAAGCGAGAATTGATGAAGAAGGAATACTTCGAGTCCACTCGCACTTTGTGTTCCTAACGATTCGATTTGAAGTACAAGATTATGATGGAGGCACACAATACACCATTTGCAATCCATCCGGAAGTACTAAAATGTATCGTGATCTTCGACATACATTTTGGTGGAACAATATGAAGAGAGAGATTGCAAAGTTTATCTCAACATGTTTAACTTGTCAACGTGTAAAGCGCAGAGCATCAAGTGCCTAAGGGACCATTGCAACCACTTGAGATTCCGAAATGGAAGTGGGAACACATTACCATGGATTTCGTTCACGGACTTCCACGGTTTCACAAGGCATAAATGCTATTTGGGTTATTGTTGATAGATTAACCAAGTCCGCTCATTTCTTGCCAATCACGGAGACTTATTCCTTGAACGTCTTGCTCAAAATGTACGTAAATGAGATTGTGAGATTGCATGGCATGCCAAGATCCATAGTTTGGGATCGTGACCCAAGATTCACTTCAAGATTTTGGGTTAGCTTGCAAAAAGCTATGGATGCGGATTTAAGATTCGATTCGGCAGATACCATCCTCAAACAGACGGACAATCGGAGAGGACTATTCAAACTCTTGAAGATTTATTAAGACTCTGTGTCCTGACTTCAAGGGCGGTTGGATAAGTATTTACCATTGGTGGAATTCTCCTACAACAACATTATCGAGCAAGTATAGGTGTGGCCCCATTCAAGCATTATATGGACGAAAAGTGTCGCTCTCCAATATGTTGGGATGAGGTGGGTGAAGCAACATTGTTGGGGACCCGAGTTAAGACGTGTGACTCACCGAAAAGATCCAAATGATTCGACAACGTATACAAACGGCACAAGATCGACAAAAAGAGTTATGCGGATCTTCATCGAAAGGATGTGGAATTTAGTATAGGGATCATGTATTGTTGCGTGTTGCCCCATGGAAGGGAGTTACAAGATTCGGGAAGAGAGGAAAGCTCAATCCACGATTTATTGGTCCATTTCAAATTCTTGACCGAGTAGGAAATGTAGCCTATAGACTCGCGTTACCTCCAAGTATGTCTCGTGTTCATAATGTGTTTCACATATATCTCATATTTCAGTAAATATGTGAAAGACCGAATCACGTTATTGAGTTAGAACCGATTTAGATATGCAAATATTTCAAAATAAGCAAGTGGTTATAAAATATTCATTGTTGTCGGGAATATTCGTTTGGTCGTGGAATATTCGCATTGTCAGGAATATTAAATGCGACCACAGCGCAAATGCAATGTAGGCCCCATAAAAAAAAAGCGATTGGAGGAAAAAAATGACAAATATAAGTTGTTTAAAAATAACGGCGTAGTTATTCTGATTTACTACTATTGGAATACCCGTTGGTTAAAACATACGCGTTGTTGAATCGGTAGACACTGTATTGCACCAATTATTGACTCTTACGTGAAAGCACTACTTTCTCAATAATGGTTACGATAATTCTTATTGCTCAAAGTTTTATTTTATTGATTCAATAATTGCTGCGTTGTTATTTTATATTCTTTGTTGTTTTAATAATTGTCATTACACAAGATTTTTTCATCATCGAAACAATAATTCATATTATCCTAATAATATTATTAGATAACATTATTGGCAATGTCTAGAAAGTTCATCTAAGGAGAGGTTTGGTCACCTAATTGCCGCCAAATGAAGGAGAAATTCTTATCGAAAGCCCCTCTTTCCTGAACCGCACGTCACAATATTGTGATTACATAATATTATTTGTGAATAATTAATTATTGATTCATATGATGAGGAAAATATTGATTTTATGTGGATATAGATGGAGAAAATTTTTAATGTGACAATTGTTAAAAATTGAAATTTTATTTTTTTTCTGATAAAATAATTCATTTAAATATATATTATTATATTTTAATAATATAATAATGGTGATATTTTTACAACGAATGTGGGATATATGAGTATACGAGGAGGAAGAGTATTTTTGTTGCAATAAATGTTTAAAACATGTTAAACATGTCGGTGGACCCCATTTATCGATTGAAATTTGATTATAAATTCTAAAATCACCCGTTTATGGATTTCGGTCAATTTCTGTTGGGAATTTAGAAAACTTTCTTCTGCAAAGTTGTAGAGAATTGAATTTCCTATAAAACTCATGAGATTCAATTTTCTGATAAAAGGGCTATTTATTGTGAATTATTGAAGTTCAAGCTCAAAATAATTAATTTTGGAAGTTTAAATTATTTTAAATTAGAAAACGTTTTTTTATTTTCTTCTAGAAGGTTGGCATGTGTGAATTGCTTGAGATTCAGATTTCAAAGAATACGTATAATATTTTTATAAATATTAATATTTTATTAAATTTTACTTTTTGGTGTTCTAAGCGATTTCCTATAAATAGGTCTTGGGTTAGAATTGAAAATCACACCGTAAATCAGTTTTCTCTCTCTATATTATCGAGCGTATTCTTGTGAGTATTTTGAGTATACTTTGAGTATTGCTATACGGTGAAAGTTCAAGATATAGTCTATATCCGATATTCCAGTTAAATCTTTATCTTTCGAGGTAAGGGATATTATTTTTTTTCGTAATGATATTATTTTTTTTTCAATATCATTATCTTTGAAATATTGATCTGAAGTTTTTATCAAATTTGGAACTTTTGGTGTCTGAGTTACTTATTCACGATACTGAGACTATTCACGATATCTGACCTTATTCACGAATCGACCTTATTCATCGAAAAATGAAAATTTTTCTTTTCGTCCAAAATATCTATTGTGGATACTAGCTTTGATTGTATCCATGTTTTGATCATTCTTGAATTTTACACCACTATGATTATTTTTGAGGTATTTTTGGACTTGGATAAAACAAAGTACTGAATCCTTAATCCTTAATCCTTGTCATTTTGTTTCAATTGGATTCGTTTTTTTAAAAATAAATATTTTCATCATCCTCGGTCTTAAAAGATGAATGATTTATGATGAATATCTTTGGCCCAGAGTGCAAAGATGAATGATTTCGATGAATATCTTTGGCCCGTAGTGCAAAGATGAATGATTTCGATGAATATCTTTGGCCCGTAGTGCAAAAGATGAATGATGTTTAGATGAACATGACCAATCGGTGAATGTCCTTGGCACGTAGTGCAAGGATGAATATTTGATCCCGATACATATTGATTGATGTTACAGGGATAAAATAGATTTATGAACTTTAAAATTCATACATAGAAGATAGTAGTTTGCATTCTCTACTTAACTCTTCTAATGAATTATTATTTCCGTGCTGAATATTGATTTAAAACTTGTTGTCTATTGTATTCTATTATATTTTTCCTGTTGAAGACTAACGATAATTTTGTTGTATATTATCTTAGTCATAATATTCTTTTCTTTGGGCTAGTCAGCTCACCCTTTTCCTTTTTGTTCCATTTTTCTTCTCGTGAGGCGAGAATATAGCAAGTACTTAGTCGGGGTATGGAATGAAAGTTCTAGGGAGAGTTGTTTAGTAGTCCTCACCATTGTTGTAAAATAATGTATCAATAATTATGATGAGGATTTATTTGTATGTGGATATTGTCTAGATGGCAATATCTGTATTTAAACTCACAGTTTTACTATTGTAATAATAAAGTTGTAGTTGTTTCTGTACCGTGTATTGACAACTCAGAATGGGGGATGTAGACCTATTTTGGGGGTGTCACATATTACATGTAACAAATGGATTTTTTAAGACATGATTTCGAGTGACCAAAAATCCTGAAAAATCATGCAAACTAGTTTAACCTAACTTTTGAGAAAATCATGATTTTGATTCTAGCATGCATGGGTTTGATTCCTATTATCCAGACCACTTCTAATAACATATATATACATGTTACAATAATTCATTTCTCTAACTTTTCATGTTTTGATCAAATTAGCAACTAAGAGGCATAATATCAAACACTTAGCATGCATGGCATAACTCTTTGGATTTTTAAAGCATACATGGCATGATTTGTCCAGCACTTATGTTCTTACTACACCATAACAATCAGACCACAATTACACAACATCACATACTCCAAAACAAACCATTTATAAAGGTCTCATATGCATATTCTCTCATAGTTTTGGAAGAACATAGAGAATGGGTTCATAGCTTACCTCTTTTGCGAATTCCTCTTGATTTAATCTGTTAGAGACTCACTCCTTGCTTGCTTAGACTCTCCAAAATCTCCAGAAATCACAACAACATCTATTACTCTAAATTTTTCTTTCTTTTTGTATCTTGGTGGAATTTTTGCAAAGTGAAACATTTTTTTGTTGGGTGTATATATATATAACTTGATAGAGATGCTCTCTCCAAATTTCTTCACCACTCCCATCATCGATATACATGCATAATTATCCCACTTTAATATAGTTATTGGGGGAAGTTAGGAACATGAAAAGGTTTCTTTATTATGTATGGTTTAATAAGGAGTTATCACTTTTCTTCCTCCTTATTGCTATATATCTGAATATACTCTCCTCCTTGTCCCATATTATGTGTCACAAGACCCCACCAAATTTCCGTCCAATTAAACAAATGCATTATAATGTTATTTTAATCATTTAAATACCGATTTTGACCGTTTTGCCCTCCGTAGCCACACGTGTCGATACTTATATCGATTCCTACTAAAGTCGACGTCCCGGACGTCATGGAACTCTCCGTTTTGTCAAACTCAACTTCAAAATTCGTAGTTGACAATTCGTCGCTCCAAAGTGTGTTTGGGCTAAATTTAGATAATATTATATCTAATAAAGTTCCAAGAGAAGAGATTTGACTGTATATGATATTTTACGTCATGAAACTTCCAAGTCTATATTATCATCTAGCGTTTATCGCTACAATACACATATGCAGAAATAATTATTTTATTACATAACCATTAGCATCACTTCATCTTGAACTTTCCCTTATCCTTGCCCGAACCCTCAGCCTTCTCTTCCTTAACTGAAAGGTTTAAACAAGAATGAGCACAAATTTCCCAACAAGTATACGGAATAAATGGGAAATATACATCGTGGATAAAGGCATTTGAATTACTAGATCTCAACAACAAAGATTATCAAGTGTTAAAGAAGAACATCAAGAATAAGAATTTAAGAATTTTCAATATCATACTAAGGGTGTAGATCATGTAACGATCTCTCTGTAAAATGCGCTGTGATCGACCCATTGTACCTACGTTGTGCACAAGTATTAAGTTTTAAAATTCACATGTAAGCGAAATGGGACTATTTGCCTCGACATCCGCTTTTCCCGCTTATTCGGGTTGTTCATCTTAGTAATCATATGAGACCGCACTCAAAGCAATTTGGATCGGTAAACATTTAATAACCCGAAAGATTTGTTTTAAATCACTTTTCCATCAATAAATACTAGCCAAAACAAAGGCCGAGAACATACTTAGAAACAATTCGATAATGAAATGAAATTTAAACATATGGCGCTTAAAATAATAACCAATAATCATCGATAAGCTTTGCAAGATAATTGAAGTTTGTATGACTTTTCAACGAAGAAACTTGCAAATAAATAACTAACATAAGTCCAATACTTACCCTTACTGCGATAATATTAGTAAGGATTTAATAAATACCCAAAAGAAATTAGGGTTAGAAAACTTGCACGATAAGCCTGCTACAATTAACGCTAGCGATTAACCTTCACATAACCTAGTCACATGTGTCTCGTTAATCACCATTCATACACAATCTAGTTTGAAGTAAAAGGGTCTCCTATTGAATATGGTATAAACATCATAATAGAATATATTTAGAAAATATATGCCACCCATTTTAGATATCATAGGCAATTTCAAAATGTAACTTAAAAATGCCCAAACATATATGCTTTTTATATTTTTTTCTCGACTTTTACCATACCTCGCTAAAATAGTCATAACTAATTCGTTTTAAAACATTTTTGAGCGATTAATGCGCCCACGCCGAAGCTAACTTCTGGGGCTACAACCTTCGTTCATGGACCATCTTCAAATTCCAAGCACAAAATTCCGTAAAATCCGTGCAAGGAGATCGCCTCCGAATTTGTTGGATGATTTGACGCAACTACTTTGAAAAGTCATAACTCCTTGCTCAAGTCGAATTAGTCCATTCGGAATCTATGGAAAGCTTATTCAAGGTACTATAATAACCCAAAAGCCCAAAATTTTCTCGAAACCGTAGCTATCCCCCGAATTTGTCCTTAGGATCAGCAGCTCACAATTTTTTAGGTTTCTAACATGTTTATTGTCATGATCAGCATTTATTTTCATATCTCACTCAATATAGCTTCGATCCAAATGAAATTTGGACATGTTATACCTCATGTTACATACTATTTTACAAAATTATTACATGCAACAAATGGATTATCTAAGACATAATTTCGAGTGACCAAAAATCCTGAAAAATCATGCAAACTAGTTTAACCCAACTTTTGAGAAAATCGTGATTTTGATTCTAGCATGCATGGATTTGATTCCTACTATCCAGACCACATTTACTGACATATATATACATGTTACAACAATTCATTTCTCTAACTTTTCGTGTTTTGATCAAATTAGCAACTAAGAGGCATAATATCAAACACTTAGCATGCAAGGCATAACTCTTTGGATTTTTAAAGCATACATGGCATGATTTGTCCAGAACTTATGTTCTTATTACACCATAACAATCAGACCACAATTACCCAACATCACATACTCCAAAACAAACCATTTATAAAGGTCTCCTATGCATATTCTCTCATAGTTTTGGAAGAACATAGAGAATGGGTTCATAGCTTACCTCTTTGGCGAATTCCTCTTGATTTAATCTATTAGAGACTCACTCCTTGCTTGCTTAGACTCTCCAAAATCTCCAGAAATCACACAACATCTATTACTCTCAATATTTTCTTTTCTTTTCTTTATTTTTGCTTTCTAGTTAGAAAGTTGTTATGAAAGGAAGAAGAGGCTTAGATGGAATGTATATACCTCATATATAGTGTAATGAAACTGAAATCTCCAGCCCATTACAACTCCCCCATGATCAAATATCATTACCCTCACAATTCATTAGGCTAATTATGGGTACGAGTTAAGAAAATGAAAGGTTTTTGTTTAATAACACAAGAGTAACCCCCCCTCCGTCAATAATCCTTATAGTACGTATACTCCCTCCCTTGTCCCATATAGATTGTCACAAGAACTCCCAGCTTCTGAACTTCATGTAAATAAAAACATTATTTTAATCATTTAATCAATTAACAAGTATTTTGACCATTTTGCCCTCCGTAGTCAAACGTGTCGATACTTATATCGATTCCTACTAAAGTCGACATCCCGGACGTCATGGAACTCTCCGTTTCATCAAACTCAACTTCAAAATTCGTAGTTGACAATTCGTCGCTCCAAAGTGTGATTGGGCTAAATTTAAGATAATATTATATCTAATAAGGTTCCAAGAGAATAGATTTGACTGTATGTGATGTTTTACGTCATGAAACTTCCAAGTCCATATATCTATAAATAAGAGCATTGTAAAAGAGAATGGTGGATATATAAAATATTATGAGGCATGTCTCATTTTCGTGACACATTTAAAAATATTATGAGACATGTCTCGGTTTAAGTGACACATTTTTGTGGTTACTGATCTATCTCGCCTAATTTCGACGTTTTGACTCAAATACGCAGCATCAAGGTCTCTAAATTCCGCTCCAAACTCAAACTTATATTTGTAAGTCATCCCACGAAATTAATTAGAATTAATTCCATCCTTAACCAATTTAAATAATTGGCCTAACTGTAATAACCATTAATATGCATCTTATCACATAACATATAATAAAATAAATAATTCATCTAAAAATAATTTTCACATAAGAATTTCACATAAGTTTGTTTATTGAAATTGTTTAATTACATGGAAAAATCTAGGATATTACATTCACCTCCCCCTATAAGGATTCCGTCCTCTAATCACCAAAACCCTACCTTACCTGTGTTTTCATCAAATCTCTTCGTTGAATAACTTCAACACATTACCTTAATATAGGTTTTATATTTTCTACTCCCACCATTCTTGATAATAAATTTTTGTACGCTTTTTATTTCATAACATTTACTTAGACTCAATTATATTTGAGTATTACATATTCTTTGACCGCTCATTATCTTTCCCTAAGGATCATTATCATATACTATATTCTCAAACTCTCGGGACATTACATTCACCCTTCTTCTAAGAATTTCGTCCTCGAATTTTTTTTTTTTTTACTTACTAATTTCATTCATTCCATTTATCAAAATAGATTTTATGTTAATATCTATTCATTCATTAGGTTCTATGACCAAATTCTTTCTACTACGGATCTTTCTAAGATCATCATATTCCTCACCTCATCCTCTTTTTTAAGAGTTTCACATTTCTCTTCTTTACGAAATTTCATTTCTTTCTTGAAATTATTATGTTTTGCTTAATTGTCTCATCCTTTCCACTTTCACCTTTCAGAATAACAAGAATCTTCCTCAATTGCTCAATAATTGGGAAGCGATATGAATAACATGAATTTAAAAGTTTTCGAATCATGTTGAAGGGTCATAAGACCTTGAACTACGTCCCTAGGTTATCAAGTATCTCGACTTGAACCTTTAACAAATGATCGTAAAGACTATACGGACCTTGAACTCTTCTCCGTGTTTAATGAAGGCATCACCACCATAAACCCATCTTTAACGTAATGTATAACAATCACACAGATCGAAAACATTCTCTGCAAGTACTCTAGGTGATCAAATTTATCGTACTCCTACGTCGTGCACAACGTATTACATCTTAACATCGTAACGACTATATGCGTTACTTTCGGAACCATTGTCTCCGATAACATGTCCCCTTTTTACAGGGTTGTTCACCTCATCTTTTCAACATCTGAATCCGCACCAAAATAATTTGATTTGGCATAACTTCTCAAGAAATACTTGAATTTCATGAACATCTTTCAATATTTGTCTTGCTGAATCAAATAGCATAGACTTCTACAACAATTCGGACATCAATCAAAATATACATATACACGTATATATATATTCTCATATCTTAAAGAAACCTCAAAAATCTTTTTATGACGCTTATGATACCGCATCTTTGTATTTACAAATTCGCTTGAGGATTCCGTCATCATTTATGACTTTGTCATACTACATCATACCATAGTGGGTGACAATCCTTAGATCACATCCAACAATAAAAATTTCGCATTGATAACTCCATCGTTTTTATCATCTTTGCACTGTGTTCCATGATGCATTAATGATATAAAATATATTTTGATATTTTCAAATCATTTTCGTCTAGCCGAAACAATTAGCATAGACTATTCTTTAAATAGTTCAAAAATATTTGAAAATCGGTTTTAGTGATATCATATCTCAACAGGTAACGATGTGTCAGTGTCCCAAAGTCCACACATACACATTTGTCACCATGCGTTGAGAGTAAAAATTCATTTTAAAAAGGCACATAGTGCGAATTTAGCTTGATGTCAAAAATTTAAAGTCTAGCATAGCTAGAAGATTTGGAAAAACTTATGTCTCCACTTTTTATACTGATCCATTGCTTAATAATTCTATCTATTCCCATAACCCTTAATTCTTCATTCATAACTTAATTATACCCTAGTTCGTCAAACTTACCGCACATTGGAAGTTCAGGACTTGCCACAATAATATGAGTTTAAGAACTTATCCTAGTCAGACCATAGGCGTCCATTCGCTGAGGGTTCAAAACATACCATATTATTATGAGTCACGAACTTACCATATGCATTAGTTTTAAGAACCGCGCCTAATCCTAATAATATATGTCTAATCTTAATAGTTTCTAACTATCAAATATACATATGAGAAAAGAATCACCTTTTCGTCACATATACATTGATAGCGCGACACCAACATTTCAATGATTATCAATATGATAAACTGAGTGCAAGCACAAAACCCTTTCCCATACAAAGATTTGTACAACTCAGCCGTCACATGAGTCCTCAATTGAAATCCTACCTAACTCTATCTTACTCTTAACTTGTTCTTTGCTCGATACGAATTCCTCGTATCACATTATCTATAACTCCTCATGAGTTTATCTTGTACTATTTCATAGTACATTACCTTCATAGCATCAAGCTATAATTATTCAAACATTACAGACCATCTTTCTTCTATAACATAAACAGATCACGTCGTGATCTTATTCTATTATCATATTCCTTAAAATTCTTTTCTTAACTCGTGATCGTTTTATTTTACGATTCTCTTTCTTTCCTTTCATTTACGACATTATTCGTTATCTTTGTTATTGGAGTTAGGTAACTCCCATTCCTTATCTACATATATCTTCAAGATTCTTCTTTGAATCGATTATATAACAATTCCTGCTTTAAGAATTTCCAACTTCATTTACATTGCTCAAAATTCCAATCGAGTTCCACATTTTCATCATATATATCCATTTTCTATACTTGGTACACATCGAGTCTCTAACAGTTTTCATATGGTACGCAAAGTGGTTTCCCACAAACAACCAACAAACTAGGTTCCGAGTTACTAGTTCGTATATACCTCCGCTCTATGAAGGAATCGTTTAGCCCAGATACCATACATCAACCATTAAAGAGTACAATTATACCATACTTAAATATAACCTTTTTTATTCTTAACTTCGTTACCAATCTCTTCTTATAGACATTGTCTATTTGTTACCACCTTACATTCTTATTATTAGAGTTGGGTAACTCCATAACTCTGCGAGATTCTTCTTTGAATCCTCTTACGCATGTTTTCATCCCTTCTTTATAAATTTCTTAAATTACTTCTTATTGTTCAAACTCTATTTGAGTGTATTCGTTCATTATCTTCACCTCTCTTCTCTAAGTTTATAGCCTAAGGTACTCCTACCTAAGGTTTATAACCTACAGCTTTGATACCAACTTGTGACGCCCCCAAATCCGTGTAATCATCGATTACAAAACTTGGTGCTCACGATACAACATACACCATCATCTAACTAAGTAAACCTTAACAATAAGGAATAATAATATTAACTATTACATAATTATTCAAAATAAAATCCCAAGTCTTTATAACCTTAAAACATACTCGCAACTTAGTCTTAGTGTTTATCGCTACAATACACATATGCTAAATAATTATTTTATTACATAACCATTAGCATCATCACTTCATCTTGGACTTTCCTTTGTCCTCGCCTCGAACCTCACCTTCTCTCATCCTTAACCGAAAAGGTTTAAACAACAATGAGCACAAATTGCCCAAAGAAGTATACTAATAAATGGGAAATATACATCCGGATAAAGGCATTTGAATTACTAGATCTCAACAATTGAAAGATTATCAAGTGTTAAAGAAGAACATCAAGAATAAGAATTTAAGAATTTTCAATATCATACTAAGGGGTGTAGATCAGAAACGATCTCTCTGCAAGTACGCCAGTGATCACCCATTGTACCTTCTACGTTGTGCACAAGTATTAAGTTTTAAGTTTGATAAACGAAATGGGACTATTTGCCCGACATCTGTTTGCCGCTTATTCGGGTTGTTCATCTTAGTAATCATGTAAGACCGCACCAAAGCAATTTGGATCGGTAAACATTTAATAGCTTTTAAAGATTTGTTTTAAATCACTTTTACCATCAATAAAAACTAGCTTAAAAACAAAGGTCGTGAACATACTTAGAATAGGTTCGATAATGAAATGAAATTTAAACATATGGCGCTTAAAATAATAACCGAATAATCATCGATAAGCTTGCAAGATAATTGAAGTTTGTATGACTTTTCAACGAAGAAACTCGCATTTAATAAATAACTAACACAAGTCCAATACTTACCCTTATCATGATAATATTAGTAAGGATTTAATAAATACCCAAAAGAAATTAGGGTTAGAAACTTGCCTGATACGCTCGCTATAATTAACGCTAAATATTAACCTTCACATAACCTAATCACACGTGTCATTAATCACCATTCATACACAATCTAGTTTGAAGTAAAATGGTCTCTTATTGGATATGCTATAAACATCATAATAGAATATATTTAGAAAATATATGCCACCCATTTTAGATATCATAGGCAAATTTAAAATGTAACTTAAAAATGCCCAAACATAACAGCTTTTTACATTTTTTTTCTCGACTTTACCATGCCTCGCTAAAACAAATAAAAACTAATTCGCTTTTAAAACATTTTTGAGCGATTCTTGCGCCACACGCAAGCTAACTTCTGGTACTACAACTTTCGTTCATGGACCATCTTCAAATTCCAAGTACAAAATTCCAAAAAATCCGTGCAAGGAGACTGCTCCGAATTTGTTGGACAGATTTGACGCAACTACTTTGAAAAGTCATAACTCCTTGCTCCGAAGTCTGAATTAGTCCGTTCCGGAGTCTATGAGAAGCTTAATTAGTGTACTATATTAACCCAAAAGCCCAAAATTTTTTAGAAACTGTAGCTAGTCCCGAATTTGTCCTTAGGGTCAGCAGTTCATAATTTTTTTTTGGTTTCTAAATGTTTATTTCTGCGACCTTACGATTTTCATATCTCACTCAATATAACTTCGATCCGAATGAAATTTGGACATATTATATCTCATGCTACATACTATTTTACAAAAATTATTACATGCAACAAATGGATTATCTAAGACATGATTTTGAGTGACCAAAAATCCTGAAAAATCATGCAAACTAGTTTAACCCAACTTTTGAGAAAATCATGATTTTGATTCTAGCATGAATGGATTTGATTCCTACAGTCCAGACCACATTTACTAACATATATATACATGTTACATCAATTCATTTCTCTAACTTTTCATGTTTTGATCAAATTAGCAACTAAGAGGCATAATATCAAACACTTAGCATGCAAGGCATAACTCTTTGGATTTTAATGCATACATGGCATGATTTGTCCAGAACTTATGTTCTTATTACACCATAACAATCAGACCACAATTACACAACATCACATACTCCAAAACAAACCATTTATAAAGGTCTCCTATGCATATTCTCTCATAGTTTTGTAAGAACATAGAGAATGGGTTCATAGTTTACCTCTTTAGCTAATTCCTCTTGATTTAATCATTAGAGACTCACTCCTTGCTTGCTTAGACTCTCCAAAATCTCCGTAAATCACCACAACATCTATTACTCTCAATTTCTTTTTCTTTTTGTATCTTCGTGGAATTTTTGCAAAGTGAAACATTTTTTTGTTGGGTGTATATATATATAACTTAATAGAATTTGCTTCTCCAAATTTCTTCACCACTCCCATCATCAGGCCACATGCATAATTATCCCACTTGAATATAGTTATGGGGGGAGTTAGGAACATGAAAAGGTTTGCTTATTATGTATGGTTTAATAAGGAGTTATCACATTTCTTCCTCCTTATTGCTATATACGAATATACTATCCCTCCTTATCCCATATTATGTATCACAAGACCCCACCAGCTGCTGTCCAATTAAACAAATGCATTATAATGTTATTTTAATCATTTAAATACTAATTTTGACCGTTTTGCCCTCCGTAGCCAAACGTGTCGATACTTATATCGATTCCTACTAAAGTCGACGTCCCAAACGTTATGGAACTCTTCGTTTCGTCAAACTCAACTTCAAAATTCGTAGTTGACAATTCGTCGCTCCAAAGTGTGCTTGGGCTAAATTTAAGGTAATATTATATCTAATAAAGTTCCAAGAGAAGAGATTTGACTGTATGTGATATTTTAAGTCATGAAACTTCCAAGTCCATATATCTATAAATAAGAACATTGTAAAAGAGAATGGTGGATATATAAAAATATTATGAGGCATGTCTCATATTCGTGACACATTTAAAAATATTATGAGACATGTCTCAGTTTCGTGACACATTTTCGTGGTTACACCTATCCTCGCCTAATTTCGACGTTTTTGACTCAAATACGCAGACCGCGTCTCTAAATTCCGCTCCAAACTCAAACTTATATTTGTAAGTCATCCCACGAAATTAATTAGAATTAATTCCATCCTTAACCAATTTAAATAATTGGCCTAACCGTAACAACTATTAATATGCATCTTATCACATAACATATAATAAAATAAATAATTCATCTAAAAATAATTGTCACATAAGAATTTCACATAAGTTTGTTTATTGAAATTGTTTAATTACATGGAAAAATCTAGGATATTACATTCACCCTCCCTTATAAGAATTCCGTCCTTGGAATCACCGAAACCCTACCTTACCCAGGTTTTCATCAAATCTCTTCGTTGAATAACTTCAATACATTACCTTAATATAGATTTTATATTTCCTACTCCCACCATTCTTGATAATAAATTTTTGTACGTTTTATTTCATAACATTTACTTAGACTCAATTATATTTGAGTATTACATATTCTTTGACCCGTTCATTATCTTTCCCTAAGGATCATTATCATATACTATATTCTCAAACTCTCGGGACATTACAGTATGATTATGACCAGGGATTATTCGGTATAATCATGACTGTAATGTTACAAATGATGTGAAAATTAAAAGTCCTCATTGGCCCGTAGTGCATTGATGGACAGTTTTTGGAATGATTATGGCTATGGATTCTCTTCGGCCAAGGGAGCAAAGAAGAATTGTTTTATGGCATGATCAGGACCGTTGATAAAAACACGATTATCTTTAGCCCGTAGTGCATGGATAATTCGTGGTGCGTGATACTAAAGAATATCCTTGGCTTTAGTGCGGGGGATGATTTAATGATGTGGATTATTTATTGAAATGAGTCTCGGCGATAAAAGTGATGAAAAACTTTTAAATCATAAAAGATAGTAGATTCTATTCTCTACTGACTCTTTTAATGGATTGCTTGTTCATTGCAGCTTAAACTTGATGTCTGTTGTATTTTATCGGTTTAACATTGTTGGAGGCTAATGATAATTTATTCTGCATTATCTTAGTCATAATATTTCTTACTGGGCTAGTTGAGCTCACCCTTTCTTTCATTGTTCTCTTCAGGAAATGAGAACGTAGCTGGGACTAGTCGGAGAATGGAGTGATGGTCCGAGATGGTGTCTTAGTAGTCCTCACTATTCTGTAAAATAGTATGATAATAAATGTAACGAGGACTCTATTTGAGAATGGATATTGTCTAGAAGACAATATTTGTATTTAGACTCACATCATATGTTTTGTCATATTATGCATGACTGCTGTATTATTAAGTTGTATTTGAATTTTGTACCATGTATTTGGCGACTCAAAATGGGTGATGTATACCTATTTTGGGGGCGTCACAGTTGGTATCAAAGCTTAGGGATATGATCTCTGGCTAAGATGTGAGATAAGAACTAGGAGGGAGAGACGGGAATTCTTCATTAGTATGACCTACCTAAGTTTATGTGGTATTTAATTGGTCACGTGAGTATAGGGATAATATGTGATATGTTATTTAACTCTTGTTTTGTAGCAGTGTTTGGAAATGGCAGCTGAAAATGTTCACCATGGAGTTAATGAAACCGTTGAGACACCTTTAATCACTAACCAGGTTAATGTGGTGCCAGACGAAGAATAAATTAGAGATATCTACGTGGTGAGTGAAGAACTAATAGTTGCACCCGAGCTAGTTGCAGAGGTTGCAGCTGAGAGTGAGGAAGAAGAGGAAGAAGAGGAACCTGAGGAGAATTGGTTGGAAGAAATTTATAATCAAAATTTAGAATTACAAAATCGTATTCATGAGTTGGAAGAGCAGGCTGAAGAATGGCAAGCGGTTGTGGAACAGAGAGATGCAACAATTCAAAATTGTGTTACCCGATGTGCGATACTTGAACAGAAGCACTCTTCGGCATAATATAAGATATTAGAGCTGGAATCTAAGAATGCTATGATCAAAGTTCTGATGAAAGAAGAAACAACTGAACGAAGGAGAATAGATGATGCATGGGTAAAAGCTGCACGACGCGTTGATAGTGTAGAAAAAGACGTCCGATCTAATAAGGCCAAAATAGATGAAATGGATTTCTCTTTTGGATAGCAATTGGGAGAATCCAACAACGAATTCGGAATTACCCTGTGCATAGCGGTCAACCCGAATTCGATATGGATAGGAGAATAATGATTCAAATCATGGATTAGGAATATGAAGAAGCACTTAAGGGTGGAATGTACCCTATAACAAAGTCAAATCCGGTAGTTTAAGTGAGAGCGTTTGTCGAGAAACCCGAATGAAGTTATTACGAGTAAGTTAATTATAAACTCTTGCGAAGTCTATACTTTATTCGATACCAGTTCTACCACTCTTTTATTTCACCTAGTTGTGTTCAATGTTTAAAGTTAACTTTGGAGAAGTTAGACTTTGATATATCTGTTTAAACTCAGTTGGGAGAAACCTTCGTTACCTTCACTATTTATAAATCTTGTTTGATTCAAATCAACACTTTCACGCTACCTGTCGATCTTATCTCTTTGAAAATATTTGTATGGATGTGATTTTTAGAATCGATTGGTTAACTACTCATCATGGTTTTTGTAAGGTTGTTAGCTATCATACTCCTAACCAACCTGTTATGCGAATTCAAAGTAACCAAACCATTAAAGTCAATCATTGTCATATCAAGCCATAAGTAAAGAGCCCCGATCCTTTCATTGTTGACTTCCTCATGGTGGAATGCACCGCCGGACTTTCGTGGCGACATCGTGAATGAAGATGGCAAGTTGATAGGTATCATTGTGAGGTGTTATCCGGTTAAGGGATAAAAGTCACAGTTGGTATCAATGTGACGTCTTATCCAAGTCTTGGATGAGGTCACGATTTTGAATGATAATTCTATCGTTAATAAATTTCTTGGCGTATTCTTGAAGACTTCTTATCCTACCCTAGTATGGCGTGAAATCGAATTTTGTATCACCCGGTACAAAACCCATTTCTTAAACCATCAAATATTTCTTCACCTAGAATCTAACGTAATACGTGCAAAGACGTTGGCTCAAGTCATTGAAGATTACGATCGTACCATTTAATATCATTGTGGAAAAGCGAACGTGGTAGGTGACACGTTGAGTAGAAAGATCGTATCGTTCTGAGTCAAGAATATACTGGGACCCACATGAAGATAACGAATATATGAGTAGAATCGACTTTAATCGATAAAGTTAAAGCCGCTCAAACTACGCACCCGGAGCTGATGAATGTGAAGAAGAAGGTTCAAAAGGGCATTATTTCAAAAGCAAGAGTTGCTGAAGAGAGGAAATCTCAACCCTCGATTTAATTGGCCCATTTGAAATCCTCGATCGAGTAGGAACTGTGGCATATAGACTCGTTTTACCGCCAAATATGTTGCGTGTTCATAATATTTTTAACGTATCGATGTTACGTAAATATGTGGACAACCCGAACCACATTATTAATTTAGAATTGGACGAAATAGCAGATGATTTAACGTATGAGGAGATACGTGTTAAAATCTTGGATAAGAAGAATCGTATCCAACACTCAAAGGTTATACCTCAAGAGTTAGAATTTGAAATTAAGTCGAGGTATCCTCACCTGTTCGGCATACCAGGTACGTACGTAAATTTTGAGGGCGAAATTTCATAAGGAGGGGAGATTGTGAAACCCCAGATTTTATGAATAAAGAATTAATTTTCTCGAAATAATTTTTTTTTAATATTATGGTGTGAATTTGAGATAATGTTATAGTTGTGCGTAGTATTTATAAATTTTTCAAAGTATGCAAGTTGGTATATTATATTCGATTGGTCAGGGAATATTCTTTGTGTCGGAGAATATTCGTACGACGGTACAATCATTGGTGGACCCCACAACGGAATTGTTGTCGGATGGAGAAAACGACAAAAATATTTTATTAAAAATAACTATGGAAGTTTTACTGGTTGATCTTTGTTGAACTACTACTCAGTAGTAAAAGAAAAGAATGTCTGGCGTTGTTGCATAGTAGCACACGGTGTTGATTATTGATATTTATGTGAGAAGTCACTCGGTTTTTGTTCAATTATTGCTACAATAGTTCTTTGCGTAGTATCTCACATTATTTGATTCAATTATTGTTGATTTATAAGTTTTGTTTTATTCAGTATTATTAACGTAATAAAATGCGAAATATCTTTTTATATAAAATGTATACTTTATTAAAGTTATTCTATAAATAGAAAATTATTTTATTTTTCAAACTTCAACAATTCATAAAAAATAGACCGTTTATCAGAAAAATACAAATTTTATGTCCATTCTGCCTGAAATCGAATTCTCTACAACTTTGTAGTTTTGAGTTTTCCCAAATTCCAAACATAAAATATCTAAAATCCATAAACGGATGATTTTTAATACTTCCAGTCCGACAAATACTGATAAAACATATCAGCATTAATTCCTTCATTTATAACCACAAAAATAAATAAATGCATCATTTATATCAAATAAATATTTTATTATCACATAAATTAATAATTAATTATTCACAAATAATATTACAGAATCACAATTATGACAACCAGGGGGTTTCCCGGAAAGAGGGCTTTCCAATAAGGATTTCTCCTTCTCGACGCCTTGATTAGATGACCTAACCTCTCCTTGATGTAACTTTTTAGACATTGCCAATAATGTTATCTAATAATATTATTCAAAGAATATGAATTATTGATCCGATAATGAAAAATATCTTTGTGCGATGACAATTATTGAAACAATAATAATATAAACTAATAACGCATCAATTATTGAATCAATAAAATATTGAGCGAGAATTCATCGTAATAATTATTGAGTAGTGTCTTCTTACGTGCGAATCAATAATTCAACAATCTTGTATACCGCAGGTATGCTTCTCGCAACCGACGCGTATTATCAGATTTCAACCACCGTAAATCAAATGTTAACGAAATAATTACGCCTGCTATTTATAAAAACTCATACTTTGTCGTTTTCTTTCATCCAACCATTTTTCGTTATGGGTCCACAAATGACTGCCCCGTCGTACGGAGATTCCCGACAAAAATAATATTCCACGACCAAACGAATATTCCCCGATAGAAATGAATATTTTATAACCACTTGCTTATTTTGTAAACTTTGCACATTTCACCCATAACTAAAACATTATATCAAATTAACCCTTTATTAATTTAGAATAATGAATATAGGAAAATTTAATTTATTTATAATAAGTTGGGGTCTTACAACCTCCCCTCCTTATAAAATTTCGTCATCGAAATTGACGTACGTACTTCAGTGTTTTCGAGCGGTGAGGTACCTCGCTTTCATTTTCGATTCCAACTTCCAGGTCATTTCTTCAATAGCATGGTTCTTCCACAAAACCTTAACTTGTGGTATAACCTTGGTGTGAGAACCCAGATTTTATGAATAAATATTAATTTCTCTTGAAATATATTTTTAAATATTATGGTGTGAAATTGATATAATGTTATAGTTGTGGGTAGTATTTAAAAATTTTGCAAAGTACGCAAGTTGTTATATAATATTCAATTGGTCAGGAAATATTCGTTTTAACGGGGAATATTCTTTTTGTCGGGAATAATCGTATGCACGGACACAATCATTAGTGGACCCCACAACTAAGTATTATCGTAGTATTAGAAATTACATAATTATCTTTTATAAAAATAATGGCGGAGGTTTTACCGTTATCTTTGTTGAACTACCCTAAGTAAAAAGTATAAATGTCTACGTCGTTTGTATAAGAGTACACCTGTATTGATTATCGATGCTTACGTAAGAAGTCACTCAATAATACTCAATTATTGCTACGATGAATCACGCATCATATCTCTCATATTATTGATTCGATTATTGTCACAAAGATCATCATCATGCATAATATGATATATTATTAGATCAATAATTGAGATGACAAAGTTATTCATATTATTAAATTGCAATATTTACAATGTCTAGAAGTTCACAAGGAGAGGTTTGGTCACCTAATCATGGCGCCAATAGGGAGAAATCCTTATTGAAAGCCCCTCTTTCTTCTCGGAATGACACCGTTGTTAAATATTGTGAGTTATGATATTAATGATAGATAAGTTCGTGTTGATTAAAGATGAATTTGATAGTTCCATTGTGTTGAAATTATTTGTGTTAAACATTTATTTCGATAATAATTGATGTCTGGAGGTTATATTGTTCAATCGGGTATTCGGGGCACTTTTCGTGTCAGAATTACTATTCATGAATTACTATTCACGGGTTACTATTCACTAAAATTACTATTCACTCTAGTATTGTTCACTCAAGTATTTGGGACACTTTTTGTGTCGGAGTTACTATTCACCGAAATTACTATTCACTCTAGTATTGTTCACTCGAGTATTTGGGACACTTTTTGTGTCGGAGTTACTATTCATGAGTTACTATTCACGAATTACTATTCATGAGTTACTATTCACGATTCTATTCACGAGTTCTTATTCATGTGCTAATTTTTCAAATTCATTTGGATGAAATTATAATAAGAAAATCAATATGGATCGTTGATTTAAGATTTTAATAGTAACTTGTCCCTTCAATATTACCAAGAGTTAATTACCCCTTCATAAATAGTAGTTGTCCATTCAATATCACCAAGAGTTAATTACCCCTTCATAAATAATAACTTGTCCCTTCAGTTTTCCAAGGGTTATTTGTCCCTTCAGTTTTCCAAGGGTCATTTGCCCCTTTGGTGTCTCAAGAGTCATTTGCCTCTTCGCAAATAGTAGTTGTCTTTTCAATATTACCAAGAGTCATTTTGACCCTTCGTTAAGACCAAGGGTCACTTTCAGTTTTTCTATAAATAGAAGCTCATTCTTCTTCATTTCTCACCAATTCACTAAAGCTATAGAGCAATTATTATAGAGAGAAATTATAGAGAAAAGCTATAGAGAGAAAATCTATAAAGAAGAAGAAGAAAGTGTACTACCCTCATATCCGCTTTTTCATATCCAGGATATTATTTTTGTACTGGTAAGTGGTGTTATTCTTTCTTATTCATGAAGACAACTTCTGTTATTCTATTCTTTATTATTCTGTTGGAATAACCTGTAAAAGTGGCATACCCTATACATGACCTGTATACGCGGCATACCCTATACTTGGTGAAATCCTTATGTTATTTCATTCTTTATTATTCTGTTGGAATAACATGTATGCGTGGTTTACCCTATACTTGGTGGAATGACCTGTATATGCGGTTTACCCAATACTTGGTGATCTTCTTCAGTTATTCCATTCTTTATTATTATGTTGGAATAACTTTGTTTATCTGTACCTGCATACTTGGTGAAATTCTTTTATTATTCCGTTCTTTATTATTCATTTAAATATCATGCTTGTGTTAATTTCACCGACACAGTTCGGTTCTATTTATTATTCTATTGGAATAACCTGTATACGCGGATTATCGTATACTTGGTGATGTTTGTTATTATTCCATTCTTTAATATTCTATTGGAATATCCTCATGCATGTGTTTTATACCCCGACTGTTCCGCCATTTTATTATTTCGCATTTATTATTACTATTTACGTTTAATATCCAATATCACATCGCATGTGAATTTCACCTGACCTGGTTCCATATTTATTATTCCGCATTTATTATTCTGTTGGGAATAACCTATCTGTGCGGTTTCTATCCCATGCATAGTGAATCCTTCTGTTATTCCATTCTTTATTATTCTGTTGGAATAACCTGTCTATGTGGATTGCCACATGCATGGTGAATGATCCTTTGTATTCATTCCTTATTAAATTGTGGAAATGATCGGTATACGTGGATTACCGCAGGACGGGTGAAAATCCATTTGCAGTTCATATATTCTTTATTATACTCAGTTGGTTAAAGTTTTGACTTCTATACTCCATGAAATTAGTGGAATATCTTTGATATTTGCGCTTCATCCAGTATCTTTTCATGGAAACATTCTTTTGAGCATTCTTCAATTTTACTTTACAAAGAAGTATCATGTTGACAATTTGGTCATTATTGAGTTCAGGATAAATTAACTTATAAACCTTTAAAATTTATTCTTGAACTTGTTTTATTAAGTTATATGTCATTGTCATGATGAGTTATGGTGGTTATTATGTGAAAACATGAAAGTTTCTTAGAAATTACAAAGGGTTGAAAAATCAGATTTTGGTAAAAACGGAACATGAAATTTAATTGACCATATCTCCTATTATATTTTGAATTTTTGAGTGTGGTCAAGTCCTAGAGTTAGATCTATGAGTTACCTAACTAATCCAAGTGGAATCACTGGAAAAGATGTTGTAGATTTTTGTGTGGACTGATTTTAGTAAAAGATGTAAAAATTGGAAATTGCTAAAAAGTTGTTGTCCAAAATTTGAAGGGCTGTTTCGGCCACTTAATTTGTGAGAAAAATTCAGGCCTTTTGGAACATGAAAGTATATGGTATAAAGAATCTCTTGTCCAAAAATGAGCTCATTCCGACTTAAAATGAGCAAGTTATGACCATTTCAATATTTAAGTTTTTTTGACAAAAAATGTCAACATATTACCGGAGTTCTACAACTCTGATGACCATGAAATTTAAACTGGAGGCTCACATTAACATGTGTAAGGTCCTGTCAAGATTTGGGAATTTTTGGAGTTAAACTTGAGGTAGCTAATTTCTCAAGGAATTAACTGGAAATTGATTTTTGAAAAATAGTAAATGAATTTTAAAAATTCCGAGAAAAATATATTTTCATCATGGGACTATATTATGCTAAATCCCAGAAAAGAAATATTTTTGGGAATGATTTGGTATTTTTCATGAAAATGGTTTAGTTACGAATATATGAGTTAAATATGTTATTTGAAGTAACAAAATTGGAAAATAGGATTTTATGGCTTGGAAATCCTATATAAGGTATATGCATATTGTTGATGAGAAATTTGATCATTGGTGATGAAATTTTATGAGTATGGCATTCTTGAATGATTAAATGCATTAATTGGTAAAGTGTAAACAATTGAAATAAATTATTTATAAGTTTAAGAAGTGATTAAAACATTGTTATGATATTAACAATATTAGATTAAGAATTTATTATGTGATTGATAATATTTGGATAAATTTAAAGTCTTTAATATTTATCCTTGTTTTCAGTTGATTAATGTTTATATCATTGTCATCATCCTCATGCTTATATGGTGATAAAAGTTTTCTTTGGCTTACGTGCGAAGATGGACTGTTGATTATTGAATGGTATATCTTTGGCTTACGTGCAAAGATGGATTGTTGATTATTGGTTTTATTGTGGTATATCTTTGGCTTACGTGCAAAGATGGATTGTTGATTATTGGTTTTATTATGGTATATCTTTGGCTTACGTGTAAAGATGGATTGTTGATTATTAGTTTTATTGTTGTATATCTTTGGCTTACGTGCAGAGGTGGATTGGGTATGATTGTGATCAGGGATTATTCGGTATAGTCATGACCATTGATGATTTAATGAATATCATTGACCCATAATGCAGGGATGATTCGATGAGGTGGTTCATTTACCGGGATAAAACATTATTGGTGGACTTTTAACATGGAGAAGATAATAGACCTGATGGTCTATTTGACTCTTTTAATGGATTGTTCGTTCCGCTGCAACTATGGTTGAAAAGTTTTACCATTTACCATATGTTCTAAATCTCTGAGTTATTATTAATGAAAACTATTGATAATGTAATTATCTTTTGTCATGATATTCTTTACTAGGCTAGTTGTACTCACCCTTTCTTTCTCTGTTCTCTTCAAGAAATGAGAATATAGCTGGGACGAGTCGGGGAACGGAGTGATGGTCCAGATGATTGCAATAGTTGTCCTCACTATTCTGTTAAATAGTGTGACAATAAATATAACGAGGACTGAATTTGAGTTTGTATACTGTCTATGAGGACTCCATTGAGAATGGATATTGTCTAGAAGGCAGTCGAGGCACCATGAGAGTTACATACATTGTATTAAAACTTATAGTTAACTGTGGTCGTATTCTACACGACAGTTCAACAGTTGAACTGGTGTATAATTAAGTTTGTATTTGTATTATGTATCATGTATTTGGCGACTGTGCGTAGGACATGTTCTTTCCTATCCAAGATCTTAACAGGTACCTCCTCGTACGTTAAATCTTCGGCTATCTCTTCTGGTTCTAACGCAATAATGTGGTTCGGGTCTTTCATATATTTACGAAGCACAGATACGTGAAAAATATTATGAACACGGGACATGTTTGGAGGTAATGCGAGTCTATCGGCCACGTTTCCTATTCGATCAAGAATCTCAAATGGACCAACAAACCTTGGACATCGAATATCTTGGTAATTTGTTTGACCCACGTCTCCGCCTTAATCGGATCAGGCTTTCCCCAGAATTCTGGTGGTCCCAACTCTTTGAACTGCTTGGCTGTGACAAACCATGAGTTGTTATCATTTTCACCTGTATTTTGATCACGAGTCTCCCTCGTCTGATTTTTCATGAACTACAAAAAGCTTCTAAATATTTTGTCGTTCATCGTCTGATCCGTGGTGTTATTTACAGGAGGAACATTATCGTCTTGTTGCACGTTCTCCTGATTAGTGAGTAAAGGTGTCTCCACAGTCTCATTAACTCCACGGTTAACATTCTCAGCTGCCATTCTTAAATACTGCCATAAAATAAGGGTTAATTAAATAAATTAACATACCACATAATATCCCTATATACTGACCAACCAATAAATAAGCTTAGGTAGGACACATTAGCGACGGATTTACTCGTCTCTCCCCTCCTAGTTCTATTCCCCGATCTCCGCCAGAGATCATATCCCTAAGCTCTGATACCAACTGTGATACCCCCAAAATAGGTCCATTCCATCCAACCCATTCTGAGTCACCAAATACATGGTACAGAAACAACTACAACTTTATTAATATATTTGTCATGCAAAATACGACAACATATATACTGTGGGTTTAAATACAAATATTGTCTTCTAGACAATATCTACACCCAAATAAAGTCCTCATTACAATTATTGATACACTATTTTACATAATAGTGGGGACTACTAAAACAGCTATCTTGAACCATCACTCCACACCCCAACTAGTTCCTGCTATAATCTCGCTTCCTGAGAAGAAAAATGGAACAAAAGGAAAGGGTGAGCTCAACTAGCCCAGTAAAGAATATTATGACTAAGATAATGTACAACAAATAGGAAGCTTAGTTATGACTAAGATATTATGACTAAGATAATCTTGATCTGGACCGTTCATGGATTATTTACTATGCATTCCATTTTCCTATAAATAGGAAGCTTAGTTAGAATTGAAATCACACCAGAAGTTCAGAGAATTCTCCTTCTATAATCTTGAGCGTATTTCCTTAAGAGTTTTAAGAAACTTTGAGCGAAGAACATAGTATAAGTTTTCTTTAAAAAAATCCTCACCCTATCAGTCGGAATATTCTTCTTTTACGGTAAGGGGTGTTATTCTTTCTTATTCATGAAGAGAATTTTTGTTATTCCATTTTTTTATTATTCTGTTTGAATAACCTGTATACGCGGAATACCCTATACTTGGTGACATTCTTCTATTATTCTGTCTTTATTATTCTCAAATATCCTCATGCATGTTATATCTGGGGACTTCCGGTTACATCTTTTATTATTCCGTCTTTATTATTCTCACGAAATATCACAGATGTGCTTTATGCTTTGGACTGGTTACATCTTTTATTATTCCGTCTTTATTATTACGTGGAATATCACAGCATCATCTTATCTGCCGGACACAGTTCCATATTTTATTATTCCGTCTTTATTATTCTCTTTCGGAATATCTTATCTGTATATATCTGTGGGACTGATTCCATCATTTATTATTCCGCATTTATTATTCTCATTGGAACATCCATGCGTGTGTTTTACACCGACCGGGTTCCGCCTTTTTATTATTCTGTTGGAATATTCATGTGTGTGTTTTACACCGGGACTGGTTCCATCTTTATTATTCTCAGTATTTATTATTACATTGGAATAACTTCATACATCACACCGTACCGCATGCATGGTGATTTTTGTTGTTATTCCATTCTTTATTATCCTGTTGGAACATCCTGTCGGTGTGATTTTCACTTGACCTGGTTTCGTTATTATTATTCTGTTAGAATAACCTGTCTATGCGAAGTACCGCATGCATGGTGATATCCTTTGTTATTCCATTCGGTATTATACTCAATTGGTTAAAATTTTGACTTCTATACTCCATGAAAGTAGTGGAATATCCTTGATATTTGCGCTTCATCCAGTATTTTTCATGGAAATATTCTTCTGAGCATTCTTGAATTTTATTCTACAAAGAAGTATCATGTTGACAATTTGGACGTTATTGGTTCCTTGACAAATTAATTCTTGAACTTGTTTAATTGAATTCTTATATCATTGGCATCATCCTCATGTTTATATTTATTGAAAGTCATATGTGGCATGTAGTGCATAGATGGACTTGGTATGTGTGACGCCCCCAAATCCGTGTAATTGAAAGATAATTGAAGTTTGTATGACTTTTCAACGAAGAAACTTGCACGAATAAATAACTAACACAAGTCCAATACTTACCCTTACTGCGATAATATTAGTAAGGATTTAATAAATACCCAAAAGAAATTAGGGTTAAGAAACTTGCCTGATAAGCCAGCTACAATTAACGCTAGCGATTAACCTTCACATAACCTAATCACATGTGTCATTAATCACCATTCATACACAATCTAGTTTGAAGTAAAAGGGTCTCCTATTGGATATGCTATAAACATCATAATAAAATATATTTAGAAAATATATGCCACCCATTTTAGATATCATAGGCAAAATTTAAAATGTAACTTAAAAATGCCCAAACATAACAGTTTTTACATTTTTTTTCTCAGCTTTACCATGCCTCGCTAAAACAGTCATAACTAATTCGTTTTAAAACATTTTTGAGCGATTCTTGCGCCCACGAAAAGCTAACTTCTGGTACTACAACTTTTGTTCATGGACCATCTTCAAATTCCAAGTACAAAATTCCAAAAAATCCGTGCAAGGAGACTGCTACGAATTTGTTGGACAGATTTGACGCAACTACTTTGAAAAGTCATAACTCCTTGCTCCGAAGTCGGAATTAGTCCGTTCCGGAGTCTATGAGAAGCTTAATCAGTGTACTATATTAACCCAAAAGCCCAAAATTTTCTAGAAACTGTAGCTAGTCCCGAATTTGTCCTTAGGGTCAGCAGTTCATAATTTTTTTTTGGTTTCTAAATGTTTATTTCTGCGACCTTACGATTTTCATATCTCACTCAATATAGCTTCGATCCGAATGAAATTTGGACATGTTATACCTCATGCTACATACTATTTTACAAAATTATTACATGCAACAAATGGATTATCTAAGATATGATTTCGAGTGACCAAAAATCCTGAAAAATCATGCAAACTAGTTTAACCCAACTTTTGAGAAAATCATGATTTTGATTCTAGCATGCATGGGTTTGATTCCTATTATCCATACCACCTCTAATAACATATATATACATGTTACAACAATTCATTTCTCTAATTTTTCATGTTTTGATCAAATTAGCAACTAAGAGGCATAATATCAAACACTTAGCATGCATGGCATAACTCTTTGGATTTTTAAAGCATACATGGCATGATTTGTCCAGAACTTATGTTCTTACTACACCATAACAATCAGACCACAATTACACAACATCACATACTCCAAAACAACCATTTATAAAGGTCTCCTATGCATATTCTCTCATAGTTTTGGAAGAACATAGAGAATGGGTTCATAGCTTACCTCTTTGGCGAATTCCTCTTGATTTAATCTGTTAGAGACTCACTCCTTGCTTGCTTAGACTCTCCAAAATCTCCAGAAATCACCACAACATCTATTACTCTCAATTTCTCTTTCTTTTTGTATCTAGGTGGAATTTTTGCAAAGTGAAACATTTTTTTGTTGGGTGTATATATATATAACTTGATAGAGCTGCTCTCTCCAGCCCCTTCACCACTCCCATCATCAGTTACATGCATAATTATCCCACTTGAATATAGTTATGGGGGGGAGGAAGTTAGGAACATGAAAAGGTTTGCTTATTATGTATGGTTTAATAAGGAGTTATCACTTTTCTTCCTCTTTATTGCTATATACGAATATACTCTCCCTCCTTGTCCCATATTATGTGTCACAAGACCCCATCAGCTGCTGTCCAATTAAACAAATGCATTATAATATTATTTTAATCATTTAAATACCGATTTTGACCGTTTTGCCCTCCGTAGCCACACGTGTTGATACTTATATCGATTCCGACTAAAGTCGACGTCCCGGACGTCATGGAACTCTCCGTTTTGTCAAACTCAACTTCAAACTTCGTAGTTGACAATTCATCGCTCCAAAGTGTGTTTGGGCTAAATTTAAGATAATATTATATCTAATAAAGTTCCAAGCGAAGAGATTTGACTGTATGTGATATTTTACGTCATGAAACTTCCAAGTCCATATTTCTATAAATAAGAGCATTGTAAAAGAGAATGGTGGATATATAAAAATATTATGAGGCATGTCTCATTTTCGTGACACATTTAAAAATATTATGAAACATGTCTCATTTTCGTGACACATTTTCGTGATTACAATCTATCCTGCCTAATTTCGACGTTTCAGACTCAAATACGCAGACCGCGTCTCTAAATTCCGCTCCAAACTCAAACTCAAACTCATATTTGTAAGTCATCCCACGAAATTAATTAGAATTAATTCCATCCTTAACCAATTTAAATAATTGGCATAACCGTAACAACCATTAAAATTCATCTTATCATATAACATATAATAAAAATAAATAATTCATCTAAAAATAATTGTCACATAAGAATTTCACATAAGTTTGTTTATTGAAATTGTTTAATTACATGGAAAAATCTAGGATATTACATTCACCCTCCCTTATAAGGATTCCGTCCTCGGAATCACCAAAACCCTACCTTACCCAGGTTTTCATCAAATCTCTTCGTTGAATAACTTCAACACATTACCTTAATATAGGTTTTATATTTTCTACTCCCACCATTCTTGATAATAAATTTTTGTACGATTTATTTCATAACATTTACTTAGACTCAATTATATTTGAGTATTACATATTCTTTGACCCGTTCATTATCTTTCCCTAAGGATCATTATCATATACTATATTCTCAAACTCTCGGGACATTACATTCACCCCTTCTTCTAAGAATTTCGTCCTCGATTTTTTTTTCTTTACTTACTAATTTCATTCATTCCATTTATCAAAATAGATTTTATGTTAATATCTATTCATTCATTAGGTTCTGCAACCAAATTCTTTCTCTACGGATCTTTCTAAGATCATCATATTCCTCACCTCATCCTCTTTTAAGAGTTTCACATTTCTCTTCTTTCTGAAATTTCATTTCTTTCTTGAAATTATTATGTTTTGCTTAATTGTCTCATCCTTTCCACTTTCACCTTTCAGAATAACAAGAATCTTCCTCAATTGCTCAATAATTGGGAAGCGATATGAATAACAGGAATTTAAAAGTTTCCAAATCATGTTGAAGGGTCATAAGACCTTGAACTACGTCCCTAGGTTATCAAGTATCTCGACTTGAACCTTTAACAGTCATAAGACTATACGGACCTTGAACTCTTCTCCAGGTTTAACGATTGCATCACCACCATAAACCATCTTTAATGTAATGTTTAACAATCACACGTGATCGAAAACATTCTCTGCAAGTACTCTAGGTGATCAGCCTATCGTACCCCTACGTCGTACACAACTTATTACATCTTAACATTGTAATGACTATATGCGTTACTTTCGGAACCATTGTCTCCGATAACATGTCCCCTTTTTACAGGGTTGTTCACTTCAGCTTTTCAACATCTGAATCCACACCAAAATAATTTGGTTTGGCATAACTTCTCAAGAAATACTTGAATTTCATGAACATCTTTCAGTATTCGTCTAGCTGAATCAAATAGCATAGACTTCTACAACAATTTGGACATCAATCGAAATATACATATACATATATATATATATATATATATATATATATATATTCTCATATCTTAAAGAAACCTCAAAAATCTTTTTATGACGTCATGATACCGCACTGTATTTAAAGTCCGTTTGAAGATTCCATCATTTTGTGACTTTGTCATACTACATCATACCATAGTGGGCTGACGATCCTTAGATCACATCCAACACTAAGAAATTCTACATTGATAATTCCATCTTTTTTATCATCTTTGCACTTGGTTCCATGATGCATTAATGATATAAAATACATTTTGATATTTTCAAATCATTTTGTCTAAATTAAACAATTAGCATAGACTATTCTTTAAATAGTTCAAAAATCTTTGAAAACGGTTTTTAGTGATATCATATCTCAGCAGTAACGATGTGTCGTTGTTCAAGTCCACACATACACATTTGTCACCATCGTTGAGAGTAAAAATTCATTTTAAAAGGCACATAGTGCGAATTTAGCTTGATGTCAAAAATTTGAAGTCTAGCATAGCTAGAAGATTTGGAAAAACTTATGTCTCCACTTTCTATACTGATCCATTGCTTAATAATTCTATCTACTCCCATAACCCTCAATTCTTCATTCATAACTTAATTATACCCCAGTTCATCAACTTACCGCACATTGGAAGTTCAGGACTTGCCACAATAATATGAGTTTAAGAACTTATCCTAGTCAGACCATAGCGAGTCCATTCACCGAGGGTTCAAAACATACCATATTATTATGAGTCACGAACTTACCATATGCATTAGTTTTAAGAACCGCGCCTAATCCTAATAATATATGTCTAATCTTAATAGTTTCTAACTATCAAATATACACATGAGAAAAGAATCACATTTTTGTCACATATACATTGATAATAATGACACCAACATTCCAATGATTATCAATATGATAAACCGAAAGCAAAGCACAAAACCCTTTCCCATACAAAGATTTGTACAACTCGGTAGTCACATGAGTCCTCAATTGAAATCCCACCTAACTCTATCTTACTCTTAACTTGTTCTTTTTTTCGTCTGAATTCCTCGTATCACATTATCTATAACTCCTCATGAGTTTATCTTGTACTATTTCATAGTACATTACCTTCATAAAGATCAAGCTATAATTATTCAAACATTATAGACCATCTTTCTTTTATAACTTAAATGAGACCACGTCGTGATCTTATTCTATAATCATCTCCTTAAAATTCTTTTTTCTTAACTCGTGATTGTTTTGTTTTACGATCTTCTTTCTTTCTCTTTTTCATCATCTACAACATTATTCGTTATCATGGCTTTTGGAGTTAGGAAACTCCCATTTCTTATCTTTATATCTCTTAGATTCTTCTTTGAATCTTCTTGTTTATAAAAAAAAATTCTTCCTTTAAGAATTTCTAACTTCATTTACATCGCTCAAAATTTCATTCGAGTTCTACACTTTCATCATATGTATCCATTTCTACACTTGGTACACATCGAGTCTCTAACAGTTTCAATATGGTACGCTGAGTGATTTCCCACAAACAACCAACAAACTAGGTTCTGAGTTACTAGTTCGTATATACCTCCGCTCTATGAAGGAATCGTTTAGCCCAGATACCATACCTCAACTACTAAAGAGTACAACCGTACCATACTTAACTATAACTTTTCATTCTTAACTTCGTACTAATCTCTTCTTATAGACATGTCTATTTGTTACCACCTTACATTCTTATTATTGAGTTGGGTAACTCCATAACTCTCTGCGAGATTCTTCTTTGAATCCTCTCACGCATGTTTTTCATCCCTTCTTTATAAATTTCTTAAATTACTTCTTATTGTTCAAACTCTATTTGAGTGTATTCATTCATTATCTTCACCTCTCTTCTCTAAGGTTATAGCCTAAGGTACTCCTACCTAAGGTTTATAACCTACAGCTTTGATACCAACCTGTGATGCCCCTAAATCCATGTAATCATCGATTACAGAACTTGGTGCTCACGATACAACATACACCATCATCTAAATAACAATATTAACTATTACATAATTATTCAAAATAAAATCCCAAGTCTTTACAACCTTAAAACATACTGGAACTTAGTCTTAGCGTTTATCGCTACAATACACATATCTTGGGAAATAATTATTTTATTACATAACCATTAGCATCACTTCATCTTGGACTTTCCTTTATCCTTGCCTCAACCTCTCGGCTTCTCATCCTTAATCGAAAGGTTTAAACAAGAATGAGCACAAATTGCCTAAAGAAGTATACTAATAAATGGGAAATATACATCGGGATAAAGGCATTTGAATTACTAGATCTCAACAAATGAAGATTATCAAGTGTTAAAGAAGAACATCAAGAATAAGAATTTAAGAATTTTCAATATCATACTAAGGGGTGTGTAGATCAAACGGTCTCTGCGTAAGCACGCCAGTGATCAAATTTATTGTACCTTACATTGTGCACAAGTATTAAGTTTTAAGTTGCATAAAGTTTAAAATGGGACTACTTTCCCGACATCTGCTTGCCCGCTTATTCAAGTTGTTCATCTTAGTAATCATGTGAGACCGCACCAAAGCAATTTGGATCGGTAAACATTTAATAACCGAAAGATTTGTTTTAAATCACTTTTTCCATCAATAAAAACTAAATGGAAACAAAGGCCGAGAACATACTTGTAATACGATTCGATAATGAAATGAAATTTAAACATATGGCGCTTAAAATAATAATTGAATAATCATCGATAAGCTTGCAAGATAATTGAAGTTTGTATGACTTTTCAACGAAGAAACTTGCGAAATAAATAACTAACACAAGTCCAATACTTACCTTATCACGCGATAATATTAGTAAGGATTTAATAAATACCCAAAAGAAATTAGGGTTAGGAAACTTGCCGATTAGCTGCTACAATTAACGCTAGCGATTAACCTTCACATAACCTAGTCACATGTGTCTCGTTAATCACCATTCATACACAATCTAGTTTGAAGTAAAAGGGTCTCCTATTGGATATCTTATAAACATCATAATAAAATATATTTAGAAAATATATGCCACCCATTTTAGATATCATAGCAAAATTAAAATCCCGAACTTAAAAATGCCCAAACATAACAGTTTTTTATTTTTTTTTTCTCGACTTTACCATACCTCGCTAAAACAGTCATAACTAATTTGTTTTAAAACATTTTTGAGCGATTCTTGCGCCCACGCGAAGCTAACTTCTGGGAAAGAAATAATATCATTTATAAAAAAAATAGCATCCCTTACCTCGGAAAGATAGTACTTCTGACTGGAATACTGGATATAGTGGTGAAGGAACTTGCACCGTATAGCAACACTCAAAGTATCAAAATACTCACAAGAATACACTCGATAATATAGAGAGAGAAGTAGAGAGAAAACTTCAGTTTCTTGTGTGAATTTTCAATTCTAACCTAAGCACCCTATTTATAGAAAAATGCTTAGAACACCAAAACAGAAAATTAAATATAATAATATATTTATAACTAAATTTTCCTTAGCCCACCACATCAAAAACAAATTTTTCACACAAATGCACCAAAAATAAAAAACATGTTTTAAACAATTTTTGTAACAAAATCAATTCAAACTCAATAATCCAGAACTTTAATAATTCATAATAAATAGCCCTTTTATCAGAAAAATTCGAACTACAAGTCTTTTCCATAGTAAATTCCATTCTCTACAACTTTGCAGAAGAAAGTTTTTCCAAATTCCAAACAGAAATTGACCGAAATCCACAAACGGAGGATTTTACTGATATAATCAAATTTCACCAAGAAATGGGGTCCAAACACACAAAACATGTGTTAATCATTTAATGTCACAAAAATACTCTTCCTCCTCATATACTCATATATCCCACATTCATTATAAAAATATCACCATTATTATATTATTAAAATAATATATTTAAATAAATTATTTTATCAGAAAAGGATAAAATATTAATTTTCAACAATTGTCACATTAAAAAATTTCTCCATCTATATCCATATAAAATTAATATTTTCCTCATCATATAAATCAATAATTAATTATTCACAAATAATATTACAGAATCACAATCATCGACAACCGTGCGGCCTCAGAAAGAGGGGGCTTTCCAATAAGGATTTCTCCTTACTGGCGCGCAATTAGATAACCAAACCTCTCCTTAGACAGAACTTTCTAGACATTGCCAATAATGTTATCTAATAATATTATTCAGATAATATGTAAAATCGGACCGCGAATCCAAATATATGTAAAATCGAAAGACGTGTTTGGCACAAACATCACCAATCTGTAGAACAGAACAAAAAACTAGGATCGACCCATACGCCTCCCACAACAAATTACCAAATGACCAACTCCCATCGGAGCACAAAACGGATACGCCGTTGACTAATCACACCGCTACGGAAGGTATCATGCCTCAGTGTCAAGATGACATGCCTGTGGTACTTTCACATCTGGTTATAGCTCAGGTATACTCTATGGTATATTCTAACAAAAATATCATATCATAACACATGCGACATAATATTAACACAAAAAGTGTGACGCCCCCAAAATATGTCCATTCCATCCAACCCATTCTGAGTCACCAAATACATGGTACAGAAACAACTACAACTTTATTAATACATTTGTCGTGCAAAATACGACAACATATATACTGTGGGTTTAAATACAAATATTGTCTTCTAGACAATATCTACACCCAAATAAAGTCCTCATTACAATTATTGATATACTATTTTACAGAATAGTGGGGACTACTAAAACAGCTATCTTGAACCATCACTCCACACCCCGACTAGTTCCTGCTATAATCTCGCTTCCTGAGAAGAAAAATGGAACAAAAGAAAAGGGTGATCTCAACTAGCCCAGTAAAGAATATTATGACTAATATAATGTACAACAAATTATCCTTAATCTTCAACAGGGAAAAATATGATAGAATACAATAGACAACAAGTTTTAGATCAACAACTGCAGCGAAAACAATAATTCATTAGAGGAGTTAAGTAGAAAATGAAATCTACTAACATTTATGAATTTAAAAGTCCATCATCAATATTTTATCCCTGTAACATCAATCAATATATATCTCAAATCAAATATTCATCTTTGCACTACAGGCCAAAGATATTCATCAGTCGGTCATGTTCATCTCAACACTGTTCATCTTTGCACTCACGGGCCAAAGATATTCATCAATTGGTCTTGTTCATCTCAACACTGCTCATCTCTTTGCACTACTAGCCAAAGATATTCATAAGAAAATCAACCATCTTTGCACTACAGGCCAAAGATATTCAGTAATGTCATCATTTAGGACTGAGAATGATGAAAAATATTTTAAAGAAAACGAATCCAGTGAAACAAAAAAACAATATTAAGGATTCGTACTTTAACCAAACCGAGTTAAAAAATACTTCATAAATAATCATAGTGAATCAAAACATGGATACAATCAAAACTAGTATCCATAATAGATAATCTTGGACACAGAAAAGAAAATTTAATTTTTCTGTGAATAGTGTAAATATTTATGAATAGTCTTGAGTATCGTGAATAAGAATCTCTAAAAATCGAAAGATAGAAATTCCTCAAGAAAAATCATCATGCTTCATGAATAGTACTCGTGAATAGTAATTCGTGAATAGTAACTCATGAATAGTAACTCATGAATAGTAACTCTGACATGAAAAGATCGAAATTTTACAAGAAAAATCTTACCAATATTCTAGCATAATGATATTGAAAGAAATAATATCATTTATAAAAAAAATAACATCCCTTACCTCGGAAAGACAGTACTTCTGACTGGAATACTGGATATAGTGGTGAAGGAACTCGCACCGTATAGCAACACTCAAAGTATCAAAATACTCACAAGAATACGCTCGATAATATAGAGAGAGAAGTAGAGAGAAAACTTCAGTTTCTGGTGTGATTTTCAATTCTAAACTAAGCACCCTATTTATAGTAAAATGCTTAGAACACCAAAACAGAAAATTAAATAAAATAATATATTTATAACCAAATTTTTCTTAGCCCACCACATCAAAAACACATTTTTCACACAAATGCACCAAAAATGAAAAACATGTTTTAAACAATTTTTGTAACAAAATCAATTCAGACTCAATAATCCAGAACTTTAATAATTCATAATAAATATCCCTTTTATCAAAAAATTCGAACCACATGTCCTTTCCATAAGAAATTTGATTCTCTACAACTTTGTAGAAGAAAATATTTCCAAATTCCAAATGTAAATTGACCAAAAATTCACAAACTATTGATTTTACTGATTATAATCAAATTTCGATCGAGAAATGGGGTCCACCGAAACACACAAAACATGTTAAATCATTTAATGCCACAAAATACTCTTCCTCCTTATATACTCATATATCCCACATTCATTGTAAAAATATCACCATTATTATATTATTAAAATAATATATTTAAATGAATTTTTTATCGAGAAAAGGATAAAATATTAATTTTCAACAATTGTCACATTAAAATTTTTCTCCATCTATATCCACATAAAATTAATATTTTCCTCATCATATAAATTAATAATTAATTATTCACAAATAATATTACGAATCACAATCACAATCGACAACCAGTGCGCTCTTCAAAAGAGGGGCTTTCCAACAAGGATATCTCCTTCTCTGGCAGCAATTAGATGACCAAACCTATCCTTAGACAGAACTTTCTAGACATTGCCAATAATGTTATCTAATAATATTATTCAGATAATATGAATTATTGCTCCGATAATAGAAAATAATGTGTAGTGATAATTATTGATACAACAATAATATAAAATATCAACGCAGCAATTATTGAATCAATACTGAACAATAATTACTGTAATAATTATTGAATAGTGCCTTCTTACGTAAGAATCAATAATTGGTGCAATACCGTGTGCTACTGTGTAACAACGCGTATTATTGTGTCTTAACCACCGGGTATTCCAACAGTATTAACGGTAACAACTACGCCGTTATTTATAAACAACTTATACTTGTCGTTTTCTTCATCCAATCATTTTCCGTTATGGGGTCCACACAAGGCTATGCCGTCGTACGAATATTCCCCGACAGTAAGAAAATTACACGACCAAACGAATATTCCCCGAAAACAATGAATATTTTATAACCACTTGCTAATTTAAAAATATTTGCGCATTTCACCCATAAATAACCACATTAATCAAATCAACCATTACTATTTCAAAATAATAAATAAAGGAAATTCTATTTTTATTTAAAAAAAATTCGGGGTCTTACAGTTTGTGAGCCCCATAACAGAATAACTGTCGAATGAAAAAAATGACAAGTTTAAGTTTTGATAAATAACGGCGTATTTGTTACCGTTAACACTGTTGGAATACCTGGTAGTTAAAATATAGTAATACGCGTTGTTGCACAAATGCAGCACGGTATTACATGAGATTTTTGAATTATTGATTCTTACGTAAGAAGGCACTACTCAATAATTGTTACAGTAATTCTTGCTTCAATATTTTATTTTATTGATTCAATAATTCTTTGCGTTGATATTTTATATTATTGTTGTTTCAATAATTGTCACGCAAGATATGATTTTCGGATCAATAATTCATATTATTTGAATAATATTATTAGATAGCATTATTGGCAATGTCTAGAAAGTTCTGTCAAGGAGAGGTTTGGTCACCTAATTGCGCGTCAATAAGGAGAAATCCTTATCGGAAAGCCCCCTCTTTCCTGGGAACTGTCTAGTTGTCATTGTTGTGATTCTATAATATAATTTGTGAATAATTAATTATTGATAAGGAAATATTTATTTGATGTGAATATAAATGATGAATTTATTTATGTGGTTATAAATGAAGGAATTAATGTTGAAGTGTTTTATTAGTATTTTGTCGAAATGAAGAATAAAATATGCGATTTTCAGAAAAATTAGTTTATTACTTGATTTTGTAAAATCTATAACTCTTTGTGTATAATGAGTTAGGAGATGAGCCATATACCAAAAGAAAGTCCTAGAAGCAATCTAAATGTAGAAATTTGAATCACCCAAAAATCCTTTGTATATTTATCGTGGTGAATTTTTGAATGAAACTGGTCCGAAGGACTAATAATCCGAAAAATCAGTGTTCTTGAGATATATTGCGTGAGTTATAATTTTTAATCTGACCGTTGGATTGTTGTGATTTTTGGATATGTTATACATATATGAGTTGAGTATATGTCCACAAATTTTGAACCGTTAAAAATTAACGTTTGATTTGTTATAAATTTTAAGAGGTGACTGATTCAGAAATTATTTTTATAAATGTTTTTAGTGGAAAATTTAGAAGGCGGGCCCCATTTTTTGGTTGGTGATTGAATGCATGTGCTGAATTGGATTTTCAAAGGTGATGGCTGCGATTTTTTCAAAATGGCATGCGTATAAAATAAATTAAAATTTTATTAATTTAATCTCTTTTGACGTTCTAGCATTTTCCTATAAATAGGCGCTTAAGTTAAAAATGAAAATCACACCAGAAATAAGTTTTCTTTCTCTCTATATTGTCGAGCATATTTTTGTAAGTATTTAGATACTTTGAGAGTTGCTAATGAGTGCAAGTTTCCTTCAGCGTCATATCCGATATTCCAAATCGAAAATCTTTTTTTTTTTTGAGGTAAGGGATTTTAAGGGTTATTATGTTTTTCAGTTTTGTAATTTTTTCGACCCTCAAAAATTCTGGAAAAATTTGAAATAATAATTTGATGAGTTTTATTTATTGTGTACAAAAATGGCGATTTTTGGATGTATAGATTAAGAGTTATAAATTTTATGAGAAAAGACTATTTTAAAAGTAAACTCTTATAACTCCTTGTGGTTAACTTCAAAATTTGTGAAATTTTTATTGGGAGTACATGTATATAATAGAAGTATACCCTGTAAATTTTGAAATTATTGGACAAAAGTACAATTTATGATAAATGTCTAAATATTCGGCAGTTTTGACCATGTGAAAAATAGTAAATGAATTTTAAAAATTTTGAGAAAAATATATGTTCAATATGGGACTATATTATACTAAATCCCAGAAAATAAATATTTTTGGAACTAATATGGTATTTTTCATGAAAATAGACTAGTTATGAATAAATAAATTAAATATGTTATGTGAAGTAACAAAATTGAAAAATAGGATTTTCTGGTTTGGGAATCCTATATATGGTATATGCATATTTTTGATGAGGTTGTTGGTATTGGTGATTAAATCTTATGAGTTTGGCATTTTAGTATGATTAAATGCATCAATTAGTAAAATATAAACAATTAAAATAAATTATTTATAAGTTTAAGAAATGATTAAAATATTGTGGTAGTATTAATAATATTAGATTATGAGATTATTAAGTGATTTATAACATTTGGATTAAGGTGTTATGAAATCATTGATTTATGAATCTTATTCTTGAAATTAAATGCAATTGTTGATCATATTGTTTTTATTATCATATATAACATTTTTATAATTCCGGTGATGAAATTTCTCTTTGACTTAAGTGTAAAGATGGGTAGATTATTGGTATGATCGTGACTATGAGTTCTCTTTGGCCAAGATGGTGCAAGATGAATTGTTGATTTGTATGATCATGACCATTGAATTTACAATTGAATATTTTTAGCTTAAGTGCAAAGGAAAATTGATCAACATGGTTATAATTATTGTTTATATAAATTCTTAAATGATTATATATTTCTTTGAGATATGAATATCTTTGGCCTGTAGTGCAAAGATGAATTGTTGATGAATATCTTTGGCATGTAGTACAAAGATGACCTGTTGTTGAATATCTTTGGCCCGTAGTGCAAAGATGACCTGTTGTTGAATATCTTTGGCATGTAGTGCAAAGATGATCTGTTTTTAAATATCTTTAGCCCGTAGTGCAAAGATGACTTGTTGATGAATATCTTTGACCCGTAGTGCAAAGATGACTTGTTGATGAATATTTTTGGCCCGTAGTGCAAAGATGAATTTATTAGTATGATTATTTACAAGAATTATTATTTGGTATAACTATGATTTTTGATGTTTCAGGTAAAGACAAGTGATGAAAATTATCTTTATCCTGGATGAGAAGAGGAATTTAGAACCACAATTATGATTATGAGTTATTCACATGAATGTGGTCAGGAACTATTGATTGATGTTACAGGGATAAAACATTGTTGGTGGACTTTTAATATGGAGAAGATAATAGACTTTATGGTCTATTTAACTCTTTTAATGGATTGCTCGTTCCGCTGCAACTATGGTTGAAAAGTTTTATCATATACCATATATTCTAAATCTCTAATTTATTACTGATGAAGGCTATTGATAATTTAATTATCTTTAGTTATGATATTCTTTCTTCGGGCTAGTTGTGCTCACCCTTTTTTTTCACAATTCCTTTCGTAATAATAAAAGTGTAAATTTGGGTTGAATGGGGATAACAGGGGAATAGTGTGGTGGTCCGAGACTATCAAAGTTTCTCAACACATTATAAAACGGCATGACATACAATATATAATTATATTGAGGACCTAAGATGTGTGTGTCGTATATTATACGTCACTTAATAATTGATTTTGGTGAACAACAATAGGGTGAGGTGAACCTAACCTTGGAAGGGTGTTTTGCCACTATCATACAAGATGTCTAAAGACATACAATCTCGTGTTATCATAAGAAAGGGTTGTGCACATCCACTTGGTGAGTATATCTACGAGCACTACCTATATGATCTTGGAGTTGGTTTGAAACATAATGTTCAATCACAGACGGTGGAGATAGTTATATGTCAAGAGAAGACTCACCATTGGAAGGAACATGATAGTAATCTTCACGTTTTTCTTTGGGGTCTATTGGATCAACCAAGGATAATTCTCTGGACATATGATATCTATCATAACTTAGATTCATGGCCTCCTATGTACGAAGGTTTTCTTGAGTACTTCCCAAAGATTTTAAATTCTAAAACAGTTCCAGATTGTACCTTTATGTAAGGTATCCTTTGTGAGTCTGTCATCCATAGTTGGGACATGAGTCACAGTTGGTATTAAAACTCACAGTATATGTGTTGTTTTATTTTGCATTACAATTGTAGTAATAAAGTTGTAGTTGTTTTCTGTATCATGTAATTGGCGACTCAGAATAGGTTGTATGGATTTGACCTATTTTGGGGGCGTCACATTTGGTATCAGAGCTTAGGGATATGATCTCTGGCGGCAAAGTTTGGGGAATAGAACTAGGAGGGGAGAGATGAGTAAGTCTTTCGCTAGTGTGTCCTTCCTAAGCTTATTTGTTGGTCAGTCATAATATCGGGATATTATGTGTTATGTTAATTTGTTCAATTAACCCTTGTTTTGAAACTGTATTCTAGAATGATATTTGAAATACAGGAAATGAGCAATGGAGAAACCATGAGGACAGGAAGATGGAATCTGAGATGAAAGCAAGGTATTCTCAACTCTTTGAAATACCAGGTACGTAAATTTCGGGGACGAAATTTCATAAGGAGGGGAAATTGTAAGACCCCGAATTTTATGAAATTAAAGTATTCAATTTTCCTATTTAGTAAATGGTTAAATTGATAAAAAGTAAAGTTAAGGGTGATATATGAATTTTTTTTTCAAAATAAGCAAGTTACTATAAAATACTTATTGTTGTTTGAAATATTTATTCTATTAGTGGAATATTCTTGTTGTCGAGAGAATATTAAATGCGACCAGTAAATAGCCGTTGTGGGCCCCATAACAGAATAACTGTCTGATGAAGAAAACGACAAGTTTAAGTTTTTTTATAAATAAAGGCGTAGTTGTTACCGTTAACACAGTTGGAATACCTGGTGGTTAAAATATAGTAATACTGTTGTTGCAACATGGCACTTTACGGTATTACAAGATATTTTTGAATTATTGATTCTTACGTGAAGAAGACACTACTCAATAATTGTTACGGTAATTCTTGCTTCAATATTTTATTTTATTGATTCAATAATTGTTGCGTTGATATTTTATATTATTGTTGTTTCAATAATTGTCATGGCACAGTATTTCAGATCAATAATTCATATTATTTGAATAATATTATTAGATAGCATTATTGGCAATGTCTAGAAAGTTCTGTCAAGGAGAGGTTTGGTCACCTAATTGCGCGTCAGTAAGGAGAAATCCTTATCGAAAAGCCCCCTCTTTTCTTGGAACTGTCTGGTTGTCATTGTTGTGATTCTGTAATATGATATGTGAATAATTAATTATTGATAAGGAAATATTTATTTGATGCGGATATAAATGATGAATTTATTTATGTGGTTATAAATAAAGGAATTAATGCTGAAGTGTTTTATTAGTATTTTGTCGAAATGAAGAACAAAATATAGGATTTTCAAAAAAAATAATTTATTACTTGATTTTGTAAAATCTATAACTTTTTGTGTATAATGAGTTAGGAGATGATCCATATATCAAAAGAAAGCCCTGGAAGTAATCTAAATGTAGAAATTTGAATCACCCAAAAATCCTTTGTAGATTTATCGTGGTGAATTTTTGAATCACCCAAAAATCCTTTGTAGATTTATCGTGGTGAATGGAACAAAATGGGCCTTTGTGTTGACAATATTGCACTCGTACTAGCATATGATCTTCTACTCAATGCGTCAGCTACTACGTTCGCTTTTCCAAGATGATATTGAATAGTGTAATCGTAATCTTTCAATAGCTCAAGCCAACGTCGTTGCTGCATATTGAGTTTCTTTTTGGGTGAAGAAATATTTGAGTATTTTATGGTCCATATAGATCTCCATTTTCTCCCCATACAAGTAGTGTCTCCAAATTTTCAACGCGAATACGACTGCTGCTAACTCCAAATCATGAGTAGGATAATTCCTCTCATATTCTTTGAGTTGTAGCGAGGTATAGGCTATGACTTTTCCATGTTGCATGAGAACACATCCTAACCCTTTGCCTGAAGCGTCGATGTAGATAACAAATCCATCCGAACCAGATGGTATTGCCAGAACAGGTGCCGAAATGAGTCTCCTCTTGAGCTTTTGGAAACTCTTCTCGCATTCCTCGCTCCATACGAATTTTGTATCTTTTCGAGTCACCGAGAGTTAGCTGAGTAATGATTCGAGAAAATCCTTCCACGAATCTCCGATAATAACCAAATTTAAGCCCGTAAAGTGCGTACATCGGTCACCAACTTCTGTTGCTCCCAACTTTGTATTGCTTCAATCTTCGCCGGGTCAACAGATACTCCATGTTTTGACACCACGTTCCCAAGGAATGCTACTTCCTCAAGTCAGAACTCGATTTCTTGAACGCATAAAGCTTGTTTTCACGAAGCCTTTCAAGTATCAGCTTCAAATGGTGCTCATAATCTTCACGGCTTTTGGAATAGATGAGGATGTCATTAATAAAGATAACAACGAACTGATCCAAGTATTCCTTAAATACACGGTTCATCATATCCATGAAAGCAGCAGGAGCATTAATCAATCCAAAAGACATGACTAATAATTCATAATGCCCGTCTCGAGTTACAAGGCGCCTTTGGAATTTCCTCGGTTTAATCTTCAATGATGATATTCGAATCGAAGATCGTTTCTTTAGAAAGAATTGTGCTTCTTATGGCGGTCAAACAGTCATCAATGCGAGGTAGCGGATACTTATTCTTGATGGCGACATGGTTTAATTCTCAGTGATCAATACAAAGTCGCATACTCTTCTTTCTTCTTTCACGAAATAAAATAGGAGTACCCTAGGAGATGTCTTAAGACCAGAATGAAACCGATGTCTAATAATTCCTCGTAGTTGGACTTTTAACTCCTCAAGTTCAATAGAGAGCCATTCGATATGGGGTTTTAGAAATGGGTTTTGTACCCGGTTCAAGGTCAATAAAGAATTCAACATCACGTTACGGGGTAGGCCGGAAGTTCTTGAGAAATAAATCAGAAATTCTCTAACAATGTAAATATTATCCAAATCGACTTATCTTTATTCAAATCCATAACATGGGCTAAGAAAGCTTGACATTCGTCTTTCAATAAACGAATAGCTTTGTGGCTTGATATGATAGTGACTGATTTTAGTGGTTTAGTTGTTTGAATTCGTATAACAAGTTAGTTAGGAATATGAGAACTAACAACCTTACGAAAGCAATCAATTTTGGCATGATGAGTGGTTAACCAATCAATTTCTAAAATTACATCAAAAGCAAATATTTTTAAAGAGATAAGATCAACAGGTAATGTGATAGTGCCAACTTGGACCAAGCAAGATTTATAAAATGTAGATGTAACGAAGGTTTCACCCAACGGAGTTTCAACAGATAAGTTAAAGTCCAATTTCTCCGGAGTCAAGTTTAAACGTTGAGCACAAGCAGGAGAGATAAAAGAATGGGTAGAATCGGTATCTAGTAAGGTATAAACTTCGCAAGAGTTCAAGATTAGCTTACCCGTGATCACCTCGTTTGGGTTCCTTATGTTTTGGCCAGTCACGACAAACGCTCTTCCAGGAACCGCTGATTTCGACTTATCCGGTCAGCAGACCCTTGAGTCACCATCCCCATTGAACTTGGTTTCGCTTATAAGACAATCTCGAAATATATGTCCTTCCTTTCCACAATTATAACATACCTTGGATTGTTGTGGGCAGTTTGGGCTGATATGTCCCTCTTTCCCGCATTTGTAACATCTAACTGGCGGTCGTTCTCCTCCCCTAGAATTTGTTGTTGGTGCTTTGGTCTTTGGTCTTGATGTCTTCCCGTCGTTGTTGAATCTCCTCTTTCTGAAATTTCCACTTAACTCACCTCTCCTATTATCATGGCCACGATTACCACCCGAGTGGTTACCGCCTTTGTCCGTATTTTTCCTTCGCATTTGGTTATCATTGTTACGATGATCTACACACCGTATGACCACCGGTTCTTTATCCTCGGTTGAGTATACTCATTATCTCTCTCTAATAATTGAGCCCTGTTGACAACATCTGAATACAAAGAAAATTTATGAGAGATAAGGTATTGACGAATCTCGGGTTTTAGACCTCTCAGAAACATCCGCGTCATACGTTCCTCATTCTCTACCAAATGAGGTACAAACCTGGATAACTCCGCGAACTTCGCCACGTACTAAGACACCGTCATGTTGTTGTGTTCCAGTCTAATAAACTCTACCTCCTTCATATGATGAATACTTTCAGGAAAGTACTTGTCATTGAAAAGTTTCTGAAATGAAATGAAGTGCACCAATAAGTCATTCTCATGGAGACGTGAAATGACTTCCGAACGAAGTGCACCAATATGATGATTGAAAATAAAAAGACCCAACCTAGCATGGAAGGGAGACATGTCCAAGGAAAGCTAAGAGATACCAAGATGCCCTTGAAGAACTCCTTTAGGGCTTGCCCTCCTAGGGTTTGCTCCTCTAGAGGTTCGCTCTCCTAGGACTTTCGTTTTCAAGGCTTGCAAAACATCAAGCTTCAAGAAGTGAAGACTTCAACACTTAAAATTATTTTGCGCGATCATCTCACCAAAGGCGTGACTCACGCGCAGGGGGAAAATGCTTACTGGTAGATGACATAGACATCCTCCAGAGTAAAGGTGCATTCCCCCCAAGCAGTGACGAATATGCATATGGAGAAGCACCACGGTTCCATTGAATACGAGTGTCCCTGCATAGCTGGATGCAACAAAAAATGTTAGCTTTTTCTTTATTACATCCACATAATCAACATTCTCAAGTCCCTCGTTGATCTAATGCTGCCATTCCTGAAGGTGGCTAGATGAATTAAACAAAATGTGAAGGAGGAGGCCATTAGGTTGGTTCCCCTAAGGGTTAGCCCGTAGGGTTTAGCCACCTAAGGAGTTCTCCTCTTACATTTAACTTCTCTTACTCGTTGAATCAACTTAGAATAAATGCTACTTCGAATATCCGGGCGAGGACCTTGTAAAATGCTCGACTTCATCCTTGCGGTGTATCATTTCTTTTGAGTGTCAAGGCGAGGACCTTGTTAAGGTGAAATGGCTCGGAATTAATTCTTCCTCTTTGCAGTGTTATTTTTTTCTTTCAGAATATCCGAGCCAGTGACCTTGTTAAGGTGAAATGGCTCGGAATAAATTCTTCCTCCTTGCGGTGTTGTCCTTTCTTTTAGAATATCCGAGCCAAGGACCTTGTTAAGGTGAAATGGCTCGGAATAAATTTTTCCTCCTTGCGGTGTTGTCCTTTCTTTCAGAATATCCGAGCCAATGACCTTGTTAAGGTGAAATGGCTCAGAATAAATCCTTCCTCGCTGTGATGTTGCCTTTTCTTCCAGAATATCCGAGCCAAGGACCTTGTTAAGGTGAAATGGCTCGGAATAAATCCTTACTCGCTGTGATGTTGCCTTTTCTTTGAGAATATCCGAGCCAAGATCCTTGTTAATGTGAAATGGCCCGAAATATATGATTCTTCGTTGCAGTGTTGCCTTTTTCTTCATGAATATCCGAGCCAAGATCATTGTTAAGGTAAAATGGCCCGGAATAGATGTTTCCTCGTTACGGTATTGTTTTTTGTTTTATATACTACGATTACCTGGAAAAAAAATAGCAGAAATAATCACGAAGCATCAACCAAACGGTGTCCGCATAGACCATTCAACGGTGAACAATTAAATTTCTAAATCAGACAATGACCACCAACGTGGCATTCAAATATCTAGGCTATTTTCTTACCAAGATATTTCATTCAAATGTTGCAATCAATGCTTTGAATTAACAGGCTAGAAAGATGCTGCTTGAAAATTATGATGAGTATCTTTGACACATCCCATTTATCACGAGAATTCATGCTCTAAAGCCAAAGTCAAAGTTTAAAACAGGTGTTATCACGGAGTCGACCACTACTCTAAATATGGATTAAACAAACACCTCAGTTCTTAGTATCGACCAGAAGAATGCAGTAACAGATAATGGACCCCAATTGATGTCTCCATTGGCCCCTTCTACAAATGATGCGGTGAAAGTAGCAAGTGACAGGATCAATCATCCGATGTCCTAAATTCAGTAATTGAGACGGGAGTAAGTGGCCCCACAACAGCTGCAACGACATCGGCGATACAAAAGAAGGGGTGGCTTGGCAAAAGTTCACGCTGATAAAAGGAAGATGGATGCCAGAAAGAACAAGGTAGTAATTTAGGATTCCAATGAAAAAGATTTATGCTTTTTCTCATAAGGAGTCATGTATACTTATATGACAAGGTAACTGGATTGAAATTAAACTTTGTTATAGGAAAACATATATAGTTATTACGTGATTACAGTACTACTGATTCATTATATCATTTATTATAGCATTTTATATATAATTATTATGAAAACATATATTCTATTTTTAAATGCAAAAGATTTGATCTTGTTTCCAAATAAAAAATTATTTAATCTTATTTACAAAATAAAATAAGATTTAATACTATTTAGTAATATATAATTTATCTTGATTTAATTTCTTGAAAATATATATATATATATATATATAAATTAAAATCTGATGTCTTAATTTATGGCTCTATCAAGCAATTATGCATATAGATTTCATTCACACAAAGAGTATAAGGCAATATTTTAAGTATATACAAATTTTACACATGCATCTAACTTAGAATTAGCATGCATATACGTTATGCATAGTTAGGCTAAAGTTTAATTAGTTTAAGCGTGTATATGATTTTACACCTACTTTTGGGTTAATTAGTATATATATATAAAAAAAAAAAAAAAATTAATGTGTCATTATGCATGCATAGTGTATTCGATTTTAATGAACTTGGATCATCCTATCTCAATGATAAAAGTTATAGTTGAGTTGAGTATGAAAATTATTGTGTCGTCATGAATACATCTTTTTGTCATTATTTTACGCTGTCATTGTATTACATGTTTTTGTGCATATTCTACTCCTTATCTTTTGATAAAATGATAAAATCTTTTGCCATTCAAAAACACTAGCACATTTCATGATGTGTATTTCCAAAATAAAGCAAAATTTTATTTTGATTTAAAAAAAAAAAAAAAAAAAACATATATATATATATATATACACAAAAAAAAGATTTGATTTTATTTCCAAAATAATATGAATGGGATTTCCAAAATAAAATAAGATCTTATTTTATTTTGTATATTTGATTTAAATTATCATGATTTAGTTTTTATATATTATATTCTATTTCTAAAAAAAATGAAAATGAAAATGAAAAAATTTAGTACTAGGCTACTACGTACACACTTGCATAAAGTTAGGAGTAATATTTTGCATCAGTTTTTCGTGAAATCAACCTACAATTGACCATTTGTCAGTTGAATGGATAGGAATGATATATGACTTGCACTTCTACAACACGCATTTGGTGGTTTACAACTGTCATACAATTACAACAAAGAAATTACGCATGTAATTGTATTCTTATAATTCCTTCATTCCTAAAGAGAGAAACCACAAATGGGGGTAGGCATTGATTACGTAAAAATATTTTCGTATGCAATTTTTGTTGCAATTTTTTGAATTTGACGGGAGTAATGAGATGTAAAGCCACCAAACTAGCCCAGCCATATGAGAAGTAAAAGTAGATAAATTTTTCCATAGAAATTGAATATATATATATATATATATATATATATATAAATGATTTGATTTTATATAAAGAAAGATTTTATTTTATTAAAAATATAATTAAGGAAACAAAGATTATGCAAGGTTTGGAAAGATTTGATAGAGAATTTCCAAAGATATAATATTGGGAGAGCTACCATAGGTTCCCTCTCCTATGATTTTCTATTTTCAGGACTTGCAAGATCGCGAGCTCTGCAGATTTTTCAGAAAATTGAAGCAGTATTCACAGTGTTAAAGTATTTTGCACGATCGTCACTCCAAGGACGCGATTCTCGCACAGGGGGCAAATGTGGGCCCAAGTGAAAATTAGGGTTCACATGACCTAATTGAATTAAATGCACAATTAGGGTTCCGCGACCTCATTAAATGTGCAAATTAAGGTTCGCATAACCTAATGGAATGAAGACGGAAAAACGAAAAAATAAATAGGCGAGACAGGAGAAGCCTCCACGGTCCCGAGCGGAAAACTCGTGGAAGCACTCGTTTTGGGAATTAATTGAGGGATTGGATTGGTGGCTAGAAGGACAGGGCAACATGGGCATTATTCTAATGACTAAAGGGTATTTCTGGAATTTTCCTGAAAGCATGTGCCTTGCACATGACTACTCTCTAGAAAACCCTATAAATACCCCTTCCATTCCATTGGGAAAGGGACTTCTCTTCAAACGGAAGACTGGGACCCTTGGAAGATCAAAGGACCCTTTTTGGTGACTTAAAGGCTCGAAGATTCCACCTAAAAGCACTAGAAAAGGGGTTTGAACATTCTCTAAATTCGAAGGACTCAAGAAGGCTCTTGGAATCCCTGTTACCCTAACACGGTTCCCGGATTCTAGGGGTTCTGCCACGCGTCGTTGGAGTAATCGCCCACTTGTCGTTCTCCCCTCTTCAATCAACCAATCAATTCCGTGCTCTTTGTGGATTTCTCTCCTCCTCAGCCAACACGAAACCCTAACCCTAGCAAGGTACGATTTCCTTGCTCACACTCTGCAAGTTATAATTAAATGGGGAAGAAGTTAGTACATCAGTTCATTAAAATTTTACCATCTACTGGCTAATATCCTGTTCTTCGATGTGGTTGTTAATAGCAGGACTCATAGATTAACTATATGAAATATACAACACATACCGTAACGTGGTCTTTGGAAATTCTTACGGTTTAGGAGAGAAAGGAGCCATAAACAAGAAAGTGAGTCCTCCCGGTTTCTTTGTCGGGGCACTAAACAAATCAAAATTGCTATTATACAACACGTTTCTACTAACATCACGCGTGTAAAATTGTTTCTTCACCTCATTGTCTTCCTCAAAGAAGCTACGCACCCCATTAAGCATCTCCTCCATTACACTCACCGGAATCCCATGATTCACTGCTTGGAAAAACCCAAATGTTTTCGATGCATACCGGACCCTATCAACTATCTCTTGATGATGGATCGAATCTTCATCGAGGCCTTCAAGGTCTATGATTGGAATACTAAATTTTTTCTTGTTATCGTAGTTTTTGTCTAAGGAATTGGGTGGATGGAGGAATATTTTAGGGATTTTTTGTACACACCGTCGACTGGCCCCTTGACCTCGGGATTTCGTTAGATTAAAAAAGCTTATAGTTCAATTTTACGGTCAGAGCTAGATCTGGATGACAGTGGAGCTTCCATGGCACTAGTAGTGACCACTAACCATTTAATTTATGTATGTTCCATTTGAGTGTCTTTCATTCTTTTATATGGTTTGGTAATGTAGAGGAGAAATGATTGAGATAATATTACCTCCGTCCCACAATAAATATTTTTTTAGGCTTAATATTTTTTCCCAAAATAAGTGATGTGTTAGAACTCCAATACAAATTTTACAATATTTTCTCATATATGCCCTCCATTATTCTTGACTCTTCATTTCCTCCATTACTCACTACAATTAAATGACACTCATTAACTCTTCAATTCCAAAGAAAGTATATTAAGGGTTTTTGCCATTTTAGCTTATGTATTGGTATGTGTGATTTAAGCTAAAAAGCACTTATTATGGGAAGAAGGTTGTAAGACCCCAACTTATTATAAATAAAATCAAATTTTCTCTAATTATATTTGTGAATAATAAGGTATTAATTTGATATAATTCTCTGGTTATGGGTGAAATGTGCAAATTTTGCAAAATATGCAAGTGGTTATAAAATAATCATTATTATTTGGGAATATTCGTTTTGGTCGTGGAATATTCTTGTTGTCGGAGAATATTCAGATGCACCAGTAGCGATCATTTATGGGCCCCATAATGAGAATAAGCTGTCGAATGAAGAAAATGACAAGTTTGAGTTTTTATAAATAACGAGCGTAGTTATTCTTTGTTAACAACATTGGAATACCCGTTGGTTAAAATACGATGTCTGGCGTGGATGCATGATATTGATGAATTATTGATCCTTACGTGAAAAGGCACTACTCAATAATTATTACGATGAATTCTTGTTCAATATTTTATTTTATTGATTTAATAATTCTTTGCGTTGATATTTTATATTATTGTTGTTTGAATAATTGTCACCGCACAAAGATTTCCATTATCGGATCAATAATTCATATTATTTGAATAATATTATTAGATAGCATTATTGGTAATGTCTAGAAAGTTACATCGAGGAGAGGTTTGGTCACATAATTGCCCGCCAATAAGGAGAAATTCTTATTGAAAAGCCCCATCTTTCCTGGGAACGGCCTGGTTGTCATAAATGTGATTCTATAATAATATTTGTGAATAATTAATTATTGATTCATATGATAAGGAAATATTTATTTTATGTGGATATAAATGTTGGATATATTTATTGTGGTTAAAATGAAGGAGTTAATGTTGAGGTGTTTTATCGGTATTTTTGTCGGAATGAAGGTATTAAAAATTAAACCGTTGTTTTTTTAGAGATATATTGTGTGAGTTATAATATTTAATCCGAAGTTGGATCGTTGTAATTTTTGGATATGTTATACATATATAAGTTGAGTATATGTCCACAAATTTTGAACCGCTAAAAATGAACGTATGATTTGTTATGAATTTTAAGAGATGGTGATTGAAAATTAGGTTTATAAATAATTTTGGTGGAAAATTCTAGAATTGAGTGGGCCCCACTTGTGGTTGGTGAAGAAATGTGCTTTGAATTTATTTTAAATGTGGTGGGTGGGAATAGTAGCAGATAAAGCCATCGGGGTTGCAGTCAAGTCTGCTAACATTTTTCTATAAATAGAGGCTAAGTTAGAATTGAAAATCACACCGTAAAACAAGTTTTCTCTCTTTCTCTCTCTAGATTATTGAGTGTATTTTGTGAGTATTTAGATACTTTGTGAGTTTCTATTCATCGGTCTGCAAGTTTCCTTCAAATTTTATACTGGATATTCCATCGGAAATCTTGATATTTTGAGGTAAGGGATGTTATTTTCTTCATATATGATATTATTTCTTCAATATCATTATGCCAAAGTATTGATCTGATTTTTATCAAATTTAGAACTTTTTGTGTCGGGGTTACTATTCACGTATACGGCACTATTCACGTATACAACACTATTCACGTATACGGTACTATTCACGAATACGACAATATTCACCAAAAAATGAAATTTTCTTCTTTTTATCCAAGGTGTCTATTATGGTTACTATCTTTGATTGTATCCATGTTTTGATCTTTATTCTTGAATTTTGCTTCAAAATTAGTTCTTATGGAGTATTATTGATTTTGGATAAACGGTTATACGAATCCTTACTATTTGTCCTTCTGTCTCACTGGATTCGTTTTCTTTAAAATATTTTTCATCATCCTCAGTCCTAAATGATGATATTCTTGAATATCTTTGGCTTTTATTGCAAAGATGAATGATTAACTGATGAATATCTTTGGCTCGTAGTGCGAAGATGAACAGGTGTGAGATGAACATGACCAACTGGTGATCTGAAATGAATATCTTTGGCTTGTAGTGCAAAGATGAATATTGATTAAAGATGTATATTGATTGTTATTCTGGGATAAAATTGACGATGGACTTTTAAATCTTAGAAGATAGTAGAACTCATTCTCTCTTGACTCTTCTAATGGATTCTTCATTTCATTGCGATTGTTGATCTAAAACTTGTTATCTATTATATTTTATCGATTTTTTCCTGTTTGAAGACTAACGATAATTTGTTGTATATTATCTTAGTCATAATATTCTTTCTTTGGACTAGTTGAGCTCACCCTTTTCCTTTTTGTTCCATTTTTCTCGGGAGGTGAGAACATAGCGAGGAACTAGTCGAGTGCGGAGTGATGGTTAGCGATCCTCACTATTTTACGTAAAATAGTGTTTGAATAATTATAACGAGGACTTATTTGAGTGTGGATATTGTCAGAAGACAACATTTGTATTTAAACTTACGGTATGTGTTGTCGTATTTTGCTTGACGACAATTGTATTATTGAAGTTGTAGTTTGCTTTACATACCATGTATTTGGCATTTCGAATGGGTGTTGTATACCTATTTTGGGGGCGTCACAAAGGTAGTATTGTATTTTGGTTTTGGCGGCATAATAGCATCTCCAATCTCCAATAATAATAACAAAAAAAATCAAATTGAATTTTGTTGAACTAGGTGACAATTTGAACATCATTATTTTATATTTTGTCTCATCAGTCTCTTCAATTCAATTGGTTGTACATCAAATTCATCAAAGTAAAATAAATATTTTTAGTCTTTTTCATATGATTTTAATTCTTCCAAAACAAAATTAAATGTTTTTAAAAGAGAGAATGAAATTGTAGATTTGAAGAGAACAAATGAGGTTGCAAATTTGATGACTAAGTTTGAAGAAGTTATTGGAAATAATTTCTTTGTGTCTCACCTATTTAAATATACACTTTGATTGAAGAGGTTGTTAGATATTTCCTATAAAAAAACTACATTTTCTATAAAAAAAAAACTACATTTTCCTAGTTTGAAAATCTAAATAATTTATGTTTTCTTTAATTTTTGTTATATAATCTATATTTTTGTTAAAGTGGATATTTTTGGGTGTTCGAAAAATTAAGGGAGATAATTTCTTGGGACAATAAGAGAAGATAGGGGTAATATAAAAAAGTAAATAATTTATTCTTCTCTAAAATTATAAACGACAAACATTTTAAAATACATTTTTTTTCTAAAATAACAATCTTTGAAAAATTGAGAAAATAAAACCTAACCCTATGTACATTAAAAGAGCACTTCGGTACAGCCATGCAGGCAACATCATCTTAATTATCCGTACCTAAAAGCACGTGCAGCCATGCAGGCAACAGACCAGAATTGAAGCAAGCAACAGGTGCAATTAGTGGCAACAACAACATTGAAGATAGAAAAGACTGACTTTTACTCCAGCTGATACATTGAACATGCACCATAATTATCCTTCTGGGAGCTTTTAATGTAAGAAAGAGATGGTGAAGTTAACTTTCTCTTGAATTGTAGGAAAGAAAAGAAGATAAAAGGAGATTTTTAATTTATTTTTTTTATAAACTCCAAAATTCAAGTCCAATCAATTTTTGAAGAAAATTATGGAGAAGAAATGAGGGTTATTATTTTCTGTACTTTTCTCTTAAAATTTAAATTCACAGCAAATTGATCACTCAGAAAAAAAAATCATACACAAAATTACAACAAAAAAAATGTCATAACCCTTAAATCTGAACAAAGAGGGACCAACTTTAAGTTACTAGTCTTAAAGTAATTATCATTTATATTAAAATAAATGAACAAATCCAGAAACTTTGAGCAGATCCTTCAGGAAAATCTACCAAATAAATAAATTATAAAAACAGCTGAAGAATGGTAGAGGTTTTTCAAAAATTTCAGATTTTTAATCTTTTCACAAAACTAAATTGAGTAGTTGTAAAACCCAAATATAAATAATAAAAATAACAAAAAAAAACCATCTAATGTATAAAATAAAATAACAAATCTTAGACCATGAGGTTTGGAATGTAATTTCTTCCACTTTTATCAACTAAACAGAAAAAATTAAGGAAATTGATATTTCCTCAAGGGAAATTTATATTTTCACAAGACTTCCCTCATATGAATAATAAACGGAACTCACATTCATGTGAGTTAAATCTTATAAAAATATTAATTCCACTTGTAAAAATATAAATTCTTAAAAATTATTGCTTCAATATTGTTGTTCTTGCTATTGCTTGTACGTGCTTGGGGGTCCTTTGGAGTAATAAATTATGTATTTACAATTGATCCTTATTTGGTTATAAGTACAGAAGGCACTATAGAATGATATTATACCACCGGAAATAATCTCAAGATGGCATGAGTATAATAGGATGGACCCGTAATTGAGGAAAAGATTTTTTTTTTATTATATAACTAATGATTATTTAAATATTATGATTAATACATATTAGATATACTATAATATATATTACTTATAAACGAATCTTATAAAACTTATGTGTATAAATCCTATGACTGTCTCCTGGAAACTTAAGTGTATAAATCCTATGACTGTCTTCCTCCGTTCTGAATTATCTGCTGTTTTAGAGTTTCACACAGATATTAATATATATGATAAAAATATTAAAATATCCTTTGTAAAATCCCAACTTTTTGAATAAAATAAATTTTCTATAAATATTATTTTGAATATTATGGAGTAAAATTGATATAATAGTTGTAATAATATTTATAAATTTTGCAAGGTGACGCAAGTTGTTATATAATATTCGATTGGTGGTAGAATATTCGTTTTAACGAGGAATATTCGCATAACTAAGCACAATCATTGGTGGACCCCTATTGGCGGAATTATTGTTTGATTGAGAAAACGACAAAAATACTTTATGAAAATAACTATGGAAGTTTTACCAATTAATCGTTGAAACACCCGGTGTTAAAAATACGATGTCTGGCGTGGTTGCATAAGAAGACACAAGATATTGATTATTGATGCTTACGTGATAAGTCACTCGGTTTTGTTGGTATTATTAATGTAATAATACAAAAATCTTTTTATATAAAAATGCAAGAATACTTTTATAAAGTTATTCTATAAATAGAATATATTATATTCTATTATGCGTAGTGTTGCGTAGTGTTTTTGCATAGTAAAATCTTTTTTATATAAAACGGAATACTTTTATAAAGCTATCTCATTTTATTAGACAATAATTAGAATATATTATATTTTATTATGCATAGTGTTTGTATAAATGCACTGCGTAGTGTTTCACAGTAGTAAAATCTTTTATAAAGTTATTCATTTTATTAAATTATAAATAGAATATATTATATTTTATTTAAAAAAATTTTGCTTTAAATATGGACCATCGATTAAAATAAATCAATCTGACTGCTAATGAGTTAGTTCTTATGCACGGTCCATTTTTCTATAAATAAGTTCATTCCTTCATTATTTTCTTACGAATTCAATTGAACTCTGTAGAGATAAACTATAGAGAAAGAAGAAAGTATTCTCGCTACTTCACTACTTTGTATATCCAAAGACTTTTCTTCTTAAGGTAGGGAATATTATTTGTTGTACTCGTAAGTGGTGTTATTATTTCTTATTCATGAAGAGAATCATTGTTATTCCATTTTTATTATTCTGCTGGAATAACTCAGATAATGTGATCACCCTATACTTGGTGACATTCTTCTATCATTCCGCCTTTTTCTTACTATTCTCGTTAGAATATCCATGCATCATGCGCTTTTACTGGCAGGACTGATTCCGCCTTTATTATTTCATTGGAATATCCTCGTCTGTTTTAGCTTTCTGTGGGACCGGTTCCGCCTTTATTATTATTCTGCTGAATATCCATGCATGCGTTTTACGCCGGACTGATTCCGCCCTTATTAGTATTCTCGTTGGAATAACCCGCCTATCTGATCATCGCATGCATGGTGATTTACATTGTTATTCCATTCTTTATTATTCTGTTAGAACATCCTCGGTCGGTCGAATTTCGCCGACTCGTTCCGTTATTTAGTATTCATTGGAATAACTCGCCATCACAAGTACCGCATGCATGGTGATTTCTTTTGTTATTCCATTCTTTATTATACTCAGTTGGTTAAAGTTTTGACTTTTATACTCCATGAAATTAGTAGAATATCCTTGATATTTTCGTTTCATCCAGTATCTTTTCATGAAAATATTCTTCTGATCATTCTTGAACTTTACTCTACAAAGCAGTATCATGTTGACAATTTGGACATTAGTAGTTCTTGGACAAATTAATTCTTGAACTTGTTTTATTGAATTCTTATATCATTGTCATCATCCTCATGTTTATATTATGTATGTGGCCTGTAGTGCATAGATGGACTTGGTATGATTATGACCAGGAATTATTCGGTGTAATCATGACCGTAATGTTACAAATAATGTGATAAAAGTCCTCATTGGCCCGTAGTGCATTGATGGACAGTTGTTGGCATGATCATGACCATTAATGAATACACAAATATTCTTGGCCCGTAGAGCATGGATAATTGTGGTCGTGATACTAAAGAATATCCTCGGCGTAGATGCGGGGGTGATTCGATGATGTGGAATATTTATTGTCGAGTCTCGGCGATAACGATGATGAAAAACCTTTTTAATCATAAAAGATAGTAGATTTTATTTTCTACTTGACTCCTTTAATGGATTGTTTGTTCATTGCAGCTTAAACTTGATGTCTATTATATTTTATCGGTTTAACATTGTTGGAGACTAATGATAATTTATTCTGCATTATCTTAGTCATAATATTTCTTCTTCTTGGGCTAGTTGAGCTCACCCTTTCTTTCACCGTTTCTCTTCTTGAGAAATGAGAATATACCGGGACGAGTCGAGGGAACGGAGTGATGGTCCGGAGGATAAGATTAGTAGTCCTCACTATTCTCGTGAAATAATGTGATAATAATTGTAATGAGGACTCCTTTTGAGTTTGTATAATCTCTAGTAGATAATATTTGTATTCAAACTCACAGCTTATGTTTTGTCGTATTGTACCTACGCAGTTATATTAGTAAGTTGTATTTGAATTACATACCATGTATCCTACATGACCCAAGATGGGTGATGTATACCTAATTTTGGGGTCGCTACACCCTTTATCTTTGACTTTTATGTTTTCCACCAAAAAAAATAATGATTAATTGAAGAGAGAGAAAGTATGTATACCAATATGAATACATATGTATACAATTATTAATTGGAGCCGCTGCAGACTATGTATATAATTACTATGATTAATTGAAGAGAGAGAAAGTATGTATACATACTATGATTAATTGGAGCCGCTGCAAATTTATTGGTGTCGGTGAGTGAGAGAGAGAAAGAGGCGTGACTGTGGGAATATGAAAAGGATGTTTAAAAAAGAGGAGAGGCATGAATGAGAGTAATGACTATCAATAATTAGGGGTAAAGGGGCAAATTTGGAAAACAAAGGAAAAAAATGCATTAGAATCTTAAAAATGCAGATATTGTGGGACAAATTTTTTTTGCTAAAACAGCAGATCATACTCACTCCGTCACAGGATAAAAGTCCTGGTGGACTTTTTACGCATATTAAGACGATGAATAAAATGACAAAAGTGCCTATAATAATGTCATTAAATATGGAGAGAGAATTAGAATAAGAAAAGTATGAAATATTTAATGCTATGGGTATAATAGAAAATATGTGTAAAAGTTTAGTTATTAAAGGAAAATGGACATTTAACATGGGACTACTCAAAATAGTAATAAAGACTTTTAACATGGGACAGAGGGAGTAATATATTTTCTACAGGATTGGACATTGTTTTACATGAGGAAGTAGTTGAACATTAATTTTTGTTGGTGGACTGAACATTAATTTTTGTTGGTGGACCGAGTATTTAATAGGTTAGCTATGAACAAATTAATGTATATAACTAAATTATTGATTAGATAAATTTTTATACTTAATGTAAAATCATAACATTAAAGAAAAATTATACTTTTTATAAAACAACGCATTAATGTGTTATTTTGGTAATTAGTTCGGACGAATGAGGAGTTTAAACGAATCATATTTGAAATATATTTTAGGTATTATATATATTACTTACACCATGTATGGATTCAGTACGATAATTTTTTTAATTTTTATTTATTCGTTTTGTTTTTAGTTTAGAAGTTGATTATTTGTTCATCTTATTGTTCTTTCTCAAATTCATGTAAATGTTTCATTTTGACATAGATATTTAGAACTCTTATTTGTACTCTTTAGACTAATGCATTATGTATATAATTTAATTTGATATTCGTAGTAATGTACATTTTATTTTATTTTTGGAGACTTTGTGTTGTTGATTTGTTTCGATTTAACATGTACATATATTAGAACTTTTTGTAAGACCCCGAATTTTTTTTAAATAAAAATAGAATTTCCTTTATTTATTATTTTGAAATAGTAAGGGTTGATTTGATTAATGTGGTTAGTTATGGGTGAAATGCGCAAATATTTTTAAATTAGCAAGTGGTTATAAAATATTCATTGTTGTCGGGGAATATTCGTTTAGTCGTGGAATTTTCTTCTACCGTCGTGAAATATTCGCATTTACGCTGCGTAGCTTTAATGTGGGCCCCATAACTGAAAAGCGATTGGATGAAGAAAACGACAAGTATAAGTTATTTATAAATAACGGCGTAGTTATTCCAAGTTAATCTTGTTGGAATACCCGTTGGTTAAGACACGAATGTCTGCGCTGTTACTACAAGAAGACATACGGTATTGCACCAATTATTGATTCTTACGTAAGAAGGCACTACTCAATAATTGTTACAGTAATTATTGTTCAATATTTTATTTTATTGATTCAATAATTGTTGCGTTGATATTTTATATTATTGTTGTATCAATAATTGTCACTACACAGTTTTTTCTATTATCGAAGCAATAATTCATATTATCTGAATAATATTATTAGATAACATTATTGGCAATGTCTAGAAAGTTCTGTCTAAGGAGAGGTTTGGTCATCTAATTGCGCTCCAGTAAGGAGAAATCCTTATTGGAAAGCCTCCTCTTTCCTCGAACCTTGCACGGTTTGTCGATATTGTGATTCTGTAATATTATTTATGAATAATTAATTATTAATTTATATGATGAGGAAAATATTAATTTTCTGTGGATATATATGGAGAAAATTTTTAATGTGATAATTGTTGAAAATTAATATTTTATCCTTTTCTCGATAAAATAATTCATTTAAATATATTATTTTAATAATATAATAATGGTGATATTTTTACAATGAATGTAAGATATATGAGTATATGAGGAGGAAGAGTATTTTTGTGGTATTAAATGATTAACACATGTTTTGTGTGTCGGTGGACCCCATTTCTTGACTAAAATTTGATTATAATCAGAAATCGCCTGGTTCAGGATTTCTTCCAATTTCTATTTGGAATTTAGAAAAACTTTCTTCTGTAAAGTTGTAGAGAATGGAATTTCCTATGGAAAGGACATGTGATTCGAATTTTTCTGATAAAAGGGCTATTTATTATGAATTATTAAAGTTACAATTATCGAGTCTCGAATTGATTTTGTTACAAAAATTGTTTAAAACATGTTTTTCATTTTTGGTGCATTTGTGTGAAAATGTGTTTTTGATGTGGTGGGCTAAGGAAAATTTGGTTATAAATATATTATTATATTTAATTTTTTGTTTTTGTGTTCTAAGCATTTTTCTATAAATAGGGTGTTTAGGTTAGAATTGAAAATCACACCAGAAACTGAAGTTTTCTCTCTACTTCTCTCTCTATATTATCAAGCGTATTCTTGTGAGTATTTTGATACTTTGAGTGTTGCTATATGGTGCAAGTTCCTTCACCATTATATCCAGTATTTCAGTCAGAAGTACTGTCTTTCTAAGGTAAGGGATGTTATTTTTTTTATAAATGATATTATTTCTTTCAATATCATTATGTCATAATATTGGTAAGATTTTTCTTGTGAAATTCTGATCTTTTCATGTCAGAGTTACTATTCACGAGTTACTATTCACAAATTACTATTCATGAGTACTATTCATGAAGCATGATGATTTTTCTTGAGGAATTTCTATCTTTCGATTATTTGATTACTATTCACGTATACTGGCCTTATTCACATATACTAAGACTATTCACAAATACGATACTATTCACGTAAAAATTAAATTTTCTTTTCAGTCCAAGATTATCTATTATGGATACTAGCTTTGATTGTATCCATGTTTTGATTCACTATGATTATTTATGAAGTATTTTTGAACTCGGTTTGGTTAAAGTACCTAATTCTTAATATTGTTCTTTTGTTTCACTAGATTCGCTTTTCTTTAAAATATTTTCATCATCCTCACCCCTAAATGATGACATTCTTGAATATCTTTGGCCCGTAGTGCAAAAGATGGTTGATTTTCTTATGAATATCTTTGGCCTGTAGTCTACGCAGAGATGAACAGTGTTGAGTTGAATACTGACCAATTGATGAATATATTTGGCCCGTAAGCGCAAAAGATGAATGTGTTGAGATGAACATGACCGATCGATGAATATCTTTGGCTCAGTAGTGCAAAGATGAATATTTGATTTGAGATATATATTGATTGATGTTACAGGGATAAAATATTGATGATGGACTTTTAAATTCATAAATGTTAGTAGATTTCATTCTCTACTTAACTCCTCTAATGAATTATTATTTCCGCTGCAGTTGTTGATCTAAAACTTGTTGTCTATTGTATTCTATCAGATTTTTTCCTGTTGAAGACTAAGGATAATTTGTTGTACATTATCTTAGTCATAATATTCTTTACTGGGCTAGTTGAGCTCACCCTTTCCTTTTGTTCCATTTTTCTTCTCAGGAAGCGAGATTATAGCAGGAACTAGTCGGGGTGTGGAGTGATGGTTCAAGATAGTTGTTTTAGTAGTCCCCACTATTCTGTAAAATAGTGTATCAATAATTATAATGAGGACTTTATTTGGGTGTAGATATTGTCTAGAAGACAATATTTGTATTTAAACCCACAGTATATATGTTGTCGTATTTTGCACGACAAATGTATTAATAAAGTTGTAATTGCTTCGCATACCATGTATTTGGTGACTCGAGAATGGGTTGGATGGAATGGACCTATTTTGGGGCGTCCACAGCGTTGGTATCGAGCTTGGGATATGATCTCCCATGGAGATCGGGGAATAGAACTAGGAGGGAGAGACGAGTAAATCCTTCGCTTAATGTGTCCTACCTAAGCTTATTTGTTGGTTGGTCAAGATATAGGGATATTATGTGGTATGTTAATTTGTTTAATTAACCCTTTTTTATGGCGATTTAAGAATGGCAAATGAGAATGTTAACAGTGGAGTAAATGAGACTGTGGAGACACCTTTTACTCACTAATCGTGAGAACGTGCAACAAGACGACAATGTTCCTCCCAGAAAACAACACCACCGATCGATCGATGATGAACGACGGAATATTTAGAAGCTTTTTGCGAGTCAGGCAAAAATCGCATTTGGTGGAGACTTCGTGTTCAAAATACAGTAGAAATGATAACAACGCATTTGGTTTGTCACACCAAGGCGAGCTCAAAGAGTTGGGACCACCGTAATTGGGAAATCCAGATCCGATTAAAGTGCGGAGACGGGGTCAAATAAATTACCAAGATATTTGATGTCTTAGGATGCACCAAGAATGTAAGGTTCCATTGGCTACCTTTATGTTCCGTAACGAGGCAGATTATTGGTGGGAATCTGTGAAGCGTACCCATCTAGCCGCACTCAGCATGTCATGGGAAACATTTTAAAAACTGTTCAATGACAAGTATTTTCCTGAAAGTATTCATCATATGAAGGAAGTGGAGTTTATTAGACTAGAACAGAATAACATGACGGTGACCCAGTACGAGGCAAAGTTCGCGGAGTTATCCAGGTTTGCACCTCATTTGGTGGAAAATGAGGAACGTATGACGCGGATGTTTCTGAGAGGTTTGAAACCCGACATACGCTTATATTTCATTTTTCATAAATTTTCTCTATATTCAGATGTTGTGAACAGGGCTCAATTATTAGAGCGAGATAATGAGTCTGTTCAACCGGGCGACCTACAACTTGATGATAATCGTACCGGTGGCAACGGCCATCGGGACAATGATAATCATCGTGGAGGAAATTATCGTGCCAGAAATGGTAACCACTTCGGTGGTAATCATGGCTAAGATAATAGAAGAAATAACTCAAGTGGATATTTCAAGAAGAGAAGATTTAACGATGACGGAAGACGCGTAAGCAGAAAGACCAAAGACCAAAGAACAAATTCTAAGGGAGGAGAACGACCGCCAGTTAGATGCTATAAATGCGGAGAGGAGGGACATATAAGTCCAAACTGTTCACAGCCTTCCAAGGTATGTTATAATTGTGGAAAAGAAGGTCATATCGCTTGAGAGTGTACGGTAGCGAAACCAAGTCCAAATTGAACAAAGGCACCAAAGCGCGATCTGAAAAAAGACAAATTCAACTGTTCCTCAAGAGCGTTTGTAGTGGATCGGTCGAATGCGAGGAACCCGAACGAAGTTAGCACGGGTTACTTAATTATAAATTCTTGCGAGGTTTATACCTTACTAGATACCGGTTCTACCCATTCTTTTATCTCTTTTGCTAGCGCTCAACGTTTAAACTTGAAATTAGACTTTGACCTATCTGTGGAGACTCCGTTAGGAGAAATTTTCTTTACATCCACTATTTAAAAATCTTGATTAATTCAGGTTGGCACTATCACATTACCTGTTGACCTTATCTCTTTAAAGATACTTGCTTTTGATGTGATTTTAAGGTTAACTACTCATCATGCCAAAATTGATTACTTTCGTAAGGTTGTTAGTTTTCATATTCCTAAGCAACCTGATATTCGAATTCAAGCAACCAAACCATTGAAGTCAAACTCTTTCATATCAAGTCATAAAGCCATTCGTTTATTGAAAAACGGATGTCAAGCTTTCTTAGCCATGTCATGGACTTGAACAAAAATACGTCAGATTTGAATGATATTTCTGTTGTTAGTGAATTTCCTGACGTATTTCCTGAAGAATTTCTTGGCCTACTCCCAGAGCGTAATATTGAATTTGAATCGAATTTAAATCCGGTACAAAACCCACTTCTAAAATCTCATATCGAATGGCTCCTATTGAACTTCAAGAGTTAAAAACCCAACTATAGAAGTTGATAACCGAGCCTCTAACCGGTAACTTCCTTTATGGAATGCACCGAAACTAGACTCTCCGTAGGGGATGCCATATTCGTGCGGTAGTAAAATGATAGGTGTCATTGTGACGTGTTATCCAAGATTGGGATATAAGTCACAGTTGAGAGTAACCTAAGTTAGTAATCGAAATATGTAGCTTTCTAGGCTTAATTAGTTATTATCGGAGATTCGTGGAAGGATTTCTCGAATCGCTACTCCATTAACTCAGCTGACTCGTAGATATACAAAATTCGAATGGAGCAAGGAATGTGGGAAGAGCTTCAAAGAACTCAAGAGGAGACTCATTTCGGCACATGTTCTGACCATACCATTCTGAAAAAGCGAACGTGGTAGCTGACGTGTTGAGTAGAAGACCGTTTGCGAGTACGAGTGCGATATTGTCGAATACAAAGACCCATTTCGTATAACTTACAACTGATAGAGATAGAGTTAAAGACTCTAGGAACCCACGTGATGATATACGAGTAGAATCAACTTTAATCGATAGTTAAAATCGCTCAAGCTACACACCGGAGTTGATGAATATGAAGAAGAAGATGCAAGAAGTTGTTATTCCAAAAGCGAGAATCGGCGATGTGAGGAAAGCTCAAACCTTCGATTTATTAGTGCATTTGAAATTCTCGATCGAATAGGAACTGTGGCCTATAGACTCGTTTTACCGCCAAGTATGTCGCGTGTTTATAACTTTTTTACGCGTCACAGATGTTACGTAAATATGTGGACGACCAACCACATTATTGAGTTAGAACCGCATATATAAATTTGAGACTTAACGTGCGAGGAGGTACTATCAAGATCTTGGATATGAAGGAGTATGTCCCTACGCGTAAAAGGTCATACCACAAGTTAAGGTTTTGTGGAGGAACCATGCTATTGAAGAAATGACCTGGGAGTTGAAAACGGAAATGAAAGCGAGGTATCTTCACCTTTTTGAAACACCAGGTACGTACGTCAATTTCGAGGACGAAATTTCATAAGGAGGGGAGGTTGTAAAACCCCGAATTTTTTTTAAATAAAAATGGAATTTCCTTTATTTATTATTTTGAAATAGTAAGGGTTGATTTGATTAATGTGATTAGTTATGGGTGAAATGCGCAAATATTTTTAAATTAGCAAGTGGTTATAAAATATTCATTGATGTCGGGGAATATTCGTTTGGTCGTGGAATTTTCTTCTTGTCGTTGGAAATATTCGTATTTACTCACGTAGCATTTCTGTAATGGGCCCCCATAACTGAAAGCGATTGGATGAAGAAAACGACAAGTATAAGTTGTTTATAAATAACTGGCGTAGTTGTTTACCGAGTATCTTGTTGGAATATCCGTTGGTTAGGGACACGATGTCTACGCGTTACTACACAGAAGATTGCGGTATTGCACCAATTATTGATTCTTACGTGAAGGCACTACTCTAATAATTGTTACAGTAATTATTGTTCAATATTTTATTTTATTGATTCAATAATTGCTTTGCGATATTTTATATTATTGTTGTATCAATAATTGTCACTACACAAAGATATTTTACTATTATCGAAGCAATAATTCATATTATCCTCGAATAATATTATTAGATAACATTATTGGCAATGTCTAGAAAGTTCACATCAAGGAGAGGTTTGGTTATCTAATTGCTTGCCAAGAAGAGAAATCCTTATTGGAAAGCCCTCTTTCCTGGTGAACGCACGGTTGTCGATATTGTGATTCTCGTAATATTATTTGTGAATAATTAATTATTGATTTATATGATGAGGAAAATATTAATTTTATATGGATATAGATGGAGAAAAATTTTAATGTGACAATTGTTGAAAATTAATATTTTATCCTTTTCGGATAAAATAATTCATTTAAATATATTATTTTAATAATATAATAATGGTGATATTTTTACAATGAATGTGGGATATATGAGTATATGAGGAGGAAGAGTATTTTTGTGACATTAAATGATTAACACATGTTTTGTGTGTCGGTGGACCCCATTTCTTGACTGAAATTTGATTATAGTCTGTAAAATCGCCCGTTTGTGGATTTCGGTCAATTTCTGTTTGGAATTTGGAAAAACTTTCTTCTGCAAAGTTGTAGAGAATGGAATTTTCTATGGAAAAGACATGTAGTTCGAATTTTTCTGATAAAAGGGCTATTTATTATGAATTATTAAAGTTCTGGATTATTGAGTTTGAATTGAATTTGTTACAAAAATTGTTTAAAACATGTTTTTTATTTTTGGTGCATTTGTGTGAAAAATGTGTTTTTGATGTGGTGGGCTAAGGAAAATTTGGTTATAAATATATTATTATATTTAATTTTCTGTTTTGGTGTTCTAAGCATTTTTCTATAAATAGAGTCTTTAGGTTAGAATTGAAAATCACACCGAAACTCAAGTTTTCTCTCTTCTCTCTCTATATTATCGAGTTTATTCTTGTGAGTATTTTGATACTTTGAGTGTTCTATATATCTGATGCAAGTTCCTTTACCACTATATCCAGTATTCCATCCAAAAATCTGTCTTTCGAGAGGTAAGGGATGTTATTTTTTTATAAATGATATTATTTCTTTCAATATCATTATGCCAGAATATTGGTAAGATTTTTCTTGTAAAATTCTGATCTTTTCATGTCAGAGTTACTATTCACGAGTTACTATTCATGAGTTACTATTTACGAGTTACTATTCATGAGTTACTATTCACGAATTACTATTTACGAGTACTATTCATGAAGCATGATGATTTTCAATTTCTATCTTTCAGTGTCGGAGTTACTATTCATGTATACGGCACTATTCACGTATACGACACTATTCACAAATACGACACTATTCACAGAAAAATTAAATTTTCTTTTCTGTGTCCAAGATTATCTATTATGGATACTAGCTTTGATTGTATCCATGTTTTGATTCACTATGATTATTTATGAAGTATTTTTGAACTCGGTTTGGTTAAAGTACGAATCCTTAATATTGTTCTTTTGTTTCACTGGATTCGTTTTCTTTAAAATATTTTTCATCATTCTCAGTCCTAAATGATGACATTACTGAATATCTTTGGCTTGTAGTGCAAAGATGGTTGATTTTCTTATGAATATCTTTGGCCCGTAGTGCAAAGATGAACAGGTGTTGAGATGAACAAGACCAATTGATGAATATCTTTGGCCCGTGAAAGCAAAGATGAGCAGTGTTGAGATGAACATGATCCATTGATGAATATCTTTGGCCCAGTGAGTGCAAAGATGAATATTTGATTTGAGATATATATTGATTGATGTTACAGGGATAAAATATTGATGATGAACTTTTAAATTCATAAATGTTAGTAGATTTCATTCTCTACTTAACTCCTCTAATGAATTATTGTTTCCGCTGCAGTTGTTAATCTAAAACTTGTTGTCTATTGTATTCTATCATATTTTTCCCTGTTGAAGATTAAGGATAATTTGTTGTACATTATCTTAGTCATAATATTCTTTACTGGGCTAGTTGAGCTCACCCTTTCCTTTTGTTCCATTTTTCTTCTCAGGAGGCGAGATTATAGCAGAAACTAGTCGGGGTGTGGAGTGATGGTTCAAGATAGCTGTTTTAGTAGTCCCCACTATTCTGTAAAATAGTGTATCAATAATTGTAATGAGGACTTTATTTGGGTGTAGATATTGTCTAGAAGACAATATTTGTATTTAAATCCACAGTATATATGTTGTCGTATTTTGCACGACAAATGTATTAATAAAGTTGTAGTTATTTCTGTACCATGTATTTGGTGACTCAGAATGGGTTGAATGGAATGGACATATTTTGGGGGCGTCACACTTTTTGTGTTTATATTATGTCACATGTGTTATGATATGATATTTTTGTTTGAATATACCATAGAGTATACCTGAGCTATAACCAGATGTGAAAGTACCACAGGCATGTCATCTTGACACTGAGGCATGATACCTTCCTTAAATAGCGGTGTGATTAATCAATCCACAGATCCGCTTTGTCTTTCTGATAGGAGTTGGTCATTTGGTAATTTATTGTGGGAGGCGTATGGGTCGATCCTAGTTTTTTGTTCTGTTCTACAGATTGGTGATGTTTGTGCCAAACACGCCTTTCGATTTTACATATATTTGGATTCGCGGTCCAATGTGTATGACTTGTTTGTGTGACATTATTTGACTTACCTGTGTGACAATGTATATTTCTGTTTTGTTTTGAGCTCGGTATGAAATAACACTCAACCATTTGATTCAGCATATTATGTTGTTGTGTTAATTTTGTTCGTTTGTTCAGTTTAGTTCATTTAATTGAGTTAGTTATTTCGTTTCATTATTCTTGTACTCTATATTCATACTGGTCATTTGGCTCATACTATGTTTTTCTTCCAACAAGTAATTAAGGGGATCAAGGGCAAGTGTGATGAGAGTTTCTTTCTTTTCAAATATTCTGTTTAGACGATGATACATCAGTTGTTTCGAGTTAAATTTAATATTTTAGATTATGATTTGAGCTGATTTGGCATTTACTTTGGTTTGTCTTTTGATATTTATTTATTATAAAGACTATTTTTTTTGTGGTTTAGAGCGTTATTACAATTTCTTCTGTTATATTGTATTTTGAGTAACCTTTTTTTCTATTTCGGAAAGGGAGTGTTACCGCATGCTATGCCTAAGAATTGTTAGGAATATTTGATTTGATTTGATCATTTCAGTTCAAAAGATGCGCTCTACAAAGTAGTTTTATTATTTTCTGTAAATATTGGAGCCCTTCATTGGTTCATATATGGAGATAAGACGAATCTTTTGTACTTGCAAATTGCAATGATAGAGGTAGTATTCCAAGTCTTGTGAAAAATGTGATAATATATTCGTAATGCAAGCTTCATTGAAAATTTTGGTCTCCATTATGCATGGCATGGATTAGGGTAAGGGAGGAAAATGTTATTTGGTTTGGGGTGACAACTTGTATGCGCTCTCGAGCTATGTCGTGTATACCACTCTTTCTTCACCTCAAAATCCTGCTCATAAAACCTCAGCGTCCCATTCATCATCTCCTCTAAAACCCCAATCGGAATACAATGATTCATCACTTGAAAGAAACCCCATTTCTCCGATGAATCCCGGACTTGTTCAACTATCTCCTTACGTTGAATCGGATCTTTACCCAACCCATTAAGGTCAATTACTGGAATACTCACCCCTGTATAATTTCTACCCTTGGATATCTCGGCAATGATTTCCGGTGGTTGAACGAATATCCGGGGAACTTTGGTAACGCCGGCGTCAACAAGTCCTTTAACTCCGCCTTTGGTATCATCGAAAGCTTTTAGTTCACTTTTCCGGTCATGGTCAACTTCAGCTGGACCTGTTACCACCCTTTTATTATTATTATTATTATTATTATTATTATTATTATTATTATTATTATTATTTTGTAAGCTAGCTAGCTAGCTAGAGCTCCGAGTTCTTTCATTCTACCTGAAATTTGAAGTAATAGTGGATTTTAATTTAGGAAGGGTAGTTCAAAGTCAAAAATGGAGGAGTATTTTATTCTTTTTCCCAATGGTAGATAATAATTTGCAAGTGTTGACTTAATAGCCCTAACTTGACCAACTCTTGGACAAATCCACATTTCATATGCAGTCGTTATTACAATTTACAAAACAATCCACTAAAATAACAAGAAACTCTAATTCTTTATGATAATATACATCAATTTGATGAAGTTTAGAGCTTGAAATGCAGCAGGGGAGAAACCCCATCAAGGTCTTTTGAATAGGAGTAGGAAACAAAATCTTGCACTGTTGTTTCGCTGTACTTTGGAGGATTATCTTCTGATAGCAACTCCTTAATGGGTCCATACAGCTTTGTTGATGGCATTAGAGAAGTGCTAAAAAAGCATGCCACTGATACCCTTGGCCCTTCCCGGTTTGCCAATACTCTGTGCTCTACGCTTTTGAACCGATCATTTGATATTAGCTGAAAAAATTTAATCTCCACTTCAATATAGTTATAGTTCATGTAAATCTTTTTTCAGTCATTCCTTGGTAGATATAAGTTGTACACTTGAACTAAATATATTGATAACACTACCAACAACCATCTAGCTTTATTGGTCAGGTCTTTCAGGAGCTAAATCATATTTTAAGGGTTTTTAATTATTTCCGCAATCTTTTGCTAGACAAAATTAATCTTTTTGAGTTATTTTTGCCATTATTGACATTGTATCCAGGTTACCAAGAACTCTTATTACTCTGTGGATTGCGTAATGAGTAATAGATTTCATTCTGTATACCTAGCCGATTAGTGTTCCAACAAATGGTGCTCAAAAAAGAAGGTTGTAGCTAGTACTTGCCTGTAATAAATCTCCGACGTTAACAACAAGGGCTCCTGGGGATGGAGGGACATCAACCCACTGATCTTGATGAAGAATTTGGAGTCCGCCAATTTGGTCTTGTAGAAGCACGGTGAGGAAACCATCATCAGTATGGTTGGTTGTGCCAAATGTGAGTTCCGGCTGTGGACAAGGCGGATAGCAATAACATATAAAAGCAAGCCCCTTGGCGCAATCATTATCTGTTAGTTGACTAGTCTTGAGTCCTAGAGCCTCGGATAGTAACCCAAATAATGAGAACCCCAATTTCATTACTTGTTTCGAGTACTCTATTTGTATATCTCTGCAAGTTATAATTAAATGGGGAAGAAGTTATCACATCAGTTCATTAAAATTTTTCCATCTACTAGCTAATATATCCATTTTTCTGAAATAACATGGTCAGCTATTCTAAATTCAAAAGGTGATAAATCTATAGATTAAGGAAAATGATATAAATGTGAACAAATATTTGATGAAGTTAGATAAGATAGAATAAATTAAAATTGACCCTTCATAAATCCTACATATCTCATGTATACAAATACTTCGCAATTGTAATTTGGATGAAAACTTTTGCAATGTATAACCGAACTGATAGATTAACTATACGAAATATGGAAGTGGTTAGAATGAACTTAATTTTGGTCAATTTATCAATATAGTATCAACACACAAATTGATCTCTGCGTGTCAGTATTAGTCAATTGACTAACTTAGCATGAAATTATGATAACCGGATCCACGAAATATACAACACATACCTACATGGTGCTGGCAATTCTTCTGGTTTAGGAGGAGAAGGAGCCATAAAACAGAAAAACGAGTCCCTCCAGTTAGCTGTCGGGGCACTAAACAAATCAAAATTGCTATTATACACCACTTTTCTAGTAACATCACGCATGTAAAATTGCTTCTTCACCTCATTGTCTTGCTCAAAGAAGCTACGCACCCCATTAAGCATATCCTCCAATACACTCACCGGAATCCCATGATTCACCGCTTGGAAAAACCCAAATGTTTCCGATGCATACCGAACCCTATCAACTATCTCTTGATGATGGATCGGATCTTTATCGAGGACTTCAAGGTCTATGATTGGAATACTAAATTTTTTCTTCTTGTTATCGGAGTTTTTGTCTAAGGAATTGGGTGGATCAGGGGCGGATCCAGACCGATAGTTCAGTGGGGTCAAATTTGAAAAAAAAAAATCTTACGAATAAAAATTTCATAAAATAACTTGCAAAACTAAACAATCCTCAAATATTATTTATAATAACATTTTTCGAGCTTTCATTGCTTGAAATTGTTGTATGATAGCCTCATTTTTAATAGTTACAAAAATATCACGCTCAATGTATGTTACTAAACAGTCATTCATCCATTCATCTCCCATTTGGTCACGAAGTTCATTCTTCACAATATTCATAAATTTAAAATGTCCTTTCAATAAATAAGTAGAAGAATGAATGCATAAAAGAGAGCCAATTTCAACAACAAATAGACTTGGGGATACACATCATCCTTTCTTTTCTGAACCAACATTTGAGCCAATTCACCAATTCCTTTTATACTCGAAAAATTGGGATCGTTTCTCATATCCACAATATAATTTTGGAGTTGACCATCGAGTGCCAAAAGTTCCATATCATCAAATTCTGAAGGGTAAAGTTTCGCTAATTCAATTAATTTTTTATTGTCAAATGTCGAGAAAGAGTCACGCGGGTCAAGACATGTTATACTTGAAAGTAACTCTGTATTTGTGTTATCAAAACGGTCATTCAACTCCCCAAGTTGACTATCAATCACAGTAAAAAATAATTGAACCCTAAAGCGATGAAGGTTTATGATTTCTTCAATATTGCGTCGTGGTCTTCCTGGAAACACAAAAATATCCTCCATCCTCGGGACAACTATGTTATGCAATGCACAAAATTCACAAGTTTTCGCTAACAAATCATCCCGCTTTTCTCTCATGCATTGTAATCGTTGCTTGGTTACATCGACAAGAGCTATCATTCATGATGTCTTGATCTTTCCTCCGTAAGGCTTGTGATAAGTCATTTGGAGGTTAACACTTTCATGGTGAGTTTCTTGGTGAATATCGCCAGTGACATGTTAAATCACTAGTCCCTCTTGGCTTGACATTTTCATGAATAGATTCAAATTTTGACGTTTAGTTGTTGTAACCCGATTCACGTATGTCCATGCCTCGACAATCAATAAATATTTAAAACTAATTCAACATCAAAATAAATCAATATATAATATGAATAATCAGTGTAATTAGCAATTAGCACCAACAATAAATGATCTCAATTAAACCACTAACAAGTAACATTACAAAATTTAAAGAATATAAAAATAGATTAAAACATATACTTGAAGAACTTTTATTTGATGGAGTTCTCTTCATTGTTGTAGTGTTGCTTTAAGAAGTAAAAAGCCCTAATTTTATAAAAGTACAAACAAGAAAAATCAATAAACAATTACAAAATTTCTAAAATAATTATTAAATTTGTAAAATTAAAAACTAAAATTAAAATATACTTTCTACTGGCGGGTTAATTCCTTAATCGCTTCGCTTCTGCTTCATCAATCATCTGTTGATCGTTGCCACTTTTGAGTTCTTAGAATAGATTCAATAGAAGAATAGAAAAGGACCAAAAGGTTGGATAAAGACTTGGCGCTAAGTGGCGGTGGCGAAGGCTGTGGCAATGGAGATTGGGGAAAAATGGATAAGTACGGTGAGACTCAGGTAGTGCTTTAGCAGATTAGTGCCTTGGTGGGGATTGCTAGATTGGATTTGGGGAAAAAGCCAAAAAGGCAAAAAGGGTTTGTTGTCTGCTGAACAAGTGAACCGTGAGTACTCTTACTGATTTTATACATAATATATACAAAGTTTTATTTTAAACCCTTTTCTTTTTTCTTTTTTGTAATATACCCCGACTACCATTGAAAATTCAAGTGGGGTCGTGCCCTCCCTTCTCTCTTCTTCATCCCACAGGGTGGATGGATGAATATTTTAGGGATTTTTTTGAACACCTAATACGGGTGCCCTTGACGCCTGTGGCAGAATTTTGTGTCACAAAAGTTTGTAGTTCAATTTTACGGTCGGAACTAAATCTGGATGACAGTTGAGCTTCCATGGCACTAGTAGTGACCACCATTTAATTTATGTATGTTCCTTTTGAGGGATTATTACTCCATTTTTTTCTCATCATTCATTCTTTTATATGGTTTGGAAATGTAGAGAAGAAATGATTGAGATAATATTGTATTTTGGTTTTGGCCGCATAAGGGCCAATAATTCAAAGATAAGTAGAGTACTAGACATATGGAACATTGACTAGTACGGAATCTTGGACTAGGAAAATTGTTGCCAATTTAAGTGTGCAACTATATATATCAATATACAATGATATCAACCCAATGATGGAGGAAGTATTCTATTTTATTTTAATTTTGAAAATTTGAGGTTTTTTAATTGTAGTTGGACTAATTTTTCAGCTCTAATCAACTTCTTTTTTTTTTTGAATAAGCCTACTTTGACTGTCCGTGACCCCATTTCAATATTTCTGCCTTTCACAATTGTAGCAAGTGAGATTAGATTGTGAATATATTCAGAGCTAAATTCACACATGGATTAGATTTATCTTTTATTTGCCTTTTAAGAAACCAAGCATCTCATGGGACTTTGAATTAAATTACTAACCCATCAAGGGCATCCTCCAAAAAGTTTCACATATATTCAGAGCAGCAGAGTAGGGGTGTAAGTCGAGCCCTTGATATCCATTCAAAAATATGATTCAAAACTTAAATTTAAAATTGATTCTAGTCGAATCTGATTCATATTCGTTTTCTGTTTAATGATACACAAGTCGAAGTGTATACCGATATTCGCTCAGATTAGAATTCGATATTTTATTTTTTTTCCGAACCATACTCGATACTTGCTCGATAGATCATATTCGAATACTGATATAATCTATACTAACAAGCTAAATATGTGACATTTGTATCAATCTTTATAAATTATAGAGTACAGTATTAAATTGTATAAGCTTGAACTTACATAAATCATTGAATTGATTATTAATTTATACTATTACATTCTTTGTAATTTCTTCACATAAATAAAAAGTAAAACTTTTATATATAAACATTAGTTCAATAATCAATTTAGTATATAGTAGTTCAGTATTAAGTGAAACGATTCATATTCAAAACTCAATCAGAAGGCTCATGTGTAACTAGTTTTGCAAACGAGTCGATTACTTACGAGACGAGTAATAATCCGAGTAGAACCTGTCATAAAATTAAAAATTCCTTGTCAAATCTGAGCTCAATTTTTTCGACTCGAGCCGAATCTGAACATTAAAGTGTTCACTAAAATTTGACTCGTTTACACCCCTAATTCAGAGGGTAAACTCTTCTTCTGCTTTAAACCTGAATACACTTATAAAAAGAACCAACTACAAAAAAAAAAAAAAAAAAAGGTCATAAAACTATCATTTTCTCCAGACGATCAAGTATTATTATGCATTCTCCACCATAATCTAAACAAAATCATGAATGCCAACCTTTGAAACTTAGATCATAATTTCAATTTCGTAAAAGAGAGAATATACCCTAGCCTAAATTATAGAAAAAGACGTGTCTAGCAACAGGATAAGAATACAATAACATGAGATCAAGCAACTGGCTTGTACAAGGATACAAAAATAGGCCCCAAATGATATTAAGGAACACTAGCGTCATAAACACTAAACATTCCGTACCATTTCCTTCTTAGCCCGTCTTAGCTTTGGGAACCGTCTTCTTCTTGAGTGACCTTCTTGGTATTGAATTCTTCATTCCGACGAAAAAGAGTAGTGCCCCAAACAGCGCCAAACTCTACAAGACACAAAAATATGTTCAATCAGACTTCAAATTGTTCTGAGCTAGAACATAAACACAAGGAGGCAGTTTTCAGTTGCTAACCTGTGTGAACTTGACAAAAAGTTGAGCAAATTCTGTCTTGTCGACGTCGTGGTTGTAAAAGTCATAAAAGATTGGTATGAATATAGCCTGATGGAGAAGCTGCAAAAGAAATACATGGCCACAGGATAAGATATTTGATCAATCAAACTCATCTGAAAATGAAGATTCAAGAACACCAGCTACAAACCAGAAGATAAGCTCCAAGATAGCTGCCAAAAATAAAAAGGAGGCCTCCAAGACCCTTCAAGCCTATAGCTGCAGCAACTGCTAATTTGATCTATAAAAGAACACCCCAAGTAAGGTATTGGTTGCAATGACTCAAGGAAACACATCAATATGGCTGACTTGGACAAAAAACAGTAAAAAAAAAAAAGCATCTCACTTCGAAATCTGGCACTTGCAGCCCGGTATTGGTTGTTACATGCTTTGAGAAAACATGAAATTTTGGGCTGAGGGACTTCGCTGTTGGTCCTCCATCAACACCAAACTCTTGAAACCTACAAGCACAACCAGATAACTCAAAAGTGGAAGCACTAAGATACATGTACAAGTAGAAAATTTTGACAAGTTATGGCATGATTAAACTACTTATTGACCGATACTAAAGGTCATAATTGTTATACATATAGGTAATCCCTCTAAAGCAGCTAAAGGTTCAGCCAAACACAAGCTTGAGCAGTACAGTGAAGTCTCAAGCATGACAAAGCAAAATGAAGCATGCAGTTGAGCTGTGTTATGTGAGAATGTGACACGTGTCACATTGTGAACTGTAATTAGCACAGTTTGTTATAATAGTGGAATTCTTCTAATTGTATATCACTTGTATCTTAGTTTTACGTTACGTTGCAAGTTGAGTTCTTGGTATATACATTGTGAGGATTGTAATTCAGTTGTAAGCTTTTATTGATTGCAATAATATTTTCTACTTGGGTTCAAGAATCAATAACATGATAGACCAATGCATCCTAACCAACTAAGATATTGACTTCTTGAATACATGACAATATGGCTCTCTTTGCGGGGTAAGGATGAGAATGCACATGATAGGAAACCTATTTTACAACCATAAGGTATGCTGCTACATGAACAAAGTTCAACTGACGAGTTAAAACAAATTTTAGTCTGCCATTAGATTAATCAAAAAATGCCCATTATCACGGCTCATCTTCCCACTCTCACATGTAAAATAGGTCCATCTCAAAACAGGAATAACAATCACCAAAAGGAAATATTACATGTAAATTAACAAATCACCACCAAAAGAGGAAATAACGATTACCTTAGTTCTCCAAAAAGTTCCTTCAACAAAAAGAAATTTACTCAATTTCCTAGAAAACTGTGTACTAGAAAAAGTCAGACATGAAACTTCCATCCTACATTTAGAACAACAGTTTCTCCAACTAATGCAAACCCCATTAATACTAATTAACAGGGTTTCTTTAATATCTAGGCAACCCAAGTGTGGGAATTCGAAGCAGCAATCTTGGTTAAATAACGGTTATTCCATGTTGAACCAAAACACCATAGAAAATAAAGTGCGCTATTAGGATGCAAGTGAAACCTCTAAAAGCATATTCTTTCCCAAGAAATCACTCTACCAACCACAAAATCCCTTGAGCAACATATATCAACCCTAAAGCAGTGGTGAAGCCAGAATTTTTATCCAATGGGGTCAAAATTTTGTCATGCTATAAATACTTTAGCGCGGTTCGGGGGTGTAGCCCCCGAGCTAATTTTTTTAAATACTTTTGTATTTTTTGGCCAGTTGCATATGTAAAACATGTATTTTGTAATAATATTGTTAATATAACAAGTAATAACATTATATATACACCCCTTATTTACCCCTAATACGCCTTTCTAATCACAAATTTGTTAATAAATATTTAAATTTCTTATGTTATAAAAATAATATAAATTAGATTATTATTTATTTTAAAAATATTAGAGAAAGATACATACATCAAGTAGTAGAAATAATATCGAATTGAGAAAGTTGTAAAAAAATCAATTTTTCCCCGTATATTAAAAAATTTATAAAATTTCAGTGGGGTCAATTTATTCATTACACTTAAATTTCTTCTAAATTTATCATATATTATAAAATAATTTCTTTTTCAGTGGGATCAATTGACCCCACATGCTTCTACGTGGCTTCGCCCCTGCCCTAAAGGAAACATTCCTAATGGTTTATTTCTTAAGGAACCAAAAGGTATACCTTCCCCATGACAAGACACCAATAAAAGCATATTCTTACCCAAGAAAGCACTCTACCAACCAACCTCAAACCCTTAAGCAAGACACATCATCCCAGATGGGAACATTCCTAATAGTTTATTTCTCAAGGAGCGAAAAGGTATACCTTGTCAACGACAAGCCACCAATAGCATAGGCCATAACATAACACAACCAAATTAGCAGAATGTTTGCATCATTTATTTCTAATTAATGTATCAAAAATTTATGGCTGCCTCCACCTTGGACATGGGACTCGGGTCTCAGAAACATACAGCTGACAACTTCATATTTCCTTTTCTTTCACATCTTTCTTTAGGAAATAAACCTTTATGGTATGCTTTTGCAGAAACTACTAGGGAAATTGAATTAGGATCCTTTAATGAGAGACAATCCTATGTTTGTTACAAAAATATTTAATTTGGACTAATCAAGAAATACAATAATATGAAAAAGAATTACTGTCCACTATCACCCACCCATCCCCAGTTAATATTCGATCCCTTTCCAGATCCTCGAACTATAACCCAACCCTTTAAAAATAGTACCTCCAAACAAACAAAGGTGATTTACATTACTTTCAACATAAAACAGAGATCAATCACTTTGAGTTATAGATATGGCAAGTACCATAAGCTACTTGCAAACAAAAACAAATCACATATATACCACAAACGAACCCCTCTTTCAGTCATAATTAAAAATATTCACAAAATTAAAGCCCGCAGACACATACATCTTCCTAAAAGAAGAAGAATAAATAGGTAGTGACAGGAAAAAGTAAAGTCAATCACAAAATTCTACAAAATAGGCATGAATCTAACCAACAGAAAACTACTAAGAAAGAAAAAATTACACTCAGTATTTGAACGATTCGAGCTCAAATCTAATATAAAAAAAAATACACCCAATCTCAAAATAATCAGATCCGATACTTTAAGCACAAAGATTGTTTTTGCACTAAAATTACTACAAATAAACACAAACCTCGAAATGGTAGAAAGCATGAGGTACATGACAAAACAAATTTCTCAAATATTTATACACTACAAGCAAAAATAAATCTAGCAGATCTAGAAAGATCAAGAGCAAAAAACTTACTCCTGCCATGCGGAGAGTATGAAAACGGAGGCAAACAGAACTCTCCCGAGGAAAGATATGAACGCCATTGATGCCGACTTTCTCTCTCTATAAATTGGACAGAGAAAAAAAAGAGAGAGAAACAAGGGACTGCGTTCGAACGAGAGGGAGTGAGATGGAGGGAGAGTTTATAATACGGACCGCTTTGATTTATTTTAGAAGCCGCCGGTTGATTTCGTACTCGCAGAAGTGAGAGAAACATGTTTACTCGCTCTAGGGTACGCCACAGTGACGGGCGATGACGCTAATAAAGGTGCATGCGTCTAACGGGCCAATCGTTTTGGACCTTTCCGTAAACGTGGCAAATTATTAGAGGGAATTTTGGTTTTTAGTACGTAAAACGGTAGGAAATTAATTTCAATTTAGTAAATATCTATAATTTTATATAGGCAGATTTTACTTTAGGAGTTGGGACCATGTCACCCTGTTCGGGAACAAATTTATAAATTGGTCAAATTAATTTAAAGTATTTGATGATTACTTATTATTTTATTTATAAATTAAGTTTTAAGTCAAAAAAAAATAAATAAACATTTGTGACTTATTTAAAATAAATTAGTTTGATCAAATATAATATTTATTTTGCCTATTTTCTATTTTATTTCTTTTTTTAATAATATTATTTTTAGTAATTTTTACATTATTTTAACTTATAAGTTAGTACGAGTCGGACACTTTCATAACTTGTTTTAACTTAATTTCTAATTTATAAATCAAATTGATGTCGAACTTTTTTTTTATAAGTCGGAACTTAAAATAACTTATAAATCAACTTATAAGTTATTTTAAAATAAGTAATATCCGAAGTGGCCCTCATCCAGCTTTCCACTTTGAAATTTGAACGTAAAACTTTAGAAGTAGAACTCTAGAAGATGATATTTTCACATACTTTTTTGATATTTTAAATGAAAAATGTCGTTATAAATATATATCAACGGTAAAAATAGTCGCTATAAGATTTATAACAACGATTTTTATATGAAAATAATCAAAAAATTATATGAAAATATCGATTAGCTTTCTCTTTTTTAGAAACGTTATGAATGATTGTTGTTGGGACAAAGTATGTAATTATGTACATTCTACTTTGGGACCATTTTGAACTTTGAAACAGTCTCATTACTGCGCCCCCCCCCCCCCAGCCCCCCCTCCCCACCCACCCACCCACCCACCCATTAACAAATGCATTGAGACATTTGCATGATTATAAAAGGACAAAAGGGGTAAAACACGTTAAACCCGCGTCTCGCTATATTCAAAAAGTAAAAAAAATAAACTCCTTTTTTTTCATATTTATAAATAGGTTTCAAAAATATATAACAAAAATATTGCTCAATAAAACAATGAATAAACAACCGGAAATGGCGAGCAAAACTATACGCACTTGCAATGAAAATACTCTATTAGGGTTAAGAGACTTTAAATTAAGTTAATTATCAGAGAATTTAATTTAAATACTATCCCAAATTGAATTATAAATTAATATACCATAATATATGACGTTTTAAATTATTTTATTTTTTTTTAAATTATTTGATATTTTATATAATCTAGAAGAATTAGTCACAATCTTTCTAAAATTATCCCTCATGAAAAATGTTACCGATGAAAAAGAGGGAGAATATGAGATAAATATAATAAATGGTATTATAGACAATTGATACTATATTTATTGGGCAAAAAGCAACTTTACCTACTTGTGATGTTGAACTTTTAAGTATTGGTCATTTGAACTTTAAAAAATATATATTGGACCATCGTGTGCTTTCTAAAAGCGAAAAATTGAGTCATTCCGTCCCATTTCTTGGGATGAAAGTCAAATAATTACGCACGCATTGAAAAAAAAAAATCAAAATATTATTATTTTCTTATTTGACAATACAAAAAAAAAATCATTGATTATGTGGCAAAAAATGATTAAAATAATAATAAAATTAAAATAAATAATAATTAATTCATATTAAAATAAAATAATTAATTTTAAAAATAAAAATAAAATTATAACATTAAAATAAATATTTGGAATTAATGATTAATAATTAATCATTAACTTGTAAAATGATTATTTTATTTTTATTTTAAAATTAATTATTAATCATTCCAGATTAAAAAATCATTAACTTGTAAAAAAATCATTTTTGCCACATAAAAAATCTGTTTTTGTTTTTAAAAATTTTGTTTTTAAAAACAAAATTTTTTTTAACTTGTAAAATAAAATTTTGTTTTTTAAAAAATTTTGTTTTTAAAAACAAAACATAATTTTTTTTTAACTTGTAAAATAAAATTCTGTTTTTAAAAATTTTGTTTTTTAAAATTTTGTTTTTACAAAAAAAAATTTTAAATTGCTTTTAAAAAGATTCTATTTTTAAAAATAAAAACAGAATTTTTTTAATTTTATTATTTTAATTATTTTATTTTTAAAATTTATTATTTTATTTTTATTTTTAAAATTAATTATTTTATTTTAAAATGAATTATTTATTATTTATTTTAAATTTATTATTATTTTAATCATTTTTTGCCACATAATCAATGATTTTATTTTTAATTTTTTTTTGTATTGCCACATAAGAAAATAATATTTTGATTTTTTTTCAATGCCACGTGTGTAATTATTTGACTTAGTCAATTTTTTGGACCGGAATGGCCTCGAATTTCGAGCTTTTAGAAACGCGATGGTCTAATTAAATATTTTTAAAGTTCAGTGACCAATTGCTTACAAGTCGACGACCACAGGCGGGTAAAAGTGTTTTTTGCCATATTTATTGTTATACAAACATTTTTTTAAAATTTTTTATACACAATTCTAAAATGTTATATATTATGAAACGAATAAAATAATTCATAAGTTTCAATTATGGTTGGCTATGCCTCATAATATTAGCATCATTATTAGAACATTCACAATAATTTTTTTATCTCTATTCTTATTTTATAGTGTTATTGGGTCATTATGCAAAGTAAGAATTTAATTTTTACAGATCTTTTATATTGATTCTCTAAATAATCAAATTTAAAATTTAGTTCTAACCCTCAAAGTATGTTTTGACCGTTGTAACTATTTAACATTTGTATTGACTTCATGCGTTAAAGCTTATAATAGATGTAATATACTACAACCTCTTATTTTTAATTATACTACAACATCATATGTGGTTAAAACGTTAAAAGTCAAATGACTTTGACGATTTATAGAAAATTAAAGCTCGATGAATTGACTGTAAGAATAAAAAAAAAAAAAAACTCATTTATAAGTTAAATTAAAGTAGAGTGACAAAAAATATATTTATCCCTCTTACTTTATATATTTACATAATAAATTACATGAATAGAAAATGCACCAAATTCACTATTACCTCCTTAATTGACCAGCCTGCACGTGACTAGAACAATCAATTACCAAAATCGCTTTATAGGTACAAGATTACAATCGCCGGTCATAAATGTCTAAATAATGGAGTACTCCCTCCGTCTCAGAATAAAAATTTTGATAAATTTTTTATGCATATTAAGAAGATGAATAAAATAATAAAATTATCAATAATAATATGTCATTAATTATTTTTAATATAGCTATTCAATTCAAAATATTCTCTCTCCTTATTAAATATGAAGAGAGAATTAGAATAAGAAAGTATGAGATATTTAATGCTATGGGCATAATAGAAAAAATGTGTAAAATTTGGTTATTAAAAAAAAGTTGACATTTAACATGTGACTATCCAAAATAGTAATAATGACTTTTATCATAGGACGGAGGGAGTACTACTTTTTATTATAAGAGTTATATTATATACTCCCTCCGTCCCATAGTTATAGGCTGATTTTCTATTTTGAGATATCCCAATATATAGGCTACTTACTATTTATAAAATTTAGTTGGTTCATTGTTTTACTTTTATGCCCTTATAATAAATATTCAACCGTTACTCTTTTTTTGAAGAAACAACATTCAATGTCATTATTTTTATCACTATATTTAATGTTGTTGTATTCTCTTTGATTAAAGTTTATGGATTTTAATGGTCAGTACACGTCAATCAATGAAGTTGAGAGTTTCAGTGTGATAAGTAATGAATAATTAACTTATTCATTAATTCCATATTAAGAGGTATATGTGAAAAATTTATGTTAAAAATTGCCATTTAACTGATTTTCTTAAACTATGTGCCAAAAGAAATCAGCCTATAACTATGGGATGGAGGGAGTACTAATAATTGCTTGTATGTGGGTATGACGATTGGACGGATTTTTTTTTTTACCTGACGGGATTTTTTTTATATAAGATGAAATATGAGCCTCTAGATTAAGTTGGAATTAATCTGAACCGTCCTTGTACTTTAAAATGAGAAAAGATTTAAATTAGGTTCTATCTTATTATTATAGATATCTTATTATTACAGATGTCAGATTCCGCGTACAACTGATAAATTATTTTATAGGGTTAAGTTCAGATGACCACCTGGGGTTTGGGCGGTTTCCCACTTCACCACCTGTAGTCAGTAAACCTACATTTAAACACCCGACCTTTTGAGTTGAAGTGAAAAAGTGCTTTCTGTTATAACTTTGTTAGTTAAATTGTATAAAGACTTAATTACCCTCCTACGTTCAACAACATAAATAGAAAGAAACACAATTGCACCTCCTACGTTCAACTTTCCAATAATCAAGAAGGGAAAGAAGATCTGAAACAGAGAAATAATACCCAAAAACTAATTAAACCCTTGGTGACTAGTATTCAAGCACAATCATATACCTAATTAACGAATTGAGATAAACAATTTAAATTGTTTCTGAACAGCAATTCATGTAATTGCTCTTTGACTCTATTTTCAGATATAATCAAAGAACCCAATTCAAATATAACAGAGTACAATTGTTATCAACAGAGCTATTAGCAATTAGAAACAACAAAGTACTTATTCAAAGAACCCTCTTAAGCTAAAGCTTAAGCAACCAATCAACGAAATTTCATTTCAATTCAGTTTCAAAGAAAAGATGCAAGCAACCAACTTTCTGGCATAAAACCAGAAACCCAGAAATTATCTCCCTCAAACTACCGAACAGTAAACGTCAGCATCAAAATTCTCCAATAAAACTGGAACTCAAAGTAACAGAGTAATTAAGTCTGAACTCAAACTGGAACCCAAATAACCAAATGCAGCACATACTTTCAATTGTTGGTTTGTATTTCCTTTCCCTCTCTCTGTGATCATAACCTCAAAGATTCAATCTTTTCTCTAAATTTCTTATCCTTAATCTTCTAAATAGCCAAAATCAAATATAACAGAACTATTCCACGTTGCCTTAGATTTCCTATTCTTTTCCTTTCCTCAATCCATCCGAAGTTTGAATCGAGCACACCTCAGATCTCAAACTTTCTATACATTTCAACCCTTAATCTTCTAAGAAGCCAAAGATACACGTTAAAACACACACACACACACACACACATACAGATGTATACTCCTACAATTAGGCTACTGATGGAAGCAAGTCCATCAAGAGAAAAACCTCACAGAAGACAAAACCAAAACCTTAAAATTTTTAAAGCTCTTGGATATCAACTCTAAACCCTCATCACTCACAACACCTAGATCTGAACATTTTTAAATCGGTAATAAAAGATTAAACACCCAGTCGGAGACACACAGATGACTAAATTTGAGAGGAGTGCACTTCCGAAGATCCAACCCCAGACTAATTTTGCGCACCAAAAACCTCAACACTAGCAGACATCAAGATCTGAAACTCAAACCCAAAGCAGATCACCCTCACAGATCATAACTTCATTTCCAGAACCCACGACTCCTACGGCTATGGAGGATCGCAGGAATCGACCCCTGATCCGAATCTCGCCCTTTTATCTTGCAGATCTGAGAAAAACCCAAAAAAATTGACCTTTTTCTTCAATTATCAGTTCGATTTATAAAGAATTACGTAGATTAAAGGAGGAACTGTAGGTCACCGTGAAGAATTTTCGGCAGAGTGAGTGAGGAGAGAGAGGGGCTGTGGGGGAATCAATGAGGGGAATAAAGGAGTGAGACTGTTCTCGTCTGTTTTGAGAGAGAGGACACATGGAGTGAGAAATGAGAGAGAGGGATGAGGTTTGAGAAAGATGAAGGGTAATTCGGACATTTAACTCGCTCTTTTTTTGGTCATTATAGTTCTTTCTCACGCTGCTTTTAAGCGTTTGACTTACACGCATTTAAGCAAATTGGATGGAAAATGTAATGTTTTCACTTCAACTCAAAAGGTCGGGTGTTTAAATGTAGGTTTACTGACTACAGGTGGTTAAGTGGGAAACCGCCCAAACCCCAGGTGGTCATCTGAACTTAACCCTATTTTATATATGGATTCAACATACAATCGAATGTGTTCAACTTCATATGCATTTATTGGGAGTCTTTATTTAGTTGTATTGGAGTGAATATACATATAAAACATTATAGACGAGAATCGATATTTTTATATGTATTTTTTATATTTATACATGCTTCTCTTCCACATGAGCCTTCATATGAGAATGAATCACGTGAAAATATCAAAAAACACATGTACAGTTATTACTTCAATTTTAACTATAATAATTATTGCATATTTATTAGTAGTATAGTAAATTAATCACATGTACTGTCTTAATTTTTCAATTTCATAAATAATTAATTTCTGTATCTAATAAAAATTATCTGAGTCCCAAATCAAAACATATGTTATACTTCACCTTATGACTTTTTTGAATAAACTTATAGTCGACTATATGACCTAACAATATATTTTTGACAAGATAGATTGGATCCTTAGTACAATATATTTTGATCTAGACTTGTAACAAATGAATAATATATTATTGTTATAGACAGATATTTAAGTATTGAATTTGGATTATGTCAGAGTAAATTGTCATCATCTTCACCCTAGTAAATTCATATTACTTCATTTTGAAATGGAAATGTAATTTACTAAGAGATTTGGTACACTGATTTTGGTGTTAATTTTGAGTTTTTTAAGTAGACATAAAAATTGGATATGAATGTATTTAAATTTCATCTATTTATATTTTTATCCACAATTAGGGGTCAAAATACAAATAAATAAAATTTAAATACATTCATGTCTAATTTTCATGTCGACATAGGGTTTTTGGTTAATTTTATTTTATGTATTCCTTCCGTAATTTAAAGATACATTTTTTTTTCCAGCATTGGAGGTCATCTTCATACTCTCGTCGTCTCAAAATTAGAGATATTCTCTCCGTCATCAAATGGATACTCAAAGTATACTTTGCACACAAATTAAGAAAAATAGTGTAAAAAAAGAGAGTAATTTTTTTAAAAAATTTATTTAAGTAATATTTTTTTTTAATACTAGTGGACCCTGTTAGACGACATATTTACTTTTCACTTTATATATTTGTTATCATTTTTTGAGGACAAAAAAAACTATCTTAGGTCGTCATTTTAAGGATGGAGAGGGTATTTTTCTTTTATGGGCATCCCAAACTTTGATATATATTATTTTTCGTTTTTAAACTAGAGGGGTGATATAAAGTTCTTAACATAAGATTGAGTACTATCATGTCATCAATGTTATATTCTTATGTGATGTTAAGGATATGTTTTATAAAAGCAAAATTTGATTTGAAAAGCGTTGTACTAAATATGTTTATCTAATTTTAGAACCGGGGGAGTGGACTGATGTTGTTCATAGAAATAAAGGCTGGTAATATGGGTATTGGATTCTCTGCAAGTGTTCCAATTTCAAGATGTAATATGGGTTCTTAACAATTTGGCCATTTTGTGCTGCAACTTGATGCGAACTCCATACTATATCGTAAAGAATAGTTCCACATCGATTATAAATGTAACATGATGTGGGTTGATACAGATCTTAACCTCAAAATTTGTCAAAGAGGATGAGTTACATGTGGGTTGTTTTATATTAAGTGAATATCAATTTTTTTATATTTCCCAACTTTTGGGGATTTGATCCTACAAAATTTTGAATATATTATTTCATAAAATCCAACAATTATGAAAAATGAATTCAATGTAAATTAGTTATTTGTGTTTAAGGCCTATTGTGGTTTTAGCTGAAAATGCTACTTGAAGTTCTTACTTGAATTACAATATTCTCAAAACTAATAAATCCTGATAATATTAAGATTTATTTTTCCTTTGGGTTGGTAAATCAATGAGAAATATATTTAAATATTTTTTTTCAAAAGAAGTTTAATTTAATAATATTCATGTAAACTTGATAAAAATTTACAAAACCCTTGATTCCCAGAAATATCTACATGAAAACTGATATTTCTATAATACTATTTTTTTTGAAATAAAAATGTCAGTTATAAATCTATAACGAAATATCACATACACACACAGTAGTCGCTTAGTAATTGAAACTTTACAAGGCTGTTCTGCTCCAAGCTCGGGCTACTCAATTTCCGTCATGGTAAGAAATTTCCCGGCAAAAATTCTCAATACTTCCGTTTTCACGTCATAATTTTCTTATTGAACAACTCTTTGCAAATCAGGATTACCTCAAATCAGTTATTCCTTCCCATCTCCTCACTGAACGGGGCTCCAATCTTGTTGTCGTTAATCCAGGTATACCCAAAACCCTAACCTATTCACTCACTAACTATATTTTACTGTTGTAATTGGTGGTCTTATGGTAATGTTTAATGTTCCTAGGTTCTGCAAATATTAGAATTGGACTAGCTCAACAGGACACTCCTTTAAACATTCCGCATTGCGTTGCTCGCCGCACTACGGGAGCAAACCTAGCTCCTAAGAGAAATGTGCAAGATCAGGTTATCCTTTTTATTCTATTAATGTGAAGTTCAATTTTATTTTTATTTTTAATTCATATATTTGTTGATAATTTCTTAATTTTGGGGGTTTTCAGATGCTTAATTCTCAGGTTACAACGGCTCAGCATATGGAGCGTGAGAAGGCCTATGATATTGTAAGTGAATTTAAGTATTACACTCCCTCTGTCCGGAAGAAAGAGTACTATTATTATGGAAATTATATATCATTATGACAGGACATGGAATTGTGCTCATTTTTTTTTATCGATCTCTCAGATTGCGTCATTGTTGAAGATTCCATTTTTAGACGAAGAGGTTGCAAATAACTCATTCCCACGTAAGGTAAGAGTTTTGTTGTGACGCCCCCAAAATAGGTATACAACACCCATTCTGTGTCGTCAAAATACATGTTACAGAAACAACTACAACTTTATTAATACAACATAAAAACTGTGAGTTTAAATACAAATATTGTCATCTAGACAATATTCACACTCAAATAAATTCTCATTTCAATTATTGATACATTATTTTACAAAAATGGTGAGGACTACTAAAACGACTTCTAGAACCATCATTCCACACCCCGACTAGTACTCGCTACATTCTCGCCTCCTGAGAAGAAAAATGGAACAACAAGGAAAAGGGTGAGCTCAACTAGCCCAGTAAAGAATATTATGACTAAGATAATATAAAACAAATTATCGTTAGTCTTCAACAGGAAAAATCTAATAGAATACAATAGACAACAAGTTTTAAATCAATCTTCGCAGCGAAAATAATAATTCATTAGAAGAGTTAAGTAGAGAATGCAAACTACTATCTTCTATATATGAATTTAAAAGTTCATCGTCTATCTTTTATCCCTGTAACATCAATCAATATATATCTCGAATCAAATATTCATCTTTGCACTATAGGCCAAAGATATTCATCAGTTGGTCATGTTCATCTAAACACCTGTTCATCTTTGCACTACGGGCCAAAGATATTCATCAGAAATCATTCATCTTTGCACTACAAAGCCAAAGATATTCGCTTATATCATCATTTAGATCGAGGATGATGAAAATATTTTAAAGAAAACGAATCCAAAGTGAAACAAAAGAACAAATATTAAGGATTCGTACTTTAAATAATCCAAGTTCAAAAATACTTCATAAATAACTGGTGGAGTAAAATTCAAGAATGATCAAAACATGGATACAATCACATGCTAGTATCCGAATTAGATATTTTGGATAAAAAGAAGAAAACTTCATTTTTCTAGAAAATAGTGTTTAGATTTGTGAATAGTGTCAGATATCGTGAATAGTGTCAGAGTATCGTGAATAGTAATTTTACACTAAAAGATAGAAATTTCACAAAAAAGATCATCATGCTTCGTGAATAAATACTTTCGTGAATAGTAACTCATGAATAGTAATTCGTGAATAAGAACTTCATGAATAAGTAACTCCGCATGAAAAAGTTTCAAATTTGATAAAAAGTTTCCACCAATATTTCGGCATAATGATATTGAAGAAATAATATCATTTTAAAAAAATAATATCCCTTACCTCGTAAAAGACATGTATTTTAGTTGAAACAGGATATAAGCTATAACTTGAACTTACACACAGATATAGCAACACTCAAAGTATTAAAATACTCACAAGAATACGCTTCGATATAGAGAGAGAAATCAGAGTTTCGGTGTGATTTTCAATTCTAACCTAAGCACCCTATTTATAGTAAAATGCTTAGAACAATCAAGCGTAAAATTTAATATAATATTAATATATTATATATAAATTCCTACGCACACATTCTAAGATCTCGAACTCAATGCATCTTGCACATGCTAATGATGCCAACCAAGTATAAAAAACGCTTTTATTATTAAAACTTCCAAAATCAATTATTCGTGAATTTGAACTTCAATAATTCATAATAAATAGCCTTTTTATCGTAAAATTGAATCTCGCGACTTTTTATAGGAAATTTAATTCTCTACAACTTTGCGAGAAGAAAGTTTTTTCAAATTCCAAATGAAATTGACCAAAATCCACATACAGACGATTTTACAAAGTATATAATCAAATTTCGGTCAAGAAATGGGTCCACCAACATGTTTAACATGTTTTAAACAAGCTATTGCAACAAAAATACTCTTCCTCCTCATATACTCATATATCCCACATTCATTGTAAAAATATCATCGTTATTATATTATAATAATATAATAAAATATTATTTTATCGTAAAAAGATAAAATATCGATTTTCAACAATTGTCACTTTAAAAATTTTCGCATCTATATCCACATAAAATGAATATTTTCCTCATCATATAAATCAATAATTAATTATTCACAAATAATATTACAGAATCACAAGATCGGCAACCGGTAGCTTCTCAGGAAAGAGGGGCTTTCGAATAAGAATTTCTCCTTCTTGGCGCCGCAATTAGGTGACCAAACCTCTCCTTAGATGTAACTTTCTATACATTGCCAATAATGTTTTCTAATAATATTATTCGGATAATATGAATTATTGCTTCGATAATGAAAAATACTTGTAGTGACAATTATTGAAACAACAAAGAAATATAAAATATCAACGCAAAATTATTGAATCAATAATATAAATATCGAATAAAGAATTCACCGTAACAATTATTGAGTAGTGCCTTCTTACGTAAGAATCAATAATTGGTGCAATACCGGTGTCTTCTTGTGCAACAATGCGATAACTGTTGTTTTAACCACCGGGTATTCCAACAAAGATAATACTTGGTAACAATTATTGCCAAGTTATTTTATAAACAACTTATACTTGTCGCTTTCTTCATCCAATCGTTTTTTTTAGATTATGGGGCCCATAAAAAGATCACGTACGTCAGACATAAATATTCCCCCGACAAAGAAGAATATTCAATGACCAAACGAATATTCCCCGACAACAATGAATATTTTATAACCACCTGCTTATTTAAAATATTTGCGCATTTTACCCATAACTAACCACATTAATCAAATCAACCCTTACTATTTCAAAATAATAAATAGAGGAAAATAAATTTCATTTATTAATAATTTGGGATCTTACATTTGTGTAACTGATAATATTACAATTTGATGTTGGGTTATTGCCTTAACTTTTATTACACGATACTAATTTTTTTTGCGCTATTATTATGCCTGCCTCGTGAAATGACCTCATATAAAAATGTAAAGCCGCTCTATCTATGTTTCGGAGTATGACTGAATAGACTGGTAGAAGTTTAGAGTTGCTTTATCATCAGAAACTTAACTTACCTTCTAATGTGTGTTATAGTACATGCTGGTGACACCCATATTCGTGCTAATTTAGAACATCTGTTATGATTATGGCACTTTAGTCTTGGTTGAAAAAAGCTTATATTGATTAGCAACATTTAAATTAGTACTAATATATACTGGTGTTTGGGCATTTGTTTGTTGCCTAGATAAGAGTGTGGTGCCGCGGGTGAGAATTTTTTACCAATTGAAGAAGTGAACAAATGTGAAGCTTCAATAATCATGTTTCTCGATCCCACTGATAGCTTACAGTACTTTTTTTATACTTTTGCCGTGACTATGATAAAGGAAGAAGAAAAAATCTTGATACACCAAGGTATAAAGATGTCTGCTACAGATCCCTTAGCCTTCTTTGTAGTTCAATTAACTTCTGCATGCTCTACCTGAAGGGTAATAACGGCTGAAAATCGCCTATATGAGTTAAAAAGTTAATAATTCTCGGTGATTGTATGAATATGTGAAGGTTTATAGGGTTAGTATATAATTTTGTACTCTACTAATTTGATGAATAATATGTTGCAGATGGGCCGTGTTGACGGGTTTGCTCCACAGAGTAACAAGAAAGACGCCACCTTCACTTGGACCGATGTGCTTGAGAGAAATTCCAAATCATCTTCAGTATTAGGTGAAGTAACTGTTATCTGACTAGTGTAATTCTTCTTTCCTGTCTGCTTTTGTGGTACTCTGTGGTGACTATCACCCGATTTTTAGGATATATTGGCATTAAATACTGTATAAACTTCAATTTCTATTAGAAATATTTCCATTTTTGACTTGTCCCCACACTTCTCCCAAGCACCAACATAACGTTATCCTTTGTCAATACACAATACATATATGAGAGATGAGTTAGTGATTGTTTGGCAGCCCATTGCGGTGAAATGAAGCACTTTATTAGTAGAGAGAAAATTGCTTTCATATAAAATTCAAATAGTTTGGTAAAATTTTCTAAAGGAATTTATGGAGATACTCTAGTTAGTTTTTAAGATTAAATGTAGTTGTGCTTTCAAAAGCATTAACTTTAGCTTCTCTAAAAAAACGCTTTTACAGCCAAAATCTGCTACAAACACCTTTGTTATGTTACTAAACACTTTCAAGCAATTCTTTGAATTAAAAGTGCTTTTCACTCACCCCACTGCTTTGCCAAATGGGCAATTAGTATAGGTGAAATCATGGAAGACGTATTTTGTTACTTTTTTTGTTCATGTGTTATTAGTAAGTCTGATATGATTTTAATTCAGAGATGATTGTAAAGCTGCCCAAAAGGCAAGTTTATGTACTTTCTGAGTGAATTGGGGTTTCCTGCAAAGAGGGGTACAATTTTCTGAGATTGTGAGATTGATTCCTGTGGGTGAGCCACGCAAAGTATGTGTCTTGTGTAATTGTTTTTTTCCCACTGTTTTTGTTGCATTTTTATTTTCCAACACTGTGAGTTCTTTTTTTTGCATTGACATGCGATACGTGAATAATGATAGTATATGCACAAATCACATATCATACGCATGTAGCAAACACATTTTCATTGTCCTGTGGCTGTTTATTTATAAAAAACTGTTTTTGAAATTTTATTTATTCAAAAGAGCTATAACAGAAATATTTGTCTTCAATGATTCTCTGTTACTTCTTTCTCCTCTCCAAAAAACCTTTACTATGCTTAAAGCTACTGAATACAAAAATAAATGAAACGAATAATGTGTGTAACTAAATTTATTCCTGTAAATTTTGGAAGCCTAAATATATTTGTTGTATTTATTATTTTCAATTTCGCATATAGCTGCCTTCACAGTGTCTTTCGATACCGTAAGACATTATGTATTATATTTTCCCCTCATAATTACTATGTGCTTACGTAATATTAATAGTAATGGAGCTTAAATTTTGCAGAAAGTTCGTCGAATAAAGGTGGAACAAGTGAGTCCCCTGAACAACTGGAAAACACTAGTAGTAGAGAGCTCCATTCAAGTGAAAGAAAATATAGAGAATGTATTTTTGGTGAAGAAGCTCTGAAAATATCCCCCACTGAACCATATTGTCTGCGCCGTCCTATTCGCAGGGGTCATCTCAATATATCTCAACATTATCCTATGCAGCAGGTACTGTTAAATATGCCAATTATTAGTTTGTTCTCTTGCACGGGGAAGGGATCAACACAGATTCCTGATGTAGTGCTTACTCATTGAGGCTTTTCTTTTAATAGTTTGTCTGCTCCTGTTAGAAGTAACCATATCTTCAGGAACAAGTTTAAAGATCCTGCAAGACACTAAAATTCTATTTGGAAGTCTGCATAACATGAAATTAAAATTTTAGTAGACATAAATTTCTTCTCCTCCATTATTGTTGCACAACCAGAAAAAGGAAAGAAATTGGTTTGCATTATATTTATTGCCAACTTAAAAACAATTTTAGTGTTTTCTAGTTACTAATAAGTAATTTGGCTGTTAACACGTTATCTGACCATTCTGCAGGTACTTGAAGACCTGCATGCTATCTGGGACTGGATTTTGATTGAGAAACTGCATATTCCTCACAATGAAAGAAACCTTTATTCTGCTATTCTTGTAGTGCCAGAAACTTTTGATAATCGTGGTAATTACATGCTTATAGTTCACATATGTGCTTTTGCCTTCCTTTCAATAAATTTTATGCTGTGTTTTCTCTTTTTGTCGTCTATGTCAAGCCTTTGTATATGTCTTTCAAAGTGAGTGTTAGTTAGTTGGATAATAATCTTATCTGAGTAGTTTTCTTTTGTTCTTATAATTAGAAATAAAGGAAATATTATCTATTGTACTACGGGAATTGCGCTTCAGCACGGCAGTGGTCCACCAGGTGGGAATATTTCTCCTACAATTTAGATGATTATAAATTTTCTAAGATAACTATCATATAATTTTGTTATTTGGGTGTTTGATATTTGATGGATATATAACTCAAGTCCTTTAAACCAAGCATTTCTTTTTTTCATCGTGTGTGTATATTTATATTTATATATATATATATATACCAAATAAGAAAAAGCGTCATATAAACATCACTTTTTATATGATTATAATTTATAAAACCAACTTGTATGATGTAATGGTGAAAAGGTATTATTAAATTTTGGTAATTAAAAAGTCTTGCCGGAATTAGGGTTTTTCAGGGTTTTTCTACCTACCACAGTATCATTAATACTGGACCCTATAAGAGCTTTTTTAAAACAAAGGAAACTAAACACATGGTTGGTTCACCATAGGTTTATACTACTTACTAGTTTTCGTGTCATCTGGTAGCAAAAACAATCACCACTAAATGCTGTTGATGGTCGCAGAAGCAGTTAAAATATCTAGTCGGGCATTGTAGAGTGAGCACCTCACCTGAGAATGGGTGTTTAGATCTTTGTGTGCTTAAGAACTCAGTTCAGGAGTAGGTTTTAACTTTATTGAAGGCATGGAAGCTTCATGTTATATCTTACAACCGATGTTCTCACCGGGAACTAGAGATCTTTACTACTTTTTCAGTAATTAGAAATTTATGATAATTATCTATTTGTACATTTTGGATGGGTCTCTGATTGTGGTGGGGCAGGGTGAGGTGCAGTCTCCCATACCTGAACCCTCTCTCTCAGGAGTGGTAGTAAATTTTTGACATCCATAGTACGGTCAACTAAAAATATCAAGGAGAGATGTTATTACCAAAGCACTATTAGTTTTTCATAATTATATATATCTTCCAGGAGAGTGATTGGATTTGCTTCGCAACAAATAACAACTAAGAGTCTCAGTTTTTTCAAATATTTTTTGATTCCTCAATTTTTCCTTGTTTTTATTGTTATTCTTTATGCCTTTGAGTTTCTCCTTTGGTATATGTGTTCTTATATTTGATTTGTTGATCCAGGAAGGTATTGCTGCAGTTTTTGGCAATGGTTTATCAACAGCATGCATTGTGAATATGGGTGCTCAGGTGACTTCAGTTATCTGCATCGAGGTAATAATTATAATTACTTCCCCCCCCCCCCCCCAAAAAAAAAAAAAAATAAATAAATAAAGGCATTTCCAACCTTGATGTTGGGTCACCAACATACTTTGGTATTTATATTTAAATAATTTTTTTTTGATAAGTGAATATTTAATATATTACAATAGTGCTTTGATGAATAAAGAATGGATACTAAAATTTGATACAAAATGATGCGTATGGTTGTGGTCGGTTATAATCATTGGAACCATCTATTTATGGTAAATCATCAACTAATCATATTTTGACACATTATTTTGTATGTTATTTTCTGTATCTGTAGCAATACTCAATATATTAATTTGGGAGCATCTTTGATTAAAATAAAACAGTTTTAAGTTTGGTGATGCAACTTTAAATTTAGATAATTTTGCTTGTCAGAAGCAAAGTTTTTGCATTGCCATCCATCAACATCATTTACAAGACTATACAATTAATACCATTAACATCACCATGACCAGTACAAACAGATCACCACAGATATCACTAGTGCCATCTCAATTTTCATCAGAACCATAGGTATAATAACCAAACAAACAGTAGCACCACCTCCTAATCTACTCAATACAATCCATTCACCTCAATTTCTGACTTTCTTACTGATAGCAACATCAAATGTATAACTGCTATCTGTATACTCTCATTATCACTTATTAGTAGCAGTACTCCACCTGCTGAGACCCAATTGATATATAATCAGCCATGTTCATTTTTACTACCATTATTGTTGTCACATGACTATTAAGATGGTTCTTCATAGTAGACCAATCTTTCACTGTTGTATAATCGTCATTTATTCTTCTGTTCATTTTCAGGATGGAGCAGCTCTTCCTACTACACAGATTACCTTGCGTTTTGGTGGAGAGGTGAATTTCATTTTTTTATTATTTATAAATATTTAATTCTTTTGAACTGGAGAAATGATGATTATCTTTCAGGATGTATCAAGATGCCTTCTCTGGACTCAAAGACATCATCAAACATGGCCACCTATTCGTACTGATGCTCTTATGAGGCCTGTAGATTTGTTGATGCTGAACAGACTTAAAGAGTCGTACTGTCAGATCAGAGTGAGTACATGGATTACTCTTATACATTATAATTGATTTTGTCTTGCTTCCTTGATTTGGTCGTAGCCATCTCCTCTTCACTTGTGCATCTTTAAAAGTTGCATCTTGCAGATAACTTTCTTAACTTACTTCTTTCTACATTAATAACTTATAGGCAAATGCTAACAGGTGCTCCTGGGGAACCTGTTAAGGAGCATTTAGTATGTCTTAAAAATCTTATTTTAAAAAGTGTTGGAAAACGTTATAAAGTATGTTGGAACTTTTAAAAGTTAATTTTAGTAAGTGTTGTTATAGGAACTTGTTGAATTGTATATAGTAAAGGTAGATCTTCTTGTTAATAATGCACGGGGAAATTTAAATTTTCTTTGAATTTAATAACATATCATCTGATCCTATTCAGGTCTTCTATCTACAACCAAAACTTGAGGCCTTACACTTGATGAAGGAAAATTTGTATTTGGCTCGTCATCCAATTTGTATTGTAAAACATTACGGTTATGTCAATATCAGTAGTCCTAACACCTCTAATATTGCCTTACACTCACTGTACAGGGAAAACCTTCTTAAGCTTTTGTGTTTTCTGTGTACTTTTAAAATGCCTTGACATCTTTGTCACTAATTGAAAGTTTCTTAGAAGAATTTTTTTCTCTCTTAAATTGGACATGTTCAGGAGTAATCTTGTTTTTTTAGCAGGAGGGGGAGCTTGAAGCTGTCTCTGTAGTTCATTCATATGAAGATGGCATGCCAGCTGGATCTCACAAGACAAGGCTAACTGCTCTTAACGTATGGATGTTAAGATCGTTATCATATTTACATTTTCTTACTGTGTTTATTTGGAGATGTTCAGCCCACCAAATGTTTTTTTATAATCAAAACTGATATTTTCCCATCAATTTTTTTTTTTATTTCTTAGATGTGCTGCCTACAAGTTAGCTGTTTGTTTACATCTGATTAATATTAATAATCTATTATTAGTTAGAGATTTTTTTTAATCTAATTTTATGTGCCTATAATGAAGATTTCATATCATTCAATTGAAGTAAATAGAACTTGGTTGATTTTAGAGTGCAATTGATTTCTGATAGTATCTTGGAATAGGTTCCCCCTATGGGTCTCTTCTACCCGATGCTCTTGGTTCCAGATGTGTATCCTTCACCGCCTCGTTCCTGGTCAGTGATGGTCTTCATTTCCATCTATTGTTATCAGTCATTTACTTCAATTGAACAAAATGAATAAATCCTTTCCTACTATGCAAAATGGGTTTACTCTAGGTTTAACGATTACGAGGATATGCTGGAAGATACGTGGCATATGGAACTTCCAAGAAGAACAGACATGTCAGATGGATTTTTCCCAGGCATTAGTGGTGGATTGCCAATGTGGGATAGCTATCCTGTATTTCAAAATAAACCCAAGAAAGAAGATAATATTGGTCTTGCAGACGCTATTACAAAGAGCATTCTTTCAACGGGTAAAATATGCATCTGATTCTATTCTGATGTTTTCTACTTTGATGTTGAATTTGATAAAACTGTTCGATTTTCAACTGCAGGGCGCATAGACCTTCAGAGAAAATTGTTTTGTAGCATGCAACTGGTGAGTATTAGCTGTATAGAAGTCTGTTCATTCAGCATTCTTCTAGCTTAAAGGGAATGACATAGTTCTGTGCTTTAGATTGGTGGAGTGGCATTGACAAGTGGTCTTATTCCTGCTGTGGAGGAAAGGTGAGTTTAACTCTTGCTTTTTTTGATAAAAAAAAAGTGGTGTATTTAATAGTATGATCATTGCCATAATAATTAATGCAAAATGCTATAAGTGGGTTCAGGGTTGTAGAGTATACCTGACCTGCATATGGACATAGATACATAAGACGATTATTTGTTTTCTGTTGCAGAGTCTTACATGCAATTCCTTCAAATGAAGCAATTGATACTGTTGAGGTTAGTTTGCCAGTGTATTCTTGTTGATGTTAGTGCTTTTCTTCTTATAAAACTGTAATAAATATGAAGTGATGATCTGCTTCCATAAGATTTTTATGTGGCTGTGAAGACAATATTGTATTTCAAGGTATAGACTGACATTATGTGACTTGATATATGTTGCATAGGTTCTGCAATCAAGAACAAATCCATCCTTTGTGTCGTGGAAAGGTGGAGCGGTAAGTAAACCACTCGCTGTCATCAAATCATTATTCTCATGCTCCATTACCTGCAATATATTATTATATGGTGGGTTTACGACAATCACTTTAATCTCAGATAACATGAATACTTTTTAATCATGTTTAACGGGAAATCATTAAAATAGAGTTTTCTCAAAGATGTCCCTGTAAATCGTGATTATTATTTTTATCAAAAATATGATATGTACGACAATAGTTGTCATGGTTTGAAATGCCAACAGTGCATGCATGATGAAATTAAACTTGAAAGTAAAATGGGAATTGTTCATGCTTCATAATGTTTATATTTTGTTTAAAGTGTTCCCCATATGATTTTATTACTAAAAATGGTTAATTTAAATGAACTTAAAATGTTACTACAGCACATGGAGGCTGTATTAAGATTAGTTTAGGATTTTAAAGATACTGTAAAACTGAAGTCCCTACCTGAGCAGATGTCAGCTTCCTTGGCCACTCGTATCTGCCCAATTATGATTTCACATTTCCGACTTTCTACGATAGTTATCATGTATTTCATCTGTTACAGATACTCGGCATTCTTGATTACGGCCGGGATGCTTGGATTCATCGGGAGGACTGGATCCGCAGTGGGATTCACCCGGGAAGTGGCAGGAAGTACAAGGATTCCTATTTTCTGCAAGCACAAGTAATGTGTTACATGAATACATAAAAGGTGATTGGCTTTGTTGGCTAAATTATTTTTCATTTCCAAGGCAGTAGTGTTAATAATGTAGAATGGCGTGTTCCTCTTCAAATTTAAGCTCCTCAAGAAGTTGACTGTTTTTTTTAATTCTACTTGTAGGTTTAATAGATTAGCAGATGTGTATCAGCAGCTTTCTGTGGTGTAAAGGGTGGAACCATTGAACCTTGGCCAATTGACAAAGAAGACAGACAGAAGGAAAGAGATCTGGAGGGTTTGGATATATATGGAAAAGCAGTGAACTGCTATAGAACACAAAATGTTAATTCTTAGTGTATACTCCCCCTCTTTGAAGGGTTTCTATCTAAAAAATATATATCTTTTATGAAAAATAATAATTTTGCTCTTCAAAGTGTGTTTGATTAGAGGGGGTTTGGAAGTTCAAATAAACATTTTATTTTAAACACAATTTATTTAACTCCTGTAATTAGAAGATTAAAACACTAGCACTACAAAAGTTGCATTTTTCAGGTGTTGGAACTTGGAAATAAGGTAAAAGAATGTTTCGTTTGAGGTGTTTTTATAGTCCCACATCGAGAAGAAAGCAAAAAGACGGAAGAAGAGCATAATAGAAATTGAAAGGTGCGGGGAAGTGAGAAAATTAAAAGGGTCAGTTGGCTAAATATGCCACGCTCGCCCGAGACTGGTGAGTGCTGTATGGCTATCAAGACATATGGCTGACATAATTTCTGGAAAATCATAGGGTTGGCTCGCTTTGGCCGACCCTCAACTATTCTTGCCAAAGTTTATTTATCTTTGTTTTAATTGATGGACTAATTTTTAATTATAATATACTTGTGTCCATGACCTTCATCAAATAATTCTTCATTTTTACTTGAGAATTAAAACAATAAAAAAAGAAAAACGAATTTCCTAAACAATAAACAAATTTATTTCCCATTTTATAAAAATGTTATTTTTTTGTAACATGTTTATATAAATTTATTTTATAAAATGTTTTCTTTTTTATAAAAAGGGTTAACAATTTTTTTTAGAAAATAACATTTTATATAACATATATAATGTCTCATGCCTGCCTTCACAGCTTGTAGACACAGGATTATTTGGTAACTAATCGTGATTTTACTGCCGTTAGAACATTTAGCATCAGCCTGAAATTGGATTTAATATCAAGATCAAGGACAAGGATAATAATTGATAAAATAATGTTTGTAACAACCGATCAGCTGGGATGAAAACGTACCCTTATTTGTATACATATATTAGCCAGTAAACTAACATAATAAGCAACAGCATATCAGTTTTATAAACTAAATAAAGTAATTTATTTTAACAAAAACTAAAGTAATTTATTACAAACATTTTCCATTTATTTTTTCTCATTGAATCAAAGCCGTGACGGAACTATTGCCTTATCAGCCAATCCCAGCACGCCGCACAGCTCCGGATACAACGCCTTTCGTATTTCCCCATAAACGCCACCGTCCCACTTCCTCTTCGCCAACTCCTCCCCCAGCCGCACCGCAGCCTCCACCGCGCTCTCCCCGCTATCGTGCGCCGAGTCGATCAACCCCATCGCCACCGCCTCCTCCGCCTTCACCTTCACCGCTCTCAACAACACATCCCGCCGCGACGCCGGTGAAGCCACCTTAGACCTAACCAACGCCGTGAAATAATCCGGCAGCGTCATCCCGATATCGATCTCGCTCATGTAGAGCACGCCTCTATCGCGCCTCATGAGGACGTGGTCGTGGCTCATGGCCAGCATCATCCCCGCCGCCGCCGCGTGGCCGGTAACTGCGGCGATCGTCGGCATGGGGAGAGAAATCAGATCGGCGACCACCGGCTTGAATAAATCGACCATGTGGAGAAGTCGGTCCTGGGCGCCGGAGACGGAGCCGGAGGATTGAGCCCATTTGAGGTCAAAACCGTTGGAGAAAAACTTGCCTTGGGCTAGGGTGATTAGAACCGAGCCGCGGGTGGACTGAGACTTGGCTTGGGAGAGAGCCGAGCGGATGGAGGCGATGAGGGCGGGGTTGAGGCGGTGCTGGTCGTCGCCGGTTAGTGTTAGTATAAAGATATTGCCACGCTTTTCTAACGTGCACATGGTGCAGCTTTCTGTTAGATTGAGAGGGAGATATGTGAGCAAACTGCAGTGAAGTCAGAATCTCTTTGCAGTTTTTTAAGAAACCAAACACACAATAATAAAATTAATATATGCATATACATATTCATGTATATATATATATATATTTCATTATATTATCATTGTTATATATGGAATATACTACCATATTTCAAAGTTGGTGGACGGAATATAAAAGGGTGCGAACAGAATGCAGAGGATAAGGTCATAAGGGTCCCATTTTTTAATTTAATAATATTATACTCCGTATTATACTTCATCTGTTCTAAATTAGATATAATTTAATTTTTGAAATTAAATTATATTAAAATTTAAAATTCATATCATTTATAAAATTTTATAATAAAATAAATTTTATGATTAATAGTTTTTGTTATATTCTATATAATTATATTTATTGTATTAATTAAAATTAAATAAATTTATATTAACTTAAAATTTAATATATAGTTTGACCTCAAAAATTAAATTATAGGAGTATAAGTTTCCATTAAATTATAGGAGTATAAGTTTCCATAACTTTGTTTGAGGAGGATATAAAACTAATAAATTCACAATAAAAATTAATATTTTTACATGAAAATCGTTGATATAAGTATAACGACGATGGTATAGTAACGATTTTTACCGTCGTTATATATTTCAAAAAATATTATAGAAATATCAATTTTCTATCTAGGGGTGAAAATGAGCCCGAGTCGATCCGAACACCCTAATGCTCAAGCTCGATTCGGATCAGAAAATTTGTGTTCGAGTTCACTTCGAATTGAACCGATAATTTCTAAGATCGCTTTCAAGTTCGACTTCAGATATTACTTGATACTACTTACGGAGTTACTCGACTGCTTTTTAGAACGAGTAATTCATGAAACCATTCTATTCGAGCTCGATTCTGAGATGGATCACACCAAAACGAGACATACAGTGAAAACTTAAAAAAATTTCAATTTTATTTATATATAAAAATACATGTGTTACAAATATTACAATGATAAATTTACAATATTAATTATTCTATGATACAATTTTTAGCAACATCATTACATTTATCCAATCTCTTACATACACATCACCCTCCCTTTGTTTCCAATGATATTTATCCTATTATCCAATCTCCAGCACCTGCACCAAGAGCATGGAATAGTCATAGTAAGTTGGTAACAATAATGAGTCCTCTTCAGTGTCAAAAAGCTTAATTAAACCCAAAAACTGTAACTGCAATAATATTAATAATAACAATAGTAGTAACAATATTGGTAATAGTCATAGTAACAATAATAAATAATATATAATTAACAAAAATGACATCAACAAAATAAACTATATAATAATAACTTTGCAAAAATAACACAACTTTGCAAAATTAAAAGTAAGCATTTGTGTAAAACCACATAACCTGCTCGGATCAACCACGAAAAATGGGTGGATATATGTATGAATTATTATACTGAAACCTCATTAATTAGAAATAAACTAACCAATCACACTCAAATCAGAGCCTTTCTTCAATAAAACTTCCGGAGCTATATAATCAAAGCGTGCCTTTCAGTCTTCTTAGTATTTATTACATTTTAGTTGAGGATATGATATCATGCTCTTGCATAATTATATCCATTTCTATGACCTTCGCAGAGACTAGTGTTTTCACTCTCCAATATCGTAGATCTTGTTGATTGGTTGACTGCGGAGATCTGCATGCATAACATCCTTACATGTATGCATTGCAATACAATGTCACGAGGACACGGCAGTAGCAATGATATAATCAATCGATCCTCAACTTTTCCATCTCTCCATAAACTCCATGCCTGAGATAGCATAATAAATATTGCATCATTCGCATTGTAACCAACAAAACTTGTGAATGAGAAGAAATAAAAAAAGACTTACATATCGAATAACGTTATTACATTCGGTGAGCCAAAAGTAGTGTTCCTCCGTCACCGACAATTTCTACTAGTAATACTCCAAAGCTATATACATCCGATTTCACGTAAAATAGGCCTTATATTGCATACTACGATGACATATAGCCAACGCATTATCAGATATAATATTTAATCCAATCGAGTTGTGTTTTTTGGGTTGGATCCATCATATTGCATACATCGAGAATATGTCAATATGGAATTGCAATAATAAGCGGCAGAAATGTACATAAGCTATACTATATAAAATTTGAAAGAAACAAACCAAAAAGAAATGAATCCAAGCTTTTGTTAGGCATGTATTCATAAGAAGAAAAAAACTGAAACAACCCAAGAATCGAATACTTCAAGAACTAGAGTATGCTATTCGCAACAAAAAACATAAGTGAAGGGTACCTCCTTTTCTACGATACCACATAAAATTGAAATGTAAGAGATAGCATTACTTATATTTCATACATTTAAAGGATATTACCGAATCTGAAATGCCATTTTGCAACAAACCTTGAAAACAACTCATTTAAAAGCGAGATAATAATGTTAAGGAAGGTTATGAGTTATAAAGCTAAACATTTCTTGTGCTTTGCAACAGAATTAAAGATTTGATCAAAATAGGCGATTCAAATAGTATTCATCGTCATCTACTCGTAAAAATAAAGAAAGAAGAAAAATAAAATATAATTAATATCATGGATTGTTGCTCTCGTGGTGACCAAGTCTTCTCCATCCCACTTCCTGCAACTTTCTCGACATGTTTCGAATTTTGAATGAAGCTTAAGTAGGTAGGTGCATATGATTCAAGTAGTACACAACATACCTCGTAGTACACAACAATAGTAAGTGGACCAAGGAGTCATGCAACATAAATCAAGCAAGAGGTTGTGCAACACAAACTAAAAATAAAAATCAAAACCAAATATTCAATACACAAACAACTAAAATAAACAAACTAATACCATAGAGTTATTGTAACACAAACCTAATCCAAATATACGATGAGTCTTTGAAACCAAGCAAATATGCAATGAAATGTCTTTGCCATAAAGTCACTGCAACACAAATCAAACTCCAATGCAATGAGTGTCTTCTTTGCATAGCATATAGCCATGAGTGTGCACAAACCAAACACAAAGATCTGCTCATTTTTGCACCAAAACCGCTTACGGGTTAAGAATCAAAACTCTTAAATCTGCAAATATAGAAGACGAGTTAGAAATAAGTAAAAACTAACTTGTAATAAATAACAAAAAATGTCAAAATAAAAAAGATAAGAAACTTATCTTTTTTTAGACTTTACACCAAACTAGTTTCCTTAATGGTTGTGCACTATCAACTCAAAGCTGCAAGCCAAATATTTAAACTCCAAATTCCAAACTCGATTGAAAAAGCTAGTAGTTTGGCACCATTTCATAAACCAAATTTCAAAATGCTCGATTGAAAATCCAAAGTTCCAAACAAAATAACCAAAGTCCAACAGTCCATGTTCAACAGTTCAATAGTAAACAAAGTAAACAGTTCAACAGTTCAATTTAAAAACTAAAATATAAACAACAATGCATCATATCAATATTTTCTTTATTGCATCAGCACTTCAGTCTCCAAGCTCACCTCTTGCATTGAATCTTCATCAGCCTACATTGTCAAACAATTAATATTAAGTTGAGGCTGATTTTCAGTTTGAGTATTTGGCACTCGAGATGGTCCAGATGGGTCTTCAATCAAACTTATGATCTCATTGTTACCTCAAATAAACAAACAAAAAATTATCAGAAATTCAGAATTAGAGACAAAGGATATAACATATGCATGCAGAATAAAATTGTCTTATTGAGTATTACATTCAACTAAATACATTTTGAAATATAATGTCAAATAAATTAAAATACAACAGTCAATCAGTCATGCTCACATAAAAATAGTATTGTAATATAGATTCAAAAACTAGAACTATATATATATTTATTTAAGTTCAGCATTCACCAAAGGTATGCCAAAACTGTGATGCTCTTGCTAAAACTTCTCAAATATTTGAGGTGATTACAATTTACGGAAAAAGTTATAAATGATGTATGATTTGTTCTAGTTTAAGATTATGCAGTTCGATTTTCATATTTTGCTCAGCTTATTTGTTGATTTATTTGCCTAATGGTTATGAATAGAGTTTCGGATACTAGGCTAATATCGAATGATGTACTAACTGCAAAATACCATATCCCCGGACCACAGTAGCGAGATTAAATACCGGTCATTGGGCACTTGGGAATCTCGCTTTCAAGGTTTCAAACCTTCGAGTGAGTACGCTACATGCACAACATTAAGGACAAATACACAATCTACATTCATTGGTTGTCTTTACCTAAATTATATCCTACCATTGATGTGAACCAATGCATCAAGTGATTTAATATTCTTATTTATATGAATAGCTGTCAGCCACTGATGTTAGCATACTTTATTTATCCTATAAATTACAAGGAACATTTTACTGAATGATGTTATCATATGCAGAGGGAATCTACATTATGGAAGTTGAAGTTTTTCGTGAAGGATGCTCTGCAGATTCAAGGTAAGAGCTCAGCGAGCATGGGTGGCAACAACAACCAAAACAACAATAACAAAATAAAAAAGGAGATTTGTGATGTTCTTGCTAAAACTTCTCAGAAAAGGAGCAAAAAAAAGGAGATTATTTTGTATATATTTGCAGATTTTCTTTTTATAATATGGATATTAAATGAAACATCCAACAACAAAGTACAAAAAAATGCAGGAAAACATCAGATAATCAGTAAATAGTTAACAATAAATCAGATGTGTAAAAAGTTAACAAAGCACATGAACATAACATTACATAAATCGATTAAATCTTTCAAAACCACATACCCATCAACAAAAAACTACGATCTATCTTGAACATACCAAGCATCAAAGTGTTCCATTGAATAAGATCAATTTGAAACTTGAAAGCTAAAAATTAGGGTTTAAATTTTTTGATTGGGGATTTTTAGTATAACAAAACTATAAAAGAAATCAAAGATATATATATATATATATATATATATATATATATATATATATATATATATATATATATATATAAAAGTAAGAACTAACTAACACGCATTTTCACTTCGACCTTTATGGCTTCAGCTTCATCAATCGTGTTTTGAGAATAGGGCTTTAGTTATTCTGAGATTGAATCACTAAACGAAGAGGCGAAGAGGCCATTGAAGAGTCGGTGAAATGAGACTGAGAAGTCTCGAGAGTCGAGAGGCGATTGAAGTAATGAAGTATGAACTGAAGATTGTCTAAAGAATCAGACTCGAGTCAAGAGATTGAAGTCGGACAGTCGGTGAACTAAACCTTTCCACTTCTTTATCAGAGATCGAGCAGTACCGAACCCTTAAACGAGTAAGGTTCATCGAGCAAGGATCAGATGAAAGAGGATGGTTCGAACCCTAAAATGAGCGAGTAGTACTCTGCTCAGATTCGATATCAGTATTATAACCCAAAAACGAGCCTTTGGCCCATATTCGACTCGGATGGTTACCGAATCCGAGACCCGGATCATATTTTCGGGTCGAACCCGAATCGGGTACCGAGTTACTCGGATCGTTTTTCACCCCTATTTCTATCTATAAAGATCAGAATTTCACACATTAACAAGCTCTTCGAATTATTTTTTTATTTTAAAGTGTCCTAATAAAAGGGATTTTATAAAATTAATATATAAGTTATGCCTGGTATTTTTGAGATGTATTCCTAATTTCATTTTAAACACCGAATATTCATGAGATATGAATACAAGTATAATAAATATTGAAATAGAGATTGCACCATAGACTGTGTATCAAGTGAGTTTATATCTTAATATTTAAAACGTCTCTTTACGTTCAAGGCTTATTTTGAAATTCTAATTACACCCTCCGAACTTTTAACAGGTCAAAAGTGAGCGGAAGTTCAAGTCATCCAACTGTTTAAAGGGTAAAATAAGGATAACATATTTAAAAAAATGAGTCCTTTTATACGGATAAATAAATTGGACAAGAAAATTGAACCGGTAGGATAAAATGAATTTATTAGTGTGAACAAATTTATTTTTTTCTATTGGTCTAATTTTTTTTATCCAATTTACCTGTCCGTGTATAGTTATTGAAAAAAATATAAACTCAATCTCCAAAATTCAAATCCTCCCTAACACCTAAATTCAAACCCTAAATATCATCTCATTCTCTCTTCTCTTCCTTCATTACGTCATCTCCAGCGATGAGCAATCATTTTGGAGTGCTAGGCCCCAAAAAATTCTTCTATAACAACCCCACAAGGTCTCGAACCTCCATCAATGTGAAACAAGTCGATCGATCCACTGATTTTGGTCCTCAACGTACAGATGTGGTGGGGCGGAAGAAACCGACTAGTCTATGGTATGCTTGAACTTCAAGCGCAATCGCTTCCAAGGCGGCATTGGAGATGATAAAAATATAATAAAAGTATCTTTAAGTTGGCTGAGAAAATGGGGTTAATTTGGCGCTTGACCCATTGATGAGTGAGTTTTATATCCATTAATTGAGTACATTTGAGTTTAATTTTTTGGAAGTTTTTAAGTGTTTGTGTCTATTCATGCATTTTTTATGTTCTTTTATAAAAATTGGGACAAAAGTTAATTGGATCGACGTTTGGGGTTGCTAAATTTGCATTTTCGACTTGCCATTTACATAACAGTCACTTCAAGGCCAATTTCAGCATTGTTCCAGCCCTTATTTCGAAAAACTCAAAGAATGAAATTTGTAGATTTACGTTTCCTCTTTCCGAAACATCTTGGATCATTGAAATCGGAGTTCGAACGAAGAAGTTATGACCATTTTATCAAAAGACGTCAGAGTAGAAAATACTCGAAAAAGGGCCTAGCGTTGGGGCGCCCAAACCTAGGTTATTTCAAATATTGAAGCGCTAGGATGCGATTTTCAAATATTTTCAAATACTGGGGTCGGGCCATAAAAAATTTGGCCGCGTTTTGGGGCGAATTTTGATAGTTTTTTGACTTCAAATTGGATTGGGTTTGCTTCTAAGCTAAAAATTGGACTTGTAACTTATAATTACATGATGTGAGGCATATAATAAGGGAGATTAAATAGATTAGATTAGATAAAACACTCTATTAAATTAGAATATAAACCCTAGTTTATATTGAATTGTTGGAGATTGAAGCAACTTGGAGATCATTGAAGATCAAGAGCAGTAACAAAAGGGGAGCATAAGATTTGCAGAGAACATATTTTATTCTCTACTCTACTTCTATTCTCGTCTTTTAATGTCTATGAAATGAGTTTTTTATTTAGTTTTAATAAACAAAAACAAAATCATTATCCAACGTGCAAGGCACGAATTAATTTAAAAGTTTTTAAAAAAAAATTGTATTCATTTCTTTGCGTTATCACTTGTCAATTTTAATAATATTAATATATCAAATTGTCATAACATTTGTAGAAATTATAATATTATCATTACATTACAATATGAATATTAATTTATATAGTCTAGTTATTGATTATAAATGTATACAAATAAAAATTAATGAAATTAATTAGCTATGTAATGTGTTAGTGATTCATGTATGATATAACATATAAATAATAAATAACAATGCAGTTAAGGTATAAAAAGAAAAACAAAATAGTTACGGCACCAAAGTCACCAAACCAGTGAATTCATTCTCTCTCTTAATTACTCCAAGTATATCCACAATAGAAAAAAGCTTCATCTTTTTCGTCTTGTCGATTCTAAAATATTATCAAAATTGCGATGGAAAAGATGTGATTGAATAGGATATATATGTACAGATAGAAGGAGAGGGGGAGGATGAGGCCTTGTTATTTCAACCACTGCATTAAAATTCTAACAATGGTTCAAATTTCTATTGAATGAATTTGAACGGAGTTAGCTCAATTCCGTGTTGGTTGGTTAGAGAAAGAATCACGTCAAAGACATATGTAAGCTACTTTGAAGCCATCTTAGCGGCAAACAAGCAGTAAAATTCCATTTCCTTCCTCGCGCCAAATAATCAATAAAACGAAAAAAAAACAAATCACCCGCGAAATTTGTATTGGGTGAAGAAATCTTCGCGCCAAAATTAGTTTTATCACCACCAAAACTCCCCAAATTATATCTATTCCAACCACTCTCTCATTCTCACTCTATTTTTTCTCCCCGTTCCTTACAATTCTCCATTTTTCTGCAAATTAAATCAAAAATTTGCCTTTAGGGTTAGCTATTGATATTCTCCAAGAAATGGAGGCAAAGGAGATTGATAGAACAGAAGAGGAGAATATCAAGATAATCCAATCCATTTTTGGCGCCAATGTTTCAGAGCAGAACATTAAGTTTGCGCTCTTGCAGTGCCGCAACAACCTAGATGCCGCCGTCAACGAAATTCTCGAATCACCTTGTCTTCCCTCTCCTGATTTTTGCGTTAAAAAGACGGTAACAAGCACCGGAGCTCGCGTATCGGCTCGGATCAAGCCGGAAAACGTTGAAGAGCCCGAAGAATTCAAACCCCTTCTGGTGCTCAAGTCAGAGGAGAGAGAAAACGAGATTCCTGAAGTGGGTTCTGAATGTAAGGATTCTGTTCGAGAGAATGTGGCAAACAAACTGCCTTTTGATGATTTTGCTAAGGCTACGAGTACAAAAGATTCTAAGGCCATTGTTGAGGTGAAGGAAGAACCTGATGTGGGTCGCACTGGTATCCGATCATCGGAGCCTGTGGTTACCGGGGACATGAGTTTTGAAGAAACATTTAATCTCCAAATTAAGGAAGAGAGGACCGACGAAAAATCAATTCTGATGTTTGAAAATAAGGTTGTTGTAAAAGAAGAAATGAAGGAGCCAATGATGGTTCGACCTTCGGCTTCAAGCCCTGCTTCAATTCAAAAGGCGTCTATGTATGATAGGTTGAAATCCTCTAATGTGAAGAAACACGACGTGGAAGATAATAGAGTGCTAAGTACTATTGTGATCGAGGACGATGATTTTCCAGAAGAGCCGGATTGGTTGTTGGTGGGAAAGACGACAATCACAGGGCTTTCTACCACTAGAGGGAGGAAATTGGAGAATAATGAAATTGTTCACTTGGCTTTTCCTTGTGGAGATTCGAAAAGTAGATGCAATACGCCATTTGTGCGTTCGAAGGCAGCTGCTGCAGCGTCATCAATTGTTCGTTTCTCAACCACAAGGTCTGGAGAGGTATAAAGTCTACCATCATTGTCCTATTTATTTCAGTATTGTTAGCTGTTTGTTTAGCTTTGTGTCTGCTGTTTGTTTGATTAGAATTTGGTGACTTAATTGCTATTAGTAATGCTGCCTTATTACAAGTTTCATAAACTTGAACTATTCAATTCAAGTTCATATTTTGTATAGCACTACTTGAATTTTTGGCCTTTCACATTTGCTATTAAAATAGTTCGCGTAATGTATTTTAAAGGTCATGCCTTAAATTTGTTCTTAGGTTTAAAGTAATAGGATATATAATCAAACTTCTGACTAGAAATGAGATATTGATGACTTGATTGGAATCTAATATATTTCACTTTGTGTTAATTTGGTCGAGTTTACTTTACAAAAAATAATTTTCACTTATGCTTAAAAAAGTTGATGTGTTTTTATATATGTTAAATACTCAGATTGGACGTCTTCCTATGGAGTGGGCAAAATGCCTTATTCCACTCGTTAACTCTTCAAAGGTGAAAGTGCTTTGTCGGTGTATAGCTGCACCATCAAATCTTCAGTTGATGCAAGAGATATTGTTGTATGCAAGGTAAAGTTTCCATGTTATTCTGCACTATATTATCTCTCATTTGTAGATTTTCTCTCTAATTCGTTTACTACTAAATGAATTATATTTCTTCATAGAAAATAGAATATTTCCTTATGTTTTTTGTTCCCTTTCATTGGGCAGATTTTATATTCACCATTCAGTTTTCACAGAGGGTGACAAGTCATCTTGGAGACTAGATGCCCCTTCAAACATTGACTCCACAATTTATCCCCTGTTAACTCTGTTCAAGTTGCTGAAAATAAAAGCATATCGGGAGGTACTTTACACACTGCTGACTGCTGTTGAGACTTTATATCTGGTTTTAGTTTTTAATATCACATTCTCTTTAATCTTCAACCAGGCTGAATTTACCCCAGAGGAACTTCATTCTCGAAAACGTGGTCTGAACTTAGAAGTATGTGTGTTTAGTCTTGCTCATAGTCTTCTACTTTTAAATAGAATTGCTTGAGATTGTGTGAACTGCTACATTTTATGCAGGCAATTTGTATCAAAAATATTCTAAGTTAATTGTTATTGACATGATAAACAGGGTGATTCAGATGAAGCAGCTCCGGTGTTACCTATGCTGAAACGTGGTAAAGGTTGCCAACCAGATGAAAACAAAGATGATCAAACTATCTCAGAATCATCTTTGAACAAGCTTGTTGGTGCTGTAGATGTGTATAACTTGGAGGTAAAATCATGCAAATATTTTCCTTTTAATTTTGAGAATTAAATGAAGCATGATTTGGAGAGGTCATTTTTGTCTGTCTTGTCATCTCTTGCTCTCTTATTGTGTAGGAGATGGAACCCCCATGTACTCTTATGTGCGACTTAAGACCATACCAGAAGCAGGCTCTATATTGGATGACAGAGTCAGAGAAGGGAGTCGATGTTGAGAAAGTGACGGAAACACCTCATCCATGCTGGGCGGCATATCATATTTGTGATAAGTACGAATCTTTCTACTAATATTTAGATAACAAAGGAAGTATATTACGGCAGTAGCTTTACTGCATCCTAGGTTTCAAGTTTCAACTTTTATTTTAAACAACTCTTAAATATGTTAATTGAGTATCTAAGTTATTTAATAGGAGGGCTTCTTCCATTCATGTAAACATCTTCTCTGGTGAAGCAAGTACTAAATTTCCTACTGCTACGCAAACTGCCAGAGGAGGAGTGAGTTTTTTTAGAACCTTCTTCCTGTATTAGTTTGAATTTAGTCTTTAAATATAATATGATAAACATATTTGCATGTTGGATGATTTTTTAGGTCTGTTGTCACATTTTCCTATTTGGTTTGTCTGTGTAAGTTCTTGATTGATGGATTTGTGCTTTCTTAACTCAACAAGCACATGTCTAGATTTTAGCAGATGCGATGGGCCTTGGAAAAACTGTGATGACAATATCCCTGATACTTGCTAGACCTGGCAGAGGAATCCCTGATGCTAAACATAGTGTTCCAAAAGATGCAGTCGACACAGAATATATAAAGAAAAGGAAAAAAGAGCCTGTTGAAGTCCCAGGAACAGTAAGAGGAGGAACTCTTATTATTTGTCCTATGGCTTTGCTGGGACAGTGGAAGGTTAGTATCTTCATTAGTACAATGATTTAAGTTGAGGATAGGTCTTCCCAATTCTGAGTTTCACCTGTTTAGACTTGTTCGAATGTTGGGTTCATAATGCATGTATTTCTTGATACTACAAACTTAGACCATGAAGTGTTACTGCATTTATATGTTTGATTAGATATCTTATTGTTTCTGTTTAAACCCCAGGATGAACTTAATACCCATTCCAAGCCAGAAAGTATTTCAGTATTTGTTCACTATGGTTGTGACAGAAGTAATGACCCCAAGGTCATAGCGGAACCTGATGTGGTCTTGACAACTTATGGTGTCTTAACTGCAGCTTATAAAGTAGTAAGTTACCTAGTCCCATCATCCTTTAATGTCTCGTATAATCTACTGATGGAACTTGTAATTCTTCTTACAACTCCTAATTTTGTGTGGACGATATATCTCAATTCTGAACCAGGATGCAGACAACAGCATTTTTCATAAAGTTGGCTGGCATCGAGTAGTGTTGGATGAAGCTCATACCATAAAATCTTCAAGGACCCAAGCTGCACAGGCGGCCTTCACATTGTCTTCGTATTGCAGGTGGTGTCTCACTGGTACACCTCTTCAGGTATTTCTTCTTTCTTTCAAGTTGTTTGCTCATAGTATCGTGCAACTGCAGATGTAGGGATTCCTGAAGCTATTCATGAGTCTGCTTTGAGTTATTTATGATTTGTGATAATATAATATGCATCGCATCAATTTCAATTTAATCATTTATATGGTATCTATGTGTCTTCAGTTTTATGGATTCCTTGGCTGTTATTTTTAAGTGTTAAGTTCATATGAAAGTGGCTGAAATAAGCTTACAGAAACAAATTTTTGTTGGTGCAGAATAGTTTGGAAGACCTTTACAGTCTCTTGTGCTTTTTGCATGTTGAACCATGGTGCAACTGGGCATGGTATGGATTTAATAACAAGAAAATTGTTTGGTGAAATAAACATTGAGTTTTACAGAAAATCATTGTTGAAACTAGTTTGAAGGGTCTCTTTCGTCTATATAATTTTCCTTTTATGTAGGTGGAACAAATTGATTCAGAGGCCTTATGAGAATGGCGATCAACGAGGACTAAAACTGATAAAGGCTATCCTGAGGCCACTAATGTTGAGGAGAACAAAAGATACTACAGATAAACATGGAAGGTGAAAAATTCTACTTTTGCAATTCTAATTTGTGCACAATACCTGTTTTGCTAGCAAGTTGATGTTCAATGTATGTTAAATCAGACCTATACTTGTTCTCCCACCAACTGACATTCAAGTCATCGAGTGCGACCGGTCAGAAGCTGAACGTGATTTTTATGATGCTCTCTTTAAGAGATCCAAAGTAAGGTTTTTTTTTTTGTAAATAATATTTTAAACATTTTTATATATTGATGAATGGATTCAAGTTATTCGACATTGTGACTTGATCATTTCAGTTTGCTAAATGCTTTGTAAATTTGCTTGAATAAAGTGAAGATACTTGTCTCAATGATGAAACTTGCATCTCTTTCGAATAACAGGTTCAGTTCGATCAGTTTGTGGCACAAGGAAAAGTTCTTCACAACTATGCAAATATTCTTGAGTTGCTACTTCGTTTGAGGCAGTGTTGCAACCACCCATTTCTTGTTATGAGGTGGGAATGGAGTTACAGTTTTCAGAACCACTTGGAACAATAACTCCTTTCCTTCTGTTTTACTACTTTTCGTATGTGACATTGTTTGGTTCTTAATCCACAGCCGAGGTGATTCACAAGAATATGCAGACCTGAACAAACTTGCTAAGAGATTCCTCGAAACTAATCCAGATTCTACCACTTCAAGTCAAGTACCTAGTCGAGCATATATTGAAGAGGTTGTTGAGGGTATTAGGCGTGGTGATAACACAGAATGCCCAATATGCCTGGAGTCTGCAGATGACCCTGTGCTCACGCCATGTGCACACCAAATGTGCAGGGAATGCCTTCTCTCTAGCTGGCGGACACCAGCGTCTGGGCTATGTCCAATATGCCGTCGACTGCTTAAGAAAAATAATCTAATTACATGCCCATCTGAAAACCGCTTCCGAATTGATATAGAGAAGAACTGGAAGGAGTCGTCTAAGGTCTCAAAGCTCTTAGATTGCTTGGAGCGGATCAGACAATCAGGTTCTGGCGAAAGGAGCATTGTTTTTAGCCAGTGGACTTCATTTTTGGACCTCTTGGAGATTCCATTAAAGAGGAGAAAAATTAGGTTCATGAGATTTGATGGAAAATTAGCACAGAAACAAAGGGAGACTGTTTTGAAGGAGTTCAGTGAGACCAGTGAAAAAATGGTAAGCAGTAGTTAAAAGTACAGCTCTTGTTTCTTTGTAATTATTGAAAAATGCTAAGCCCAGTTCTCACGTGGAAATTATTAAATCCACAACACTTTTTGTTATTTTTACAACAAAGATGTCGCTATAGATGTATAGTGATGGTGAATTATAGGATGTATAACGACACTTTTGATGTGGAAATAATAATTTGTGTTGTGGATTTAACAATTTCCTTCTCACATTTCAGGTGATGTTAATGTCATTGAAAGTTGGTGGAGTGGGACTAAATTTAACTTCAGCTTCTAATGTCTTCCTCATGGTACATTCCCAATTAAGTTGCTCAATGTTCTTTTCCTTGTGTTAATCTGTCACATTTATATTTGTACCTACTATGTAGGATCCTTGGTGGAATCCTGCAGTAGAAGAGCAAGCAATAATGCGCATTCATCGCATTGGTCAGGACCGAACCGTTCGTGTTAGAAGATTCATTGTCAAGGTAACTAACCATTTTATGTGCCTAAGGACTGTTAATTATTTGGCCTTCGTGACCCGGGTTTAAGGTGTTCAACCTCAGCTCAATTAAATATAGACGACCATGGGTTCGGGCTCAACCCATTCGGGTTTTATAATATACTAGTAATTGTCCGTGCCTACGAAACGAAAAATTAGATTAAATTCGAGAAGTAATACATTATTTAAAGACTCTTTGCAATTTAAAATAACTTACAATCATGCAAAACAATTATCATAATTCACCATACAACCACAATCTATAATACATACTCAATCATCAACACATATTCAATCACCAAAACATCAAGCTAGTTGCTATTAATTTCAATAAATTTTGGCAGAGTTTCCTTTAAAAATAGATATCCAGAAAAATCTAAACATGTTTACAAAACTTACAATCATCAATAAATATTCAAACCACCAAAACAACCATTATTACATAACCAAAATCATTATAATCATGTATAATTAGTTAACTTTACAAAAAACGGAACACAAAAAATATACACATGCAAAAAATAGAGAAACAACTTCGTATTCTTTACAGCTTACACCAATTAACCTTCAATGTATACCTGAAAATATTTGATCATACAGCTTACAGAGTTTGATTGATGAAAACTTGTAATGAGAGTGAAAATATATCACATGCCAAAAAATTTCTTGACATTATAAACGCAATGTATAAACATGTCTTCACCGTAGGGCCAAAGTTACATCAACGAAGCAGTGAATCTAACTTTATCAAAGATAATTTATAGTACACTGTGTGCAACGGTTGCATTCTGTCTCATCCGACCACTGTAACTATGTAATTCTGCATGACAAAACAACAATTTAATGCAAACCTTAAATTAAATTAACAATTTAGTTTATTTAATGCAAACCTTAAAGTTTTAAAAAAAATTAACAAATAGTGTCCATGACAAAAAAAAAAGTAGTTATAAGTTGCAATACTTGAATATTTATTTTTTGCATCAGAAGACTAAATTAAATTAGAAGACCAACATTAAAGATACCTAATTTAAACTAATAAAAAGCCAAAGGCAGAAGCCTATCATAAACACAACAACTAGGAAATAAAAAACACCTTAACCAAAAACTTCCTACATAGCATGAACTTTACGCTTGGAGGGTGATCCCAAACCAAAAGTATCTAAAGCCAACAGAATAGACACATCAGTAGAAGCATCACTGTACATCTACGTTATGGCTATAATTAATATATCATCAAGTAATATATATATAATTTTGGGCTGGGCCAACAACGGGCTGGGCTATTGTTCGGCCAAAATATAACTTCGGACTTCAATTTTTGTTTAAGCTCAACCCAGTTCACTTTAAAATTTATTTCGAATGAGCTTTTAGCGGGATAGACAATTGGGTTTCAGGCTTGATTGACCTAATTAACAGTCCTAAATACGTTGTACTATACTGCTTTCTCAATGTTCTACCAAGGAAAGAAATGGTAGGAAAATCGCAAGTTCTGACCAGACCATCAAATTCAAAGTATTGTTCTGCATTTTTTTTCTTCCGGTTATTGGGGGTTGGTGCGAAATGAAAAAGCTGCCTAGTGTCTGGAAACAGCCTATATGCTGACCATTTTGGACTATAAAAGGACTATCGGGCTGGGCAAGCCCAATGCTCACATTTTTAGTGGGCTAGAGACTTGATTCGCAGAACGGGCTACTGGAGATTGTGAAGTCTTGAACTTTTGGGCCTATTTTGAGCTCTTACAAGCTTGGGTTAGTTTACTGGTCTTTATTAGATAGTAGCTTTATCAGAGAAACTGAGACCGGGTAGCACAAAAGGATAAAAGTTTAGGGCAACAAATTAGTTTTGCTTATGTTGATTGGCTTGGGCTATTTAGATTTAGCTAAAGCTAATCAAGTGGACCTGATTTTGTTGCCTTATTCTTTTTGAACTAGGCTAAGCTTTCAATTTGGTGAAGCCTTTGTTCCTTAGTACGGAAGGTTTCCAATTTTATGAAGGGTTTTTAATATGCATGCTATTTCACATTTACACATAATATGGAGAATCAAAGGCATACCTTTTGAATCCTGATTGAGCCTTTGATCGAAAAATTTATTGTCGTTCCTTTAACCCAACAGCGTCTCCGAACTACGATCGAGAACGAAACACTAATTCACAGTACGTAACAATTAGAGTTTTGGTCTCAATATTGGGAGCGGCAATTGGAATGTTGTTGCGTATTGATCGACAGAGGTGACTATTTAACAAGAAAGTGGTTGAGCCACTTCCCAACTCTCTTTCCACGTCTAGTCACTCCCACGTTCAAAATCACGAACGTCTCTATTGATTTTGTCAATTAGAGAACAGTTAATTAACCCAAATGGGTCGGACCCTCCATGGGCGCCCCAATTGAATATCCATATTCCAACAATATATATGGTATATATATGTGAAATTAAAAATATAAATATATAATGATATAGGTATACACAAATAATTTTCAAAGCCAAATAAATTTTTAAGGACTCAAGTGGGCTAACTCTAATATAGTGTTAAAATCTAAACTATTATGTTTTTAAGCTTCGAAAAAATACTTTTTTTGAATACAGTTTGTATTATTTATTTATTTATACTTTTTTTTTTATAAAAACAATATTTTGAAAAGTGTTACGTTTTCATTTTTCGTCTTAATTTACCAAAATCTCATGAATGGCTCTGGGCTAACCTAATTGTTTATTACTTGCTAGTAATCTGTCCCTTTTAGTGACATCTAAGAAAATTGGACTCCTTGATTAGTCTAGTCTAATTTGGTATTCTGTCCCTACTAGTGTTTTGACTAATCTGGCATATCTGATTTAATTTTGATGTCATGCTTTATATTATAAAGTTTGCAAATTGATTGTGGTGTAAAATGTTATTTTCTGGATTTCGTATTAAGTGTCTTTGATGGCCAAAGTTCACTTTTTAAAACTAATATTAAATTATCTTTTTTTTCGGAACGCAAGTATTTTAAGAATAAAAAAAAATATTAAAATTAAATAAGAGTATTGCACTTGAAAATATGAGATATTTTAGGGTTCACCAAAATTTTGTCTTATTCTTAATTAACTAAAGCAGAGTATACTGAAAAACTTGATCCTAAATTCACGCAGGAGACCGTGGAGGAGCGAATGCAACAAGTCCAGGCAAGAAAGCAGCGGATGATTGCCGGAACCCTAACCGAGGAAGAAGTCCGGTCGGTTAGGATCGAGGAACTTAAAATGCTTTTCAGATAAAATGATGCTCGAGAAAATATACATTTAATAATATTTTTGTAGTCATTTTGACAATGTCATTTTTATTATAACAATATTAACTTTCTAATTTTAACATCATGGTATTTGCCTTGTAAATGGTTGTGGTATGTTATATATATATATATATATATATTATTGTCTATTGAAGTAATCAGAGTGAAGTAATTTTTCAAATTATATATTGAATTTTTGAGTCTTAATTATTCAATGTGAAATTCAACGGGATCCTTCACTTGTGGTGTAATTTTATTAAGTTTTCACATGAATGATGGTGTGGGACTATATATGTGTGTATGTGTATATATATGTATGTAAGTATATTAGTAGTATATTTAGATTATATAAAAGACCAAAGACCACCACCCAAATATTGGTAAAGTTTAAAGATTAGAATATATATTTGGTGATTCATATCTAATTCAACAGTCATCACTTTGACTGTCAATATATATATATATATATATATATATTAGATGTTAGTAGCTAATTTCTAAAAGATGGTCCATAATCTGTATTGGGTATATATATGAGATTTATTTCAAATTTTGAATTGGACGGTCCAGATGATTTATTGAGTGAGCGAAAAATTTAAAATTATTTGTATTTTATTAGATAGATAGATGGTGAAATTTATTCCAAATTTTAGACGGTCCAGATAATTTATTAAATAAGTAAAAAATTTAAAATTATTTATATTTTATTAGATACATATATAAAAAGTGGCCGAATATTCTTTAGAAGGAAAAATGATACTTAAATGAGTAGCTAATTTTGACAAAAAGATGGTCCACAATCTCTTGTTTGGGTGTATGTATATGGCAAAATAAGTGAGAACCAAACAAAGTATATGATGATAACAATAACAATAATAATCTGAAACCTAACGTGCGCCTGATATGATATACACCTTTGGTTATGGTTGAGGATTAGGAATGGCCACGTTATCTTCATCTGGACCGTCCCTCCTTATCTGTCTCTCAATCTTATTTCTTTTCTTTGTTTCCCAAAATTATAAGGCTGTCACGTGATGGATTGGATACACGGGTTAAAATGTAATAGACCCACCCGTATTGTGGTTTTTATTTTTATTTAATTATTATAATTGCAACATACACATATAGATAAAATAATTAGGGTGATTATCATATGACATATCTATATAAAAAAAATTATCACTAATAATTATATGCTTCATAATATTCGTTCTAAAATTATAGGTATAATTTAATTTTTGAGATCAAACGATTGATATATTAAATTTTAAAATTAATATGACTTTCATAAAAATTTAGAATAAAATAAATTTTATAATTATTAATTTTTATTATATATTATATTATTATAATTATTATATCAATCAAAATTAGATAAATTTACATTAATTTAATATATCGCTGAATTTAAAAATTAAATTGTATTTTAACGAGGGGTATCATTTTTCAATGTTATTATTAGGGCATAATAATGCTTAACGGAGAGTGACGTCCGTTATGAGGAAACTGTGTGCTTTTGGTTAGAATCTGGTGGTGGTGGGGTTAAAAGATTACACGGGTGGACGTTAAAGAGGCGTCAAAGATGCACGGAATCGCTTTCGATCTATTAGACTTTTGACCATGAGATAAGGTGTCTGAGGTTGGGTTTGATGGCTTGAAGGCTTGACGCTAAGCCGAGTTCGGCTTGGCTGGAGTTGTTTAATTATTAAAAGGGGTAAACATTTTTGAAAAGTTCCTAATCGAAATGAATAAGTCTATACAGACCGGTTTTTTAGACATGAATATTGGACAGGTGAATTTTTTTTTTTTTTTTCTTGTGACTCTAAAATAATATATAGTATTTATTTTAACAGAATTTTTTATAAAATATAGTGTTTTAGATGTAATTTAGATATATATACAAAAATAGGATTATACAGACTGTATAACCCTGTTTTTGTATATATATTTAAATTACACCTAAAATACTATATTTTGTAAAAATTCCTGTTAAAATAAATACTATATATTATTTTAGAGTCACAAGTAAAAAAAATAAAAATAAAATTATTTCACCTGTCCAATAAACCTGTCCAATTAACGTGTCTGTGTAGCATTACTCGAAATGAATATGTCGCCAAGGAGTCTATTAGATCTAGGAGTGGTTGTCATGGGGGTGTCGATACATAATTTGAGAGATAATATTTTTTTACGTATTAATATTTTATTGATCATTTGATTAATTTATTATAAAATTAATTTTATAAACTTAACCTAATAACTAATAATTAAGATAATATAGTGTGACTTATAGATTCTCATTTAAATAAGTTTATATCTTCTTTAATAATGAATTTTATACTGAATTAACTTATTCATCAGCTATATAAATAGACTTTGTATTGTAATTTAGGTGAAAATTTATGTGATTATCTACTTTGAAACAAATGAGAACGTTAAAATTAGACATGAGTCATGAGTGTATATGAATGTTACTTATTTGTATTTTTATCCCTCATTAGAGTCAAAATACAAATAAATGAAATTCAAATATACTCATATCCAATTTTCATGTTCACATAGAATTTTTATTGTGATACTCCACTTTTGTTAATCATAACCGATAATTCATGATTGAAATTTTGCATATATAGCAATGTCCTATTATGTACTCCTTCCATTCTAAATTATATGATTATTATTGATTTTTAAAAGTTAATTTGAGATATATTTTCAAACTCAAAATTGAGATGACTTATTAAAAATTATTAAACAATAAAACATACAATAAATATTACTTTTTAGATAATTTATAATATCTATCATTGTATTGATTAAAATAAAAAAGAATTTATATCAATTTAGAGTTTAAAAATCTCTTATATTGACTTTAAAAAAGTCAACAATGATCAAATAATATGAAACAGATGGAGTATTATATTTAGGTCGCTTTTTAATAAGTAAGAGAATATTATTAAGAAAAGGCTACATTTTTTTTTAAAAAAAGAACACGTTTATGTTGGAAGAAAATAATTTTTTAAAGCATTTGAATCATGTTATTTGTGAGATCCCAGATTTTATGAATAAATATTTAATTTTCTCGAAATAATTTTTTGAATATTATGGTGTGGATATGATATAATATTATAGTTGTGGGTAGTATTTATAAATTTTGAAAAGTATGCAAGTTGTTGTATAATATTCGATTGGTCGGGGAATATTTTTTTTGTCGGGGAATATTCGTACGACGACACAATCATTGATGGACCCCACAACAGAATTATTGTCAGATTGAGAAAACGACAAAAATATTTTATTGAAAATAACGGCGGAAGTTGTACTATTAATACTGTTGAACTACTTTCAGGTAGTAAAAAATGCGATGTCTGGCGTGGTTGCGTAGTAGCACAATGATATTGATTATTAATGCTTATGTGATAAGTCACTCAGTTTTGTTTTATTGGTATTATTAATGTAATAAAACAGAAAAACTTTTTATATAAAAATGAATACTTTTATAAAGTTATTAGTTTTATTAGGCTAATAGTAAATTTTTTTATATAAAATGTAATACTTTTATAAAGTTATACATTTTTATTAGAAAATAATTAGAATATATTATATTTTATTATGCGTAGTATTTGCGTAGTAAAATCTTTTATAAAGTTATTCGTTTTATTAGATTATAAATAAAATATATTATATTTTATTTAAAAGATTTTGTTTTAAATATGAATTTGTCGATTAAAGTAAATCAATCTGATAGTTCATGAGTTAATTCTTATGGATCCATTTTTCTAAAAATGTAAGCTCATTCCTTCATTATTTCTTACGAATTCAATTTGAAACTATGGAGAGATAAACTATAGAGAGAAAGAAGAAAAGTATTACTAACTACTTCACTACTCATATATCCAAGATTTTCTTCTTGGGGTAGGGAATATTATTTGTTGTACTTTCGTAGGGGTATTATTTCTTTTGTATTCATGAAGAGAACTTACATTATTCCATTCTTTATCATTCTGTTGGAATAACTTTTGATCTGCGAGACTACCCTATACTTGGTGAAATTCTTACATTATTCCATTATTTATTATTCTATTGAAATATCTTGTCTGTGAGTTTTATGGGACTGGTTACATTATTTAGTATTACATTGGAATAACTTTTATCATGTGAAGTACCACGTGCATGGTGATTTCATTTGTTATTCCATTCTTTATTATTCTGTTAAAACATCCCGCGGTGCGAATTTACTTTGACCGACAGTTCCGTTATTATTATTCCGCATTGGAATAACTTGTCTCATCAATACTGCATGTGTATGGCGATTTCTTTTGTTATTCCATTCTTTATTATACTCGGTTGGTTAAAGTTTTGACTTCTATACTCTATGAAATTAGTGGAATATCCTTGATATTTGCGCTTCATCCAAATCTCTTTTCATGGAAATATTCTTCCGAGCATTCTTAAATTTTACTTTCTGAAAGTATCATGTTGACAATTTGGGCGTTATTAGTTCTGAATAAATTAATTCTTGAACTTATTTTATTGAATTCTTATATCATTGTCATCATCCTCATGTTTATATTATGTTGAAAGTCAATACATGGCTCGTAATGGTGCGTAGATGGACTTGGTATGATTATGACCGAGGATTATTCGGTATAATCATGACCGTAATATTACAAATGATGTGGAAAAAGTCCTCGTTGGCCCGTAGTGCATTGATGGGCGATTTTGGTATGATTATGGCTATGGATTCTCTTGACCAAGGGTGCAAAGATGAATTGTTTTATGGCAATGATCGGACCGTTGATGAAAACATGATTATCTTTGGCCGCGTGGTGCATAGATAATTAAGTGGTCGTGATACTAAAGAATATCCTTGGCCTATAAAGGCGGGGATGATTTGATGATGTGGATTATTTATTAAGTTTTGAGTCTCATCGATAAAAGTGATGAAAACCCTTTTAAATCATAGAAGATAGTAGATTTTATTCTCTCTTGACTCTTCTAATGGATTGCTTGTTCATTACAGTTAAACTTGATGATTGTTATATTGTATCAATTTAACAACATTTGTTGAAGGCTAACGATAATTTATTCTCTGCGTTATCTTAGTCATAATATTTCTTCTTGGGCTAGTTGAGCTCACCCTTTCTTTCACCGTTTTCTCTTGAAAAATGAGAACGTAGTAGGGACTAGTCGAGAGCGGATTGACGGTCCGGAAGGATATCATTAGTAGTCCTCACTATTACGTGAAATAGTGTGTTAATAAATGTATTGAGGACTTATTTTGAGTTTTAATGTCATATCTAGAAGACAATGTTTGTATTAAAACTCACAGCTCATGTTGTATATTTAAGATTGTATTTGAATTATGTACCATGTATTTGGCGACTCAAGATGGGTGATGTATACCTATTTTGGGGTGTCACAGGATTGGTATCAAAGCTTAGGGATATGATCTCTGGGTTAAGATGTGAGAATAGAACTAGGAGGGAGAGATCGAAATTCTTATTTAGTATGACCTACCTAAGTTTATTTGGTATTTAATTGGTCTGGTCGAGAATATAGGGATAATATATTACATGTCGATTAACCTTTGTTTTGTGGCGATGTCTGAAAAAATGACATCCGAGAATGTTGAGAATATCAATGGAGCACGAGACCGTTGATTCTCCACGAATCAATAATCGGGACAATGTGCAACAGGATGACGATAATCCTTCATAAACAACAACAGTGATCAATTGATTGAACGATGATGCGTTTAGGAGCTTTTAGAATTCATGCAACATCGGTAAAAATGGCCTGCTCATAATGCAGGAGGAAACAATGGCAACCTACGGTTGGTCACCGCTAGCAATTAAGCAATTCAAGGGACCACCGAGTTTTTGGAAAGCGAGAACCACTTAAAGGCGTAGACGTGGTTAAAGCGAGATCACCAAGATATTTGATGTCTTGGGATGCTCCGAGGAGCAAAATGTTCACTTTGCCACCTTTATGTTGCGTGAAGAGGCAGATCACTGGTGGGAATCTGTAAAACGTACCTAGAATGACGCACTCAAGATGTCTTGGGAGAAGTTCCAAGAGTTGTTCAATGAAAAGTAATTTCCCGAAAGCATTCGTCACATGAAGGAGGTGGAATTTATCAAGTTGGAGCAAAACAACATGACCGTGTCGCAGTTCGAAGCCAAGTTTACCGAGTTGTCCCGATTTGCGTCCTACTTGGTTGATAATGAAGAGAGAATGACGCGGATATTTTTAAGAGGTTTGAAGCCGGAGATACGTCAATATCTTATTTCTCATAAACTGTGTTCGTATTCAGATGTTGTAAATAGGGCTCAGTTAGTGGAGCGCGATAACGAGTCAGCACAACCAAAGAGAAGCGGTAAATGAAAATGATAATACCGGTGATACTTGATCATCAAAGCGGTGACAATAAGCATGGAGGAATCAACATGCGAAATGGTAACCACTTGGGTGGTAATCATGGTCAAAACAATAAGAATGGATATTTTAAGAAGAAGATTCAACAATGATGTGAAGACGCGTCGGCACCAAAGACCGCTTTTCAAAGGAAGAAGAACGACCACCGACCGTATGTTTTAAATGCGGACAGGAGGGACACATCCGTCCAAACTGTACACAGCAATTCAAAACGTGTTTTAATTGCGGAAGAGAAGGTCACCTAGCTCAATTTTATCGTATGGTGAAGTCAAGTCCAGCTGGGATAGGGATGCCAAAGGATGTCCCAGACAAGCTAAAATCGGTAGTTCAAAAGAGAGCGTTTTTTTTCGTGATAAGGAACCTGAATAAAATTATCACGGGTATGTTAGTCATAAACTCTTGTGAAGTCTATACCGTGTTAGATACCGGTTCTACTTACTCTTTTATTTCACCTAGTTGTGTTCAATGTTTGAATTTAACTCCGGAGAAGTTAGACTTTGATATATCTATTTAAACTCAGTTGGGAGAAACCTTCGTTACCTCCACTATTTATAAATCTTGTTCAAATCAACACTTTCACGTTATGTGTCAATCTTGTCTCTTTGAAAATACTTGCCTTTGATGTGATTTTAGGAATCCATTGGTTAACTACTCATCATGCTTTTCGTAAGGTTGTTAGCTTTCATATTCCTAACCAAACTGTTATTCAAATTCAAGCAACCAACCACTAAAGTCAATCATTGTCATATCAAGCCATAAGTAAAGAGCCTCGATCCTTTCGTTGTTGACTTTCTTGTGTGGAATGCACCGAAGCCAGACTTTCTGTAGGCGATGTCATGAATGACGATGGCAAGTTAATAGTATCAATGTGACGTCTTATCCAAGTCTTGGATGAGGTCACGATTTTGAATGATATTTCTATTGTTAATAATTTCACGATGTATTCTTGAAGACTTCTTAGCCTACCCCTAGGCGTGAAATCGAATTTTGTATTGACCCCAAAGATAAAACCCATTTCTTAAACCCTCAAATATTTCTTCAACTAAAATGAACGTAACATGCGCCAAAGACGTTGGCTCGAGCTGTTGAAAATTACGATCGTACCAAGTAATATCATCGTGGAAGTGCGAACGTGGTAGCTGACGCGTTGAGTAAAAGATCGTATGCGGTTATAAGTGCCCACGTGAAGATAACGAATATACGATTAGAATCGACTTTAATCGATAAAGTTAAAGCCGTTCAAGCTACATACTCAGAGCTGATGAATGTGAAGAAGAAGGTTCAAGAGGGCGTTATTCTAGAACCAAGAATCTACGAAGAGATGAAATCTCAACCCTCGATTTAATTGGCCCATTTGAAATCCTCGATGAAGTAGGAACTGTGACCTATAGACTCGTTTTACCGCCAAGTATGTTGCGTGTTCAGAACGTTTTTTTTACGCATCGATGTTACGTAAATATATGGACGACCCGAACCACATTATTAAATTAGAACTAAACGAGATAACAGAAGATTTAACGTATGAGGAGATACGTGTTAACATCTTGGATAAGAAGGATCATATTCGACGCTCAAAGGTTATACCTCAAGAATTAGAATATGAAATGAAGTCAAGGTATCCTCACTCTTGGCGTATCGTGCGTCGTCGTAAATTTTGAGGGCGAAATTCCATAAGGAGGGGTGATTGTGAGAGCCCAGATTTTATGAATAAATATTTAATTTTCTCGAAATAATTTGTTGAAAGTCATCTGTGGCCTGTAGTGCATAGATGGACTTGGTATGATTATGACTAGGGATTATTTGGTATAATCATGACCGTAATGTTACAAATGATGTAGAAAAAGTCATTATTGGTCCGTAGTGCATTGATGGGCGGACGCTTTTGGTATGATTATGGCTATGGATTCTCTTGACCAAGGTGTAAAGATGAATTGTTTTATTGCATGATCGGACCGGTTGATGAAAACATGATTATCTTTGGCCGTAATTATGGATAATTAAATGGTCGTGATCTTAAAAGTATATCCTTGCCTATAAATGCGGGGATGATTTGATGATGTGGATTATTTATTAAGTTTGAGTCTCGTGATAAAAGTGATGAAAACCTTTTAAATCATAGAAGATAGTAGATTTTATTCTCTACTTGACTTTTAAATGGATTGCTTGTTCACCGCAGTTAAACTTGATGATTGTTATATTGTATCGGTTTAACAACGCTTCAAAGCTAACGATAATTTATTCTGCGTTATCTTAGTCATAATATTTCTTCTTTGGGCTAGTTGAGCTCACCCTTTCTTTCACCGCTTCTCTTGAAAAATGAGAAGGTAGCGAGGACTAGTCACGAAAGCGAATGACTATCCGGAGGATAGCATTAGTAGTCCTCACTATTCGTGAAATAGTGTGTTAATAAATATATTGAGGACTTATTTTGAGGTTTAATGCTGTCTAGAAGATAATGTTTGTATTAAAACTCACAACTCATGTTATATATTTAAGATTGTATTTGAATTCTGTACCATGTATTTGGCGACTCAAGATGGGTGATATATACCTATTTTGGGGGCGTCACATTATTTAACTAATTTCTCCCAACTTTGAAAATTCAATACAAATCAACTAATTTATTTGTCTGTTCTAAAATTAAAATAATATACATGTCTACATCAAATTCATAAGCTAATAATAGAATTCAAATGTACAATACCGCTTGTGCATAGCAAAAATATAATAAGAATTTTATCAAGTTTTATAAATTAAAATAGAGAGAGATTTAGGAATATAGAGTAAGAGATTGACTAAATTAATATTTAAAATAAAATTATGACATTGTTTCAAAACAGTTACTCCATTCGTTCTAAAATTAGAAATACAATTTAATTTTTGAGATTGAACGACGATATGTTGAACTTTAAATTGATATAAATTTGTTTAATTTTAGTTGATACAATTATTATAATTATATAATATATAATAAAAAATAATAATCACAAACTTATTGCATTCTAAATTTTATAAATCGTACTAATTTTAAATTTTAATATATTACTGTTTGATCACAAGAATAATATTATATCTTTAATTTTGAAATAATATTTGAATTTTTTTCTTCTACCCTCAGTACGAGAGTGATTAGTGTGAAGTGAATTTCATGGTATGTTCACTTCATGACCAATACAGTACTGATATGCGGAGAGATCATCCTTCCGCATTGTATTGAACATGAAATAAATGAAGTTCAATTCATGCTTACCAAATCCCCCCCCCCCTCCTCTCTCTCTCTCTCTCTTTATATATATATATATATATATAGAGTCCGGATCCAGTCCGGGATTACGGACTCTATAAAATACGGACTATTTTTTTTTTTTTTTTTTTTGAAACAATCAAAAAAAAAAAAAAAAAAATTATGGAACTGAAATTTTTATATAATAAAGTGTTTTGAGTGTGATTTGGATGCTTATACCAAAAATATATATCTGCATGCCTGCATGCAAACGTATATATTTTTTAGTATAAGCATCCAAATCAAACAAAATCGTAAACACCAAAACTGACGACAAATGCTTTGGTTTTCGCTTTTATCTCTCTCCGATATATATATATATATATATATATATATATATATATAGATGTGACCCGTCCAAATTTTGAACGATCCAAATAATTTATTAGAGTAAACGAAAAATTTAAAATCAGTTGTATTTTATTAAATAGATATAGATGTATATACTTCTATACACAGCTTAAAACTAACAGCTAATTCAAACGAATCTGACTTTTTCAAAACAAAGCCAGCTCAAATAACCGACTCGCTTAACATACTTTTTTTGACTTTTTCCCAGCCACATCTCCCTACGTGCATTCCACACGCCCTTTCCCTCCCTTATATATATGCTTCACATTTCTACGCCGACACCCAAAATAAATCACATCCTTTAACACTTCTTTCTATCTCATCTCCGTAGAACAAAATCAAAGACCAAATCCACATTTCAATCTCAATAACATGGCAGATACACCGGTTAAAAACTCCTTCAACCGGCGGTTGTCGAGCCGGCTGCAGCTGAGAGCACCGGCATCGATAAAGATCAGTCCTGTTGCTGATTGGAACGTGGCGATCCCTCTCTTATCGCCGTTGGACGGATCGCCGACGTCGCCGACGTACCGGACGGCTGAGATTAAGCCTAAGAAGGAAGAATCGAGGAGAGATAATAATAACAGTCGGCAGATAAAGGAGCAGGAGAAGGCGGCGCCGGTGGTGTATAAGAAATGGCAGCACCCGGCGGCTCCGTTCTGTTACGACTCGCCGCCGATGAGGCCGTTCCTTTTAACGGCGGTTTCTGATAGGTCGTAGTGTTTGATCTAGATCTACTAATATAATATACGGTTGTAGTATGTATACATCTAACGGTGTATGTATAATTGACTCCCGTTATTTGGTATTTTGGGGGCTTAATTAATCCATAATGTTGTTCAAGTCTGTGGATATGGCAACTTATTTTTTGGTCCTTGTAATTGGAACAAATTTGTGTATAACGATTAACTAGCTCTAAGGTAGATTGATTAATACTAGAATTCTCTTCATTTTAAATAAAATAAAGAGTATTTAGTTTTTGTAAATTTCTAGTTATCGTCTCTCTCATCATTGTGATGTCATATTTTTAATATTGATCATAAAATAAATTTTTTTTATTTTAAATATTTATTTAAAATGAAGAGGAGGCTAATTCATTTGAATTCGGGTAAATAGATTGTTAAAAAGTAAATTGGTGAAATCTTAAAATGTAATATTGATGTACCTTTTTAAGTTTTGAAAATGAGTAAACGGGAGCTATATTATTCCTCATTTTTTGACTAATTTAAATGAATTAAGGCCTTAAATAGAGTAGTTGACAGTTTACACCTTATGATATCTTTAGGGCTATAAATGGTAACCTAAAAATATGTTACTTGTTCGTGTTTATTATTTTGTATTTATTTAAAATGGATATTATTTATATTTGATTTGAACAAATATTATTCATATTTGATTAGAGATATTCACAAATAAATGAATACGAATACGGATAGATCCATGTATATTCGTATTTATTTAGCATCCGTCCGCTAATATATTTATCAAATAACGAATATTAAATATTCGGTATCATAATCTCTAGCAAAGAACGAATCTTATTATAAAATTATAATATCTTTTATAAATATATTTTATTAAATAGAGTGATTCATTTTTTTCCTTTTCTGAATTTTAAAATTAAATCATCTAGTTGATGATTGTGTTATGTTATATTAATATCATAATAGTTGTGAGACCCCAGATTTTATGAATAAAGATTTAATTTTCTCGAAATATTTTTTTTAATATTGTGGTGTGGATTTGAGATAGTGTTATAGTTGTGGGTAGTATTTATAAATTTTGAAAAGTATGCAAGTTGTTGTATAATATTCGATTGGTGGGGGAATATTCTTTTTGTTTTATAATATATATACGGTGATTACAATCATTAGTGGACCCCATAATGTAATTATTATTCGGATTGAGAAAAACGACAAAAATATTTTATGAAATTAATTGGCGGAAGTTTTACCGTTAAAACTGTTGAACTACTTTCATTAGTAAAAAATACAATAATAATACGTGGTTGTTAAGTAGCACGGTATTGATTATTGATGTTTACGTGATAAGTCACCGGTTTTGTTTTATTAGTATTATTAATGTAATAAAACAGAAAAACTTTTTATATAAAAGCGAATACTTTTATAAAGTTATTCTATAAATAGAATATATTATATTACATTATGCGTAGTGTTTTGCATAGTAAAATCTTTTTATATAAAATAGAATACTTTTATAAAGTTATTATATAAATAGAATATATTATATTTTATTATGCATAGATGCATCGTAGTATTTTGTATAGTAAATTTTTTTATATAAAAACATAATACTTTTATAAAGTTATTCGTTTTATTAGATTATAAATAGAATATATTATATTTTATTTAAAAGATTTTTTGCTTTAAATATGGAATAGTCCGATTAAAAGTAAATCAATCTGGGACCGTTCATGAATTAGTTACTATGCGATACTATTCTTCTATAAATATAAGCTCGTTCTTCATTATTTCTTACAATTCACTGAAAACTAGAGAAAGCTATAAAGAAAGTTCTTCTTCATAATCTTGGCGTATTTCTTTAGAGTTTAAGAAAGCTTTGAAGCGTAGTATCTGAGTTTTCTTCGAGTATATCCTCGCCTACCAAGGTAGGAATACTCTTCTTTTACTGTAAGGGATATTACTTGTTGTACTTTCGTAAGGGATATTACTTGTTGTGACTCGTAAGAGATATTATTTGTTGTACTCGTAAGGGGTATTCTTTCTTTCTTATTAAGTGAAGAGAACTTCATTATTCCATTCTTTATTATTACATTGGAATAACTCAGATCGTGGGATACCTATACAAATTCTTACATTTATTCCATTCTTTATTATTACGTTGGAATAACTTCTTTATAAAAATCTTGCGTGTCGGGAATAAACATGTGAATGATATTCCTATTTAATATATGATTTGATTATGATATATATGTGAATAAATATGCAAGTATGCTTTGCATTAAGAAAAACTATAAAGTCCTTTGATAGATAATAGAAATATATGTACAAGGACTTAGAATGAATTGATCAAATATGTTAGGTTGATCCTACATAAAGCGTAAACGAACTTTGTAAAGTCCTTAAAAAGAAATGATGTACAAGGACTATAAATATAGAAAGATCAATCTTGTTAGGTTGATCTTATGATGTAATAGATAGGCTTGTCAATAAATGAAGACCTTTGCACTGAAAGTAAATGTCTGCCAGAGAGTCATGGTTAACTCGAGAACTATCGGTGAGAATAGAAGTATCTGAAGATAGTAGATCTCGGAGTTTGTAGATTTGCCGGGGAAAAAGCGAAGAAGGATCGTGGTGTATCGAGTAGAGTTTCCTCGGGATCGTAGTGTCTTCGAGGAAGTCATATTCGAGAATCGTAGAGACAACTCCGCCACTGAGAAGGCGATCATCTGCCAAAGCGAAGATGAAGCGTAGACTACACTTTGAGTCGTAGAGTTCTCGATCTCAAAGACAAGTCAAGGATCGTATATCACACTTTGAGTTCATAGAGCCTATTGATTACATGCAGAGATCGTAGTCAAGCAAGATCAGATGAAGACAACAAGCACAAGGCATAAATCGTAGTGTCAAGATCTGATTTCGGGATCGTAGTGTCTACACAAGCCGAAGCTGAATCGTAGAGTGCAGAACTACGACCTAAGTAGAAGTGCTCACAATGCCAAGATAGAATCGTAGAGCATATACGGTTCTCAACGAATGAGCACTCCCAGAATATCCAAAGGAACGGTGCCTCTGGTTCAAGCTGCAAGCTACATCCAAGAAAACCAGAGAGCACTCAATGAATGGCATGCAGGTTAACAGAAGATCTAAGCACCAACCCAATCAGCATCAAGATTGAGTTGTAAGGCCATTCGTGATGAGTCTTCCCCAAGGAGATCCAAAGAAGACTTCAGAAGCTAACTAAGAAAAGTCAGCTAATGCAGTAGCTATTAAGTGAACAGAAGACAACGATCTTGGAAGCAACCAAGATCGTAGTGTTTGCCAAATAAAGAAGGAACTGATGGAAGGTGAACCAGAGATCTTTGATGCGACTTACGAAGAAGCAAGGCTAAAATGATTAAGTGCGAGGTCGGTTCATTGATGATAAGTGAGCGGGGAGATCATAAGGAAAAAGCAAATTTGGGCCTACCACAAATCTGAAGTGTCTTGATATTGAGAAGGGACGGAGCGAAGAGCGAATTAGGCCATCGATCTCGAGAACAATTCGAAATGAAGTATTGAAGCACTGCACAATACAAGGAAGAGGTGTCCTACGTTGAAGATCCAATCAACACTCTTCAAAATCGTAGTGTTAACTCTACCAGTCAATGAGCAACACTTAATAAGACACTACGATCAGGTCCTCGAAGACGTGCATCAGAATCGTAGAGTTCGAACACCCGAAGACTAAAGCATTGGCAACGGTTCAATCAGAAGGTTGATATTCGGACAAAGGCTTATTGAGAGCATCGATGCAAAAGGACAACCTCTGATCGAGAACTCAGAAGGAGATAATAAAGTCTTCAACTCCTTGAAGCGGTAAAGTGACAACTTTGGCGGGTAGATGAAACAAAGAGATGAAGCTAAAGACATCGAAAAAAGAATGACATGTCACATCAAGCAGTCTACCTCAAGCAACTCGCGATCTGTGAAGATATTTGAATAGCCTTCAACGGCTACTTTCTAACGGAAGGATTGGGAAGGAGTATAAATCTAGAAGAGCTTCAAAGATCGATGGTTGCTGGAGTTGCCGAGTTTAGAGATAAGGTGGACTGATCTAAACCATGTGAGATAGTGAGTCCGAAGGTTCACTCTACGATCCACCACGAACACTCAGAAGTCAGAAAAAAGAAGAAGTAGAAGTGTGAGTTCTACTATGTAGAAGTGAGAGTTCTACTACATGAAGAGTGTTCTGAACTACTGAGAGAAAGAAAAGCATCATGTCATCTTGATGTCCATCATGTAAAGACTCTAAGTATAATAGAGAAGAGCCTACAGTCATCTTAGCAAATCCATTATGAGAAGGCATCAAGTAGCAAGAAAAGAGATCACAAAAGCCATCTTGGTGTCAAGCATGATAAAGCTTCTAAGTATCTAACAAAAGAGCTTATAGTCATCTTAGAAGCCTATCATGTGCAGCCATCAAGTACCAAGGAGAAGGATCTTTAAGGCAGTTCATAAAAGGGTCATCCGAAGTGGTTGAGTAACTGAAGAAGCTGTGCATCATGCAACACTCAGCTGCACTTCAAGGATGATCAAGCCAAGCTGCTAGGGATAGAAGATGTTCAGAGCATGAAGACATCTTAACAGCTCAGCACCAACTCCAACAACAACAAATAATTCAACAAAGCCAGGGCCTGAGGGGTCCTTGTTCGAAGGGACTAAACGAAGCCAGGGCCTGAGGGGTCCTTGTCCGGAGGGACTAAACGAAGTTCCAAGCCTGCTGGGGTTGAAGAGTTCTTAGGGAACTAGAGGAGTCTCAAGGCTGCTGGCCTTGAAGAGTTCTTAGTGAATTGAAGTCCCAAGGCTGCTGGCCTTGAAGGAATCTTAGTGATTCAGGGTGCTGCCCTTCCTTAATGAAAATCCTGCTAGTTGAAAGCAGAAGAGTAGATTAGGAGCTTGAGTCTCTGAACCACTTAAAACCCCTTGTGTCTTTTACATTATGTCATTTACATTATGCACTATAACTACTATAACTACTATGTATGTTTTAACTGTTTACAACTAAACTTACTCTACGAACAATGTATGTATGATTATGAATATATCAATGAAGGGGATCTTTTACTTATTCCGCTGTGCTTGAAAAAATTCTTATGTTTGTCATATGTTAATTATGAACAATATAATATAAACCAGAAAAGTATTTGAAATAAAAATGGATCTATTCAACCCCCCTTCTAGATCTATTGTGCCCTCTGGGAACTAACATTGCATACATGGTGAAATTCTTCTATTATTCCATTCTTTATTATTATGTTGGAATAACTTTGACTATGCAAAATAATCTTACATGGTAAAATTCTTACATTATTCCATTCTTTATTATTACATTGGAACATCCACATGCGCTGCGTTTACCGGACTGGTTCCATTATTTATTATTAAAATCGGAATATCCTGTTTATCGCGTTCTGTGGGACACAGTTCCATTATTTATTATTCTCTCAGAATATCACATGCGTGCGTTCACGCCCGGACTGGTTCCATTATTTATTATTACGTTGGAATAACTTTTATACATCTTGGTTTATCGCGTGCATGGTGAATTCTTCATTATTCCATTTTTATTATTACATTGGAATAACTTTATGCGTAATGGATTGCCACATGCATGGTGAATGACCGCCGTATTCATTTCTTATTAAATTGTGGAAATGAGCTGTCTACGTGGATTATCGCATGGCGGATAAAAATCCATTGCAGTTTCATATATTCTATGATACTCTTTTGGTTAAAGTTTTGGCTTCTATACTCCATAAAATCAGTGGAATATTCTTGATATTTGTGCTTCATCCAGTATCTTTTCATGGAAATATTCTTCTGAGCATTCTTGAATTTTACTCCATAAAACAGTATCATGTTGACAATTTGGACGTTATTGGTTCCTGGATAAATTAATTTTTGAACTTGTTTTATTGAAATATTATGTCATTGTCATCATCCTCATGTTTATATTATGTTGAAAGTCATCTGTGGCCTGTAGTGCATAGATGGACTTGGTATGATTATGACCGAGGATTATTCGGTATAATCATGACCATAATGTTACAAATGATGTGAAAAAATCCTCATTGGCCGTAGTGCATTGATGGACGTTTTTGGTATGATTATGGCTATGGATTCTCTTTGGCCAAGGGTGCAAAGATGAATTGTTTTATGGCATGATCGGGGACCGTTGATGAAAACATGATTATCTTTGGCCCGTAGTGCATGGATAATTAAATGGTCGTGATACTTAAAGAATATCCTTGGCCTGTAGTGCATGAATGATTTGATGATGTGGATTATTTATTAACCTGAGTCTCAGCGATAAAAGTGATGAAAAACCTTTTAAATCATAGAAGATAGTAGATTTTATTCTCTACTTGACTCTTCTAATGGATTGCTTGTTCATTGCAGTTAAACTTAATGTTTGTTATATTGTATCGGTTTAACATTTGTTGAATGCTAACGATAATTTATTACGCATTATCTTAGTCATAATATTTCTTCTTGGGCTAGTTGAACTCACCCTTTTGCTTTCATTGTTCTTCTTGAGAAATGAGAGCGTGGTAGGGACTAGTCGGGGAACAGTGATGGTCTAGATGGTGCATTAGTAGTCCTCACTATACGCGAAATAGTGTGATAATAAATATAATGAGGACCCCATTGAGTTTGTATATTGTCTAGATGACAATATTTGTATTAAAACTCACAGCATATGTTTAGTCATATTTTACACGACTGTTGTATAATTAAGTTTGTATTTGAATTCTGTACCATGTATTTGGCAACTCAAGATGGGTGATGTATGTGACGCCCCCAAAATAGGTCCATTCCATCCAACCCATTCTGAGTCGCCAAATACATGGTACAGAAATAACTACAACTTTATTAATACATTTGTCGTGTAAAATACTGACAACATATATATCTTGTGAGTTTAAATACAATTATTGTCTTCTAGATAATATATATACCCAAATAAATTCTCATCACAATTATTTATACATTATTTTACAAAATGGTGAGGACTACTAAACAACTCTCTCTATAACCATCATTCCATACCCACAGGCTACATCTTCGCTACATTCTCGCCTCCTCGAGAAGAAAAATGGAACAAAAAGGAAAAGGGTGAGCTCAACTAAACAAGTAAAGAATATTATGACTAAGATAATATACAACAAATTATCGTTAGTCTCCAACGGAAAAAATCTAATAGAATACAATAGACTGACCGGTTTTAAATCAATCTTCGCAATGAAATAATAATTCATTAGAAGAGTTAAGTAGAGAATGCAAACTACTATCTTCATATATGAATTTAAAAGTTCATCGTCGATATTTTATCCTGTAACATCAATCATATATATCGGAATCAAATATTCATCTTTGCACTACAGGAGCGAAAGATATTCATCGATTGGTCATGTTCATCTAAACACTGCTCATCATCTTTTGCTACTACGGGCCAAAGATATTAATCGATCGATCATGTTCATCTCAACACTGTTCATCATCTTTGCACTACTGGCCAAAGATATTCATCAAAAATCATTCATCTTTTGCACTACTGGCCAAAGATATTCGATAAATATCATCATTTAGACCGAGGATGATGAAAAATATTTTAAAGGAAACGAATCCAAAGAAACAAAAGAACAAATATTAAGGATTCATATTTTAAACAATCCAAGTTCAAAAATACTTCATAAGTAATCAGAGTGGAGTAAAATTCAAGAATGATCAAAACATGGATACAATCAAAGCTAGTATACATAGTAGACATTTTGGACAAAAAGAAGAAATTTTATTTTTCGGTGAATAGTGCCGTATTCGTGAATAGTGCCGTATACGTGAATAGTAACTCCGACACCAAAAGATAGCAATTTCACAAAAAATCATCTTCACGCTTAAGTGAATAGTACTCGTGAATAATAGTAACTCATGAATAAGTAACTCATGAATAAGTAACCCCAGACATGAAAAAAGTTCCAAATTTGATAAAATTTCCAACCAATATTTCGGCATAATGATATTGAAGAAATAATATCATTTTCAATAAAATAACATCCACTTACCTCGAAAGACAAGATTTAGTTGAAACAGGATATAAAGGCTATGACTTGAACTTGCATTAGATAGCAATACTCAAAGTACTAAAATACTCACAAAATACGCTCGATATAATAGAAAGAAATAGAGAAAACTTTAGTTTACGGTGTGATTTTCAATTCTAACCTAAGCACCTATTTATAGAAAATGCTTAGAACACCAAAGTAGAAAATTTAATAAATTAATATTATAATTTTTCCACAACTTTATACGCACACTAACAATTTGAATTCAGCCTCCTAATCACATGTTAAATGAGTTTCAAAAAATGAAAAAAAGCGTTTTGTAATTAAAATATTTTAAACTTCCAAAAATCAATTATTTGAACTTCAAAACTTTAATAATTCATAATAAATATCCCTTTTATCGAGAAAATTGAATCTAAAGAATTTTTATAGGAAATTCAATTCTCTACAACTTTGAGGAAGAAAGTTTTTCCAAATTCCAAAAAAATTGAAGAAATCCACTGACAGGCGATTTTACACGGTATAATCCAAATGGCGATTTTACAAAATATGTGTTAAACATTTAATGCCACAAAATACTCTTCCTCCTCATATACTCATATATCCCACATTCATTATAAAATATCATCACATTAATATATTATTAAAATAATATATTTAAATGAATTATTTTATCGAGAAAAAGATAAAATATTAATTTTCAACAATTGTCACATTAAAATTTTCTCCATCTATATCCACATAAAAATCAATATTTTACTCATCATATAAATCAATAATTAATTATTCACAAATAATATTACTGAGAATCACGATCTTGGCAACGTGTAGTTTCCAAGAAAGAGGGCTTTCAATAAGGATCTCTCCTTCTTGGCGCCTTAATTAAGACCAAACCTCTCCTTAGACAGAACTTTCTAGACATTGCCAATAATGTTATCCAATAATATTATTCAGATAATATGAATTATTGCTCCGATAATGGAAAATATTGTGTAATGATAATTTATTGAAACAACAGCAATATAAAATATCAACGCAGCAATTATTAAATCAATAAAATACTGAACACTAATTACTGTAACCATTATTGAGTAGTGTCTTCTTACGTAAGAATCAATAATTGGTTCAATACCGTGTGCTACTATTCAACAACGCGTATTTTACCCATAACTATCCACATTAATCAAATCAACCCTTACTATTTCAAAATAATAAATAGAGGAAAATAAATTTCATTTATTAATAATTTGGGGTCTTACAATGTATACCTATTTTGGGGGCATCACAGTTGGTATCAAAGCTTAGGGATATGATCCCTGGCTGAGATGTGAGACAAGAACTAGGAGGGGAGAGAGGGGGAATTCCTTGTTAAGAGTATGACCTACCTAAGTTTATTTGGTATTTAATTGGTGGAACGAGGAGTATAGGGATAATATGTGACATGTTAATTAACCCTTGTTTTGTGACAGTGTTTGAAAATGGCATCTGAAAATGCTGAGATAAGCAATGAAGCACATGAGACCGTTGAGTTAGCTCAACCAAAATGTCACGCCCCCAAAATAGGTCCATTCCATCCAACCCATTCTGAGTCGCCAAATACATGGTACAGAAATAACTACAACTTTATTAATACATTTGTCGTGCAAAATACGACAACATATATACTGTGAGTTTAAATACAATTATTGTCTTCTAGACAATATATATACCCAAATAAATTCTCATCACAATTATTTATATATTATTTTACAAAAATGGTGAGGACTACTAAACAACTCTCTCTATAACCATCATTCCATACCCCGACTCGTACTCGCTACATTCTCGCCTCCTGAGAAGAAAAATGGAACAAAAAGGAAAAGGGTGAGCTCAACTAGCTTAGTAAAGAATATTATGACTAAGATAATATACAACAAATTATCGTTAGTCTCCAACAGGAAAAAATCTAATAGAATACAATAGACAACCAGTTTTAAATCAATCTTCGCAGCGGAAATAATAATTCATTAGAAGAGTTAAGTAGAGAATGCAAACTACTATCTTCTATATATGAATTTAAAAGTTCATCGTCGATATTTTATCCTGTAACATCAATCAATATATATCCGGAATCAAATATTCATCTTTTCAGACCATGAGCATCTAAACACTGCTCATCTTTGCACTACGGGCCAAAGATATTAATCGATAATCATTCATCTTTGCACTACTGAATAAAGATATTCAATAATATCATCATTTAAGGCCGAGGATGATGAAAATATTTTTAAAGAAAGCGAATCCAAAAAACAAAATGACAAGGATTAAGGATTAAGGATTACGACTTTTGTTTTTTATCCATGTCCAAAAATATCTCAAAAATAATCATAGTGGTGTAAAATTCAAGAATGATCAAAACATGGATACAATCAAAGCTAGTATCCACAATAGATATTTTAGACGAAAAGGAAAATTTTCATTTTTTGATGAATAATGTATTAAGTATTCGTGAATAATCAGATATCGTGGATAATGTCATTATACGTGAATAAGAATCAGACACCAAAAGTTCCAAATTTGATAAAAGCTTCAGATCAATATTTCAAAGATAATGATATTGAAGAAATAGTATCATTCTGAAAAAAATAATATCCCTTACCTCGAAAAAGAATAAGTACTTCTAGTTGAAACACTTGATATAGGCTATGACTTGAACTTGCATCGATATAAGCAATACTCAAAGTATACTCAAAATACTCACAAGAATACGCTCGATAATATAGAGAGAAACTTGATTTACGTGTGATTTTCAATTCTAACCTAAGCACCTATTTATAGGAAAATGCTTAGAACACCAAAGTAGAAAATTTAATATAATATTAATATATATTTTCCAAAACCTCATACGCACACTTGCCAAACTGAATTCAGCTCCTACACATGTTAAATGAGGCCACCTAAACATTCCAAAAACGTTTTCCTATTTTAAATATTTTAAACTTCCAAAATCAATTATTTGAGCTTCGAAACTTCAATAATTCATAATAAATAGCCTTTTTATCAGAAAATTCGAATCTTGCGATTCTTTATAGAAAATTCAATTCTCTACAACTTTGCAGAAGAAAGTTTTTCTAAATTCCAAACAGAAATTGACCGAAATCCACAAACGGGCGATTTTACAGTCTATAATCAAATTTTAGTCAAGAAATGGGGTCCACCGACACACAAAACATGTGTTAAACATTTATTATAACAAAAATACTCTTCCTCCTCATATACTCATATATCCCACATTTATTGTAAAAATATCCCCATTATTATAATATAATAATATAATAAAATATTATTTTATCAGAAAAGATAAAATATCAATTTTTAACAATTGTCACTTTAAAAATTTTCTCCATCTATATCCACATAAAATCAATATTTTCCTCATCATATAAATCAATAATTAATTATTCACAAATATTACAGAATCACAATCTTGTGCCGGTAGTTTCCTAGGAGAGAGGGGCTTTCGATAAGGATCTCTCCTCACTCACTTTGGCGCTTGATTAGGTGACCAAACCTCTCTTTAAATGAGAACTTTCTAGACATTGCCAATAATGTTATCCAATAATATTATTCGAGATAATATAAATTATTGTCTGATAATGGAAAATACATGTGTAATGACAATGTGACACCCCTAAATCCGCACTTACTTGATTCCACGGATTTGGTGTTCATTTATCTAAATATCATCTATCTATCTATCCATAATAAATGCAAACCATGCAATAGATAGAAATAAAAATCTTTCCCTTATAGGGTTACAATATCTGAATCATAAACATAATCCCAGGTTGAACTAACCTTAAACATCTGTGCGGAAATATAAACAATAAGTCTTGAACAACATCATTAACTCAAGTCTAACATAAATACATCATCAAATAAAATAACAAGTCTTCAACACTTGCTAACTTTGCCCTTGCCTTTACTAGTGGAAGGTTCGTGGGTTCTTTTCGTTCTTAATCGCAATGTTATTATAAAGCAAGAGTGAGCACTATTGCCCACAAGTATAACAATGAAATAATAGTATAATAACATGCGAGTGAATTAAAGACATCCTAATAAAAGCTCAACTTTTGAATCAAGAATGAATAACAAGAATCAAAAGAATTACGAGGGTCATAAGACCTTGAACTATGTCCCAGGTTAACAAGGATTATACTTGAAACCTTTAATGATCGTAAGACTATGGACATTTCTTCTCGTAGTTAGGGATCACCCTTAGTACCATCTTTTGTACAATATCTTAACGCTAACGCATAAGTAAATTCTTTTACAGGGTTGTTCATCTCAGTTTGACATTCGAGTCCATACCAAAGGAAGTTTGGTTTGGATAATTCAATAAGGGTTACGAAATTTAGAGCGTTCATCAACTAAGACTAGTTGAATCAATAAAGTTCACTAGTCTAATAAGGTTCAACAATAATGATATTCAATTTGAATAATAATCTCAAAAGTATACAATAGACAATTATTGTATAAGCTGAATCATGCTTGAAAAAGATAATAAATCTTTAATATAACAATTAAACTTGAATAATAGTAATGATAATTTACTCGAGGTAACTAATAACTTGAACAATAATGACAAGTAGGGTTAGGAAACTTGCCTCAATGCGTTATATTAAACGATTACTACTTGGCTTCACCACAAATCCTACACACATACCATATGTATTCACGACATTCATTAGTTATATTTTCACTTAATTATTTAATATAAACTTCACTTTATTTAACAAATCATTACCCTTCTAATTTAATTACTTAATTAAATTAGAATATTTTTATTCTCTTACTATTATTACACTCAATAAATTATTTCATAATAATTTCCATCGAATATTTATTTTATTCCATAAATATCTCAATTAAAATATTTACTTTATTTTATAAAAATTTTAATAATAATTTTCATCGAATATTTATTTTATTTCATAAATATCTCAATTAAAATATTTAATTTATTTTATAAATATTTTAATAATAATTTTCATCGAATATTTATTTTATTCCATAATATCTCAATTAAAATATTTAATTTATTTTATAAATATTTTAATAATAATTTTCATCTAATATTTATTTTATTCCATAAATATCTTAATTAAAATATTTAATTTATTTTATAAATATTTTAATAATAATTTTCATCAAATATTTATTTTATTCCATAAATATCTCAATTAAAATATTTAATTTATTTTATAAATATTTTAATAATAATTTTCATCAAATATTTATTTATTATTTATTTATTTATTTTTATTTTATTTATTTATTTATTTATTTTTATTTTTTTAATTTTTTTTGATCACGTATGGTAATTTAGTTTAGTAACGCCAATGGGCAAGTTACCAGTGCTCATTTTCTGTAGCTTACTGCGGTTTATGAACATAACAAGGCCAAATTAGGCCAAAAATCAATCACACGTAAAATTATACATGAATATGGCCATAACTTCCAATTAGTTATTTTTACACAAATTTAGACTTACCCAATCATTGTAATACATATATAATCATTACTTAACCCATCTAGCATGATTTTTAACAAGTTACAACACATAATTTGCAAAATCAACACATTCACTTTCACTTGCTCTTGATGTTCTTGAAGGTTTTGAAAATAAACATGAAAATTGTCACTTCTGGATTCAAGTATAACAAGAATCCGTTTATTTAAACTTTGGTCTCTTCATATCAACATGCATAATACTATACGAGTGTAAAATTTAGGGATAACATACGATCAATACATAAAATATCACGTATAAGGCCATAAGGCCAAAAACCATACTCAGTAAATTTTTGAAATAGCAATTCATAGTATTATGAAACCGATGACATGATAATTCACATAATATATATATAATCAAATACGATTTGATACATCTTAACCCATATATAAACTCATAATCAAACCCTTTCTCAATTACGAGATTTTACAAAATGTATGAAAGCCATTTTTATAAAAACTAATGACGTGAAATTTAGAATTTGGGAAGAGGAGATTACCACGAGAATAAGTATAGATTAGTAGGGAATAATTTCTTCTCAACTCTTCTTCAATCAAAATTCTTTCTCAACACTTCTCAATCTCTCTCTCAAACTCTCTCTGTTTTTACTGCTTTTTTCAGACTTAGGAAAAATGAAGAAAGAAAAGAAGGCGTATGATATAATAAGAGAATCGACGATTTGAAAGTCGTCAGTTAACCCAATAATGGTAACTCGCTCCAACTCCCCATAGGGCCTTGTTTGGCTAGCAAAATAGATTTAAAAAAACATTTAATTTAATAAAACTTTATCATATAGTTTAATTAATGTCACACTCCTTTATAAAATAAATCAATATCTTATTTAATTTATTTTAAATAAAATATAATAATTTCTCATAATTTCACATAGTCACATTATTAATTCTCTCATTAATAAATAATGTCAAATTATTAACTCTCTAATCAATAATTAAATTAATTAAATAACATCATGCTTAATTAAATATTTCATTTAATTCGATAAGCTCACATAATTACATATTTGAATAATAATTATTCTCTACATTAATTTAATAAATGTAACACATAATTAAATTAATCTACCACAATTGCATCAAATAATTATTTAATCCAATAATTAAATCATCGAAAAATATTTATTTAATTCAATAAATATTAAAATTAATTTACACAAATCTCATTCGTCACATCTTTCCCCCCTTAAAAGGATTCTGTCCCCAGAATCACGACTCAATAAATTCAACCCGTTACATTCTCCCCTCCTTACAAAGATTCTGTCCCCAGAATCTCTTACACATAATTTAAGTAAATAAATAAGGGTAATTCTTCATAATATTCTCTTCGAGTTCCCACGTAGCTTCTTCAGCGTTGTGGTTCCTCCAAATTACCTTAATGAAGGTATAACTTTATTTACGAGAACTTGTTCTTTTTTTAAATTAATAATTTGGACAGAATTTCTTCGTAAAACAAGTCTTTTCTCAAAATGCGGGGTTCGTATTCAATTACATGATTGTAATTAGCTTTGTATGGTCGTAATACAGAAACATGGAATACGTTGTGGACATTCTCGAGTGATGGAGGTAAGGCTACCTCGTACGCAACTTCTCCTATTCTTCTCCGAGATTTCAAAGGGTCCAATAAATCTTGGGCTCAATTTCCTTTCTTTCCGAACACGATCTTCCCTTCCAGGAGAGAGACCTTCAAAAAACATAACTACCGATTCAAACTCGATATATTTACGATGTGGATCAACAGATTTCTTCTGTCGATCTTGAGCCGCTACCACCGTTGTGTTTCGGATCACTTTGACTATTTCTGTCCGTGTTTGTCTTAATTACGCCCTAGCGAATTGTCTTTCACCAACTTCATCCCAAAAAACGAGTTCTACACTTTCGTCAGATAACGCTTCGTGGTGCATGCCAATACTAAGCGTGGTAATCGTTGTTGTAGCCGAACTCTACTAACGGTGAGGTGATCATCCCAATTTCCTTTGAAGTCCATCACACAGGCTCTCAGCATATCTTCTAATGTTTGAATCGTTCTCTCACTCTGTCCGTATGTTTGAGGGTGGTGATATTTTTACAACGAATGTGGAATATATGAGTATACGAGGAGGAAGAGTATTTTGTTGCAATAAATGTTTAAAACATGTTAAACATGTCGGTGGACCCCATTTATTATTTGAAATTTGATTATAGCCTCTAAAATCACCCGTTTGTCGATTTCGGTCAATTTACGCTTGGAATTTGGAAAACTTTCTTACCGCAAAGTTGTAGAGAATTGAATTTCCTATAAAAACTCATAAGATTTGAATTTTCCGACAAAAGGGCTATTTATTGGGAATTATTGAAGTTCAAGTCTCAAAATAATTGATTTTGGAAGTTTAAATTATTTTAAATAATAAAAACGTTTTTTAACAAGGTAGGTGTGCCTAAGCATGGAAAAAGAGAGCTGAGATCAGATTGTCCAAGGTGTGCATGAAGATTATATATATATATATATATTAATATTTTAATAAATTTTCTGCTTTGGTGTTCTAAGCATTTTTCTATAAATAAGGTGCTTTGGTTAAATTGAAAATCATACCAGAAACTGAAGTTTTCTCTCTCTATATTATCGAGCGTATTCTTGTGAGTATTTTGAGTATACTTTAAGTATTGCTATACGGTGAAAGTTCAAGTTATAGCTTTATATCCAATTATTCCAGCTTAGAGTCTTGTCTTTCCGAGGTAAGAGATATTATTTTTTTTTCGTAATGATATTATTTCTTCAATATCATTATCTTTGAAATATTGATCTGAAGTTTTTATCAAATTTAGAACTTTTGGTGTCTGAGTTACTATTCACGATATACTGATCTTATTCACGAATACTGGCCTTTATTCATCAAAAATGAAAATTTTTCTTTTCGTCAAAAATATCTATTGTGGATACTAGCTTTGATTGTATCCATGTTTTTATCATTCTTGAATTTTACACCACTATGATTATTTTTGAGGTATTTTTGGACGTGGATAAAACAAAGTACTGAATCCTTAATCCTTAATCCTTGTCATTTTGTTTCACTTTGGATTCGTTTCTTTAATAAAAAAAATATATTTTTCATCATCCTCGATCTTAAATGATGATATTATAGAATATCTTTGGCACATAGTGCAAAGATGAATGATTTCGATGAATATCTTTGGCTGTAGAGTGCAAAGATGAATGATTTCGATGAATATCTTTGGCCCAGTAGTGCAAAGATGAACAGTGTTTAAATGAACATGACCAATCGGTGAATGTCCTTGCTCAGATAGTGCAAGGATGAATATATGATTCCGGATATATATTGATTGATGTTACAGGATAAAAATATTGATGATGGATCGTTAAATTCATAGATATTAGTAGATTTCATCCTCTACGTAACTCTTCTATGAATTAATATTTTCCATTGCAAGTATTGATTTAAAACTTATTGTCTATTGTATTCTATTAGATTTTTTTTCCTGTTGAAGACTAACGATAATTTGTTCAGATTATCTTAGTCATAATATTCTTTATCGCTTGCTTAGTTGAGCTCACCCTTTTCCTTTTTGTTCCATTTTTCTTCTCGGGAGGCGAGAATGTAATGCGAGTACGAAGTGGGGTATGGAATGATGGTTTTAGAGAGTTGTTTAAGTAGTCCTCACCATTTTGTAAAATAATGTATCAATAATTATGATGAGGATTTATTTGTATGTGGATATTGTTTAGATGGAAATATCTCATTTTAAACTCACAGCTTTCTTTGTTGTAATAATAAAGTTGTAGTTGTTTACATCAGGTGTATTGACAACTCGGAATGGGTGATGTATACCTATTTTGGGGGTGTCACAGGTTGGTATCAAAGCTTAGGGATATGATCTCTGGCGGAGATCGGGGAATAGAACTAGGAGCGGAGAGACAAGTAAATCCTTCGCTAGTGTGTCTTACCTAAGCTTATTTGTTAGTTGGTCAGTATATAAGTATATTATGTGATATATTGATTTGCTTAATTAACCCTTGTTTTATGACAATATTTGAGAATGTCGACTGAGACTATTAACAATGGAAATGAGACCGTGGAGACGCCTGTACTCACTAACGAGGAGAACGTGCAACAGACTGGTAATGTTCCTCCTGTGAATAACACCACGAGGCGAGATGATGAGCGAGGGATGTGTTTAGAAGCTTTTTGCAGTTCATGCAAAATCGGATGAGGAGACTTCGTGTTCAAAACATAGGAGGAAATGATAGCAATTCACGGGTTGTCACAACGCGAGCTTCAAAGAGTTGGGACCACCAGAATTTAAGAGAAAGCCTGATCCGATCATTGCGGAAACATGGGTCAAGCAAATTACCAAGATATTCGATGTCTTGGGATGCACGGAGAAACAGAAGGTTCCATTCGTTAATATCACATCCATGAATTATCCACGCACTACGGCCAAGGATATTCATTATTATCACATCCATGAATTAATATTTCATTGCTGAGACTCAGCTCAATAATTAATCCACATCATCAAATCATCCCTGCACTAAAGGCCAAGGATATTCTTTAGTATCACGACCACGAATTATCCATGCACTACGGGCCAAAGATAATCATGTTTTCATCAACGGTCCTGATCATGCCATAAAATAATTCATCTTTGCACCCTTGGCCGAAGAGAATCCATAGCCATAATCATACCAAAAACTGTCCATCAATGCACTACGGGCCAATGAGGACTTTTCATTAGTATCACAACCACAAATTATCCATGTTCTACGGGCCAAAGATAATCGTATTTTTATCAACGGTCCTGATCATGCTATAAAACAATTCATCTTTGCACCCTTGGTCGAAGAGAATTCATAGTCATAATCATACCAAAAATTGTCCATCAATGCACTACGGGCCAATGAGGACTTTTACCACGTCATTTGTAACATTACGGTCATGATTATACCGAATAATCCCTGGTCATAATCATACCAAGTCCATCTATTCACTACAGGCCACAGATGACTTTCAACAAAATATAAATATGAGGATGATGACAATGATATAAGAATTCAATAAAACAAGTTCAAGAATTAATTTAACTGAGAACTAATAACGTCTCATTTACTCGTAACTAGATTATTTTCATAAAATAATACCAAATTATTCCCAAAAATTATTCTTTTCTGGGATTAAGCATAATATAGTCCCATATTGAACATATATTTTTCTCGGAATTTTTAAAATTCATTTACTATTTTTCAAAAATCAATTTCTAATTAATACCTTAAGAAATTAGCTACCTCAAGTTTAACTTCAAAAATTCTCAAATCTTGGTAAAATCTTACACATGTTAACGTGAGCTTCCAGTTTAAATTTCATGGTCATCGGAGTTATAGAACTCCAGTTATAGTGTTTTTCGTCGGAAAAACCTAAATATTGAAATAGTCATAACTTGCTCATTTTAAGTCGGAATGAGCTCATTTTTGGACATTAGGTACTTCATACCATATATTTTCATGTCCCAAAAGGCCGAAATTTTTTTCATAATTTAAGTGGCCGAAACAGACCTTTTAAATTTATGGGCAGTAGCTTTTTCGTAAATTGCAGCTTTTGACTCCTTTGCTAAAATTAGTCCACACGAAAATCTACAACACTTTTTCCAGTGATTTCACTTGGATAAGTTACAAAACTCATAGACCTAACTCTAGAACTTGACCTCACTCAAAAATTCGAAATATAATAGGAGATATGGTTAATTGAATTTTATGTTATATTTTCACCAAAATCTGATTTTTTAACCCTTTGTGATTTCTAAGAAACTTTCATGTTTTCACATAATAACCAACATAACTCATCATAACACTTACTAATACCACATATACCCATGATTTTCATCAGTCCAATGCTTTTATTATGACTTTCATCATAATCCACGTAAATAGATCATTTCTACAATTTAATAAGGAATGAAATACAAAGGATCATTCACCATGCATGTGGTAATCCACATAGACAGGTTATTCTAACATAATAATAAAGAATGGAATAACAGAAGGATTCACCATGCATGCGATAGAAATCGCACAAATGCAGTTATTCCCAATGAGAATAATAAAGACGGAAACCGTCGTCCCGCCAGAAACGCATGCATGAGATAGATATTCCAACGTATAATAAAGACTTTAACCAGTCCGGCGAAAAACGTAAAACGGATATTCCAATGTAATAATAAAGAATGGAATAACAACAGAAACACCGTGCAATGCGATAGATCACGAGCATGAGTTATTCCAACAGAATAATTAATGGAACCGGTCAAGGCGTAATACGCACCAAGCGAGGATATTCCGGCGAGAATAATAAAGAATGGAATAATAGAAGAATTTCACCATGTATGCGGTACTTCGCATAAACAGGTTATTCCAACATAATAATAAAGAATGGAATAACATAAGTTCTCTTAATGAATACGAAAGAATAACACCCATTACGAGTACAACAAATAATATCCCTTACACAATAATGATATCCCTTACCTTTGAAAGAAGAGTACTCCGACTGGTAGGGCAAGGATATACTCGAAGAAAACCTGTACTACACTCAAAGCTTTCTTGTGACGCCCCCAAAATAGGTATACATCACCTATTCTGAGTCGCCAAATACATGGTACAGAATACAAATACAATCTTTAATATACAACAAAAGAGTCATGAGTTTTAATACAAATAATCGCCTTCTGTACAATATCCACTCTCGAATAAGTCCTCATTATATTTATTGTCACACTATTTAACATAATAGTGAGGACTACTAATACTATCATTTGGTCCATCACTCCGTTCCCCGACTCGTCCCAGCTATATTCTCATTTCTTGAAGAGAACAGTGAAAGAAAGGGTAAGCTCAACTAGCCCAAGAAGAAATATTATGACTAAGATAATGCAAAATAAATTATCATTAGCCTTCAACAAGAAAGTTAAACCGATAAAATATAACAAACATCAAGTTTAATCTGCGAATGGAACAAACAATCCATTAGAAGAGTCAAGTAGAGAATAAAATCTACTATCTTCTATGATTTAAAAGGTTTTTCATGACTTTTATCACCGAGACTCAAATTTTAATAAATAATCCACATCATCGAATCACCCCTCCACTACGGCCAAAGATATTCTTTAGTATCACGACCACAATTATCCATGCTCTACGGGCCAAGAATATTTGTGTATTCATTAATGGTCATGATCATGCCAACAACTGTCCATCAATGCACTACGCAGGCCAATGAGGACTTTTTCCACATCATTTGTAACATTACTACCATGATTACAATCAATAATCCTCAGTCATAATCATACCAAGTCCATCTATGCACTACAGGTGCCACAGATGACTTTCAACATAATATAAACATGAGGATGATGACAATGATATAAGAATTCAATAAAACAAGTTCAAGAATTAATTTATCTAGGAACTAATAACGTCCAAATTGTCAACATGATACTAGTTTGTAGAGTAAAATTCAAGAATGCTCGTAAGAATATTTCCACGAAAAAGATCTTTGGATGAAGCCAAGAAATATCAAGGATATTCCATTAATTTCATGGAGTATAGAAGTCAAAACTTTAACCAACCGAGTATAATAACGAATGGAATAACAAAAGAAATCACCATGCATGCGGTATTTGCAGCATAGACAAAGTTATTCCAATGTAATAATAAGTAATCGGAACCAAAGTTAGGCAAAATTACACGCAAGCCGGATGTTGTTCCAATGAGAATAATACAGAGCGGAACCCAGTCCCATGTAGAACGCACGAGTGATATTCCAACGTAATAATAATAAAGATGGAACCAGTCCGGCGTAAATGCACAAACAGGATGTCCCAACAGAATAATAATAAAGATGGAACCAGATCCGGCGTAAACGCACAGACAGGATGTCCCAACAGAATAATAATAAAGACGAAATAATAGAAGAATGTCACCAAGTATAGGGTAGTCCACAGATATCTTTGGTTATTCCAAAGAGAGAATAATAAAGAATGAAATAATGAAGTTCTCTTCATGAATACAAAAGAAATAATATTCCTTCTGTGAAAATAAACCTAATATAAGAGTAGGGAAGGAGCGAGAATACTTTTCTATAACTTCTATATAATTTCTCTCTCTAGAGTTTCAAAGAATTCATAAGAAATAATGAAGGAATGAGCTTCTATTTATAGAAAAATGGATTGCATAGTAACAAACTCATGAATGGTCCAGATTGATTTACTTTAATCTGACGGTCCATATTTAAAGCAAAATCTTTTAAATAAAATATAATATATTCTATTTATAATTTAATAAAACGAATAACTTATAAAAAGATTTTACTATGCAAACACTATGCATAATAAAATATAATATATTCTAATTATTGTCTAATAAAATGATAACTTTATAAAAATATTCTATTTTATATAAAAAGATTTTACTATTAGTATAATAAAACGAATAACTTTATAAAAGTATTCTATTTTATATAAAAAGCTTTTCTGCTTTTATTACATTAATAATACCAATAAAACAAAACCGAGTGACTTATCACATAAGCATCAATAATCAATACTGCAGTGTTATTCGCAAACTACGCCAGACATTCGCATTTTTTTAACACCGGGTGTTTCAACAGCTTAACGGTAAAACTTCCGCCGTTATTTTCATAAAAAGTATTTTTGTCGCTTTCTCGATCGACAATAATTCCATTGTGGGGTCCACCAATGATTGTGCTTGCTTATACGAATATTCCTGTTAAAATGAATATTCCCCACCAATCGAATATTATATAACAACTTGCGTGATTTTGCAAAATTTATAAATATTACCCACAACTATAACATTATATCAAATTCATTCCATAATATTCAAAATGATATTTATAGAAAATTCATCTTTATTTATAAAAGTTGGGGTCTTACAACTTCCTTCTTCTTATAAAATTTCAGCCCCGAAATTAGGGTACGACTGGTATATCGAAGAGGTAAGGATACCTTGAATTCATTTCAGATTCTAACTCCCAAGTCATTTCCTCAACATCGTAGTTTCTCAACAAAACTTTGACTTGAGGTATAACCTTGGGCGTAGAATATGTTCCTTTTATCCAAGATTTGAACAGAACCTCTTCATACGTCCAAATCTTCCGCTTATTCGTCCTATTTTTCTAACTCAATAATGTGGTTCGGGTCTTTCACATATTTACGTAACATGGATATGTGAAAATGTTATGAACACGAGATATCAAGGCGGTAAAGCAAGTCTATAGGCCACAGTTCCTACTCGATCGAGGATTAAAAATGGGCCAATGAATCGAGGATTGAGCTTTCCTCTCTTTCCAAATCTCATAACTCCTTTCCATGGAGCAACACGTAACAACACATGATCTCCTATATCGAATTCCATATCCTTTCGATGAAGATCAGCATAACTCTTTTGTTGATCTTGTGAGGTTTTATACGTTGCCGGATCATTTGAATCTTTTCCATAGTCATACGTAACAACTCTGGTCCCAACAACGTTGCTTCACCCACCTCATCCCAGCATACTGGAGAACGACTCTTTCTTCCATACAACGCTTCGAATGGAGCCATGCCAATACTTGCTTGATAACTGTTGTTGTAGGAAAACTCCACCAATGGTAAGAACTTGTCCCAACTTCCCTTAAAATCAAGGACACAGAGTCTTAATAGATCTTCAAGAGTTTGAATAGTCCTCTCCGACTGTCCGTCCGTTTGAGGATGATATGCCGAGCTAAATCGTAAGTCTGTGCCCATAGCTTTTTGCAAACTAACCCAAAATCGTGAAGTGAATCTTGGGTCTCGATCAGAAACTATGGATACCGGCATACCATGCAGTCTTACAATCTCGTTTATGTACATACGAGCAAGACGTTCAAGTGTATAAGTTTCTCGTATCTGTAAGAAATGAGAAGACTTGGTCAATCTATCAACAATGACCCAAATCGCATCTATGCCTTGAGAAACCTTAGGAAGACCGGTAAAGAAATCCATGGTAATGTGCTCCCACTTCCATTCTGGAATTTCAAGTGGTTGCAATGGACCTTTTGGTACTTGATGCTCCGCTTTAACTCGTTGACAAGTTAGACACCTTGAGATAAACAACGCTATCTCTCTCTTCATATTGCTCCACCAAAATGTATGACGAAGGTCATGATACATTTTGGTACTCCCAGGATGGATTGCAAATGATGTGTTGTGCGTCTCCATCATGATTTTATACTTTAAATCAGGGTCGTTAGGAACACAAAGTCTGGAGTTGACTCGAAGTATTCCTTCTTCATCGATTCTTGCTTCCGGCATAGCACCTTCTTGCATTTTCTTCCTCATACGCATCGAACTCCAGTGTCAGTAGCTTGAAGCGACTTTAACTTTATCAATTAAAGTCGGTTCTACTCGTATATTCACCATCATCACATGGGTCCCTGGAGTCTTTAACTCTATCTCCATCCTTTGCAAGTCACACAAAATGGGCATTTGTGTTGATAATATCGCACTCGTACTTGCATTTGCTCTTCTACTTAATGCGTCAGCTACCACGTTCTCTTTTCCAGGATGGTATTGATTGTATGATTATAATCTTTCGTGAGCTCAAAATAACGTCGTTGTCGCATGTTGAGTTCCTTTTGAGTGAAGAAATATTTGAGGCTTTTATGATCTGTAAAGATCTCCACCTTCTCCTCATACAAGTAATGCCTCCAAATTTTAAGTGCGAAGACAACAGCTGCTAACTCTAGGTCACGAGTAGGATAATTCCTCTCATATTCTTTGAGTTGTCTTGAGGCAGAGGCTATGACTTTCCCATGTTACATGAGAACACATCCCAACCCTTTACCCGAAGCATCACTGTAGACGACAAATCCCTCCAAGCCAGATGGTATTGTCAGAACAGGTGCTGAAATGAGTCTCCTCTTGAGTTCTTGAAAACTCTTCTCGCATTCTTCGCTCCAACAGAACTTTGTATCTTTCCAAGTCAGCTGAGTTAATGGAGTAGCTATTCGAGAAAATCCTTCCACGAATCCCCGATAATAACCAGCTAAGCCGAGAAAGCTACGTACTTCGATCACTGATTTAGGTTGCTCCCAGCTTTGAATTGCTTCAATCTTTGTCGGGTCAACTGATATTCCATGACTTGATACTACGTGCCCAAGGAATGCTACTTCCTTAAGCCAGAACTCACATTTCTTCAACTTAGCATAAAGTTTGTATTCAAGAAGCTTTTGGAGTGTCAGCCTCAAGTGTTGCTCATGATCTTCACGATTTTTGGAATAAATAAGGATGTCATTAATAAAGACGACCACAAAGTGATCCAAATATTCCTTGAATACTCGATTCATCATATACATGAAGGCAGCAGGAGCATTAATCAATCCAAAGGACATGACAAGGAATTCAAAATGCCCGTACCGATTTCTGAAAGCCGTCTTTGGAATGTCATCGGTTCTAATCTTCAATTGGTTATATCCAGAACGAAGATCAATCTTTGAAAAGAATTTGGCTCCTTGCAACTGGTCAAACAGGTCATCAATACGTGGCAATGGGTACCTATTTTTGATGGTGACATGATTCAACTACCGAAAATCAATACAAAGTCGCATGCTCCCATCTTTCTTTTTCACGAATAGAACAGGAGCACCCCAAGGAGAAGTACTAGGACGAATAAAGCCAATGTCTAACAATTCCTGCAGTTAGGTCTTTAACTCCTGAAGTTCAATAGGAGCCATTCGATATGGGGCTTTGGAAATAGGTTTTGTACCAGGTTCAAGGTCGATACAAAATTCAATTTCACGCTCTGGGGGTAGGCCAGGAAGTTCTTCAGGGAATACGTCAAGAAATTCATTAACAATAGAAATATGGCTTGAGATGATCGTGATTGATTTTAATGGTTTGGTCGTTTGAATTCGTATAATAGGTTGATTAGGAATATTAAAGCTAACAACCTTATGAAAACAATCAATTTTTGCATGATGAGTAGTTAACCAATCAATCCCTAGAATCACGTCAAATGCAAGTGTTTTCAATGAAATAAGATCGACAAGTAATGTGAGGGTACCGATTTGAACCAAACAAGACTTATAAACAGTGGATGTAATGAAGGTTTCTCCCAACGGAGTTTCCACAGATAAGTCAAAGTCTAATTTCTCCGAAGTCAAATTTAATCGTTGAGCGCAAGTAGGAGAAATAAAAGAATGGGTAGAACCGGTATCAAATAAAGTATAGACTTCGCTAGAGTTTATGATAAGCTTACCCGTGATGACCTCATTCGGGTTCCTTACTTTCTGGGAGGTCACAACAAACGCTCTCCCTTGCACTACCAGCTTTGACTTTTTTGGGACGGCCTTTGGTGCCTCATCCTAGCTGAACTTGTCTTTGGTGAACGACAAAATCGAGCTAAGTGTGCTTCTCTTCCACAATTATAACATGCTTTGGACGGCATCATCGCTGCAGCTTTGGATCGATGTGTCCGTCCCTCCGCATTTGAAGCATATGATAGGTGGTCGTTCTCCTTCCTTAACAACGGGTGCTGGTGCTGACGTCTTTCCATCATTATTGAATCTCCTCTTCTTGAAATGTCCATTCTTATTGCTTTGGCCCTGATTACCACCGAAGTGGTTACCATTTCTGGCCTGTTGATTCCCTCCACGCTTGTTGTCACCACTTCGATGACTGCTCTCACTGGTATTATCATTTTGTCGGCTGCTCTCTTTTGGTTGCGTTGACTCGTTATCGCGCTCCACTAACTGAGCCCTATTTACAACATCTGAATACAAACACAGTTTATGAGAAATAAGACGTTGACGTATCTCCGGCTTCAAACTTCTTAAAAACATCCGCTTCATTATCCACCAAGTGGGACGCAAACCGGGACAAATACTTTCGGGAAAGTATTTGTCGTTGAATAGTTCTTGGAACTTCTCCCAAGACATTTTCAAGGCGGCGGGTTGAGTACGCTTTTACCGATTCCCACTAGTAATCGCCTCTCGCAACATATAAAGGCGGCAAAAGGAACCTTTTGCTCCTCGGAGCATCCCAAGACATCAAATATCTTGGTGATCTGTTTTATCCATGCTTCCACCTTAAGTGGTTTTGGCTCTCTAATAAACTCCGGTGGTCCCAGCTCCTTAAACTATTTAGCGGTGACAGTCCGAGAGTTTCCAGTGGTTACACCTACATTTTGGACAGGAGCCGCTCTCGCCTGCTGTTGCATGAATTGCATAAAGTCTCTGAACATTCCATCATTCATCATTTGGTTAGTGTTGTTGTTTGTATGAGGATTGTCGCCTTCCTGATGCACATTATCCTGATTATTGATATGTGGTGAATCAACGGTCGCCTGTGCTCCATTGTTATTCTCAACATTCTCGGATGTCATTTTCAGATACTGCCACAAAACAAAAGGTTAATTGACATGTAACATATTATCCCTATATTCTGACCGACCAATAAAATACCAAAAAACTTAGGTAGGTCATACTAGCGATGGAATTCCCCGTCTCTCCCCTCCTAGTTCTATTCTCACATCTTAGTCAAGGATCATATCCCTAAGCTCTGATACCAACTGTGACGCCCCCAAAATAGGTATACATCAACTATTCTGAGTCGCCAAATACATGGTACAGAATACAAATACAATCTTTAATATACAACAAAAGAGCTGGGAATTTTAATACAAACACTATCTTCTAGACAATATCCACTCTCAGAATAAGTCCTCATTATATTTATTGTCACACTGTTTAACAGAATAGTGAGGACTACTAATACTATCATCTGGTCCATCACTCCGCTCCCCGACTCGTCCCAAATATATTCTCATTTCCTCAAAGAGAATAAAGAAATAAAAGGTGAGCTCAACTAGCCCAAAGAAGAAATATTATGACTAAGATAATGCGTAATAAATTATCATTAGCCTTCAACAATGTTAAACCGATAAAATATAATAAACATCAAGTTTAATCATAGCGAACAAGCAATCCATTAGAAGAGTCAAGTAGAGAATAAAATCTACTATCTTCTATGATTTAAAAGGTTTTTCATGACTTTTATCGATGAGACTCAGCTTAATAAATAATCCACATCATCGAATCACCCCGCACTACGGCCAAGGATATTCTTTAGTATCACGACCACAATTATCCATGCTCTACGGGCCAAGAATATTTGTGTATTCATTAATGGTCATGATCATGCCAATAATCGTCCCATCAATGCACTACGGGCCAATGAGGACTTTTTTCACATCATTTGTAACATTACGGTCCATGATTACAATCAATAATCCTCGGTCATAATCATACCAAGTCCATCTATGCACTACAGGCCACAAATGACTTTCAACATAATATAAACATGAGGATGATGACAATGATATAAGAATTCAATAAAACAAGTTCAAGAATTAATTTATCTAGGAACTAATAACGTCCCAAATTGTCAACATGATACCGGGTTTGTAGAGTAAAATTCAAGAATGCTCGTAAGAATATTTCCACGAAAAATCTTCGGATGAAGCGCAAATATCAAGGATATTCCACTAATTTCATGGAGTATAAGTCAAAACTTTAACCAACCGAGTATAATAACGAATGGAATAACAAAAGAAATCACCATGCATGCGATTGCAGATGCATGACAAAGTTATTCCAATGAATAATAAGTAATGAACCAAAGTTAGCAAAATTTGCAAGACGTGATGTTCCAAATGAATAATACTGAGACGGAACCAGTCCCACAGAACGCATGCATGAGATATTCCAATGTAATAATAATAAAGATGGAACCAGTCCCACAGAAATGCACAAAACAGGATGTCCCAACAGAATAATAATAAAGATGGAACTGGATCCCAGAAACGCATGCATGTGATGTCCCAATGTAATAATAATAAAGACGAAATAATGAAGAATGTCACCAAGTATAGGGTAGTCCAGATATCTTTGGTTATTCCAAAGTAATAATAAAGAATGAAATAACAGAAGTTCTCTTCATGAATACAAAAGAAATAATATTCCTTACCGTAAAATAAACTGAATATAAGAGTAGGGAAGGAGCAGAATACTTTTCTATAGCTTCTCTATAATTTCTCTCTCTAGAGTTTCAGTGAATTCGTAAGAAATAATGAAGGAATGAGCTTCTATTTATAGAAAAATGGATTGCATAGTAACAAACTCATGAATGGTCCAGATTGATTTACTTTAATCTGACGGTCCATATTTAAAGCAAAATTTTTTAAATAAAATATAATATATTCTATTTATAATCTAATAAAACGAATAACTTTATAAAAAGATTTTACTATGCAAACACTATGCATAATAAAATATAATATATTCTAATTATTGTCTAATAAAATAGATAACTTTATAAAAGTATTCTCGCTTTATATAAAAGATTTTTTACTATTAGTCTAATAAAACGAATAACTTTATAAAAATATTCTTTTATATAAAAAGCTTTTCTGCTTTTATTACATTAATAATACCAATAAAACAAAAACCGAGTGACTTATCACATCAAGATCAATAATCAATACCGGTGTCTTCTTTGCAAGTAACTACGCCAGACATCGTATTTTTTAATACCGGGTGTTTCAATAAATAAACTGTAAAACTTCCGCCGTTATTTTTATAAAGTATTTTTTGTCGCTTTCTCAATCCGACAATAATTCCGCTAGGGGTCCACCAATGATTGTGCCGTTGTACGAATATTCCTCGTTAAAACGAATATTCCCAGGCAATCGAATATTATATAACAACTTGCATACTTTTTGCAAAATTTATAAATATTACCTACAACTATAACATTATATCAAATTCATTCCATAATATTCAAAAATGATATTTATAGAAAATTCATCTTTATTTATAAAAATTGGGGTCTTACATTTCTTAAACTCTAAAGAAATACGCTCAAGATTATAGAAGAAGAATTCTCTTTATAGTTTCTCTCTCTAGAGTTTCAGTGAATTCGTAAGAAATAATGAAGGAATGAGCTTTTATTTATAGAAAAATGGAAAGTGGCTCTTGGTCTTAACGAAAGGTCAAAATGACTCTTGGTAATATTGAAGAGACAACTACTATTTCATGAAAGGGCAATTAACTCTCAAACAATCAAGGGCAAATAACTCTTGAAAACGAAGGGACAAATAACTCTTGGAAAACGAAGGGACAAATAACTCTTGGAAAACCGATGGGACAAGTTACTATTAAAACTTTAAATTAACGATCCATATTGATTTACTATTATAATTTCAACCAACTATTCGAAAAATTAAGACATCTCCTCATGGAATAATATTGTACTCTAAAATAATTTGAATGAGAAGAAATATATTTTTCGAGTGAATAGTATCCCGTGAATAAGACTTGAATAAGACCACTTGAATAAGTACCCAGAATACAAAAATACCCTAAATACCCGAGTGAATAATATTCGCGTAAATAGTAACCCATGAATAGTAACTCGTGAATAGTACTCTGACACAAAAAGTGTCCCAAATACTCGAGTGAACAATACTAGAGTGAATAGTAATCGGGTATTTTATGATAATTTGTCTACTTTGAAAAATTTTCACATATCACCGTTAACTTTAAACTTTTATCAATTTAACTATTTACCAAAATAGAAAATTGAATACTTTTATTTCATAAAATTCGGGGTCTCACAAGCAAGAATCGGCGAAGAGAGGAAATCTCAACCCTCGATTTAATTGGCTCATTTGAAATCCTCGATGAAGTAGGAACTGTGGCCTATAGACTCGTTTTACCGTCTAGTATGTTGTGTGTTCAGAACGTTTTTTACTTATCTTCGTTCCATAAATAGTATTTAACATATTATCTTCCTTTTATTTCAAATATATATCTTTATACATATTATGTGATTGAATTTTGTCTCTTTACTTATTCCGCATATTATTTTATCACATAGTAATTAAGTGAATTTAAATATTTCAAAAAGGCCAAGAAATTTTAAAATCGATAATAATCTATTCACCCCCTTCTAAATTATTATTGATCTTTCAATTTTAATTAATTATGCCAATGAATTCAAATAGTTATTCAAAAATGGATAATATTCTATTTGAATTCAAATAGATTTTCGAATATCGAATTCGAATGGTATCTTAAGAAATCCATCGATTATCATATACGAATACAGATAAAATATTTTTTTGAGATACGGATATAGAAATTCTTGTATTCAGAATTGAATATGTTCGTTTATAACCCTAATTATCTTCATTTTACACCATTAATTAATCAATGGCAAAATTAATGATTTGGACACCGAAGTTGGCACGTTTTATTGAATACCCGATTGAACTTTTAATTTTTCAAATTAACTCACTGAACTAATTTTTATTTTCAAATTGGGTCATTCCGTTAAAAAAAGTTGACAAACGTTAAAATATTGCTTATATGGTATTTGACGTGGCAAAAAATAAAAATATTGCTTATGTGGCAAAAAAAATCAAAAGCAGATTTTAAAATAAAAAATAAACATTTTAAAGTTTTAAAAATAACAAAACATAATAAAATAAAACAAAAACAAAAAAATCAAAATATCTTTTCCTCTTCAACTAAAAAGATTTAACCATCTTGATTATTTGGCAAAAAAGCAAATTTTAAAAAAGATATAATTTTTTAAAAAATAGATTTTTTAAAAAAAAGCGAATTTGTTAAAAATAGAATTTTTTTAAAATTGATATTTTTAAAAATAGAATTTTTTTAAAACAGAATTTTTAAAACAGCCTTTTTTAAAAAAAAGAATTTTTTAAAAACATATTTTTAAAAAATGTACTGTTTTTAAAAAACAGTTTTTTATAAAAAAATGGATTTTTTTAAAAACAGAATTCTATTTTTTTAAAAATTCTGTTTTTTAAAAAGTATGTTTTTAAAAACTTCTGTTTTTTAAAAATTCTATTTTTAAAAAAAAATCAGTTTTTTTTTAAAATTAAGTTTTTTCAAAAATCTGTTTTAAAAAATTATATTTTTATAGAATTCTGTTTTAAAAAAATCTATTTTTTTAAAAATCTGTTTTTTTAAAATTCTGTTATTAAAATTTTTTTTTTTTTTTAAAAGGCTGTTTTTAAAAAATCTGTTTTTAAAAAAAATTCTATTTTTAAAAAAATTTGTTTTTTTAAAAAAAATTGTTTTTTGCCAAATAATCAAGATGGTTAAATCTTTTTAGTTGAAGAAGAAAAGATATTTTTTTTTTGTTTTATTTTATTATGTTTTTGTTATTTTTAAAACTTTAAAATGTTAATTTTTTTATTTTTAAAATCTGTTTTTGATTTTTTTTGCCACATAAGCAATATTTTTTTATTTTTTTGCCACATCAGCGCCACATAAGCAATATTTTAACGTTTGTCAATTTTTTTTAACGGAATGACCCAATTTGAAAAAAAAAATAGTTCAGTGAGTTAATTTGAAAAATTAAAAGTTCAATCGGATATTCAATAAAACATGCCAACTTCGATGTCCAAATCATTAGTTTTGCCATTAATCAATTCTTAAATTTGGTGTTTATGCACAATTTTGGTGTAATAAATCCTACATTCCAACATAAATACTCTTAAAATACTTAATTGTCCACATTAATAGAAAACCTTAAATATGTTTGAAAGCACATAAATTATAGGCACATGATTAGTGTGTAAAAAAGCTGAAAAAAGAGGAAAAACTAGAGCTAATATAATTAATGATATATATCTTTAAAAGACTTATTTATCCTTTCGTTTTGAGTTATGTGACTTATTCCGATAAAAAATGATAAATTCGGTAGCCAAAAGGTAGTTTATATGAATTTAGAAATATTAAGGTTTGATATCCTTAAAGTTGAAATATTAGTGTTTAAGTTATAAAAAATAAAAAAGTTCAATATTTAAAATGTATTTAAGTCACACTCAGTTTTATCAAACACCACCTAAGTATACCCGTAACAATCACGGTCAAATCGCTTTCTCATTAGTATCTTCTTGGACTATCTTAACACATCACATGCTCACCCAAAAAATTATGACTGAATATACTAGTATTAGTAACATAATTTCTTATATATATATAAAAAATTCTATATATTTCGATGTGAGACTAGTGTGTTACAAACTGTATATTATATTATAATACCATAAAAAATGACTTGTTTTTAATATAAAATTTTACAATTTAATCTTTTAATGGAACGGAGAGTTAAAAAGATAAATAAAATTTATAATACTCTTTACCGATTCATTACGACACTTTAATATTACTCTTGATATTAAAGATTTTGAAAGTACAGATGATAAGAGTTACGTTTTTTCAATAATTTCTCTTTTATTTTCAGCCTCCAAATGATACTACTAGATTGGAATATTTGAATGGTCATACTCAGAAAAAACAAAACAAAGAATACAATAATAATTCCGAATGCCGATAAAACAATACCGATTATGTGGTGTATGCTATGGATACGGTTAGCATGAAATTTATTTTTAAATAAATTGGTGAATTGATCAATAAAATCTTTGTGTGCATGGAAATTTCAATCATCTCCGTGACTCTACTTATTGATTAATCAACCAACTTACTCAAAAATAAACTTCATGCAAATCACTTCCGTATGCTATGCATGTTTCATTGAAAGTGTGTAGAGATTATGTCCCCCCCCCCCCCACCCCACCCCACCCCCCCACCCCACCCCCACACCCCACACCCACACCCCCCCCACACACACACACACACACATATATATATATATATATATATATATATATATATATATATTGATTCATTATATGTATTTGTTAGAAATTTTTATAAGGAATATATTATTTATACTATTAACAATAAAAAAAACGGTCATAATTAGAAACTAAAAATCGATTAATAGCGGACGGTAAAAAAATACACATACCATTCACTATTAGTACTATTAACTAAAGTTTATGGTTTATTAACCAAGATTTATGAGTTTATTAACCGGAGTTTAGAATAGTTAATAAACCCTTAATCTAGTTACTGTCTGCTACTAATAATAGCAGACGTTGATTTTTAATTTTTATTCTTAGCTATTCTTTCTTATTTTTAATGGTATAAATAATATATGCTCTATAAAGATTCATTATAAATACATGTTATGAATTATTCCATATATATATATATATATATATATATATATATATATATATATATATATATATATATATATATAAGATTGAAAAAGATACCCTTATCTCTACTTTATCCGCGTTTCATCCTCTTTAGCGATTTTGCTCATTAAAACTGTCGTCTATACTTTTAGCGACGGACGGACAACATATAATGTCGCTAAAAGTATAGATTTATTTATATATAACCGAAACCGCAAGCTAAAGGGGGGTGACGAAGATTTATAAATCGGAGATAAGAGAAACACTGATCCGGATATATATATATAATACTTAAAAATTCAATATGTTTGAATGCATCTCTTTTCATTTTGACTGATCCTTAAGATCCCTATCTTCAAGTATTCCTTATTTTAGGAGTATTATTATTTATATGGTCCAAATGAAACTACTTCTCCCCACCATCACCATGAATTGACAAGCTGATGTCATTACGTGAAGAAATCAACTTATTCCTTAGTCCGTATTTTATAAATCAAATGTGATCCAACTAAAAAGAAATATACATATAGACCTGTCACTAATTTATTAGATTAGGGAATTGTTATTTGGACAAAATAAAATTAATATTTTAATTTTTTTTGAAATCACATAAATAAAAAATAAAATACACATTTATAAAATTTTATAGAATTATCTATTTTCATTTGTGAAAATAATAATTTCCTTATATTAATGATATAATTCAGTCATTTAGCTTTATGTGATAGGTGACTTTGAGGGGACTAAGATAGAGTTGAGAGTTAAGACCCTCAAATATGAATCCGGTCAGCATCAAATTTATTTTTTGGTAAGTTGGTCAATTGGTTAATAAAATATTAACACAAATAGAGCCTCGCATGCGTGTGAGCACTCTATTGACCAATTGACCAACTTACCCAAAAATAAATTTCATGCTAACCACTTCTCTCAAATATGGATCGAAATATTTAGCGACAAAAATAATACTTTTAACGATACGAGTCACATAAATATTAACGAAAATGATATATATATATATATATATATATATTATGAGTAATGCTATGAATATATATAAATTATACACAAAAAATTATGTATAAATAGTACAAAAAAAAATAGGAAACCTGCCCTACCGTTAGATGTTTTACACATTTTTATTGATAGCAAGCAATACATGAATTTTATTCTTGATGCACAACTTTTTGTGTATAGTTTGTGCACTTGAATTATTCATATATTATTACACATATTTCATAAATTTTAAAATTATAAATATATTTTTAAAACAATAACTTTTAATTTTTATTGTTTCAAATAATTTTCAATATTAATTTATACGTGGGACTGGTTGTAACATGATACTACCCAACTATCCAATCAAACCTTTAACCTTCTTTCCTTCCTGAAACCACTAAATCCTGAAAATATAGCCCAACTTCCTTGTGTGTGTATCTGTGGACAATTTAGTTCAACTCTTTCATTAGATTATAGGCCCAAAAAAGTGAGCAAGATCAAAATCACTAGTTTTAAACATTTATAAAAAATACCTAAAATCTGAAGTGTTCATATGATTAATTTTTTGTTGTTGTATTTTTTATAGTTATTTGAAAGTTTTATAATTTTAGTGAAAGAAAATATCTTTTAATAACTTAACAAGAATTTAATGATTGTTTTAATTTTCTCAAAAATTTATCGGCAAACATTTTTTGTGGTAAGATGAGCCAAAAAATAGAGGCCCTAGTGAAGCAGATTGTAACTTTTACATCTTTCAAATTACACGAGGGGAACTGATAATTATACGTGTATTTTTGATATTTTTATATGATTATTTCTCGTATGAGTATACAATGTGTCTCACTTTCATGTGAAAAAGAATAATGTGAAAATATTAAAAATACATGTAGAAATAATGTTCCTGACAAACAGACAAAGAGGGTCTGTAATGTAGCAAATTGATGACTTTTGATGGGGGAACAAATTGTCAAAAGGGCCAACCCTCAAGCAAAAATAAAACACAAACAAAAGCAACCTCTCCATTTTTCATAGAGAACGAATTAAAAATGAATCGGCTATAGCGACGATTTTATCCGTTGTATAACATAGAATATCGATTTTTTATCTTTATAACGATTTAATAAAACCTGCTATTATAACCTATTCGCTTTTAAGTTCGCTTCACTATTGTTCGATGAAAGAGAAATTAAATTTATATATATATATATATATATATATATATATATATAAATTAGTGGGCCGGGACAGGCAAATTCCAAAGTGTTCTTATATTCTTACATGAAAGAGACTCCAAACACAAACTTCCATGAAAATAGAGGGAAAATTGATTCTTCTCAATATATATCTTCAATTTTTTTCTAATGACAACTATCTCCACCCACAGAGAATTTGCCCACTCCATTTAAATTTTGTCAAGAGTTACATGGTGTCGGTCAGTAGTATATTTTAAAAGAAAAACTCTCATTTTAAAATCCAAAGAATTGTTATTTTGATTATTGTGCGATACGACACATGAGATTTACGGAAAAATTATCGTAAATTTCTTTTATAATTAAATAAATAATAATAGATTCATGAAATTATTATTATAATCTGAGTCAACACAAATATATTTATATATTTATAGCTTTTCTTCTTCCCTCCGATCCATGCATTGAGAAGAACTTTATAAATAAAATTTAGCCTTTCTTATAAAAAAAGATTTATTCTATTTATTTGTATGCTTCTCATGGATCACATACCAGTTGAGCCAAATCCACTAGGAAAATTTATAGGCTGGCCTATATAATGTGCAATGATTCTATTTTTTATTTTATTGTCTTTAGGAAAACAAATATACCAACTCCCACCCACTAAGGTTTACTTTTTGACAAATCCAATCCTCCAAAATTTGAAAGATTTCCACCTCCCAAATTGTCTTTGGCTTGTACTAGGCAACAAACCAATCCACAACCCACACTACAAGCAAGCTACCTAGCTACTACTTTGATAGGGATGTTAAGATATAGGCATTTGTTTTATTTTCATTCTTTCTTATCACTTTAGCATTTTACTAAAAGTCAAAATTTCCAATCCAATTAATTTTAGGCCAAGAAAATATGATTATTGAATTATTAATATTTCTACACAAAGCTCCAATTTGTTAGCAAAAATGTAGTTATCGGCTACTATGGATGACAAATATGTGCACATCTCTTTTTTTTTTCTTCAAATCATCAAATGTAACACGATTAACGGTTTTTTCTGTCGTTATAGCATACAAAATCGACGACATAGCTATAGCGACGGTTAGCTCAAAAAATCATCGCTATAACCGATTTATTTTTGGCTCGCAGGAGAAGAGGACCTTATATATATATATATATATATATATATATATATATATATATATATATATATATATATATATATATATATATCTGGCCGGATCTTAAGCTCACCTTTATCCAACTCACCTGAAGTTACTTTTAGCGACGGACTCGGCGACGGTTCATCATATAACCGTAAATCTATACTTTTAATGACGCTATATGTTGTCCGTCGCTAAAAGTATAGACGACGGTTAGATGATTCGAACCGCGTCTTGATCCGTCGCTAAAGAGGGTGAGTTCGAGTGAGTTGGATAAATGGTGAACTTAAGATCCGGATTATATCGATCTGGATCAGTCATATACACTTATCTTACTTTCACTTCGTCTCACCCTCTTTAAGCGGCGGTTTCGGTTATACAACCGTCGTCTATACTTTTAGCGACGGACAACATATAGCGTCATTAAAAATATGTATTTACTACGGTTGTATGAACAAAAAAAATCCGCTTAAAAATGATGGTGAATATGATGAAAGAAGATAAAAAGCTAGATCTTACAATCCCGAATCATATATATATATATTTCTCACACTGGGAATCTGGAACCAATCTTTAATTTCTGTTCCCAAAAACAGAATATCATCTTTAATACTCAAATCAAGTGGTCCTATATCAAAAGAAAAGATCTTTAACCCTATATTTAGGTGGTCCTAAATCAAAAGATAAAACAAAAGAAAGTAAATAAATTTAGCAAAAAAAGAATAAGAACAAGAAAATAAAGAAAGAAAGAGACTCCCAAACATGAACTGGACTATCACTTGCGTTTGTGAATTCCTTCAAGCCCTTATAAACAATCTTATACTTCATACATATAATTGTATGAAATATAAAAAAGTATATATGCATGTAAAAGTCATAATTAAACTATTTTTTAACGGAATACAATTGTGAGAAAAAAATTACTAGTATGTAAATTTTACTACTTAAATTCTTAATAATTTTTTTAATTTTATAACATATTTTTTATAAAAAGCTAAAAGGACAAAAAAAAAAAAAAAAATCTTAACCCAGAGAAACTGAGGAAGACAGCGAATATGGAAAGCTGAACCAATACAATAAAATCCAAGTACAAAATAACCAGCATCTCCCAAACTCTTTGTCCCCAACTTTTTCAAACTGCAATTCTCTTCTTCAAAAGAGAAATAGAAAGAAAGAAGTACACCTCCCTTCGAATCAATCATATCTAACCCCTTTTACCTCCATTCTCAATCGATTACCCTTTTCCACTCCCTTCCCCATGTGCTCTTCAACACTGACCATTTTCAGCATTCTATTAGCTCTTTCAATCAACCCACTTGCACTTCAACACGTTTTTCAAACAAGATGCGTGCAAATTTTGTAATTCAAATCCACAGAAATCGATAGATTTTGATTTTCAAGATTTTTTTTAGTGGGTTAACCCCATGGAGTCGATCAATGCAGTGTTGTTGTTACAGATACTTTAGGTAGATTTATAGATTTGGGTTTTCAAATTCAGTTTCTTCCATTTCAAAACTGGTGGAAGCAATGGTAGCGGAGCCTTGGCTACTGAAGATGGGAAACCAGGTAAGTGCCAATCTCAAGCATGCCCTTCTCCTTGAAACTTCAAAAAACCAAATAAAAACAGGAACCCAAAAAACCATTGGAATTCTTTCTTTTTGAAGTTGCTAATGTGATGTCAAAACTGTTATTCTTCACAAATCTCTTGTTGATAATGAAATTGCTGAACTGAAAAGTGAGCTTTTAAATTCCCAAGGCATAAAAGTCCTAATATCTGTTGATGAGGCTTATCTTTTGGAATTTGCTCTGGCGGAAAAGCTCGATGAGCTGAACCGTGTGGCCGGAGTTGTTTCTAGGTTGGGGAAGAAGTGCTCAGTGCCGGCATTGCAGGGGTTTGAGCATGTGTATAGGGATATAGTGGGTGGAATTATTGAAGTGAGAGAATTGGGGTTTTTGGTGAGGGATATGGAGGCAATGGTGAGGAAAATGGAGAGGTTTGTGAATTCCACGGCTAATCTTTATAGTGAAATGGAGGTTTTGAGTGAGTTGGAGCGAGCCACGAAGAAGTTTCAACAGAATCTACACGAGGAGTGTCAAAGGGCTTTTGAGCAGAAACTGGTGTGGCAGAAGGAAGATGTGAGGCATCTTAAGGATGTTTCGCTTTGGAACCAGACTTATGATAAGGTTGTGGAGTTATTGGCAAGAACTGTTTGCACCATTTATGTTCGAATTTGTCATGTTTTTGGGAAACCTATTTTGAGGGGAGAATTTAATGGTGGTTCTGTTTCAGGGCCACAATTTCAATCAAATGGAAGTTTAGCTCATTTTAAGGAAGAATTTGGGGGAAAATCATGTCAAATTGATGTGAAATCTGATAAGTCTGAGCTGATAAGAGGCTTGACCAAGAATAATGGCTTTAATGACTCTAGGTTGATCAAGAAAGATTTGATCGAGAAGAGGGAATTAAGTAATAGGCCTCAGGTTACATCGAGGCGTAGTAATGTGGCACTGTTTCATGAAGAAGATTTTGATTTTGCATGTGGAATGGGGCCGGGAAGACTTTTCATGGAGTGCCTTAGTTTGAGCACTTCTGCATCAAAAGTGGATGATGATGGGGATTATGTTGGTCATGATGATAGAAGTAGTCAGCTTTCGGGTTGTTGTAGTGTTGCAAGTGGTGGGAAGAGGGATAATCCGAATCACTCTGGTAGCTTTACTCGGTCTCAAATTGGCGGCTCTTTCAAATGTAGTGTGGCAACTCGTTCAAGATCCAGGCCCAAGAGTAGGTTAATGGCATATGCTCCTCCTAGCACGATCGGAGGCTCTGCGTTGGCCTTGCATTATGCAAACGTTATAATTGTCATAGAGAAGCTACTTCGGTATCCACATCTGGTTGGCGAGGAAGCTAGAGACGATCTGTATTACATGTTACCAACAAGCTTAAAAGCGTGTTTGAAAACCAGTCTCAAGTCTTACAGCAAAGATTTAGCAATATATGATGCTTCTCTGGCTCATGATTGGAAAGAGAGGCTTGATCAGATACTAAAGTGGGTTTCTCCTCTGGCACATAACATGATCAGGTGGCAAAGTGAGCGTAATTTTGAGCAGCAGCAGCAAATTGTTAAGCGCACTAATGTTCTCCTGCTGCAGACTTTGTATTTTACTGATAGGGAAAAGATGGAGGCGGTTTTATGTGAGCTTCTTGTTGGGTTGAATTATATTTGTCGTTACGAGCATCAGCTTAATGCCTTATTGGATTGTGCAAGCAGTGTTGATTTCGACCAAATATAATGATGGTGCTGCGTTTTCTCAACTTGAAGGTATCATACTACTTTGTTCAACACGATGTGAATATCAAAGCTTTGTTTGGACTTTTGGAGACACCATCTGTTTTCGTAAAATGGAGTTGATTATGTACTTAGTTGTTAATTAGGCGTAGAAGCTTTTTAGACTTGCGGAGTACAGAAAGCAAAATATCTTTCATTCATGTTTTTGGTCATTAGTTTTTCCTTTCAATTGTTTTTACTCTTAATAACTGTTTGTCAAATTAATTTCCAAATGATTAAGGGGGTGTTTGATAAAAACTGAATTAATCTGAATGAAAAAAATTGTTTGATAATTGATATGTCTGAAACAAGACATCTGAATAACAAATTTTTATTATTTTACCCCTCTAAAAAGATTCAAAATTGTTGTAATATTACTCAATATAATATAGTTAATATTGTAAAAAAAAAAACTTCCTTTAGCTCTCATTCACCCAAAAAAATGACACTAAACCATTCAGTCCAAATCGTTTGATTGACTGACCGATTCAGTCATTCTGACAAATTTTTTTTCAAAACAAACGTACTTGATGACTGACCGATTTAACCATTCAGCCATTTAGTCTTAAGCAAACAGCTCCTAAAAAAACTAAACTATGGTGCTGTTTGTTTGCATCTAATTGTCTCTTAATGGACTGTCTCTTATTCCCTAAGAGGCATGATATTTTTTTTGTTACCTCTGAATGCCTCTTAATCGGTAAGACAGAAAATAAAATCTTAATAATTAAGAGGTACATCTTAATGAATTTTTTTTTATATAAATATATTCAATAATATTATGCACTTATTTTTATTAAATTGAATATTTAAAATTATTAAATAAAATTTTACCCTTTAAAATAGTAAAATAGTGTCATTAAGAGACAACTTACTATTTAGTTATCAAACAATTTTTTAGAATCAGACCTTATAACCATTCAGATGATTTAATTTATTAAAAACCTAAATCTGAATAGAACATGCATCAACAAAAATTAAGATTAGGTTCTTTGTCTTTGAGTTGTGCTCCTGCATTCATCTATGGACAAGGTGTTCTCAAAGGGGGACTAGTTTAAACAATAAAAAAGTAAATGTTGCTGCCCAGGATCGAACTGGGGACCTTTAGTGTGTAAAACTAACGTGATAACCACTACACCACAGCAACACCTTGATCACTCCTTGACCAAAATAATAATAAACTTTCACTCCTAATTTTTTTTATTGTCAATTGATATTATGTAATTTTTATTTGTATAGTTACATTTCCTTTGAGCTGGCCAGAAAAATATAGAAGGGATTCCTTTGCTTGTCATTTACTCTGTCCCCAGACAACACTCCCTCCCCTGTAACGAACTAAATTTCACTCGTCAAATTAAGTAGATTAAGTTGTTAAAGGAATCTAAGGGTTGAGATAAATTCTTAAATTCAATGGGTAGGATTAGTTTCTAGTTTTTATATTGTTATTCTATAAAGTCTAAGTTTATATTAAATGAGATATCAATGAAATGAAATGAATTAAAACTTCTTCCCCAATCTATCTTCTATCTTTCTATTTCTCCCAGTAAATTTTATCAAAATCTATTCAAGACTATAAATTGGAGATAAATACATTTTTGGTACCTTTACTGGGACCCAACTTACAATTTGGTACCCAAAGTGAAAAAACTTACAAACTGGTTATTGTACTCGAAAATTGTTGCAATCCGTTAAACAATAGGGTTTCATCCATGTTCCGTTTGAAAATTTGTGGTCGATGCAAAGGATGACATGGCGATGATCAAGAGCAACAAAGTTTAATTGATGTATATTTCCCATTTATAAAAGATGATCAGCAAAAACCGAAGAGATCCAAGCTCGATATTTGGGGGAAAAAAATTTTAGGGTTCTTCTCATTCTTCCTTCTTCTCTCGCTCACCAAAAATCGAAGAGATCGAACAGCAAAAACAAAGAGCTCGATATTTGGGGGAAAAAAAATTAGGGTTCTTCTCTCATTCTTCTCTCTCATTCTTCCTTCTTCTTCTTCTTGCTTGGGGTTTTCGGTGTTTAATTGAAAGGATGAGCTCATCTTGGAGTGGAATTGTAAATGAAATCGGGGAAGAAGATTGTAGTTCATGCAACAAAAATGAATGGATTACACCAGACTTCCCAAGTCGGTGTCACTGTAATGGTGCAAATGTGGGAGGCAAAGAAAGATGGAACAAAACATCTAGGAAGGCGATTCATTGGGTGTATTAATTATCTGGTAAGATTTTGGAATGATGTTTTTTTATTTCTTTTCATATGATTCATGATGAAAATGGTCAAAGTGTGTTCTTTGTGTAATAGACGAGAGCTTATCATGGTTTCTTTAAATGGTACGATCCACCATTTCCTGAACGAGCCAAAGATGTTATTGAAGATTTGACATTAAAGTTGAAGATGAGCAGAGAGATGTTGGTTAAATTGAAGAATGAAAATAGTGAGAAGACCAAGGATTGGAAAGAGTTGGCAGAACTTAATTCAGTGAAGACATTGGAGAAGGAGGTTAAAAAGCTAAAGAAGATTACTGTCAAAGCTCAACAAAAGGAAAAATGTTTATGGTTTCTTTTAATTTGCTCATGGATGTTAGTTGGCTGGTGTTGTTGGGGTTAGAATTTGAATGAATGATGCTTTGTTTTAATGTATTAGTTAAGTTGAAGGTTTATTTTTGGTGGTGTTTCAATGGATTGTGATGTTTGGTGTTTTAATGAATGCAGGATGTTGTTGTTTCAATGAATGAATAATGTTGCTGTTTCAATGAATGAATGATGTTCTGTTTTAATTAATGAATGAATTGTATGCTCTGTTTCTTGTCTTTCTAGTTTGTTGTTGTTTCAATGCTCTGTTTTTTGCAAATTAAGGATGCTTTAACAGAGGCTGGTGGCAAGTATTATGGTCACCATATCCCACAAGATATATAAATAAGACACAAAGCTTAATTAATCCGACTACTACATGCTCTGGAAGATTAAACTACTAAAGAATGTGTCTAGCAAAACTAAGTTAAAATTCAAGAATAAAGATAAGCTCCTCAAGTTCATCCACATCAGATCCTTGGCTTTGATTGAATTAGGACTAGCCAACATCCATTAAGCTCAAATTATTTTCTTCTTCGTCATAATACAGACTACTGAAAGAGCACTTCATTGAAAGAGAAAAGGAAAGGGGTAGATATGTTTCCTATTTTAATCAGCAAAATGCACTGCCAAACCTCACTCAAATTGACCAACTGGTGAAAATGTTAGGAAGGCCTTATTGGTACTTTGCAGAACATAAAAAAATGTCATCATTCAATTCAACCATAAAAATGAAAAGGATTCAAGCCAACCATAAAAGGATTCAATTCAACCATAAAAATAAAAAAAGCTGCCATCAGTCATGTTCTTAAAACTTGATATTAAACAATACATTGTCTTAAACAAACTTGAAAAAAGCTGCCATCAGTCAATCATTTCAATCAACACACTGTCCAAACTTGATATTAAACAAAGGTCATAAATATTAAACAAAGTTCTTAAAAATTAAACTTGGATATCTCATGTCCCTCTCGACTTCCAACTTAATCTCTCATGTTCTCCATTGTGCTTGAAGTTGGTGGATTGTTGCTTGATGTAAGTAGGGTTCTATACATTCTTGTAGCAGGAGGTGTGTTATTTCTGCTTGATCCATCTTGATATATGACTTCTCCTGGAGTTGGCATCTGCATTTGACATAACCAAGCACAAGTATGGTTACATATGAAAAATGACAAATAAAAGTAACATAAATACTTGCAATTTAAAAAAAGTTGTAACTCACAAAAACTAATCCAGAGTTTTGTCCATTCATATTATCTATTATTCTGACTCCTCAGACTAACATAAACACCAAATCCTCACTTTGGTACTTTTAAATACGGGTCTTTATCCTCTTAACTTGCAACTTTGGTGTAGTATTAGTCTGATAAAAAAGTAAAGAAAGAGAAGTGTAGTATTAGTCTCATATTCCACTGTTTAACATCCATTTCATCTATCGACGACAGTTTCAAGATAACTGAAATTCAATACCTTGTTAGAATTTCTAGAATTGTTATGTTTCTTTTTTGGATCTGCTGATGTAGTGCAACTTTTCCTCTCGACACGCCTACTTGCTCGACATAGATAAGCCATTCTGTTGGAATAATGTTGGAATGCTATAAACAAAAGCGAATGCTATAAACAAAAATGGAATGTTGGAATGCTATAATACTTACATTGCTTGACTGAAGTCCATCTGTTTGGCCACTGATGGTAGGACAGTGGCCCTTATTGTGCCCTGTCTGTCTACATTTTGAGCAATGCATTTTCCTTCCCTTCCTTGTTATCCTTGTAGGATTTTTTGGATTCTCCCATCCTTCTTTCCTTCTCATTTTCTTAGGTCTTCCCAATACTTTATTGCATATTGGAGGAGGTAACATCTTATGAAACTTGTTTCACCCCAAAAACTGCTTATAACCTCTACCATGTGTGTGTAGGCTTTTAGGTATGTTTCCTTCTTGTACCAATGAGCAAGATAAGTTTCAGGCTCTTCCTCCCTGAAATATATTGCTGAAATTGCATGAGCACATGGAATCCCTGTCAAATCCCACTTTCTGCAAGTGCATGTCTTCTGCTCAATGTTAACAACATATGTGTCTCCTCTCATCTTAACCTGAAATTGATTTCCTCCACCCCACATAGCTGAACAATAACCAGACTCATCAATAGCTTTATCAAGCTTTTTTCTGATCCTAGGACATATAGTATCACCTGACTTCTTCATTGCATCCCTTTTAGTGTGGAGCCTAATCATAACCTGGGTCCTTATTTCTTCTAACATATCAATACAATTCATCCATCTTGCTTTCACAATCCAAGCGTTAAAGCATTCTGAAATATTATTCTCCACCACATCTGATTTGCATACAGTTTTAAAAAAAGCCTTGCTCCATACCTTAGGATTTAGTTCTTGAAGTTTATCATGTGCATCCTTGTTGAGTCTATTCACCTCTTTCATGTTTCTCTTGAACTCGGCTTCATATGTTGACATTGATGCTGCCCAAAAAGCCTTCCTTAATGCTAAGGATGAGAATTTTTTTCTGAAATTTGCGTATATGTGTCTTGAACAATTCCTATGTTCAGCAAAAGGAAGAACCTCGTCGATAGCCACTTTCAACCCTTTTTGTTGATCATCGACCACCGCCCACCTGCACCCATCACCTCCTCCGTGTCTTCAACCAACAAATTTAGAAACCATCTCCAACTATCGTTGTTTTCGGTCTCCACAATAGCCCATGCAATAGGATACATTTGATTGTTCCCATCTCTACCCACTACCGAGATCAATTGTCCCCCAACAAAGCAGCCTTTAAGAAACATCCATCTAGCCCAATTATGGGTCTACATCCCTCAAGCCAACCCCTTTTCAAAGTATGAAGACATACATAGAACCTCTCCGCAAAGTAAGTGCCGATCCGTAGGATTGCTTCATGTGGAAGAACATCAATTGTATTGTTCTTGTTGGACTTGATCAATTCAAAGGCATAATCCCAAATTTTTTCATAATGTTCCACTAGTAAATCCCATACATTGCTTAAAGCCCTGCTTCTAATCCTAGAACATTTACAAATAGTAATGTCCAACTGAAACTTCCTCTTGATCTCATCTTGCATGTCTTTTAACTTCCACTGAGGGTTTTTTCTAATTCTGTTGCCATAAAACTCAGCCATGAATTTGACTGATCCCTTCCTGTTTTTGAAAGCCCTGCTACATGTATGTTTTTTCTGGTATGTCTTAACCTGCAGTATCTCAGATGAGCCATCCATTCTACTTACAAACAGCTCCCAATGACATTTTGGGTTTTTACACTTTAGCTGAAACTTTTTCCCAGTATTTCTAAGGTACCTTACATCCTTTCCTTTTCCCAAACAATATCCTCTAATAGCCTCTCTAATTCAATTCATGAGGCCCATCGAACATCATTCCAACACAGAAGTCAATATCTTTTCTCTTGGTCAGGGGGTCAAATGTTATCATCACTCTTTCCACATTCTTTTTCCTACTTAGCCTATCTGGTTGATTTACTTCTTCAGCATCTTCACTCTCTTCATCACTGTGTACATCCATAGACCTCATCTGATCTGAATCTTCATATTCACTAGGTGACCACCCTTATCAAGATTATCATCAGATCTCTTCCATCATCATCGAATTTGCGATCTGTTGTTCTTTGAACATTTTCCGTACCGAGTGTAGATTAGTCTCATCTTCATGTGTACTTGTTTGTACATTAGTCTCATTTTCACCTCCTTTTCTCCCACCTCTTGCAACTCATGTAGATCAATACCACCAAAGATCATCAGGGATCTCCAACCTCTAATTTGTTTAGTATACTCCTTAAATTTTGTTCTTGCATTTTGGTACTCTTCATCATCGCTTAATTGTTCATCATCACCACCAAGTCAAGATCGAGGCCTCTCGAACTTTCATCACTAGTGAAGTCACCATTCATAGCATTGTTCCCCAAAGATTCACCCCATTGTTCTCCTCATTTTCATTTTCTTCGAGTTTACTAAGTAGATCAAGGTTCTTCAGATAATCGGGGTGATCCTTGTCAAGTTTATGATCCACAAAAACTTCTACAATATCATATCTTTTGCGTAAAACTTTAATTAAATCTCTAATCGAATCATCTTCATGAATTAATCTAAACATTTCACCATATTTAAAGAAAACCTTAGCAGTAGTATGGTACCTTAATATATGAGCCATTTGTTCATTTATACGTGTAGTACAAGAAATCGGATCACTAGGACAACTTTTTTTCAACCCTCCTACATAATGTTACGTGGGCTCACCGACAAACTCTCCACCACACAAGGCACAATTAATGAAATCATATCTCACACTCGTAAAAAAAACAAAAAATAACATATAGAGTAGCAATGAGAGATTAAGTAAGAATCCGACAAAATATAAAATCTAATTCTCCAAAATAGAAAACTAATATATAAATGAATGATATAATTCAAATCATCAAACGGTGATACAGAAAGACAAGAGCACAAGAGCACAAGAGGTGTTCTTATTTGTAGATTCAACACATATCATTAATTCAACACCAAGAAAGACAAAATTTGGGGAAAACAACCACAAACATCCAACAAGGTGGGCATTAACCACATAAAGTATGCATAAATAAAGATTAAGTTCAAAATCGAGTGCACGTAACAAATCTTTAACACTCGAAATAAGGGTTTGGATGCTTACTCAAAATGGAACACACCAATCAAAATAAGGGTTTGGGTGCTTACTTTTTGTTGTCACGAACTGCATTGAATCTCTGTAAGGGTTGAATAGATCGTAAGGCTTGAATCTCTTTAAGGGTTGAATAGACCGTAAGGCTTGAATATCTCGAATCTCGGATGAGATCGACTTGAAGCTCTTCTCTCTCTCAGATTCTCGCTCTCGCGTTTAACCCTTATTTCTTCCTCACTTGGTCACGTGAGAAGTATTATTCCTCCAAAAACCGATGTGTCTAAGGCCTTATACATATCATTATCCGCGTCGTATATGAGGAAGCCACATCGAATTTTTCCATCTACTCATTAGTCAATTTTAACGATTATTTCAAAATTGTAAAGTACAAGCACCAGATCTAAACAATTTTCGAGTACAATAACCGGTTTGTAAGTTTTTTCACTTTGGGTATCAAATTGTAAGTCGGGTCCCAGTACAGATACCAAAAGTGTATTTAACCCCTATAAATTGGTAACATCCTCACCCACCCATTGACGACTTGGGTCAAAATGGCCCAAATTTTCATGAGCTGAAAAAATAAAGCGACGGGCTGAGTCGGGCCGCGGGCTTGTGTCAAGTCTACAAGGAATTAATTTTTAAATTTTTTTCATGTAAATTTATAAATCTAAAAATTGATTGTAGCCCAACAAATACAATTATTAGCACGTGTCTACTTCTGGGCCTCACCGAACAGCATGAGTCCATAGTTCCGGGGCCAGATTAAATGACAATATTTGGGCCTTCATATCATTACCCAGCCCAACACCTCCCATTTTGACTTTGATTTCTTTTCCTTTCATTTGGTAGATCTGCACGCTTTTTCGAGAAATTTGTTTCATCCATTATATGAATTTTTATTTGTTTATTTTTGGATTTATTTCTCGGGGTGATTTGTCTTTGGAGCAAAGAAGCTAAGCGTACAATTCATGAGCTATCGAAGGTTAGCCTTAATCCCTCATTTGACTTGGATTTGACGTTACCAATCTTGTTTATTTTGCTATATTTGTTAGATTTTCACAGCATTGATGATTGATGATTGATGATTGATGATTGATGATTTCTCAGATGCAATTAATTTCTGTTATATGACGATTGATGTTGCTTCTGCGAATTTGCTTGGGTATTTTTACGAATTTGATCCGCATGAGGAATTCATATGTGAGTCTTTGTTGAATTCCGACAGTTGCGAATTTCTGAATTTTGCATTAACTTGGAAACGGTCTTAATCAAGTAGTTCTGAATGCTACTATGATGACATTTTGCTTGAAAGTGATCATTTTGGTGCCTCTTTTTCTAGCAGTAGTAGGTGATTTGATAGTAACAAAATCCAGCTAGATATTTAGTAGAGGTGGAAAACAAATAAACAATTGGGTCACTAACTTAGTTTTGTTAGACGTGGGAGTAACAATACATAGTATATGCATTTTGTGAAACGGGGCATCCCATCTTCTAATTTCTTAGCAATGAAATGATTTTTTTTTGTCAAATTAGTTTGGAAGGTCAAGAGGAAGAAGTTTGAATTGTGTCCACTGGGAGGGCATGTTGTAGTTTATTAGAGTAAGCTATATGCATTGTTATGAAGCATAATCATATAAGAGCATGCTTTAGGAAAATATAAGTTTCTATTACTTAAGTATATACTACTAGAAAATGGATGTCCCGTGTCGCTGTAGCTTAACAGTTCATGCGCGGCGTAGTCATGTTTTAGGTATGGTGGGCTTTGCAGATTCCCTTTTATTTAAGATATAAACCAATTGGAAGGGGATATGCTACTCTCCTTACCAGGGGCGGAACCGAGAATTTATATCAGGAGGGGCCAAAAATATTTATGAAAAAAATATATTTTTTTATTTGTAAAAAAAATTTAAAAAACATTTATTATACCTCAAATTTTTTGATAAGAGTTACATCTCTTGACACTATTTTAGGTCACAAATGCATTTTTATTGAATTTATAGTGAAAACCTTTTTAATTTTTTATTTTTGTACAAAGTTTGAGCTTATCTTTAATAACTAATGATAATTATATAAATTATGAAAAATAAATTCAAAATTAAAAGCGTTATATTGATTGTTGTATACTGCGTTCATTTCATTTCAAAATATAGGGTTAATTTTGACTTCTTAAAATCAATTTGAGATACTTCAAATTCAAATTTGAAATGAATTTATTTAATTTTAGACAAATAATATGAATGCTGTAACCCAACTAATAAGTATATTAGTTAAAAATAATAATTTTCATACAAGTTAAACAAATTACATCATTTTTGAATTTGATAATATCTTAAATTAACTAAAACAAAAAATTAAAATCTTTTATTTTAAAACAGAAGAAGTATTTTATATAAAGTATGATAGAATTTTGAGAAGATTACAAATACAATTAATAAAAAACTAAAGAAATCGGACCAGGCCATGGCTTAGTTCAGCCACTGCTCCTTACTGATGTAAAGAACTAACTAGAGCTGCGACTCGCTTGTACACTTCTCAAATGACAACATCATATGAGATGTAATTATAAAGGAACTTAAATAAATTGAGTGGTATCATAATTCACAACTTAAGGTAATTAATTTACATTTCAGTATTTTTAACTGATAGAAGAGTATTTTCTGGATTTTTTAAAAATTATTTTGTATAGATTTTGATACGCAATGTATAGAATTCTGAGCTAAGAACAGATTGTAGTGGTGTAGGGTCAATATTTTTGGGTCTGTGTTTAATGGACTGCTAGGTGTTAATTCAGCACTTGTGAAGTAATTAGAAATCATATATATGCCTTCCTGAGATGGTATCTCAGGAGGATATAGAAAAGCGGATTAAAGGCAGTCATTGCGGTCTGTGAGGGTTTTGATAGGAAATGTTGAATGGCTTCTTTGAAGGCAAGGCACTAGAATTGGCTCAAACTATTCCACAATGAGGATGCAGTTAAGAAAAATAACTAGCGACTAATGCTGGAAATTTGTTTGAAAAGTTAAGGTGTTAGACGAGGTTATAAGTTCACATTCGGTTCTAGATAAAGAATTTAAGAAGTTCTTGTAGGTCATTAGTTCATGTTTGGTGTCTCCTCCTTTGGTGACTTCTAATGCAATTTTTATTACTTATTCAAAAAAAAAATAAAAAAATAAAGAAGTTATGGCCTACAGATGTGTTTCAGAAAACTTAATGCGATTAACTTTTTTCAGAAAGACAATGATTTGCAATTGTTGTTCTGATCTGTATTTTAGTGTTTTTTTATTTATTTTATTGGTGCACTCAAAAACTTAATTACGTGAACAAACACCTTAATTAAAGGCTTCCGTTATTTTATGTTACTTCATTTTTCTGAACTTCGTATGTATCTGTTTTATGTAGGGAGCATCGTGCCTCTAGAGCCGCTCTCTTTGATGGCCTCGAGGAGGGTGGTCTTAGGGCCTCCTCCTCTTACTCTAGTGATATTGATGAGCATGACACTGACAAAGCAATGGACAGCTTGCAAGATAGAGTAATCTTTTTGAAGAGAGTGAGTGTCGTCATAAAATTTATTTGTTCTACTTTTAAACTGGTCCCTCTTGTTGTATTTTTGTTAGATTTTCTCCTAATAAGTATTTTAATTGTTTTAGCTTACTCTGATACATCCAAAGTTGCATAAAGTTGATGTTTTTCGAAGAACTTTGGTGCTATTCTTTTCTAAGAGTTTATTTGTTTTAAATTTTCATACTATTTGAACTGGTCTTTATTTGCGGTGAAAGCATCTGGCCCCTATATGGTTTCTTGTGATGGATATGATTGGATTTTCTAATTATGGTAAAAAAAAAACTTAAAAGTACTTGTATGCTTTTTCAATTGACAAACATTCAAATGCCAAGTATGATCAGGAACATTTGTGCTGTTCTTGGGAGTATCTATTTATTTAAGGTAGCTGCGCTCTGGTTTTAACTGTTTTTTCAAATAACTGCATTTTGAGACTTCTTGACTCCACAGTAATTTCCCAGAAGCAAATTCTCAGGAAATATATATGGTTGTTTATCTTAAAATTAGGAACTTATCAAATAATATTTGACAGTTGACTGGTGATATACATAATGAGGTGGAGAGTCATAACCGTATGCTGGACAGAACGGTATGTTGGTTGAAGTTGTGTATAGTATCGCCCGTATTTAAGTTTAAAGTTTTGGTTTATATATGTTTAAAAGGTTCTTATATATAATCTAAGGGTAATGAGATGGATGCATCAAGGGGAATCATGTCAGGTACTATGGATCGGTTCAAGATGGTAAGCAAACTTTCTATTCTGATTCCCCCACCTTCTTCTCTCTGTTTTAGTCTTTTTGATTCGTCTCTGAATCGTTAACTATATTAACCCTATTACTTTCTTAGGTGTTTGAGAAGAGATCAAGTCGGAAGACCTGTGCACTTGTGTCGTGTTTTGTAATTTCTTTCTTCTTCTTATACTATTCTTTCAGGTACACAATCTATTTCTTGTTTTTTTATATGTACTATTATTGTTAAAGTTCGGTGTTTTGTGGGAAGATATATTCGGCACAATTCCATCTGTTAATCTTTTGTTTGCAGGGTCCTTGTGTATTTCAGGTTTGGCTAAAGTAGATATGAAGCCTGCCCACTGAATGTAGACACTTGGACCAGATAAAATCTACACCCTGAGAAAAGTGGCAAGGGGGGAGGTTCACTGATATCAAGTCGGATTTCTCAGAAAGTTGCTGAAAGCTATGTCAAAAGTTCAAACTCGCTGACAGTTATATGGTAGTTGGCATGGATTTGGCTCTATGAACATCAGTAGTACAGTTTACATTTTTGTATTTTTTATTTTGCTTGTACATTTTTCTTGGGGAAATTTGGCTTGCAATGGATGTTTGAATAGTTACAGAAATAGACAGAGGAATTATTTTTCTCTCATCTCGCATATGAAATATATTCTTCTCCAGAATTGACATTTTTCTGCTACGATTTGTGGCTACTTTATATATGGTCCGTCTCTAAAGCGAACCTTAAAGAGCGAACCAAAGACGAACCGTCGTCTTTGGTGTCTATGGCGACGGTTTGATCTGTCGCCATAGCCATGTAGTCTTTGGCGACGGGTCGAACCGTCGCCATAGACACCAAAGACGACGGTTCGTCTTTAGTTCGCTTTTTAAGATTTGCTTTAGAGCCTTATAGGCCGGATTCTGTCCGGGAGCCCGGACAGGTTTAAAATCCGGACTTTTTTTTTTGCTTTTTTTTTAAAACAACTAAAAAAATAATAATAATTATGGAACATGAATTTTTACATAATAATAAAAAAAAGGTCCGGATTTTGGTCAGGTCCGGGAGTCCGGACCTGATCCGACCTGTATATCTATCTAATAAAATACAAATGATTTTAAATTTTTCGCTCACTCAATAAATCATCTGGACCGTCCAAAGTTTGGGATAAATCTCACTGTTTCATAATACAGGTCTTGGGAGGCACGAAACACACAACAATAGTATATATATATATATATATATATATATATATATATATATATATATATATATATATATATATATGATAAGATCTATGGTTAGACATCACTTTTTTGTGTTAAAATTGAAGTTAATGAGATACTCTCATTGACCTGCGAATCAAGTATTGATACTTGCGTATCTAAATATGATACTCTTAGGTATCACTCTGAATTTAGCATATCGAAAAATTTGTTTATTGTTTCACCTATAATTGCACAAAATAACAATATTATAACTTAGCGATGAATTTTCAAACATTACATTTATAATAATTTTCTTATAAAATAATCAGTTTGTTGATTTCAACTAAAATTTTTCTATAAAACTTGGGTTTATTACATTTAAATTTTAAGAGAATTAGAGAAATCCTAACTATAAAAATTTATATAAAGGTACTCTAACATATTGCGATTTAATTATGTAACGTATTGCATATCCTCCGTATTCGTACCACGTAACATATGAACCGTTTTGTGTTACAATTTGTGTTGAAATTCTCCCAATTTTGTGTTCAATTCTGGTGGGTTGACCTGTGGAAACACACTGACCCAACCGGACTTGGCTAAAGATTGATATTGAGATTAAAAAATATAATTAATCTGGACTATTCGATATCAAGATCAAGGACTAGAATTATGGTTGTTGGAATAGTGTCCATGACAACCGGTTGTCACGGATGGAGACACAAATATTATATTATCTATCTATATATCTATCTATCTATCTATCTATCTATCTATCTATATAATAAAACAGAGTGGCTTCAACAAACAACGGTCTCGATTAAAACTTCATCATCCAATGGCTCAGATTTAAACTACTGACTCTAATGGCTTTGATTTCATTTCAGCCAAACAAAAAAAAAAAGCCCAATTCAAAATTCTCCTAAACTCTGCCCAAGTCCCGCTTTATACCTTTGCCCCCTTCTCATTCCGCCTTCTCACAAATATTTCCCCCAAAATCAAGCCTTCTTCATTTTCGATCACTATCGCAGGGGTCATCTTCCTGAAAGCAGGGTGGCGGCAGCAGAAACAGCAACCATCAAGGTTCTTTTTCTCTATCTGATTTTATTTTAAAGTCTTTTGGTCTCCTCTCCCTCTGCACTTTCACTTTAATTTTTTTGAATAAGAGAAATTTGGGATGCACAACAACCATCAACCCTGTGATTGTTGTGGTTCAATATATATGCACCGTAATATTCTCAGTGATGTGCTCATCTGATTTTAAAAAAATGTCTTCTACAGGTATCAAATTTTGGTTATAAATTTTTTTTGCTCGTGGTGCTTTATTAGAATCACTTTGGTGATTGTTTTGCCCTTTTCTTTCATATAGAGTAGTATTATTAAAGATTATTTTATCATTCAAGTAAAACCACCTATATAATAAAACAGAGCGGCTTCAACAAACAACGGTCTCGATTAAAACTTCATCATCCAAGGGCTCAGATTTAAACTACTGACTCTAATGGCTTTGATTTCATTTCAGCCAAAAAAAAAAAATCCCAATTCAAAATTCTCCTAAACTGTGCCCAAGTCCCACCTTATACCTTTGCCCCCCTTCTCATTCCGCCTTCTCACAAATATTTTCCCCAAAATCAAGCCTTCTTCATTTTCGATCACTATCGCAAGGGTCATCTTCCTGAAAGCAGGGTGGCGGCAGCAGAAACAGCAACCATCAAGGTTCTTTTTCTCTATGTGATTTTATTTTAAAGTCTTTTTGTAACACCCCCTTTCCCAAAAGGAAAAAGGGATGTCATGCACAAACATAATAAATACAAACCTCTACTAAATCTCAAAATATCTCCAATAAAATTTAATACCAAATGTCACATACTCCAATTTAAATAGAAGTAACTCCACACTTACATAGTCTCTATTAATAAGAAATAAATGTCAAAATAGGCCCCAAAACATCCAATTACAAAATCTTAGGAAAATCAAGTCTAATAATAATCTCAAAAGCTAATCTACTCATTTGGATCAAAGGTAGCTCTCATCCCACAAATCCTGATCACCCCTGATTACCTGCCGGAAAAAGAACACAGCGTGAGCCAATTGCCTAGTACGGATATGAAGATGAATAAATATATCACCATAAGTAATGAATCTAAAAGAGTTGAATGAATGAATACATGTGAATTACAAACGAATTACGAATAGATCAAAATTTGAGAGTCCATTTACAAATGACTAACACTGTCAATCGAATAATTATAGCCAAAAGAATCCTAAACAAATAAGGCTGAGTCAAATGGTTGTAAGATAACAATTTCATACTGAGCTCAAATACAAATAGCCAAAGGCTAACAAAATACATCGGTACCATGATGTATACAAATCAAATCGAATAAGACGCATACGACACATACGTTACTAATCCGCCAAACAAATCGAATCAAATCAAATCTTTGACTCCACCCATACGTATCCCCGAACAAATATATCAAATGGCCAAAGCTCATACCCAGAGCATACAAAAGGATACGCCAGGACTAATCACACCAAGGTGTGTCATGTCCTTATGTCAAGAGGACATGCCGTGTGGTACTCAGTGTGGTTAGCTCAAGTATACCCTAAGGATCAAACTACAAAATGTAAGCCAAAAGGGTTCAAATCACAAGGCTTATACGTGACCATATTTAAATAAGATCGAATTATCAAATACAAACATTATTGATTTCACAATATATCAATGATCAAAATGACTCTTAATGTGAACAAAAAATATACTGAACAATGGTACAAACAAATAAAGTCTCCAAAATATACTGACACGATTAACTAGTTCAAAGAGTGCAAATACAAATTCAAATATCAACGTCAAAACGAAACTATCTCAATAATTTTGACAACAAGAAATAATTCTGAGAGGCAATACCAAATTTCTAAACGAATAACAAAACGAACGAATTATATTTAAAAGAATCTCGCTGAAAAAGTACGGAATTCGTACATTAATATAGTACCAAAATAATTCACCGAATCCAACTATCACCCGCTAAACTCCCTCAATCTGATCTAATTATCAAAATAAAATATAATACACATAATTAAATTATGAACTCATACAATTTATATTTTCATAAATTCAATAATTTTAATATATTATATTTAATTTATAATCAAAAGATATATTTTAATTATAATAACAATATTATAATATTATAATGTATATATATATATATATATATATATATATATATAACTAATCATAGCAGATACTAATATATAATACTATTATACTAAGATATAATATATATAACTAGTATAGCTTTTACAGGTTTAACTATATATATATATATATATATATATATATATATATATATATATATTAAAGAAATCGCAAATTAAAAATATATATATAAGAATAAAGCTTATGAAGTTTATATATATATATATATATATCATATATCTCAATTGTAAATCAAAATTTCATTAACAAATTCAACTAATCAAACGACATAATAAAATTTTAAAATAGATTGCAAACACAACAAGAAAATAGATTTTAATTACAATAACAAAATAATTGTTTTGTATTCAAAAATAGTCCAACATTTACCTTTGAGAAGAAGAAGATGGTGAATAAAGTTCTAAGATTTTGCTCTCAAACCCTTTTGTAATTCAAGTCACGTTCTCTCGTTCTTCTTCCGCCTCTTTCTTTTGTTCTCACGTTATTCCCACAACTCATCAGGCGTAAAGAGGTAAAACTAGGTTTTACTTATTTATTAATAATTAATAAGTTTTATTAATACTCCTAATTTAAATAGGATTTAAAATTAGAAAAATATAATTTAAACTCAATTAATTAAAAGACCCAAATTAATAAAATTCTTACTTACTATGGTCCACATTAATTAAATAGAATCTGACCCAAACATAAGGAAAGCCCAATTAAATATTTTAAAGCTTACTTAAATATTTATTATATTATTTCTGCTGGGTATTACAGTTTTGGTCTCCTCTCCCCCTGCACTTTCACTTTAATTTTTTTGAATCAGAGAAATTTGGGATGCACAACAACCATCAACCCTGTGATTGTTGTGGTTCAATATATATGCACCGTAATATTCTCAGTGATGTGCTCATCTAATTTTTAAAAAATGTCTTCTACAGGTATCAAATTTTGGTTGTAATTTTTTTTTTTCATGGTGCTATTAGAGTAACCACTTTGGTGATTGTTTTGCCCTTTTCTTTCATATAGAGTAGTATTATTAAAGATTATTTTATCATTCAAGTAAAACCACCTATTAATTTCCATGATATCTATTTTTGTCATTTTCTTTCTTTTGACTTCTTCACATTTTGTTGTTATGTTATCACACCATCTGTATGTTCATATTATAGTGATGGGCTATGTGCTATTTTGTTCATATTATAGTGATGGGCTATGTGCTATTTTATTTGAAGAATATGCACCTAGGTTGCAAGTCTCAGCCAGTGCCATTCTGAACTTAGCTAATCTCTTTAAATATTTCATACTATGGACTTGATAAATCCTAGGTCTTTATTTCAGTAAATGCCATTTTGAACTTAAATAATGTTTAAATATCCTTTCTTGCATTCCTTCTGCTTATTTCAGAAACGTTCTTGGGAGAAAGCAGCAAAAATTATAACAGAAAGGTGTATTTGAATTTCCTGTTTATCCTTGACAGTCTACTCAAAGAATAGCCTTTTCATTCTATAAATAGAGTTACTAGCAGTATTCTAATTAGTGAAGCAAGTTTGTTCAACCATATTTGTAGAACATAATTAGAGTAATAGAGTTCAACATTTTTGACAATCTTCAAATTGATTTTTTTGAAATAGATAATTTTCTTCTCCCAAAATAACAATTTTTTTTTAAATATCTTATGTAGATATGGATGCATATGATTGGGAACTTTCATTTTATTAGAGGCTGGTGTTACTTCAAATCATGCGCTAACAGTTGATTTCTCCATTTCACTAAAAGTGTTTCTTGCTTACTGAATGAGTTGATGTAAATTAAGTCAGCAAACTTCATTTTACCATTTTACCAAAACATCTGTGATTGTGGATCCAAGTGGTGTTGGAAAGTCGAGTCTAATCAACACTAATAAACCCTAACAATAGTATTGAGTCTAAGTAGCTTCATTTGCTCATTTTACCATTTTATTAAGTTCGCTCTTACAGGTTGATCTAAGTGATAGTAACAACATAACTGGTATTGTTAAAAAAAATTATTTTGATATTAGTCTGCATTTTTTGACTAATGTCTTATTTTTTTACTTCATAGGAGAATTCACATGTGAATCACTTGAACAACCTAAGTGTTATTCCATCTTCAACGAAGGGGAAAGAAAAAATTGGTTGTTCTATTGGAAAAAAAAATTGGTTTAATCAACCGGTATGTTGTACTAATCATTGTTTATCTGTTGATAAAAATCGGTTAGAGCATTATACACTAAATTGTCGCTGATATTTTTGAGTTCCTCACCCCTCAGTCTCACTCTCACCCTTACACTTCTCTCTCTCTCACACACGACTCCATACCATCATCGAGTAGAATTGTTGTGTTGTGGTATTATTATGAATATTTATTATGAATTTGATCTTAAAAATTAATGCTTTTTGAACATGCTAACCTAATGCCTTATTTTGTACTTCCTAGGCAAATTCAAATGATAATCACTTGAACAACTTAAGTATCGCTCCATCTTCAACGAAGGGGAAACAAAAAATTGGCAGCTCAACTGGAAAAGAAAATTGGTTTACTCAATCGGTATGTTGTACTTATCGTTATTTAAGTAATGATAAAAATTATTTAACACATCATATCTAATAGCTATCTAACGTGTTGGTATTTCGGTTAAAGCGATATGCACTATATTGTTGGTGATATTTTAGAGTTCCTCACCCCTCACTCTCACTCTTACACAACTCTCTCACGCTCTACATGAATTTGATTTTGGACTTGCTAACATATTGTCCAAATTATGTATTGGTTTCTTTAGCCATTCTTACATATTATAGATTCTTAGTTAATTTTCTTAGTTTTTTTGTTCCTGTCATAATTATTTAACTTATTCCAACTTTTCTTAATAATTTTCCTAACCAAAATGGTAAGATTTGCAATGAAAAGAAATTGACTTGGTGAAACTTTCCTTTGTTCCCTTATTAATAAAATATTGACAATTTTTGACATGCATTATCCCTTATCATCTTATCTTTTCTTACCAAATTCACAAAAAAATCTACTGATAAGGTTATATTCTTTCATTTCCTTTCTCAAACTTTTTAAATGTTAAATTATTGAGTATTTTCTGTAAAAAAAAATTCCAAAAACAAAATTTGAGTTCAAAAAATAAAAACAATTATATCTCAAAGTGTGTTATACGCAAATCTTGGTAAGTATAAAAGAAAGTTAAAAAAGTCAACTAAGACTTTCATTTTTTGACGGGTGAGTTTTTAATAAGGGAGTACTTAGCCTTATAATAATGGTGTTTCCTTTAATCACTCTGTGCATTACTAAATTTGATTCTGATCGGAGTGTCGTGCCATCTTCAAGTACAAAAAAAGTCTGTGTGCATGGGATTTGAAAATGAATTTGTACGAATAACTATCCACTGAGTTGTGTAACACAGACAGCTGGACCCTGATTAGAAAGTATAAAAAAGAAAACAAGAAATTGTGAGTTCTGAAAGTAAAGGAGAAATTATAACCTATTAGGACTGAGCAAAAAACGGGTATAACCGAAGAACCAAACCGAACCGAAAAAATTTAACCGAAGTTTTCTGACAATTCGGGTATTTTTAACATTTCGGTTATATCCGAATTTTTTTACGGTTTTAGGTTAGTTTGTACGGGTATTACTTTTGGGTTATTCGGGTTAACCGAATAACCGAAGAAAACTTTGTAAAGGTAAAATATTTTTAAACCGAACAAAGCACACTATTCTACCTCTACTTTACTAAATTAATTATTGTGAACAAAGCACACCCACTCGTCTCTCTGAACAAACAAAGCACTCTCTCATCGGTCTCTCTCACTTCTCAGATCTACTTTACTCTCTGTCTCTCTCACTTCTCACATCTCGAACTCTCTCAGTCTCTCAAATCCAGACGTCGACGGCCATCGCCTCGGTCCTTCATCTCGAACTCTCTCATCGATCGACGCCGATGACCATCGCCTCGGTCCTTCAACTCGAACTCTCAATCTCTCAACTCAAGTCTCAAGAGTCAAGCAAGTCTCATCCCGTCATCCGCCATTCGGTTACCGGTACGAATTTTCAGAAGGTGTTTGATCTGATATTGCAAGTGGTTGTGAATGTGAATTTGGAGGAGGACCAGATGATTAAGAGGATATTTGTGTTTAGTGGCATGGAATTTGATCAGGCCTCCAAGAATCACTAGGAGACTGATTATCAAGCTATAACTAGAAAGTTTACAGCGAAAGGTTATGGCTCTTGTGTGTCAGTGATTGTATTATGGAATTTGAAGGACTCAAGAGCCACGCTGCCCCGTGGAACCAAATTTGCCGGGTGGCACTTGTCGATGGCTATTCCAAGAACTTGATGACTATCTTCTTAGAGGATAATGGAGATCCGACTCGGAGATCTGCTATGGAAGCATCCATTGTTGGCGGCAGTACAAAAACCTCAAGTGCTCGATTGATAAATTTATGGGGATGAGTGTCTTTGGTTTCCCCCTACTCTCTTACTTGCCTACTTGCCTTGTTGGATGCTTATGAGTTAACAGCTTAATTTATGTTGGATGGTGGTTCGATTTATTTCTAATAACCGAACGCACAATTCAGTAATTCTAAGTATTCTGGTTATTCTATTATTTGCAAATTTCTGCTATTATTTTGGATAGTAAAATTATCAATAATTCAGCTTTTTGGTTATTACCCTAATGTGCGGTCGTTTTTTATAGATAATTCGAGTAAATTAAGATTCTTATGTTTTGATTTACATTTGTTTTATTATGACTCCCGTATCTCAATAATTTTATATTTTAAATATTTTCGTGTATACATCAAGGATACTTGGTGTGTCAGTAAAGAATACTTGGTGTAATCAGAAAGTCATGGGTCTTATGCTCAACATGTTGTTTCTCTATTTTCTGCATGTTTGTATATTTTTGGTTCCGTTTTTTGTAAAGTTAACTAATTATACATATGGTTATGATGATTTTTGGGTATGTAATGATTGTTTTTTTGGTGATTTGGATATGTATTGATGATTGTAAGTTTTGTAGACGGGTTTAGAATTTTCTGGATATCTATTTTTAAAGAAAACTTTGCCGATTTTTTTTTGAAAACAGTACCGACTAGCTTGATGTTTTGGTGGTTGGATATGTGTTGATGATTGAGTATGTATTAATTGTTGTGGTGGTATATGTCTTTAGATAATGTAATATTTTTCATTACGTCGTGTCTTTAGGTTGTTGTATGTACATCATTCACTGGTATTAATCTAATCTACTTTCAAGATGGTTGTTATATATACATGATACGTTTAGATTTTGTGTCACTAGGAGATAATTCTTCTCTTAATAACATGTGTTTGTTAAGAAAGAGCAGTGCAAATCCCAGATATCCGTCAAAATACTGAGTTCAAAATGACAAAATTTAAGTAAACATGTGGTATATAAATTCACGTGGTAATTTATCGTTCCCAGATAGCTCGATGTTTTGGTAGTTTGGATATATATTGATGATTGAGTTTGTATTAATTTTCGATACGCCGTGCCTTTAGGCACGGGTTATAGCTAGTCTATATAACAAAATACAAATAATTTTGAATTTTTTGCTCATCCTAATAAATTATCTGGACCGTCCAAAATTTGTGATAAATTCCACCGTCCATAATATCGGAGGCACGAAACTGTTGCTAGTCTATTTATATATTATAAAACCTCCATGAGTGTTCTTCCATAAGTTTTGTGATTTTGTGTCACAATTTTTTTTATTACTCTTTTCCCCTATAACTTAGATATATTACTATTTTGTTCTTTTTAATATATTTCTATTTACTAACTTTTATAAAATTCTTATTTTATTCCACATATGTTTTCTTTATATTCTTTTACCCTTATAACTTTAGATATATTACTATTTTATTCTTTTAATATTAATTATTTATATATTTCTATTTACTCTTCTAAATTTTACAAAATTTTATTTTACCCCCCCAATAATTTACGCAACCAATATGTGTGCGGCGTCCACTAGTATAAAGAAAGTAAGAAACAATACTGACGCAAAGGGATAATCTATACAACTTAAAATCTTGATATATGTATATAGTCTACCAACGCTTTTAATAATTGTTGTCTTTTCAATTATTATTTAATATTTTTTTATTTAATATTTTTTCACCAAACATAACGATCTAAAAAAGAAAGGTTAATTAGACTTTTGTCGGGGATGAAAGGATATATATATATATATATATATATATATATATATATATATATATATATATATATATATATATAGTACACTATAGTTATACTATTATTATGATGTTTTATTTATGCATGATATACCGTCAAAACTATATATGCGTTTAGCAGATTTGTTCAAAAAAAAAAACCAATTTTTCTTCTCCCAAATCAGAATAAAAAATAAATCAACCAAAACGACATAATTTTGACAGACTTTACACAAATAAAACATACACAACTGTAGTTGTGTATGACCATTATTCTCTAATATATAATTGCTCTAAAAATTCTAAGTACTTTTCTCCTAATAAATCAGCAGTGTAATGTTTCTATTATCACGACTGGCCCAAATATTTAGTTTAATATCTACAGCAAAAGAGTTAACAAATAATAAATTATATGTCACGTTTTGTTTCACTAAATGTGGTTGTAAAATGCAGTAACTTAATTCTATATTGATCTTATAGTTAGTTGTTTTAACACAAGTATGAAGCTGTGGATTAATTAACATATATATGAAAAGCAATGATTTCAAAGTATCAACACATACATGTTGCTTAATTAGTAGGTAGCAGATAAGTCCATGTACTTGTAGAATACTCTTCAACTAGGGTAAGAAAATACTTTCATTCTTTCGCCCATGAATAGTTCAAGTCTTATATGGATCCTGAAGATTTAGAGCGCGATCCTCTCGCCTTCAAATTTATGATTACTCATAAGTCATCCACTTAAATTTTGACACCAATCTCTTACTTAACATTAATTAATTTTAAAATTAAGTAAAAAGACATATGTTAAAATTTAAGTGAAGGGACACAAGGGGGACAGAAAATTTGGGGACAGAAGATCTGCTTTCCCCAAAGACCACACTGAAAGTCCATACATGCTTTAATATTTAATATTGTTATTGAAATCAATAACATGTATTTTATTTAAGACATGGGAAGAAGATGATCCCAATATCTGAACCGTGACCTTATACGGTAAAACAAGAAATTTTTATCACTAAACTATCATATTTGGTCTAATTAAATTTACCTCTTAAAAATAATAAATTTGATAATTAGTATTTCCTTCTTTCGATTTAAGTTATAAGATCATTAATTATTAACTTTACTTTGATACATATTCAAATTAAATCATTGAGATAATACTCATTAAAAATTATGAAACAATAAATAACACTCCCTCTATCCTCCAAAGGATGTCCAAAGTATTTTTTGCACACAAATTTAAAAAAATAAAGTAGAGGAGAGTAATTTTTCTTCTTCAAGTTTATCCTTCATAGCCTCGAAAAATTATATAAAGTGTCGTGGTGAATCTCACTGGATGACATATTTGTCCTTTACTTTATGTAATTATTGTCATGCATCCTTTGAGGACAATAAAAATTATATATTAGGTCATCTTTTGAGTATAGAAGGTGTATTTTTCTAAAAAATAATTTACAATATTCATCATATTATAATGTCTTAAATTAATTCCAAAAACTCAATAATAATATTTTATTTTGGAACAAAGATACAATTACTTTTTATGTAATTTAAAAATTTATAATTATAGTCTAAAATCCAATAAAATATCAATTTTTAAAAAATGTATGATCAAGTTAATTGTTGAATATTGGATCCTATTTTTGGTCTTTGGTCTTTGGTCATTAATCATTGGTCAATGGTCAATGGTCCTCACTCCTTTAATGGGTCAAGGGAACATATTAATGGGTCAAGGGAACATATCACCATTATCTCATTAATGTTACTCCTTTGGTGAAAATGAGTCCAACTCATTTCCTTTTCTACCCTCTAGTTCTTGGCTATAAAAGGAGGCCAAATGGAAGAGGAAAGACACACCAAAATTGATAGAGTATATCTTAGAGAGAAGAAGAGCAAAGCTCTAGTTTGAGTGTCAAAGAGAGTTAGAGAGTGAGAAGCTCAGTTAGAGCATTCAGAGAGTGAGGGTGTAGAGAGAAATAAACAGTTAGTTTATTTCTCAGTTGAGAGTTTGTAATCTCCATATTATTTTCATAGTGATTTTCTGAGATCTCTTCCCGTGGTTTTTCCCAGTTGGGTTTCCACGTAAAATTCTTGTGTTATTATTTTATATCTCATACAGTAGTGTGTTTGTATAAATCTTAGTATACTTGTGTGAGCTTGATTTCTCAACAATTGGTATCAAAGCTCTTGGTTCACACCAACGATCAATTTAAAGAGAAATTAAAGGTGTCACAAATACGAAGATGGCAAAGACAAGTCTACGAGGTATGAAGTTGAACCATTCGACCAGTAAGTTAAATTTCAAAGATTTGGCGGTGTACTGACAAAAGATGTTTTGGCTCAACAAGGATTGACAAAGGCACTGTAGAAGGGAAGAAACCAAATGACTATGACGGATGAAAAATGGGTGGAACTTGAAGCTAAAGCGTAGTGGCAACAATCGATTGAGTTTGGCGCCCACGATCAAATATCGTGTTTTGACAGAAACCTCTTGAAGGACTTGTGGGAGAAACTTGAGAAAGTTTACAAGTCAAAGTCTCACAAATCGGTTATATATTGAAGAAGGAATTGTCTCGGCCGGATGGAAGAAGGGTCGATTTGGCCAATCATATTAATGAGTTTAATAGATTGGTGACCCAACTAACCAAAGATTGATGTGAAGTTAGACGAAGAAGATAAAGCCTTATCGCTTCTTGTCTCTCTACCGTTCATACTCAACTCTCGGACTACACTCCTTGTAGGGAAGGAAAAGCTTGCGATTGACGATGTGATGTCGGAAGATCTTGGACCAGATAAGTTCAAGGGGCACTACTTACGTAGATCAAGAGATAGTCTTCTTACTTTTTCAAATGGGCGTGGCAGGGGTCCTAATCAAAAGAAGTATTCCGGCAAGGAACGAGAAAGGTCTCAGTCGAGACCAGGCAAGAAGGATAAATCTCAGGTTGAATGTTATCATTGCCACGAGAAGGGCCACTACAAAAATCAGTGTCCATTGTTGAAGAAGGATAACAAGAAGAAAGGAAAACAGATTGAAAAATCTGCTAATGTTCTTGAAAAGCGAGATGTGTAAATGACGGAGAGGCTACGTGATGATGTAAAATGAAGCTTCACAAGGTGATCTCTTATCCGTTAGAGATAAGTGGCGACTTTACTGATTGGTACATGGATTCCGGTTGTTCTTTTCATATGTCCCTCATAGGGATTGGTTTGATACTTTTACATCCTCGCAATGGTGGTACAGCTTTTATTGGGTAACAATGCATGATGCGCAAGTTATTCTTGGGATAGGCACCATAAAAATTAAAATGTTTGATTTGAGTTGTTAGAACATTGGGTGATGTAAGGTATATTCCGAAATGAAGAAGAGCTTGCTTTATCGGTTGGAGTACTTGACTCTATAGGTTGCAATATCTCGATCGTAGATGGTGTCATGAAAATTACCAAGGGCTCGATGGTAATTATGAAGGGCCAGAAGAAGGGCACCCTTTACAAGTTGATAGGGGACACGATTCTTTGGTGGAAGCGGCAAATTTTCAGGATAATTCCAACAGTGATATCACAGAATTATGGCACATGCGACTTGGTCATTTGAGTGAAGGTGGAATGAAAGAACTTCACATAAGGTAGTTGCTGAAAGGTGTCAAAACGTGCAGTTTGGAATTTTGCAAGTTTTGCGTGTACGACAAACAACGGAGGGTCAGCTTCAAGGCAGGAGCACATACCAGTAAGAATGTACTTGATTATGTACATTCAGATGTGTGGGGCCCGATCAAGCATACGTCAATGGGTGGAGCCCATTATTTTGTTAGCTTTATAGATGACTACTCCAGAAAGGTGTGGGTGTATTTTATGAAGCAGAAATCCGAGGTTTTCGAATCTTGACGTTGGAAAGCTAAAGTAGAGAACCAGACCCAGGAAAGAAGTCAAGTATTTCGGATCGAGATAATGGCACGAATCAACAGTCATTCCTACAGGTTACATCGGGATGAAGGTATCACCAGCACTTCTCGATCAAAAGAACTCCGAGCAAAATGGGGTTGCTGAGATGAAATGAACTCTATTGGAACGTGCGGATGTATGAGATTGAATGCAGGATTGCCCAAGAGTTTCGGGTTGAGGCAATCAATACAAATAGTGTTATCTCGATAAATCGATCTCCTTCAAAGCAGAATTGATTACAAAATTCCGAAGAGGTATGGAGTGGGAAACCAGTTGATTTTTCCGTGATGAAAATCTTTGGTTGTCCAAATTTTATGCACATCTGCCACCATTGAAGAAGCGGACAGATCCAAGCTTCGATCCAAGGTCAAAAGAGTGTATTTTCCTTGGATATGAAGATAGTGTCAAGGGATACAAAGTTATGGGATCCAAAGATCAAGAAAGAGGTTGTCACAAGAGAGATGTGGTGTTCAATGAGAAACACATGTTTGAACAAGTCCGAGAATGAAGAATCTGCAGCAAGTGAGTTGCAAAACACCCGATTGAGGTGGAGCTTCTCAAGAGATTGAAGATAATCAACCTTCGGATCCCCAAGAGAGGTCCTATAATCTTGTTAGAGATCGGAAAGGCGATTCAAAGAAACCAAAGGCAGAGATATGGGTTTGAAGACATGGTTGCTTTTGCCTTGATTGCTGGTAGTGGAGATCCAACTAGCTATCAGGATGCTATTCAATCCGATGATAATGATAAATGGGCGATAGCTATGGCAGAAGAGATGGAGTCTTTACAAAAGAACCAGACATGGGAGTTAGTTTAACTTCCAAAAGGATCGAAGGCTATAGGATGCAGGTGGGTGTTCAGGAAAAAGGAAGCTCAGTCTGATAAAGAAGGTGAAAGATTCAAGGCCAGATTAGTGGCAAAGGGATTCTCTCAGAGAGAGGGAATCGACTATAATGAGATCTTCTCACCAGTTGTGAAACACACATCGATTTGGTTGATCTTATCTATTGTATCATCACAGGATATGGAGTTAGAACAGCTTGATGTGAAAACAGCTTTTCTCCACGGTGATTTAGAAGAAAAAATCTACATGAAGCAGCCTGAGGGGTTTATTGAACCAGGGAAAGAGGGTTTAGTTTGCAGTTTGAAGAAGTCCCTCTATGGTTTGAAGCAGTCCCCAAGACAGTGGTATATGAAGTTTGATAACTTCATGATGGCTCATGGTTACTCTCGTTCGGAGTATGATCCATGTGTGTATTTCAGATCCCTTGATGATGGCTCTCTAGTATTGTTAACGTTATATGTCGATGACATGTTGATAGCAGCAAAGAGGAAGTCAGATATTTTTCAGCTAAAGAATTTGTTGAGCAGTGAATTTGACATGAAGGATCTTGGGTCAGCTAAGAAGATCCTAGGTATGGAAATTCACAGGGATCGTCAGCCAGAGGAAAGTTGTGGCTAACTCAGAAAGGATATGTGCAGAAGGTCTTAGAGAGGTTTAACATGAACAATGCTAAACCAGTTAGCACTCCGTTGGCAGCACATTTCAGGTTATCTTCACAGTTGAGCCCACAAACAGAGGACGAGGTGGAGTATATGTCCAAAGTACCGTATGCAAATGCGGTGGGTTGTCTAATGTACGCCATGGTATGTACAAGGCCGAGATATCTCAAGCGATCAAAGATGGTTAGCGGTATATGGCAAATCCGGAAAAAGAGCATTGGAATGCGGTAAAAATGGATTTTTCGTTATCTAGCAGTACAACCAATTACTTGTCTTATGTTTGATCGTGATACTGCAAGAAGTGAGGTTCTGAGGTTCGTTGATTCGGATTATCTTTGGAGACCTAGATGCAAGGAGATCTACGACGAGGTTTGTATACACCTTTTGTGGAGGATGTATATGTTGGAGGTCGGTGTTGCGCCTACGGTAGCATTATCAACAACAGAGGTGAGTATATGGCATTGACAGAGGCAAGCAAGGAGGCTTTGTGGCTTAGGGACTAGTTGAAGAACTAGGTTTCAAGCAAGGCGCAAGATCCAGATTCAATGTGATAGTCAAAGTGCTATTCATTTAGCAAAAGAACCAAGTGTTCCATGCCGAACCAAACATATAGATGTTCTATCACAAGATTCGTGAGTGGTTGAACAATGGTGACATTGCGGTTCACAAAGTTCACACAAAGGGAGAATGCAGCAGATATGCTCACAAAAAGTCGATTCTGTTGAGAAAAGTTCAAGCCTTGTTTGGACTTAATTCACTTCGTCCTAATGTTGAGTTCATAGTGGAGTATCCGAGGAGAGGGATACATTCACGCATACCTGAAAGAAGATCACACGATGTTTGGAAAATATGAGCCAAGGTGGAGATTGTTGAATATTGGATCCTATTTTTGGTCTTTGGTCTTTGGTCATTAATCATTGGTCAATGGTCAATGGTCCTCACTCCTTTAATGGGTCAAGGGAACATATGTAATCTCCATATTATTTTCATAGTGATTTTCTGAGATCTCTTCCCGTGGTTTTTTCCAGTTGGGTTTCCACGTAAAATTCTTGTGTTATTATTTTATATCTCATACAGTAGTGTGTTTGTATAAATCTTAATATACTTGTGTGAGCTTGATTTCTCAACATTAATTTTAAAAAATCAAAATTTAATCATATATTTTAAAATGGAGAGAATATTGCACTAGTATGCAATAAGAGGTATTTGGTATTATATTTTACAAAGCTCTGCCTCAGTTTTATGATAATTATAATATCATATCTTATATTCCATCCGTTCCTGAATAATTGTCGTTTAAGGTTTTTGCACATAAATTAAGAAAGTCATTTAATATTATCATTTAATAGTTAAAATATGTGTAAAATTTCATCACTACCCCTTTATGGGAAGTTGAAAACTATTAATACTAAGGGTGAGATTAATTTCTTGGGATAATGAGAGAAGGTAGAGGTGATATAGGAAAATAAATAATTTATTCTCCTAGAAAGTTATAAACGACAAATAAATTGAAACAAATTTTTTCTTTTAAAACGTCACTTATTTAGGAATGAAGGGAGTATTAAATATACACTATAAGAAAAGAGACTAATTTCGACAGAATAATTCGGTCATAATTAATATATTCTTGATATTATTTTCCCTCAGAAATAATTTCCTTAGAAATATATTAATTCTGACGGAATTCCGTCAAAAATAATTACCATCTCTAGGCACCAAAAAGTTTCCACAAGTGCCAAATATATTCTTGACGAAATGACACCTATTTCTGACATAATTTTTGTCAGAATTAACTTATTTTCTAGGGAATTATTATTGAGGAAATTATGTCGAAAATAAATTAAAACCCTATTTCAGTTAGCAGTGCCGTTCCTGGTTTCATTTTCATCTCTGTCTGTGTGTATCTAATTAACCCCATCCCGCCCTACCTCCGACATCCCACATTTTCGGCGAGAACCATCATCTTCTCTCATCCTTGGCCTTCATATCTTCTTCTCCTATCCCATCCATTCTCTGTCCATCTCTTGGTGGCGATCTATAGCCACGACGACGACACACCTCATTTGGATGGTAGCTTTAAGACTCTAATTTTTAATAAATAAAATTTAATTTTATTTATGAATATTTTTTTAAATAATAAGGTGTTAATTTGATAACAAGTTTAAAATTAAGGGTGATATGTGCAAATTATAAAAAATAAAAAGTATGTTGAGGAATATTCGGTATGTCGGACAATATTCGGTAAAGTACGTCGCCGCCGTCGAAATAATCAATCATTTGTGAACCACACAACGAAATAATTGTCAGATTTAAAAAATAACAAAAAGAGCTTTTTTAATTAAACTTGTTAGCGGGACTATTAGTTTTAAATATTGTTAAAATACCTAGTGATAAAGGAACAATAGCACGAAGTACTCCACAGTAGCACGCGATACTCCATAATAGCACGCGGTACTCTATAGTAGCACGCGATACTCCACAGAAGCACAATGTATTTTATAGTAACACACAATTGCACACTATTTCATATTATTTAACCAATAATTGTTACAGTAGCAACTGCGCAATATTTCATATTATTGAACCAATAATTGTCACCGTTGTGAGGGTAGTAATGTAAAGTTACGTAATTAAAGCCACGAGTATTAAATAGTTAGACAAACTCGTTATTTGAAGAACACTGATATCTGTGATGTTAATACAATATTAAGACAATAATGCAAAAGATGGATAATATAATAATAATTGTGAATAATAAAGAAGAATGTAATCTTGAAATGTGAAACATGTGAATAACTAATATGTGGTATGTAAGGAATCTATGTATGGATTAATAGGTTGTTTAATTAAGAGGGAGTTTGACTAGAATCCCTATTAGATTCCAAATGTATGTGATTTGATGATGAAACACTTAAATATATATTTGTATGAATAAGTTTTGTACAATCCTAGCTAGCCTCAACTGAGATATATATGTACAATGATTTAGAATAGTATAATCAAATTTGTTAGGTTGATCTTAAATCTGTATACAAGTGTAATAGACTGAATCATTGTAAAAGGCTACTTTGCATAACAACAACATCGTTAGCAGAAGTAATCTACATGCAGTTAAAGTGAAATTTGATTAATGTATATTTATAGAAGCAAGTTTTGTAAAGTCCTTTAAAAGAATTAATGTACAAGGACTTAGATTAGAAAGATCAAATAATGTTAGTTTGATCTTATGGAAATTAATATGCTGGATAGATGATAGGAAGTCATGATCGTAAAGTCACTATTCTAGTTCACAATATGGAGATACTTCGCAAAGTTAACATAGTTTGAAAAACATCAGAAGATCACAAAGTTCACTCCATCTCATAGATCACAGAAAATTAGCTTGTAAAATGAACAAATGATCTCAAAACTGCAAGGCTATCATATCACAGAGCTGTAGAAGAAGTCAAAGACGTTGTTATACATATATTGAACATCATCTAGCAAAGTCGATTAATTTGTTAAGTGACCAATGAATCGTGAAGTAAAGGTTACTCAATAAAAGGTGATTAAAGAATACTCCAAGCAGACACTGAATGAGAAAAGTATCGTAAGATAATTCTAAGATTGCACAGCGAAATCAAGATCGTAAAGTCAGCCTCAGAATCGTAAAGAAAAAATGTGAAGTGCTGATTACATGAATTAAATAAGTTCACCAAACTCAGTTTGTGCCATGGATATAAGATGAAGATTACTCAAGAAGAAGCATATGGCAAGAGAATATACTCTGATGGTATCTGAGTATATGTCTAGCAAGAAGAGACCTCCAGAAGAAAATTATGAAAGTCTTACTGCAAAAGGTATTATGTCAGATCGTAATGTTAAGAATAGATTGAAGAGAAAATCAAGACTTCATAAATTAAGAAGCTTCAAGTACTTGAAAGCAAAGAGGAAAAACTTATTTATAAAGATGTTCTTAATTTCACAAAGCAGTTTAGAGTATTGAGAGAACAAAGAAGAATCTTCACATTAAGTTCGAGCTTCATGAAGAAATGATCAGAATTAAAGCAGATCAGAAGATGAGGTCATAATAGAAATGATGATACAACACAAGTCCATAATTGCCATCAATCTATTATTGGCATAATACAAGAACATAAAGCTCAAAAAGATCGTAAGGCTCAATCCTACGATTCTTGTAACAACATATTTATAAAGTCTGTGTCAGGTCTGACAATGAGACTGACAAATAGAACGTTGCAAGAAGATGATTCCGAGGTTTCAAAAGATACATGATTGGAAGAAAACAAAGGTATATCTACCAACTAGTTGGCTGAAAGTAAGCTGTTAGAAAAGCTAGAAAGGATACTGATTGATGCGACAAGTCCTAAGCCAGAAAAGTACACTAACACAAAGCCTCAAAAAGTCAACATCAGATATATCAAAGTATCCAGGCATTAAATGCTCTAACAGATATTTCTCAATGGAAAAATTTTAAAGGAGTATAAAAGACATTATCATTCAAAATAAAATGATGATGATGAGCATTAATGTTAACATATTAAAAGGAAACATCATCAGAAATGAACATTGAGCTGAACAAAGAGAAAACTTAGAGTAAGGTCAACTCTACGAGTAGAGAAATGTTCAAGTCTGCTAAGGACAAAAGAAAAAGAGATTAAAATATAAATCTTGGTAGCACCTCATCAGATCACAAGAAGCTGAAGAGTACATAGAAAGGTCCGAGCCGCTGAGTTAAAGACAAAGAGTTATAAAGCTAGAAAGCTCAAGATCAAATGAGTCAGAGCTGTTGAGTCAAGAAAGTTGAGGACATAAATGACAAATGTGGAAGGTTAGATATGAAAAAGCCATGCAGTTGATGCTGATAATGTGAGAATGATATATTAGTAAACAAAGCTCAAGAATCACTCTACACTCTATCAAGAACACCGAGAGCAAACCATCTGAAGACGTAGAACAGAAGTCTATGATCCAACAAGGTGTTCAACAGCTTCCAATCACAAAATATAAAAATCTTAAATGAATAACTTAGCAACTCATCAACTATGGTCATAAGTGTAAGGTTTAATTTTTGAGAATTATAGACGCAATCAAATTTGTACAAAAACAGCAGAAGCATGACAAAATCAGATTAAATTTTTTTCACAAACCAATTACTCGGATCATCATTTATGCGTGTTATTAATTAAAGTGAAAGATAAGACGTTATGGAATCATACCCTTGTAGATTCAAGCTTCCAAAGGTACGAGTTTAACTTCTAGTTCTTCGTAATCTCCTTGAATCTCCGGGATTGATTCCTTCCTTTGATCAACGTTAGCCGCCCAAGTGTTTGGACTCTAAAGGTGATCCACCAAGGAAAAATGATTATTCAAGAAGGAGGGTGGTTGACTAAACCTTAGTTTTTCTATCTCTATAGAAAAGGAGTACTCTCCAACAATTAAAATTAGGTCTACTGATATCTAGCATAAGACTCCTCTTATATAGATATTAGTCAACCCTTCTAATCAAATTAGAAATTGTGTTTTATTTAATTATTTAAGCTCCCTAATCTTTTTAGGGATAATTAATTAATCTCTTTTAATTAATTTGCCTCATAATCTTATTAGGAATAAATGAAAGTACTTATATTAAATTAATTCTCAAACTCCTTTAGAAATTAAAATAATAATTGTAATAATATTAATAAGACTTCTCTTATTAATTTATATTTAATATTTTCAAAATATTAAATATTAAATATTAAGCTATTTAATTTATTCTATCACCATAGATTAAATTAACACTTAACATATTATTACGATTATGCCATTAACTTCTTAAATAGCTATTTTTCCTTTTATGGCGTGACCCTTTATAAGTTCTCCATATTAAACCGGTTGTGAATAAATCAATTATAACAATTCTAGTCTTATTTAAATAAATAAATTAAACTAGTAATCTATTTAAATAAATAATATTTATTCTACAATAAGGATAAGCTAGCCTCATTAGCGATCAACGACTTTTCAGATAATATAGAATTTAACATTAATCATAAAAGAACCTTTGAGTAAATAGTTTCCGTACAATTCAATCCTTCTACAATACAATGTCCCAATTAAATATTAGATATGGAATTACTGGCAAGTCTTATTTTATTTAATTATATGTATTTCGATTTCCAAATGCACAACTCCGAATAAATGCAAATTAGAAACTCATTTCTAATTTTATTCCACCTTGGCCAAGGATTCTTAGGTTGTCATTTATTGAATCACATAAGACATTTCTCTTCTTTTACTAGAAGTGATAGATTCTTTATTGATTATTTATTATCTCCATATATAACTTATTACACCCAAGCGTATATATCCTTTGATATACCCTAAGAGTTTTTGTAAGACCCCGAATTTTATGAAATAAAAGTATTCAATTTTTCTTATAATTAATTACTATTCAGTAAATGGTTAAATTGATAAAAGGTTAAAGTTAAGGGTAATATATGAAATTTTTCAAAATACATGTAGTGATTATAAAATACTATCATTGTTTATTGAAATATTCGTTTGGTTGTGGAATATTCTTCTTCTTTGTCGAGGAATATTAAATGCAATGCACGCCTTGCGACCATTTATGGGCCCATATAATGTAATAAGCGCCGGATGAAGAAAATGACAAATTTGAGCTTTTACAAATAATGGCGTAGTTATTACTGAATTAACAACGCTTGGATTACACAGTGGTTAAAATACGATGTCTGGCGTGGTTGCATGTGATGACACTACAGTATTGGACAATATTGTTGAATTATTGATTCTTATGTAAGAAGGCACTACTCAATAATTGTTACAGTAGTTATGGTTCAATATTTTATTTTATTGATTCAATTATTGCTGCGTTGATATTTTATATTATTGTTGTTTCAATAATTGTCATTGCACAGTATTTCCAGTTATCAGATCAATAATTCATATTATTTGAATAATATTATTAGACATCATTATTGACAATGTCTAGAAAGTTCTGTCAAGGAGAGGTTTGGTCACCTAATTACGCGTCAGTAAGGAAAAATCCTTATTGGAAAGCCCCATCTTTCTTGGGAACGGCCTGGTTGTCATAATTGTGATTCTATAATATTATTTGTGAATAATTAATTATTGATTTATATGATAAGGAAATACTTATTTTATGTGGATATAAATGATGGATTTATTTATGTGGTTATAAATGAAGGAATTAATGTTGAGGTATTTTATCAGAATTTTGTCGGATTGGAGGTATTAATTAAAAGATCAAATTGGTGTTCTTACAGCTCTATTATGTGAGTTATAATTTGTAATTCGACCGTTGGATTGTTGTGATTTTTGGGATATGTTATACATATATAAGTTGAGTATATGTCCATAAATTTTGAACCGTTAAAAATGAACGTATAATTTGTTATGAATTTTAAGAGGTGACTGATTCGAAAATTAGGTTTATAAATGATTTTGGTGAAAAATTCTAGAATTGAGTGGGCCCCACTTGTGGTTGGTGAAGAAATATGCTGAATTTTATTTCAAATGTGGTGGGTGGCAATAATAGCGAGTAAAGCCATCGGTAAAGCAGTCAATCTGCTTTGACGTCTTAACATTTTCTATAAATAGAGGCTAAGTTAGAATTAAAAATCACACCGAAACATAAAGATTTCTCTCTTCTCTCTCTATAATCGAGTATTTTTTGTGAGTTTTATTTATCGGTGCAAGTTTCCTTGACCTTATCTGAATATTTTGATCGGAAGTCTTATATTTTTAGGTAAGGGATTGTAAGGGATTTTAAGGGTTATTATGTTTTTCAGTTTCGTAATTTTTTCGACCCTCAAAAAAAAATTCTGGAAAAATTTGAAATGATAATTTGATGAGTTTTCTAGATTGTGTTCAAAAATAGCGATTTTTGGATGTATAGATTAAGAGTTATGAATTTTATGGGAAAAGAATATTTTAAAAGTAAACCCTTATAACTCCTTGTGGTTAACTCCAAAATTGGTGAAATTTTTATTGGGAGTACATGTATATAACAGAAGTATACTCTGTAAATTTCAGAATTTTTGGATAAAAGTACAGTTTATGATAAATGTCTAAATATTCGACTATTTTGACCATATGAAAAATAGTAAATGAATTTTAAAAATTTTGAGAAAAATATATGTTCAATATGGAACTATATTCTGCTAAATCCCAGAAAAGAAAATTTGTTTGTACTGATTTGGTATTTTTCATGAAAATAGACTAGTTATGAGTAAATGAATTAAATATGTTATGTGAAGTAAGAAAATTAAAAAATAGGATTTTATGGCTTGAGAATTCTATATGAGGTATATACATATTTTTGATGAGGGTTTTGGTTATTGGTGATGAAATCTTATGGGTTTGGCATTTTAGGATGATTAAGTGTATTATTTAGTAAAGTGTAAATAATTAAAATAAATTGTTTATAAGTTTAAGAAATATTATTCTTTCAATATCATTATCTCAAAAATATTGGTATGAATTTTATTGTGGAATTTCTACCTTTTTCATGCTCGGGTTTCTTATTCATGAATTACTATTAAGTGAGTTCTTATTCAGAGTTTCTTATTCACGAGTTACTATTCATGAGTTACTATTCATGACAAAATTAGTTTCTTTGTCTGACCAAATTATCGTTGATTTATGAATCTTACTCTTGAAATTAAATCCATGTTTTGATCATACTGTTTTTATTATCATATATAACATTTTTATAATCCTGGTGAAGAAATTTCTCTTTGACTTGAGTGTAAAGATGGGTAGATTATTGGTATGATCATGACTATGGGTTCTCTTTGACCAGTAGTGCAAAGTTGAATTGTTGACTGGTATGATCATGACCATTGAATTTATAATTGAATATCTTTAGCTTAAGTGCAAAGGTGAATTGATCAACATTGTTATAATTATGGTTTATATAAATTCTGAAATGATTATGTATTTCTTGGAGATATGAATATCTTTGGCCCGTAGTGCAAAGATGACTTGTTGTTGAATATCTTTGGCCCGTAGTGCAAAGATGACCTGTTGTTGAATATCTTTGGCATGTAGTGCAAAGATGACCTGTTGTTGAATATCTTTGGCCTGTAGTGCAAAGATGAAATGATAATGAATATCTTTGGCCCGTAGTGCAAAGATGAATTTATTAGTATGATTATAAACAAGAACTATGATTTGGTATAACCATGATCTTTGATGTTTCAGGTAAAGACAGGTGATGAAAATTATCTTACGTCACAGGTACAAAGAGAGAATTTAGAACCACAATTATGATTATGAGTTATTCACATGATTGTGAAACGAACCTGATTGATTGATGTTCTGAGGATAAAATATTGTTGGTGGACTTTTAACTTTGAGAAGATAATAGACTTTATGGTCCATTTGACTCTTACAATGGATTGCTTCGTTCCATCTAAACTATGGTTGAAAATTTTTATCATCTACCATATGTTCTAAATATCTGATTTATATATTAATATTGAAGGCTATTGATAATTTATTTATCTTTAGTCATGATATTCTTTACTGGGCTAGTTGAGCTTACCCTTTTGCTTCACAATTTTTCGTGTAATAAGAGTGTAAATTTGGATCGAAGCCAGGGGTAACAAGGGAATAGAACGGTGGTCTCTAGCTGTGGAGTTCTCCCTAAACAGTATAGAAAAGTGTGTTGTATTTTATACATCATTTAGTAGTTATATTTGGTGAATCAAATAAGGTGAGGCGAACCCAACGTTTGAAGGTGTTTTGCCACTATCATACAAGATGTCTAATGACATACAACCTCGTGTCATCATAAAGCAGGGTTTGTGCACATCCACTTCTTTGAGTATATCTACGAGCACTACCTATATAATCTTGGTGTTTGGTTGAAGTATAACTCTCGATTAGAGGCATTGGAGATAATGATATGTCAGAGAAGATTCACCATTGGAAAGAATATGATAGTAATCTTCTAGTTTTTCTTTGGGGTCTATTGGGCCAACCAAGGATAATTCTATGGACATATGATATCTATCATAACCTAGACGCATGGGCTTTCATGTACAAAGGTTTCCTTGAGTACTTCCCAAAGATTCTAATTTCTAAAACAGTTTTTGACTATACCTTTATATAAGGTGCCATTGTGATGTGTTATACAAGGTTGGGATGAGAGTCACAGTTGGTATATATTTGTATCAAAACTCACAGCATATGTGTTGTTGTATTTTGCACGACAATGGTTGTAATAAAGTTGTAGTTATTTTCCGTACCATGTATTTGGCGATTCAGAATAGGTTAGGAGGAATGGACCTATTTTGGGGTTGTCACAGTTGGTATCAGAGCTTAGGAATATGAGCTTAGGGATCCTTCGCTAGTGTGTGTCCTACCTAAGCTGAATTTTCTTACTTAAGTTGACAAATTGTGATATGTCAATTAACCTTTTTTTTGAAGTTGTATTCTAGAATGATATCTGAAATACAGGAGATGAGCAATGGAGAAATCATGAGGACAGGGAAGATGGAATCTAAAATGATCGAAAACAAGGTACACACAACCGTTCACCCAACCAAATCACACCATGGTCATCAATCTGAAACTTCAATTGCTTGCCTCCTCTAGATTCTGCGTCATCTCCACAACTCCCCATCTTCTTTTTGAGCTTCTTTGACCCGCGAGATAAGAGAGGGCTTCACTCTCATACCTGTCAATTGCCCATCTGAACCTCGTACATACAACTCCAACTCGACCCGCTCCATATATGAAATAAGTTGAGGTTGTGTAATAAAAATTTCTTCACTCCACTGACTCTTTCGGCTAAGAGCATCTGCAACCACATTTGCCTTCCCCGGGTGATCTTTGAATTCTAGCATCATAATCCTTTAGAAGCTCCAACCAACACCTACACTTTCATATTGAGCTTCTTACGAGTGAAAATGTATTTAAGACTTTTATGATCGGTGAAGATATCACAAGTCTCTCCATACAAATAAGTGCCTCCAAATCTTTAAGGCAAAGATCACCATTTATGACTCCAAATCATGTGTGGGGTAGTTCACCTCATAAGGTTTAAAATTTTGCTTAGAAGCATAAGCAATCACCTTCTTAGTGTTGCATCAAAACACACCCCAATCCTTCTTAGAAGCATCACTATAAATCTAGTAGCCTCCCTGTCCCACAGGAAGCGATGCGAGTATAGGAGTCATCACAAGTCGTTCTTCAACTCCTCAAACTCTTCTCACGCTCCTTATTCCACACAAACTTCGTGCCTTTTTCTCATCAATCGGGTCAATGGTAAAATGAACAAGGAAAACCCTTCCCAAAACCGCCTTTATAATACCTTGCCAAACCCAAGAAACTTCTAATCTACATCCTTGTAGTAGGTCTCGCCATTTAGTGATAGCCTCAACCTTCGCAGGATCCACCTTAATGCCCTCATTGATACCAACGTGACCCAAAAATGCAACTGCTCCAACCAAAACTTCGCATTTAGAGAATTTAGCATATAATTTCTCTTTACGCAAAATCCCCAACAACACTGCGAAGATGCTCCTCACGTTCTTCCTTAGACTTGGAGTAAACCAATATGTCATCAATATAAACACAATAACAAATTGGTCTAAATACTCCTGAACACCCGATTCATTTAATCCATAAACACCGCATGGAGGCGTTAGTCGACCCGAATGGCATCACCAAAAACTCGTAATGCCCATATCGAGTCACGAAAAGTCATCTTAGGGATATCCTCATCCCTCACCCTTAATCGATGATAGCAGGCCCTCAAGTCTACCTTGAAAAATACTTTGCCCCACGAAGTTGGTCAAACAAGTCATCAATCCTCGGCAATGGATACCGATTCACGATGGTGATCTTTTTCAACTCCACAGTAGTCTATCTGCAGAGCCTCATAGACCCATCCTTCTTCTTGAAACAAGGCCGGAGCACTTACGGCACAAACACTCGGTAGAATCACACCACGATCTAACAATTCCTGCTGTTTCGCTCCTTGAACTCCTGCAACTCCAATGGTGCCATCCGATCGGCGCCTTAGAGATGAAACCGCACGAGAACAAGCTCAATAGAAAATTCTATTTCCCGTTGTGGTGGCAACCCTGACAATTCCTCAGGAAACACATCGGAAAAGTCACGAACAATCGGAACATCCTCAATACGAGACTCACCCTTAGAGGTATCTTTCACAAATGCCAAATACCCCTCACAACCCTTTGCCATCAACTTTCCAGCCTTCAAAGCTGAAATCAACTTCACCACTCTACTCGGTTGTGAACCCTAAAATACGAACTCCGGAGACTTCATATCTCCAAATATAACCTTCTTCGCCTGACAATCAATAGTGGCTTGGTGTTTATCCAACCAGTCCATCCCAAGAATGACATCAAAATCGTGCATACACATCGGAAGAAGATTAACGCTACGGAGCTTATCCCCAAAACTGATCAGACACCCTCGATACAAATCAGAATAACAAAAATCCCCATCGGGGTAGCAATAGACATAACAAAATCTAAAAGGCGAGATGGCACTCCCGTCTTAGCCAACAAAAGATCGAAACAACAATGGAATGAGTAGAACTCATATCAAACAAAATAGGCGCCTCACGATTGCCAACTAAAGAGTACGAAAAGCGATTACAGGCGCGCTGCCGCTTTGGTTATGTCAAAAACAAACACTCGACCGCCCTGACGCTAACTTCTATTGCCACCATTATCACCACCTCCACCATTACCACGTGGACCGGTACAATCCCTAGCAATATGACCCATCTTTCCACATAAGAAGCATGCACCAGTGAGTTTGTGGCACTGCCTCCCCGGATGATTTGCCCCACAAATAGTACAAGGAGTTACCGGAATTAGATTCGGGTTACCCCCACCAGCTGGTCCTGGATAACGACCCTGATTTTGCCCCTGCTGAAGATTATGCCCCTGCTGACGATTCTGTCCATACCAAGGTAGCCGGCGATGATTATTCCTTCTTTGAGGCTCTGCTGAGAACCCTGTTTGATTACATGCATTTATCGCTTCGCCCTTGCCACCACGGTTCTGTTCCAATTGACTACCTGATTCTTCCGTCTTTGACCCGAAGTTTGACCTGCTGGGTCATCTCTGTCCCTCTTTCGACTCCTTCCGTTTAGAATACTGAAAGTCCCAGTCGCTCCATCTCAATATTCTTTCTTTGCATTAGCCCACTTCTTGACACGTCACGCTCAACTTGTTGTTAATGAGATCTTTGCCGTCTGCAGGTAATGAATTCTCCATTTAAACTTCTCTGCTGCACGTTACTGCTGCGGTCCCTAGCGAGGTTCCCATAAATCCTGCCAACTTTGGTGAACCTCGTCATAAAGTCCATGATGGACTCATCATCTTTTCTTAGAATAGACATATACTTCTGCAGCATAAGCCTCTTTATCAATGGTGGAAAATCTGCGATAAAAGACCTCACAAAATTACCTTGACTAAGTGTCCCAACATATCCATCACCCTTTGTTACTTTCATCCGCCTTCCACCTTTGTGCATCCCTTCCGACATGGCGACAACTAACACTTTCTAATTATCCAAACCCCAAAGACATCAAAAATCTTCTCTAAGTGGGCAATCCAATTCTCTGCATCGATTGGAGTTGGAGTGAATTGAATGCTTGTGGTTTCGCTTGGAACCTCTCCAACCATACATACATATGCAACCCTTATTTGATCATGACCATCCGTATTCCTTCCACTTCATTTGCTGTGGACCATTATTTCTTGGATTCTCCTTTACGGAATTTACGAGTAATTTCTTTGCATTGCTGTCTGACTGTGCCACCAATGAGGTAACGCTTTCACCGCTTGATTCACCAAGGTAGCCAATTGAGCATTAATCTGGTCATTAGGTTGCTCATTGGATGACCTTCACCTCTTCCCTGTTGTTACCTCGCCTTCAACAACTCTAAATTGATCTTGAGCCATCTAAGAAAGAGATCACGAATAGAATAATGTGAAGCAAAATTAGAGACAGATTCGAATATAGGCGATATGATATTTGAGCAACAGAAAATCAAACAAAATAAAAAAACTAACCCGAAAGTCTACCCATAACTCATGGTCAAACCTAAATAGGTTTTCTACAAGAAAGAACACTCTCGATACCAACTCTGTAACACCCCCTTTCTAAAATAGAAAGAGAGGTTACTCAAAACATAACAAAACTGATGAATTTAATAGCAAGGCTCAAGCCCTAAAATAATAATCTTAATATCTGATAAAAACCACAAGTCAACCATAATAAATATCAAACTTCCTCAAACCATAATCTAAAATAATTTATTACAATTCCGAACAAAGTAACGTATCACAACCTAAACATAATATATCTAAACCATTTGGATAAAAGGAAGCTCTCATCACACTTGCCCTTGATTCCCTTGATTACCTGCCGGAAGAAAAACACAGCATGAGCCAAATGCCCGATCTGAATATAGAATACAAATAATGAACCAAAATAACTAACTTTCAATTAAATGAAATGAAACAAAAGCGAACAAAACTAATACAACGAAATAATAGGGTTTGAATCAAATGGTGGGTCTTATTTCATCTTGAGCTCGAATAAATAGTAATATACCTTGCCACACAGTAAGTCAACTAATGCCACAAAGGCAATCAAAATAATGCCACACGGGTAGTCATACCTTTGGGCTCATGTGATCCAGATCACGTCGTGCAAAATCGGAAGGCGTGTTTGGCACAAACATCACCACTCTGAATGAGCAAGCGAGCGAAGAGAAAACTAGAATTAGACCCATACGCCTCCCACATCAAAACACCAAATGGCCAACTCCCAACGGAGCACAAAAGCGGAGACGCCATGGATTGATCACACCACGGAAGGTGTGTCATGCCTCGGTGCCAAGAGGACATGCTGTGGTACCCCACAGTGGTTATAGCTTTCGTATACCCTACGGTATTCTAACAAAATATAATGTCACAACACATGCGACACAACAAAGGGGTTCTAACATATACATGTTAAACTGAAGCGAGATATCAACACAAAGTCTCCAAAAATATTAACATGCACATTACTATATCAAAATAAATTTAGATATGTTGTCTTAGTCTACAAAAGTACAAATATGAGTTCCAACTATGAGCATGAAACGAAACTATCACAATGAATTTGACAAGATATAATCATGAGAGGCAATACTAATTTTCAAAACGCATAACGAAACGAACTAATTAAAAACAAAAGAATCTCGCTGAAAGAGTATGAAATCCGTACCTGGATTAAGCAATGTAATACCCAAAGTATATTCCAAAAACTCGTTTAGACTCTCTCCGTTCAATCTAAATAATTTAATAAGCTTTTATTACAATCCAATCATTAATAACATAATACTATTAAATAATTTATTAAAACTTTTATAACTATGACGACAAAATTAATTAATTCAAATTAATAAACATAACTTCAATTGATTTACTAATTCCATAAACAAACTTCATGGCCAAATGTTTTTTTTAAAAAAAAATATGCCAAAAGATTATTAAAATATAATATATATATATATATATAAAATAATATATAATGAAATCTCCACCTACAGCAATGCTGCAGGCAATTCAACATGCACAATACTTATAACATAATATATTTATAATTCCTATTATTAGACAGCAACTATTCACAGCATGATACATTTTTTTTTATTTTTTTTAGCAGTAGCTTCTGTATATTTATATATATATAATATATGTATACAGCTCATGTTCTAAATCAATTACAATTTAGAAATCTGTACCTACTTCTTTTGTTTCTTCCGTTGGTTATTGCTATGATCTGATAATCACTTTCTTTCTCCTTCTCTTTTTTGTTGCTTGTTGCTTCTTTCTCTTTTCTTTCAAGGACTTTGTATCAGATGTATGGAAATTAGGTTTTAGTTGTTTATTAATTAATTTAAAATACACAAATTTAAATTTAACCCAATTAATATATGGCCCAAACTAATGTAACCCTCTACTTATTAAAGCCCACATAAATTAATGACTACTTGATCCAAAATAAATGACTAGCTAACCCAAATAAAAGATAAAGTACAATTAATATGTTTTAAAATAAAATGATTTTTTTTATTCATTTATTTATTAAATTTTTTTTTTCTGGGTATTACATCAAGTCTGCTTCGGCATGCTAACATTTTACTATGAATAGAGGGCTAAGTTAGAATTAAAAATCACACCAGAAACATAAGCTTTCTCTCTTTCTCTCTATATATTATCGAGCATATTTTGTGAGTATTTAGATACTTTATGAGTTTCTATTTATTAGTGCAAGTTTTCTTGACCTTATCTGATATTTTAATCGAATCTTTGTTATTTTGAGGTAAGGGATTGTAAGGGATTTTAAGGGTTATTATGTTTTTCATCAAAAAAAAATTTTGGAAAAATTTGAAATGATAATTTGATGAGTTTTCTAGATTGTGTTCAAAAATGGTGATTTTTGGATGTAGTTATGAATTTTATGGGAAAAGACTATTTTAAAAGTAAACCCTTATAACTCTTTGTGGTTAACTCTAAAATTGGTGAAAATTTTATTGAGAGTACATGTATATAACAGAAGTATACTCTGTAAATTTCGGAATTTTTGGATAAAAGTATAATTTATGATAAATGTCTAAATATTCGACTGTTTTGGCCATATGAAAAATAGTAAATGAATTTTAAAAATTCTGAGAAAAATATATGTTCAATATGGAACTATATTCTGCTAAATCCTAGAAAAGAAAATTTGTTTGTACTGATTTGGTATTTTTCATGAAAATGGACTAGTTATGAGTAAATGAATTAAATATGTTATATGAAGTAAGAAAATTGGAAAATAGGATTTTATGGCTTAAGAATCCTATATGAGGTATATGCAGATTTTTGATGAGGGTTTTGGTTATTGGTGATGAAATCTTATGGGTTTGGCATTTTAGGAAGATTAAATGCATTATTTAGTAAAGTATAAACAATTAAAATAAATTGTTTATGAGTTTAAGAAATGTTATTCTTTTAATATCATTATACCGAAATATTGGTATTGATTTTATTATGGAATTTCTACCTTTTTCATGTCGGAGTTACTATTCATGAATTATGTAAGACCCCGAATTTTATGAAATAAAAGTATTCAATTTTTCTTATAATTAATTACTATTCAGTAAATGGTTAAATTGATAAAAGGTTAAAGTTAAGGGTAATATATGAAATTTTTCAAAATACGCAAGTGGTTATAAAATATTCAATTGTCGGAGAATATTCGTTTGGTCGTGGAATATTCTTTCTGTCGGAGAATATTTGTATGACGGCGTAGCCATTTGTGGGGCCCATAACGAATAACTGTCGGATGAAGAAAATGACAAAATTGAGTTTTTATAAATAACGGCGTAGTTATTACTGATTAACACTTGTTGGAATACCGGTTGGTTAAAATCTGATGTCTGGCGTTATTACGATGTTATGGCATACGGTATTGCACAATATTTTTGAATTATTGATTCTTACGTAAGAAGACACTACTCAATAATTGTTACAATAATTATTGTTCAATATTTTATTTTATTGATTCAATAATTGTTGCGTTGATATTTTATATTATTGTTATTTCAATAATTGTCACTGCACAGTATCTCCATTATCAGATCAATAATTCATATTATTTGAATAATATTATTAGATAGCATTATTGGCAATGTCTAGAAAGTTCTGTCAAGGAGAGGTTTGGTCACCTAATTGCGCGCCAGTAAAGAGAAATTCTTATTGGAAAGCCCCTCCTTTCTGGGGACCGGCTGGTTGTCATAATTGTGATTCTGTAATATTTTTGTGAATAATTAATTATTGATTTATATGATAAGGAAATATTTATTTTATGTGAATATAAATGATGGATATATTTATTTTATGTGGATAAAAATGAAGGAATTAATCTTTGAGGTATTTTATCGATTATTTTATTAATTGTGGAGGTATTAAAAATTATCCGTTTGTGGATTTTGGATATTTTTGGTTTGGAATTTGGAAAAACTCAAAGCTAAAAAGTTGTAGATAATTTGATTTCAGTCAGAATGGACATAACATTCATATTTTTCTGATAACCGGACTATTTTCTATGAATTATTGAAGTTTCAGAAAATAAAATGATTTTTATTAATTTATGGGTGGGACCCACTTGTGTTTTAACACATGTGGGCTGCTAGCTTTGTTCAAAGATGGCTGGTGGCTGATCAAACATGTGGAGATGCATAGAAAAGAAGAAATAAAATAATATATTTTATTATTTTAGTCTCCTATGACGTTTTAGCATTTTCCTATAAATATGTGCTTATGTTAGAATTGAAAATCACACCAGAAACATAAGTTTTCTCTCTCTATATTATCAAGCATATTTTGTGAGTATTTAAATACTTTGAGAGTTGCTATTCTAGTGCAAGGTTCCTTTGGTTTTTCATCCAATATTCTAGTCGAAATCTCTTACTTTTTTGAGTAAGGGATTTTTAAGGGTTGTTATGTTTTTTCGATTTCGTACTTCTTCCGACCTTGATAAATTCTGGAAAAATTTGAAATGATATTTTGATGAGTTTTATTGTTTGTGTCCAAAAATGGTGATTTTTGGATGTATAGATTAATAGTTATGAATTTTATGAGAAAAAACTATTTTAAAAGTAACCGCTTATAACTCCTTGTGGTTAACTCCAAAATTGATAAAATTTTTATTGAAAGTATATCTATATAATATCAGTGTACTCTGTGAATTTTGGAATTTTTGGATAAAAGTAAAATTTATAATAAATGTCTAAATATTCGGCGGTTTTGGCCATATGAAAAATAGTAAATGAATTTTAAAAATTCTGAGAAAAATATATGTTCAATATGTGACTATATTCTGCCGAATCCCAGAAAAGAGATATTTTTGGAATTGATTTGGTATTTTTTATGAAAATGGACTAATTATGAGTAAATAAATTAAATATGTTAGGTGAAGGAAAAAAATTGGAAAATATGATTTTATGCTTGAGAATCATATATGAGGTATATGCAGATTTTTGATGAGGGTTTTGGTTATTTGTGATGAAATCTTATGAGTCTGGCATTTTAGAATGATTAAATGCATTATTTAGTAAAGTGTAAACAATTAAAATAAATTATTTATAAGCTTAAGAAATATTATTATTTCAATATCATTACATCAAAATATTGGTATGGATTTTATTGTGGAATTTCTACCTTTTTCATGTCGGAGTTACTATTCACGAGTTACTATTCATGAGTTACTATTCACGAGTTACTATTCACGACAAAATTGGTTTTTTTTTTCTGACCAAATTATCGTTGATTTATAAATATTACTCTTGAGATTAAAACTATATGTTGATCATATTATTTTTATTATCATATATAACATTTTTATAACTCTAACGATAATATTTCTCTTTGACTTGAGTGTAAAGATGGGTAAATTTTTGGTATGATCATGACTATGGGTTCTCTTTGGCCAGTAGTGCAAAGTTGAATTGTTGACTGGTATGATTATGATCATTGAATTTATAATTGAATATCTTTAGCTTAAGTGCAAAGGTGAATTGATCAACATGGTTATAATTATTGTTTATATAAATTCTAAAATGATTATATATTTTTTTGAGATATTAATATATTTGGCCTGTAGTGCAAATATGAACTATTGAGGAATATCTTTGGCCTGTAGTGCAAAGATTAATTGTTGATGAATATCTTTGGCCTGTAGTGCAAAGATTAATTGTTGAGGAATATCTTTGGCCCGTAGTGCAAAGATGACATGTTGTTGAATATCTTTGGCGATGTGCAAAGATGAATCTGTTAGTGAATATCTTTGGCCGTGGTCTGAAGATGAATTTATTAGTATGATTATGAGCGAGGCGTGATTTGGTATAACCATGATCTTTGATGTTTCAGGTAAAGACATGTGATGAAAATTTTCTTCGTCTTGGATGCGAAGAGAAATTTAGAATTACAATTATGATTATGAGTTATTCATATGATTGTTGACCAGAACTGTTGACTAATGTTATAGGGATAAAACATTGTTGGTGGATTTTTAATATAGAGAAGATAATAGACTTTATGTTATATTTGACTCTTCTAATGGATTGCTCGTTCCGCTGCAACTATGGTTAAAATTTTTATCATCTATCATATGTTCTAAATCTCTGATTTATTATTGATGAAGGCTATATATAATTTAATTATCTTTAGTCATAATATTATTTACTCAGCTAGTTGTGCTCACCCTTTTGCTTCACAATTCCTTTCGGGGTAATAAGAGTGTAGGTGGGTTTAGAAGCGGGGTAAATAACAGGAATAGAATGGTGGTCATCATTTAGTAGTTATATTTGGTGAATCAACTAGGGTGAAATGAACCCAACGTTGGAAGAGTGTTTTGCCACTATCATACAAGATGTCTAATGACATACAACCTCGTGTCATCATAAAGGCGAGGTTGTCTTCATCCACTTCTTGAGTATATTCTGAGCACTACTATATAATCTTGGTGTTTGTTTGAAGTATAATTCTCAATTAGAGGCGATTGGAGATAATGATATGTCAAGAGAAGACTTACCATTGGGAAGAATATGATAGTAATCTTCTCATTTTTTTTGGGGTCTATTAGATTGACGAGGATAATTACGTGGCCATATGATATCTATCATAACCTATCGCGTAACCTCCCATGTATGCGAAGGTTTCCTTGAGCACTTCCCAAAGATTCTAATTTCTAAAACAGTTTTTGACTATACCTTTATGTAAGGTGTCATTGTGACGTGCTATCCAATGTTGGGATAAGAGTCACAGTTGGTATATATTTATATCCAAACTCACAGCATATGTGTTGTTGTATTTTTCACGATTTGTTGTAATAAAGTTGTAGTTATTTTCTGTACCATGTATTTTGAGACTCAGAATGGGTTGGATGGAATGGACCTATTTTGGGATTGTCACAAATTACTATTCATGAGTTACTATTCACGAGTTACTATTCATGAGTTATTATTCATGACAAAATTAGTTTCTTTTTCTGACCAAATTATCGTTGATTTATGAATCTTACTCTTGAAATTAAATCCATGTTTTGATCATATTGTTTTTATTATCATATATAACATTTTTATAATCCTGGTGAAGAAATTTCTCTTTGACTTAAGTGTAAAGATGGGTAGATTATTGGTATAATCATGACTATGGGTTCTCTTTGGCCAGTAGTGCAAAGTTGAATTGTTGACTGGTATGATCATGACCATTGCATTTATAATTGAATATCTTTAGCTTAAGTGCAAAGGTGAATTGATCAACATGGTTATAATTATGGTTTATATAAATTCTAAAATGATTATGTATTTCTTGGAGATATGAATATCTTTGGCCCGTAGTGCAAAGATGACTTGTTGTTGAATATCTTTGGCATGTAGTGCAAAAATGAGCTATTCTTTGAATATCTTTGGCACATGTAGTGCAAAGATGAAATGATAATGAATATCTTTGGCCAGTAGTGCAAAGATGAATTTATTAAATATGATTATAAACAAGAACTGTGATTTGGTATAACCATGATCTTTGATGTTTTCGGTAAAGGCAATTGTGATGAAAATTATCTTAAATCACAGATGCGAAGAGGAATTTAGAACCACAATTATGATTATAAGTTATTCACATGATTGTGAACAGGAACTGTTGATTGATGTTACAGGGATAAAACATTATTGGTGAACTTTTAACCTGGAGAAGATAATAGACTTTATGGTCTATTTGACTCTTCTAATGGATTGCTCGTTCCGCTGCAACTATGGTTAAAATTTTTTATCATCTACCATATGTTCTAAATCTCTGATTTATAAATTAATATTGAAGGCTATTGATAATTTATTTATCTTTAGTCATGATATTCTTTACTGGGCTAGTTGAGCTCACCCTTTTGCTTCACAATTCTTTTCAGGTAATAAGAGTGTAGCTGGGTCGAGCGGGGGTAACAAGGGAATAGAACGGTGGTCTCTAGATGTGGAGTTCTCCCTAAACAGTATATAAAAGTGTGTTGTATTTTATATATCATTTAGTAGTTATATTTGGTGAATCAAATTAATAAGGTGAGGCGAACCCAGCGTTTGAAGGGTGTTTTGCCACTATCATACAAGATGTCTTATGACATACAACCTCATGTCATCATAAGAGCGGGGTTGTGCACATCCACTTCTTTGAGTATATCTCTGAGCACTACTATATAATCTTGGTGTTTGGTTGAAGTATAACTCTCGATTAGAGGCGATTGGAGATAATGATATGTCAAGAGAAGACTCACCATTGGGAAGAATATGATAGTAATCTTCTCATTTTTTTTGGGTCTATTAGATTGACCAAGGATAATTACATGGCCATATGATATCTATCATAACCTATCGCATAACCTCCCATGTACGAAGGTTTCCTGAAACCTTCCCAAAGATTCTAATTTCTAAAAGCAGTTTTGACTATACCTTTATGTAAGGTGTCATTGTGACGTCTTTATCCAATGTTGGGATAAGAGTCACGGTTGGTATATATTATATCGAAACTCACGGCATATGTGTTGTTGTATTTTTCACGATTTGTTGTAATAAAGTTGTAGTTATTTTCTGTACCATGTATTTGGCGACTCAGAATAGGTTGGGTGGAATGGACCTATTTTGGGGTTGTCACAATTTTAAGGAATAAGTCAAAGTATAATTCATTATACACAAAATATTATAACTCGCAATATTAACAACCAGATCATTCTCAGGAAAGAGGGAGTTTTCCGATAAGGACTTCTCCTTATTGGCGTGCAATTAGGTGACCAAATTAAACCCTTTCCTCGACAGAAATTTCTAGACATTGTCAATAATGCAAACAATAATATGAATAACTTTGTCTTCTCAATTATTGACTTAATAATATAAAATATTGTGTAGATGATACTGTGACAATAATTGAATCAATAATTAATGTGAGATACTATGCAACAATTACTGTGGAAATAATTGAGTATAACTGAGTGACTTCTCACGTAAGCATCAATAATCAAAGATCTTTGTACAATCAGGTATTATTCTGATGGAACCATGCGTATTCTTTGTACTTTTATCATTGGGATAATTCAACGGTAGCAGTGAAAACTTTTATCGTTATTTTTATAAAAAGTTATTTATGTCATTTTCTAACTCAAGCGATGAATTCCGTTATGGGGCCCACTGATGATTACGTAATCGTCATGCGAATATTCCATGGTAAAACGAATATTCCCCAACCAAACGAATATTTTCTGACAACTTTTTAACTTTGCAAAATTTGTAAATATTACCCACAACTATAACATTATATCATATCCACACCTTATTATTCAAAATAATATTTAGAAAAATTAATCTTTATTGATTAAAGTTGGGGTCTTACAATTGGGGTCAGTGAATCTTGGTCATTAGTGACCGAATTGTCGAGTTTAAGCCACTCGATGCTGAGATTTTGTGACTCGAATGAATCTTAGGGATTCAGATGTTAAATAGTCTGCTGAGCTTATATCCTATAGTGTCGTTGAGTAGAAGAGTGGAGTAGGAGTTGTTTAGTCTTCAAACCAATTATATAAAATTTCTTTTGTCGTTTACATTATGTCATTACACTCTGCAATCTATAACTGTTATATCTGCTATATGTTTGCTCATTCATAAGAACTTGTTTTAGAACTGAGATTTCTAAGTAATCTTCAAGGGGAGTTTTCAAACTTATATTCCGCTACATTTAGATACACTTGATTAAGTATTAGTACTTGAGAAAAACTAATTAATTAAGTAATCAAAAGAATTTTCAAAGATCTATTCAACCTCCCATCTAGATTTATATTGTGCCTTTGGGAAATAACATACGTAGATTAAAGATAATCTTGAAATGTGAAACGTGTGGATATATAAGTGATGAAGGATATAGATTAAAGATAATCTTGAAATGTGAATCATATGGATAAGTGATGAATGATATAGATTAATTAAAGATAATCTTGAAATGTGAAATATGTGGATCAAATAACTAATATGTGGTAGATTAAAGATAAGTTTAAAATGTAAAACATGTGGATACGTGATGAATAATATGGATTAAAGATAATCTTAAAATGTAAACATGTGGATAAGTGATGATTAATGGTATAAATTAAAGATAATCTTGAAATGTGAAAAGTGTGGTTAAGTGATATGCGGTAGATATTGGTTAAGTTTAATTTTGACTATAAATAGGGGGGCTTAATATAACATAAGGATGTTGCATTATAACTTTTTTACTTATCAATCATTCCTTTCACTCTCTAAAAATTTATTAGTGTAAGTCTCTCTCTGAGTGTGCTAAGGCTATCTTACGTATTGGTAAATAATAGTACGAGAGCAAGAATCGTTCATGTGAGTTTTTATATAAAAGTTACACAAACATTCACACAGAGTTTACAACTCTTCCTTTAGAAGACTCTTTCCTTAGAAGATTCATTTTGAAAAACTTTATCTAAAAACTTCCACAGAATTTCCTATTTATGAAAGAATTTTCATCAGAAATAAGTCACTCAAATTATGTAGAGGCTGCCACGTGGACTTATTAATCCTGACGGAAAAGTTGTCGATATTAATTTCTCCAGAAATATACTATTTATGACATAAATTTTGTTAAAAATAGGTATGTCGAAAATTATTAATTCCGATAGAACTTTTGACGACGAAATTTAATTTCGAAATGGTTGTTTCCGACCAAATTTGTAAGACCCCAACTTTTATGAATAAAGATGAATTTTTTATAAATATCATTTTTGAATATTATAGAATGAATTTGATATAATGTTATAGTTGTGAGTAATATTTATAAATTTTGCAAAAATCATGAAGTTGTTATATAATATTCGATTGGTGGGAATATTAGTTTTAACGGGGAATATTAAATACAACTACAATCATTGGTGGACCCTTAACGGAATTATTGTCGGATTGAGAAAAACGACAAAATACTTTATGAAAATAACGGCGGAAGTTTTACTGTTAATCTGTTGAAACACTCGATTGTTAAAAATACGATGTCTGGCGTAGTTACTTGCAGATGCACACGGTATTGATTATTGATCTTACGTGAGAAGTCACTCATTTTTGTTCAATTATTATTCGATAATTCTTTGCGTAGTATCTCACGTTATTTGATTCAATTAATGTCAATATTTTAATCAATAATTGAGATGACAAAGTTATTAATATTATTATTTGCAATATTAACGAAGTCTAGAAGTTACATTAAGGAGAGGTTTGGTCACCTAATTGCGCGCCCGATGGGGAGAAATCCTTATTGAAAGCCACCTCTTTCACAGGAGCGACTGATCGATTAATATTGTGAATTATAATAATGATGATTAGTTTTGTTTTATTAGTATTATTAATGTAATAAAATGCGAAAAAACTTTTATATAAAAGCAGAATACTTTTATAAAGTTATTCGTTTTATTAGACTAATAATAAAATCATTTTAAATAAAAGCAGAATACTTTTATAAAGTTATACATTTTTATTAGACAATAATTAGAATATATTATATTTTATTATGCATAGTGTTTGCATAGTACTGCATAGTGTTTGCATAGTAAAATTGTGGCGCCCCAAAAACAGTATACATCACTATTCTAAGTCGTCAAATACATGGTACAGAATATAAATACAACTTAATTATACAAGCGTATGGTAAAGTAAAGTGCGACAAAACATAAGATATGAGTTTTAATACAAATATTATCGTCTAGACAATATACAAATTCAAATTCAATATTATTACATTTATTTTCCACTATTTCACCGAATAGTGAGGACTACTAATCTTATCATCGGTCCATCACTTGCCCGTTCCCGATTAGTCCTCGCTACGTTCTCATTTCTGAAGAGAAACAATAAAAGTAAAAGGGTGAGCTCAACTAGCCCGATGGGAAATATTATGACTAAGATAATGCGAATATATATTATCGTTAGCCTTGACAGTGTTTAAGCGATACAATATACAACCATCAAGTTTAAGCTGCGGTGAACAAGCAATCCATTAAAAGAGTCAAGTAGAGAATAAAATCTACTATCTTTTATGATTTAAAAGGTTTTCAACACTTTTATCATTGGGACTCAACTTAATAAATAATCCACATCATCGAATCACCCCCTGCACTACTGGCCAGGATATTCTTTAGTATCACGACCACAATTATCCATGCACTACGGGCCAAGAATATTTGTGTATTCAATAATGGTCATGATCATGCTAACAATTTGTCCATCAATGCACTACACGGCCAATGAGGACTTTTTCCACATCATTTGTAACATTACGATCATGATTACAAGAATAATTCCTAGTCATAATCATACCAAGTCCATCTATGCACTTTATAGGCCACGGATGACTTTCAACAAAATATAAGCATGAGGATGATGACAATGATATAAGAATTCAATAAAACAAGTTCAAGAATTAATTTATCCGGGAACTAATAACGTCCAAATTGTCAACATGATACTGCTTTGTAGAGTAAAATTCAAGAATGCTCAGAAAAATATTTCCATGAAAAGATACTGGATGAAGCATAAATATCAAGGATATTCCACTAATTTCATGGAGTATAGAAGTCAAAACTTTAACCAATTGAGTATAATAAGGAATGGAATAACAAAAGAAATCACCAAGCATGTGATAGACCGCACAGGCAGGTTATTCCAATAGAATAATAAATAACAGAATTAGGTCCGGCGTAAAATGCACAGACAGGATATTCCAACAGAATAATAAAGAAGGAATCAGGTCCGACGTAAAACGCACAGACAAGATATTCCAACAGAATAATAAAGACGGAACCAGGTCCGGCGTAGAATGTACAGACAGGATATTCCAACAGAATGATAAATAATGGAACCAGGTCCGATTTAACGCATAGACAGGATGTTCCAACAGAATGATAAAGAATGGAATAACATAAGAATTTCACCAAGTATAGGGTAGCCCGCGTATACAGGTTATTCCAATAGAATAATAAATAAAGGAATAATAGAAGTTCTCTTCATGGATAAGAAAGAAATAATACTCCATACCTTGGAAAAACTGGATACTAGAATAGTGAGGTAGCAGTCTTCTCTTCTTCTTTCTTTCTATAATTTATCTCTATAATAATTGCTCTAAAGCTTTTGTGAATTGGTGAGAAATGAAGGAAGAATGAGCTTCTATTTATAGGAAAATATAGTTTAGATAATTGCGTTTTGGGGCTCGAAAATTACAGATCAATACCTCGACTTTTCTTTTATTTTTAATTTAGTCCTGCAAGTATTATCAATCTTGCACCAACTCCCCTAATAGTAAATAATGTGAATCAATAGTTCAATCATGTGAATCAATAGTATAATCATGTAAAAAATACGAATTACAGTATAGTACCTCCATCTATACCTCCATTTTTAACTTAGTCATGCAAGTATTATCAATCTTGCACCAACTCTCCTAATAGTAAATAATGTGATTCAATAGTACACATATGTGAACAAATAGTTATATAAGCATGTGAATTAGTAGCAATTAATTGTTCATTTATCCGATAAATTACCCAATTTATCAATATAACCCCTAGACATCAATTATCATCGGAATAAATGTCAATTTTTACTAACACAAACAATTCCAACATAATGAAACTATTTTTATCAAAAATATAAATTTTGAAATTTTGAAGTTTGTCTTTTTCCAAAAAAGTCAACTGTTGACTTTTTGACCAAATAGTGAATCCCAAAAAATTTTGTGTTTATAGACTATTTTTACTAATTTCATCGTTCCGGACTCAAATATCACGTCCGCGTCTCCAAATTCAACTCCAAACAACATTCATCATTAATATTATAACTCACAATATTTATCAACCAGGTCGTTCCCCAAGAAAGAGGGGCTTTCGATAAGGATTTCTCCTATTGGTAGCCCTTGATTAGGTGACCAAACCTCTCCTGTGATGAACTTCTAGACATTGTAAATATTGCAATTTATAATATGAATAACTTTGTCGTCTCAAGTATTGATTTAATAAAAAAATATTTTATCACGAGATAATCTTGTGATAATAATTGAATCGATAATATGATAGATATGATCGTGATTCTTGTATCGATAATTGAGTATAAGCGGTGACTTCTCGTAAGCATCAATAATCAATCTGGTGTCTTTTTATGCAACCCACAGCGTATTCTTTGTACTTTAACACTTAGGGTGTTTCAGCGATTAACGGTAAAACTTCCGCCGTTATTTTTATAAAAGTATTTTATCGTTTTTTCCGATCAAATGATAATTCCATTGTGGGGTCCACCATGATTGTCTTGGTTATACGAATATTCTCTGTTAAAAGCGAATATTCCCAGACCAATCGAATATTATATTAAAACTTGCGTACTTTGCAAAATTTATAAATATTACCCACAACTATAACATTATATCAAATCCACACCATAATATTCAAAAATATATTTCGAGAAAATTTAATCTTTATTCAAAAAGTTGGGGTCTTACAAAATCTTTTTATATAAAAATGCAATACTTTTATAAAGTTATTCATTTTATTAGATTATAAATAGAATATATTATATTTTATTGTAAACCAATCTGACCGTCCATTTAAAAGTAAATCATGAGACCCTCAGATTTTATGAATAAAGATTTAATTTTCTCGAAATAATTTTTTTAATATTATGGTGTTGATTTGATGTAATGTTATAGTTATGGTAATATTTACAAATTTTGCAAAGTAAATTAAGGGTTATATAATATTCGATTGGTCTGAATAATATTCTTTGTCGGGAATATTCGTGACGACTAATCAATCATTGGTGGACCTCAGAACGGAATTATTGCCGGATTAAGAAACGACAAAAATACTTTATAAAAAATAATTCGGTAAAGTTTTACTGTTAATCGTTAAAAACACCGTGTTAAAAGTACAAAGAATACGCGGTTGCATTAAGAAGACACGGTATTGATTATTGATGCTTACGTGAGAAAGTCGCTCGGTTATACTTAATTATTGCTACAAAGAATTGTCAGATCATATCTCCTATATTATTGATTCAATTATTGTTACAAGATCATCCGCATAATATGATATATTGTTCAATCGGGTATTCGGGACACTTTTCGTGTCGTAGAGTACTATTCACGAGTTACTATTTATGAGTTACTTATTCACGAGTTACTATTCACCCGATTCTTATTCACTCTAGTATTGTGCGTTCGGGTATTTGGGTACAATATTATTTCATGAGGAGATGTCTTAATTTTTCGAATAGTTGGTTGAAGATATAATAGTAAGTCGATATGGACCATTTGGTGGAGTTATAATAAAATCAATATGGATCATTTGGCTTAAAGTTTTAATAGTAAATCGGTGTGGACCGTTGTTTTAAGTTTTAATAGTAAACCAATATGGATGGTCCGCTTTAATAGTAAATCAATCTGACCGTTCATGAATTAGTTACTATTCATTCCATTTTCCTATAAATAAAGCTCATTCCTTCATTATTTCTTACTTAATTCAATTTGAAACTCTAGAGAGAAAACTATAGAGAGAGAAGAAGAAAAGTATTTTGTTACTTCACTTTTCCAATATCCGCTTTCTTCTAAGGTAGGGAATATTATTTGTTGTACTCGTAAGGGGTATTATTTGTATTCATGAAGAGAACTTCATTATTCCATTATTTATTATTCATTGGAATAACATGTATCATGAGCTACCCTATACATGGTGACATTCTTCAATATTTCGCTTCTTTATTATTACGCTAAAGGAATATTCATGCACGTGCATTTACGTCGGACCTGGTTCCATTATTTATTATTCTGTCAGAATATCTTGTCTGTGCATTTACGCCAAACCTGATTCCATTGTTTATTATTTTGTCGAAATATCACATGCATGCGTTTACGTGGACTGGTTCCATTATTTATTATTCGTCGGAATGTCACATACATGCGTTCGCCGGGACTGGTTCCATCCTTTATTATTCTGTTGGAATAACCTTTCTGTACGGTCTATCGCATGCATGGTGATTTCTTTTGTTATTCCATTCTTTATTATACTCAGTTGATTAAAACTTTGACTTCTATACTCATGAAATTAGTGAAATATCTTTGATATTTGCGCTTCATCCAGTATCTTTTCATGGAAATATCCTTTTGAGCATTCTTGAATTTTACTTTACAAAGCAGTATCACGTTGACAATTTGAACGTTATCAGTTCCTGGATAAATTAATTCTTGAACTTGTTTTATTGAATTCTTATATCATTGTCATCATCCTCATGTTTATATTTTGTTGAAAGTCATCCATGGCTCAGTAGTGCATGATGGACTTGGTATGATTATGACCGAGGATTATTCGGTGTAATTATGACCGTAATGTTACAAATGATGTGGAAAAAGTCCTCATTGGCGTAGTGCATTGATGGGCAGGTTTTGGTATGATTATGGCTATGGATTCTCTTTGGTAGTAGTGCGAAGATGAATTGTTTTATGGCATGATCGGGACCATTGATGAAAACATGATTATCTTAAGTCAGTAGTGCATGGATAATTAAATGGTCGTGATACTTAAAGAATATCCTTGGTAAGTAGTGCGAGGGGTGATTCGATGATGTGGATTATTTATTAAGTCGAAGTTCCAAATGATAAAAGTGATAAAAACCTTTTAAATCATAGAAGATAGTAGATTTTATTCCCTACTTGACTCTTTTAATGGATTGCTTGTTCACTGAGCTAAACTTGATAGTTATTATATTTTATCGGTTTAACAACTTGTTGAAGGCTAACGATAAATTATTACGCATTATCTTAGTCATAATATTTCTTCTTTGGGCTAGTTGAGCTCACCTTTATTCCACCGTCTTCTTGAAAATGAGAACGTAATTTGGGACTAGTCGAGGAAGCAGTGATGGTCCTAGATGGTGCATTAGTAGTCCTCACTATTCTCGTGAAATAGTGTGATAATAATTGTAATGAGGACTCCTTTTGAGTTTTTATAATCTCTAGTAGACAATATTTGTATTCAAACTCACAGTTTAAGTTTTGTGTCGTATTGTACACGATACAGTTGTATTATTAAGTTGTATTTGAATTACTGCACCATGTATCTGGCGACTCAAGATGGGTGATGTATACCTAATTTTGGGGCATCACGGTTGGTATCAAAGCTTAGGATATGATCCTGGCTAGGATGTGAGAATAGAACTAGGAGGAGAGAGGCGGGGAATTCCTTCCATTAGTATGACTACCTAAGTTTTTGGTATTTAATTGGTGATTCAATTAATATAGGGATAATATGTTACATGTCAATTAACCTTTTGTTTTATGGCAGTATTTGAAAATGACATCCGAGAATGTTGAGAATAGAAATGGAGCACAGGAGACCGTTGATTCTCTACAGATCAATAATCAGGACAATGTGCAACAGGATGGCGATAATCCTCCTGTAAACAACAACACTGATCAATTCACGAATGACGGTACGTTTAGAAGCTTTTTAGAATTCATGCAACACCAGGCGAAGGCGGCTCCTATTCATAATGCAGGAGGAAACAATGGCAACCTACGGTTGGTCACTGCTAAGCAATTCAAGGAGCTGGGACCACCAGAGTTTTTAGGAAAGCCAGAACCACTTAAGGCGGAGACGTGGTTAAAGCAGATCACCAAGATATTTGATGTCTTAGGATGCTCCGGAGAGCAAAAGGTTCCTTTTGCCACCTTTATGTTGCGTGAAGAGGCAGATCACTAGTGGGAATCTGTAAAATATACCCAGCCTGACGCACTCAAGATGTCTTGGGAGAATTTCCAAGAGCTGTTCAATGACAAACACTTTCCCGAAAGCATTCGTCACATGAAGGAGGTGGAATTTATCAAGTTGGAGCAAAACAACATGGCCAGGTATCGCGATCTGAAGCCAACTTTGCCGAGTTATCCCGATTTGCGTCCCACTTGGTTGATAATGAAGAGAGAATGATATGGATGTTTTTAAGAGGTTTGAAGCCGGAGATACGTAAATATCTTATTTCTCATAAATTGTGTTTGTATTCAGATGTTGTAAATAGGGCTCAGTTAGTGGAGCGCGATAACGAGTCAAAGCAACCAAAAGAGAGCAGCCAGAAAAATGATAATAGCGATGATAACAGTCATCAAAGCGGTGACAATAAGCATGGATGGAATCAATATGCCAAAAATGGTAACCACTTCGGTGGTAATCATGGTCAAAATAATAAGAATGGACATTTCAAAAAGAGGAGATTCAACAATGATGGAAAGACGTCAGCACCAGCACCCGTTGTGAAGGAAGGAGAACGACCACCTATCATATACTTCAAATGCGGAGGGGAGGGACACATCAGTCCAAATTGCGCGATGCCATCCAAAGCATGCTATAATTATGGAAGAGAAGGTCACTTAGCCCGATTTTGTCGTTCATCGAAGACAAGTTCAGCTAGGATGGAGGTACCAAAGGATGTCCCAGACAAGCCAAAGCCAGTAGTTTAAGAGAGAGCATTTTTTTTTTAAATGACGAGGAACTGAATAAAATTATCACGGGTATGTTGATCATAAACTCTTGCGAAAGTCTATCTGAAGTGTTGAATCTGGGTTCTACTCACTCTTTTATTTCACCTAGTTGTGTTCAATGTTTGAAGTTAACTCAGGAGAAGTTAGACTTGGATATATCTGTTTAAACTTCGGTTGGGAGAAACCTTTTACCTCCACTATTTATAAATCTTATTCAAATCAACACTTTCACGTTACTGTCGATCTTATCTCTTTGAAAATACTTGTCTTTGATGTGATTTTTGGAAACGATTGGTTAACTACTCATCATGCTTTTAAATAAGGTTGTTAGCTTTCATACTCTAAACCAACTTTGTTATCTAATTCAAAGTAACCAAACCACTAAAGTCAATCATTGTCATATCAAGCCATAAATAAAGAGCCCCGATCCTTTCGTTGTTGACTTTCTTGTGTGGAATGCAAAACCGGACTTTTTACAGAAGCAACGTCGTGAATGACGATGGCAAGTTGATAGGTATCAATGTGACGTGTTATCCAAGTCTTGGATGAGAGTCACGATTTTGAATGATATTTTATTGTTAATAAATTTCTGACGTATTCTTGAAAACTTCTTAGCCTACCCTAGGCGTGAAATCGAATTTTGTATTGACCCCAAAGACAAAACCCATTTCTAAAACCCTCAAATATTTCTTTACTTAAAGAACGTAACATGCGCCAAAAGACATTGGCCCGAAATTTGTTGAAGATTACGATCGTACCATGCAAATATCATCGTGGAAGTGCGAGCGTGGTAGGCGACGCGTTGAGTAGAAGATCGTATCTTGCGATTCTGATGCGAATATCACGAACCCACGTGAAGATAACGAATATACGAGTAGAATCGACTTTAATCGATAAAGTTAAAGCCGCTCAAGCTACACACCCGGAGCTGATGAATATAAAGAAGAAGGTTCAAGAGGGAGTTATTCTAGAAACAACAATCGACGAAGAGAGGAAATCTCAACCCTCGATTTAATTGGCCCATTTGAAATCTTTGATCGAGTAGGAACTGTGGCTTATAGACTCGTTTTACCGCCAAGTATGTCGCGTGTTCATAACGTTTTTAACGTATCAATGTTACGTAAATATGTGGACGACCCGAACCACATTATTAATTTAGAACCAGAAGAGATAGCAGAAGATTTAACGTATGAGAAGATATGTGTTAACATCTTGGATAAGAAGGATTATATTTGACGCTCAAAAGGTTATACCTCAAGAGTTATAATTTGAAGTGAAGTCAAGGTATCCTCACTGTTATTAATACGTACAGTATGCGTCGTAAAATTTCGAGGAAATTTCATAAGGAGGGAGATTGTGAGACCCAGTTTTATGAATAAAGATTTAATTTTCTCGAAATAATTTTTTTAATATTATGGTATTGATTTGATGTAATGTTATAGTTGTGGGTAATATTTACAAATTTTGCAAAGTAAGCAAGTGGTTATATAATATTCGATTGGTCGGGGAATATTCTTTTTGTCGGGGAATATCCGTACGACGGTACAATCATTGGTGGACCCCATAATGGAATTATTGTTGGGTTAAGAAAGCATAAAAATACTTTATGAAAATAACGACGGAAATTTTCTTCGTTAATCGTATTTGAACACACGGTCTTAAAAAAGTACGATGTCTGGCGTGGTTACCTTTGTAGCACAGTATTGATTATTGATGCTTACGTGAGAAGTCACTCTGTTATACTCAATTATTGCTACAGTAATTGTTGCATCATATCTCTCATATTATTGATTCAATTATTGTTACACGATCATCATCTGCATAATATGATATATTGTTCAATCGGGTATTCGGGACACTTTTTGTGTGAGTACTATTATGAGTTCTATTCATGAGTTACTATTTATGAGTTACTTATTCGGAAGTTACTTCTATTCACGATTCTTATTCATGAGTTCTTATTCATTAGTTACTATTTATGAGTTCTTATTCACGAAGTTACTATTCACCGATTACTATTCACTCTAGTATTGTGCATTCGGGTATTTGGGTACAATATTATTTCATGAGGAGATGTCTTAATTTTTCGAATAGTTGGTTGAAGATATAATAGTAAGTCAATATGGACATTGGTGGAGTTATAATAGTAAATCAATATGGATCATTGGCTTAAAGTTTTAATAAGTAAATCGATTAGTGACCGTTGTTTTAAGTTTTAATAGTAAACCAATATGGACCATCCGTTTAATAGTAAATCAATCTGGACCGTTCATGAATTAGTTACTATTCATTCCATTTTTCTATAAATAGAAGCTCATTCCTTCATTATTTCTTACGAATTCACTGAAACTCTAGAGAGAGAAACTATAGAGAAAAAAAAAAAGTATTTTGTTACTTCACTTTTCCAATATCCGGTTTCTTCTAAGGTAGGGAATATTATTTATTTGTTGTACCGTAAGAAATATTATTTCTTTTGTATTCATGAAGAGAACTTCTGTTATTCCATTATTTATTATTCAGTTGTAATAACCTGTATACGCGGGCTACCCTATACATGGTGACATTCTTCTAATATTCCGTTCTTTATTATTCGTTGAATATCACATGCATCGCGTTCTGCCGCGGACTGGTTCCATTATTTATTATTACGTGCCGGAATATCACACATGCGTGCGTTCTGGCGGACTGAGTTCCATTATTTATTATTACGTGGGAATGTCACATGCATACGTGAGTTTACTGCGGGACTGGTTCCATCCTTTATTATTCATTGGAATAACCTACACCATTGATTACATCGCGTGCGTGGTGATTTCTTTTGTTATTCTATTCTTTATTATACTCAATTGATTAAAGCTTTGACTTCTATACTCATGAAATTAGTGGAATATCTTTGATATTTGCGCTTCATCCAGTATCTTTTCATGAAAATATTCTTCTGAGTATTCTTGAATTTTACTCTACAAAGTAGTATCACGTTGACAATTTAAACGTTATCAGTTCCTGGATAAATTAATTCTTGAACTTGTTTTATTGAATTCTTATATCATTGTCATCATCCTCATGTTTATATTTTGTTGAAAGTCATCATGGCTTTGTGGTGCATAGATGGACTTGGTATGATTATGACCGAGGATTATTCGATTGTAATCATGGCCGTAATGTTACAAATGATGTAGAAAAAGTCCTCATTGGCGCGTAGTGCATTGATGGGCGAGTTTTTGGTATGATTATGGCTATGGATTCTCTTTGGTAGTAGTGCAAAGATGAATTGTTTTATGGCATGATCGGGACCGTTGATGAAAACATGATTATCTTAAAGCCGTAGTAGTGCATGGATAATTAAGTGGTCGTGATCTTAAAGAATATCCTTGGCCGTAGTAGTGGGGGATTCGATTATGTGGATTATTTATTAAGTGAGTTCCAATGATAAAAGTGATGAAAAACCTTTTAAATCATAGAAGATAGTAGATTTTATTCCTACTTGACTCTTTTAATGGATTGCTTGTTCATTGCGATTAAACTTGATAGTTATTATATTTTATCGGTTTAACATTTGTTGAAAACTAACGATAAATTATTCTGCATTATCTTAGTCATAATATTTCTTCTTGGGCTAGTTGAGCTCACCTTTCTTTCACCGTTCTCTTGAGGAAATGAGAACGTAAATGGGGACTAGTCGGAGAAACGCAGTGATGGTCTAGATGGTGCATTAGTAGTCCTCACTATTACGCGAAATAGTGTGATAATAATTATAATGAGGACTCCTTTTGAGTTTGTATAATCTCTAGTAAACAATATTTGTATTCAAACTCACAGTTTTAAGTTTTGTCGTATTATACGTACCAGCAGTTGTATTATTAAGTTGTATTTGAATTACGTACCATGTATCTGGCGACTCAAGATGGGTGATGTATACCTAATTTTGGGGCGTCACAAAATCAATCTGGACCGTTTATGAATTAGTTCTTATATGGGTCCATTCTTCTATAAATAGAAGCTCATTCCTTCATTATTTTTATGAATTCAACACCGAAACTACTAGAGAAAACTATAGAGAGAAAGAAGAAAAATATTCTGCTTCTTCACTTCTTCTATATCTAGTACTCTTAACTTTCTAAGGTAGGGATATTATTTCTTTTGTATTCATGAAGAGAACTTACATTATTCCATTCTTTATTATTACATTGGAATAACATGTATCTGTGAGCTACCCTATACTTGTTGAAATTCTTACATTATTACATTCTTTATCATTATATTGGAATAACTTTATCTATCTGCCAAGCACCGCATGCATAGTGATTTCATTATTATTCCGTTCTTTATCATTCTGTTGGAACATCATATACGTACTTTCTGCATGACACGGTTCCATTATTTATTATTCTGTTGAAATATCATGTCTGTGCGTTTACGCATGACCTGGTTCCATTATTTATTATTCTGTTGGTTCCATTATTTATTATTCTTTTGGAATAACCTCTCTGTGCGGTCTATCGCATGCCTGGTGATTTCTTTTGTTATTCCATTCTTTATTATACTCAGTTGGTTAAAGTTTTGACTTCTATACTCCATGAAATTAGTGGAATATCCTTGATATTTGTGCTTCGTCCAATATCTTTTCATGGAAATATTCTTGAGCATTCTTGAGTGTTACTCTACAAAAAGAAGTATCATGTTGACAATTTGGATATTATTAGTTCTGGATAAATTAATTCTTGAACTTGTTTTATTGAATTCTTATATCATTGTCATCATCCTCATGTTTATATTATGTTGAAAGTCATCACGTGGCTGTAGTGCATAGATGGACTTGGTATGATTATGACCGAGGATTATTCGGTTGTAATCATGACCATAATGTTACAAATGATGTGAAAAAAGTCCTCGTTGACCCGTAGTGCATTGATGGACCAGTTGTTGGCATGATCATGACCATTGATGAATACCACGAATATCTTTGGGCGTGGTGTATGGATAATTTGTGGTTGTGATCTTAATGAATATCCTTGGGCGTAGTGCGAGGGATGATGTGGATTATTTATTAAGTTGAGTCTCGTGATAAAAAGTCATGAAAACCTTTTAAATCATAGAAGATAGTAGATTTTATTCTTTACTTGACTCTTACAATGGATTGCTTTGTTCATTTGTAGTTAAACTTGATGTTAGTTATATTTTATCGGTTTAACAACTTGTTGAAGGCTAATGATAACTTATTCTGCATTATCTTAGTCATAATATTTCTTACTAGGCTAGTTGAGCTCACCCTTTTGCTTTCATTGTTCTCTTCAGGAAATGAGAACGTAGCAGGGACTAGTCGGGGAATAGAGTGATGGTCCAGATAATAGCATTAGTAGTCTTCACTATTCTATGAAATAGTGTGATAATAAATGTAATGAGGACCCCATTGAGTTTGTATATTGTCTAGATGACAATATTTGTATTAAAACTCACATCATATGTTTAGTCGTATTTTACACGACTGTTGTATAATTAAGTTGTATTTGAATTTTGTAACATGTATTTGGTGACTCAGAATAGGTGATGTATACCGATTTTGGAGGCGTCACAAAATTTACATAAAATATACATTAGTTGTCCAATGAGAAAAAGTATACATTTTTTTTCTCTAATTTAAAAATGTGGGCCCAGGTGCAAAATTAGAGTTCACATGGCCTAATTGAATTAAATGCACAATTAGGGTTCTACGACCTCATTAAATGTGCAAATTAAGGTTCGCATAACCTAATGGAATGAAGACAGAAAAGTCAAAAATAAATGTGCTAGATCCGGGAGAAGCCTCCACTTGTCCCGGGGCAGAAGACTCGTGGAAGCGGCTCGTTTTGGGAATTGATTGAGGGATTGGATTGGAGGCTAGAAGGACATGACAATATGGGCATTATTCTAATGACTAAAGGGTATTTCTGAAATTTTTCTGAAAATATGTGATTACTTAATTCCAAGAAAACTCTATAAATACCCCCTTTCTAGGAAGGGGGAAACTCTTTTGGTGGCTTAAGACTTGGATATTCCATCTAAAAGCACTAAAAAGGTTTGAACACTCTCTCAACTCGAAGGACTCAAGAAGACTCTTGGAATCCCAATAACCCTAACACGGTTTCCGAATTCTAGGAGTTCTGTCACGTGTCGTTGGAGTAATCGTCCACCTGTTCTTCTCCCCTCTTCAATCAATCAATCAATTTTGTGCTCTTCGTGGATTTCTCTCCCTCATCAGCCAACACAAAATCCTAACTGGCAAGGCGCGATTTCCTTGCCCACAAAAAATTATAAGAATATTGCTAAAAATATCCTTTAATTACTCTTGAAAAAAATAATATACACATACATATGTTCTCATAAAAATATTGTAATTTGTGAGAGAGAAAAAAACTATTTCACAGAAATATATTTTAAAATTGTATAAATAAAACTCTTTGTTTTTGTTGAACAAGTAAAATATAATAAAATGATTGAAAAACAAGAACGTTTTATTCATCTCTCTATATGGATTATGTTAGTTCAAACTAAAACTTAATTTAAGATTAATTTCTTAATTATGTATCCAGATTTGTTAATTGTTAAATGATGGCCATAGGGTTTTGAATGGGTACATGCTCTTCGTGAAATGTCCCTTCTATCCCTATTAGGGCATCACACGTCAGGCTCTGATAGGTCCACTATCCAATATCTCTACCGGACCGCCCTGCTTAGTCCTCTATTTGGTCATGGAGACAGGAGACAGCGACGTGCTTCCCATCTTCCCATGCGCACGCCACCCCACGCGTTAAAAAACCCTAATTTTTCCCCAAAAATAATACTTAAGAGTACTACATATAAAAAAAAATAGTAAAACAAAATAAAAAGCGCTCACTACGACACAAACTCATCAAAACAAGCAAAAACATTTCCACTCTTATTCTTATTCTTAATTATATATATATAAACATATTATAGGCTCCATATTATATAGTACTAGTTGTTAGGGGTCTTCGATCAGTTTTCTTTCTGTTAGCTTAGTGTGCTTAACACTTTATCTTTTGTGCTAATATTTGATTCTTCCATTAATCCAGGGTTTTTGCATCGGTTCTTTCGTTCTTTTTTGATTCATCATCTTCATTATCAACCACCTCTTTTCCTTAATTATATTCCATCATGTAATTACTGCATCTTATTCTCCTCTCTTTTTCTTTCACCATCATCATCACCCCTTTCTCTCTCCTAAATTCAAACCCTCAAAACCCTCTTTTCTTTAGCCTCTAGGTTAGAAATTTTCTTCATCATATATACTCACCCCAAAAAATCCAGGTCTCAAGGAATTAATTTTTTGGAAACAGAATTTTATAAGCCTGGCTAATCCGTGGTGGACTGGACAGGTGGGCTTGATGCCGGGAATTGACCCGGCAGCTAGCCCGCCTATGTTGAATAACAAGAGCCAACGCGAGCTCTCAATAAATGAGAACAGCAACGGAGGCGACGAAGATGAAGATAGAGACAACGGCGATGACCCTAATGAGGGTGCCGTTGTTGTTGGGTCTCGTAGACCTAGAGGCCGGCCTCCAGGTTCCAAAAACCGGCCCAAACCGCCTATAATTGTGACACGTGATAGCCCTAATTCGCTTCGTAGCCATGTTATGGAGGTTGCTAGTGGAACTGATGTAGCGGAGAGTATAGCTCAATTTTCAAGGAGGCGTCAACGCGGTGTTTGTGTCCTTAGTGGGAGCGGATCCGTGGCCAACGTTACACTAAGGCAGCCGGCTGCACCGGGTGCTGTGGTGGCGCTTCATGGAAGGTTTGAAATTTTGTCGCTGACCGGCGCGTTTTTGCCCGGTCCAGCCCCTCCTGGCTCGACTGGGCTTACAGTGTACTTGGCAGGTGGACAGGGGCAGGTGGTTGGGGGAAGTGTCGTGGGGTCACTTGTTGCGGCAGGACCTGTTATGGTCATTGCCGCGACTTTTGCTAATGCAACTTATGAGAGATTGCCTCTCGAGGATGACGATGAGAGTAATGGTGTCGGGCAGAGTCAATTGCCAGGCACTGCAGGGGGTTCGCCCCCAGGTATTGGAAGCAGTGGGGGTCATCAACATCCAGGTCTGCCTGATCCCTCAGCTCTTTCGATTTACAATTTGCCGCCCAATCTACTACCTAATGGTGGTGGGCAGCTGAACCATGATGCATATGCTTGGGCGCATGCTCGGCCTCCTTACTGAAAAGAAGAGAAAAAGAAGGTAATTTCACTGTCGAGTTTTCTATTTGTGTTGAAAGATAGATTTTAAGTGGAAAGAAGTATATATATATATATATATATATATATATATATATATATATAGGAAGAGTTAAGTGAAGAAGAGAAGAACCCATACTTCTCTATGTATATTAAACTTCTTTTGTTTTGCTTGATTTGTGTTTGCAATAAGATGATTGTTTATTGCTTTGTGATTGTTTTTTGTTTTTCTTGCTTTGTGTTTGCAATAAAGATGATTGTTTATTGCTTTGTGTTTGTTTCCTAAACTATCATTCATATATCTACACACATGGATAATGAAATAAATAATTTTCTCCCCCTCTTTCCCTTTTCTTGTATTGATTGTTTAATGTGTTTGCGCTTTATATTATACTATGATATTTATGGACAAGATTTGAAAAATATATATGAAGAATAATGTTTGGCAGAGTGGTTTCATTTCTCAATGCTTTCATTAAATGTATGTTGGGAAAGCCAACTGTTTCATAGCTAGCTAGCTGTTTAAAGCTTGTCTTATGGCAAATTTATAGATTGTTTAATCTCCTTTAGTTACAACTTACAAACATGGGTTTATGGTGGAGTATTTTAAGTTTTTGTTTTCTTAACCTAGTTCTAGCTAGGTTTTCTAATGGTTATATGAGAGATGAAATTACTAGGGCTTCTCAAAATAACTATCTTTCTTTTTTATTTTGTTGTGAGTGTTAGTGAGAGCAAAGTAACTATCCTTATTAGTTACTCCCTCCGTCTCTATTTAAATGATGTTTTAGAGATGAACACAAGAATTAAGATAATGATTAGAAAGCATTAAATATAGTACTCAATTGTCTATAATACCCTTAAATCATTAATTTATCATAACACAAGAATTTAAAGTACTAAAAAAATAGGTAGAGTAATGAGAGGTAATTTTGAAAAAATTATCATTAATTCTTTTAGATTTGAACAAACGTCAATTAATTAGAGACAAATAAAAAACTCTAAAACGTCATTTAAATAGGGACGGATGCATTCTCTACACAATTCAATTTAAAATCAATTTGCTTTACACTGATATAGTGATATAAGCTAAAGAAGGATTTCTATTCAGATTTTTTTATTTGGTTAAGGAAGGTAAGATTTCAATATATATATATATATATATATATATATATATATTTCTGTCTCGTATATATTGTTAATGTTACATTCATTATAAAATTGGAAGTTCATTATATATTCAGAAGATATGTAGGTGTGAAGCTAGTGGCCGGCGGCTTTTCAATATATACTCTTTTTTTTTCCCTTATCCCTTTCATTTATACTGTATTCTGAATTTCCCATGTTGGAAACTGAGTAGGTAGTTGGCAGGTTTTGGTAAGATTGTAAAATGATTAAATAGTTTGGGTTCGATTTGTACCCGTTCGACAAAAATTCGATTCAAGTTCGACTCGAAATATAGATAATTTAAATATGAGCAAATTTAAAAATTGAATAAATGACTCGAAAATTTTTAAATTGCAATTTTCTATTGATACTAAGATCATATTCGTTTGAAAAGTTTAAACTTCTCAGGTTTGACTCGGTAGTTAAACGAGTCTCAATCATACTTTATTTTATACTCGATAAATTTTGTAAACAAAATCTGAACAACTTAATACTCGGCTCGACTCGATTTATTTATATATATCCTTAGATTTTGGATAAGTTCTTGCACATTACAGTTTATTAGGGGCCTCGTCGAAAACTAAGATTGTTTAATAAGTAATATACTTCTATGGTAGTATTTACTATTTAGTTCTAGCCAAAGATGCAGTCTGTTAGAGAAGAATTATATATATTTGCAGCTGATGCTGTGTTTTAATAAAAGATCCCTTATATATGTATATATAAGAATGCATATGGTTGACTTTATATAACTAATAATGTGTAGCTGATTGGTTATATATAATCTGGATAATATATAGGAGAATTTTGGAAATGATTAATCGATTAAATACTATCATAATGTCAAGCTACTATATATAAAACTCTACTAGATATATAGAGCTAGGATATAATATTTTCAATTCATATTTTGTTTAAAAAAAACCCTATATCTCTCCACTTTGTTTGAAGCAAAATGCAGTATTCTACTGATCGATATCTGCAATATGTGAAAGAATAACATAATTAATTTGTACTTAAGACTGCACGTACGTTTGGTGACATAATTTGTGCTTAAGGGTACGTCTGGAAGAAGGAAAACCCAAGGAAAATAAAAGAGAAATTTAAAAAATTATTGGAACTTTCATAACCAACCATTATACTACATTTTAACATTATTAATTCCTATTGTTAGATTCCTTAAAAAGTATAAGTTTGAAGTGTAGGTGTTCGAGCTAAAACCCATAAGGGAATGAATGTCTTTAGGATAATGAAGTTGAAGACAACCCATGTGAATTAGATGTCAATTGTATCTATTTGTAGCTTTGCAAATCATGATCGTACTTATCTAACTTAAAGGAATTCGAAGGATTGGTTTACTAATATATATATATATATATATATATATATATATATATATGAAATCAATCAAGTCATCTTTTATCTTACTCACCCAGCGCTTACCTCCCTTTAGCGATGGGAATGACGATTTATTTTAAATACAATGTATGTCGTCTATACTTTTAGCGACGGACAACATATAGCGTCATAAAAGTATAGACGACGATTGTATGACCGAATCGTCATCGCGAGTCCGTCATAAAAAAGATGAACACGGATGAGTAAAGATAATGATATCTCTTTTGATCGACATCATATATATATGTATGTTTTGATTACCGGATGAATAATACATGTCTGATAAGACTCCCAAAAAAGAAGAGTAAAGAAAAGAAAACCTTATAGTTAATCAAGTTAAATAAAACCCTAAAATCTATATGAAGATGCAAATTCATAACACACATAGTTAGTTATATATTCTGTTCATTACACACTAGGAGAAAAATACAACCCAACTTAATTCTTTCATATTAATTCGCTGTACCGTGTCCGTATTAAATCTGAAGTTACATTGCCATCACATGGCTCACCATTGTTCTTCCAGCAACTCCCAATGTACAGTAAGTAGAATTGGCTGTTTGGAACCCGACTAGTCAAACACTTGTTCATCTATATATTACGGGCCAAAAAGAACTTTCACCACAAACTTTTTTATGTAACATTAAAGTTCATGATTATACCAATACACAATTCCTGGTCATAATCATATGTACCAATCAAGAGTCCATCTTTGCACTACGGGTCAAAGATGACTTTCAACACAATATAAATATGAGGATGATGACAATCATATAAAGAATTAATCAAGTGAGATCAAAAATAAATATTAGAGATTTATAATTCAATTTATCCAGAATTCAAGAATGTTTTAATTGTCAACATGATAACCAATTGTGGAGTAAATCTCAAAAATGATATTTATGTATTAAAAATAATTTGGACAGAAAAAAACCAATTTTATCGTGAATAGTACCCCGACATGAAAAGATTACAATTTCAATAAGAGAGTTCAGAACAATATTTCAATGAAATGATATTAAATGAAGCGCAAATCTCAAAGAATTATTAATAATTTTAAGAATTATAGAAGCAATACTTATCATAGTAAGTTTAGATTTAGGAATATGAAATGAAATAATACAAGAAACTGCAAATGAATTTTCACCCGTCATGCGGTAATATGTGTAGACAAATCATTTTCACAACTTAATAAAGAATGAATACGAAAGGTTATATATTCACCAGGCATGCGGTAGTCCGCGTAGACAAGTTATTCCCACAGATTAATAAGAAATGAATACGAAGGGTTATTCATCAGGCATGCGGTAGTCCGCGTAGATAGATTATTCCCACAGATTAATAAGGAATAGAATGACAACCCTTACGAGAATTGAAAAAAAATAACATCCTTTACGAATACGAAAGAAATAATACCCCTTACCTTAGTAGGAGATTGGATGCTGCAATAGTGTAGTAGCAGAATACTCTTATTTTTTTTCTCTCTTATTCTCTCTCTATAGTTTTTTTTTAGTCTGTGTGAATTGGTGAGAATAAAGGAAGAATGAGCTTCTATTTATAGAAGAATTTTAGCTTGACTCTTGCAATGTGAAGAGACAAGTGGCTTGACGCCTGGTAATGTGAAAAGGCAAGTGGTTCGACGCTTGTAATGTGAAAAGACAAGTGGTTTGACGTCTGGTAAAGGCAAGGACTATTGGCGAAAGTGACTCTTAGATGATGATATATGGGTTCCATAGAATAAACCAAACTTACAACAAACGTCTCATGACAAACCTTTTATTTATATCAAAAATTGAATAAATATTTAATACAAATCACTTTTAATTTCAATCAACACATTTTTAATCTTTCAACAATTCTTCGACAATAATATTATAACTCACAATATTGACAACCAGATCATTCACAGGAAAGAGGAGGTTTTCCGATAAAAATTTCTCCGTATTGGCGCGCAATTAAATATCCTTACCCTTTTTTTCGACAGATCTTTCTAGACATTGTCAATAATACAAATAATAATATGAATAATTGTGTCATCTATTATTGATTTAATAATATAAAATATTGTGAAAATAATTGAATCAATAATATGAGATAATATGCAGCAACTACTGTGACAATTATTTAATGAAATTGAGTGACTTCTTATGTAAGCATCAATAATCAGAGTTACTGTGTAATACCGTGTGTCACTGTGGAACAACGCGTATTATTGTACTTTTATCACCGGATATTTCAACAGTTTAACGGTAAAAGTTTTGTTGTTTATTTTATGAAAATGTTATTTTTGTCGCTTTCTATGTCCGACAATTATTCCGTTGTGGAGTCCACCAATTATTGCGCCGTCATACGAATATTTTCAGATCAAAAGAATATTTTATGACAACTTGCTTACTTTGCAAAATTTATTACACATATCACTTATAACTATAACATTAATATTTAGAAAAAATTAAATTTTTATTCATAAAAAATTAGGATCTTACAAACATGTTTTATGTTGGGTTCATCGATTACATGTATTAATCTATTGATTTTTTTATTACTCTCGCCAATAAATATATTAGCTCATTACAATTGTAATACAATAAGTCATAAAAAACAAAATAGTAATAACTATCACTAATTTAACATTTTGATTTATAATATACTTTATTCATTATATACAACTCTTAAATTCGATTCTCACCTTAGGTGAGTAAAATAAAATACATTTATATATTTTAAAATATTTATTATTATATCGATTATTGATGATATTTTTAAAAGCTGAGTTTGTAATGTATTAAATTTATTTTAAAAATTAATATTGGTTAGTATATTTACCTTTTTTAGTATTAAAAAATTAATAGATTAAATGTTAAAATAAAACTCAATATTATACATAAGTATTTTTTTAGCCACATGTTATCAAGTTTCTAATGTGATACTACCAATTAGACGTAATTAGAAAAAATCAAAAGTTTAATCCCTTAATTGAAAATATTGAGAAGACAATCTCCAAAGTTGAAAAAAAAAGTTTATCTTTTAATTGAAAAAATTAAGACAATTTCCAAATTGAAAATAAATAAATTAAAAGTTTGGAATATTATTCCATATTTAGGCCTTTCAAAATTTCCTATACCAAAATCAGTTTTTGCCAAAAAAAAATATCAATTTGCATGTGAAGCTTTTAAAGTCCATTGAGAATCTTCACAGCTCCATCTCCAATATATAGACCAAAATCTGATCAGTTTTTGAAGGCAACACCCTCCTCCTCCCTCCCCGGGTCTCACAGGAGAGGTTTTGTCTTCTTTGGGACATGAATCCCATGTTCTTTTAACTGAATAATTTATACTCTCTCCGTTTCTTAATATAAGTCGTTTTGGAGAAATATTTTTGTTCCTTAATATAAGTCGTTTGAGAATTTCAAGTAAGCATTAATTGCTTAGTTTCCAATATTATCCAAAGTATTAAATATAACTTTGGTTCTCTCACTATCTTCTGTCCAATAAATAACAATCTCTTCTTCCAATACAAGGGCAATATAAACAATTGATATTATAGTTAATGCTATACAATCATTTCCTTAATAATTGTGCACAACTCTAAAACGACCTATATTAAGGAACGGAGGGAGTACCATTTAAATTTCAATTTCTTTCTTTTTAATTTCTAATTTTAGCAATGAAAATAATCAAATACATTATCTATTTTGATAAAAACTGATTTTGCCAAATATATATTAATCAAATAAGGTTTCCCAATATAAGTAAAGTCAAAATAATAATAATATACAATTAATTTGTAATAATTTGAAGTGTGAAAAACATATTCAGGTAGACAAATTTTAATTTTTGTGGTTTCACCAGTGCAAAATATATGTTTTATTTACAATTAATTATGTTACAAGTACAATTAAAGTAATTAAACAATTATAAACAAGTTTGAATGTTTTCTTTTTAATTGCGTGCCTCAAATATAAATATATATTCTGAATCAACCCAACCAACAAACAAGGAAATAATGCTACATAAAAAAAATAATAAGAAGGAAACTATTTCCACTTATAAAGAAATAAAAAATAAAGAAACTATTTTCACTTGCAATAATTCAAAGAAGTATAATATAATTAATAATACTCGGTTCATATTTTACTTGGGTTGAATTTAAGTCCAATTACTGTATTATATTTTTTGATTGATTATAAATTTTGCTATTTTATACATAATCATTAAAAAATTATTTACCACTAATAATACTCGAAGGATCCTAGAGAGTTAACATAGAGGACCCTCTTCACATGAATTCACGTGCTCATAGTTAATAAATTGTAATTAACAATTAATTAGTAGCTTAACTTTACTACAACATTCCAACATTAATTAAAGTCACAAGGTGATGCATGGACCCTTCATTTGTTCAATAATTACTTAATGTTCTATATTAAAATATATAACCTTGATTACAAGACCAATAAAACAAAATGATTCCTCCTGTTCACATCGTATTAGCTTTCCAAGGGTAGGCATGGTACCAGCTCCATTATCGACAACTTAGCTTTCTTTGACAGTAATTTATAAGAGGCTAGGCTAATTAATTAATTAATTAACTAATTAATTAATTAATTAAGACCAGCATCATCTTGAAAGTGAATCCACTAATGTTGGTAGACCACACATTGCAGTGGATTCTATTAGTGTGTGAAAGAAAAAAAACTCAAAGGTGGGGACTGCAACACAAATCATCGACCACCAAGTGAAATTTCAAGAATGGTTAATTTGTCGCTTAAGAATTTCAACTCCATTTTAATGGTGAGATTCAATTCAACAACTCGATGCGTTTTTTATGGAGTACACATCATAATACATCATCTTCGATTGAATAAACTTTAATTTAACCTAATTAAATTAAACACGCACCCCCTTCTTTTTGGGCCAAAACCTTTTGGTTAACCTAATTCTTTTTTAAACCAATCAATGTCATATATAATACTGCCTCTTGAGTGTCAAAATGCACCTTATTAGTTGAACTAGGCGTATATAAATGTTGGCTAGGGTTAAGAGTCAACAGAACCAGAAAACCCTAATTTTTCTACAGTTTCTCATGTGTAAGTTGGCAGTTTCAATTTAAAAAGCTCAAGAAATCTTTAATTAGTCCACTCGTACTTAAATATTAATATTATTATTAATAATATCACTAAAATTGTCCTAGACGTATTAATATATATTAGTATTAATAATATTACATAATATTAATATTAATATGTTAAAATTGTCCTAGACGCTACAAGTTGTAGTGACATGTCTCTTTTTAATTGTCTCAACCACTACAACTATATATATATATATATATATATATATATATATAATTCACTCACTTTTTATCTGGAATTATCATAATTTATTATCCAAAATGCTAGTTCCAGATTGGCTAATGTATATTTTTATGCTGATTCTTCAAGGAGTAAAATAAAATTTTCACTCTTAATTAAAAATACGTAATTTATTTTAGGTAAAGTTTCAATGATTATACATTAGTTTGTCTTTCTTCATTTCTTTTTTCTGAAAGTAGACCCCTAGCACTTATAAAATGATTATAGGTAAAAGGGCATAGCCCAATTATATTAATTAAGCTAAACCGACAATTTTATAAATTCCATATTAGGAATATATTGGCACTAGGTAATATATAGAACAACACTACTAAATTAACCTTTTTCCGTGAACAATGTTTGAGATGATGATAATAATAATAATTGTGCTAGTGTTAAACAATTAATTAATTACCCAGTCAATTGCTTTTAACACCTGAAGAATCACTTTGTAATTCTTTTCTTAATTTTTAATTTAACTAAAGATAAGAAAGATATTAGAATAAGAAAAGGAGGTTTTTAATTAAGTATAATTTAAGTGATAGAGTTACTTAATTAAGTCATGGTTTACAACTTTCACATAAATATATATTAATTGAGCAAAATGTGTAGGTACGTGATAATTAGTTTATTTTTTTTCTAAAAAAATATGTTATGAGTTATAATTATAAGATAGAGTAAAAATCATAAACTATTTCTTTTATGGATATTTTAAATTATTGTATGACAATTAATGTATTACAATCATATATAGGGTAGTATTAAACAATTTAGTGGTGTAACATATATGGATTATTGAATATATATATATATATATATATATATATATATATATATATATATATATATATATATATATATATGATGCAGATCAAGTCATACCCTTAACTTACTCACGTACTTACTTTCCCCCTTTTAAGCGGATGATTTGATTAAATACAATGAGTAAATATATACTTTTAACGACAGACAACATACATATAGTCATTAAAAAGTATGATTTACGACAGTATTATATATCAAACCGCCATCTTAAAAGGGGATAACTACGGATGAAATAAGATAAGAGTATATCTTGACTTTCTTCTCTCTCTCTCTCTCTATATATATATATATATATATATATATGTGTGTGTGTGTGTGTGTGTGTGTGGGGAGAATTCTTGATAGATCTCCTTTTTGTGTTTTATTTTATTTTATTTGATAGCATTTTACTCCTCTTCTATCTATCCATACGTCTTAAGGTTATGTCACAAATCTCATTTTTTTTATGTCTATAAATTTAATTTTATTACAATTTCTTTCTCTTTATCAATCTATCTATCCAGCGAGCTATTTTTAGCTTATGTTTCGATTTTTAGTAATTAGGAATCACAACGATCTTAGAGAGAGATTCGATCGGGTTTCCTCAATTTTGAAGAGAAGTTGTTATTTTTCTGTTTGAATAAGTCTTAGATAAGTCCTAGTCTTTAGGATAATTGGTTAGTGTTTCCTAATTTTTCTAGTTGCAGTCATCACGTTGAGTAGTTGAGAACGTGTGCTATTTCATCTCATTCTGTTAAGTTTGTAAAAGGCTATTTATAAGCCTAAGATTGTTCGATAAAAGTAAGTCATTTCCAAATCATTAAGTATTGTTTATTTTGTATCTCTATTCTTAACATTACGGTATCGAGCCCCCCCATTTGGGCTTGACAAAAATCAAAGCGATCTTTGACGTTCTTGCGGCGAGAGAAGATGACTCTGAAGGGAGTTTTGTCTGACCATCCATTCCTCGCTTTGATGGTCACTATGACCATTGGAGCATGTTGATGGAGAATTTCCTGCGATCTAAGGAATTATGGGGGCTTGGTGGAGTGTGGCTATGAGGAGCCAACAAGTGGATCGGTCTTGACGAAGCCTGATGGAAGAAGAGGCTAAGAATTGAAACCGAAAGATCTGAAAGTGAAAACTTTCTTTTTTTGGCTATAGATCGGACGATATTGGAAACCATTCTTGTGAAAAAAACTTCGAACAAATTTGGTAGTCTATGAAGAAGAAGTTTGAAGGGAGTCTTTAGGGTCGAGAAGTCACATTTACAAGCTCTTGCGAGACTTTGAAATCTTAGAATTGAAGATTGGAGAAGGAGTCTCTGAGTACTTTTCAAGAGTGTTGTCGATGGCCAACAAGATGAGAACATATAGGGAACAGATCTGAAGATGTCACGGTGGTGGAAAAAATTCTCGGATCATTTTGGTGAAGTTCAATTATGTTGTTTGCTCGATTGAGGAGTCCAAAGACATCGATCAACTTTCCATTGATGAGTTGCAGAGCTCTCTGATTGTTCATGAACAAAAATTCCAGTGACATATAGGAGAAGAACAAGCACTCAAGATCAGTTGTGAAGACAGATTTGGTGCAAGAGGGGCCAGGGTCGAGGTCTTTACAAAGCGAGAGGAAGAGGGAGGCGCCACCCTGATAAAACAACATGGAATGCTTGAAGTGCCACAACCTTGGACACTTTCAATCTGAATGTCCAAAGCCCCAGGATAAGGAAGCCAACTATCTTTGAACTAGGAGAAGAAGAAAAGATGTTTTCTCATATCGTATGTGGAGATGGCCAGGTTTCGAAAGGGAGATGTCTGGTTCTTAGACTCTGGATGTAGCAACCACATGTGTGGTGACAAGAGTTTGTTCGTTGATCTGAATGAGGACTTCAGGCAGAAGGTAAAGCTGGGAAATAACACAAGGATGGATGTGTTAGGAAAAGGCAATGTGAGATTGAAAGTAAGTGGCTTTACACATGTTATTAGTGAAGTATTTTTTGTACCTGAACTAAAAAACAATCTGTTGAGCATTGGTCAATTACAAGAAAAGGGATTGGCGATTCTCATCCAACATGGAATGCTCAAGATTTATCATCCAGAGAAAGGGCTCATCGGATGTTAGCAAATCGGATGTTTGTGTTCTTTGGGAACATCAACATCACGAAACCGACTTGCCTCTACACCTCCACACGGATATGGCACATTTATGGCATTGTCGTTATGGACATTTGAGCTTACAGGGGTTGAGGATTCTTGATTTAAGAAGATGGTACATGGGTTACCACAGATTCGGGACTCCAACAACGATGTGTGTGCAAGCTGCATGATTGGAAAACAACACGAGAGATCTAATCCCAAAGAAGAAGCAATTGGAGGCCCACGGAAAAGCTTGACATTTCATGCGCAGATCTCTGCGGACCAATCTCTCCCATCTCTAATAGTAAAAGAGGTACATTATATGCTTTATTGACGACTTTACTAAAAAAGCATGGACTTATTTTTTAGTGGAGAAATCTGAAGCATTAAACATGTTCAAACGTTTTAAGAGTTGTGTTGAGAAAGAAGTAGGAAGATATATTAAATGTTTGAGAACAGATCGAGGAGGAGAATTCACATCACTTGAGTTCAATGAGTTCTGCACAGAGCATGGCATCAAGAGGCAATTGACTGCAGCGTATACTCCACAGCAGAACGGAGTAGCGGAAAGGAAAAATCGAACTGTGATGAACATGGTTCGATGTATGCTCTCTAAAAGGAGGATTAGAAGACTTTACGGCTTTGGCGGCGACAATACATGTTACGAATCGGTCAATACATTGGTTGTGAAGAATCGAAACACTTGAGGAAAATTTGGAGTGGAAGCAGACCCTCGGTTGAGTACTTTAGAGTTTTCGGATGTGTGGCGCATGTACATGTTCCTGATGTGAAAAGAAAAAAACTAGATACAAAGAGCCTTGCTTGTGTGTTATTGGGAGTAAGTGAAGAGTCTAAGGCATTTAGACTCTATGATCCAATTACAAGAAAGATTGTAGTTAGCAGAGATGTAGTATTTGAGGAAGATAAGTCTTGGAGCTGGGATAACAGTTATGAAGAGCACATAATGGCTGATTTGGAATGGGATGATAAAGAAGATAATGATGTAGTGAGCGCGAGGAATGAGGGAAGCGATGAGTGAGGAAAAAGAAAGAGTCATTTGAGCCTTAGTAGTCCTCAAAATGGTGAAAATGGAGGAAAATCATCTAGTTACGAAGAAGGAAAAAGCAGAGGGCCTCCAAGGTGGATGAGAGATTATGTAACTGGGGAAGGACTTTCGGAGGAGTCGGAAGAAGAAGATGCAAATGTCAATTTGGCTTTGTTTGCTTTAGCAGATCCAGTGTATTTTGAGGAGGCAGTGAAGCGTGACAAATGGAGGACAACGACTATGGACATGGAGATCACGGCTATAAAGAGAACAACACATGGGAACTCACTGATCTTCCTAAAGGTGCAAAGAAGATTGGAGTGAAGTGGGTTTATAAAACCAAACTCAAGGAGAATGGAGAAGTGGACAAGTTAAAGGCTCGTTTGGTGGCAAAGGGGTATATGCAAAAGCAAGGGATAGACTACACAGAAGTATTTGCACCAGTTACGAGAATGGAAACAGTGAGAATGATTGTGGCTCTAGCAGCTCAAAAAGGGTGGACTCTTTATCAACTTGATGTTAAATCTGTCTTTTTGTATGGGGAACTTAATGAAGAAGTGTATGTGGAAGCGGTAGAAGGGTTATGAAATTTGAGAAGCAGTCCTCGAAAAGTTTCTGAGTTGAAGAAAGCCTATATGGTGAAACAAGCTCCACGAGCTTGGTTCGATCGTGTTAACACATTTCATAAATGAAGGGTTAGAAATGCTATAGTGAGCATACTTTGTTCATTAAGACAAATAAGGGAGGTAAGATTCTCATTGTCGGTTTATATGTTGATGATTTAATATTTCTTGGCAATGATGAATTGATGTTCTTGAGTTTAAGAATTCCATGTTGAGGAGTTTGATATGGTGATTTGGGGAAAATGAGATTTTTCTTGGCATAGAAGTTTTACAAAGGTCAGATGGTATCTACATTTGTCAGAGGAAGTATGCTTTGGAGGTGTTGAAGAGGTTTAGGATGGAAAAAAGCAAATCAGTTCATAATCCCATTGTTCCAGGTTGTAAGCTTTTTAAAGATGAAAATGGGGTTCGTGTTGATGAGACTTTGTTTAAGCGGATGGTGGGATGTCTCATGTATTACTTATTTCTGAGGCCGGTTGATGTTTGCGATAAAGCTTGATTAAGCGGTACATGGCCAAACCAATTGAGTTGCATTTGATGGCGACGAGAGGATCTTGAGGTACTTGAAAGGAACTATTGGACTTGGAGTTTTTACAAGAAGGGAGGATGTGAAGATCTGGTTGGATATCTTGATCTGGTTGGATATCTGAGATAGTGACTATCAGGAGATATATAAGACGGAAAAAATTACATCGGGCTATGTTTTCATGTTGGGATCTCTGAGCTGTTGCACGGTCCTCAAGAAAGCAACCTATAGTCACACTTTCGACCACGAAGCGAGTTTGTGGGCTGCGCATTTGCTTGTCTTCAAATCAAAATTTTGTTTGGATGAAGAGAATAATTGAGAAGTTGAGTCGGAAGAAAGTAAGTGTCTTATAATTCTTTGCGATAACAGTTCCACAATTAAGTTGTCAAAAAATCACATGTTACATGGTGAAGGAAACACATTGATGTGCGTTTTCATTTTCTTCGTGACCTCACACGAGAAGGAGTAGTTGAATTGGTTTATTGTGGAACACAAGATCGGTTGCATTTGTGATGAGGTTTCACACGATGCATTTCGGAGTCTATCAGATGGGAGTCTGAATTCTGAATTAAACTAGTTGTAGTTAGTAACTAGTTTAAGGGAGGGAATGAAGAGAAGTTGTTGTTTTTCTGTTTGAATAAGTCTTAGATAAGTCCTAGTCTTTAGGATACTTGGTTAGTGTTTCCTAATTTTTCTAGTTGCAGTCATCACGTTGAGTAGTTGAGAACGTGTGCTATTTCATCTCATTTTGTTAAGTTTGTAAAAGGCTATTTATAAGCCTAAGATTGTTCAATAAAAGTAAGTCATTTTCCAGATCTGTCAAGTATTGTTTATTTTGTATCTCTATTCTTAACAAATTTACCAAGCTGAGTTAATGGTCTGCAATGTAGATTTCAGGGGACTTCGGGGTTGGTTGTTTACATCTGAATGAGTTTGAATTTGACTGAGTAAGTTATTCAGATGGTTTGTTTTATAATTTTTAAATTCTGAATGTGTCTTAAAGATTCATTCAGAAAATCATGGCTGAATCAGTAAGAAGTATTATTAAATAATATTTTTATATACATACCCTCATAGATAATAAAAAATTACATTTAATTTTCATCTTTTTTACTATTGTAAATAAATTTGGTTGTTTACAAATTATTTTTAAAAAAAAATCTGTAACAAATTGAAAAATAATCAATTTAATAAATATTGTTGTAGTATATATTTTGTTTTGGTTTTATTAACTAATAGAATATTATTAAAAAATTAGTGTTTATTCTTAAAATTATATTACTAATAGTATATTTTATCAAAATTATTCACAAGTTTAATTTTAATTTTCTTAAATAACATATTTTATTTATAATTATATAATAAATTTGTTTATAATAATTAAAAAATTAAAATAAAAAATACACATATTCAGATATTTTAAATAAATATTAATCAATTAATTAGATGAATAGGGGCCGACATTTTCATTGACAGTACAGATTAATTAGATGCCACGATGATGTCATCACGTGTCATCTTCTGAAACATAATTTGCCTGGTGTCCCTACGAATCGGCACTTGGCACTTCTGTCTCTTCCAGTCTTCCGTTAAATTTGGGAGGAAATTTTATATTTTAAAACTTAAATATAAAATTTATCGACAAAAATATGTCAACTTTATTACAATTAGTATAGCGACAAATATATTTAAATTTATTATTTATGTTCCCAATGAATATAATTATCGTGACTCCTGTTTAATTTCTTGAGAGTTTACGGGGTAAAACAATCCGACAAAAATAAGACATTATCATAAAAAACTTTGATTAAAAGTTATCAATTTTCGTTGCGAGTAAATATATAACTTAATTACTTATATATATATATATATATATATATATATATATATATATATATATATATCTGCGGATCCAGTCCAGACGTCCTGAATTTGGAGTAAAAGACGAATCAATTTTATTTTTTTTTGCTTTTTTTTTTAAAATAATTAAAAAAAATAATTAATATTTTATAGAACTGAAATTTTTTAATAATACAATATTTTGGTGGTGATTTGAATACCTATACCAAAATTGGTGGCACAGACTGTACCACCATATTTTGTTATACGTACCCAAATCACCCCCAAAATACTTTATTATGAAAAAATTTTTAATTCCATAAAATATTAAATATTTTTTTGTTGTTTTAAAAAAAGTAAAAAAAAAAAGTCCTGACGGATAAAATTCGAGGGCGTCACGGACTAGAATCGGACTTATATACATGTGGCCCCAAAATTAGGTATACATCACCCATCTTGGGTGCATGAGATACGTGGTACAAATTCAAATACAACTTACTAATACAACTGCTGTGTATGCAATACGACAAAACATAAAATCGTGAGTTTGAATACAAATATTGTCTCTTAGAGATTATACAAACTCAAAAGGAGTCCTCATTACAATTATTATCACACTATTTTACGAGAATAGTGAGGACTACTAATGTTATCCTCTCGGACCATTACTCTCGTTCCCCGACTCATCTCGGCTATATTCTCATTTCACAGAAGAGAACGGTGAAAGAAAAGGTGAGCTCAACTAGCCCAAAGATGAAATATTATGACCGAGATAATGCGAATAAATTATCATTAGCCTTCAACGTGTTAAGCGATAAAATATTAAATTGATAAAATATAATAAACATCAAGTTTAAAATCTACTATCTTTTATGATTTAAAAGATCCATTAAAAAGACTCATCCATCACCATCGAATCACCCTACTGACCAAGGATATTCTTTAGTATCCGACCACAATTATTCATGCACTTTCTGGGCCAAGAATATTTGTGTATTCATTAATGGTCATGATCATGCCAACAATTGTCCATCGATGCACTCTGACAAATGAGGACTTTTACCACATCATTTGTAACATTACGGTCATGATTACACCAATAATCCTCGGTCATAATCATACCAAATCCATCTATGCACTACTGAATACCACAGATGACTTTCAAAAATATAAATAAGAGGATGATGACAATGATATAAGAATTCAATAAAACAAGTTCAAAATTATTTTATCCGAGAATTATTAACGTCCAAATTGTCAACACGATCTTTGTTTTGTGGTGTAAAATTCAAGAATGCTCATAAGAATATTTCCATGAAAAGATCTTTGGATGAAGCCTTGAAAATATCAGGATATTCCACTAATTTCATGGAGTATGAAGTCAAAGTTTTATCCAACCGAGTATAATAAAGAATGGAATAACAAAAGAAATCACCATGCATGCGATAGGCCTTGCAGCGAGGTTATTCCAACAGAATAATAAATAACGGAACCGAGTCATGTGAAATTCACAATCAAGCGGGATGTTCCAACAGAATAATAAATAACGGAACCGTCGGGTGAAATTCACATTGACGGGATGTTCCAAATGAATAATAAATACGGAATAATAAAAAATAGAACCGTGTCCGGTGTATATATAGACGAGACGGGATATTCAACCGAGAATAATAAAGACGGAATAATAAAAAATGGAACCGGTCCGGTGTAAAACACACGACGGGATGTTCCAATGAATAATAATAGAAGAATGTCACCAAGTATAGGGTAAATGCAGTATCTGAGTTATTCCAATGAAATAATAAGCAATGGAATAACAACAGTTCTCTTCATGAAATAAGAAAGAATAACACCCCTTTACAGTACAATAAATAATACTCCTACCTTAGAAGAACTAGATATAAGTGAAGTAGCGAATACTCTTCTTCTTTCTCTCTTATTCTCTATACTTTCTCTCTATATAAACTTGAGCATTAAGTGAAAAATAATGAAGCCCTAGCCTCTATTTATAGAAGATTTATTACTATTTACGAAAGTATTTACTATTTACGAAGGTAATTACTATTGACGAAGGTAATTACTATTGACGAAGGTAATTACTATTTACGAAGGTAATTACTATTTACGAAGGTAATTAATATTTACGAAAGTAATTACTATTTATGAAAGAGACTCTTAGATGATGACATATGGCCCCCCATAAATAATTAAACTTACCACAAACGTCTAATAATAGACTCTTTATATACATCAAGGATTGAATAAAAATTACCAGAAATCATTTTATTTTTTAATCAACACATATTTAATCTTTCAACAATTATTAATCATTTATAACTTGTTGTCTCAATTATTGTTTAAATAATATAACATATTATCTGAGATGATCTTGTGACAATAATTGAATCAATAATATAAGAGATATGATCACGAAATTCTTTGTAGCAATAATTGAGTATAAATTTGAGTGACTTCTCACGTAAGCATCAATAATCAATACTGGTGTGTCTTCTATGCAACCACGCCATATCTTGTACTTTTACTACTGAAAGTAGTTCAACAGTTTTAACGGTAACACCTCCGCCAGTTATTTTCATAAAGTATTTTTGTCGTTTTCTCGATCCGAAATGATAATTCCGTTAATAGGGTCCACCAATGATTGTCTTGGTCGTCTGAATATTCCCCGACAAAAAGAATATTCCCGACCAAACGAATATTTTATAACAACTTGCGTTCTTTGCAAAATTTATAAATATTACCCACAACTATAATATTATATCAAATCCACACCATAATTTTAAAAAAATATTTCGAGAAAATTAAATCTTTATTCATAAAATCTGGGGTCTCACAACCTCCCCTTCTTATGAAATTTTGCCCTCGAAATTAGGGTACGTACCTGGTATGTCGAAGAGGTAAGGATACCTTGATTTCATTTCAGATTCTAACTCCCAAGTCATTTCCTCAACATCGTGGTTTCTCCACAAAACCTTGACTTGAGGTATAACTTTTGAGCGTAGAATATGTTCCTTCTTATCCAAGATTTGAACAGGAACCTCTTCATACGTCAAATCTTCCGCTATTTCGTCCGGTTCTAACTCAATAATGTGGTTCGGGTCTTTCACATATTTACGTAACATGGATATGTGAAAAACGTTATGAACACGAGACATACTTGACGGTAAAACGAGTCTATAGGCCACAGTTCCTACTCGATCGAGGATTAAAAATGGACCGATGAATCGAGGATTCAGTTTTCCTCTCTTTTCAAATCTTGTAACTCCTTTCCATGGAGTAACACGTAACAACACATGATCTCTTATATCGAATTCCACGTCTTTTCGATGAAGATCAGCATAACTCTTTTGTCGATTTTGTGAGATTTTTTATCGTTGTCGGATCGTTTGAATCTTTTACGTAGTCATATACGTACCACTCTCGGTTCCAACAACGTTGCTTCACCCACCTCATCCCAAAGATATCTTTGAGAACGACACTTTCTTCCATACAACGCCTTGAATGGAGCCATGCCATACTTAACGATAAGCTGTTGTTGTAGGAAAACTCCACCAATGGTAAGAACTTGTCCCAACTTCCTTGAAATCAAGGACACGGAGTCTTAATAGATCTTGAGTTTGAATAGTCCTCTCCATTGTCCCGTCCGTCTCGAGGATGATATGCCGAAAGCTAAATCGTAAAATCTGTGCCCATAGCTTTTTGCAAACTAATCCAAAATCGTGAAGTGAATCTTGGGTCTCGATCGAAACTATGGATACCGCATACCATGCGATCTTACAATCTCGTTTATGTACATATACGAGCAAGACGTTCAAGTGTATAAGTTTCTCGTATCGGTAAGAAATGAGCATACTTGGTCAATCTATCAACAATGACCTAAATCGCATCTATGCCTTGAGAAACCTTAGGAAGGCCGAATGCTTGAAATCCATGGTAATGTGCTCCCACTTCCATTCTGGAATTTCAAGTGGTTGCAATGGACCTTTTGGTAATTGATGCTCCGCTTTAACTTTCGTTGACAAGTTAGACACCTTGAGATAAGCAGTATGTTATCTCTCTCTTCATATTGCTCCACCAAAATGTATGGCGAATATCATGATACATTTGGTACTCCCGAGATGGATTACAAACGGTGTGTTTGTGCGCCTCATCATGATTTTATACTTTAAATCGGTCGTTAGGAACACAAAGTCCGGAGTTGACTCAAAGTATTCCTTCTTCATCGATTATTGCTTCGGCGTATAGCACCTTCTTGCACTTTTATTCCTCATACGCATCGGCTCCAGTGCGTAGCTTGGCGACTTTAACTTTTATCGATTAAAGTCGGTTCTACTCGTATATTACGCCATCGTCACATGCGTCACCTGAGGTCTTTAACTCTATCTCCATCCTTTGCAAGTCACACAAAATGGGCCCTTGCGTTGACAATATCGCACTTTCGTGCTTGCGTATGATCTTCTACTCAATCGTCGGCTACCACGTTTGCTTTTCCAGGATGGTATTGGATGGTATGATCGTAATCTTCAACAAATTTCGAGCCAACGTCTTTGGCACGTATTACGTTCGTTTTAGGTGAAAAAAATATTTGAGGGTTTAAGAAATGGGTTTTGTATTGGGGTCAATACAAAAGTCGATTTCACGCCTAGGGTAAAGCTAAGAAGTCTTCAAGAATCGTCGGAAAATTTATTAACACTAGAAATATCATTCAAATTGTGACCCTCATCCAAGACTTGGATAACACTTCACATTGATACTATCAACTTGCCATCGCCATTCACAATGTTGCCTACAGAAAGTTTGGCTTTGGTGCATTCCACACAAGAAAGTCAACAACGAAAGGATCGGGGCTCTTTATTTATAGCTTGATATGACAATGATTGACTTTAGTGGTTTAGTTACTTTGAATTCGCATAACAGGTTGGTTAGGAGTATGAAAGCTAACAATCATACGAAAAGCATGATGAGTAGTTAGCCAATCAATCCTTAAAATCACGTCAAATGCAAGTACTTTCAATGAAATAAGATCGACAGGTAATGTAAGGGTACCGATTTGAACCAAACAAGACTTACAAACAGTGGATGTAATGAAGGTTTCTCCCAATGGAGTTTCCACAGATAAGTCAAAGTCTAATTTCTCCTGGAGTCAAATTTAATCGATGAACGCAAGAGTAGGAGAAATAAAAGAATGGGTAATCCCGGTATCAAATAAAGTATAGACTTCGTTAGAGTTTATGATAAGCTTACCGTGTGATGACCTCATTCGGGTTCCTTGCTTTCGGGAGGTCACAACAAACGCTCTCCTTACACTACCTGACTTTGACCTTTTCGGGACGACCTTTGGTGCCTCCATCCTAGTTTGAATTTGTCTTTGGTGAGCGACAAAATCGAGCTAAGTGACCTTCTCTTCCACAATTATAACATGCTTTTTTGGTAGGCATCGCGCAATTTGGACCGATGTATCCTCCCTTCAGCATTTGAAGCATATGATAGGTGGTCTTTCTCCTTCCTTAACAACGGTCTTTGGTCTTTGACGTCTTTCCATCATTGTTGAATCTCCTTTTCTTGAAATGTCCATTCTTATTGTTTTGGCCTGATTACCACCAAGTGGTTACCATTTCGCCTTTTTGATTCCCTCCACGCTTGTTGTCACCGCTTGATGACTCTCTCGTTGGTATTATAATTTTTGTTAAATTTCTTTCTCTTTTAGTTGCGTTGACTCGTTATCGCTCCACTAATCGAGCCCTATTTACAACATCTGAATAATACAAACACAATTTATGAGAAATAAGATGTTGGCGTATCTCGCTTTCAAACCTCTTAAAAACATTCGCGCCATTCTCTTTCATTATCCACCAAGTGGGGCCTGAACCGGATAACTCATGCAAATTTTGCCTTCGTATTGCGACACGGTCATATTGTTTTGTTCCAACTTGATAAATTCCACCTCCTTCATGTGGCGAATACTTTCGGGAAAGTATTTGTCATTGAACAACTCTTGGAACTTCTCCCAAGACATCTTTAGTGCGGCAGGTTGAGTACGCTTTATCGATTCCCACCAATAATTCGCTTCTCTCCATGACATAAAAGGCGTGAAGGGAACCTTTTGCTCCTCAGAGCATCCCAAGACATCAAATATCTTGGTGATCTGCTTTATCCATGTTTCAGCTATAAGTGGTTTGGGCTCTCCCTTAAACTCCGGTGGTCCCAGCTCCTTGAACTGTTTAGCGGTGACCGCCCGAGAGTTTCCAGTATTTCCCCCAACGTTCTGGGCGGGAGCCGCTCTCGCCTGCTTTGTTGTATGAATTGCATAAAGCCTCTGAACATTTGATCATTCATCATTTGGTCAGTGTTGTTGTTTGCATGAGGATTGTCGCCTTCCTGATGCACATTATCCTGGTTATTGATATGTGGTGAATCAACGGTGCGCTTTGTGCTCATTCTATATTCTCAACATTCTCGGATGTCATTTTCGAGATCTTCGCCACAAAATAAAAGGTTAATTAACATGTAACATATTATCCCTATATTACGTGAGCCAATAAAATAGCACATAAACTTAGGTAGGTCATACTACGAAGAATTCCCGTCTCTCCCTCCTAGTACTATTCTCACATCTTAGCCGGGATCATATCCTAAAGCTTTGATACTGTTATGGCGCCCCCAAAATTAGGTATACATCACCCATCTTGGGTCGCCAGATACATGGTACGTAATTCAAATACAACTTACTAATACAACTGTAATTATACAATCGACAAAACATAAACCGTGAGTTTGAATACAAATATTGTCTACTAGAGATTATACAAACTCAAAAGGAGTCCTCATTACAATTATTATCACACTATTTCACGAGAATAGTGAGGACTACTAATGCTATCCTCTCGGACCATTACTCCGTTCCCCAACTCGTCCCAAAATTATATTCTCATTTCACGAGAAAACGGTGAAAGAAAGGGTGAGCTCAACTAGCCCGATAAAAATATTATGACTAAGATAATGCGAGAATAAATTATCATTAGCCTTCAACAAGATGTTAAACCGATAAAATATAATAAACATCAAGTTTAATCTGCGGTGAACCAAAGAATCCATTAAAAGAGTCAAGTAGAAAATAAAATCTACTATCTTTTATGATTTAAAAGGTTTTTTCAATAAGCTGTTATAAATTTGAGACTCGACAATAAATATTCCACATCATCGAATCACCCTGCAGCTACTGCCAAGGATATTCTTTAGTATCACGACCACAATTATTCATGCCTTCTACGGGCTAAGAATATTTGTGTATTCATTAATGGTCATGATCATGCCAACAATTTGTCCATCAATGCACTACTGACGAATGAGGATTTTTTTTTACATCATTTGTAACATTACGGTCATGATTACACTTAAATAATCCACAGTCATAATCATACCAAGTCCATCTATGCACTACGAGCCACGAGATGACTTTCAAAAATATAAATAAGAGGATGATGACAATGATATAAGAATTCAATAAAACAAGTTCAAAATTATTTTATCCGAGAATTATTAACGTCCAAATTGTCGACACGATCTTTGTTTTGTGGTGTAAAATTCAAGAATGCTCATAAGAATATTTTCATGAAAAGATATCTTTGGATGAAGCGCAAATATCAAGGATATTCCACTAATTTCATGGAGTCTGAAGTCAAAGTTTTATCCAACCGAGTATAATAAAGAATGGAATAACAAAAGAAATCACCATGCATGCGATAGGCCGCGCGCAGCGTTATTATTCAATGAATAATAAATAACGGAACGGGTCGTATGAAATTCACAAGCGGGATGTTCCAACGAGAATAATAAATAACGGAACCAAACGGTGAAATTCACGCAAGTGGATGTTCCAACAAATAATAAATACTGAATAATAAAAATAGAACCGAATCCCATACAGATATAGCATGAACGAGATATTAAATGAGAATAATAAAGACGAAATAATAAAAAAATGGAACCGGTCCTTGTAAAACACACGACGGGATGTTCCAACAGAATAATAGAAGAATGTCACCAAGTATAGGGTAAACCGCGTATACAGGTTATTCCAACAGAATAATAAGCAATGGAATAACAACAGTTCTCTTCATGAATAAGAAAGAATAACACCCCTTACGGGTACAATAAATAATACTCCCTACCTTAGAAGAACTGGATATAAGTGAAGTAGCAGAATACTCTTCTTCTTTCTCTCTTATTCTCTATACTTTCTCTCTCTATAGCTTGAACGAATTCGTGAAAAATAATGAAGCCCTAGGCCTCTATTTATAGAAGATTTATTACTATTTACTTAAAGTATTTACTATTTACGAAGGTAATTACTATTGACGAAGGTAATTACTATTGATGTAATTACTATTTACTGAAGGTAATTACTATTTACGAAGGTAATTAATATTTACGAAAAGTAATTACTATTTATGAAAGAGACTTTAGATGATGACATATATAATTAAACTTACCACAAACGTCTAATAATAGACTCTTTATATACATCAAGGATTGAATAAAATTACGAAATCATTTTATTTTTAATCAACATATATTTAATCTTTCAACAATTATTAATCATTTATAACTTGTTGTCTCAATTATTGTTTAAATAATATAACATATTATCTGAGATGATCTTGTGACAATAATTGAATCAATAATATAAGAGATATGATCGCGAAATTCTTCATAGCAATAATTGAGTATAAATTGAGTGACTTCTCACGTAAGCATCAATAATCAATACTGAGTGTCTTACTTATGCAACCACAGCGTATTCTTGTACTTTTACTACCGAGTAGTAGTTCAACGGTTTTAACGGTAAACACCTCCGTAGTTATTTTCATAAAAGTATTTTTGTCGTTTTCTCAATCCGAAATAATAATTACATTGTGGGGTCCACCAATGATTGTCTTGTCAAATGAATATTTCCCGAAAAAAAGAATATTCCCAAACCAAACGAATATTTTATAACAACTTGCGTTATTTTACAAAATTTATAAATATTACCCACAACTATAATATTATATCAAATCCACACCATAATTTTAAAAAAAAATATCTCGAGAAAATTAAATCTTTATTCATAAAATCTGGGGTCTTACAATATATATATATATATATATGAAAAAAATATATGTACACAGCTGTGTATTACACAATCAGCTATGACGACTATTTTTTGGACTATAACGACGGTTTCACCTGTCGCCATAGCACCCGTCGTCATAGCCCAAAAAACATGTTGTCATAATCTTACTGTAATACACAGTTGTATATATATATATATAGCCATATATATATATATATATATATATATATATATATATATATATATACACACACACAGAGGAAGGATCAAGTGCATAATCCTTAAGTTGCATAATGCCTTAAGTTGCATAATTTTATCAAAACGACGTAGTTTTGATAAGACGCGGTGGCATTTTTGTAAATACACGGTGGCATGGTATTTACAAAAATACCACCGCGTCCCTCTAAAACTACGTCGTTTTGATAAAATTATGCAATTTAAGGCGTTATGCAACTTAAAGATTATGCACTTGATCCTTTCTATATATATATATATATATATATATATATATATATATAAATTATTACTTTTTGAAAAAATTATTCAATTGTGTCTCCTCATAATAATAATAATCGATATATTTTGTCTTTTATATATATAAGACCCGATACAGTGTATTTACTTCTTTTTTTCCCTTCGATTATGTAGTTTTACGTGTCAAATATTTACAAATTAGTGGTCATTTTTCTTGTTGATGATATGGAAAGTGAAAACATGTGTCTTTTTATTTAATTTGTTCCTTCATACTTTGGGAAAAACTTTGTGTTGAAGACGTACCAACATAAGATAAGTTGAAAATCTCCCACTTCACACTAGTCTTGTTGAATGAGTGTGTAAATTAAGTGATTGTCTTGTTAATGATTGGACTTAAAAATCTTTATTTAGTTGAGTTAAAAGTCAAGAGTTTGATTTCACAGACAAAATAAACACGTATTAATTTATATTTGCGCTTAAAATTGTGGGCGGCTCTAAGTATTTGATATTTATAGTACAATCGAAATGAAAATGGAATGACTCCTTTTTATGAAATAAAAAAATTGTTATAAAATTATATCTAAATTCATAATATAATGGATGTCTAGTAACTCCTATGTCCATTAAATTTTGTAACTCATTGCTCTTTAGTTTTGTAACTTACTAGTGTATTGATGATCTTACTTCTATAAATATGACAATTGTAAAGTGATGGAGAAATATACAAAGATTATGAAAATACTCTCTTTTATCTAATCATCTTGTTTTAGTTATCTTTCATAACATTTCATAATACGTTATCAGCACGATTGCTTCTCAATTTCGTCTTGAAGATATTTAACTGCACATAGTGTATATATATATATATATATATATATATATATATATATATATATATATATATATATATATATACTATGTGCTTATTTGTATGCTCTCATTTTTTAAGTTTAATGTTCATGTCTTTGCAGGCATCATAATGTATAATCTTGCAACAAACAAACAAAATAATGCATACACTCTTATCTTCCACATATACATCTGTATATACATACATATATAATTATACTTATATATATGACTTCCATTATATGAATTAGTACAACAAAGGTATGACTTGTGAATTGGTACAACAACATTTCCAGAAATAAAATTGACTTTTTACTTTCAGCATCTTTTTGTACTCATATGTGCATGTTTTTTATCACATAAGCCACGGTGCACTTGCTCCCATATAAGGTGAACAAAAAGAACAAGAACCACATAATTTGAAAATTTTAAAGCAGATTGAATGTCCACTAGTACATCAAGACTCCATCCATCCATGCAATCATTTATCGAGACATGATCTTTGGCATAACTAAATAATCGGCAATTGAGCCACTTGCGGGAAGTTCAAGATCATAACATAAAAGATACTAGAATTTTTGAAATCGGTTTTGATTACCTCTACCGCTTATTTTATTGCACTAGTTTACATTTAGCTATACTCCTTGAATTGTTGCATCTTCTTTATTTCACCGTTTGCCACGTGTTTTTTTTTAAGTTTTCTAATTTATACAACACAATATTGTTGTTGTAGTTGGTATTTTATTTACTATTGTTGTTTATACCTACCACCTCTCTCTTTGTACCAAATAAAGGTTCATCACAAAACTAGTATTCTCTCTCACACACACACATGGGGACACACGCATAGTTCCAACACCACCATCTCTCATCTATCTAATTTAATCATATAGACTTAGATGAGCATTTAGTCATAGATTATTTACAAATGTGATTTGTTTTAATATTAAAAATATGTTATTATTTGTTTAGTGAACAAACCTAATCATTGGATAACAAAGATGTTTGTCAAATTAATATTTTAAAACTAAGTATTGAATTTGATTGAATGTTTATTCAATATTTAAAATTAAATTTCTAATGATTTTTAATATTTTCTTGTATGAAGTTACAATGACAAATCTTGCCAAACTTGAGTTCGTGGAACTTGATATTACGGGTAAGAATTATTTGTCATGGATCCTTGATGCCGAAATTCATCTTGATGCCATGGGTCTTGGAGACACCATTAAAGATGGTAATGAAACATCTAATCAAAACAAGGCAAAGGCCATGATTTTCTTACGTCATCATCTCCATGAGGAGTTGAAATTATAGTATCTCATAGTAAAAGATCCTCTTATTCTTTGGAAAAATTTGAAAGAAAGATATGACCATCAAAAGACAGTTATTCTCCCAAAAGCTCGTTATGATTGGATACATTTACGATTGCAGGATTTTAAATCAGTAAGTGAATACAATTCTGCAATGTTTAAAATCAGTTCTAAATTGAAATTGTGTGGAGATAATATCACTGATGGAGATATGTTAGAAAAAACATTCTCTACTTTTCATGCCTCGAATGTGCTCCTGCAGCAGCAATATAGAGAACGAGGTTTTAAGAAATATTCTGAACTGATTTCATGTCTCCTTGTGGCTAAACAAAAGAATGAGCTTTTAATGAAAAATCATGAATCGCGACCAACTGGTTCAGCTCCATTCCCTGAAGTAAATGTTACGAGATATAATAATAATTATGGTCGTGGTCGTGGTCGTGGTCGTGGTCGTGGTCGTAATAGAGGTCATGGTCGTGGCCACGGACGAGGAAGTTTTAATTACCGCAACCATGATGCTAAACCTTCAAAGAATGGGGAAAAGCAAGAAAAGGGGATGAATATAAATAACAGAGATACCAAGAAGGAAGAAAACATTTGTTATCGATTGTGGAATGAAAGGACATTGGTCTCATACAATAAATGCTGACCCAAACATCTTGTTGATTTATATCGATCCTCGGTGAAAGGAAAGGAGAAGAACATAGAAATAAATTTTTCTCATCCACATCAAGATAACGATTTATATCTATTTTGATCCTATGGATATGACACACCTTGACGTTATGATTTCTTTACTAATGAGCAAGTTAATATTCCTTGTAATGAAAATAATTGGTTTAGAATTATGTTAGTCCTTTAAGTGTGTTTATTTTATGCTAATGTATTTTCTTTCATGTTAGCTTATTTTGCTTTCTTTATTTAGTGAAGAATTGTGTTATTAAATATATATATATATATAATGAACTTATTATATATTTATTCCTTTTATGAAGAAAACATGGATATGCGTCATGCTATACATGAGCCTAATATCAATGGTGGAGATATATGCTTAGTAGATAGTGCAACGACACATACCATTCTCAGACATAAGCAATATTTTTCAAATATAAGAATGATGAAAGCAAAAACGAATACAATATCAGGTTCAGCAGACTTGATTGAAGGCTCTGGAAGAGCCAATATAATGCTTCCTAGTGGAACAAAATTTATTATTGATAATGCTTTATTTTCCACTAAATCAAGGAGGAATCTACTAAGTTTTAAAGATATACGACTTAACGGGTACTATATTGAGACAGCCAATGAAAATGGTATTGAATATCTTTATATTATATCAAATGTCTCTACTGGAAAACAAATATTGGAAAAATTACCCGTTTTATCTTCAGGTTTGTACTATACAAGTATTAGTACAATTAAAGTCAATCTGATAATGAACCGGAAGTTCAATGAACCAAATAATTTTATTATTTGGCATGACCGGCTTAGGGTCATCCTCGGATCAATAATGATGCGAAGAATTATTGAGAATTCACATGGTCATCCATTGAAGAACCGGAAGATTCTTCAAGTTAAGGAATTCTCATGTCTTTGCTTGTTCTCGAGTAAAATTAGTCATTAGACCATCACCACTAAAATTGGACCGAATCCCCAAGGTTTCTAGAAGCGTATTCAAGGAGATATTTGTGGGCCTATTCACCCACCAAGTGACCATTTGGATATTTTATGGTTTTAATAGATGCATCAACAAGATGGTCACATTTGTGCTTATTATCAACTCATGACTTGGCATTTGCGAGATTACTTGCTCAAATTATTAGATTACGAGCACAATTTCCGGATCAAACAATCAAGATTATTCGCCTTGATAATCTTTGGTGAATTCACATCCCAAACATTTAATGATTATTGTATGTCTCTTGGGATAAATAATGAACATCCTGTTGCCCATGTTCATACTCGTAATGGTCTTCTTTGAATCATTTATTAAACGCCTCCGATTAATTGCAAGACCATTGCTCATGAGAACAAAACTTCTCATCTCTGTTTGGGGAGCACGCTATTTTACATGCAGCAAAGACTTATTCGCATTAGGCCAACATCATATCATAAATTCTCCCCATTACAATTGGTTTTTGGTCATGAGCGGATATTTCCCATCTAAGAATATTTGGTTTATGCGGTATATGTTCTAATTTATCCTCCACAACGCACAAAGATGGGTCCTCAAAGGAGGTCGGAATATATATTGGGTTTGAGTCCCCATCAATAATTAAATATCTTGAACCCTTAACGGTGATTTATTTACGACACGATTTGCGGTCGTTGTCATTTTGATGAGACTATGTTCCCGACATTAGGGGGAGAAATTAAACAGCTGGATAAAGATATTACATGGAATGCATTATCATTATTAAATTTTGATCCTCGTACAAAACAATGTGAACAAGAAGTTCAAAAGATACTTTGTTTGCAAGATATAGCAAATCAGCTACCAAATGCATTCACTGACTCAAAAGGAGTAACCAAATCTCATATACCAGTTGTAAATGCTCCAGCTCGGATTGAAGTCCCAATAGGACAATCCGCAAAAATTATAGCAAATGAGTCTAAGGCACGCCAGAAACGTGGTAGACCAATCGGTTCAAAAGACAAAAATCCTCGGAAAAGAAAAGAAGTAAATAAACAAGTTGGCAATATTGAGGAGGAAAATATTCATGAGGATATAGACATAACTAATCATAAAACCCCAGAAGAGGTTCAGATACCTGAAAATAATAAAAATGATGAGATCTCGATAAGTTATGTCTCTACAAAGAAAAAAATAGAACCGAAGTGAGATAGTTGTTGACAACAGTTTTTCATATAATATATCACTAGATATAATTAATGAAAACGAGGATTCTGAACCTAATTCTGTCGAAGAATGTAGACGCAAAAATGATTGGCCAAAATGGAAAGAAGCAATACAAAGTGCGAATTAAATTCACTTGCAAAAGCGTGAAGTTTTGGACCTGTAGTCCAAACACCCGAAGGAGTTAAGCCAGTTGGATACAAATGGGTCTTTGTGCGAAAAAGAAATGAAAAAATGAAATTGTAAGATATAAAGTACGACTTGTGGCACAAGGATTTTCACAAAGACCTGGCATTGATTATAATAAAACATATTCTCCTGTGGTAGATGCCATAACATTGCGGTATCTTATTAGCCTAGCAACTCATGAAAAATTAGATATGTGCCTAATGGATGTTGTTACAGCCTATTTATATGGGTCAATTGATAATGATGTTTACATGAAAATCCCTGAAGGATTTAAAATGCCTGAAGCATATAATTCAAATCCCCAAAAAATTTACTCAATCAAGTTGCAAAGGTCCCTATATGGGTTAAAGCAATCAGGACGCATGTGGTACAATCGTCTTAGTGAATATTTATTGAAAGAAGGGTATAATAATAACCCTATATGCCCATGTGTTTTTATAAAGAAGTCGGGATCCGATTTTGTTATCATTGCTGTGTATGTTGATGATTTAAATATTATTGGAACTCATGAAGAGATTCCAAAGACAGTGAATTATTTAAAGAAAGAATTTGAGATGAAAGATTTAGGAAAAACAAAATTTTATCTCGGCCGGCAGATCGAGCATTTAGAAGATGAAATTCTCATTCATCAGTCAACTTACACAGAGAAGGTCCTTAAAAGATTTTATATGGATAAAGCTCATCCATTGAGTACCCCAATGGTTGTTAGATCACTTGATGTGAAAAAGGACCCTTTTAGACCTCGTGAGGATAATGAAGAATTACTTGGTCCTGAAGTACCATACCTCGGTCAATTGGTGAATTAATGTATCTTGCTAATAATACACTACACGATATAGCATTTTCTCGTGAATTTGTTAGCAAGATATAGCTCTTCTCTACCCGAGGCATTGGAATGGGGTTAAACATATTTTTCGTTACCTACGAGGAACTATAGATATGGGCTTATTTTATTCAAATAATGATAATCATAAATTAGTTGGATATGCTGATGCATGATATCTATCTGATCCACATAAAGGTCGATCTCAAACATGTTATCTTTTTAAGTGTGGTGATACTGCTATATCATGGAGATCTACAAAGCAAACATTAGTTGCCACTTTATCTAATCATGCTGAAATACTTGCAATCCATGAAGCAAGTCGAGAATGTGTGTGGTTGAGATCAATGACTCAACATATTCGTGAAACATGCGGTTTATCCTCCAGCAGAGGAACTCCAACCACTTTGTATGAAGACAATGTTGCATGTATAACTCAATTAAAAGGAGGATACATCAAAGGAGATAGAACAAAGCACATCTCACCGAAATTCTTTTTCACACATGACCTTGATAAGTGTGGTGACATTGATGTTCAACAAATTCGATCAAAAGATAATCTAGCAGATTTATTCACCAAGGCATTACCAACTGCAACGTTTGAAGGACTGCGTCGCAATATTGGAATGCGACAGCTGAAGGACTTAAGGGTACATTCATGAGGGTGAGCTAATGCGCGCTGCACTCTTTTTTCCTTAACCAAGGTTTTTTCCCATTGGGTTTTTCCTGGTAAGGTTTTTAATGAAAGCGACTTTCAATGCGTATATAAATATACATAGACATCCAAGGGGGAGTGTTATAAAATTATGTCTAGATTCATAATATAATGGATGTCTAGTAACTCCCATGTCCATTGAGTTTTGTAACTCATGGCTCTTTAGTTTTGTAACTTACTAGTGTATTGATGATCTTACTTCTATAAATATGACAATTGTAAAGTGATGGAGGAATATACAAAGATTATGAAAATACTCTCTTTTATCTAATCATCTTGTTTTAGTTATCTTTCATAACATTTCATAATAAAAATAACTATGTTTGATTATTCCATTGATATAGAATGACTATTTTTATTTCTGTCAAATTATGAATTTTATTTATTGGGGATTGTTAACGCTAAGTTTTGTACGCCTGACGAAATCACCAAAATAGTAGGTCAAAATTGCGTTAACGGTTGATTATATTGTTGTGAAATCAAACTCACAAAATACACTCACATAAACATAAACATAGAAATATAAAATATGAATACAAGAATTTAAATATAAATCTAATTAGGAAAAAACCACGGAGAGAGAGAGAAATCCACTATAATAATATGGAGAGTACAAAGTGCTTATTTGTGTCAGATGCTATTGTGTTTTGTATATCTCCTAAACCCTTACTCATTGCTGTATTTATAGTTGTCATGTCCTCTAGAATCCAATCAGGAGTAGAAGTAATTTGTTGAATCACCTTATAATTACAATTAATAGCTGATAGATTCATTCCCAACTTAAACCACATTATCCCACCAAATAAGAAAACACAATCTTACTTTAATAAGGATTCTCCACTAGTGGTGGTGGAAAATGGCTCAAGTACTGACTCCGAGCACACCTTGATCCTACTGAGCAGGACAGTCAAAGCTCTACGGTCAAAGCCTCGAACTGGCCAGTTCGAACAGAACCTAAAAACCAAGAACAGACCACGAATTAATATCTCATATCCGGCCTAGCCTAGCCTTCCAAAAAGACTGGACTGGCCTGGCCTACGGCCTGGTTTGTAGCCTGGACCGGCCTGCCACATAAATCCAGCCTGCGACCAAATCTAGCCCAAAATCTTTAGTTTGGGTTGTACTAGCAAGTCCATTTATAAGGAAATCCTCCTTATACTTACATCCCACTTTCAATGTGGGACTTAACATTTAAAAGATAAACATTGGACTTTAGGATTACTATTATAGAGTGAATTCTTATGTTCAATTCAAGTTCAATTCAATGTGGGACTTTGAAATTATAGATTATGGGTCACTGCAGAATCAATGAATGAAATCAACTTGGGTGGGATTTCTTTAATCCATCTCATGAAGTATTAGAAATACAAAGTTTATAGAATTAATTTGATCGTGGTTATCACCATCATTGGGCTTGCGAATTGGTATTGCTATGGGAAAGTTGTGTAGCGAGCGATGGGAAGAGACAAAGAGATGGGTGGACTTGGTGGCAATCAACCCGATGTTGGTTCTCGGACCATTGTTGCAACCCACTATAAATGCCAAGATTGTTCATATCCTCAAATACCTCATCACCTGCTCACCCAAGACTTACGCCAACTCCGCTGCTACCTTTGTGCTGAGAACTCGCTTCACCGTGGGGAATTCGTCGAAATTCTGGCCAACTCCTTTGTGTGTGTTTTACTTTCTTGTTTTTTCCTTCACTTTTTAAATTAGTGGTGCTACAATTCGGTATCAAGTGTGGAATGGAATCCTTTGGCTTCTTGTTGTGAGGTGTACCAACTTTAGACTTATAAAAAAATTCAATTGGAAAGCTGATTGTTTTGACCCCCATCAATTGAAATTGAGGAGTGGTTTAGAAAAGGAAATAATGGGAATATTATTATCCACTACCACTAAGTTGGACCCATTATTTGCCTATCCAACAACCAATTTTCATCACGAGCCTATAGGAGGACCGAGGACTACACATTACAAACATGAAACACCGCATTATTTGGAAGAAAAAAAAAAAAGTTTGGGTTAAGCACATTTTTTATATCAAATCTCTACCAAAGCACTTCCAAATTTCACCACATTATAGTCATTGTAAATGCAGAGTACAGAGTCCCATTCAGGCACTTGGTAACGTAATCCATCCCTTGTCCCGTATAGTTTAGTTCAATTGCATTTTTGTTTCAAAGTCTCACATAGTCTAGTTTAACATCTCTTGTCCCTACTTTTCTTCTATAAATAGAGGAGAGGTCAAGTCCAAAATTTTGAAGTGCAATGCACTTAAGCTTGTGTTGGGTTTGGCTAAGCAATGCATAAGTCCCACATAGTCTAGTTAAAAAAATTTTTGTCCCGCCTTTCTTTAATAAACAGAGGAGTAGTGAGATAAAAAATTTTAAGTAAAATAAAGTTAAGCCTTTGAAGCTCGGCTGCTGCATTGTGTAGGCCTCAACAGTAGACTTTTTATTCTAAACTGGCTGCCCGCCGCAGCAAAAAGTCAAGCCCTGACTTGGCTTTGGTGAATCTGGCTAAGGCTGGTAAACTTAAAAAGCCGACAGCCAGGCCTTGTGTTAATTACCACTATTCTCCACTGTCAAAATAAACCCAAATAATCACACCCCAATATGGATGGTACATTAGTATTGAATGACTCATTCCAGCCTGAACTGAAATGAATCATTCTAGTTTTCATTCCATTCTTTCGTCAATTTTATTCCTTAATTTAATCCAAACGTAACATTAGTATACATGTGGTTGGATTGGATTCACATTAAAAACAAAAATAAAAAAACAAAAAAACAAAAAAAGTGAAAGCTAGAATTATTATGATTCATCTATAGATTTACTATGTGTTAATGCCTGATTTTGTACGCCTGACGAAATCACCCAAAACAGCAGGCCAAAATAGCGTCAACGATTGATGGAGTAATTGTTGTGAAATCAAACTCACGAAATACACTCGTATAAACATAAATAAAGAAATATAAAGTATGAACACAAGAATTTACGTGGAAACTCAATTGGAAAAAAACCACGGAGAAAGAGAGAGTAATCCACTATAATAATATTGAGAGTACAAGTTGTGTATTTATGTTGTATCTTTTGTGTCCTATCATATTTTGTTCCTCCTCCTCAACCTTAGCTTGTAGCCGTATATATAGAAGTAGCCTCCACCTGCATCCAACTAGGAGAAAGATTCATTATCCCTCCAAATAAGGAAATACAATATTCCTATCTTAATAAGGACTCTCTCATTGTCAAAATAAATATATTACGGGTCAACACCAAATTTAGCCTATTAAATAAATTGGGCTACACCTTGGCTAGACTCAAACAATCACACTCCAACATTGCCCCACAGTCTCTTATTTATAAGGAACTTATAAATGAGAGAGTATACAAATTTATCCCAACAAAATGACCATATTTGCCGAAGATAAAATATCACATTTGAACTCTATATGCCAAACTAAAATTGTTGGCTCCCAATATCACCGCCCCACTTCTCTTGTTCACTCATAAGATAGATAAATAATTTCCCTTATTACTACCGAATATATAAAGAGCCAACTTATACCAACCGAACCAACCTTATCATTATCGAAGAGATAAAGAACCAACCTTATCACAATCGATCGAATGACTTTCTTAATTCATGTACAAAAACTTTAACCGAGACTTATTTAGGAACGTAGGGAGTACATAACGTGAGTAATATTAAATACTTATTCGTATGAATGACTTAATTTGGATGGGCTGCAATGGTAGTTTGGGCCTTTAAATGTCTCAGCCCAGAGCATGTACTCGTTAATACTGTAAGAGAACTTTGATGCATCTATAGAAAACAAAGGACCAACTGAGAATGGGTAATAAAGAGATAGATATAGGTTTCGGCCTGCATATGGTGGTCTTACAAAGATAAAGCTTTACCCATTACAAGACATGGGATAAACATCTAATCTAACTGAAGTAAAGGTTGGACTCTTGGAGAGCAAAGTTGGGCCAAGAATTATGAGACAGTTTTAAAATAATTCCTCAGCTGACAAAGTAAACACTTGTGTCTCCATAATTACTACTTCTACTAAATTCTATTCCTTTGGTAGATTATTTATTTTTCAATTTTGGGTGATGTGCTAGTCATGTGTATTTTACATAAAAAAATTGAAAAAACAAGTAAAAAAAGTTATAGAAAATTAAAAATGTGATTGTTTAATGCTAATCTTATAATTACCCCCTTCATTCAAAAAAAAGAAGAAGAGAAAATCTTATTTGTAAAATTTATTAATATTAAGAATATATTTTAGCAGTCTAATGTGTTCCTGAAAGTAATAAATTTTTAAGTTTACAAGTATAGTGTGATAATAAAACTTTAATGGTGAATTTAAAAGTATTGTGATATTTTATATTAATTACTAACATTAAAAAAATAAATTCTTTTGTGAAACAAAAAAAGAATAGCAATTTGAATTCTTATTCTGAAACTGAGGGATTGATTGATTTTGTAATTTTAGGAGGTTCAAAATTTTCGTCCCATCTCAAATTATGTGATATTAAATAAAAATTTATTATATAGTCAATTATTACAAGAGATAAATAATTGTATTTTATTTTTGTGTATGTTTTTAAATGAAGATATAAATATTAAATATTAATGAGATATCATGTCAAATAAAAAATATAATATTCAAATTTCTTTAAAATTTATAATACGTGTATAATTAGATATGCTGAATGTGTTACGTACGAGCCTGTCCCTCCAATGTATTAAAAATGAAGTTGTGAGAATAAGGTTGTGTTTGATAATTTGGGGAATTAAGATCTGAATGATTATGATGTTTTAATAAATTAGATCATCTGAATAGTTATGAGGTCTGAATCTAAAAAATTATTTGATAACTAAAAAGTAAGTTGTCTCTTAATGACACTATTTTACCATTTAAAAGGGTAAAATTTTATTTAATAATTTTAAATATTCAATTTAATAAAAATGAGTGCATAATATTGTTGAATATATTTATATAAAAAAAATATTATCAAAAAAACTTCATTAAGAGGTACCTCTTAATTATTAAGATTTTATTTTATGTCTTACCGATTAAGAGGCATTCAGAGGTAAAAAAAAATAAAACAAACAACATCATGCCTCTTAGCGAATAAGAGACAGTCCATTAAGAGGCAATCAGATATAAACAAACAGCACCTAAGTATGATGCGATGCGAACCCGATCCATGAATGTGTGCGAGTCTGAATAACAAGTAATACACATTTGAGAGAGATGGGTGCAAATTTTAGAGAGAAAAAAAATGTAATCAAACTTTAAAGAGAGAAAATGTTATAGATTTTAGAGGGAGGAAGTTTAAACAACATTAGAGATAGTGTCTAAAATTTTTTAGAGAGAATTTAAAATTTTTAGGGTGTGTATACAAACTTTTGGAGGGAGAAAGAATGTATAAAAAATTAGAGATGGAAGGTGAAAGAATATAGAAATTAAATATCATAAATAATTTATTTAACGAGACAATAATAATGATAAGCTTGAAATTTAAAATATGGTGACCTATTTTAACCCACGTAATTCATATTAAAAATAGATAATGTGATTTTAATTCTTAGATAAAGCCAAAATTAAATTTTATAGATCAAAATTAACTCATAACTATATTTTGTCAGGCTTAACGTAACCCTGTATTGGTGGGTAAGTTTCACTATTCATTAATGAGAATAATGTAGGTGAGTGACCAAAAAATTATCCAATTTGGGCCGGGCTCTATATATGTAGAGTACCTAAATTGTAAGTACTTTCCAAACGTGGTCCCTTTTGTTTTTGAACTATTACCATCCAAATTAAAATGCATGGTAATTGCTTGGGGAACAATTAATTTGTTAGTAGTATTTTCTTGACCAGACCCAACCTTTGCCCTCATGGACAGTTCGAGCATGCAGTGGGTTTTGGTGTAAAATCAGAATGACCATATATCATGCATGATGTAATGGAAATCATTAATTAGTCTTGATTGACATATATGTATGATGGCTCGAGAATCATAATTAAGTACAATGGCTTATAGCATATCCCATAATCTATATATAGTTTAACTGATATTTTAGAGAAAAGGTCTAACAGAACAGGCAATAAAAATTACAGGAAGAAGAACAAAGTAATTACAACCAATTGCGATATTTCTTAGAGAGTCGTCGAGATTTAATTAAAACATGCAATAATATTCTTTGACAGAACATGAGGAGGGTGCAACTTGCCGAATTCCTAGCTAGTACCCCAAAGTTTATAATCCAAACCAGTGCCCATATGGCATGACAGCCTCGTAGGAAAAAGGGAAGTTAAAAAAAGTCATGATCAAATGTTTCATTCACGAAAGAGCATAGAGGACATACATACATCTAAAAGGGCCATGATTGGAATAGGTCATGGTTATATATATCATTTGTGGGAATTAGTTTCCTCAAGATATATATATATATAGTCAGTCATAGAATGAAGGAGTATCTAGGAATATGATCTTAATTTCTGCCAAACAATGTTGTACCATGGAACAGCTGCAGCTCTGTGCCTAATTCATGAGTCCCAGATCTCTATCAAATGTCAAAATTTTAGGGACCCTTTTGTCAATCCTATAAGTTATATATACAACTGTATTTTTCAAAAATTGCAGAACCCAAACTCAAAAATATTTTTTAAAAAGAAGTGGGGAATTAATTGGTATTCATTCTTTTTGTGGTATTTCATCATATACATACTAATTAAACACCACCCCAAGCCATCATGCATTTATACAATATTAATTGTACGAAAAGAAAGGAATTAAGGAGAGTGAAGGAGTGTATATATCTTTGTGTATAAGTATACTGCTAGCTGACTGCTAAGTTACCTCAGCAATAATATTGAATATATGTAAATTTTTTGATGGTGAATATCCAAAAATAATGTTGAGAAAAATATGCACTTACACGAATTGAAAATGAGAATGAGTATATATATTTTATTCAATGCATGTATACTATATATTAAAGTTGTAAATGTATATACTGTTGAAGTTGAAAGGTCTTAATTAGAATTTTGGGTTTTGGTACTTAATAAAAATGAGAAAAAAAAAAAAGAGAAACAATATGGTAGTGAGGAGGGGAGTAAATGGAATGAAAAATGAAATATCAATAAATAATTCATTAATGCAAATTCATTAAATAATAACTTATTATCTTAATTTGAGTCTATTCAAATTAATTTAATTCAATTGAAAATTAAATAGTCTCTTGGCTTATTATATATAGTTATTGATTAGTTTTAAAATATAATATTAATTTTAACTTTTTAAATTAATTTTAAATATTTTTAAATTTAAAATTGATATGATTCATCTAAATTATGAGAATAATAAATCTTGCAACTAGATGTGTATATATGTTAGATAGCTTACAATATTAATAATTATTTTGATAAAAACTTAAATGAATCACATCAATATTGAATTTAAAAATATCTCAAATTCATTTTTGCTAGTACATTGAAAAAAGTCAATATATACGTCTAAATTTCCAGCTACCTCCCCGCTTACAGCTTTCAGCTTTGCAATACACGTAAACTTATAGATATGTCAAGAGATGTAGAAAATAGAAATAGCCCTAGTGCATGGTACGTCAAAATTTGCTCCAAATGTCAAAAACCCTATATATGGGACTATATAGCTTTGATCACCAAAATATTTAGTTGTTACTCCTACTAGAATTAAATGGGAATATGTGTGTAAAATAAATAAATGTCCAGCCACATATATAGGCCTATGACGATAATATATATATATATATATATATATATATATATATATATATATATATATATCACCCAAAAAAAAACAGTATTAGTGCGCACTATATCAATCCATTCATAAATTTATTTTTTTCATAAATTTAATTTAGTGTATATATTCTATTGAATATAACTACTACGTAGCAGCTTTTTTTGATTATCTTATGTGTACATTTAGTTGATATATACTCCTTTTGCTCCACAAAAATTGCCTACTTACTAAAAAAAATTATTTCAAAATAAGAGTGTCATTTCTTTTTATGGATATATAAACTAACATAATATTTTTAAATTTGTCATTATAATTTATTATTATATTATCATTACTAGACTAAATACTAATACATATGGAATAGAAGATTTTTTAAAAAAAATTGTACATTTTGAAGCTGTGAGCTGATCAATTACTGTCAAAAAGTTTTTGACATATATAAAATAACGTGTGATTACATAATTGTAAAAAGTTAATTTTCTTGAAGATTAATGAGAAATATTTAGGTAATTAATTGTGTGATATAAGGTTTATTTCTTCAAAATTTAAGTATAAATTAGTATTTTGTGCTTCATAATATCCCATAACATCTTTATAACAATCCATTGTTTTGATATCTTTTTATTTAATTAAAATGACCGAAATTGGGATTAAAATATTATATTTTGTAATACACTACTTCCTCCGTTCTTTAATATAAGACGTTTTAGAGTTAAGCACAAGTATTAAGAAAATAATTGTATAGAATTAAATATAATGTCAATTGTCTATATTGCCCTTATATTGAAAAAAGAGAGTGTTATTTATTGGGCAAAAAATAGTGAGAGAACCAAAGTTATATTTATTATTTGGGATAATATTAGAAACTAAGCAATTAATGCTTACTTGAAATTCTCAAACTACTTATACTCCCTCCGTCCTAATTATTTGACGTTTTAGAGTTTTTTATTTGTCTCTAATTATTTGACGTTTGTTCAAATCTAGGAGAATTAATGATAATTTTTTCAAAATTACTCCTTATTACTCTACTTATTTTTTTGATACTTTAAACTCTTTCTCTTTCCTTATCCCAACAAAACTCTTCTTATCTCAACAAAAGATTTAAGGGTATTATAGATAATTGAGTACTATATTTAATGTTTTACAATCATTATCTTAATTTTTGTGTTCATCTCTAAAACGTCAAATAATTAGAGATGGAGGGAGTATATATTAAGGAACACAAACAATTCTCTAAAACGACTTATATTAAGAAACGGATGGAGTATTAAAAAACTTTGGTTGCAACTTTTAACATTTTAACTAAATCAAAACATATCAACAATGCCTCTTATTTTAAAGATCTTTTTGAGACCTTTCCAATGACATATAGATTGACAACTTTAAATTTATAACCAAAAATATATATATGAAATTTGGTTGAACAAAGAAAAAATGTTGTTTTAAGAGAGAAAAAGGGTGTTTTGAATTTTTAACGTAAAAAGCTATCGTAGAAAGTTCTTGCAGATACTAATTAGTAGCATATGCAAGAACTTCACGTGGATAGTAATTATCTCTTTCTAATTTGGTCGTCAGTTACTTGGTTGAGCGGCTACTGATCAGCTGGCCAGGAAATGATTCATAGTCAACGGTGTTATGTATCTAAGGGTGTAAACGAATCGAGTCGATCCGAAAGATTTGAGTTCTTTCGATTTTGGTTCACAAAATTTATCGAAAGATAAAATAAGGTTTGATTGAGCTCATTTAATCTACTAAAAATGAAAGCACGATTCAATCGAATCGAGTAAAACAGTTTGAATTTTTTGAACGAATATGATCCGAAAGTATCAATAGAAAATTATAATTTGAAGAGGTTCGAGTAATTTATCGAACATTAAAATTTCGCTCATATTTGACTTATTTATATTTTGAAATCAAGCTCGAATCGAACTTTTTAATCGAAATGAAGCATTTAATCGGTTTCAACTGCTTCTCATTTTACAACCTTTCATGATGTATCATTCCCACATATATATATATATATATATATATATATATATATATATATATATATATATATACCATTCAATGGTCAGTACTTACGTTAAAAATGTAAAATTAATTTGCATGCACAGGCATGAACTGGCGGTGGAAACAGTAGTAACACTAGTCATGTTATTGTCATTGATATTCTACTTCCATTTGTCGACAACTTATTTTGGTCCTCAAAGGAATTTAAAATATTCCCAGGATCAAAGAGTGACGGCATTCATTAATCTCTCTACGAATTAATTTAGTTTTTATTAATTAAGACATGGTCAAGTCAAGGCCTCAAGGGATTATATATATGAGTTACTAATTAATTATCTGTTAATTCAATTCCAATTAACGCGTTATTTTAGCCGTCTTAGATCTAAACACAACCATTAGCACACTAACAGACATCTGGTATATGTTATTGAAATTACAAGTTAAAATAACAGACTGTACAACATGTTGTGTACTTGCATATGTTAGAACTTCGTACGTACTATATCTTAAATTTAATTTCATTAATATTTTGTTCTGCTTTCTCTTTCTGTCGTCCGATGGAGCCAGTTGTTTTAAGTGGAGATATATTTCTTGCATTATCAACTTAATGAGAAGTATCAATATATATATATATATATATAGTGGCGAAGCCACGTACATGGTTGTGGGGTCGGAAAAAAAATTACTTTATAATGCAAGTTAAATTTTAAAAATTTTAAGTATTATATATAAATTGACCCCACTAAAATTTTAGAAATTTTCTATTATACGGGGTAAAATTAAAATTTTATAACTTTGTCAATCAAATTTTAACCACATATGACTCATATCCTCTCAATATATGTATATCTCTCTATAATATTTTAAATTAAATAAGAATCTAATTTATATTATTTTAAATAATAAATAATGAATTACTTACTTATTATGAACAGTTGTGATTAAAAAAGTCTATTATGAAGTCAATATAGTGTATATATATATATATATATATTATTACTTATTATATTGTCATTGTAATATATATATATATATATGTGTGTGTGTGTGACCCGAAAAGTATTAAAAAAAAGTGTATTAAAAAAAATTGGCCTGGAGGCGATGTCCTCTGAATTACCCTCGCCAAATTATTTATAGCTTAATAATAATTTTGACCCCACTGAAAAATATTTCTAACTTTGTCACTATATATATATATATATATATATATATATATATATATATATATATATGCATGCAGCCATCCAAGTGTAGAACTATAGTCCCGTCAATGACCATGTGCAATTTCTTCCTCTTTTGTTAATATATGTAGCTATATATTTAAATGGGAGGGCAAAAAAAGTTCTATGGAAATTAATAAATTTGAGAATGATGCATAGTTTTGGTTCTCAATATGGCTGCATCTACATCTCGTTTCTCTACTGCATATATAGGAGTACTTCTTATAGGCGATATGATTTTATGGAATTATGAATACATAATCACGTGGAAATGATTAAAGCTGATAGATATATATATATACATTGTACCATACGAGTAATAACATGTATAATTACTAAAAGAAATTTATTTCATATAGCTAGAGATGCTTTAATTCATACTACTCCCTCTTGAGTCCTTGGGAAAAGAGTTCAAATACTACTCCCTCCTTGGAATCAATTAATAATTTGTTCATGTTCACAATTTTTTGTATTTGTAGCTTTTGTAAGTTTTCACGTTGAAATATATATATATAACATGTAATTCCCTCAAGGAAAATTAATATGAATGGAGATAGTAAGTTTTCAAAGCCGGCCAAAAGGAAACTACTCATCAGCTAATTACTCCAAAAGGAGTATGTGTTTCCTAATACAAAAACACTTTAGACACAAAATGGCAAATGCAATATGATTAATTAAGTATACTTGTCCATACCTTCTCCCATTTCATCACCACCTTTTAGCCTATATATTAAACCATTTTCTACTATCCCTCTTTCTCATTTCGTCAACCCTAATTTATATAATCAGCTAGCCCTCTTCTACAAAAAAGTTCTTTCTTTAATTTTCCCTTCTTTTTCCAACCTAAAAAAGCTCTTCAAACTATTTCCCATCAAGGGGCTTTGATCATCAAGCATGGATCACAGTAAAAATGGCAATATCTCTGAAACATCAAGCGACGAAAACGATCAATCGTCAGAGAAATTCAATGAAAACATGACTGGTACAGTCCGATCTTATGAGTGCACTTTTTGCAAACGAGGATTCACAAACGCGCAAGCACTAGGAGGTCATATGAACATACACCGGAAGGATAAGGCCAAGGCCAAGGCCAAGCAAAAAGCTCAGACTAATTCTTCAATTTCGAAACAATCCGATTACATGAGTTCTTCTAGGTATTTTTCTTCAAATTCTAATCAACTAACAAACTATCAAGTTGCTTTGGGGGCAAGGATGAATTATCCTCAGTTTTATGTTCCGCCGGTACCTAACCCTAGTTATCCTCCATATGCATACTGTCAAAGTAATTTGGCTCATGTTGCGAGTTCGGAGAATTTTGGCCTGCATGGGGAGCCTTTGGGTGCAAATTTGGGTTTGGATATTGGTTCCTCAAATATGGAAGATGGTAAAGCTGGAAAGAGTAGAAATGTGAGAGAAGATAGGATGGAGCATGAAGTCGACTTGGAGCTTCGTCTCGGATATGACCCGTAATTGATTCGTGCAGCCAATTTGATGATACCAGATCAATAGATTATAGTTTACAGAGTGAATTATTGGATGAGCTATAATATTAGTGTTTGATTTTGGTTCAGCGCACTTGGAAGGAGAAGGGAAAAGTTATTTCAACAATTATATTGCAAGAAGAATGAACCGTGTGTGATCTTTCTCTCAATGAGGTTCATATTTCCAGTACCTTATAATATTTCCCTTCAAAGTATTGTCTTTTCTCTAAACTAAAAGGTAGATATGTATTTTTGTATAAATGATGTTTTGAAATGAACAATATTTCATTAATTGCATTCTTAGAAAATTTCATAGTATGTTTCTTTTGGCATTTAATTTTGCTACTCATCAATTGATTTCATAACATTGCTGAATTTAATTAGATAATTATTTTCATTCTCATTATCGAACAAAATTTGTTTTAATTGATGTTACATACTACGTAATCAAGTTAATTAGTCATTTGCATATATTCTGTACGTTAAGAATGTTTTTCAGTATGTACAGTTATATATACATTTCATTAATTAGTCATTTAGCATCATTGATTATAGTAGTATATATATACCATGTATCTAAAGTATGAGTTTATGTTGGTTATATTCAACCCTTTATTTTAAGTTCAGTGCTCATGATCCGTAGCCTTCTATATGCACTTGTTCATCAGAAGATATATATGTATGTAGTACAACACACTCCCTCCCTCCCTCTTTCACATACACACATATCTTCGCTGTATCCTAATTCCAAGTTGTCCAAAGTGGGCAATATTCTACAGAAATGAGTTGCATTTGTATAGCAAATAGTTGCATTTCATATGACGTTTATACAAACATTACACAATTGCAACCGTCAATTATACAAATCCAACTTCTTCTTTTTTGTATAAACCGTAAATTTGAACTGATTGAAAACCGATAATCAGTGGATATGATCATGTACTCACTGATAAGTCAGAATGCATAATTAATATGGTAAATCTTCACACATTATTTTAGACGAAAAATTGAAACACATATACTGGGGGAAGCACAGATGAAGTATCTCGATTGCCTTGTCTTGCATGGCAATGGTTGAGCAATAGTAGGTTCCCTAGCTAGTGTCTGCTGTTGTAATTAATGTAATTACTACTGCTATATATTAATTGCTTCTTTGGACTTTATGATATTGTTGCTTGTCAACAGTACTCTTCAAAATGGGACAAAAACGACGCCTAGCTAGCTAGCAGGCAGCAGCTTGTTTGTAGTAATCATTAATTATACAAAATTTCTCTATATATCTTAGCTAGCTAGGTAATTAATAGGGATTGTCAAGAAAGTTCATTCATCTGCTTAGTTGTTCTCTCCAAAAATGAGCTACTTATATATATGTCTTCAAGTGAATCAATGAACCTTTCCTACCATTGGTTAATTCCTTCAATAATCTATCTGTTTGACTTTTATACGTGAGTTGAACCTTCCTATATCGATAAAGGTTTGCAGTATGAATAATTCCTTCGTTAGATTTCAAATGTTAATTACTATAAAATTAATTGGAAGAATTCTAAAGCTAATTAATTAAGCTTCAACAAATTAACTTGTAAGCCACAACCAACAATACTGAATTTCTTAATATAATATATCCAAAGCTATATATATATATATATATATATATATATATATATATATATATGCACATGCATGTAGGTATAGGTTAAAATGTTTTTGATTTTTGGTAGGTTTTGTGATGGAACTTAGCCAAAAGTACCTGTCTCATAGTGTAGCAATGGAATATGATGTTTTGCTTGTATCCGAAAAAGAAAAATAAAATCTTTTGAAAGAGACTTAAACGTAACGCGCTAATAAAACAACTGTTATAATATTGGCTTAATATGGTTCGTCAAAAAAATTAAATAAAAATAAAATCTAGCTAGGTAGCTCGGAGACGATGATCGATATTGCTAAACCATATGCATTCGTGGAGCATAATGACGGCAGATATGATGTCTAGTACTGGGTATTATATAGCAAGGCATATATATATATATATATATATATATATATATATATATATATATATATATATATATCCACCTTATGATGCCGAAAAGAGAATATATAGATACAGATGACTTTACTTGCTTGTTGTTAGTTCCTTTCTCAGTGGTTGTTATCATCAATTATAGGGTAAAATACACAACGGTAATATCAAGTATCATTAAATTTATAATTCGTCCCTCAAAATAATTGGGCTTATAAATTATTACATAAATTAGCTAATTGTATACAATGTTAACCCCAAAACTATTTTTTGGCAACCCGATTGATTTTATATGATTTGATTTCATTAAAAAATTAAAATACTTCTAAATTAAATACAATTAACTTCAAATTAAAATATTTCTAAATACAATTAACACCAAATTAAAATATTTCTAAATACAATTCACTCCAAATAATATTGACTTTAAAAATATATAATTAGAAATTATACTAAATAATGTTTAACAAAAAAATTTAAAAAATAAAAATAGTCCTAATTAATTAATACTACATATAATTAAGGGCTAATGACAAAATTGTCTCCCCAAGTTTGGACAAAAAATCAATTTGATACTCAAAGTTTGGGAATCTCCAATCAATACCTCTAAGTATTTTAAAATACCAAATGTGTTTCCTTTTGGCCGGACCGACCAATTTTGTGTCTGAGATTACCACGTGTCAATATTTTTTATGTATTATACGTTTTAGATGTAGGCATGCATGTATCATGATTTTATATAAATATATATACTCCAAAAAATTATTAAAATTTAAAATAAAACATTAAAAGACCAATTAATTAAATAAATGTAAGAAAAGAGAAGGCCCACAAGGAGGAGAGAGTGAAAGAGGTGCGGGCAGAAGAGAGAGCAAAGAGAAGGCCCAAGAAGAGGAGAGAGAGATAAGTTTAATAAAGAAGAAGAAAAATAAAGGATAAGAAAAAACGAGAAAAAATTTATTTAATTTTTTGATTTTGTTGTTTTTTTGTAATTGCTTTTTTATAAGTAAGTTATGATCTTGTTTTTAATTTTGGGTTCTTACCATTGATGTTTTATTTATCTAATTTGTTTTTATTTTAGTTTTTTCTTTAAAGAGACTATGATTTTAATATTGATTTGTTTATAATTTACATATTATTTATAGATTCCATGAAAATAGTTTATTTGTAGATGGAGGTAATGTGTCACTCAAAAGGAAAATTATATTTATATTTAATTTATTATTTATTGTCATTGATTTTATAAATAATATTAAGATATTATTTTTTTTAATTTTAAATGTTGGGGGAAATGAACAAAGTAAATAATAATATTATTTGAGAAAATACTTATTAAGTACAAGTCAAATACAAGCCAAATGTATTGAGAAGGTCAAAGTACAAAAAAAAGGTAGTCAAACCGTATTCCGGTGAAAAATTGGTCTGTCCGGCCAAAAGGGAACACATTTGTTGTTTTAAAATACTGGTATTGATTGAAAATTTCCAAACTTTGAGTATCAAATTGATTTTCGAGACAATTTTGTCAATAGCCCTATAATTAAATCATTTCCTTCCTAATTGTCCATAGTACTCCAAGTTATGCTCCTTCACATAACTAACCCCAAGTTTCTTTCTCTAATACACCATATCCATATCAAATTCAAAATCACATACTGATTATAATCCAAATCATATGCTACATTTACTGATTAATTTGACAAAATTGTAAACATTAATATTTACAGCTCCATAAAGAATCGCGTTAGGGAGAGAACCATAAGCCACAAAATTAATTTTGTACTTATGGAGGAATTCGTTAGAGGACCCATTTGCAATGACGGAAAGATTTGCATCGCTCTGATTCAATCATGACAGCTATCAAATCCTCTTCTTCATCAAGAACGTGCATGCCTATCGAACTGAAGGGGGTAAAATTTTTAGAAATCCTCTTCTTCATCGATCTTAAGTTGAATGTGAAAATTTTAAAGATTGTGTTGTGATTGTGAAGTTAAAAATAAGATTGGAGTTTAGGAAAGAAAAGGGTGCTTGATTGATAACGGAGATGGTAACTCTACTCTAGCAGTGACTATCAATACTATAGTAGTCCGTATGGCTGCTCTTGCTGAAATCATTACTCTTCATTATTCTTGGTGGTAGTTGTGCTTTTTTTTACATGATTAAGTCTTTAAATTAGTTATTATAAAAATAATTTCTAAAATTAGTATTTTTATTGTTTAATGAAGTCAAACCGTATATGAATACGGTCAAACCGTAGAAAATCAAATGAATTGCTGAAAAATGGAGTATTCTGATCAATTTTGGTCGAAAAATAATTTTGGGGTCAACATTGTATGTAATTAGATAGTTTATGTAGCAATTTGGAAACTCATGATTACTTTAGGGGTTGAATTATGAATTTTATAATTCTTGTTGTAATAGAAGTATATTTAGCCCATTAATATATGTACATATATTTCATTTTCTTAATCTTCATATATTGCTGTAAAGTGGGAGCAAGACTTTTATGGAGTAATTAATAAACCTACTTTTGTTATCTATGAAATCATGATAAAGAACATATATTGTAACCACAAACAATTGGACAACAATGAAGGAGACCACCATAAATGGGACAAATTAAGAATATAAGCTTTCGAACCTCTTTTAATTTCCTAATCTTCATATATTGCTGTAAAGTGGGAGCAAGACTTTTATAATAATTAAACCTACTTTTGTTGTATATCTGGAGATCAATATCTTTTAATTTCTTTGATATATATATATATATATAAAGGATCAAGAGCATTCTCCTTATTTTTAAATTGTCAAATATACTAGTACTTAATTATTCGTCTGAACGAGAGTTCTATTTTTAATATTTTATTATTATTTTTAATTTTTGGGCATGAGAAAAAAATTCTTAGTTAAGACTATCTTTTAATCCTTTTTGTTTACTATTATGGAATGGGCATGATGAAATTAGATCATTAGCTGGGACATGAATGTACGGCCAACAATTTCATCAATTAGGAATTTTGATTCTTTGACAATAAGGATTTTCTCTGTGTATTCTTTTTCGTTTTGTGGCCAATTAAGTATATTAGATTTTGTGTGTAATTGATAATTTGGGCTGTCATGTATAAATTGAGAAAAAGAAAAGACAAAAAAAGAGAGAGGGGGGGGGGCTTTAGATTGTACGTAGTAACGTAGTAGTAAGTTATTTATTTACACAAGTAATTAAAGTTTCTTAAGAAAAGGATTACAGTAGTTTAATGATAATGACATAAGAATGAAACTATAATGACAAACTTAAAAATACTGTATTATTTTTACACTATTTTGTGGGGGAAATAAAATTGCATTTTGGCACTCTTTTGTGGAATAAAGAGAGTATAATTTCACAATTAGAGTATTTATTTGTAAATTTTGCAAATACTTAAAATCATATCTCGATTTAAAAAGTTAATAATTTATTAATTTTGTGTTATATTAGAGCATATATATTCTTAAATTTTAAATCTTATATTTTGCTACGAGATTTTATCAAGCAGTATCTCAATATTAATTATTCACCTATTTAAATAAAAGAGTCTTGTAAAATAAAATCTATATCACCGACCAAAAAAAATATTGATAGTATGACACATTCTCCTCATACTTACTTCATCATCATTTTTCATTATTATGTCATTGATACTTAACGAATAATTTATTTTAAAAGATAAAAAAAAAACTTATTTAATATCTTTAAATTTTGCACATTGAACTTCTTTCTTCCTTTTTTTTTTTTCTCTTTTTTTTTGTACAAAAAATAAAAAGTAAGTAAGGTATCTCAAATTCCCGACAGAATACATTACGATTACAATAATTACACACATTTAAAAGAACTTAGTGTGTAGGTGACACAGCGGAAGATTCCCCACAGCCACAATTTCTGACACATACGCATACACCATATTCAGAATCATCAAGCTCACCATTGGCACAAGTATCATACTTGATGCTTGAAAATCAAATACTCCCTTTTGGTATCTTTCAAATGGCTCATCATTACCAACTTTACTAGTTGGCATAAAACTGGATTTCTTAATACCAGCCCGTATCAAGATTCCATTCAAGCATCCATAGAAATAGGCTGTATCCGATTTCATCATCCACACGCGCCATACATTCCACCACATCTGTATTGTTCCTCCGGCTAGGAAAATATCCCATAAAAATTTGAGCAATGGTGATACGAAAACAAATGAAAATAAAATAAACCATCAACTCGAAACCTGAAAAAGACGAGGCATTTCGTTTGCAGTGCACTTTTTGAGCTATGTGACATTTTTGAGCTAAGTTTCGCAATCTGAAGGAGAAGTGGGACAATAGATGCACCCAATTCCAACCCCACCACCAAGTCCCAAAATTCTCAACTTACCCACCAGAAGAACTCACCGGAAACAGCCTAAAAGCGCTGCCGCAAAGCCACCCATAACCGCCAAATCAAATTTTAGAGGGAAGCTGGAGAGTTTGTTTGATCAAGAACGGGAGTTCTCGATAATTTTTTCGATGATAGTGTTGTTGAGTTCCGTTGAGAGAAGGGAGAGAGTGGAGGGGAGAGAAAGGGATACAAGTGGGATTTTAGAGGGAAAATGGAGGTTTCGGGCGGAATACAAGTGGGATTTTTAGAGGGAAAATGGAGGTTTCAGGCGGAGTGTAATTTTTTGAGGATGGAGAGGGAATTTGCATTGAAGAAATTGGAGAGGAATAGAGTTCAGATGGAAGGGACTCAAGTTTAGCTATATAGACTATTGCTCCGCTCTTGCCTCGAACATATGTTTGCCATGAGGTGACCCAAGTGCAGCAGGAGGAATGATCAGTTTTATCATGGAGTGGTTAGCATGAAGTTAACCGGTGTCGATATACAGGTCGAAAGGTGATCCCTATCTCTGCGTGTTAATATTGTATTGATCAATCGATTAACTTACCATGAAGTTAATTTCACAATAACCGGATCCGTTTTACCAGTGTAAAACATGAGCAGACGCAACATGAACTACTCAATTCAAGCTGTTTTATTTAGCCTACCTGGTGTTTGTCATAATGTGTCAATGACCTCAACTACAAACAACCAAGACTTTGTGTAAGCCTGTATCAAACAACCACATCATTTTGTACCATCTTTTGTAGCCATTCTTTTCTCACCAAAATATTATTGATAAAAAAAATAAAAAAATTGTAAACAGCAAGCCCATATCAAAGAAATTTATGTTCACCAAGACTTTGTGTAAGCCTGTATCAAACATAATTTACATGTAGTTGAGCTGAACTTTATACTTATCTTTCTTTTCTTGCTCTCTAGTCTCTACTCTCTATACAAGTGTTTCAGCAACCAACAAGAAGTAAGAAGCAACAACTCAAATTTGTTCAAGTTTCAGTCGTGGATCTACTTTACAAATCTCAGTGACAAAATTTTGTAACATTATCAAAAGCCGGTAGCAGCCAAGGACCAAAAGCAGAAGCACCCTTAAAAATACTCTTGAGGCATCTTGTGGTTAAACTTTGGCATCTCTGCAAATCCAAATAAGAACACTAAAAGAATTCAGTATTAACTCATAAATGGAAAATTCCCAAAGAAAAAAGAAGAAGAGGCTATTACCAGAACACTCTAAACTCTGTTGCAGAAATGAAAGTGGAAACATATCTTGCTCAAGACGACTATCACCACCTTTTTTGTAAGTAAAAACTTTATCCTCGAGGATATTCCAGGAAAAAAAGAGGCCATTACCAGAACACACTCTAAACACTGTTGCAGAAATGAATGTGGAAACATCTCTGCACAAGACGACTATCACCACCTTTTTTTCAAGTAAAAACATTATCCTCAAGGACATTCCAGGCCTCAGTGCAAAAGAAACCAAATAATACTTCTTCTGTCACCCTCTCAGAAGTCCCTAAAACTGTAAAAGGAAAAGATCAGCGAGAAAGAAAAGATTAGAAAAGGTAAAACGTCCGCATGTGAATAATTTCAACTCAACAAAAAAACTAAATAAATATAAATATAGTAGCAGCAATGAGAAAATGTCCCTTGCTTGAAAGGAAATCAAACAATGAGCAGAATATCGAGGACTTCTGTAAATACTGCCAGATGCCACAATTTGTCTAGCCGTGCAAAAATACAACAGTCGTTCATACAACACAAGCACCTGAAATCTGAGCTTCTTTTTAAGAAAGCAAAAGTAGGGTGAACCAGGGACCATAGTTTGGAAAATAAAAAATACAAAACGCTCACTCTAATAATTGACCTAACAAGCAAACTACTTTGGGTCCTGCAAGACCTCTGATACCCAGAGTTCCCCCAAAATATATTAATTTAGATCTAATGTATTGCATGAATCAATCATGTCATTAGTTCACTTCCAGCTTCCCATGGCTGAATATCATAGAAGGGTTCCAGCTTAATATCATAAAACACTGGGAAACCTTTATCTTTTTTTCAGTTTCACATAACCTTATAACTTATTTTGAAATTAGTCACGTTTTCCTCTTCACATTCACATAAATTTGTGCAAGGGTAATCTTCTTGTGGAAAAAATATAGTATGCAAAAACTAAAGAACCAACAACAAAACGAACAAACTGAAAATCAGAATTAGTTGCAAACGACCTTTTAGATTTTTTTTCTATAAAAATCCTATTTATCTATTTATTTAATGTTTATTTATTAATGTTGGACATTGATTTATAATAAAATTACATCATTCATCATTCATTAAATGATCATTTAGTTTGTTTAAATATATCTCCATATTATATATATTATGGTTTATGTGTATAAATAAATGTTATACATGTAAGATATAAATATTAAATCATATGTAATATATAAATAAAGAAATAATAGTTTATAACCTAGGATAATTTGGAGATATTATATTGTAGGTTATAGTACTTTAAGAGATGATTTATCTTGATCATGGAAGTTGGACTTCTAACTAAAGTACTAATGCATTAACAGTGTGCATTAAACGGATCATGTGATAATATTTTATTTATAAAATATTTTCACATAAATACTAATTAGTAAAATTTCTTAATTTTGAAATTATAGTGGACTTATATTGTTATATATATTAATTTGATGTTCCAATGAGTGAATTTACATTGTGTTAATTAATACCTCGGAATGTCGATTAATATATTTAATTAATATTACGAACATTATTATTGTCAAAACATCTATAAGATTTTTCATAAGATAAAATTATCATTGATCATAGAATCTTAGCCGAGCCTTTTAATATTTATTATTAAAAGGATTGATTTAATCGTTAAATCAATTTATAATCAAATAGAGATAAATTATGGACTTATGAAATTAGTTTAAATGTATCGGAATTATATTAATTAATTCTGAAATATTTACGTACATTTATAGAGGAAATATTTACAGTTTACTAGTGAAGGGTTTATTTAATTAATTCCTGGACCGAAGTGCAATTACAATTATTTAGTGGAATTAATTGAAATTAATATTTATTTTGAATATTATTATTAGATAATAATATCTAGATAAGTATTAGAGTCGGAATAGGAATCTCTTAAGATCCCTTTCTTATCCTACTATGGACCAACTTCTTGAGAGAGGGTAAGAATCAATGTTATTATATAAATCATCAGAAACGTATGGGGTGACTTTTTCTATCAGAGGAAAAACAAAAATACGTATTCTCCTCATTCAACCTAGAAAAAACAGAGAAAAGGTTTTCTAGAAGGGTGCTTTGGAGACCACACTCTTGGTTCAGCATAAGGTCGTATGAAGAAAGATCTTGAGGATACAAGACACTATACAAAGATTCAAATCGTGCTAATCCAACCAAGCACTAGGTAATAAATTTGTATTTTAGATACATGGTATATATATTTATTGTTTCGTATAAAACCATAAAGATGCTCCTGTTTATATTTTGTTTTTATTTTTTTTTAAAAACCTCTTTTCGAAAAAAAATTCCTTCAATTGGTATCAGAGAAATCTTTATGCTTTTATATGAATAACATGAATATGTGTATAGGTGATTTTAGAAATCTGTTGCTTTAGAGTTTTAATAAAGTAATCTGTCTGTTTATGTTATAGAATTAAAGTATGCATGAGATGTATTAAAGTATTCTTTTCGATACACAGTAGGATAGATTATTGTTCTAACTTCTATTTTGCAGAATTGATTGTTACACTCTCATGGCTAGTATGAATGTATGTTTTAATTAACTGTTGATTTTGAGTTGTAAAACTCCTGCTCAGAGTTGTTTAATTTTCTACAGTTTAGATAATATGTAAACTCTTAATGAGTATAGGTTTCATTGATGTAATCATATCTAGATTGGATGTATGCTTGATATGAAGTGTAGGCCCTATATGTAATCCGCTGCGAAAATAATGTATATTGTTGAAGAAGATGGACATGGAACTTAAGAGCGAGGAAAGGGCTACAAAGGAGCAAAGTTCAGCACCTACAGAATGTCTAGCACCGTGGCGCTCCCTTTTGGGAGCCGCGGCGCCCGTTCAAGAGTCGCGACGCTCCTTCCCTTGGGCCGCGACGCTTGAGTCCCTGGTCTCAACAACTTGAATTCGAGTTCAACAGGATGTTTCAAGAGAGTCTTGATGGATCCATAACTGTATTAGCCTCATATACTATTATGTAATTATCTTGTTATGTGATCTTTATGATGTGATTATATATTTTTTATTAAAACTTAGATTAAAGCAGCATAATTGTATTTTAGTTGATTCGGAAATTCAGAACACGAGCCTAATAAATATTTTCTGAAATTGTACGGAGTTGTGGCTGGATGTAACGAACTTTTGAATTATCTAATTTTCAATATTTATTACATGTGAATTATTTTATTTCACAAGTGATATATGAATAAATAAAATACTAAAAAAAAGTGGGTGAGGGATAAGGATAAAATCCCACAACCTCCATTATATATCTATAGTTATGACAACAAATATATTTTCTACGAAAAAAATTAGTGATCAAGATAACAAGTATAGATTCCCTCATAGGATATTAGTTTATTAAAATAATAGTATAAATATACTTTCCCTACGGAGATATATTTTGAGCTATGAATATTTTATGAACTCTATTATAATGGTATACGCTTGATAAAGAGATTAATAATTTTTTCCTACAAAAAGGTAGTTTATTAATACTCTTGAAGGCTAAAGAATATAGGTATGTTATTTTCTTTGATAAGAGCTATAAAAGAAAATAATGGTAATTTAAAATAATTGTCTTTATTTATAAAAATTAAGATACTTTTGTTAAAAGTAATGGATTGCTTACTAAATGCATTATTTTACATGAAAATGGTCATATGAATAATGGATGTTTTTTTTATTTTATATATCATGTCTGCATTCAACTCAAGCTCAATCATATTAAAAGAGAATCAATTGACTGGCCCTAATTATGTTGATTGGAAAAGGAATTTAGACATTGTTCTTACTGCTCAGGAATATAAATTTGTGCTTACTGATCCTTACCCTGAGGAGCCTGTAGCTAATGCTCCTCGTGCTTTTAAAGAAGCACATGTAAAATGGGTGAAGGCTGATGACATGGCTAAATGTTACTTCTTGGGATCTTTATCTAATATTTTACAGAATCAGCATATGACTATTCCAACTGCTAAGGCCGTGATAGAATCTTTGCATGGTATGTTTGGTGAGCATGTTCATGCCGTAAGGCAGAGTTGTGAAGTCTCTCATGGAAGAAAAAATGGCTTAGAAAAATGGATAAAGGCTGATGAGATGGTTAAATGTTACATCTTGGAATCTTTATCTAATATTTTAGAGCATCAACATATGACTGTTCCAACTGTTAAGGCCATGATAGAATCTTTGCATGTTATGTTTGGTGAGCATATTCGTGTCGTAAGGCAGAGTATTGTGAAGTCTCTCATAGAAGAAAAAATGGTTGAGGAAACTCCAGTGGGTAAGCATTGTCTCAAATTCATCACGCTTTATCGAACTAGAGGTCCTCAAAGCAAATGTCAATATGGAAACACAGATTGACATGTTGCAGTCCTTGCCAGATACATTTTGTGGGCAAGGAAATCGCGCCTTGTTAGTTTAAGGTTTCGTGTTGGCTGAGAATGAGAGCGAAGAGCACGAAATTGATTGATTGATTGAAAAGGGGAGAACAACAGGTGGGCGATTACTCCAACGACACGTGGCAGAACTCCTAGAATCCGGGAACCGTGTTAGGGTAGCAGGAATTCCAAGAGCCTTCTTGAGTCCTTCGAGTTGAGAGAAAGTGTCTAAACCATTTTTAGTGCTTTTAGGTGGAATCTCCAAGCCTTAAGTCACCAAAAGAGTTCAAGTCTTGTGTCTTCAGAGAGGTCCCCTTCCCAATGGAATGGAAGGGGTATTTATAGAGCTTCCTGGAATTTAAGTAATCACATGTCAGGCACATGTTTTCAGGAAAATTCCAGAAATACCCTTTAGTCATTAGAATAATGCCCATATCGCCCTGTCCTTCTAGCCACCAATCCAATCCGTTAATCAATTCCCAAAACGAGCCGCCTCCACGAGCCTTCTGCCTCGGGACCCGTGGAGGCTTCTCCCAAGTCTAACCCCTTTATTTCTGACTTATCCGTCTTCATTTAATTAGGTTATGTGAACCCTAATTTGCGCATTTAATGAAATCGTGGAACCCTAATTGTGCATTTAATTTAATTAGGTCATGTTGACCCTAATTTTGCACATGGGCCCACATTTGCCCCCTGCGCGAGAGTCGCATTCCCAAATAGACTATCGTGCAAGAATACTTCGAGCTTTTAAATGATTTTGCAGGACTCCACTTTACAAGTCTTGAAGATAAAGATCATAGAAGAGGGAACCCTAGGAAACCAAACCCTTAGGGTTACACCCTCGGGAGGCAAAACCTAGCAGGGCTCTTCCTTGGACATATTGAAAAATCTTCTGAAAATATTTCCATAGCTTGCCCAATATTTGTTTCCTTATTTCTGGAAATTAAAAACAAGGCGAAGATCATCAAATATTACCAAATAAAATTCAATATAATAAAATCTTTCTTTTGGTACACTATATCTTTCCTTTTTTTTATCAAATTAAATCTTAATTTTATTTTGAAAATAAAATTAAATCTTTTTTTATTTGATTTTGCAGACTAAGATCCTTCCTTATTATCATTAAGAAGGAAAATCAAACATATATTTCGAAATTTCCCTTTGTTGGGAATAAAATCAAAAATAAAAAAATCAAATCTGTGCTATATTTAGGAAATAATATTTATATATTTCTATTCAGAAGCAAGATCAAATCTACTTATCTTTTGAAAACTAGATCAAATCATTCCCTTAATAGGAGCATGGTAACTGCTTCTTCTGGTGCAAGCATACTTGAAAATATATACATGTATTCATATATATGCATCTTTCAAGCCATTCAAGTTTTCACTTTTTGTCTTGCTTCATTTTAAATTTTCTTTCTTCCTACGAGCCAGAAGATCATCAGTGAAAGCAAGAAGGAGACGTTCTTTAACTTTCAAAGTAGAGGTAACAATGAGAATTCCTTCCTATAGGGCCGAACCCTATGGGAAACCCGAGCCTTGGAGCTTCATTCCTTCTTCTATTTTTCTTGACTTGCTTCCTCTATTTCTCTTTTTTTTTTATTTCAGACAATTGTAGTCTTTCTGTGCTTCCGAGCCCCATCACCTTGATCATATCTTGGTTTTTTCCCTCGTAATTCATCAGAGATGGGCTATAATTTTTGCGGCGAAAGAGCACTCGTTCCAAGCAGTTGATTTGTGGAACAACAGGACCTCATCAAAGGAATGAAGAGGGGGAACAGCCCCTAGGGGGCCGAACCCTACACAACAATTTTTTTTTTCTTCAGGACTCCCCAATCTTTCTTTTGTCTTCCGAACCCCATTACATTGATTACATCTCGGTTTTTTCCCTCGGATAATAAAGAAAGACTTGACGTTTTGTCCACGAAGAACACGAAGGAAGAAAAAATGCTCTACATGCCATGAAACCGCTTCAAATGGCCAAACTCCTAGGGGGCGAACCCTAGGAGACCGAACCCTAGGGGACCGAACCCTAGGGGGAGATCTATGTTTTGGGCGAAAAAAATGAAGTTCAGGATGAGCAGTTACTATTTGGAGCGTAACTTTTGATCCGTTTGGAGTTTTGGGGCCCGTAATATATCAAAACGACCGTAGCGACGAGCCCTACATATTGTGACTCCTAACACTTTCTGACATTGTTTCTTCTTCTTTTCAGGTGTTTTGAAGCTTAATTCTCGGACATTTCTCTTTGCCATGATGAGTACTTCAAGCTCAAATATTTTACTTGACATCCTTTCTTTGCTTTCTAGATCCCTTATGCTGAATTCTTTTTTCTTGCAGGCCCTCCCCGTTGAACATTCTGCAGACTTGGGAACAACCAAGGAGGCCCCGTTTCTCAATGATTGGGGAAGGGCTCCCCTCCTTTGGTCTTTTCGACATCTTTTGGAAGCAAGTCCAGACTTATGACCATACAACTTTTCCTCCACCAGAGAAGGCTTGTTTCTATATGCAGCGGCTTGTGGAGGTTAGGATGACTTCTTGTCTGATTCATCTAGCTACCTTCAAAAATAGCAACATTGGATCGACGAGCTACTTGGGAATGCTGATTATGTGGATAGCTGACGTTCTTCTTGCATCCAGCTATCTTGGGGTGAATGCACCTTTACTCTGGAGGATGTCTATGCCATCTATCGGTAACCATTTGCCCCCTGCGCGTGAGTCACGCCTTTGGTGAGATGATCGCGCAAAATATTGTAAGTGTTGAAGTCTTGATTCCAGTGTCTGAACACTTCGCGGGGCTTGATGTTTTGCAAGCCTCAAAAACGAATGTCCTATGAGAGGGAACCTCTAGGGGAACAAACCCTAGAAGGGCGAACCTTAGATGAGCTCTCCTAGGATATTTTGAAAATCTTCGATCTAATCTTTCTTACCCTCTCTTGGAATTTCTCTTTTCTTTAGAATCAAAAAGTCATTGAGAACCAAGAAGTCCATGAAAGCCTGAAGCCTCAAAGGCTTGATATCCTCGAAGGCTCGATAGCCTCGAAGACCGGAAGATAGTCTTGAAGACCTACTGATAGCTTTGGAAACCTGCTGATAGCCTCGAAGGCCTGCTGATAGCTTCGAAGGCCTAATAGCCTTGAAGACCTGATAGCATCGAAGACCGGAAGATAGCCTTGAAGACCTGCTGATAGCTTCGAAGACCTGTTGATAACCTCGAAGGCCTGATAGCCACGAAGACCAAGCTTTAGGTATTCCTCTCTCTTCAATTTGACAGATCATGACCTTTAGATCATGAACTTCCGTAATTTTTTCATTTCCTGTATCAGAAAATTATGTACATTTATTTCATACAAACTAACACTTGAATCTATACTTTTCTTTTCTTTTTTTCTTTTCTTTTTTTTCTTTTTTTTTTTAAGAAATTTAAAAAACATTCAAGTATAAGTGAAAGTTTGTCAATTTATTGATAATAAAATTGCTTTTAACGAAAAGCACAACGTTTTATATAATAAATCTTGCTTTTGTTGGTGAAAGCATAACGTTCACCACTTTTAGAGATAAAGTTTAACTTTTTCGGGATTAAGGGCTTATACTCTGGCGCCTCAATTACTTTTATTAAAGTAGAAAGTATAACTTTTTGGGTCTGAGGACTTATAGTCAGGTGCCTCATTCACTTTTAATGATAAAGTGTAACATTCATTCGGTGCCTCGTCACTGGGTCGTCCAATTTTTTGGCAAGTCGATCTCACGGACTGAAATGAATTTACCTCGTCACTGGGTCGCCCAATTTCTTGTGCAAGTCACGATCTACGAGGACTTGAAATTGGGTGCCTCGTCACTGGGTCATCCAATTTCTTGTGAAGTCACGATCTACGAGGACTTGAAATCGGGTGCCTCGTCACTGGGTCGTCCAATTTCTTGGCAAGTGCAGTCTACGAGGACTTGACCACCATTTAGAGTGGACCGCCATCTTGGGTGGTTTTTTTTTTTTTTTTATAATTCTTGTGCCTCCCCCCTTGGTCATCCAATTGCTTGGCAAGGATACTCATGAGGACTTAAACCACCATTTTTGGTGGACCACCATCTTGGGTGGATTTTTAATTCGTCTGTAGTTCAGAATTTTTTCGATGGTACGTGGAGCCATTATTTGAGTTCTTGACTTCCGGGACTGCACCATGGGTGATAGTGTTGCACGTTTCTTCTCTAGTTCAATCTCCCGACCGCCGGGTTTCTCGTGGTATATCCTCATGATTTATAATAAATCCATAGTGGAATGTCCTGCGTATTGGTGGTATATACTGCTACGTAAGTCCGTCTTCTTTTCATTTCTTCCATTCTGACCAACCAACCGGGGCTTGGAGGTTTCACCACTCCGTGCTCGACCCATTGTTCGTACATGCTCCTGAACGCCTTCTCGGTGCATGTGATAGCATCCGGAACTGGCATTTTGGTATACTTGTCTCCATGTTTTTCTCTGCTTCATTCAAATTTCTCATTCTTCTCCCTCTTACCCCCTTGTGGTTTTGACTGAGAATCCACCAAAGCCACAGTTGTTGTCCTCTTGCTCTTCCATATATCCATCGTATGGTTGGTGGAAAATGTCATGATTCCCCCCCAAGTCTTGTGCAAAAGATGAGAGGGTCGCAAATGAATCACACGCCTTGGTAATGAGGTGGGGCTTGAAAGCGTCTAAAGCACCATTGTAGCATATACTAACCAAGTTCTTTTCTTGATTGGCTCTACACACTTCGTGTTGGGCCTGAACTATCCACGTGTCGACGACTCCTCGTTTGGCTTTTGCTTGAATTGCATGAGCTCTACGATGGTTACCTGTTTCTGCACATAAAAAAATTTCTTAAAAAATTACAATTTTAGATCATCCCAATCATGGACCGATCCCTTCTCTAAGTTGTAGTACCAACTGAAGGCATTATCCGTCAAAGTCTTGTTGAATTCCCTCATCAACAAATTGTGATTGTTCCTTTCATCATACCCTAACCATGGAGACATCGACTCCACGAACTTAGCAATGTCTCCCCATTGTATTTTGAAAATTGCGGGGGATGCTCAATATACCCTGTCGGGTAAGGTTGTCTCCGAATATGTGCCGGGTAGGGTGGAGTAAAGTCTAACTCTGAAGGTCGGGATGTCTGCCTGTGTAGTTGATTGATCACATCGATCATATCATCCTTTGTCACATATTGGCTCGTGGTATGGACTTTCTGTGGTACAGAAATTGGCTGATGTACACTGGCATCAATCGGTTGTGCTTGTGGGCTAGTTCGTTGAACGAGGCTTGGGATGGTTGGTAGCTGCACTTGTGAAAATGCAGGGATAGTAATCGGAATGATGTTTGTTTGAGGTTGGCTGACTTCCAGTCTGGGTTGTGGCACGTCACCACTGATTTGAGGTTCCAAGTGGATGATTGGAACGGACTGATGCTCCGTCAATGGAGGTGCAGTCTGATTCTCCTTATTGTTGTTATCGTTGTTGTTGTTCTCCACTCCTGCCAGCTCTCCTTGTGAATTGTCTGGGAACATGACTTTGAAAGCGGGAGTCTGCTTCAACTGCTGATGAAAATTTTCCATTTCCTCTTGCTTCTCTGCGTCTCCCAAAGATCATAGTCATCATCATCCTTGTCCTTCCGTCTTTCCTTCAACGCGTCTTGAGCATCTCGGTTACCTGACATTTTACTGCTCCCCACTTTCTTCTTCGCGCTTCGCTTTTCCACTGTCTCGCCTCGACATTCGTTAGTTGTTGATCGACCCATGTATGGTGATGTTGAACTTCCTTCTGAGGCGTCTTCAAGGATGGGTTGCTCGAGATTTAGATTCACGCATTGGAAAGCTTGACTTGATTGCTTTGGAACTGGATCCGGTGAGGTAATATTATTTGTTGATGAAACTCTTCCTGTTGTTCTCCCACTTCGAGTTGTGGGCATACCCTTCACGAATTCTACACCTCCCCAGCAGAGTCGCCAAATAAATGTGGGCAAAGAAATTGTGCCTTGCTAGTTTAGGGTTTCGTGTTGGCTAAGGAAGAGAGAAATCCACGAAGAGCACGGAATTGATTGATTTATTGAAAAGGGGAGAACGACAGGTGGGCGATTACTCCAACGACGCGTGACAGAACTTCTAGAATCCGGGAACCGTGTTAGGGTAGCAGGAATTCCAAGAGCCTTCTTGAGTCCTTCGAGTTGAGAGAAAGTGTCTAAACCCTTTTTAGTGCTTTTAGGTGGAATCTCCAAGCCTCAAGTCACCAAAAGAGTTCAAGTCTTGTGTCTCCAGAGAGATCCCCTTCCCAATGGAATGGAAGGGGTATTTATAGAGCTTCCTGAAATTTAAGTAATCACATGCCAGGCACATGGAAATTCCAGAAATACCCCTTAGTCATTAGAATAATGCCCATATCGCCCTGTCCTTCTAACCACCAATCCAATCCCTCAATCAATTCCCAAAACGAGCCACCTCCACGAGCCTTCAGCTTCGGGACCCGTGGAGGCTTCTCCCGGGTCTAGCCCCTTTATTTCTGACTTATCCGTCTTCATTTAATTAGGTTATGTGAACCCTAATTTGCGCATTTAATGAGATCGTGAAACCCTAATTGTGCATTTAATTTAATTAGGTCATGTGAACCCTAATTTTGCACATGGGCCCACACATTTAAAAAATTCAGGGTTAACTATAACATGGGGCAATTTCATTATACTTTTCCTGAGTTAACGAAACAATTTCAATCGGCTCAAGGTATTCTAGTACTGAGACACGGCAACGCAGACCCCAAAGTCCGCGGTAAGACATTTCAAAAAAAACAGACTTTAGGCGCATTTTTCAACCGCATGAAACTCAGGCCGTTTTGGCTTTGGCTTTGCCCGCTTTGGTTTAAGCCCAAAAAATGTCAAAAAATAGGCATAAAACACCTCGGCTCGGCCTTTTGTCAGCGGGATTTGGGCTCACATTTTCACCCTTGAAAAAACTAGCCGTTTTTGGCCCGGCCGTTACTGTGTCTACTAGTACCTAAGCCAGTTGTCCATGTTGCTGAGGCTAATGTTGTTAAGGTCAAGGCTGGCAAGAAGAAACACAAACAAAAAGAAAACGAATGCAAAGTTTTCTAGCATTGGGGGAGTTGGAAAGAAACAAGTTCAAGGTGAGGTTAAGCCCAAAATGAAGTGTTTTCACTGTGGCAAAAAGGGACACTGGAAGCGTAATTGCTCAACATTCCTTGAGAAAGTGAAAAACAAGGATAAATTTCAAACTTTACTAGTTGAATCATGTCGGTTTCTACGGGATCCTGGTGCGTAGATTCCGGAGCCACTAATCATGTTTGCATTACTTTGCAGGGGTTCCAGGAGACTAGACGACTAAGTGAAGGGAAAATTTATCTACAGTTAGCATCAAATGCAACAGTTGGAGCAGTAGCAGTAGGAATAGTTCATTTACAGTTTTATAGTAATAGGAGTTTATATTTGAATAATGTATTTTACGTATCAAACGCTCGTAGGAATTTAATTTTGGTTTCTTGTTTATTTAAGCAGGGTACTCCGTGGTTTTTAATAATAAAGTTGTTATTAAGAGAAATTATACTTTTGTTTGTGATGGTACATTATTAGATAATTTATATATTCTCACTCATGTTACAAGAACACTACAAAATACTGAAATTGACAATAACATATCTAAGAAAAGAAAAGCTTATTCGACAAATAAAACTTATTTATGGCACTTACGTTTAGGTCATATTAATCCAAACAGGATCCAAAGATCGGTAAAGGATGGACCTTTAAATTTTCTTGAAGCTAATTCTTATCCAGTCTGTGAATCCTGTATAAAGGGTAAAATGACTAAAGGACCTTTTAAAGCAAAAGGTGATATAGCCATAGAAAAGTTAGATTTGGTTCATGCTGATGTATGTGGTCCATTAACATCGAAAGCTAAAGGAGGTTATGAGTATTTTATCACATTTACTGATGATTACTCAAGATTTGGTATACCTAATGCATCATAAGTCTGAAGCTTTTGAAAAATTCAAAGAGTTTCGGGCTGAAGTTGAAAAACAAACGGGTAAATACATAGACCCTTTGATTTAATCGAGGTGGTGAATACCTTCTTACAGAATTCAAGAATTACATGTCTGAAAATGGAATAGTATCACAGTTATCTGCACCAGGGACTCCTTAGCAAAATGGTGTAGCAGAAAGAAGAAACCGGACTCTTTTAGATATGGTTATGTGGCGCCGCCAAATTCGGGTACTTGAAACCCGTATTTAGTGCAACACGATATTATTCATTCAACCTGCTAATATTGATATTTAAACCAAAAATATATCATTGCATCAAGTTCAACTTGTCTACCCAGGTTCGCAAACCTTTAAGTACTTCATTACATGATAGATAAAGTATTATCACATTACAAATTCTAATTATTACAAGCAACGACTTCCGATTACTCATTCAGCTTCCTTTTGCCTTTGTCGTCCTTTCCGGACCCTTCTGTACGATCCTGCCTAGCTGAAAACATTTAATTTCAAAACAAGAATGAGCATTCAATTGCTCAGCAAGTAATAACATACACTAAACAAATGAAAAGATTAAATGTTTTCCTTGAGATATACTTCTACAATGAATCGATAGTTGTGAAGTAACTGAAACAATTTTGAATAACATATCAAATTGTTTACATTTTTGAAACGACGTATTGATTTATAGATCTTAGGGTCAAAAGACCATGAACTTTATTTTCAAGTTTACGATAAGGTTTGAGCGAGAATTCACCTACAAAAAAGGCCGAAACGTCTTTTTTTTGACGGGAGACGGGCACGCGGTGGGTGATCAGCATGTAGGAACAACATTTACGTTCATCATACCGCCTTTGGCGCATAAAAATTTCCCAAATGAGGGATGTTCATCCTCAGACTAAAATTCCAAACCAAGACAATTTGGATGGAAAGCTCTATCCAATCTCAATAATATATCAACTTGCAAATGAGAAGTAAAGAAATATTAGTCTAGCCGTATCAAATGGCTTAAACTTGCTGCTTAGACAGTTCAGGTATTTCTGAATATTTGAAATATGCGTTATAGCAAACTGAACAATATTTATGCAACCGATAAAAGAGTTGCACAAATTTTAAAATCAATACATACGGATATTCATAAAGAGCGTTGTCAAACGAATACATTAATTGTACATGCCTCGACTTTGTCGATGATGATCAGCATACTTCTTCGGTTGGTCTTGAGTTGCTACAAGCCTTGACTTTATTACTTTAATGATTCTCGTAATCTGCTACCTCAATGACGTTCTAACTCCATAAGACGACGTGCCTACATTCGTGTAATAATTATTATTATATGTGAATTCTACTCGAGACAGGGGTCAATCCACCTTAGATGCGTCGCGAAACGGATCCCGATCCGATACGATCGAAATTAACATTCTATATATTTTGAAATGATTTCTTTAATATACGTTTTAGCTGCTCGGTATAAATTAACCTCGGAACTCAAATTCCTCCTTCAAAAATCCTTTTATTAACGAGTTATATTTAACCCATTTCTTATTCTCTTCATTATCTCTATATTCAAGGGATTTCAAATCGTGTTAATCCAACAAAGCACTAGGTAACAAATTCGTACTTTACATACATGGTATATATTACAAGGTACTGCAACTTAAATAAGTTGGATATTATGCATTAATGAATTCACATCTAGCTTAGACATTGCATCATAAAAGAAAAATGCATGCAAGCTTACACTTTTTGAAGGCCTCATTTTGGCGTGGAGGATGCACGGTGTTCCACAAACTTCCATGGAGGCTTCACGTCATTGGACAAAGGAACTCCAAACTCTAATATGTCCTTGAGCCATTGAACCTTGTTTGCAAGTTCTTCCAAATCCAAAATTTCAGAGAACGTGATATTTAAAGGAATACTCCCACCAGTTTTCAACTTCTTCATAGATCCTGCGGAGTCATACAAGTCTTTGCCAGCAGTATGCACGGCAGTTTCAGCTGAAGCATATTTTTTCATATGTAAACTAGAAACACTATCTGATAAACTTGGTTTTCCAATGCTACTATCCCTCATGTCCAAACCATTACCTTCAGGGGTCTCTGTCACCATCTTGGGAACAGTGATGCTCAAAGGTTCCCACATGTTCCCTGTCTTACTGGGGTCTGATTTATCTGAAGCTGATATAGAGTTTGCTGAAATATGAGAAGAGAGGGAAGCATTAACTGGTGATCCAGCTTTATTCTCAACATCGTTTGATACTTCCATGGAATGGATGTCGTAGGTCAGAAGTCCCACATCAGCTTTCTTGGTATTGTTCTTCCCTGCAAAGGTAAATCAAGCAAGAGATACAGGTATTCAAATACAACTCAATACTCATTCCAATAACTTGTTTTTTTGTGGATTTAAGGTGGGTAACATGGTCAAGTTGATGCCTCAGAGTCCAAATAACTGTTGTGAGAGCGTAGCCCCCACTACAGTAAAATTCATCATACTTGTATCACTAGTTATGGGTGTTCAGATCCTTTAAAGGGAGTAGAATCGTCCCGTGAAACAATGAAACTACTGCACCCTAGCATACTTTTTTATTGATTAATTGAGCTTGAAAATCTAAATGTACACTATGTTCTATCCTGCTTATTATACATGACAAATATTCAACGGATCTGTAAAATCAAACAAATATTTAAGTCCTTAAATAAATATCAACAAAAGGTTTACACCTGTTCAATCAATTAAATGGAAGATAACTTCCGTCATTAGTCCATTGTGCGTTTCAAAGTCATCCTAAATGTTAACTACAACATCCTTTGATCTATTTTGAACACATGGAACAAATTGAAACATTATATCCAAAGGGTTTAGCTCCAAAAAATAGGGATTAGTTTGTCTTTGATAAAGTTAGCACTTAGCAGTAATCTCAAGCAGCCCTACTATTTGACTTAACCGTCTTAAGCCATCTCAAGGGGGGAAATCATCTGCAAATGAAATGGCATAATTTCTTTGAATAATATGCAACTATTAACTCCACCACTGGTTTATTTAGAAATACCACTGCTCTTACCTTGCTTAAATTGCTGAATAAGCCTGTCAAAACTGATGCAATTATCACCTTCCTGTCATTGCAAATTTATTAGTAAATTAGTGAACGGAATCAATAACGATAAGGGAATATGTGTATCCGTACATACATAGAAAATCAAAGAAGCATTTAGAATTGAGAATACATACGACATACATACAGAATACTGATGACTCTGACGTAAGTAAAAAGGTAAGAAAACGATAGTCAAGCATTGTGGTAACTTCATATTTAAACAGACAATGCTGGTAATCATTGGATGATATGCCAACTTTTTCTTATTTAATAATTCATTTGCTTATATGATAGGCAACTTATTTAATGATTATTGAATCATTAGATATGTCTGGCGGATATTCAGGGCCTGTCGGGCTATTTTTCTTTTCTTTTGTTAAAGAGTTTAACACTTTATTTTAATTTAATTCTGTTTGTGATCCACCAAGACAACCTTAAACAAAAAGTAAAATTAGGGTCTATAACCACTGAAAGAGAAGATATCTGTTTACTGTAGGCTTAATGTCTTCAATTGGATCAACAAAGTCCATACTTTGTTATCATACTTTTTCTAAGAATTGCCTAAGAATAGTAATGACATTTGAATATTCCAATAATAATTTAGATGTGTAAATATTATATTGACACGTCTTAACATCTGCAGAACAAATCTGAAGCAATATGGACATTCATACTGGGACAAAGGTAAGTAGTTTAACACCAAGAAGTGGTAGGTCCAAGTTTCCTAAGCTTTGAGCCTCGGATGTCTAGTTTTATGTTAAGGTCAAACTGAGACCTCCGAAGCAAAATGCAGATTTGGGGTTTGATGCAAATGCACATCAGAAAGCATATAAAGTGCGCTAATGTCCATCATCCCCAGGTGAAGGAATAGGTTACTTAGGGTACAACTAAATGTTACCTGAGTCACGGATCTTTTCAAATCAAGTAACAAAAACGGAAACACAGTATGTTAGTTGTAGCTTTGTATGGATGCTATATTTAGTAATTCCCTTAAAGTCTGAAGGCAACAAAAAGCTAAATTTAGCGAAGATTTTTAGTTTCATCAAAATTTAGTATAATTGTGATTTTTGAGGATCCAATAACTTAACATTAATAATCACGTAACTAGAGGGAAAATTTATTTGTTATCACAAAATTTAGCGTTTCAGAACATAAATAGTACCATGCTCCCATTTAGGAGTGGGACTACCAAAACTCAGAAACAAAAAAAGTGGAAAATGGTACACCATTCAGATTACAATACCACCTTCAATACAAACCCCTAGAGAAATATAGCCAGTAAATATCAAAAGAAAAGTTCATTTGAAACCACCTTCGAAGTAGGAACTCTCCAACCATCTTCTGGAGACCAATCTAAGGATGGGCGTAGATCCTTGCAATAAACTTCATAGGATCCACCTTCACCCTCAGGAGACTGTAGCAACGTAATCTAGCATAAATAAAACATATAATATATTAACAAAAAGAAAACTCAAATATGCAAAAAATTCGAGCAAGTGCTCAGTTTGAAGTGACATCAACAAGTTTTCAAAGAGCTGATCTCTAGAAATAAAATATTCCAATACAAAATTAGGAAAGAACAAAAAAAATCCTTGAATTTCTAACATCAGTGGCACTTCAAAGATGATTTAGGTACTCCCTTATTATGATTGTTTCTAAAATCAGGTATTTGGGGTGCTTGTAGGCTGCCCAAGTAGTTAGACAGGGATAAGTTAAATTGAATTTAGTTAAGTTGGAGCATTACTAGGCTGTAACAATACATTAGAGGGTGATAATAGCATTATATGAAAACATAACCTGCATAATAGCATCATACAAAAAACATAACCTGCTCAGTGGCTCATACATACAATGGCGGACATCGATAAACTTCACAGTATTTCTAAAAATAAATGCCAAGCACCAACTCAACTCAACTCAACAAAAATTTTCCTCCCAAACTTGTTGAACATAATTAAAAAAAGACATTTAATATCAAACAATTGGGCGAATATGCTGAACGGGCATTCATTGAAAGGAGATACTTGCTTCGAATAGTAATTCATAAACATCAATGGTTCTTTCATTACCATCAAAAAATCTCAATGAAAAAACTGAATATTTCATGATATCCTAGGAAACATTGATATCAGAAGGATTTTAATTGGCTAACACACTTTTAAGTACAAAGAGTAGAACATTTGAAAGCAGAATTACCGTAGCTTTGCCATTGCCTAATAGTTGGGTCAAACTACCACTCCAGTAACAGTCATCAGACCACCAATCTACCAAATCACCCACCTTCCAGGTATCATCTACACTAACAGTTACTTCCGTAATCCCATCGGCAGTTGCTTCCGTAATCATACCAACAACAGGTATTTGGATTTCATTATACCTATAAGGGTATTGTGGGCGCATTATCAGTTGCATTCCTACCCTCTTTTTCTTCTTACCAGATGGCAATTGGTAGATCTTCGTCCATCCTGTACAAAAGCAATTGAACTAGAATTGGCAATTGGAGCTTTATACATGAAGTAACAGATTAACAAACACCATATCATTCACTAAACCTCTTGTACAATTTATTCGAGTGAAAAAGCAGTAATTGTGAGGTGCCAATAAGGGAGGCAAATTGATATCCAACAATCCCCAAAAATCAAAGTACTAGGAATAGCACTATACGGATTGTTGACACTTGGAGCTTTATACATGAAGTAACAGATTAACAAACACCATATCATTCACTAAACCTCTTGTACAATTTATTCAAGTCAAAAGCAGTAATTTTGAGGTGCCAATAAGGGGGCCAAATTGATATCCAACAATCCCCAAAAATCAAAGTATTAGGATTAGCACTATAGGGATTGTTGACACTTGTTACTTGAGCAAATCACAACAAGAGCAAGAGTCTTGTGGAGGAGAAGACTATTCCCACTACACTATCAAAGTATCTGATGAGTATTCTGTTTGATAGCATATGAAAGTTGATACCAACAGACAGCTTCCAAACAAGCAAGAGTTGGCTGGGGTAAAGGCCAATGGTAGCATAGGAAACCCAATTCAACAAGTAAATAAACATCATAGTAATGAACTACTACCTAAAATAATTAAAAGATTTTAAAAATCTATTATTATTACCCAACTAAAATACCTAGAGCCAGTACAATTTATTCATAAATAAATAACAATACAAAATAGAGTAATGCTACAGACAAACTATTTTACAAACATTTTATAAATTGGTGATGTGGCATAGTCCACATCAGCATATTGATCAACAAATTATTTTAATGTAGTCTTCGGCCCCACACAATATGTTGATTTGGAATATGCAACATCAGCAGTTTGTAAAATGTTTGTAAAATAGTTTGTGTCTCCAGCATTATTCTACAAAATATATGATAACAAGCATTCTTTTTTCACACCGCATCAAAAACATGTTATCCAAAAGTATAGCCTCTCAAGTTTACACAACCAGCTACGATCTTATTGACCAAGGCCCGCAGTCTTTATATCTCTTCAGGAAGAAGAGCGCAAATCCTGAGGTGAAGGGCATGGACTAGGAGACCTACAGATTTTGTTTTATATTTATTTTTTAAGAAAGACGAAGTTTGTACAATGTTGAAGGCGAATTATTTGGTATAATGTGGTGGTATATTACAATACAGCAGGAATATGAAGTTACATACGGCTATAAAATATTGAAAATGGGACAATTATTTGATTACAAACATTATGGAAGCCAATAACAGAACTATATCTGAAGCTAAACAATAACATGAAATATACTGTAGAAGTATCCATCACAACTAAGAGAGAGTGTCTACTCATATGAAAAGTTGATACTAACAGACAGTTCACTTACTCTTTTTTTCATCTGGAAAATCAATATATTCCAAGGCATGCCGAATGTAACCATTGCTCCCATCAATCTTATGTATCTGACAGATAAACGTACAACACACTCAGTTTCAAATGCTAAGTGTAGAAGAAGCTATCAGAATTTCAAGTACAAGTCACAGCACGCAGCTTAGTGAGAAAGAAAAGGTAAATTCAAACAGAAGTCTTTGTTGTTACTATTTTGGAAGAATATAAACATCAACTGCTTTACTTTTTAAATTATTTATTCTGATTGGGCTGTTACTTAAGGTCATAAACAGTTCATATTTCTTATCTTTCTCAGTAAAGAAACAGCAATTAAGAGTGGATTGTGCACATATCATGCATCAATAGATCAATTCACGTATCTGTTACAAAGAATGAATTTGAGTCTATGAAGAATGTCACAGGAGATTGTAGGACTTAATTTCACACATATCCTCGACCTTGGGAGTTCTGCAGATTGGTTCTCCAGTATCATTAACCCAAGCACCAAATCAGTTGCATCAATATGAGAGTTCAATGACACAGTTGGAGAGTCATACGCTTCCTAAAAAAGTGTAGAGATAACAATGTAGGAATACGTGAAGAATTGACATCTAATAAGAAGAAATGGGATCCGAAGAAAGCCAGAAGTGTGAACAGTATATACGTAAAATATATATTAAAACAAAACAAGGGGAAAAAACTCCTCACGTGACTCTCAAACAAAAAAAATGGTTATAACAAACAAGTTGGTCTCTAACATTATATTTGAGAACAGATTCAAAGAATGGAAAAGTTTTCTATTATGTTGTTTGCGAGTCTAAAGAGAAAACTCTGATAGATTATTAATTTGTTTTGTGAATCGCGAAGAAAAGAAAGTACAAAATGCCTAAATCAGATGGGGAATAAAGTTTGTATGGAGGATAAGATGTGTAAATTTTGTTTTGTTGTGTTCTCAATTTCTCATTAAACGACTACTTTTGGAAATATGAAAGTTTCAGCAAAAAGTTCTCTTTTTATTCCAAATCTTACAAATTTTGGGGAGAAAAGTTATTTAAAAGAAAGTTGCGCAAGTTTTCTTTCCATTTATTTTCTTTTCTGACCGTTAAAAAAACTCAAGTACATATAAATTGGGCAGATGCAACATTAAAAGGAACAATAGTGAACCGCGGAAATACGCTCCCAAATAACGTGGCTTAAAACAGAAGGTTTTAATAGAGAAGTAGGATCATATCATTATTTCTCCCCCTTTTTTCGTTGGAACTGATGTTGCCAGAAGAAAAGCCCACTTTGGTAACACCAGTGAGTTGTGTACCCAAAAATAGAAAAACACCAGTGCGTTCAGGTGTTTGCAAATAAATCAATCAAAAAGTGTGCTCTATTTCTCCACATACATCTCAGGTAAGTACTTCGATTTAGTGAAGAACTGGTAGACAACCAAAAAGTAAAATTACAATACATACAGAAAATTAGATTTATGATCGTGCTGGTAGGGATTGGATTATGTAGGAATAGGGGGTTTTACAAAGATTTTCCTAGGCCTGAAAATGGCATGGGCAGAGATCGTGAAGCCCAGAAGACTACGTTTGAACAGAGATTGTAAATGTCCAGAGATACCTCCCCCCTTCCCCCCTCCCCCCTCCCCCTCCCCCTCCCGGCTAATTCTATATCCCATAGAGAGTTGCACTGTTCTTAGAACTCTATGTATTAATTGTAGAATAGTACCAAAAAGCAAGAAACCAGAAAGAAAAGGATTCTCTGATTGGTATGGAACACCTAGTCACGTGAAAATGAGATTGCATCCAGGGTTTCCAACAGTCATGAAACCAGAAATTTTATTCAATTAAGGGTCAAAATATTGTGATGCTATAAATAATTTGGTGTGTTTTTTTGGTCGAGTACCCCCCAATTTGGGAAAAACCACGGGAGAGATCTCGAGAAATTCACTATGAAAATAATATGGAAATTACAAACCTCAATCTCTTGAGAAATAAACTAACTGCTTATTTTCTCTACCCCTACTCTCTCTAACTCTCTCTTTGCTTTGCTAAGCTTATTGTTGTGGTGTATTTTTCCTCTTTCCATTTGGCCTCCTTTTATAGCCAAGAACTTGAGGGTAGAAAAGGAAATGAGTTGGCATAATTTTCAACAAAGGAGGGCTGTTGGTGGAAGGAAAACATGAAAGCAAACAAACATGTGTGAGGCACTAATTGTTGACCAATAAGAGCATAATGTGAGACAATATTCAACAATCTCCACCTTGCTCATATTTTCAAATCTGTGAACTTCTTTGTGTGCGTAATGTATCTCTCTCCTGGATACTCCACCACGAACTCAAAGATTCGAATTCTATGATATCCCATAGAGAGTTGCACTGTTCTTAGAACTCTCTATGTATTAATTTTTTGTAGAATAGTAGCAAAAAGCAAGAAACCAGAAAGAAAAGGATTCTCTGATTGGTATGGAACACCTAGTCACGTGAAAATGATATTGCATCGCTGAAAGGGTTTCCAACAGTGGCGAAAAACCAGAAATTTTATTCAATGAGGTCAAAATATATTGTGATGCTATAAATAATTTGGTGTGTTTTTTGGCATCCGCTTGGTGATGCCTTCTTCAAATTGCATATGTAAAACATGTATTTGGTTACAATATTGTTAATATAACAAGTAATACCATTATATATATATTTGTGAGACACCCTTATATTGACCCCTACTACGCCTTTCTAATCACAAATTTATTAATAAATATTTAAATTTCTTATGTTATAAAAATAATATAAATTTGATTATTATTTATTTTAAAAAAATTTTAAAATATTAGAGGAAGATGCATACATCAAGCATTAGAAGTAATATGGAATTGAGAACGTTATAAAAAATTTAATTTGACCCCATATATTAAAAAAATTATAAAATTTCAGTGGGGTCAATTGACCCCACACTCTCTAATGTGGCTTCACCACTGGTTTCCAAGCAAAAAAGATGAAGTTATGACACAATGTTAAGTTATTCATTGCTCCAAAAACTTAGTTGTTAGATAACAGACCAGCTATGCACAGCATGCTAAAATCTACAAATAAACTGACTTTTAGCAAGTCAGGTTCAATGTTGGGCAGTTAAGTTTTCAGGTCTCTAGAAAATCATAATGATGAAGACATCCCTAGCTCGAGAATGAATGGCAATCATGGAATGGATCCAGTGCAAGTATCAGTTGGAACCTGTGACGAGATCGCGAGCAAAGCGCTTCAAGAAAGGTTTACATGACTTTATTCGAGACGTCTGGAATGACAATGGTGCGGAATCGAAGTCTTTGAATGTACAGTCCAAGTTCATTAATATGGTCCAAGTGAAGATATCAAGTAAAGTGGATCAAATAAAGACATGCATGCTAAGTCAAAGGATCGAGATTCAACGCGACCGTGCCATGTTCCAGGCCAAAAGCAGCGCAGTCGCGCCGCTCTGTAGATTTGGGGGAAAAAGGAGCTCGCCCCGGCGAGCTCAGCAACCCTAGTGTGTTCGCCCTGGCGAGTTCGTCTCTGTACTTTTTCGCCTCGGCGCATTATGAGGTCGCCCCAGCCCATACTTCTCTACCTGAGCTAAACTTCCAGTAGCATATGCCGCTTCTTAGTACATTTCTAGCCTTGGCCCATATACATGAGGAAATTTTGTTTACTCGTTTTTTAGCAGATTTGGACGCAGAATTTCCTTATTAATTAGTTATTTTCAATATCTTTTCAAACTTATATTGTAATTAGGAAACTTTTGAGTTAGAGTTGGATTCCAAATTTATTGAAATTCCTTACAAGGATTCTAGGGTTTCAATTACTATTATAAATAGGCTTATGGATGTAATTCACAAAAACATTCAATAATATTCAGATTTTTATCATAGTTGTGAGACTATTCTTTTGGTTTTTTGAAGAATTCCCAAATTATTTTCTTAGTTTTTTTTGAGATTCAATTTGACTTATCATACAATAATATATAGTTGTGTGTGGCGTCTTCTACCGCATTAATCGTCGATTGTACAGATATTACCGCTTCAATATAAGCGAGGGGTCAAGGTGTCATTGGTGTTCATTCAACGCATATTTCCGTACGCGAGCAATTGCACCAAGATTAACATCTACATATAAGCGAGGGGTTAAGGTGTTGCGAGCAATTCATCTTACAACTTTGCTATAAACGATCCGGACGACGACCACTTCACGCAAGCGTGCCGTGGAGTCCATCATTTGGTATCAAAACTAAGTTTTCTAGCGAGTTACTTATCTTTAAATTCCTGTTTCAATTGTTGAGTAAAAAAAAGTATAGAAAAAATTCAAGTTTTAAATTTTCGATTGTGCTATCATTGAGAATTCATACCTTCTATAATTTGTTTCGTGATAAGTTATTTTTGAATTAATTAGTAAAACTATGAATTTTGCTAGGTAAGTTCAAAAAGAACCTATTAAAGATAATACTTAGAGGTAAAAGGCAAGAGTAATGAGTCTAATAGAGGGTAAAAGCAATGCATACACGAGCGAAACATTGATTCGAGAGAAACACATAAGGGAGTGGTGAGAAAATTGTTTTCATGCACAGTTGTCTAGACCAACAGACACTACCCAATATCGGAAACTAGTTGGTCATCACAGCACATTTATTGAAGAAAATATTCTTATAGCGGGAAGCATACTTTTAATTCTGGCATTGCTATTTAATTAACAAAAGGGGTCGACAAACATACATATTAGAGGAACTGGTATAAGGGGATATTTAAGAATTTATCATATTGGACTGCAAGTAAAATTGTAAAACAAAGGAAAGTTAACGTAAACCATGGGTAGAATTAAAAGTTTTAGGTGTAAGCCAACATAATATTCTATCCCGCCTTCCTGCCATTAAAATATGGCAATAAGAGATTAAAAGGAATGAACATAAAATCAAAGGAATTCCAAAATTAAGTATAGTTAAATTCATTCCAATTAGAAAACAACATAATTTCAATGTAAAGATACTAGAATGCTCAAGATTAAAAAAGATACCTTGCATCGAAACCATGCACCACGATACCCCGTCTCAAAAGACTTTGCCTCGGCCAGCTGTCCAACTTTAAAAGGCAATTTATCGTTCTCCATGGTAGTTCGTCAATCAGTACATAGCTACACCAAACATAAGCATGACTTTAAAGCAACTTCCTAGTATTAATATATGATGCAATCGAGAAGAAACTTGAGAGGATGTTATTTTTAAAAAAAATTAAAATCAGAAAATTGATCCAATATCGTGGCATGACTTAGACAAGAACTTAAATAATTGTATTGAACCCCTTCTATAGTTCGCTTTTAGGTCCTGATGAATCCCTACTTCATAGTGTAGAAGTATTGTTAGCATTCCTAGTACACCAATATTGAAATAAAGAAGAATTAGACATTGAGAAGGTCAATTTCTTGCACAAAATTTGCAAAAGCGTGATAAGATTATCAAAAAAATTGATGGTAGCGATTATGCAAGAGCCGCAAGCACCTCAAAACTTAGAAGGACCAAACTCCCACATAAACAATAGCAAAAGTCATCAAAGCCAACACATGCTAGCACTCATCCCTAAAAATTCTGCAAAGATGACTAGGACATTAGACCACTAATGGTAATGATACTAATTACCAGTTACCACTCAAGAACCACAATAGATAATATAAGTTTACATTATAGATAAAGAATAGTAAAGGACCAATCCATGCAGGAAATGGTAAAAATACACAAAAGCCTAAACACTACGTTTGGATAGCAGGAATCAAAGGAGGCGGTAATAGAATAAAAAAAAGTGTGTGGTTGTTCTATTGGAATGGAGAGAACCCTTCCTGCCAAATTTGTGAATTTTTGCTCTTTAAGGGAGGGTAGAGAATGAGTCATTTTAGTCATGAATGAATCATTTCACTCTCCATTCTATTCATTTATCTATTCCATTACTTGACTAATTCCAACCTCCAATCATAATGTTGGACAAAGCTTTAATCTCATAAATAATTTAACTGCAAATAATATTCGGAAATAACATCAATTTATATAGACTAAAGAAACCCTAATTATTATGTAAACTAAGCAACCCATTTATAAAAAAACTCCTAGTCCTAATCTAAACTAACCTACTATATAATAGATTTATCAGCAAAAGTAATAATATAAATAATTAACAAATAATATTTTAATATTCACATCTCATTTCGTATCAAACTCTATCTAGCGACACAAGTTTTTCAATTGAAATGAAGAGATTAGTCACTTCGGATGCATGATCCTTACACACTTCTATGATCCCACACCGCATGTGTCCTTTGCCAAAGGCTTTCACAACCCAACTATAAGAATTCCTTAAAACTTTTAACATTCCCTCCCTCTTACCCAAAAACCACTTGTAAACAACTAAAATCTCAATCTCAAAGCATTTGGATTCTTCACGCCTTAGGTATAAGCATGAAAAACCCAACACCTTATCTACTTGTTGTGTCTCACCTTGAGCCCATGACGCGTGCCTTTGACGTAAGGACAAAATGACGAGCCTTTTTCAAATAAGATAAGATCTGGGTCATATACATATTCAAATTATAAGGAATGATGTCATAATAAATAGAGGATAATGTTATTTTCACAAGTGAAATTATTTGTTTCTCTCCAAAAGTTGTAATTGCGTTTTATGAAAAGAAACCAAATGATATGAAAACAATCATCTAGATGTGCCCATCACATGTCTAAATCCATGGACACCTCTTTAGTTGCCTTCCATTTGAATTGATATGCACCCAAAAAAGTGTGATGTTAGGAGTCTTGAATTTCAGATTTCAAATGTGTCCCCCAAACACGCAAGGCATCGTTACAATACTTTCAATAATTGGTTTGCACTTACTATTAGGCCTGGCAATTTTATCCATCAGGACCCGTCCAATCTGGACCTAAAGGAACCCGATTTTTAAAAACCCTATAAGATATAGGATATACCCTCTCGACCCAATTATCTCTCACTCTCTCTATATATAATATATATTTTTTAAATAAACTTTTTGTATAAGGTAAAAATTCAGATGACCGCCTTAGGTATACACCTTTTTGCACATCACTACCTGACTTTTAAAAGTCGACACATCGGCAAAACTAGGCCTTAATCTTCTTGCAAACAAATACGTATTGTATACGATATTGGATCTATCCCTTGATTCTCCACGATAATTTTTGTTCAAACCAAAACAAATACAATACATACATTTTTTAAATATAAGATCTTCTTCTAAGCAAACCCAATACAATCCCATAATGTCGAGACACTGAAATTAGGAGGTAAAATTCTCTTTTTCTCTATTTCAGCAATCTTCTGCGTAAAGTTCAAACAAAAATCTCTAGCCCAATTCACCAAAAAACAAAAAACAAAAAACTAAAGGAAATTTCAAATTGTTCCATGTTCGCTACCTTGCTCGAAGATATGCAAACTAGCTTGATAATCCCAGAAGATCCATCTTAAAACTCAAATTTCAACCAGACAACTAAAACTTCTTGGGCTGACTTCCATTTAGAACCATAGTTAGTCAAATCCAAAACCAAACAATCAAAAAATTTATCTAAAATTCACTATAACTCTCGATCCCAACCAAGATACAAAACGTGAAGAGAAATCGACTTAAAACCCTTGTTTTGGCTGTAAAATCTTTGAGCTTTGTCCCAATATGTTTTCGAGCAATATATATGTAACAAAAAATATACCATAGAAAGAATCATTATCGGACACAATGCTTTTTTTGGGGGGCAATACATGCAACCGATATTTTATATGCATTCCAGACAACATTTTGAGGTCTTAAATCCTAAAACTGTTCACTACAATTCAATTTTGTTTGTAAAGAGGTTAAAGCCTAATTTTTAATTGAAAGGGGGGAAAATTAAACAAAGTAAGACCGAAGAATTTTAAGAAAAAGAAGGGGAAATTTTAAGATGAATTTTACAAAGAAGATGAAAAACCCCCCATTGAATAGCCTTCTACCCCTCAATAGAACCCTAAAATAATAGACAAAATGATATGTTGGATATCCTTAAAAATATACACACCAAGAGCACAATTGTACTTGCACACTTAACATAGTTACGACCAAGGTTTGTAGACCCGGACCGGTCATCGAATCGGAAAAGGTACCGGGATCACCAGTTCAACAAGTGGTCGAACCGTTATTGACCCAATGACGTCATTAATAAATAAATATATATATTATTAGTAATTAATAAAATTTTAAAAAAACTCGTTTTTTATGAACTAAAACATAATAAAGTTGAGTTATAATATTACTAAAAATGGTTTTAAAATTATTTTTTGTACAAAAAAATAATTAAAAATAATTAAAAACCGGTTCACTAGGTCAATTAATCGATTTTACCGGTTGAACCACTGGTTCGACCAGTGATCAACCGGGTCAACTGATTTTTGACCAAATCAATAAAATCGGGTCAAACTGAACCGAAGAGCTGACCGGTTCTATTTTTACTAGTTGAACCGACGATTCGGTCTGGTCCGGGCTTAATAACCATGGTTAAGACATATTGTTATTTTTCACAAAACCTCACAACTTTAGGTATCTATGTATCGCATTTTGAAACTCAGGTGCTTATGTGCAAAAATATGTAAAATTCAAGTGGTCATTTGACTTTTATCATTTTGTATGTAAAAATTATAAACTCATCAAGTTATTTCAGTGAAACTCTTAACATTAGGTGTTGCTAGTAATAAAAATGTTATTGTAACACCCCAGTCAAAAGATAGGGAAAAAATTTGTTTGCATATAAGAAAATAAATTACTACCAATAGTACCTTCAAATCATGACCTTTTAGGTGAGCCTGTGGTGGGTCGGTAGGCTAAGATGACCCAAGATACTATTGGGCAGTGATTTGAGGCCTTGATGGATTTGATTCGATTCGGACTTGTTTATTCCGGGCTCAATTTGACCCGGGTTGTTTCAGTTATATCGTGCTTAATTTGGAAATTAAATAGTTGAACAAAAGTAAATTTAAAAGAATTTAGAAGAATTTAATTAGGTAAAGTGGAAGAATTCGGGGGGGAAGGAATAGGATAGTTATTTAGGGGACGGGACGAGTATGGTAAAAATAGCATGATACTGGGTGGGATATGGGGGGAGGATCTCAGACCATACTCAACTTGTTGCGAGACTACCGTCTACCATGAGATTGAGCAACCAATGTACTGATTCGATGTTCATTCAGCAACATAGGTCCATAAGGGTACCATGCCTACCTCTGAAGGTTCAGATGTGGGTAGCTATTGGTTAGAAGGAAGACGGAAGATTAGGTAAATGAAGATCTAGATCCACACCCACGAGAAACGCCCCATTTATGGCCAGGAATACAACACCAATGAATGGATGAAACACAAGAATAACTTACCTCCAATAATGAAAGAAATCCTCCTTAAAATTCAATCAAATACACCAAAAATCAACTTTTTGAACGCTCTAGCCTCGTTGATCCATGCAAACCACTCAACAATCACCTAGAACTTCAACTATTAGGGTTTATACCAAGAAGAAAACAAAACAAGAAAAGATGGAGGGGAAGATATATATGAAACCTAACTTTTGAGAAACTTTTATGATAAAGACCTACCAACAAACTTTTTTCTTTCAAAATTGACCAACAAACCCCACAAATTAACAAAGTAGACCATTTTATTTAAAATAAAAACTATTAAATAAGGTGTAAGATATTTAAAGAGAACACCAATAGAAAAATTACGTCATGGATAAGATCAAACATTTTTGATATTAGAGTCTTTTTTGGCGCTTGAAACGGCAAATGAATTTCAAAATATAAACTGTCAAAAAAATGTATAATAAATTAATAAGTATATCGAGAGGTATTTGAATTGAAATTGAAACGCAATTCTGCTATTCCTCCTCTACAGTTCCGCCGATATAACCGCTTGACCCGGTAAACGAATGTTTCCCGGGTACTTCTTATATCCGAAACGGATCGGTTCGACTAAAACTAACTTTTATATCGTGTTTGCAATTTTAGGGAGGAAAAAAATAATGAAACTTCAAATTTATAAGAAAAACTTAAATAAAAGTTTTAATTATGATTTTGTGAGTTTTTAATGGAACATTTTGGTTAAAATAATACATTATTATTGTGACGCCCCCAAAAATAGGTATACATCACCCATCTTGAGTCGCCAAATACATGGTACTGAATACAAATACAAACTAACTATACAACAGTCGTGTAAAATACGACAAAACATAAGCTGTGAGTTTTAATACAAATATTGTCATCTAGACAATATCCACACTCAATGGAGTCCTCATTACATTTATTATTACACTATTTCGCAGAATAGTGAGGACTACTAATGCACCATCTAGGACCATCACTCTGTTCCCATTAGTCCCCGACATCGTTCTCATTTCACAAGAGAACAATGAAAGCAAAAGGGTGAGCTTAACTGGCCCAAGTAAGAAATATTATGACTAAGATAATGCAGAATAAATTATCGTTAGCCTTCAACAAATAAGTTAAACGATACAATATAACAAACATCAAGTTTAAGCTGCAAATGAAAAAGCGATCCATTAGAAGAGTCAAGTAGAGAATAAAATCTACTATCTTCTATGATTTAAAAGGTTTTTCATCACTTTTATCGATGAGACTCGACAATAAATAATCCATATCATCAAATCATCCCCTGCTACTACGGGCCAGGATATTCTTTAGTATCACGACCACGAATTATTCATGGACTACGGGCAAAGATAATCGTGTTTTCATCAACTGGTCTGATCATGTCATAAAACAATTCATCTTTGCACCACCTGGTCAAGAGAATCCATAGTCATAATCATACCAAAAGCTGCTTCATCATCGCACTACGGGCGAATGAGGACTTTTTCCACATCATTTTGTAACATTACTAATCATGATTATATCAAATAATCCCAGTCATAATTATACCAAGTCCATCTAACGAAGCCACAAAAATGACTTTCAACATAATATAAACATGAGGATGATGACAATGACATAATAATTCAATAAAACAAGTTCAAGAATTAATTTATCCGAGAACTAATAACGTCCAAATTGTCGACATGATACTTCTTTGAGAGTAAAATTCAAGAATGCTCGGAAGAATATTTCTATGAAAAGATCTTTGGATGAAGCGCAAATATCAAGGATATTCCACTAATTTCATGGAGTATAGAAGATAAAACTTTAACCAACCAATAATAAATAATCGGAATTCAGTCACGCGCGTAAGCGCATGCATGTGATGTTATAACGAATGATAAATAATAAAACCGTGTAAATGCGTAAAGCCTGAAGACGTGATGGATGTTCCAACATAATAATAAAGAACGGAACCAAGTCAAATGCGTAAAAGCACGATGGGATGTTCCAACGGAATGATAAAAAAGCGGAATAATAACATAAATCACCATGCATACGGTTGCTTGGCATGAAAAAGTTATTCCAACATAATGATAAAGAATGGAATAACGTAAAGAATTTCACCAAGTATAGGGTAGCAGCGTGATCTGAGTTATTCCAACAAAATAATAGAGAATGGAATAACGAAGTTCTCTTCATGAATAAGAAAGAAATAATACCCCTTACGAGTACAACAAATAATATCCCTTACCATAAAAGAAGAGTATTCCGACTGGTAGGGCGAGGATATACTCGAAGAAAACTTGCACTACGCTCAAAGTTTTCTTAAACTCTAAAGAAATACGCTCAAGATTATAGAAGAAGAACTCTCTCTAGAGTTTTAGTGAATTCGTAAGAAATAATGAAGGAATGAGCTTCTATTTATAGAAGAATGGACTGCATAGTAACTAATTCATGAACTGTAAGACCCTAACTTTTTTAATGAATAAAATCAAATTTCCTTTATTTTTTATTGTGAATAATAAAGTATTAATTTGATATAATACTTTGGTTATGGGTGAAATATGCAAATTTTGCAAAATAAGCAAGTAGTTATAAAATATTAAATTGTCGGGGAATATTCATTTGGTTGTGGAATATTCTTTCTGTCGGGGAATATTCGTACGACGGCGTAGCCATTTATGGGCCCCATAACGGATAATGGTCGGATGAAAAAAATGACAAAATTGAATAACGGCGTAGTTGTTACCGTTAAGACTGTTGGAATACCCGGTGGTTAAAATACGATGTCTGGCGTGGTTGCATAGTAGCACACGATATTGCATGATATTGTTGAATTATTGATCCTTACGTAGAAGGCACTTTACTCAATAATTGTCACGATGATTCTTCGCTCAATATTTTATTTTATTGATTCAATAATTTTGTGTTGATATTTAATATTATTGTTATTCAATAATTGTCATTTTACAAAGATATCTCCATTATCAGATCAATAATTCATATTATTTGAATAATATTATTAAATAGCATTATTGGCAATGTCTAGAAAGTTACATCGAATGAGAGGTTTGGTCACCTAATTACGCTACCAAGAAGGAGAAATCCTTATCGGAAAGCCCCTCTTTTTACGGGAACAACTGGTTGTCGTAAATGTGATTACGTAATATTATTTGTGAATAATTAATTATTGATTCATATGATAATGAAATATTTATTTTATGTGGATATAAATGATGGATTTATTTATGTGGTTATTAATGAAGGAATTAATCTTTGAGATGTTTTATCGATTATTTTGTCGAATTGAAGTATTTAAAAATCATCCGTTTGTGGATTTAGGGTATTTTTTGTTTGGAATTTGAAAACTCAAAGCTACAAAGTTGTAGAGAATTCGATTTAAATGTGGAATGGATATAAAATTAAGTATTTTCCGATAAACGGGCTATTTTCTATGAATTATTAAAGTTTCTGATTATTGTTTAAATGATAAAACATTTTGAAAAATTCTAGAATTGGTTGGTGAGAAATGTGCTTAATTGAATTTCAAATGTGGTGGGTGGCAATACTAACAGGTAAAGCCATCAGATTAGTCTTCTATGGCGTTCTAAGCATTTTCCTATAAATAGGGTGCTAAGTTATAATTGAAAATCACACCAGAAACAAGTTTTCTCTCTTTCTCTCTCTATATTATCGAGTGTAATTTGTGAGTATTTAGATACTTTGTGAGTTTCTAATTAGCGGTGCAAGTTCCTTCAGCACTATATCCAGTATTCCAGTCATAAGTACTGTCTTTGCAAGGTAAGGGATGTTATTTTCTTCGTAAATGATATTATTTTCTTCAATATCATTATGCCGAAATATTGGTGAACGTTTTTATCAAATTTGAAACTTTTTGTGTCGGGGTTACTATTCACGTATACGGCATTATTCACGTATACGGCACTATTCACCGAAAAATGAAATTTTCTTCTTTTTATGCAAGGTTTCTATTATGGTTACTATCTTTTGATTGTATCCATGTTTTGATCTTTATTCTTGAATTTTGCTTAAAATTGGTTATTATGAAGTATTATTGATCTTGGATAAACTGTGTCTGAATCTCTAATATTTGTTATTTTGTTTCACCGGATTCGTTCCTTTAAAATATTTTTCATCATCCTCGGTCCTAAATGATGATATTCTTGAATATCTTTGGCACATGTAGTGCAAAGATGAATGATTAATCGATGAATATCTTTGCCAGTGGTGCAAAGATGAATGATTACCTAATGAATATCTTTGGCTGTAGTGCAAAAGATGAACAGTGTTGAGATGAACATGACCAATTGGTGATATGAATGAATATCTTTGGCCGCAGATGCAAAGATGAATATTTGATTAAAGATGTGTATTGATTGATGTTACGAGGGATAAAATATTGATGATGGACTTTTAAATTCATAGAAGATGGTAGAATTCTTTCTCTACTTGACTCTTCTAATAGATTGCTTATTCCGCTGCAGTTGTTGATCTAAAACTTGTTGTCTATTATATTTTATCAGATTTTTCCCTGTTGAAGACTAATGATAATTTGTTGTATATTATCTGAGTCATAATATTTTCTTACTGGGCTAGTTGAGCTCACCCTTTCTGTGATGCCCCTAAAATTAGGTATACATCACCCATCTTGGGTCGTCAGATACATGGTACTGAATACAAATACAAACTAACTATACAACAGTCGTGTACAATACGACAAAACATAACTGTGAGTTTGAATACAATTATTGTCTACTAGAGATTATACAAACTCAAAAGGAGTCCTCATTACAATTATTAACACACTATTTCACAGAATAGTGAGGACTACTAATGCTATCCTCCGGACCGTCACTCCGCTCCCCAACTAGTCCCTCATTATGTTCTCATTTCACAGAAGAAAACGGTGAAAGAAAGGGTGAGTTCAACTAGCCCGATGAAAAATATTATGACTAAGATAATGCGAGAATAAATTATCGTTAGCCTTCAACAAAGGTTAAACCGATAAAATATAACAACATCAAGTTTAATCTGCGATGAACAAGCAATCCATTAAAAGAGTCAAGTAGAGAATAAAATCTACTATCTTTTATGATTTAAAAGGTTTTTCATGACTTTTATCGCTAGGACTCGACAATAAATTATCCACATCATCGAATCACCCATGCACTACTACCAAGGATATTCTTTAGTATCACGACCATAAATTATTCATGCACTACAGCCAAGGACATTCGTGTATTCATTAATGGTCATGATCATGCCAACAACTGTCCATCAATGCATTACGGGCCAATGATAACTTTTACCACATCATTTGTAACATTGCGGTCATGATTACATCAATAATCCACTGGTCATAATCATACCAAGTCCATCTATGCACTTCAGAATACGAGATGACTTTCAACATAATATAAACATGAGGATGATGACAATGATATAAGAATTCAATAAAACAAGTTCAATAATTAATTTATCCAGGAACTAATAATGTCCAAATTGTCAACATGATCTCGCTTTGTAGAGAAAATTCAAGAATGATCGGAAGAATATTTCCATGAAAAGATCTTTGGATGAAGCGCAAAAATATCAAGGATATTCTATTAATTTCATGGAGTATAGAAGTTAAAACTTTAACTAATCGAGTATAATAAAGAATGGAATAACAAAAGAAATCACCATGCATGCGGTCTTCGCATGACGCGAGTTATTCCAACGAAATAATAATAACGGAACCAGTCGAGCAAAATTTGCACAAGCGGGATGTTCCAACAGAAATAATAAAGATTTTAACCAGTCCGTGTAAAACACACGACATGTGATGTTCCAACGACATAATAGAAGAATGTCACCAAGTATAGGATAAACCAAGCATATACAAGTTATTCCAATGAATAATAAGCAATGGAATAACAACAGTTCTCTTCATGAATAAGAAAGAATAACACCCTTTACATTAGTAGTAGATTGAATCTGCGCATGAGTGTAGTAACAATACTCTTCTTCTTTCTCTCTTATTCTCTCTATACTTTCTCTCTATATAGCTTGAATGAATTAAGTGAAAATAATGAAGCCTTAGGCCTCTATTTATAGAAGATTTCTAGCTTAGCACTTGAAATGTGAAAAGGCAAGTGGCTTGCGGTAGTGATGTGAAAAGAAAAAAGTGGTTTGACGCTTAATGTGAAACGACAATTGGTTCGGCGCTTTTGTAATATGAAGCGGGAAGTGGTTTGACGTCTGGTAAAGGTAGTTACAATTGACGAAGGTAATTACTATTGATGAAGGTAATTACTATTGACGAAGAGACTTTTAGATGATGACATATAGGCCCCCATAAAATAACCAAACTTACCACAAACGTCTCATAATAGATTCTTTATATACATCAAGGATTGAATAAATATTACCACAAATCATTTTATTTTAATCAACACATATTTAATCTTTCAACAATTATTAATCATTTATAACTTGTCGTCTCAATTATTGATTTAATAATATAACATATTATACAAATAATCTTTGTGACAATAATTGAATCAATAATATAAGAGATATGATCGAAGATTCTTTGAAGCAATAATTGAGTATAAATTGAGTGACTTCTCACGTAAGCATCAATAATCAATCTGGTGTCTTTATTATGCAACCACGCCAGACATCGTTGACTTTTACTACTAAGGGTAGTTCAACAGCTTTAACGGTAACACCTCCGCCGTTATTTTCATAAAGTATCTTTGTCGTTTTCTCAATCCGACAATAATTCCATTGTGGGGTCCACCAATGATTGTGCCGTCGTACGAATGTTCCCCGACAAAAAGAATATTCCCCGACCAAACGAATATTTTATAACAACTTGCTTACTTTGAAAAATTTATAAATATTACCCACAACTATAACATTATATCAAATTTACTCCATAATATTCAAAAATAATATTTATAGAAAATTCATCTTTATTTATAAAAGTTGGGGTCTTACACTTTCTTTCACTGTTCTCTTCAGGAAATGAGAATATAGCTGGGACTAGTCGGGGAATGGATTGACGGTCCAGATGGTTGCATTAGTAGTCCTCACTATTCTGTGAAATAACGTATCAATAATTGTAATGAGGACCCCTTTTGAGTTTTTATACTGTCTATTAGACAATAGTTGTATTCAAACACAGTATATGTGTTGTCGTATTTTGCACGACAATTGTATTACTGAAGTTGTATTTATTTTTGTACCATGTATTTGGCGACTCAGAATGGGTTAGATGGAATGGACCTATTTTGGGGTCGTCACATGAACGGTCTAGATTGATTTACTTTTAATCGGACGGTCCATATTTAAAGCAAAATCTTTTAAATAAAATATAATATATTCTATTTATAATCTAATAAAACGAATAACTTTATAAAAGTATTCTGTTTTATATAAAAAGATTTTACTATGCAAAACACTATGCAGGCACTATGCAACACTATGCAGACACTATACAACACTATGCATAATAAAAAATAATATATTCTATTTATAGTCTAATAAAATAAAAAACTTTATAAAAGTATTCTATTTTATATAAAAAGATTTTACTATGCAGAACACTATGTATGATAGAATATAATATATTCTATTTATAGTTTAATAAAACGAATAACTTTATAAAAGTATTACATTTTTATATAAAAAGTTTTTCCGTTTTATTACATTAATAATACTAATAAAACAAAAGTGACTTATCACGTAAAGCATCAATAATCAATACCGTAATGCTACTTATGCAACCACGCGTATTCGCATTTTTTTACTACCGAGTAGTTCAACAAAAGATAATTGTAAAAGTTTCGCCAGTTATTTTCATAAAATATTTTTGTCATTTTCTTAATTCGATAATAATTCCGTTGTGGGGTCCACCAATAATTGTACCGTCGTACGGATATTCTCCGACAAAAAGAATATTCCCCGACCAGTCGAATAATATACAACAACTTGCATACTGTTCAAAATTTATAAATACTATCCACGACTATAACACTATCTCAAATCCACACCATAATATTAAAAAAAATATTTCGAAAAAATTAAATCTTTATTCATAAAATCTGGGGTCTCACAATCTCCCCTCCTTATGAAATTTTGCCCTCGAAATTTATGTACGTACCTGGTATACCAAAGAGGTAAGGATACCTTGACTTTATTTCAGATTCTAATTCACGAGGTATAACATTTGAGTGTTGAATACGATCCTTCTTATCCAAGATTTTAACACGTATCTCCTCATACGTTAAATCTTTTGCTATATCGTTTAGTTCTAATTTAATAATGTGGTTCGGGTCGTCCACATATTTACGTAATCTTGATACGTAAAAAAAACGTTCTGAACACCCAACATACTTGGCGGTAAAACGAGTCTATAGGCTACAGTTCCTACTTCATCGAGGATTTCAAATGGGCCAATTAAATTGAGGGTTGAGATTTACTCTCTTCGTCGATTCTTGCTTCTAGAATAACGCCCTCTTGAACCTTCTTCTTCACATTCATCAGCTCTGAGTATGTAGCTTGAGCGGCTTTAACTTTATCGATTAAAGTCGATTCTAATCGTATATTAGTTATTTTCACGTGGGTTCATATATATTCGCACTTGTAATCGTGATCGATCTTCTACTCAAAGCGTCGGCTACCACGTTCGCTTCCACGATGATATTGCATGATACGATCGTAATCTTCAATGAATTTCGAGCCAACGTCTTTGGCGCATGTTACGTTCGTTTTAAGTAAAGAAATATTTGAGGGTTTTAGAAATGAGTTTTGTACTGGGGTCAACACACTATTCGATTTCACGCTCTAGGGGTAGGCTAAGAAGTCTTCAAGAATACGTCAGGAAATTTATTAACAATAGAAATATCCTTCAAAACTGTGACTCTCATCCCAAGAGTTAGATAGTACGTCACATTATCAACTTGCCATCGTCATTCACGACGTCTCCTACGGAAAGTCTGACTTTGGTGCATTCCACTCAAGGAAGTCAACAACGAAAGGATCGGGGCTCTTTACTTATGGCTTAATACGACAACGATTGACTTTAGTGGTTTGGTTACTTTGAATTCGCATAACAGGTTGGTTAGGAGTATGAAAACTAACAACCTTACAAAAAGCATGATGAGTAGTTAACCAATCGATTCCTAAAATCACATCAAGGGCAAGTATTTTCAAAGAGATACGATCGACAGGTTACGTGAAAGTGTTGATTTCAACAAGATTTATAAATAGTGGAGGTAACGAAGGTTTCTCCCAACAGATATATCAAAGTCTAACTTCTCCGGAGTTAACTTCAAACATTGAACATAACTAGGTGAAATAAAAGAGTGAGTAGAACCCCAGATTCAACACGATATAGACTTCGCAAGAGTTTATGACTAACATACCCGTGATAATTTTATTCGTGTTCCTCGTCACAAAAAAAAAACGCTCTCTTAAACTACTGGCTTTTGGCTTGTGCGGGACATCCTTTGGCATCACTATCCCAGCTGGAATTGACTTCATCATACGACAAAATCGAGCTAGGTGACCTTCTCTTCCGTAATTAAAACACGCTTTGGATTGTCACAGATAGTTTGAACGGATGTGTCCTCATGTCCGCATTTGAAACATACGACCGGTGGTAATTCGCTCTTCTTCCTTTGAAACGGGTCTTTGGTGTTCATTGTCTTTCCATCATTATTGAACCTTCTCTTCTTGAAATTTCCACTTCTATTATCTTGGCCATGATTACCAAAAAATGGTTACCATTCATGGCATGATAATTTCCCCGATGGTTATCATTGTTCCGATGACCGTTGCCACTGGTACGATTATTGTCGTGTTGTTGGTCGTTGCCTTTTGGTTGTGCTGATTCATTATCGCGCTCCAATAACTGAGCCATATTCACAACATCTGAATATAAACAAAGTTTATGAGAGATAAGATATTGACATATCTCAGGTTTCAAACCTCTTAGAAACATTCGCGTCATTCTCTCCTCATTATCAACTAAATGGGACGCAAATCGGGACAACTCGGCAAACTTGGCTTCGTACTGCGACACGGTCATGTTGTTTTGCTCCAACTTGATAAATTCCACCTCCTTCATATGACGAATGCTTTCGGGAAAGTACTTGTCATTGAACAGCTCTTGGAACTTCTCCCAAGACATCTTGAGTGCGTCAGGCTGGGTACATTTTACAAATTCCCACTAGTAATTTGCCTCTTCACGCAACATAAAGGTGGCAAAGGGAACCTTTTGCTCCTCGGAGCATACCAAGACATCAAATATCTTGGTGATCTGCTTTAACCACGTCTCCGTCTTAAGTGGTTCTGGCTTTCCCAAAAACTCTGGTGGTCCCAGCTCCTTGAATTGCTTAGTGGTGACCAACCGTGGGTTGCCATTGTTTCCTCTTGCATTATGAACAGGAGCCGCGTTCGCCTGATGTTGCATGAATTCTAAAAAGCTCCTAAACGTACCGTCGTTCATCAATTGATCAGTGTTGTTATTTACAGGAGGATTATCGCTATCTTGTTGCACATTGTCCTGATTATTGATCTATGGAGACTCAATGGTCTCATGTGCTCCATTGCTTATCTCAACATTTTCAGATGCCATTTTCAAATACTACCACAAAAAAAGGGTAAATTAACATATCACATATTATCTCTATACTCTGACCGACCAATTAAATACCAAATAAACTTAGGTAGGTCATACTAGCGAAGGAATTCCCTCTCTCTCCCCTCCTAGTTCTTATCTCACATCTCAGCCAGGGATCATATCCATAAGCTTTAATACCAACTGTGACGCCCCAAAAAATAGGTATACATCACCCATCTTGAGTCGCCAAATACATAGTACTGAATACAAATACAAACTAACTATACAACAGTCGTGTAAAATACGACAAAACATAAGCTGTGAGTTTTAATACAAATACTGTCATCTAGACAATATCCACACTCAATGGAGTCCTCATTACATTTATTATTACACTATTTCACAGAATAGTGAGGACTATTAATGCACCATCTAGGACCATCACTGCTTTCCCCGACTAGTCCCGATATCGTTCTCATTTCAAGAGAGAACAATGAAAGCAAAAGGGTGAGCTTAACTAGCCCAGTAAGAAATATTATGACTAAGATAATGCAGAATAAATTATCGTTAGCCTTCAACAATGTTAAACTGATACAATATAACAAACATCAAGTTTAACTGCAGCGGAACAAGCAATCCATTAGAAGAGTCAAGTAGAGAATAAAATCTACTATCTTCTATGATTTAAAAGGTTTTTCATCACTTTTATCGTTGAGACTCAACTTAATAAATAATTCACATCATCAAATAATCCATGCACTACAGGCCAAGGATATTCTTTAGTATCACGACCACGAATTAATCATGCACTACGGGCCAATGATAATCGTATTTTCATCAACGGTCCTGATCATGCCATAAAATAATTCATCTTTGCACCCTTGGCCGAAGAGAATCCATAGCCATAATCATACCAAAAACTGTCCATCAATGCACTATGGGCCAATGAGGACTTTTTCCATATTATTTGTAACATTACAGTCATGATTATACCAAATAATCCCTGGTCATAATCATACCAAGTCCATCTATGAACTACAGGCCACAGATGACTTTCAACATAATATAAACATGAGGATGATGACAATGACATAATAATTCAATAAAACAAGTTTAAGAATTAATTTATCAAGAACTAATAACATCCAAATTGTCAACATGATACTTCTTTGTAGAGTAAAATTCAAGAATGTTCGTAAGAATATTTCCATGAAAAGATATCTTTGGATGAAAGCCGCAAATATCAAGGATATTCCACTAATTTCATGGAGTATAGAAGACAAAACTTTAACCAACCGAGTATAATAAAGAATGGAATAACAAAAAAAATCACCGGGCATACGATAAATCGCATGCATGCAAAGTTATTCCAATGTAATAATAAATAACGAGAACCCGTGTCATGCGTAAGCGCACGCACGTGGATGTTCCAACAGAATGATAAATAATGGAACCAGGTCATGCGTAAAGCACAGACAGGATGTTCCAACATAATAATAAAGAACGGAACCAGGTCATGCGTAAAGCACAGATAGAATGTTCCAACGGAATGATAAAGAACGGAATAATAACAGAAATCACCATAAATGCGGTACTTTGCATAGACAAGTTATTCCAATATAATGATAAAGAATGGAATAACATAAGAATTTCACCAAGTATAAGGTAGCCCGCGTATACAGGTTATTCCAACAAAATAATAGAGAATGGAATAACAGAAGTTCTCTTCATGAATAAGAAAGAAATAATACCCCTTACGAGTACAACAAATAATATCTCTTACCGTAAAAGAAGAGTATTCCGACTGGTAGGGCGAGGATATACTCGAAGAAAACTTGTACTACGCTCAAAGCTTTCTTAAACTCTAAAGAAATACGCTCAAGATTATAGAAGAAGAACTCTATCTATAGTTTCTCTCTCTCTAGTTTCAAAGAATTCGTAAGAAATAATGAAGGAATGAGCTTCTATTTATGTAAGAATGGACTACATAGTAACTAATTCATGTACGGTCCGTATTGATTTACTTTTTAATCGACGGTCCATATTTAAAAGCAAAATCTTTTAAATAAAATATAATATATTCTATTTATAATCTAATAAAACGAATAACTTTATAAAAGTATTCATTTTATATAAAAAGATTTTACTATTCAAAACACTATCTGAGCACTATGTAACAACTTATATATACACCTTTATGCAATACTATGCATAATAAAATATAATATATTCTATATATAGTCTAATAAAATAAAAAACTTTATAAAAGTATTCTGCTTTATATATAAAAGATTTTAATATGCAAAATACTATGCATAATAGAATATAATATATTTTATTTATAATCTAATAAAACGAATAACTTTACAAAAGTATTCTGTTTTATATAATAAACTTTTCTGTTTTATTACATTAATAATACTAATAAAACAAAACTGAGTGACTTATCACGTAAACATTAATAATCAATACCGTGTGCTACTATGCAACCACGCGTATTACTGTACTTTTACTACCGAGTAGTTCAACAGTATTAACGGTAAAACTTTCGCCGTTATTTTCATAAAATATTTTGGTCGTTTTCTCAATTTGACAATAATTCCGTTGTAGGGTCCACCAATGATTGTACCGTCGTACGGATATTCTCTGACAAAAAAAATATTCCCCGACTAGTCGAATATTATACAACAACTTGCATACTGTTCAAAATTTATAAATACTACTCACAACTATAACACTATCTCAAATCCACACCATAATATTAAAAAAAATATTTCGAGAAAATTAAATCTTTATTCATAAAATTTGGGGACTCACAATTATCTTATATTCATGAGGTTACTTTTTATAAATCAGTACAAGAATATTTTTATGCTTTACAATATTATATCAATTTTCTTTTAAATCCTTTCAATGTTTGTAATAAAATTTTGGAAGAAATTTGACTTTCTATTTTATTTTTTTCATAAAAAAACTCGCAACTAAAAAGTTTTTCTATTAAATTTCTCTCTTCATTTTTTCTCTCGGTACTTTAAATCTTACAAGTTACAAATGAGAGTGATTAACATGAAGTTAACTTTGGTCAATTAATCAATACATTGTCGACACGCAGGCTAAAAGGTGATCTCTCTCCATGTGTGTCAGCACTGTATTGATCAATTGACCAACTTATCATGAAGTTAACTTCACGGTAACCGGTGTTAAGTATGGGTCACCACCCATGAAAGGAATCCAAGTTAGAATTAAATTAAGGAGAGCTTACTAATTAGTAAAAGTGTTATTGGATCCAAGTTGAAATAGGATTTACTTGTTAGATTGGCTAGTAACCAAGACAAGAAGAATTCATGGCCATAATCATACCAAAAACTGTCCATCAATGTACTACGAGCTAATGAGGACTTTTACAACATCATTTGTAACATTACGGTCATGATTATACCGAATAATCTCTGGTCATAATCATACCAAGTCCATCTATGCATACAGGCCACAGATGACTTTTAACATAATATAAACATGGGGATGATAAGAATTCAATAAAACAAGTTCAAGGATAAATTTTTAAAGATTTATAATTTAATTTATCCAGAAATCAATAATATCCAAATTGTCAACATGATACTGCTTTGTGGAGTAAAATTTAAGAATAATATTATATCAAAAATCAATTTTTGTCATGAATAGGTATCCCGGATGAATAGTAACCGAGTAAATAGTACCCGTGAATAGTAACTTCAGGAATAGTAACCCCGTGAATAGTAACTTCGGCATAAAAAAGTTACAACTTATCAAGAATGCTCAGAATAATATTTCCATGAAAAGATACTGGATGAAGCACAAATATCAAGGATATTCTACTAATTTCATGGAGTATATAAGCTAAAACTTTAACAAAACGAGTATAGAATTTAAAATCTAAAACGAAATAATATTACTTACATACTACAGAGTATGAAAGAAAATATTATTTAAGCGAATATTGAACAAAAATATCATCACTTACCTCAAAAGAATAGTACTTCTGGCTGAATATTGGATATAACGTTGAAAGGAACTTGCACCGTATAGCAACACTCAAAGTATCAAAATACTCACAAGAATACGCTCGATAATATAGAGAGAGAAGATTTCAGTTTCTGGTGTGATTTTCAATTCTAACCTAAGCACCCTATTTATAGGAAAATGCTTAGAACACTGATGAGTGGGATTTATACCTGCGAATCGGATATTTTATTACTTAAATAGTTGCATGTTCTCATAGATTTTATATGGATTTATATGATTATAGTGTTATTGTGCTTAATCGATGAATTGCAGAGCTTTACAGGTGTTTTCTAGCATTTAGGGGCAAAACTGTCATTTTCTATACACTGGCGCCACACCAAAGGCTCATGCAGATAGACTTCATGGCATGCCACCCCTCCCATACCTTCCTTGTCGACATAAGCTTCAAGGTCGCAGCGCCACTAGACCATCATGGACTTGCGCCGCAGCGCGAGCTCCGGTTTTTCTAAACTACTTTGGCGCTGCAGCGCAATTCATAGGCTTAGTGCCCGCGTCGTAGCGCCACCTCCGGTGCCCAGACCGTGAATAAGTGATTTTGACCTAGCGTCAAGGAGGCAAGCGTATATAAAAGAAGAGGGGCTATGCATTTCGAGGATCAGACACCATATATCATATTTTTCCATAGATTAGCTTAGGTTAGCTTTCTTCTGTAATTTCTCTTCCTTTGTCTTAGTTGATGTCTGTAAATATAGATTACGTAGATTAGGGAGAAGTTTGGCTTTTCTTTGGAGCATCAAGAGCAGTGAGCTACACGGACTGGAGAGCTTGATTTGAGCAGAATGCTTAGAGATTGAAGGGCTTTGACAGAGTTCTTCTTATCTATTTATTGTCTCTGATTTTATAATCCATAAATGTTATCTTTATTGCTACTTGTATTTGGTTTAATAGCTATGAACTGAATATTTGCTCTAAGGTTATAATAAAACCCGTTGTTATTTAAATTGACTGTTTTTTATCTCTTTGGTTGGCACCATATGATTTGGATTGATATAGTTGTGCTTTATGACTCTCGCTAAGACATTAGTGATGAATTTGGTAATATGCATGATATCGACAGAAGAATTGTAGATTTACACCTAAATATATTGGCATGTGATTGTGGGTTTTGACTGTATAAGTTGTGCGTAGAATAGACATATCTCTGTGCGCCACGTATGACCTAATTGAGAACTTATGCTTAAATCCTTGTTATGATAAATTCGCATAGACATGTGTAGGATTACATCTATCTTGGACATTCTTTTCTGTTCTATTCCCTTTGGGGTGGATCTGGAGATGATATATTTGTGCATACCTCAACAGAGGTGCATAGGCACCTATTTGCTCTTGGTCGACAAATCGTCGTGACCATTAAGACCAAAGAGAGAAGGGTTGCTAGTTTGATGAAACATAGCACGCCAGGTGTTCGACAGAATGCCTGTGTGGGGTGAAGTTGTGACCTTAGCTTGAATTCCCTATATTATCATTCGTTATCCATTTACTTGCTTTGTTAATTAGTTTTAACTAGTTTAACCACACTTCCATTTATTGTTGTTCGAATAAGACTTTAGCGATTCATAATCGGTACTTAGTAAATATTAGTCATAGTTCCTCGTGGGTACGACACTCTCTTTTATCAACTTTATTACTTGTTAGATCACAGATATCATGCGGCGTTTTAGTGATCGATTTTCCGACCAACAAACACCAAAGCAGAAAATTTAATAAAATAATATATTTATAAAACAAATTCACGCCCACCTCTTGAATCTGATTTCAGCTCATTTACCACACATGTGGGGCCCACCAAAATGAAAAACATGTTTTTATCATTTAATGCAACAAAATCAATTTAGACCCAATATTCCAGAACTTCAATAATTCATAATAAATAGCCCTTTATCAAAAAAATTCAAATCTTATGTCCATTCCATAGGAAATTAATTCTCTACAACTTTGTAAGTTTAAGTTTTTTCAAATTCCAAACAAAAATTGACCGAAATCCACATACGGGCGATTTTGCAGGCTATAATCAAATTTCAGTCAAAAATAGGGTCCACCAACACACAAAACATGTGTTAAACATTTTTTGTAACAAAATACTTTTTCTCCTCATTTACTCATATATCACACATTCATTGTAAAAATATAACCATTATTATATTATTATAATATAATAATATATTTACATGAATTATTTTATCAAAAAGATAAAATATCAATTTTCAACAATTATCACATTAAAAATTTTCTCCATCTATATCCATATAAAATAAATATTTTTCTTATCATATAAATCAGTAATTAATTATTCACAAATAATATTACGATGAAATTACAATCTCGACAACCAGTCGTTCACGGAAAGAGGGGTCCAATAAGGATTTCTCCTTACCAAAAGCGCAATTAGGTGACCAAACCTCTCCTTAGACATAACTTTCTAGACATTGTCAATAATGCTATATAATAATATTATTAAAATAATATGAATTATTGATCCGATAATAGAAATATTGAAAGAAAGGTGACAATTATTGAAACAACAATAATATAAAATATCAACGTAGCAATTATTGAATCAATAAAATAAAATATTGAATAAAGAATTATTGTAATAATTATTGAGTAGTGTCTTCTTACGTAAGAATCAATAATTGGTGCAATACCGCAGTAATCGCGCAACAATCGCTGCATCGTCGTCTTTTATTTTAAATCTGGGATATTCCAACAAAGCTGTTAATTGGTAATAATTACGCCGTTATTTATAAAAACTCAAACTTGTCGCTTTCTTCATCCGACCGCTTTTCAGTTATGGAGCCCACAATGGTCGCTACCGTCGTCATTTAATATTCCTCGACGTAAAAGAATATTCCACGACCAAACTAATATTCTCCGACAACATAAATATTTTATAACCACTTGCTTATTTTGCAAGATTTATAAATATTACTCACAACTATAACATTATATCAAAATTAATCCTTAATATTCAAAAAAATATTTCGAGAAAATTAAATCTTTATTCATAAAATTCGGGATCTCACATAAGTGGTGAAAGTTATCCTTGGTTTTGGAGCAAAATGGAACTATTAATTGGCATGATTATGACCATGAACTGTTGATTGGTATGATCATGGTAATTGGTGTTACAGTTGATGAAATCTTGATGTTGAATTTTTCAATTGAAGAAGATAGTAGACATTATGATCTATTTGACTCTTTTAATGGATTACTCATTTCGCTTCGATTATATGTGAAAACTTATATCGTCTACCATATATATGTTCTAAATATCTTATTTATTATTGGTTAAAACTAATGATAACTTATTTATCTTAGTCATGATTTTCCTTACTAGGTTATTTTTGTTCATCTTGTTGTTTTATAATTCCTTTTAGGAAATAAGAGTGTAACTGAGTCTAGCGGGGAGAGTAGGAGAATGGAGTGATGGTCCGAGTTAATAGTCATAGTAGTTCTCAATACATTAACAAATAGTGTGACAATAATTATACTAAAAACTTAAAGAATGTGTGTTGCCTTATGTTCACAACATTATAATTGATCTTAATGACTCAAATTGGGTGGTGTAGACCTGAATTTGGGGGTTTCACAAGTACAGTCATACTATATACAACCTTGTAATAATTTTAAATAGAAAAATTTGTGTTTGTAGTATTAATTTTGATACTCAAATTGGGTGGTATAGACATGAATTTGGGGGCATTACAATATCCCAATGAACTTCCTAAAATAACATTCATAATTTTTTGAACAGATCGGATAGCTGTTCCTTAGGGTGTTCTCGATCACACCCCACCGAACCTCCCGAAATAACATTGACCACCCGAAAAACGGGTAAATTTTGGTCGGGTAGTCGACCATGACGTTCCCGACCACCATCTGAATTCTTTTTCTTCATTCCGACCCTTGTCAACCTATAACGTAATGGACCAGTTCACCGTTTTGGACATTCTTCTCAATTAAATTCTTCAACTGCCAACATTTCTCAGTTACATGCCCCGTGGTCTGGTGATACTAGCAGAACAAATTTGGATTTCCCTTCGCGGTACGATTGCTCACCTGTGGTTGCTATAAGAAAGAGTTATCCCTAATCTCCTTCAGAATCTTGGCACGGTTGGTGTTGAACGGAGTATAAACCCTATTGACACTTCGATTTAGAGACGAAGGTCGGCCGTTTCCCGCGGTCTCATTGTTGAACCCTTTCTTCACATGTGCCTTTGGCCTAGGGTCATAACTTCTATCCCGAGGCATGTCTGTTTTGCGCGTTTGGGGTTTTAGGCAACCCATAGTGTAAGACCCCAACTTTTATTAATAAAGAATAATTTTCTCGAAATATATTTTTGAATATTGTGGTGTGGATTTGATATAATGTTATAGTTGTGGGTAATATTTATAAATTTTGCAAAGTAAGCAAGTGGTTATATAATATTCAATTGGTCGGGGAATATTCGTTTTAATAGGGAATATTCATACGACGGCAAAATCATTGGTGGACCCCACAACGGAAGTATTGTCGTAGTTAGAAAACGACAGAATTATCTTTTTATAAAAATAACGGCGAAAGTGTTACCGTTAAAACTGTTGAACTACCCAATAGTAAAAGTACAATACGATGGCGTGGTTGCATAGTAAGACACGATATTGATTATTGATGCTTACACGTGAGAAGTCACCAGCTTATACTCAATTATTGCTACAATAATTGTTGCATCATATCTCTCGTATTAATGATTCAATTATTGTCACATATCATCTGCATAATATTTATTATTATTAAATCAATAATTGAAAGCGACAAAGTTATTCATATTATTATTTGTAATATCGACAATGTCTAGAAGTTACACAAGGAGAGGTTTGGTCACCTAATCATGCGCGCCAATAAGGAGAAATCCTTATCTGAAAGCCCTCTTCCTCGAACGACCACGATTGTTAAATATTATGAGTTATAATATTAATGATGAATAAGTTCGTTGATTAAAGATGAAATTGATAGTTCCATTGTGTTGAGATTATTAGTGTTAGTGGAAATCGACATTTATTTCGATAATAATTGATGTCTGGAGGTTATATTGACCAATCGGGTAATTAATCGGACAAATGAGCAATTAATTGCTATTATTTCACATGCTTATAACTATTTGTTCACATGAGTGTACTATTGATTCACATTCATGTATTATTAGGAGAGGTGGTGCAAGATTGATAATACTTGCATGACTAAATTAAAAATGGAAGTATAGTTGAAGGTACTATACTGTAATTAGTTTTTTCACATGATTATACTATTGAGTCACATTAATGAACTATTAATTCACATTATTTACTATTAGGGGAGGTGGTGCAAATTTGATAATACTTGCAGGACTAAATTAAAAATAAAGAAAAAGATGAAGGTATTATATTGTAATATTTCGAGCCCCAAAACGTGCAATTATCGAAACTATATTTTCCAATAAATAGAAGCTCATTCTTTCTTCATTTCTCACTAATTCACAAAAACTTTAGAGCAATTATTATAGAGAGAAATTATAGAGGGAAAGAAGAAGAGAAGTCTGCTACCTCACTATTCCAAAGATCCGCTTTTTCTAAGGTAAGGGTATTATTCTTTCGTATTCATGAAGAGAGTTATTTTCTTTCAATACTCGTGAGGGTTGGTATTCCATTCTTTATTATTATGTTGAATTACACATGCCTATGCAAGTACCGCGTATATACATGGTGAAATTCTTCTATTATTCCATTCTTTATTATTCTGCTTGGAATAACTCATCTGCAATGCGATCTATCGCACGCCTCGTGAATTTGTTCTTATTCCATTCTTTATTATTCATTGGAACATCCATGCATGCGGATTACGCATGACCCGGTTCTATTCTTTATTATTCGGTTGGAACATCCATACATCACGGATTACGCCGACCTCGGTTCCATTCTTTATTATTCATTGGAAGAACTCATGCTGTATTTGGATTACACACGCTGGTGAATTCTTGTGTTATTTCATTCTTTATTATTACATTGGAATAATCATCTCACGTGGATTACCGCGTGGCGGCAAAAAAATCCATTTGCGGTTTCATATATTCTATTATACTTAGTTGATTAAAGTTTTGGCTTCTATACTCCATAAAATTAGTGGAATATCCTTGATATTTGCATTTTATCCAGTATCTTTTCATTGAAATATTTTTCTGAGCATTCTTGAATTTTACTCCACAAAGCAGTATCATGTTGACAATTTGGACGTTATTGATTTCTGGATAAATTAAATTATAAATCTTTACAAAATTTTCCTTTAACTTGTTTTATTGAATTCTTATATCATTGTCATCATCCTCATGTTTATAATATGTTGAAAGTCATCTGTGCCCTGTAGTGCATACATGGACTTGGTATGATTATGACCAGAGATTATTCGGTATAATCATGACCGTAATGTTACAAATGATGTGGTAAAAGTCCTCATTGGCTGTAGTGCATTGATGGAAAGTTGTTGGCATGATCATGATCATTGATGAATACATGAATATTCTTGGCCCGTAGTGCATGGATAATTTGTGGTCGTTATACTAATGAATATCCTCGATCGTGTAGCGCGGGGATGATGTGGTTTATTTATTAAAATCGAGTCTCAAATATAAAAGTGATGAAAAACCATTTAAATCATAGAAGATAGTAGCTTTTATTCTCTACTTGACTCTTCTAATGGATTGCTTGTTCACCGTAGTTAAACTTGATGTTTATTATATTTTATCGGTTTAACAACGTTGTTGAAGGCTAATGATAATTTTTTCTCGCATTATCTTAGTCATAATATTTCTTCTTGGGCTAGTTGAGCTCACCCTTTCTTTCACTTTCTTCTCTTGAGAAATGAGAACGTGGCAGGGACTAGTCGGGGAGCGGAGTGACGGTCAGAGATGATAGCATTAGTAGTCCTCACTATTACATTAAATAGTGTGACAATAAATGTAATGAGGACTCCATTCAGTGTGGATATTGTCTATATGACAATATTCTTATTAAAACTCTTAGATTATGTTTTGTCGTATTTTACACGACTGTTGTATAATTAAGTTGTATTTAAATTTTGTACCATGTATTTGGCGACTCAAGATGGGTGATGTATACCTATTTTGGGGGCGTCACACATAGCATTGTCAATCAAAATAAAATTAGCTATGCTGTTTGTTTCCTTTTAAATTATGAAGCTTAATTAGTTAAAATCAGATCCGTCTCTTTTGCTCTCCACTCCCTCTGTTTAAAAAGATTGCAGTTAGAATCTTCTCTTTGTTTGTATTGATTAACTTTACAGCTTAGGATTCTTTTTAGCATTTCATATTTCGTTAGAAACTTTAATACTAAAAAAGAGTTACTTCAAGTTTTACTATAAAATTTCTGGCTAATAATCTTACATCTTATACATTATGCTTAATATTCTACTGTTTATCAGGGTTAAACTGCATTTACTCGTATTCTGTCCCAACTAGCTGAAGAGATTTTAAAAGTTTCTCTTACAAAAGTTCTGCTCAGAACTCTGATAGAGACTGGAGAAAAACATGGTTCAGACATTGGAGGCCATCAAAGGTGGTGGAGGGTCCATCAAAGTTGGAACCATTGGGACAATCAGCTCCCTAATGTCAAATGAACTGGAATCCATGAAACATGCACCTCGAATGGCAGTATCATCCAGAGACAAATCTTCTGCACCTACTATTCTGGCACCTGGTGGTGTTACGTCTCCCAAAAGACTAAGGCCAAGATCATCAGCTAATGAAGCAAGTAGTAATCGCAGCAACAATATAAATAGAAACCCTGAGTTTGTCAGGAAAGCAAAATAATATAACCGAAAAATCACCATTTGTAGTACTGTCTTCCATAGTAAGCAGCTAGAACTTCTTAGTATTGTTGAGTTATTTTTGTTTTAAAGACATGCATGTTAGTTTCTAAATTACATCCATATTCCGTAATGGTGTTGCGTGATTCATTAGAAATTAATTTTATCTCTGGATTGGCTTGCTTTTCAGATAATAAGTTGGTCACAATTGCCTAATTGAGGTCCTTAATGTCGATTACATTCCACAAAAACAAGAAGTTGTATAGCTTACAACATTCAAATGTTATAAATATTGCAGAAAAATGAAATATTAAACTCAGATAATAATCAACTGCTCTTAGTATTTTAATTCTGAATTCTCATATGGATTAATAATCTTTTGTAATAGAATACAACAATCTCATTTATGTTTCAGTATTCTACAAGTACATTAATCTGTCTAAGTATGCGAATTTCTGTCTTGCAAATCAACTGATAAAATTTTGCCAGATACCAAATTCCACATAAGCTACTCAATTATTTACTTTACTTTATTCAAAGCTGTGAATGCATACCCTCCCTAAATCCGGCATTAGCCATTTCTCTTGCAGCTGGAGTGGAAGACACATTTCCACGCATTGCAGGAACATCGGATGAAGTTGCACCACCCCAATAGTCCATACCAATATTTAAGTTGGTCGTGGGACCAGGAACACCTCCTGGAGCACCAGCGGCAGAAATTGGTATGATGGAAAGAGATTGGTTCACCATTAAGTGATGCACGTTATGTCCTCCATTCTGTGAACCATGAGAATTTCCATTCTAAGATGCTTCATCTGTGGTAAAAACAACATGATGTTGTTTCATTAGCAACACAGATCACTGCCACAACAGTGACAACGATGCAAATCATTCTCAAACTGCACCTTCCAGAGAATCTTGCCTGCTTCTCGACTTCATTTGTGAGTCCTTCACAAATCATTGAGACATAAGATCAGAAGAAAAGAGCAACACAGGAAGATATGTTTTAGTTAATTATAGATCCAAAATATGGCTAAATACTAATTGAAACTGAACCCGTCAAATGAAGGGAACTCTTTTAAAAGCATGATCATGAAATATGTAAACCTGATGAGTATGAAATATGTTATATTTTTATTCCTTAATACTTAATCTTTTGTATTTATTTTGTGCCTAAATAAACTCATTATTTTTATATTTTTATTTTATGTACAATTGATGGGATCTGTGATTTTGGAAATAATTTGAAGACAAATTGAGCATTATTGGATTAAGGGAGCTAAAATTCACATGGGTTAAAGATTGTTTAATGGAGGAATATCAAAAATGGGCCGCATCAAAAATGACATTCAGTAAGTTATCATGAACGTGATTTACAAGGCATCATTAAAGGTCACGTGGGCCACGGATTGTTATTCGGGTCCTTAACACTAATATACAACAATTAGAAAATAATTACAAAAATAAAACACACACAACATAATTACAAAAATAAAACAACCCAATAATAAAATTACTAACATCACACACACGTGGGTTACTGAAACTTCCTATCTAACACTAACCGCTCCTAAATTCAAACAACTAAACACAACTCGCAACATTGATATCGCACAAATCCAAATCTTACGTCGACGCTTTCCTTTCGACTAACCTCTCGAGATCGCGACATACAAAATCATCATCAACAACTAAGATCACAAAGAACTTCAAGTTCAATTTCGGTAACATCTAAGATCGGAGAAAGCGAAATAGAATACAAAATCATCATCAACTTCAAGTTCGATGACAAAAACAATATCACAAAGAACTTCGATACAAATCGAACTCGAGGTATGTGAGTTTAAAGTTCGTATGCATATAGTTACATATGGTTACTACGGTGATACGTATGTATATTGGTTACCTTTATTAAGTTTTTCACAATTAAAATGGTTACTACAAATTCCTATAAGCGTTTGGTTGATTCATTCATATGTTTTAGATTATGGTTACTAAATAAATATAAATTGTTCATTAACTATTTATTTGATTAATTTATAATTTTCAAACAAGTTCTACTTAATTTTTATATTAATGGTTACTCATCATAAACATTGTTACCGTCTTACGCAATTGTTGATTCTTGTCATTGTTGTTTTGGTTCTTGTATATTATTATATTGTTCAGGTCTTTGTCTTGGTTCTTTGTCTAATGATATCTTAGTTCTTGTATGACAATATGTTGAGTTCTTGTCTAATCTTTGTCTTGGTTACTTTGTAACATTATATTGTCTCATGTTGTCTTGATTATCGTATGAAGCTATGTTGTTCTTGTCTTTAATGATGTTTTGGTTACTTTGTAACATTATAATATCTAATGATAAGCTAATTCTTCGTCTAATGCTTCCTAGTTACTATGTAACAATATATTGATTCTTGATTCATAATGATTTGATTCTTCGGGTAACTTTATTGTAGTTAATGCATATTGCTAATCTGAGTTTCTTTGTTTAAAATTATAATGGTTACTATATAATATTCTTGAACAATCTTTTGAATTGGTTAATGAAAATGATGAATTAATTCTTGACTAATGTTGACTTTGATATATTGGTTACTAACTAATTACGATTTGGTTACTATATATAAACTATAACGGATACTCGATAGTCTTGACTTTGATTCTTGTGTAAGATTACAAATTTATATTCTTTTATAATTGAGGTTACTCATTGATCGCATTGTATTGAGTTCTTTGCCTAATATTGAGGTGTATCAAGATAAAAATTATATGTATATATTTACATATGGTTACTACAAATTCCTATGGTTATATATGTTTATAGAACAATTAAATGTATATAGTTACCTATGTATATGTATATGTTTACCGACTAATCTTTGAGTTGGTTCTTGTTTAACATTATATTAGTTCTTGAATAATACTTGATTTGGATACTATGTAAAAATATAGTGGATACTCATTAATCTTTGAATCGTAATAGCGCATTAATCTAATTATACTTATACTTATATTTTTATATTAATGGTTACTTGTTAACTACATTGGTTATATTAATGTTTACTTATTAACTACATTGGTTACAACAATTATTTTTAACCGCCCCACAAACCCTCTATCTTTGGTTGTTTTTCACTATAACAATTAAATGGATGATGTTTTTATCTTATGGTTACTAACTAAACATGTGTTGAGTTCTTTATCTACATTGGATTTTATTCTTGATAATGTTGTTATGATTCTTGTGCAATATTTGATTAATTTATATTGGTTTGTTTTATTATGATGGAAACTAATTGGCTACATTGGTTACCTTTTTACAACTATCATAATTTAATTGCTAACAAATAAAATTAAACTAATTGTTTCCATTGTAAAATGAATGTACTAATGTGTTTCATTCTTCGATTACTAACATTATATAATTTGGTTCTTTGGTTAACATTGATTTAGTTACTTTACAAGACTTATTCTCGCTTTTGAACAATGGAGATGATTCTGTTGTGCTTTATTTCAATTAAGACATGGACCGATAGTAACAATACACCAACTTTGAAAGTTACCAGCATATTAGTTCCATCAACTTGTTAGTTTGGAGAAATGCAAAACATGATATGCATTGCATTCTTGATGAACACAAACAAAACAACATTTTGATTAAATTTCACATTAAACCGAACATTCCACCGATCTCATATATCGATGAAGCAACCTTGAGATTCTTTATTGAAGTCGATGAAAATCGATGAACAAGGAAAATTCCCATGATTATAGATATTGAAAAAAGAAGCGGCATACAACAATCTTGCATAACTTGACAAATATAGAAGAATCATTGTTCAAGATGTAACGCCAATCGAGATCAACACAAGGGAATTCAAAGACTAGTTCCACTAAAGAACACAAGATTGCCAAATTGGACGCAATATCTTCGATCGACTTGTAATAGAAATTATGGAACAACAACGAGATGCATACAACATGACAAATCATACACAGAAGGACGATATGATGATGTAATAACAGATCCGAATGAACGTGAAGTAAAATTACATCAAACCTACAAAGACAAAAAAATCCTATCACAATCAATGAGGTTGCATTCAATCAAGAAAAACAGACAACACAAAGTTCAACGAATGGTCATAGAGACTTTGTCTTTGGTATTGATAGATGATGAAAATTGCAAATGGAAGATGAGAGCATCAAGTATTCGAAAAACCAGTCTGTTCAAGGTGAGGGAATTCAATGACATTCACACGTGTTCAGTCAACGTATTGCTGGGAGACCACAGACAAGCAAATAGTGAGTTAGTAAATAATGCATAATGCATAAATTAACAAATTTGAAGAAAATATACAAACCAACCGATATTATCGAGGACATGATGATGTAATATAATGTGTCTATCTCTTACCAAAAGCATGGAGATCGAAGGAGAAAGCGTTAGAAAAGGTAAGAGAAATACACACGATTACTCATTGATCCCATCATGGTTACATATCTTCGAGAAAACAAATCCAGGTAACAATTTAAAACACATTATTATTTTTCATGATTAGTTGATTACTCAATTCAACTGATTTGGTTGCTATAATGTGCATTGGTTACCTACCTCATATTTATAATTTTAAATGAGTTCTACTGATTTTTTATATTAATGTTTACTCAGCAAATACATTGGTTACTGTCTAATGAAAACTGTTTGTTAATTGCTAATGATATCTTTGTTACTGTATATCAATATGTTGTTTCTCGATAATCTCAGTCTTGGTTCCTTTAAAACAATATGTTGGTTCTTGCTTAATCTTTACCTTGGTTATTGTCTCTATGCAATTGTTGTTACCGCAAAATGATATCTTAGTAATCAGATATAGTATTATCTTTGTTCTTGTATAATCTTTGTCTTGATTCTTTGGAAACATTATACTATCTAATCTTTGTATTAGTTCATATGTAAAGCAAATATGTTGGTTCTTGTCTAATGCTATCTTGGTTTCTTTGTAACATTATACCGCCTAAAGTTTTATTGGTTATTGACTAATCTCAGATTAATTCTTGTGTAACAATATATTGATTCTTGATTGTGTAACAATATATTGGTTATTTATTGGTTCTGTATAACAATATATTCCTTACTGTTTTGGTTACTGCCTAATGTTTGGATAATTGGTTGCTGATTAATGTTGTCTTGGATACTGACATTAAGTACATTGGTTACTGTCTACTCTTGTCTTGTTTACTGTATAAAATTATATTGTCCAATCTTGTCTTGAATTCTTGTATTACAATAATTTGGTTACTATCTAATCTTCAGTCTTGGTTACTTTGTAGCATTATACTACTTATAATTCTATTGATAATGTTGATGTTTCATAACAGGTTCCTTCACAGCTCTTGAGTTGGAATCAAATGCTAGTTTCAAATATTTATTCTTTGCCATTGGAGCATCCATTCAAGCATGGCATCATTGCTTTCCAATTATTGTAATCGATGGCACATTCATACAATCAACTTACGGGGGGACACTACGATAAGACACAAGATGCAAACCGAAACATTGTTCCGATTTCTTTTGCAGTGGTTGACAGCGAAAATGAATTATCATGGAGATGGTTTTTCATGAATTTAAGAACTGCTTGTGGAGTAAGGGAAGGCCAATGCATTGTTTCAGATAGACGTGAAGCCATAATCAAGGATCTAATTATGTGTTTCGGATGTCATGCATCTTCCTGCATATACCATATATCTTGAAAATATATAAAATAGATTCAAAAGAGAGAGAAGAACTTAAACAGTCTTACAACAGGGCGTATGTAGAGCATACAACATTGAAAAATTCAACAAACACACGGTTTGAACTTGATGCCATTGATCCTCGAATAAGGATATATTTGGAGGAAGAGGTCGAGTTGGAAAAGTGCACCAGCTCCATGGGGATCTGTAAGCGGATACTCAACAATGACTTCAAACACCGCCAATCTATTAACAACGCAATTAAGATGATTAGGGATCTTCCAATTGCATCAATGATTGAATGCCTACGTTATGCTCGTTCAAAGATGGTATTTCACAAACAAACAAAGCGACCTTTCTATCAACATTCATAACACTTTCCACAACAAATTGAAGAAAGATTGCAATCTAATATCATTAAATCAAGGAAACTTAAGGTAACAAATACAAATTATAATTTATTGCATTAATTTTATATCATTGTATTTATTCTTCGATTAATGATGTCTTGATTCTTTGTATATATTACTAATTAATGTTGAATTATTTATCGACTACTACCGACTTAGTTATCTTGTGTTAAACTATAATGTTTACCGACTAATCTTGACTTGTTTATCGATTAATAATAACTTGGTTACTATGTAATATTATATTAGTTACTAACCAATACCTAATTGCTTATTGCAAAACATTATAATGGTTAATTGACATCTTCTTTGAGTTTGTTATTGTGTATCATTGTCTTTGGTTACTTATTAATACTTGTTTTCTTACCGCAAAATATTACTAATTAGTGTTGAATTGTTTCTTCGTCTAATCTTGATTTGGTTCTTCGTCTACACTATAATATTTACTAACTAATAATAACTTGTGTAATCGCTAATGGTAACTTTGGTTACTATGAAATATTATATGTATTGGTTTTCAATTAATACTTAATTGATTAATGCATATCATTACAATGGTTACCGACTACTGCTAAGTTGGTTCTTGTGTATCATTATATTGGTTACTAAGTGATACTTGTTTGGTTACTCTTAACAATTAAAATGTTATCACTTTGAGTTGGTTATTGATAGTATCATTATATTGGTTACTAATCGATGTTTATTTGGTTACTCAGATAATTATAATATTATCGCTAAGTTGGTTACTGCTTAGTTACTTGTTTTGTAATTATAACATTGAGTTGTTTACTTTAATATGTATTCTTTTTTCAGATAATGAAAATGATTCCAGTTGTACTGTATTCTAACAACAGTTAATTTGTGATGTAGGTTGAGACATCAAACTTAGTGATTTTTATTACATTTACGATGTCGTCAAACAATATATTGTGGACATCGACAAAAGGACATACGACACGTGGAAAATTTCAAGACCATGAGATGCCATGTCCGTCTGTCATTTCAATATTATGAGCAAGCGAAAATTTGAGTTATTATGATTTTTTGGTCAAAAAATACTATAAAAACAACTTTGGTCAACACATATTCAAACTTCAATTATGCTTGTTAGATGACAAAGAAAAACTGGATGTACGGAAAGAAGTAAGAAACATGGTTGTAAAACCACCAAACACAAGAAGACCAAATTGGAAGACCAAAAGTAGGGAGGTACAAACACGGATCTAAAATCAAAATTCAAAACAAATGCAAAGAAAAGCAAGAAAAGGACACAACAGAAAACCTGCAATAATCCACCCCAAGTTTTAAGACCAAAAAACCCCGATATAATGCATTTATATTAAGAGTGTAGATACATGTATATATAATTGTTTACTATCATTAACCATAAACCACATAGATGGTAGCATTTTTTAATTTTGTACAATAACCAACATTTTTATTGATTAAAGCATTTGATTTTTGAATTCATTATGAGTTGCCAATACAAATGGGAACCCACAAAAGTGCACTGTTCACTTGACAAATATTCCAAATATAAATTGTAAATTATTTGGTTACTAACATAAAGTCAAATGGTTACTCTTATATAACAATTTGGATACTAATTGCAAATCTCAAAAATATATTTAACAACAGTTATATGTCCTGAAACAATATTGTACATCTCTGTTATATGTCCTAAAAGCAAAGATATTATATGTCCCGATACATTTCACAATGCAGTTATATATCCCGAAACAATATTGTACATCTCATTTACTTATCAAAACATTAGTTTGTTACCCTTTATATATATTTGGTTACCAATCAGACATTTAAAAAATAATGTAGCAAACACAACCTAAAACGAATCAAATGGGAACCCACAAAAGTACCTTTGTTCACTTGACAAATATTCCAAATATAAATTGTAAATTATTTGGTTACTAACATAAAGTCAAATGGTTACTCTTATATAACAATTTGGATACTAACTCGCACATCTAAAAATATATTTAACAACAATTATATGTCCCGAGACAATATTGTACATCTCTCACACTTATCAAAACATTAAATTTGTTACCCTTTTATATATATTTGGTTACCAACCAGTACATTTCAAAATAATGTAGCAAACACAACCTTAAAACGAATCAAATACCAACAACACACAAAATTAATTCCAAAACCGATATTATAATAACATATGAAATCCCATCTATATAAGATTCAAGAATCATCCTTAATGAACCATACAAAATTGTTGTGTATATTAAAAATAAAAATACATAACATAATTCATAATTTACAACACAACAATATCTCGAACTAATCAAAATCGAACAAATCTTCCGAAATTCTCTCGTCACCTCATATCCTTCCAATTGTTTGTTCCTTGCATGCATATATAGGTTTGTACATAACTTCTTTCGATATTACTTGAACGGAAATGGAATAGGAATTTCATCAATCTTCCGATGAATGACATGCTCGACAAAAACAAATTGTGAACAACCCGCAATCATCCGTATAAAATGCACAAAAGATAACCAAAATCAATACTAGAATCAACCTATATATAACACATATCGGTTTATACAAGAACAAACATTTACAACATAAGTAACCAAAAGCAGGTTAGATGATGCAAGAACCAAAATAATTAAATATAATAATTCAAAATTGTAAACAATGCAACCCTTACCCTCCACTTGTTCAGAACCGACTCTGCAAATTCTAACTCAATTATGTCATCTTCCTCCTTATTGCGATATGGTTCATTTGCTAAAGTCAATGTCACTCCTATCTCTCCAAAATCCAACCTTGCAGTAATAAAGTGGAAAGAATAAATATATACGGTTCACAAACATCCATGATTTTTGTTTGCATGGATTTCCTTTTGGGTCGCAGAGAATTATAAATAGCTTAGACGCGTCACGATGCACATCAAATGTTAACAAAAACCAATGGTCCTGGTGATGACATATGTATGGGGAACAAAACATAGTCAACATTTTTCCATGGTGTGTTGACATCCATAAACAAATCCATGAATGTGTACTCAAAGAACATCACCTCCCCGCACAATACACTCTTATCTCTAATTTTTCTTGTATACTCTTCAAAAAGAGAGGTCATCTTGGCATGGAACCAACAATCCGTAGTCGTTACCCTTTATATACGCGATGATCGTAATGTCCGCAAATTTACTAAGTAATATAATGCAACATTGATGTCTTCAACAAAAAATATATATATATATATAATAGTGTTGAAAAATAAAATTATGTAATCAATGTAACCAACATCATTAACGCTAGTTACTTAAACAACTAAATAATGTAACCATAATTATAAAACATAATTTGAAGAAAAAAATATAAAACATGTATGATGCTAACCAACACATATATATATATATATGATAAGAACCAAACAATTATATAATAGTAACTAAACAGTTGTAACATAAGAACTAAAACAAAGAATATGATAAGAATAAAAGTTATATGACAAGAACTAAACTACTTTTATCATAGTAACCAAAACATGTTTATATATCAACATATCATTTTATATGATGGTAACAAAAAATATATATATAACATATATGATAAGAACCAAACAATTATATAATAAGAACCAAACAACAGTAACATAGTAACCAAACAAAGAATATAATAGTAACAAAACAGGTTATATGACAAAGAATAAAACAATTATATATGACAAAGAATCACCCACTTATATCATAGTAACTAAAACATGTTTATATATCAACATATCAACATATATGATGGTAACAAAACAATTATATAATATTAACCAAAAAGTTGTACTATATTAACAAAACAAGAATATGATAAGAATAAAACAGTATATGACAATCATAAAACAGCTTATATGACGAGAATTAACCACTTATATCATAAAGAACCAAAACATGTTTAAATAGTAACATATCAATTTATATGTTGGTAACCAAAACATATATAAAACATATATCATAAGTAACTGAATAAACTATATAATAGTAACCAAATAGTTGTATACTAGTAACCAAACATAATATAATAATAACAAAACAGGATATATAACAAAGAACTAACCACTTATATCATAAAGAACCAAAACATGTTTAAATAATAACATATCAATTTATATGTTGGTAACCAAAACATATATAAAACATATATCATAGTAACCAATCAATTATATAATAAGTAACCAAATAGTTGTATACCATTAACCAAACATAATATAATAAGAATAAAACAGGATATATAACAATAACTCAACAACTTATATCATAAAGAATCAAAACATGTTTAAATAGTAACATATCAATTTATATGTTGGTTACCAAAACATCTATAAAACATATATCATGGTAACTTTAGACAATTATATAATAAGTAACCAAATAGTTGTATACTAGTAACCAAACAAAGAATATAATAGTAACAAAACAAATATATACAAAGAATAAAAACAGATATATGACATTAACCAACACATAAAGCTATTTACTTAAACAAATAAATAATGTAACTATAAATATACAAACATAATTTTAAAAAAAATAACTCACATCGTCGTCTAACCATCGACCAGAGTCTTTAATTTATAAAACCACATTTTAGATGAAATTGAATAGACCCAAATTCAAATCGCAGTTCGATAATGTCATTCTTCCCGTGAAATTTGTCCGTCCTTCAATATAAAAACATATTAGTATACACGCTTGACATTAACAATCACCATGTTAATATACACACTACCCAAAAGCAAAATTATTTGTTTCATAAAAAACTATAGCATTGTTAACAAGAAAAACAAACCTTTTCCCCATTGTTAAGTCCTATTTTAAACCAATTTGCTCAAACAATGCCCTTCAAATATGGATGGCATCTCCATGCAAACCTTGGGAAATGCAGAAATAATAACAACTCTTTGACTAGGACCCGATGCATTAGATGATAACCCAAATAGATCCAAATGTTATCAGATATGGAGACATCGTAGAACAAAGACTTTTTAAATGTTCACGCATTGTGTCCGCCACTTACTCTATCGACGCTTTTCTCCAGCTTCATCACACTCGGACTATATCCCGGGTAGTCAAAACCATCTCATCCAATACAGATTTGCTTTCCGCCTCAAACTTTTTTCCTTTTACAAATGATGTAAAATGTAACGAAAACAATTATATTTTCACATAAAAATCGATGTTGTAGATTCTTATCGTTTAATGCAAAGAATGGTTACCATAAAAATTATACTTGTTACTAACTAATTATGTATTGGTAACATTATACCGTCTAATGCTATATTAGTTCTTGTCTAATGCATTATTGGTTACTATGAAACATTATACTTATTACTAACTAATGCTTGTTTTTAGTTACTATGAAAATTGTAATGGTTACTTATATATTTATGAGTTGGATATCGAGTAAAATTAAAACAATAAACAAAACCTTAAGCATGTAATGGTATAACAAAGAATCAAAATCTAAAACATGTAAAAAAAAAGGTTGGCATGTAGTTATAACACTAACCTCAAAGAAGAATATAAACAACAATTTCTTTCCCGTGACATCGCTTAAAATATCAAAAGTCAGCATGTCAACATCATTCTTAACAATTGCTCAAATACAAAACAATCAATTGATCATTAAAAAATGAAAAAAGACATCTAACACAAAAAAACAAAACAAACAAAAAAGTCTAACCTTAACAATTTCTTGAACAACATTACTTATTATTTCATGATGTTCTTCAACCATACCATCAAGTTCAACTTCATTACCATACTCGATTCATTATCATCCTTCTTTTAACAAAATCGACACATCACCAACATCCTCAACAACATCTTCAACAAAATGACGGGCTTCAACCATAACATCCTCAACAACCTCCTCAACAACATCCTCAACAACGTGATTTTTTCATCCATAACATCATTAACATCATCAACAACACGACTGCGGTTTTCAAGCATAACATCATCACCTTCATTTCCGACTTCATTTACAAATTCATCATTATTCTCATCATCTTTCAAACCATCATCACCAACCTCATCGACTTTCAAACCATCATCACCAACCTCACCAAAGATGCTCATCAACAACATCATCGACTTCATCGAATCATCGGCTTCATCATCAAGATCATCAAGATCACCACCCTCATCGTAATCGGACTTTCATCGTAATCATCATCAACTTCTTTGACCCCACCATCTTTTATCCCCGTAACTCATCTCTTATAATTAATCTAAAGTCTCGCGATAGTTGAACATGTAAAATCTTCATATCACCATTCGCGCGTTTTACAACGCCTTCCTTAATTTCAAAAACTTTTTTCTCCAACTACCGTAACTGCTTATCAATTGCATCTTTAATGACCGATATATCACTTCCAATGTTGTCATCCTTCACTTTTTTTCAACATTCTTGTGAGCATCCTCCCAATCGAAAAAACCGAAACTCGCCTAAATCAAGACGCTTAAATTCTCATCAGTCTGTGGGAATCAAACTTTTACCCTCAAATTTGAAAAACAATATGTACACTTTAGTATAACATCCGACAAACATTATACAATTACAATAACAAAAAGATAAAATAAATAAACAAAAACATATATATCGTTAATCAAATATATATAAATCATTAACCAACTAAATACATAAAGGTAACCAAACTGTATATTCTAGTAACCAACTACTATGTTAAGAGTAAACTTCACATGAATAATCAAGAACCAAATAATTAATTAAAGGTAACAAATTGCATTCTTAATAAGAACTCAGAGCATACTGTCCGAGCAGTAATACTAGCTCATTCAACTTGTCATTTGAGGGGACTTCACTAGCTCCTTCCATCTACATAAACGGACATCCGACAGATGCTCGTCGTCAGATATACCATGAGTTTTGAAAGTTGAAATTGTTTCAAACATAAACACTTGAAATACATATGGAAGACTATTCAACTTATACAATTTAATATAATGGTCCTCAGAGAAATTATATGTTGAACCACCACTCCTTCCTTTCTTTATATGCCCTTCAATGCATTTGACAAAGAATACTTTGTCATTTCAAACGAACTTTCCCCAAGGAAAACTACTAACATCACCATAACATATAAAATTTAGCATTGCAACATCAACAAAATTTTCGTAAACTATTGAAAGAATAAAATTAAACACCAAAAAATCGGTGACATCCTAATAGCCTCGCCATCATCATCAAAAACCGCCTTCCTAATACCCTACCTATACTACTACGAGTAATAACTTCTCGCTTCAAAATATTTTTCAATAATCGATTTTGTATGCACTTATATGCACTTATATATCATCATTGCCTTGCCATCTCAACCCGTAAATCGGATAAAACTCCAAATTTCAAACCTAACCTTTTTCTCCCCAAACAAAACCACATCTCACCATCATCCCTTTGGTGAACCTCCTTACAAGAAAGTATGGTGAATAATCTGTGAATACATTTGATGCTCACCAAACTCCAAAAAATTTCCAAAACATGTTGCCCTAAACTTCTCGAGCTGACTTTCATTCAATTTCTTGGCAATAATTATGGGGACTTCCATGTCACACCAATATATTACTTTTCTAGTGAATCTTCTGTTGCATTCCTCATAGTAAAGATCCCATAATCAGAAATACACAAAACCGAATTGAATAGCTTATTAATAACCAAATATAACAAAATATATATATATATATATATATATATATATATATGATAAGAACTAAACAATTATATAATAAGAATTAAAAAATTGTAACATAGTAACCAAACAAGAATATGATAGTAATAAAAGTTATATGACAAGAATAAAACAGCTTATATGACAAAGAATCAACCACTTTTATCATAAGAACTAAAACATGTTTATATATCAACATATCAGTTTATATGATGGTAACAAAAACATATATATAACATATATGATGATAAGAACTCAAACAATTATATAATAGTAACCAAACAAATTGTAACATAGTAACCAAACAAAGAATATAATAAGAATAAAAAAGCAGCTTATATATGACAAGAACCACCCACTTATATCATAAAGAACTAAAACATGTTTATATATCAACATATCAACATATATGATGGTAACAAAACAATTATATAATATTAACCAAAAAGTTGTACTATATTAACAAAACAAAGTAATATGATAAGAATAAAAAGCAGTATATGACAATAATAAAATCAACCCTTACTATTTCAAAATAATAAATAGGATTAACTAAGCATAAACAATACAAAATAGTAACTAAACCGTAAAAATACAAAGAACTAAAATCGATATAACAAAGAACTAAACTATAAAATCACAAAGAACTAAAAAAAAACTAATAAGTAACCAAAACATTAAAAGTTTATAATAACCAAATACATACAAATAAGTAACCAAATAATTATTATTTTACAAGAACCAAATACATACTAATAAAAATTCACAAGAATCTAACTACATACTAATAAGTAACCAACCCATAAAAGTAACACAATAATATAATATAATATCACAAGAACTAAATACATACTAATAAGTAACCAAATCATTAAAAGTTTACAAGACCCAAATACATACTAATAAGTAACCAAATAATTATATAATGGTAACCATATGAAAATTAAAATAACACACCTTTAAATTTCTACGTGTTTGGAATTATATTCGGATAAAGACTTGACCTTTGGCCTTAACTACGTGAACGCCAAGCTCGTAATCTAATCGCACTTCGTAATGCTTGATATCACCGTGTATCACCAAATTTATTTTCATTCTTACTCGATTTTCGACATACATCCTTTTCCTTCCCTTCATATCCACAAAGAACTTCTTCACTTCCTCGATGTAATCACGCCCAATATTCTCTTCCTCTTACCATCCTTCTTCTTCAGATCAACCATTCTATACAAAACATAAAAAATAACACAAACCCACACAACAATCAATACTACATTCGATCGATAAACAACATTAATATATATAATACGTTAAATTATTTCAAAATAACTAACCTAAAAAATATACACGACGTAATCGATCATCAAGAATAATAAACCAACTGCAACACTTTGTGTAATCACGAAAACAGAGTACAACGATGGTGACAAACAAAACGAAAACCAAAACGAAATGGCTATGAACTTCGATAACAAACAATGGAGAATCTTTCAAACGATGGTGACGAGAACGATCTTTGTGAGAACGATGGAGATTGTTGAAACACGTAAGGAGAGATAAAAAGAGGGTTTTACGATAAAAGGTAATATACAAAAACGAAGATTACATGCTTTGCATAAGTTATCAAGCATTTTAAAAACATGTCCTTATTGTAAATAAAATTAAAAAACTGTAATATTTTTGTAATTATTTTATGGGTGTTTTGTTTTTGTAATTATTTTTTAAAAAGTACTAATATATGTAATTAATCCTTGTTATTCATGTCCAGCCATCCTAATTTCCATGCAATTGATATTGAAGTACATTGATCTCCAAATTCAACAAGGAAAGTCAGCAGCTTCACGCGTCTCAGCACACGAAAAATTGTGGAATTTAATTCCAACTTCAATTTCTGAATTTTGGATTCTAGAAGACTAATTTTTACAATTCTATTGTAATTATGATTTCTTTTAGACTAAGATTTATTTCCAAATTGAATTCTATTTCTTTATGGAAATTAGGGTAATTTGTAATTCCTTTTAGGATTTGGATTTCTACTTCCTATAGGATTTAGGACTTTGTCTAGCACTATAAATAGAGGAGGCTAGTCAGGGTTTTATTCATTCAATTATCAACTATCATCTATTGGAGTGCAGACTCAAGAGCATGTCAGGCTAGTTCTTTTTATTCAGTTCTAAAGGGAGGTGAATCCTTGTTACAAGTAATTAATTAATTGAGTATTATTATTTATCCTTCTTGTGTGAAATTTCTTCTGATAATCTGTTTTCATTGATTGCATGCTAATTGATCTAATTAATTTGATATGGCCAATTGAATTAGTTTGATCGTTATCATATGCTAGATTAAGATTGGTATTACTTGTAATTGATATCTGTCTTCATCATAAGTAGCAACTTAGTAATAATAATTGTGGACAAACTTTTGTTTATTGCTAAGATTATCAGAAAACAAGTTAAACAAATCGAACTTATGTGTTTGTTGCTTGGATTAGCCTAATTCTTTATTTCTTAATGTTTCTATCATATTAAATCTAGAGAGCTTATTCTAGGTTGTATCTTTAGTTAGAATCAAAGTGGAGAGCTTGTTTACATACAAAGGATAATCTAAGGAGAATTTCTGGATAAGCGAGCTTATTGTTATCTAGGGCTAATAGTTTCATTGAAGGGAAAATAATAATAACTTGATTAATTGATTCTTCAGTGCTTGGTGAAACTCGAATCGAGAATCAAGTTTTTATATATTTGGTTAATTTCATCAATAATTCTTGTTCTCTTAGTTTAAAAATAATCTTCAAAAAAACCCCATCTTTATTTTCTGTTTAAATAGTATAATAATTCTAAAACAACTTTACTCTTTGTGGGATCGATCCTTACTTGCTACTGTGCTAATTATTATAAATTGTGAAGTGAAAGTGAGGTTAATTTAGGAGTATCAATGATAGCTCCCAAAACCCCTAGAAAATGTTAACAAACAGAAGGTCTTACAATTTTCATCTATACATGTAAGCAATGTTTCTTTATCTATACATACAATTTCCAATGTTTCTATACAATTTTCATCTATACATACAATTTCCAATGTTTCTTTATCTACAAGAACTAGCGCTACTGGATACTCCTCCAAAAGGACTCAATTCCAAATCAGAGATCATATATTATTATGACAAGTCTCTAGAGAGAACCATAATTCACAACCACACAAAAACACAACCATGAAGCTGAGTTACTAGTAATTCGCCCAAATCGATAAAATATACCACAAAAACCCTAACTTGTAAAACACCATAATTCAATAAAATTTAAACCACATAAAATTAGACAATACCCGGTACCCAATTCACACCAACAAACAACAATGAGACTTATATATAACATAAACTCAACAACGAGAAGACACATAAAAATTGACAAACATATGTATATACATACATGTAGAGAGAGAGATGGTGGAAGAAAGAAACCGGTTTGGGTAGAAGAGCTTGAGCGATTTCTGATTTGGGAAACGGAAGTGAGTGGGTTAGAGAAGAACATGTTGATCGATTTCTCATTTTGGGGAGAAGAACATGTATAGATTTCTCATTTTGGGGGAGAATTAAGAACATGCTGGATCGATTTCTAATGATTGGGGGTGGGGGAGCTTGAGCGATTTCATCGCTCTGAGAGGTGAGAAGCTCTGATTTAGGAGGATAGAAGTGTGAAGCGTGTTTTTTTAAATAAATATTCCAAAACGACGCCGTTTTGGAATACTGTGTACCAAAAAAAAAGATACGATTGTGCACATCCGCTTACTCATGTATATATATATATATATATATATATATATATATATATATATATATATATATATATATATCCTTGAAGTTTATAAAGTTTTTAAGTAAAATTCTTTTTGTTGAACGGAGAGATTCGTATTATATACATAAGTTCATTATTTGTGAAACTTTTTTACAATGAATCTTGTTATATACTTTGGAAGTTTTCAGTCGAATTACAATTACAAAATATATGCATATATGAATATGTACGAATTAAGAATAATTTTACGTTATCTTATTGCATAGACTTTTACCTTATTGTAATTCAATTTAGTGACTTCATCCCAATTTTTTTTTCGTGTGAGGTAAAACAAATTTAGCTTAAATTTCTCATTGTGCCTTGTAGATATTATCAAGCTTAAATATATGAGCTAGTGTCAAGAGCCAATCCGAATCATGTTGTTTCAAAACTGTTCAAGCCTTGTTGGATCCTAATCAATTCAAAGACAACCCGAATCCAACTCAAAATAAACCCTAATTTTTATGTGGGGTCCATATAATGTTTAGCCAATCAACTATAATAATAGGACATAAAACAAAGTCGAAAGTATCAAAACATCCATTGTTTTGCTTCCCGAGTCACCATGTGTGTATAGATTATAGAGCATTTCTACCTCTCTTCAAGAAAATATAATCTAAAAATTAATATTTATTTTGTATAATTTAATTTAGATTTTTAATTTAAAATTGTAAAATTTATTTAAGTTTTCTAAATAATAAATATCGTTATTATTACTTTTTATTCCTCAAAGGAAGAAAAGAGTAAGTTAACAAAGTTTCAACTAGGATCTATCCATTTAAATCACCTCCTTCCTTCTCAAAATAAAAATAAAAATAAAAATAAAAATAAAAATGGGATCTAGTTCAAACAAAATGTTTGAAGAACTCAAAAGCCGATTAGACAAAATGACTATTAATCCTACAATCCCGGTCTTAAAAGATGAGGGGTTAGATCAAGTATTAATAGAATCAAATGGGGAAAGCTTAAAATTGTGTGGATTCCTTCTTTTTTCCCCTTCATATCCATGTATTCATGTATATTGTATATTATATATATAACGAGGACGGATCTAAAACACTCTTCTTAAATAACATCTTCCCTTAAATGGTACTCTTTTATTAAAATTACGTCGTTTTGGAGATTCTTTTAAAAAATAAGTAGGGCCGCGAGTGACATTTTTATAAATAAAAGGAAATCAAATGGGACCACTCTGTTTTAATATTATTTTGTATTCTAAAAAAATCTCCAAAACGACGTAGTTTAATAAAATAGTGCTATTTAAGAGATAGTGCTATTTAAGAAGAGTGTTTTAGATCCGCTGGGTATATATAACAACGCTCATTCAAAATTAGCGACGTATTTTAAATTGATGAATTTTAAAGGTGATTTTATTTTTCAAAATGTATTCCTTCTATTATGTAGTAGCTTAATAGCAATAGTGACATAATAATACTCAATCAACATAAAATACAAATAATAAAATATCAAAAAATTTATGTCACTTTATAAAATAAAATCTTTAATTTTGAATGTACAAAAAATATCTCTAATTTTAAAAGCGATCAACTATTTTATTTTATTTAAAGAGAGATAACTCCTACCCCTCATGTTCTTCAATAAACCTATAATAAAGGACAACCTTACTTATACAATATATTATGGAAACATGTTAAAATAATATTTTAACATAAGTCTTTTTCACAAGAAGGTAGATTTGTAATTAAATAAAGCCCATGGGCGGCCCGACCCATCCAAGTAGAAATATAGGCCATATTAATATTATTTTAATGCAAAAGTCAATATATATTTTTTTTTTACTTTTGTTGGCCCATTTTATTTTTTTTAAAATAAAACCTTATTCTTGCCTAATTTAAAACATTATCATCAATACAACTAAATAAATAAGAGTCAAACCAATCGAGCCTAAAACCTATTTATTTTTAATGCAATATTTAATATATTGCTTCTTTACTTTTGTTCAAGTTTTACTTAATTATCGATAGCATAATGACCAAAACCACCAAATGAACAAAACATCTCAAATTGTTTTGTTCATTTGAAACTCCTTATCTTCTGCGCAACAGTGTCATCAAAATCGACAAATTATTGCCTGGCAAAAAATAATTAGTTTCATAAAATCAGCATACGAGCACTTGAACCAAATGCTAATTACAGAAAAACACCTGCAAATGACAGAGAACCTAACCCAACTTACTTCACAACAGAGTATGCCGGATTGTTTTGCAATAGGTTGGAATAAGTCTGCAACAAACATAAAAAGGAAAGTTAAGATTCTAAAAAAATTCTGTTTTGAAAAAAACTCATCCTATCATCCAAGTATCCAAAAAGAGCAACAGTACATTGACCATAATTCCACAAACATCTGCAGACTTCAATACTACCATGTTCATGAACATTAATAAATAATATTATTTTTAATATTTATTATTATTACTAGCAAAATTTTGCAAAATAAAAATAAAGGAAGAATCCACGATCAGGCTAAACCTAACTCACCGGGCCTACAATTTTAAATTCACCAAAACTCGGGCCTTTTTCTTGGCCCCGCTCGCTCTAAGTCCTGCTTGCTACACCCGACTTTGCACTCACTGCGTATTCATATGAGACTGAAATCACTAAATATAATTTTTCGTGTGGAAATATCAGTTCCTTATCATTAAAAATTATAAAACAACAAAATTTACAACGAATAATAATTTTTATATTGTTTAAAATATTTATTATTGTATTGATTAAAGTTAAATAAAAAACCATATACTTGTCAAATTGATTTAAAAAGGCAACAATAATCAAATAATATGAAACACAGAAAATATATGATAATATTATTATAAATTATAATTATTTTATTTTCCGCCTCTGCTCTGCTGCTCTCCTTAGACCCCAAATCTCTTCATTTCTTTCTTTTCCTATGTTCTTTTCTTTCTTTCTCCCTTTGAACTATACTAACGACAGTATCCGGTGGCCTTTGACAAAGCTCTCCTATTTGTTTCAGGTTCGTTTTCTCAATCGATCTGCTTCTTGTGATTTTATTTTATTTGGGATTTTTGATTTGGTTTTTGGGTTTTAGGGTTAGCTTCCATCAGGGTGTTCTGGGAATTTTTTATTCTTCTTTGCTAGTGTGGCGATGGATTGTTTGGATTATTGCGGCTTTCATTGAATTGGGCTTATCTTTATTCAGTTAAATAAAGCTTTTTTTTTTGTCCACTTTTGTGCTATAATTAGGCTCTCTGTTAATGCTGATTTTCTAAATTCTGTAAGCTTAAAATCTGTGTTTATTTGAATTTGTGGTTGTAGTCTGTAGATGTGGTTTTATAAAACCCTTTGACGAAGTTGTGTTATGAGCTCTGAATTCTTTAACATGAGAAATGATATTGTCTATAAAGTCAAGGAGATGTTTTTGATTGGGAGTGGTTAGCTAAACTTTGGTCAATTGACCAATATAGTGTCGACACGCAGCGCAGGAGGTGATCTTTCTGCGTGTCAACATTGTATTGGTCAATTGACCAACTTTCCATGAAGTTAAATTCATGGTAACCGGATCCGTTTTGATTGTTTTGGGCAAGGACACATTTTTATGTACTTGAGAGTACCATTTGGGGCATACAATATCAAATTTAGCAGATGAAGCGCAGTTTTTTATTTTTTTTATATTAAGAAAATGAAGTGGACCAACTCTTAATTGTTTTGCTTAGTAAATTTTACTTTGTTTCACTGTAGCTGAAGTTCAAGGAGTGTGTAGTGTAGGGAGTTGTGGAGTGGGAATGGCTGGTACTGCAAGTGAGGAGTCTGGAGTTGGAAGGTCATTCGAGGGAATTTCAAGTGGGCAGCAGCGTTTCCAGTCCAGTGAAGCATTGGCTGAGTGGCGGTCTTCTGAGCAATTGGAAAATGGATCCCCTTCGACTTCACCCCCTTACTGGGACAGCGACGACGACGACAACGACTTTGGTATGCTGTTTCTCTCCTAGAGGCTTATTTACTCTGTATGCTTGTAGTTCTATGTATTGGCAATTATATTATAGAAAAGCAAAAGAATAGTGATAGAAAATAGTATTCTGCTCTGCTGTGTTTCATCAAATCTTGGGTTATAGGTCCACCAGGTGTTTAATATAATACAGAGACTAAAATTCTTTTTCTTTATGACTGCACCATGGTGATGGAGCTGGAGCTGATGGGCTTTGTTTTGCAGTTTTTCTGGTGTAGTTACAAGTATTTCTGAAATTGTATGATTATAGCTATGAGCATCTCATAATATTACATGATTTAATCCTCCTTCCTTTTTAGGTATTACGGATATGATTTATCTCTAATATCTCATAATTTTTTTGTTTATTCATAAAATTAGTTATAGTATGATTTATCTTTGTTTGTGTTTTACCTGAATTACATTCATTTTAGCAACAACAGGCGGTAAACATGTAGCATCCAGTTAAGAAATTGCCTAAGATGCTGTTACTTAGTTAAGAAACCCTCATATCTTGGTTTAGTAGGTCATCTGTCTTGGGGCTATTTTATCTTGATCATATAGATTTTGACAGAGAAGTGCTTAGATAAAACAGGCAAGCAGTGTTCTAAAAGTCGTTAGTCGGTCCCATGTCGGTTGGCTACCGACTAGCGACTAGGGGATTAATCGGGGATTAATTAGGGATTAATCAGCTAGTCGGATTTTCAATTTTTTTTAAAAAAATATATATTATCATTCCTCCTTCATAAGTTTTGAATAAGTAGAATAACATAAGTAACACAAATCATCAAATTCAAACATGGAAACTAAGTAAAATCAAATAGTTCGACGCTCTAAGTTCAAAACATGAAAACAAATTAACCAAATGAAACTAAGTAGCACAAAATCAATAGTAAATCACTCCTCCTCTTCTTCTCCATATCCCTCCAAGACTTGCTCTCCATCGGACTCGAACTCATAATTCTCATCTTCCTCTTCGTTGTCATCATTTTCTGACACAAACTCGTCTTCATCTAGTTCTCGCACATTTCTACCACTTCTTCTAGGTAGAAGGACCTCATCCGCTCCCATAGCTTCCCCAACCATATCCCATGTAAGTCCCGAACCCGGCTCAACTTCATCGTCACCACTTTCAACAATCCATCCTTGTGCATTTGTTGCTTCACTAGTAATTAAGACATCCTTCTCCTTTACTCTTCTTTTCTTGTTGACAAGTTTGGCATTGAATTGGACATACACTAGGTTGTTCAACCTTGTTGCATCAAGTCTTTCTTTTCTTCGTATGTATCTATACATTAAAGAAAATTCTCAAGTTAATAATTCTAATACCCTTATTAAAGAATTACAACATATAATAAAGAGAGGGAATATGTACTTACTCCCTCAAAAGTGCTCCAATTTCTCTCACACCCTTTATGAACTCAAGTCAAAGAGAGAATTCTAATGGCCATTTTTTCAAGTTGGGTGTATGATTGCCATAGTTAGACCACCATCCAACTAATCATAAAAGAAGCAAAATTCAATGAGTAATTTAGTACTAACTATAAGTTACTTGATTGGGAAAAAAAACTAAGTTACTAACTAAGAAAAGAAAACTAATTACTAAGTTACCCGATCATAAGTGTCATTGTTCTCTCCTCACATCCCTATCGCGCCAATGGTCTACCAAATCCACCTCTTTGTTCTTGTACTTCAACAACTCTTTATTGATAAGCTCATTTTGAACTTCAAAATCATCGGGGAAGAAAGATTCAACACAAGTAAAAACACCATCCATGATAATTGGATCATCTTTCATGGTAGGATCCTCAAGAGGTAAAATGGATTCAAAAAGTAAGTCATCAAATGCAATGGACTATCAAGTCGACCTAAGCTTTTTGTGTCAATGACTTGTAGTATTGGCCGGTAGTTACCCTCATTTTGTTTGTATGCCTCTTTGATATCTTCTTTCGCTTTCTTGAGCTCTCCATACACAAAGCCCATTGAGGGCTTACAATCCCCATCAACAAGACGAAGAACCATCACTAATGGAGCAAACACTTTCAAGCAAAGAGTTACACTATTCCAAAACGCCAGTACTCATCATCAGTAGTAAATGCGGCTTACCCTTTCATGGTCTTCACCCATGTAAGAGCTCCCCATTCATTGGTAGTACACATCATCTTCAACTCTTGTTTCTTCTCCATCATACTTTGCATTGTCAAGAAGGCGGTTGCAAATCTAGTAACACCCGGCCTCACTATGTCTCTCTTTTTTGTATGTTTTCTCATCAATGCCAATGTTTTATGATGACCATAAATAAATATAGTGAACTTCTTTGCCCTTTCAATAGTGTCTTTGAACTTTTGTTGCTTTCCAATCTCTTCAAGCATGAGGTTTATTGTGTGGGTTGCACATGAGGTCCAAAACATGTGTGGTCTTTTGGCCTTCAACAATGTCGCCGCTGCCATATTATTAGAGGCATTGTCTGTGACTACTTGGATTACATTTTGCGCCCCAACTTCATCAATGCACTTGTCAACATAGCCAAATATATATTCACCCGTGTGCGACACCTCCGAATCTTCCTTAGAAGAAAGAAAACAAATCCCAGTCCTACAATTAACACATAAATTCATGATGCTTCTTCTTTTTCGGTCTGTCCAAGCATCGGTCATGATAGAGCATCTCGTTGAAGCTCACTCTTCTTCTTGTTTCTTGAGTGATTGTTTGGTTCTCTCCACCTCCTCCTTCAATAACGGCTCCCTTAATTGGTATTGACTTGGGGGTTGGAAGCCTTGGCCAAGTATACCCACCGCCTCAACAAACCGTTTAAAGCTATCATTGTCAATAGCATGAAATGGAATACCGGCTTCATACATCCATCGAGCCAAATACCTATTCACATCATGAGTTCTTTCTTTCCAAAGTGCATCATTCATGTTTTGTTGTCACATCTTCTTAGTTGTACTCAAATCCGAATTGATGGCCCTTGCATATCTATCCATGGGACCAAGATAACGGGGCCTCTTCCTTGACCCTAAAACTTCAACTTCTTCGTCTTCATTTCCTTCTGGAATTGCCTCCACTTCCACTTCCGCTCTAACATTCACGTCATCTATCCTCTTGTCTCTCTTTTTAGTTGCTGTCTTGTCAAGTGCCATCTTACACTTTTCTTTATCTTCCTTGGTTGACTTGGGGGATGATGCTACATTTCCCTTGATATTTGCTTTGTGTTGTTTCAATCTATAAACTCCTCCACCATACTCTTTGTCACACAATTTGCATCTCCAACGATCCTTGTTGTTAGGATTTACAAGGAAGCCATATTCCCATCCAATATCATCTGAAGCTCTTTTTAATACTGAACACTTAGAAGTATTAGAGGCTGCCGAAGACAAAGATGGTGATTGAGCCATTGTGATATTATACCTATGCATAAAAATATAACATCAGTGATATTAAAATAAAATATTGCAATTGTAAACTATTTGTCTATTTGACCAAAAAAACTACTTAGACTATTTGTAATACATTTTGTAAACTACTGATATAAGAGTAATACTAAACTGTTAAGCCTTATCTTATATCAGTATGCCTCGGCAGAGAGAGACGAGCAGGAACGAACATGTCATCACATACCTTGGTCTAAACAACAGTCGGCGTTGAAGGTCGAAGAGCAGCAGTCACGTGGCCAAATCACGCATACGATCGGCGTCGAAGAAGCGCGATCGAAGGTCGAAGATGAGCGAATGATCGAGCAATGGCGTTGAGCGGAGGAAGATCCAGTCGTCGTCGTCGGCAGTCATCGGCGCCGAAGAAGATCCAGTCGGCTTCATCGGCAGTCGGCGTCGGCAGAGGGAGAAGATCCAGTCGGCAGAGGGAGAAGATCTAGTCGTCGTCGTCGTCGCTCGAATTTTTTTCCGAAGAAGCAGCAGCAGCAGCAGTCGGCAGAGGGGGAGGTAGGGTTTAAATTTTAACATTATAAAAAAATCCATAAATCTAAGGACTAGGGCCAACGACTTTACCGACTAGTTGCCGACTTGGTCCCGACTAAGTCGGCCAGCGACTAAATCTAAGGACTAGGGCCTGGTCGACTCGGCGAGTCTCAGGCCTCCGAACCTAGTCAGCAGCAATTAGTCACCCGACTAGACCGACTTTTAAAACACTGCAGGCAAGTATAGAACATAGATAGTATATCAAACAATGGACAAATAGCTACCAATAACTCCTTTTGGTGTTCTGGTAATCAGATTTTTGGTCCATATCCTTTTAGATTTGAGAATGCGTGGCTGTGCCAGTATAATTTTCCTGCCTGGACTTATTTGTGGTGGGAGGAATATCAGGTTGGGTTGGAGGGGGTGTCATGATCACAAGAGTAAGGGTAAACTGGGCATAACTAAAATAGTTGGTATATTATAGAGTTAGATATTTTATGCACATGTGTGCACATGGAGGTAGTTAGCACGTGTGTGAAGGATAAGAGAGTGGTGTAGGTTAGGAGTATTTACACTTTTCAAAATTTTAATATCTATATATGTGTGTAATGGGTGGAGTAATCCCCCAAGTTTGATAATATGCATTTTATATATGACAAATATAATAAGGCGCATAACAGATAGAATGGGTGCATGTGTTTCTCTAATTCTATCTTTTGAAAAGTGTAAATACTCCTAACCTACATATATAGATATTTTATATATATTTCTCCTTCTTCCTCCTTTATTCTATCTGTATCTCTAATTCTATCTTTTTATATCTTTATTTCTCTCTTATTTTCTGGTTAAACTTCAACAAGGGCTTGACAAATTGGCATCAGAGCTCAAGTTCTATCCAAACTCATCATCTTCTTCCTTCTAATACTCTATTTCTTCTATATCTTCAACCTCTGAAATCTTCTATCCTCCAAAACCAATATGAACTCCACTTCTTCTACTCTCTTGTACACCTTAAACACAACTTAGAATCAACCCCAATACATCGGCAACAACCCAGAAATGTCAGCAAGTAAGTAACAGAAACAATACCTTGGAGGCTCTATTATCATGCCGAACCTGCAACTCAACAAAACTAAGTGATTAGTCACTTGTTTCAGGTATTAATCACTTTCATCTTACTCGTTTCAATCATATACACATAGCCCATAACATATTTCTCATAAACATCAACACCCAAACAAGTTTCACTTCACAAGTTATCATTTCATCTCTTTCGACAAAAATTTCCAGAATTTGGAAATTAAAGTTGTTTGATTTGTTTTGTTTGTGTTAAGTGATTCGTATTTGGTTGTTTAGTCTATATAAGCTTTAGTTTACACTTTTAAAAAATCCAAAAACACAAAAATTAAGTCTCAGTTTGTTTTAAAATTCAAAAACTAAACAGTTTCAGCCTTATCTTAGTATTAGCACTCTGTTACTACTCTAGTAATTAGTGTTGATGCTATTTTTGATCCTTTGGGGTTATAGCTTCATTTGTGTGCTCATTTACTCATTAAAATTCCACTAAGCTCTAGCTAGTTGAGTTTCAATTTGTTGGCCTGGGATACTCAATTTGTTTTACTGAGGAAGTCTATTTCTCACTTATAAAACCACTCGAGCTCACTTACTCTCACTCAAGTAGTGTTGCTACTGCTTGAAATTCATTTCAAACTCAGATTCACAATTGTTCTATGATTCATTTCAGCATACTAATGAGAGGTTGCAACATATTGATGAAAAAATGGACTAATTTATGGAAGGGATGAATGAGTTAAGACAAAGGAGCCCTGAGCATGAGGATAGATTTTCACTTTTGGAGACAAGGGAAGAGGCAAGAGGCCTGTTCATCTGGGGCAAAGGAGAGAATGGTTTCTTTAGAAACCCTAGACATGCTGAACAAGAAAGATCTAGGAGAAATGAAGAAGATGATACTCAATGGAGGAGGAACCAAAATGATAATAATGATGGTGAAGAGGAGAGAATTGAAACATTTTAAACTGGCTTTCCCATCATTTCCTGAGTGTGATGATGTTAAGAGTTGGATTCAAGATTGTGAAGAGTACTTTATCATATATGGAATCAACTCCCAGAGGAGAATTACCATAGCTGGAATGCATCTCCATGGTTCTCTAAAATATTGGTATCAATCTTATGTCAATGGGAAGGATGGACTAACATGGAGGGAGTTTGCAAATAACTTCACCGTGAGATTCACTTAGGTAGGTGTGGAGAATATATATGAACAGCCAAGCTACTAAAACAAGTAAGCATTGTGAATGCTTACTATGATGAGTTTGAGAATTGCAAGGGCCTCAGATTGAGGACTTGAAAAATTTTGTTGCCTCACTTGATTGAGGACTTCTTTTCTTCTTCAAATTTTGTCCTGGTGGACTTAAACTAGTTATGAAACACACAAAAGATGGTAAAGCTACTAGCTCACCTACCCCAAGAAAACTTACACTTTCTTCAAGTCTTCAAACAAGCTAAGTTCTATGATAAGTCCTACCCCTAAAACTGCCAAAAGTTATCCTAAACTCCTCGAAACTAGTTATCCATACACTCAAATAGTTCGAATAAAAATATGAGTAGTACTAAAAGGATCTCCAAACTACTCAATTTTTGATCCAACAACCAAAACTCCTATGCTCACCAACCCTTAAGAAAATTTTGTTTTGTTTTAATTTTACCCAAACCTATAATAGCAAAGTTCAAAGAGATGAAAAAATAAGGCTATTGAGGGCCTTTGTTTTTCGAGTTGAGGATCGAATTGTGATAAGTACACAATGGGGGCATTAGTGGAAGGTTCCCCAGAATTTTATGATCACTTGTGAAGAAACTCAAGAATGTGAGGATCATTCTACTTGTAACACTGCAGACAACTTGCAAACTGAGTAAAATATGGAGGTATCCCTTAATGCTCTTGAAGTGCAGCCCACGAACTTTGAAAATGACTGGGTACATAGGAAAGAGGCCCACTTCATACTTATTGATACCCACAACTTAGATCCTAAGGTAGCACAAAGGCTCAAATGTGCTTTAGAGCCCACCCTACCTATGATGGTTTGTGTGGCAGATGGTAGTCCACTCCCTAGCAGTCAACAATGTTTAGAGTTTAGAGTTCAGATGGAAAATGGGAGACTTTTTCTTCAAGGATGCTGAGAGTATATTTACCTCTGGGAGGATGTGACATGGTGTTAGGAGTACAATGGTTGAAACAACTGTGGCCAACCACATTTGATTATGAAAAACTGACTTTGCAGTTCGACTATGGGGAAGAAATGGTGCAACTATAAGGACAGAACAAAAATACATGCCCAAAACTGAAAATGATCACATTAGAGGTCTGGTACAACATATTAATGAGGAGGAAAATGGGTTCCTAATGATTGTTTGTCCATTTTCAACTAAAGAACTTGCAACAAGTATGCCTTTCCAAACCAATCCTGGTTGTTGCTCCTTAAAACCTTCCATTACCACTACAGAAATACAAACCATTCTTGATAACTTTGCTCATGTTTTTCAAGAACCAAAAGAAATTCCCCCAACAAGAACTCTTGATCATAGCATAACTTTGAAGGCAAACTCCACTCCTTTTTCTATGTTCCTATGACCAAAAAAATGAAATAGAGAAGTTGGTGGCGGACATGCTACAATATGGGATCCTTTGACCTAGTCAAAGTCCCTACTGCTCTTAGTAAAAAAGAAAGATGGGAGATGGAGGTTTTGTGTGGACTATAGGCAGCTCAACTCTCTTACTGTCAAGAATAAATATCCCATTCCTCTCATTGATGAGCTACTAGATGAATTAAAGGGAGCCAAATTCTTCACTAAACTAGACTTAAGAGTTGGGTATTATTAAGTTAGAATGAGAGTGGAAGACATTGAGAAAACAATCTTTAGAACAAACCAAGGCTTGTTTGAGTTCACTGTTATGCCTTTTGGGCTAACTAATGCCCTTGCTACCTTTCAAAATCTCACGAACATTGTATTTCAGCCTACTTTAGAAAGCATGCGTGGGAGGACGAAAGAGAAAAATGGTCCGCGGGAAGCTCGTTTCATGTCGACGTATTCTTGCCGGTTAGACGTCGGCCAGATTTATAGTACTAGTAATTGAAGGGTATTATGCCACTGATAGCACGATGGGACTCATCTGGTATTTAACAAGCGTATGGGACCATAGCTAAACCACTCACTACTCTACTTCAAAAAGGGAAGTTTGGGTGGAATCAAGAAGCCAACAAGCTTTCACAACTCTAAAGAAAGTTATCACAACAACCCTAGTCCCAGTCCTAGCTCTACTTTACCAAAGTCTGAGAAATAGAAGCTGATGCCTCTGGTGGAACATGGATTGGAGCAATTCTAATGCAAGAGGGGAGACCTCTGGCCAGTGGCGAAGCCAGAAACTTTTGTCAGTGGGGTCGAAATTATTACTGAGTTACAAATAATTTGGTTGGGGTTCGGGGGCAGCGCTCCCGAGCCAATTTTTTTTAATACTTTATACTTTTGAGTATATATATATACTATATTACAATAAAAATATAATGAGTAATAATATATGGTATATATACTATATTGACTCATAATATACTTTTTTAATCACAATTGTTCATAAGTAAGTAATTCATTATTTATTTTAAAAAATAATATAAATTAGATTATTATTTAGTTTAAAATGTTATAGAGAGATACATATATTGAGAGGATATGAGTCATATGTGGTTAAAATTTGATTGATAAAGTTATAAATTTTCAATTTGACCCCGTATAATAGAAAATTTTTAAAATTTTAGCGGGGTCAATTTATATATAATACTTAAATTTTTTAAAATTTATCTTACATTATAAAACAATTTTTTTCCCAGTGAGGTCGATTGACCCCCACAAAGTTCTATGTGGCTTCGCCACTGCCTCTGGCCTATTTTAGCAAAGCTTTGGGACCTAAAGCTCAGACCTATTCAACCTATGAGAAAGAATTAATAACTGTAGCTGAAGTTATCAAAAGATGGTCCTCCTATATTATGCATTTTATATATGAAATGAAGAAAGCTTTTAAGCTTTTTCTTTCTCTCTTATTTTCTGGTTAGGGCTTGACAGGGGGCTATGTTGGTCTAAAAACTTAGACATGCTAAGAGTAAGGTGAAGGATTGGAATAGGGTTGTTTTTGGTGACTAGAGATCTATGAAAGTGGATGTTTTCTGGGAGATCCTAAGACTGGTGGTGCTGACTGCTGAGGGGTAGGGCTTGGCTTATTATCTACTGCTTCGTTCAATCTTACGGAAGACCATAGGAATGAGCTTGAACTCTTGTGGTAATTTAAGTTATTTAATAAGATGGTGATTGTTTGTTGTCGTAAGAGTTCTATTAAGAGATTGAGTTTGATAAGGGTGAGATTATATGTAATCGGTAATCCTAAACTTATTGAGGGGAACTATGGTTTATATATCTGTTTTTGAGAGAGCTTGTGGATTGTCCAATGATTGAAAGTTTAGAATGCCAATTGTAGCTTGTTGGAGAGACTTTTTAATGCGGAGCAGATTAGGCGGCAGTTTTAGATATGAATGCGGATAGAGTTCCTAGTCTTGATGGTTTTATTATGACATTTTACCAGCAATGTTGGGACAAGGTCAAAGGAGATCTCTTAAACTTTTATCACGAGTTTCCATGGGCAAAAAGATAGAAATAAATAGAAGTTGAGGACTTGTTAGTTAAATAGAATATTCTAGAAATAGAAAGCACATGTGTGGTTATTTCCCCAGGGTGCTATTTTTAGCTAGTTGGCTTATGCTATTAATTCTATATAAGAGATAAGAGAGGGTTATAGTGTGTGAAAAAGGAACGACTATGAAATAGATTTAGTTTAGTCCATTATCTTTGTTCTCAAGTTTTCCCCCCACATTTTTCGCAAATCTTTATTATTACTAGTGGGTCACTCTCATAATAGTGTTACTTGTACTCATTCCATTTCCAGACTTAAGTTACTGAAATCAAGTACCCTTGGTTCAAAATTGTTAAGCTCATTCAGGTTGAGCTTTATATTTTGTGATAATGACGTGATGTGATAGAGTATTAACTTGACCTTCATCACCTTAGTTTCTAAATAAGATAGGTATACCAGAGATTAGATTTTAGACATATTAGTTTGACTAATAGTGTTTATAAGATTCTGCTAATGTTCTTTTCACAAAGCTGGGGCTTGTGTTGAGTGCTATTTCTTCATATTCTTAGAGTGCTTACGGTGGGGAGACAAATTTTGTATGCTGCACTGGATGCTAACAAGGGCGTGGAGGATTTAGGAGGCCCAACCATAAAACTTTGGTTCATGAGTTGGTCCCTTATAGACAGGAAATGGAGAGAAAGGACTTTCGGGTTGAGGAGGTAAGTTTATGGTTGTCTTTAGTCTTCTCACTTTTTTAGTTATTGTCAACAAAGAACCTAAATCTTAGTCTTAGGCTTCAAGGGTTTAAGAAAGGGTGATTGTATGTCCCCTGTTTTCTGTACTCAGGTTTTTTGTTGTTCTCTATATAATGTTTCGTAGTGAGGAGGTTGTGATGGTGGTTAGTTGTGTAGAGAGGTAATTAGAGTTTCCCATCTTTAGTTTGATAAATGATATTATTCTGTTCTTTATTATGGTGGTATTCTATCCTATAATAAAGTTTGATACTTCTGCAAAATTTTGTGGGGATTCCCAAGCTTAAAGCTAAATTGTCCAAGTGTAGGTAGTGTAGTTTTAAGGTATTAATTCAGACACTAGTCTCTTGGCACCTTTATACAAATTGAAAGGATAGAAATGATTGATCATACATATTATAGGTCACAATGCATGTATTTAGTAATACTGACACATCACGGATCAGATTGTTTGAATTCTAGTACCTCTTGCATTCTCCAATAATCGTTCTTTTATAAATGTCTGCAGATCAGTTTTTCTTGCATTTATACAGTCGCTTTTTTGGATTCTGTAATTTGAAGTATTAAGCTGTAATTACCTAAAACAAATGCATGAATGTAATTTTCAGCATTTATCAGAAATGTTTGACGTCAATATGAAAGGCTTATCCTGGTTTAGTTAATTTTTTATGTGGGTGCAATTCTGCATCAGTGGCTTGGTTGATCACTCATTAGTTCCTTCATTAAGTTTCAGGGCCAAAACCTTCTGAGTTATATTGGAAAGAAACATGGAAGATAGAGAAATTTTCTCAAAACAACAAGAGAGAACTTAAAAGTAATCCATTTGAGGTTGGCGGCTACAAATGGTAAACCTTATTATACCGTACTACTTCTTTTCCTTTTTATAAGTGTTGTTTTAGAGAATTTTTGTTTGTTTCTTTTTATATGTCCTTGTAGATTCCAAAGGAGATTATACTTAGATTCCGTATAACCCTTTAGTACCAAGTGCATTTTTGTTTCTCTCATCCTTCCAACGAATTTTACTCCAATGAGATAACCTTGTATCTTCTCTCTCTCTCTCACACACACACTCTCTCTCTCTCTCTCTCTTTTATCTTAATAGGGCCCACATTACAAGGATGGTATTGATTTCTTATACCTAGTTTAATTGAATAGATTATTAATTACATTCTTTAATCTATGTGCTTACTCCTAAAACGGCACTGGAAAAAGGAATGGATTATTGTTTAACAAACACGTCTCTTGCTTTATTTTTCTATAACAATATTAGGCACTCTTATTATGGATTTTTATTCTTTATACACTATTTGGATAAAATATAACAATTATATTAAAGCTTAGTTTTATACTGTGTACGTGTTATATGCTTTCACAGACTATATCTGTGCATATACACTTTTAGATTCATTGTCAATGCATGTGCTGCCTAACTGAAGTTCTGTATGTGCAACATGGAAAATTCTGTATGCGCAACATGTTATCAGTGTTCTAAAAATCGCTAGGTTGAACTAGGTGGCAGAGGGGGCGCCTAGGCCTAGGTAGTGTCTAGCCATTCTCCTAGACAGATTAGCTGTTTATTTAGGCAATCTCATTTATTTAGTTTCTATTGTATATACTTGTTATACTATACAAAACATATGCTAGATGTAATTTTTTTAAATTTTACATGAAAAATTACCCAAAAAACAATCTTTCAAGGCTTAACAAATTCATTTTTAGTTTTGTAGAGCTTAGCGCCTTTACTAAATCGAGGTTTGATTCACCCTAGGCCCTGTCAAGTCAAATCTAGGCGGTAGAGGACCTGCCTAGAACCTAGGCGGGGATTAAACAACCTTAGGCGGGGAGTTTTTAGAACACTGATGTGTATGATCATTTCAAATACTAGTACCAAGTTTTATTATCCATGCAATGGAAGTGAGAACTATGATCATGTCCTTTATGAGGGTTTTCGTAACTATGGAAATGCTGATTTTTTGCCTTTTCAAATTTTGTTTTTTATCATACAGCGAAAGAGGATTTTGTTTACGATACAATTGATGTGGCATGCTATATTAAAGTGATGTGATGTGAGTTGCTCTTATAAGCTTCTTTTATGGTGATAGGTACATCTTGATTTATCCTCAAGGCTGTGATGTCAGTAATCACCTCTCATTGTTTTTGTGTGTTGCCAATCATGACAAGCTTCTTCCTGGTATGATAAGATTATGCTCCTCCCTCCATTCCAAGTTATAAGATCATTATTGACTTTTGGAAATTAATACGAGACATTTTCAAACTCGAAATTGAAATGATTCATTAATAATTACAAAACATTAAATTTACAATGAGTTAATACTTTTGAGATAGTGTACATGTCACTTTTGAGTTTGCAAATGTCATAAGTTCAACTTCAAAAAGTCCATAATGATTCTATAATTTGGAAAAAATAAAAAATACATAAGTTGCTATATACTTATAGTTTTTTTATTGAATATTTTTTATTTATATTGGCTTTTACTTCTGTTAAAACAGGATGGAGTCATTTTGCTCAGTTCACCATTGCTGTTGTGAATAAAGATCCGAAGAAATCCAAGTATTCTGGTAATTGGCTAGATACTGATTAGCTGTTATTAGCTCTTTTGCTGAGGGTGATGTTCAGCTTTAATGCACTGTATTCCATTGTGCAGATACATTACATCGATTCTGGAAGAAGGAACATGACTGGGGATGGAAAAAATTTATGGAGCTATCGAAAGTGTTGGATGGGTTTATTGACTCTGACACTCTCATAATCAAAGCTCAAGTCCAAGTCATCAGGTTTTACAGTTGGTCATTTCTTCATTTGATGTTAATATTGTTGTTGCGCTGCATATATTCTTTGCACTTGAATTTATATGTTATTTAACTTAACATGTGATGTACTTCAATAACGTGTAGGCTTTATGAACTATGTCATGCATTAATTTTGGCACATTAGTTTCCATGCTGCCTTACTGTGGTAATAGTATATTTATGCGTTAGATGATTCCTTCTTTTCACAGGTTGTTTTATCATTTTTATCCTTTCCCATGCTCATTTATAATTGACCTCCTATTCTGTCAGTCACCTTATTCTTTATACTAACTAATCTCTACTGTACATAAATTCATTGTCATGCTTGTGCTACTGTAACTCTGGGCAGAAATATGAATTAGTGGTAATAACATATTGCTATGTGGTATTTCGAAATGATAATACAGTAATGTGGTGGGTAAAACATATGCCTGGAAACATGTTTTGCACCTTGATACAACTTGTTTTTTTAGGCATGTGACACATGATTCTAGGGGATTACTGATTTATTATTTGATAATGTCACCTTCCTTTTTCTCTTAGATTTTATTTGTTCAAGTATCTAGATGATCCATATTTTCCTGGGTGTCACATTTTCAATGGAAAATCTTCATAAAAGACTTTAAAAAGTATACAAAGAGTTTTGTTAACTACTATGGTGAATGTTACATGGTTTCTACGTTATATCAGTTTATGCAAGTTCTGTATTTATCCAATAAAATAAAATAGAATATTTCAATTAAGTTTTCTTTTTAACAAATGTCTTATTTTATATTTGTATATATTTTCATTATTTGACTTTATTGTACATGTTTTGTGCTGCAAGTCTATCTTACCCAGTTACCCTTTTCTCCTAGTCTGAAGTTCATAATTAGGTATTTCACAAACTTAGTTCATACTCCTATTTAATTGATATTAGCATATATAATGGAGTGTTTTCATTACATGTGTTTTATTTTACCATAGAAATCTATCATCTCGATAACTCCTATGTATATTATTCATTTGTAGGAGAGAGCAGATCGTCCCTTTCGGTGCCTTGACTGTCAGTATAGGAGAGAACTTGTTCGAGTTTATTTGACAAATGTAGAGCAAATCTGTCGCCGTTTTGTGGAAGAGAGAAGAGGCAAGCTTGGAAAATTGATTGAGGATAAAGCTAGATGGTCAAGGTAGATGATGCTAAGTTTTACTTATTGTAATTCTTTAATACACAATATCTTATGAGTTTTATTAAGTTGTACTCATTTAGACAAGTATTCCCAAGTCCCGAGAACATGCAGTTTCCACTTGGCAGAAGAGATTGCAATCATCTTTCCCTTCTCTCTCTCTCTCTCTCTCTCTCACTCTCACTCTCACACACACACCATTCATGGTCCTTCGTTGCAGTTCTCTCTCTCTCTCTCTCTCTCACACACACACACACACACATCCATTGACGACCACTCCTCTTCAGAGAAGAGAATTAAATAGCTGCTGCGTTGATTATCATTTATTGGTAATGACGTGACTGGTCAAGCTTTGGGTGAGATTCAATTGGGTCTGTTGTCATAACCCTAACTTTAAGATACTATCTTGTTTAGAACTCTTCTTCGTCCTTGTTTCTAGCTTCAGCTCATGCTCCCCTCTCTTTTAGGCTACCAAGGTTTAATGTTAGAAAGTAAAATTATCAGATCCGGAACAAAAGTGATTCATTATTGGGTTCGTGTGTTCCAGATCGTGAATCACATGGAGCGATTTACTTTACTTTAATTTATATTTTTTTATGGTAACCCCACATGTCAGTCACTTCTATACCTTACTTGACAGGAACAAAAGTATTATTTTTGAGGCTTGAAAATTTTGATTTATTTCCCTTTGGGCTACATATTTTCAAGTTTTTCAACTTCTCCCTTTATCCTCTGCTGTTATGCTTTAGGATTTGGTTGTCATTTATGCTTTGATTTAATAACACGTGACATATTACAGCTTCTGTGCTTTCTGGCTGGGAATTGATCAAAATGCCAGGCGTCGCATGTCCATGGAGAAAACAGATTCAATATTGAAAGTAGTTGTAAAGCATTTTTTTATAGAAAAGGAAGTCACGTCTACTTTAGTAATGGATTCCTTGTACAGTGGACTGAAGTCCCTTGAATATCAGACCAAGAGCAAGAAAGGTAGGGCAATATATTTGGATGCAGAAGAATTACCAGTTCCCATTGTTCGCATGGAGAAAGACACATTTATTTTGGTGGATGATGTCTTACTACTACTTGAGAGGGCTGCCATGGAACCGTTGCCGCCAAAGGATGAGAAGGGTCCGCAGAACCGTACCAAGGTCAGCAATATGACATGTCTAGCAAAAATAATTTTAATACAAGAGATTGATAGCTCGGAACTCAATTTCCTGCTCACAGAGGGGAATTGAAACGTAGTAGCACAAGTGTCCAATTTTTAAAATGAGTTTATGCGTGCAAGTCTTCAATTGTAAAAATGAGTTTATGCAAGATTTTGACAACAATAACAAAAGGAAGAAAAAAATTATGGGATATTGTGTATCCTATTGGTTCTATTAAAATATTAATGTTTTCCCCTCCATTCAAGCTTATGGGCCACTTTGTTTTGGTGTTTCTCGACATGGATTTAAGATGTGCCAAAAACAAAGTTGTACATTATATTTATCTCATTTTTTTTTAAATTCTCAATACATTTATATATGATATTTTCAACTATATTCAAAAGATATAATAAATTATACATAATTTTGTTTCTGGCACATCTTAAAATCCCTGTCAAAAATCCCCACAAGAAAGTGGAGTGGATGCAGGAAGTAACTATATAACTAGCACAAAACCTTCTTGCCTGTTGTACAATTACCTGGGTTTGAGTAGTTAAACTGATTGTTGTGACCCATGAACGCTTTATCTTTCATTCATCTACCATTAGATCACGTTGTATACATCTCTTCTTAATATATATTTGGTTGGGTTTAAACTTAATTTTGGTTCACAAATGATGCATTCTGAACTTGGTGAGCTTATGCATGATTTTTTTTATTAGTTATTTCAAACTAGGAAGGGAACTTTTAAATTTACTTGTGTATTTAGAATTAGGGTTAAATTATATTATATCTGACGTAATTTTAGAATTATTGGGGATTATTAGGTGTTTTGTTAATTTGGTTATTTAAGTATGGTTGAAAAGAACAAACTGATGTTGGGTTATAATTTCTTGATTATACTTCTCTCTATTACATCGACTTATATACACAAGTTTTACAATGTAGCAACCCTTAATTTACAATTATGGTAATCCCTAATTTACAGTAATGTATACACACTAATTATGGGATAAGATTAACTACAGTTATAGGATTAATTACAGTAATGTATACACACTCATCTTCTAACAATATCTTCTAACACTCCCCTCAAGTTGGTGTATATATGTCTCACATGCCCAACTTGAAACAGAATGGAATGGATGAAACATCTTACTACTAAGACCTTTAGTCAAAATATCGCAAAGTCGATGTTACATTTTTTGAAAAAAGGTAAGCAAATAAGACCACTAGTTAACTTTTCTTTAATGAAGTGCTGTTAATCTCAATGTGTTTCGCTTACTATCGTGTTGTACACACAGTCGTTTGTAATACTAATGGCTGCTTTATTATCACAAAATAACTGCATAGGCCTTTTAATTATAAAACCCAAATCTTCTAGCAAAGTTTGAAGCCACATTAGTTCACATATACCCAAGGTGATAGCTCGATAATCTGCCTCAACACTGGATCTTGCTACCACAGATTGTTACTTATTGCGCCAAATAACAAGATTGCCTCCAAAAAATAACTAGATGTAGAACAAAGATCCTCTATAGAGCCAACCCAATCTGAGTCGGAGAATGCTTCAATTCTCATATTACCATGTGATGTGAACAATATACCTTTTCCAGGAGCAGATTTGAGACATCTCAGAATTCTGTAGATAGTTTCCATGTGACAATGTCGAGGATTATGCATATATTAACTTACTACTTTCACAACATAAAGATATATCTAGTCTAGTATGAGAAAGATATATCAATCGTTTCACCAAACGTTGATATCTTTCTTCATCAATCGTAGGTCCTGAGCCACCTACTAAATGATGATCAACTTCAATAGGAGAATCAAAAGGCTTACATACCAATTTCTGTTAGAAGTTCAAGTATATATTTCCTTTGAGATAGAAATATCCTACTGGAATACCTTCAATACCAAGGAAATATTTCAAATCGCAACTTCAATACCAATGAAATATTTTAAAGGACCAAGATCTTTAATCTTAAACTCTCTGGCCAGTCTTGCTTTGAGATTCACCATCTCTTCTCTATTATCCCCCGTCACCACAGTGTCATCAACATGATCAATAAGAATGGTAATCTTACCATTTATTTGTTTGATAAATAGAGTTTGATCTGCTCGACTATGCTTGTACCCAAACCTTATCATTGCTTTGTGGAATCTACCAAACCAAGTTCTAGGAGATTGCTTAAGACCATAAAAAGCCTTTCGCAACTTACAAATCTTACCCTTGGTGGCAGATGAAGCAAAACATGTAGGTATTTCCATGTACACTTCTTCCTCCAATTTACCATGAACACATTTTTTATGTCTAATTACTGAAGATCCTAGCTGAAGTTTGTGGCACATGAGATTGTGGTACGAACATAGTTTATCTTTGCCACAGGAGCAAATGTCTCCTGGTAATTAATCCATGCATGGGTTTGAGTATACCCTTTTGCAACTAATCTGGCTTTGTCTCTCAATTGTCCCATCAGACTTTTGTTTGACTGAATATACCCACTTGCATCCAACTGGTTTTTTATATTAATAGACCGGAAGGAAGAGTGACTAGTTCCCCATGTATCATTCTTTTTTAGGGCATTCATCTCTTCTATCATAGTCTTTTTCCAGTTATCATCTCTAATTACTTCTCTCCACCCTTGAGGAACAGATATCGAAGACAAGGAAGAAACAAATGAATGGTAGGATGCATATAATTTAGTATAGGCTATAAGAAATTACAGATAGGATGTTGGGTACATGATCTAACCCCTTTTCTTAGAGCAATAGGATGTTGGGTACATGATTTTCTAAGAGCAATAGGAAGATCAGTATCATCAGAAGAACAAGTATGATTCTTACAATTAACATTATCAGGACTAGGTCTTGAACAGAGTTGTTGTACTGGTGCAAAAATGGTGACCTTATTATTGTCTCTTCGAACATAGGTCCTTAACTCATGCTCATTTTGTCTAGCATGTGACTCCTGTGACTCTCCTTGTGAAGATTTATTAGAGACAACAATAGGAACAGGAGAAGATGTATAAGGTGGAATAGTACTATTTGTAATACCAGCCTTTGGAGGAAGCTTCTTATCAATAACATTCTCCCCCTGAGGAGAAGGTAAGGAAGAATAAAAAGGTTCAAACTCCCAAAAAGTGACATCACGAGTGAAAAACCTTGTGTGAAGGAGGGTGATAACATTTGTAACCTTTTTGGGTGGGAGAATACCCAATTAAAACACACCTAAGAGCCTTGGGATCTAGTTTTCTCCGAGTAGGAGATTTATCATGAACATAACACAACCAAAAACTCGAGCGAAGGAGAAGGATTTGTTGTGTGCTAGATGAAAGAAATGAGACTTCTATTCTCAAGAATTCTAGAAGGAAGTTGATTTATAAGAAAGGCGACTATTAGAACATCTCTCCATAGAAATTTAGGTTTGTTCATAAGTGAACATAAGAGTCGTCTCCCTACCTCTAAGAAGTCTTGAGATTTTTCTTTCTGCCACTTCATTTTGTTCTGGGGTTTTGACACAAGAGGTTTGAAGTATGATGTCATGCTGAGAGAGATAAGATGCAAAAACATTGTTATTACTATATTCACGACCACTATCGCTATAGAGAATTTTGACTTTAGCTTCAAATTGAGTTTGGATCATCTTATGAAATTTTTGAAAACAGTCAAACACCTCATTTGCAATGAAGAAGATAAATGCAAGTTATACGAGAATTAATAAAACTGACAAATCATATATAACCAGAACGGGAAATAACCCGAGAGGGTCCCCAAACATCAGTATGTATAACAACAAAAGGTCCATAATGTCTTCTGTTAATAGCAGAATAAATAGAACGTTTGTGTTTACCCAATTTACATGGTTCACACAAAACCTGCGTTTTATTACACTGCTCAACTAAAGATGGAAATAAAGACTCCAGTACTGATAAAGGAGGATGTCCCAGACGTCGATGCGAAGAGGAGTCACGTTAGATTCAGAAGTAGATTGAAGAGCCTGAGTAGAAGTCTCATCTGTAATCAGAGGCATGTTAGACTATCGAACATCGAAATAATATAGACCACCAACTGCACTACCACTACCACTACCAATCTTCTACTCTGTCACCAAGTCTTGAAAAACACAATGAGTTCGGGAAAAAAAGTGACTAAGCAATGTAAGGATTCGATAAAACGTTGGATAGATAATAACTTTGCGGTAAATGAATGAATATGAAGAACATATGATAATGTTAATGAAGGAGTACAAACTACTGAACCACTCTCGGAGATAGGAGAAAGGGAACCGTCTACTACTCGAACCTTCTCTTTGCCACAAGGCGCGTATGAGGTAAAGAGATGGGAGGACCTGGTCATATGCTCCGAAGCATCCATGTCTATGATCTAACTAGGGCAAGTTGATGAAACATTCAAAAGCAGAAGAGTGTATACCTGATTGTGCATAATGAGAAGAAATGGATTTGGAACAGAGTTTTCGGAAAGCGAAAATTTCTTCAGGAGTAAGAGCAGTAATAGCTTTTGAAGTATTGGATGTATCAACAGGAAGTGTTGTAATGGGCATATAGGTCTGAGAACTATGTTCACGACCATTACCAGACCAACCTCCATGTCCTTTAGGACGTCTATGAAGCTTAAAACAACAATCTCTGATATTATTTTTTTCCCCACGTAGTCATATTTGCGGGACTCCTCGTTTGAGTGTGTGACAGGAGACTGAATGGAGCCAGACTTGGGATAAGAAACAACCATGACCGATAGGTTAACAAGATTTAAATTTAGAACCATCACCCGACGTCTACTTTCCCTTTGTTGGACTCTAGCATTAGCTTCTCACAGTGATGTAAATGGGTTCTGACCAATCAAGTGTACCTAAACTTGATCATACTCTATGTTCAAGCCATCCAAAAAATCCACCAACTCTGTTTCACTAACAAACTTTTGATAAGTTGCTGTATCTTTCGTATATTTGGCTGAGAAAACCCGGTAATGATCGAGATCTTGCTAAAGTGCATTAATCTCTGCAAAATACTGAGCCACAGTCTTCTCCCCTTAACCCATCTCACAGATTATTTTACGAATGTCTTATGCCTTGCACATATCACCAGAAATAGAGAAAATTTGAGAGATAGCCTCCCAAAGTTCATAGACCACTAAGAACATGTAACTGCTCTGCATACTAGGTTCCATCGAATTAAAAATTCATGTCTTCACCATGGTTTCCTCTTGGGTCATACCAACTTTTTCAGGCATAGTAGTTGTTCCAATGATGAAGTGTTTGCATACGATTGGCATCAATTGACATACGCCATGCTTGAGACCAAACTTAATAGTTGGTTCAATTCAACTTGAAGGGGCTTAGAACCAATGTTGACTTAAGAGTATGGCTTCTAACAACTTGTCTCATGCTACTGTTATAAACCCCACACCTAGCACCACTTTGTTCCGCCATATAACAGGTAGATACAATATATATCTGAGGAGAATAAACTTTATCAAGGATAATAAATAATTTCACTACACTTGAAAACAAAATTTATGCAATAAAAAGCAATAGGAATCAGTAGTAACAACCAAAATTGAAGCTACATGCAAAAACAGTCAACTGGTGTAACATAGATTGGATAAAGTTGAACCAAACATCCCAAGACTATTGTAGATAACAAGAGGAGAGAAAGGCGAACACCTTCTCGTGTCGACAGAAGTTCGTCGAAAAATTATCACGCGTTGGCTGACGGTGGAGCGTGGCGTCGGCCCTCTGCGAGTGAGGTGATGCGTGGAGGCATGTGCGGAGGTGGGTAAGAAGTCTGACACCTCTGTGATGATCACATGGCAATGGGTTACCCAATTATGATTTCAATTTCTTCATATATATTTGTTCAACTAGTTTTCTGAGAGAAACTAAGAATGACAGCGAAAAGAGAAACTGAGTTGGCTAGTTTTTTGATAATAAGGAACAAGGCTCTGATACCATGTTGAAAAGAAGAAACTGATATTGGGTTATAATTTCTTTGATTATACATTTATATTGCTCTCTATTACATCGACTTATATACACAAGTTTTACAATGTAGCAATTCCTAATTTACAGTTATGGTAATTTCTAATTTACAGCAATGTATACACACTAATTATGGGATAAGATTAACTACAATTATGGGATAAGAGTATATCTTCTAACAGTATCTTCTAACACGTATTTTTAGTATCAACTATTCAAGTATAAGTTGTTTAGGTAATTAGAATTATGTCCTTAACAAGATTACTTTGTTTTAGGATTTTTACTTGGAGACCAAGTCTTGGGTTTTTTAAATAGTTATTGTTATCCCATCATTAACTAATGTAATATTGAATTTAGTGAAGAAGTTTTCTTTTCTTTTTGGGTTCTACCGATTCCTTGGGAGGATAGGTTTTCTACCCTAGTTTATTTACTGATGGTGATACTTTCTAACAACGTACTCTTGTAACCTTTTTATATAATATTAATACTGGTTTTTGGGCATATACTAGTATGCTGGTTCTGCAATTCTTATTCTTACCTGTTTCATGTCAGGATGGTGGTTCTGGAGAGGACTTCACTAAAGATTCTATTGAGCGCGATGAAAGGCGCCTTACTGAACTGGGACGTAGGACTATTGAAATATTTGTCCTTGCCCATATTTTCAGGTAACTTGTATATCAGTTGTAAGTTAGCAATTGTAAGTAGTAATTATCTCTCTATTATTTATGTAGATTACTCTAGAATTTTTAAATAATTATTTTAGGTAGGTTATTCTGGTAAGTTTTAATTATACTAGTAGATTATTATTAGTAGTAGTTTCCTTTTTAAAGTAGGTTACTTAAGTTATATTAGAAGTAGGGTTTCTTTCATGGAGTTGAATTATTAATTGATTTGAGTCAAAAGTTTTATGCTTTTATCGCGTGTTTCTACTGTTTCCTGCTGTGATAGGTTCTTAACCCTTCTTTCTCATTCTTAATCTTTATTCTAAACCTTTTCTAAACCATGTCCTACAGAAAAATTACTTCTTTTTTTTGTGAGCTCTCAAGGTTGTCTTTCTTTCATTATTGTTTGAGTATCAAAGTCATGTATTTGTATCACTTGTCAAAAAATATTATCTAGTCAATCTGGGGCAGAGTTGTCCTGCACTCCTGCCAAATGGAGATTATTATAGTTATAGCATTTTCTTATATACTTTGACAATCAAATATTGGACACAGGAACATACTGCTAGATCGTGCCATTTGAGAAACTAGGAAGCATGCTTACCAAATTGCTTTTGCAACTGCTAGGATTTTATATGACCCTCACCATAATCATTACCATTTATGCTGCAACTACAAGACCTACCCATTATTGAAATATGTGAACTTTGAAACAAGATAAGTTTATGCAATTGTCCTCATATCATATTTCTTCAATATATGCAACTCTTCATCGAATACACTGTAATAATGTGTTAGTATCATGTGGGTTGATAGTATTTGACTGAAATAACTCTGAAGTTAGCTGTGTTATCTCACTTTGATTCCTTATTTTCCTTATTATGATCTTTAGTGTTTGATCAGCAACTGACTTTACTTTTCATTCTTCAGTTCTCATGTTCACTTTATCTCTTAATGTTGCAGCAGTAAAATTGAAGTTGCATACCAGGAGGCTGTTGCTTTGAAGAGGCAAGAGGAGCTCATCCGCGAGGAAGAGGCAGCCTGGATGGCTGAAAGTGAGCAGAAAACAAAACGTGGTCTGGCTGACAAGGGGAAAAAATCAAAGAAAAAGCAGGTTGGAAATACACACACATATAAGTTGCAATATATGGGGTTAAATAGGCATCTAAATTTTGCTGTTTTGATTTTTAAATTGGTCTGAAGCATTTTTTTGTGGTCAATGTATGATTGTAATTTATGCCTTTGTGGGCCTATGTGTGCTTGTCTAGTCAACTCTGTTCTAATATAAAAATATTTAAATGCTGCTGTAATCTAGAAGCAGATTCCATTGAATTTCATATCCCAAATTAGATTAATTGTTGGTGTGCCAGAAAAGAAGTGAAATATAGGAAAGAAATTATAAATGGTTTAAGAGCCTTCTTTCCTATATTTTTGAACTAATTGTTCGTTAAGCGGTAGCTTTCAATAGTTTACAGTGCTCTTCCTTTCCCATTTCCATATATTTCTGTTACTACTCGTTTCAGACTTGTCAACTGTGGCAGCTGGTAGATGTTCTTGTATATAGATGCATTTTATCATTCTTATTATGCACTTCAGGGGAAACAAAAGCGTAATAATCACACAGGAAAGGACAAAGGGAGGGATGAAAAGCCTGGTGTTGCAGTAGACAACCATGAACAAGAAATCCCTACAGATGGAAGAAATGACTTCTTAATTGAGGAGGCAGAACTGGTTGGGGAGCCCAATCCAGTGGAAGATGTTTCTGATGTGTCAGATTCAATAAATTGCTTTCCTGAAATACATCAGCCTGATTCAGAAGACAGAGATTCTAGTCCTGTTAATTGGGACACTGACACGTCAGAAGTTCATCCACCTCCAGAAGCCAGCAGCAGTGGGATTAGTGGTATTTCAGCTGTACAAAATGGAGAGAGAAAGTATTCATCTGTAATGGATGATAGTTCATCCACATGCTCAACCGACTCACTCCCGTCTGTAGTAACGAATGGGACATACAAAGGGAATTCACTTCTGAAACAGAAAAACCAAAAAACACCTAGCAGGTAACATTTATCTCTACTTTTTCTTTAATGTGAAGTAAAGTTGGCACTTCATATAATTTTGCTGCTTCGATTCATTTTAGAGGAAGACACCAGCGAGCTAAAATGACTCACGAAGCAACTGGATGGGCCACTGAGACTAATAGCCAGCCATCTGATGTTTTGTTTGATGCGGGGCATGCATATGATGTATCTTTGAGTTGCAAGGTGGCTGAATCAGAGGAGGCTGTTGTACCCTCATTACAGCGCCTCACTAAGTGGCCTGAGCTGCATGTCGCGAAGAAGGTGATATACTTACATTTTTTGGCTATTCTTGCTCTACATGCCCCATTTTACAATTGGTTTAATGAAAGAATATGATATGCTTAGAACACACAATAATATTAAGAGCCAACTTTTGCTATCAGCAATGAAGTATGATTCTGCTAAATAGATCCTTTTGTTTTCATTTAACCCCACACTATCCTTTTGGTTCTTGTGTTCACATATTTTTTTTTGATAATCTTTTCTGGCTATTCTTATTGCACTTGTTTCTAGTTTGTGGACATTCCTTTTGCTTTAAAATCATTGGGCCTGTTTAGATCAATGATTTTTTTGGGCTTAAAATAGCATTCAGCAACTTATGGCTGTTAAATCATTATTTGATGATTCTGCTTTTGATCAATTGTCATTTGTCCTTGGTATTTGCAATGATAATATTGTTAGAATGTTTTTGTCGAATTTTTTCCTCGACTTGTTTTTGAGAATACTTGCAGGTGACTATCCCTTCATTTTACTTCAAAATTTACTTTATTTTTGGATTTCATGCAACATTATGAGAACTTTTGCCTTGTGTATTTGATAGGAGAAAGACATCTCTCTACAAAGGAAACTGACTGTGAATGAGGAGATTGATGTGGAAAAACCTGCCAAAATAAAGACAACTGGAGTTCCATCATCTCCTAGGATTCCTCCGAATAATCTGCCATCTCTCGTCCAGTTGAAGTCAGATTCAAAGTCCAGTGCAGCCAACGACGCTGTCTTGGTTAGGAAATCATCTTTAGAGTACCCCCAAAGAACTGATAAAACAGTCATGACTGTAAATTCAGCTGAAACTATAGTCACGTCAAAACCTTATGCTCATAAGACTCCAACTCCAAAACCTACTGAAAAGCCCACGGCTCAGCAAGTTCCTGTCTCAACTGAAAACCCCGGGGTTCAGCAACTGTCTACAACTGAAAGGCCTATGGCTCAGCAGCAGGTCTCTGACACAACTGAGAAGCCTACGACGCAGCATGTCATGTCGAGGCCTTTAAGTGCGCCTTTAATTCCAGGACCTATGCCCCCTGCCCCTGTTGTTTCCATGGTCCAAACAGCACCAGCGCTCTCGCGTTCAGTGAGTGCAGCTGGTCGGTTGGGCCCTGACCCATCACCTGCAACCTCTAGTTATACTGCCCAGTCATATCGAAATGCTATGATGGGCAACCATGTTACTTCAAGTTCAGCAGGGTACACTCAACCTCATTCTCCAAATTCTGCAGTGAACTCCTCACATTCTTACTCACAACCGCCTGCCCTGATATCTACACCAATTTATTTTTCACAAAGCTCAGAAGGGATGGACCTGAACTTGATCAGACCAAGCCTTTCATTTGGGGTAGTTAGTCATGATGTGCTACAGAACGGTCCTCAATGGATGGACAGCCCTCAAAGGGATAGCAGCAGAAGCATTAACTTCGATCCTTCCATGCTTAATGACATGCACAACAGGCCTCAATGGATGGACAACTCTCATAGGAATAGCAGCAGAAGCATCAACTGCGATCCTTCCTTGCGTAATGACATGCAAAGCTTTGATATGTTCAAATCTGTACAAAGCAGATCGCAGGATCACCTAATGGAATTTCCTGCTGGTACATCAGGGCGTCAGAATCACAGCTTATTGGCTGATGAATTCCCACATCTTGACATCATCAATGACCTGCTTGATGATGAGTACGGAGTTGGGAGGGCAGCTACTGCAAGTTCAGGCTTTCAGAGTTTCAGCAACGGGCCTCACCATCTAAATCGGCAGTTCACTTTCCCGGGTGATATTGGCATGTCCGGGGACATGGGGCCCCTGACCAGCTCTTGCAGGTTTGAGCGGACACGGAGTTACCACGATGATGAATTTCATCGCAACTACAACTCTACTGAAGGTCAGTTCGACTCAAACTTGATTCCTCAAGCTAATTTACAGCGTTATCAGAATGGACAAAGTGATGGGTTAATGCCAAATCAGTGGCAGATGGCTGGTTCTGACTTGCCTTATTCAAACATGAGAAGCTCAGAGAATGATGGTTTCTCATATCACATTCCCGAGTATTCAAACTTGGCAGGCGGTGTCAATGGTTATACTGTATTCCGGCCTTCCAGTGGACACTGAAAAAGGAAACTGTGGTCGATCTTGCCCACAAATTAGTAGGCTTTTGATCCGTTGTATGAATAATGTAATTCGAGGAAAAGAAGTGTTGGTCTTAGATTTGGATTTAGGGTTGTAACCCTTTTGATTAAAAAAAAAAGAGCATGTTGTAAAGAATTATTCTGTTTCTTTTTGGTTCCATCCTTGGTTTTACCAACAAAAGGGGAAAAGAAATTGGATTTTGCTTATTAATTTCCTGGATTTGGGAGGATGAAGTTTGAATTTTTTTTGCTTTACTAGCCTGCGGCCTTTTAATATCTTATCTAAATTTTATCAAATACTATGATAATATTACTTAATACATGATCTCTACCAAGAAACTTCCTTACCAAAGACTCCCTGAATTGCTATTTTGTAACCCAGGATTCTATTTTATCAAAGGTGGTAAAATGAATCAAACTGGTTAGATGTTATTCGTATTATTCGTTCGACTAGAAATCAACTTGAAATATAAACTAATCAAATGTAAGTAAATTTTAAAGTTTGACAAAGTATTCAAACTTTTTTAGATTATAATTTTCTATTAATATTCGAATTATATTTGTTTGAAAAGTTCAAATTGTTTGAACTCGATTTAAGATCGTGTTCAACTCGATAATTAAATGAATCTCAATCAAATATTTCAGATTTCATAAATTTTATGATTTAATACTCGATCTGACCAAGTTCGTTTATGCACCTAATTTTATCATATATATAGTCAATTATTACACACTACACCATTAATACAATATTTATATAGCAGGAAGATAAAGATGGCAACAATGAGTCAATGACAAACCTTGGGAGTGGTCAACGGTCAAACCGTCCAACATATATATAAAAAAAGGGCCAAATTTGTGCAAGATTTTCATATAAATACTCTCATATATATCTCTTGTATATGATTCTCCATTATTATTGTTTCTCATTTGGTTACAAAGTTGCAGCAAAATGAGACTAATAACTCATAGGATTCTCTTGGGAATACTTGTTCTACTGCATGTCCAATTCCAAGCATGCAAAGCTAGTAGAATATTATTGTATGAAGAAAATATAGTGAGGTTGCAGTCTCTTGAGAAGGGAACTGTTCCTCCTTCTGGTCCATCTGGCTGCACCAACATCCCTGGAAGTAGCGGCCCGAGGTGTCCAATCAATGAGATGCACTTTGCTGGTCATGGTTTGCCTCCGGCTACTGCGTATCCGCCCGTCGTGATTCCAGTTTCTGTTGCTACCAATCATTTATAAATTAAACTCCCACTTGAAGCTTCAACATATATATATATATATATATATATATATATATATATATATATATATATATATATATATTATATTTCTTTAATTAATTTCTTCAATATTCAGTTTCGTTCTTGAAACACTACATTTTTAATTAATTTTTTTGGGGATAATCCTTGTAGTAACACTTGATTGAGTGACTTGGTTGCCATTACATGTACCAATTATATGCAAGTATATAAATATGTTATTATTAAAAAAAATTTATTGGGTTGTTTTTTTTATATATTTGGAACTCATTATCTCAAACAATGGCATACATATATATTTCATCCATATAGCATGCAACTAAACTAAGTGAATGAAATAAGATTCCTCTGTGCAAATGAAACTTTTCTAGTACTTGTGTTTAGTTGACAAGAAAATAGAGAAAAAGATTACATTAATTTACATCTTATACGCAACTAATTTTGGCCACGAGCATGTCAAAGTTGACAAATGAATTAAAATTGATAAGTGGTATCAAATCATGAAATTAATTAATTAAATGAGAAATACACTTTCAATGCAGATACATATATAAATGTGTTTATTTTTACTTTTCCTTAATTTATTTTATATAAGAAGTCAATTCATAAATCAAACATGCAGAATGAAATTTGTTAAGTGGCCAACACTTTATATATGTATTAGGGAGAGTCCGGTGCGGATTGGTTCGCAGATGCGGTGCAGATAATGGATATAGTTACAAATACAGATATAAGAACTTTAAAATTTTTAAAAATAAATAATTATCAAATTTAATCCATTAAGATAACAAATAAAAATATAATGACATGATTGAAATTGTTATTAAATGAGACCAACAACAAATAAATTTAATAATTCATCACAATTATCATATATTGTTGTAAACATGATATATGATGCATTGATGCTATATAATTTTCGAATTTATTAATTATAATCAAATTTGTGAAGGTTGAAGCATTTTTTAGAATAACGGTGGAACATGCATGCAACCACTAATTCTTAAAGTGTGCACGAGATAAATCATTGCGTGCATGCAAATTTGTAATTAAACATTACTTCATACTATATTATACAGCTAATTAATGTTTGTATAAGTGAAGAAAACTCAAAGGACACACACACACACACACACACACACACACACACACACACACACACACACACATATATATATATATATATATATATATAATTAACACTTTTAATTAAATTCAGTTAATAATATTACAAATAAACAAACATACAGCTAGCTCTTGGCTGATATACGTAGAAACTCTGCATGCAGGTTCCATTTTCCAAAAACAAATAAATAATAATTATATATATGATTCTAATATAGTAATTAAAACATTAAATAAAGCTGAAGCTGCATTATAAGTTGGCTAGCTGATTGACTGATTCCGGCACAGAGTAACTAATTTTAATTGGACAAATATGCCCTTGATAGTTATTTTAATCAATCAAATCTCTTTACATATATTTTTTTACGGAAGTTGTTAGCATGAAGTTTATTTTTGGGTAAGTTAATCAATTGATCAATAGAAGTCTTGACACGCAGATTTGAGAGACTTATATGTATCAAAACGTTATTAATTAACTTACCAAAAAATAAAGTTGATACTAACCGGATTCACTTCTACCACTCAAACAAATGCCAGAACCTGCCGAAGCAGTGGAGGGAGGAAGGTGAACGTGAGTTGTCGAGAGGAACTTGACAAGGAATTAAGGTGACGGTGGCGGGACTAGGTGGGTTCGGGCGGCGTTGCACAAAGGGTTGTGGAGAGAGTGGTGATATATTGATTGATGGAGAAATTATTTAGGCGACCCACAGTTTGATAGAGAAGATGAGTTTGTATGGTACCGTGTATTTAATTTCCTTCTTTTGTTTACCCTTAACAATCCTAATAATTGTCAAGGGTAAAGTTGTCCAAACAAATTAAATTGCCCGTGCCATCAATTGTGCATGCCATGTTCATATCAAATCCCATATTTAATTAATTATGGGGATTGACAATGGCCACCTTTATATCCAGGAATGTATATGCATGCATGGAGAAGGCTTAGAAGGTGGCACAGGACCTCTCATGTCTTGTGATATATTATTATCTCTTACTCCTCCTTTTTGTTGCTTCTTCAAGTCTCTACCCTCTATGCTCATGATCAGGATTCAGGAACAAAGAGCTCAGCAACAGCAAAATAGTCACCATTGTTTTCACCATTTTGTACATGTCTTTTTTGCTACAAATATATATTACTCATTAATTTGTAATGTCCGGGTCGGTCTATTGATTCATTCTGTGAGTACTGTGAGAGAGATAGAGAGTTTTTAATTATCTTGTAATGGCCGGGATGTTATGGGAATATTGATGAATATTGTAGCAGTCATGATCTGCTATTAATATATATTGGTGATCTAGTAGTACGTCGTGTTAGAATTATGCCTGTTTTTTTTCCCTTGGGGCTAATATAAATGTGGGCAAGGCACTTATGTGTTATTGCCACGAAAGCAATGACCAAACATGAGATTGACATTGAGTTTTTTTTAAAAATTTTGAGCTAGATATATGGAGTATTATTAGTCAATGGAATGGAATCATAATTAATTATCCCATGGGTGTGTAGGACTATTCCACTTACCATGCTACTAACCTTGTTAATTCTCATCTATCACAAATCTAGGGAGTTAAAAAAAATCAAGAGAAATATTTATAAGTTTTGTAATTGGGACCAGATCTTTCGATGAAAATGTCATTACAACAAAGGAGACACTCATTTTGATGCCGATTATTTTTTAAATAATAATATTTTGGTGATAAAATTAAAATCAGTTATAAAAAGAAAATACAGATGAATGACATGGATAGTGATTATTGATTATAATCATTGAACTCGTCCATGTATGATAGAACATTCACTAATTATAATTTGACACATCATTTTATATCTAATTTTTTGTAACCATTTTTTGTCACAGTAGATTTACTCTTTTTTGAATCAATTCATGAAATCTCAAGTTCAAAAGAATTGAAGGATATAATGCATATGCGCTACACAAATTAAGTGCAGGAGCAGGAATCATGTATATGTAGCATTATTTTTTTCATAAGTTTAATATAATGAGAGAAAAATATGTATATATAAAATACTAGAAATTTATGTTTTTCTTTAAAAATTTGAAAGCACTTTGATTTTACGGTCTAGATGATTATGAAGACACTAGGACTAGGATTACTTCTGTAGAGCCATGATCACTGAATTGCTAATTAAAAGAAGGAAATTTCAACGAAATGACGTTGGTCATTCAATAAAATTCAAAAAACCGATAAGCTAGCATAAATGGAAAACACCCCGAAAAGTTTCTGATGTAGATAGTTTAATTAATTTTGTGTAATTAATTTTGTTTTTTATATGTTTTCAAATTATAATTAAATCACTGGATTTTATAAAAATACCAGTTAGAATAAATACTATATATTTTTGGGAGTGAAAGCAAAAAAAAATAAAATTGGGCCGGTAATATAATGTCCCCCTAGAAGGAAGAGATACCCCATCTATTCCAAAATAAGAGATATAATTTAATTTTTGAGATCAAAAGATGATATATTAAGATTTAAATTGATCTAAATTTATTTAATTTTAACTGATATAACTATTATAATATTATATAATATTATAATTTTATTCTAAATTTTTATGAGTCATATTAATTTTAAAATTTAATTTTTCCTTATTTGATCTTAAAAGTAAAATTGTAATTCAATTTTAAAACGGAGATATATTGCAAGTGTTTTTTCAGTGGATAAGTCCTAACTAGTAACTCCTACGTACGTATGATTCTATCCATGACGTATCTCATGCATGCAGAAATTGATAATCCGTAGGCCCATATTTACGTGTAAATTCCATGCATGCAAAGTTAGTAATTTCTAAGCACGAGAGGTGTAAATGGACTAATAATAAACGCCTATTTCCCTCAATCATTTATTGGTGCTTCCTTATCCTCCAAGGTGCTTCATTTTATTGGCTCAGTTGTGTGGACTGTGGAGGAAGCCCGAGTGAAACATACACAAAGTGAAACTTTTCTTCTCTAATTATTTCATGCAAGTGAGATCTAGACTGAGAGAAAAATGTGCAAAAATAATAAATAAATAAATAAGAAATTTGTTGGGGAAAATATATTTTCTTTTCCTTATCATATTATTAAATATTAATTACATGATGAATATGAATAACTCCATTTTCTACAGTCGTCACTCTTACGTACGTATGATTCTATAAATCTATGATACGTACCTATGATTGCATATATATATATATATATATATATACATATATATACACACACACATATATATATATATATATATGAGATTCTATCCACAAAGAACCTAGGTTGTTGAACCTGATTATTTAAATTGGTAAAAACTACCACATAAGAAATTTTTATATTTTTATAGTTATAGCGACTTATAAAAAAAAAAAAATTTGCATAATAAGTAAATTGATATTGAAAAAATTTGTGGCAATGAATTAAAATGAAGTTAAATTTCAACAATCGGTTCTTTTCAAATAATGGAATCTCTAAATCTTTTTCTCTCTCTCTCTCTCTCTCTCTCTATATATATATATATATATATATATATATAGCATAAAATAACATGCATGCAGATATTAAGAATCCGTAGGCCTATATTTACGTGTGAATCCATGCATGCAAAGTCTCTTACTAGTTTCTAAGCACGAGAGCTGAAAATGGACTCATATACCCCTATTTTCTTAATTTAATAAATTTTTTTTTCTTGGAAGTGAAGATCTCAGAGAAAAAATGAATAAATAAATTTCTGAGAGAAAATAAATATTTTTTCCCCTATCATTTGTATTTATTACATAATGAAAATGGAACCTAATTTAAGTGTCACATTTTTTTCCTTGTGCGCTTATTATTACTGACCTTTTACAAAATTTTGAATCCATAAGAACCATAACATATAAGTTGCTGGATTAAAGTCACACATTCATTAAGTTAATTAGACTCAGAAATTTATTATATATACTTGAGAGAACTCTCTACTTAGTACCAATTTTTAGTACCAATTAATTTTAAGTTGTATGTTTTAATATATATAGTAATAGAATTAAGGTTATTATATATTCATATCCCCCACAAATTTACTTTATATATCCTAGGATGCCAATCTGTGTGGGAGGACACGTAGAAGGTGTATTGGGCAAAAGTCTCACGTCGATTAAGTTAGACCCGAAAACTCCCTATATATACTTGAGAGACCTCTTTGACTCTCCACTTAGTATCAATTGATTCAATTGATTTAAAGATGAATGTTTCTACATGGTATCTGTGACACCCTCAAATTCACATAATAATAGGGGGTGTATTGAATTAAAGTCCCACACCAATTGAGTTAGACATGGAACATATATAATATCTCGACTTGTTACCAATTAATAATTTTAAAATAGCTGTCTCTATTTTCTTAAATTATTTTTTTATCAGATGGAGGGATTATTCAGAAATAAAAGGAAATTAAGATAGTTATCCTTTTAGAAAATCTTATTAATTACATGTGCTGAATTAAATGGTCAAATGGGATTTGGAGTGGGATTCAAACTCCATTTTCTATAGTCGTTAGCTTGACCTTCATAGCATATTGACTATATTTAGTTTGCTGTGCTAGTTCTAACCTGCCTGATCTCATGGATGGCTCTTTTCGGATCTTTTTTTTGTATGTATTTCACTAATTAAGTACTCTTTTTTATTTTTCTTGCCTTCTTTCTCTTCTATTGATATTCCAGTTTCATCCTATAAAAAAAGTACTTTTTTTATTTTAATAGTTTTCCATGATGATGTTTAGTTATATGCATAAAAAGTGTTTTTGTAATGCAAAAACACTTGCTTAAGCATTTGGTTTTAACAATTTCCAAGTGTTTTTAATTTGAATTTTCCATCATATACTTGCAATAAAATTTACTTCCCAATGGTATTGCACATATTATTTAAATAAGGGGACAATGTGTAAATTGGCTAAAACTCCAATCCATGCTAGTTTTTAGAAGCATCAAATTTGTGCCTCGCCCAAGAGTGGGGTAGAGCCAAAATGTCTAACAATTGCAAGTGAGATATGAGACATAATGTTCAAAATCTTGCCGTGCATTGCATTTTAAATATTAAGGTGCAAACCTCAACAATTCTATAAACTTTAAAGTTTCAAGTGTACTTTAATCTAAAAAAAACTCAAGCTAGAAGAATGTGGAGTTTTTCGATCGCAGTCGGACTAATCTCCCACCCCAGATCAGGCTTTTTATACAGACTTGCGTTTGTGGTTCCGTAGCCCCGTTATCTTTTCAAGCTTGACACTTGCAGCTGGTGGAATTTAATCTCAGGACGACCAAGTTTACGGCTTGCCTGAAGTCTCATTTAAACTACTGCGACAAATGACGGGATTAGCTAGAAGAATTCTTTGGTCAATAAGAGACATTAACTACATTCTCAACATAAAAGGTTAAACATAACAAGCTTGGAATCTCATAGATAATTCATTTCCATCTCATTTTTTTAGCTTTTAGCTAGGCCATTCTTATTAGTTTGTTAATTTCCTTGCTCTCAAATCTTTCTTTTGTTTTGCCCAGCTAAAGAAAATACTCCAACACTACGTTTGCATTCACCATCTTTAAAGGAATGAGTACCATTTTCAGTGAAAACTACAAAGAAAGGAAGACAATTTTTTTCATTTTCTTAATGAATAGAGTTTCGAAAAACTATTCTAATTATGAGGTTAGATAAATAAACTACTCTCTCCGGTCCACAAAAATAGTCTTATTTTCCAAAAAAAATTCCTATTTACGATATAATAATATCCTCAAGTTTATCGTAACAATTTCATAATTTCCATTATCATGTACTCAACTACTCAACAATTTTTATTAAAAAATAGTAGTATGGAATAATGGAACATAAACATACTCTTAAAACTTAAATTTTATTAACGTGACCTTTTTTGTGAAACAAGAGCTAGAAATAAATTTATCAAGCGAGAATCCACTATGGCCGGCATGCTTGAAAGCCGGTCGGTAGACGGAATTCGAATCTTTTGACCTTAATTTCGTGCCCACTCCCATATATATAAATACCCTTAATTCTCCTCCCTCAGACAGACATTTGCATAACAAAAAAAGATCAGAAGTACAGAAAAAGCAATTAAGCTCTAGCGAAAATGTCGTCTAGGCCATGCAGCAACAACGGTAAGATGCTAATCAATCTTGGTAGTATTTTCAGCGCAAAGTTTTCCATTCTAGCACAAATAATTAATTCATTACAAATTGCATCTTGTGCATTAAAAGTTGTACATTTGAGTTGATATGATAAATTTCATATTTCATTGGGACTAGCACATGATATATCGTTGTTTACACTATTTAACTGAAAATTGTGCCACAACTAGCATTTTGAATTTTTATAGCCGATTTTCTTAATTTGCATGAAAAATGTACGTCTATCAGTCTTTGTGTATAGGGGGGTGTGTGTGTGTGTGTGTGTGTGTGTTTCTCTCTAACGTGTATAGGTTTTTTTTTTGTAGCGAACGATAAGACATCATGGCCGGAACTGAAGGGAATTGATGGGAATGTAGCAGTACGTATTATCGAGAGTGAAAACAAAAATGTGGACGCCATTGTTTTTCCAAACAATAATTCGGGAACAACGGATTTCAATCCCTGTAGGGTTCTCGTGTGAAAGTTGACAGAAATGGCATCGTTACTTCCACGCCAAAAGCTGGTTAATTCACTGGTGGAGGAATTCAAATTATTTGGATTATATATGAAGAAACTTTTGCTTAATTTGGTGTGATTTGTATTACCAATTTATGGTTTATGTTCTTTTCTTTTTTCTTTTTGTCAGTGTGATGTTTGCTAAGACTTCAAATATGTAACTTTTCAAGTTTTAGTAACAATATTATTGTTTGACCCAAATAAGGATAAGCATATTAACAAAAATTATTAATCTTAAAATTTATTTCAATTTAACTTTTTGAGTTACGACACCTTTGAAGTTTAATATGTGACCTCAAAAATCAAATTATATCTCTAATTTTAGTACGGATGGACGGGGTACATAAAGAGAGACAGAGTTTCAAACTTTGGCCATTGACAAAACCCTCTAGTCTTATAACTTCACTTATAATCCCCTGCAAGGCCTGCAAACAAAAATTTTGAAAGCAGATAATGGTTTTAACCATTTAAAAGAAATTTCAGAGTAAATTATATGGCACATTAGTCTATCCAACACAATATTAACAAATCTAGGAATATTATTGATCAATGAATTATTATGAATCAATACATTGTATATTAAGGAAACCTACCTCAAATTGTAGAGTTACACTCACTCACTCATGTAAACACATGCATATATCCCTCAAAAGACTAGTCCTAAAACCAGGACCAGCACACTTAAACAGTCTCACGAGAGTGAAGCAAGTTCATTCATACAACCTAAAAGAGTTAGAAAACAACTAGAAATTACTGTCCTTAGGAATGACTGAAACTTGTTGCAATGGGGATGACAATCACAAGAATGAGTATGAGGAGAAGTATAATGCCAATGCACATACACCTCCTGCTGCTCTTCTGGTACCCCTTTGCAGTCTTGAGGTTTTTGGAGCCATCATTAACATATTGCGCCGCATTCATAACATGGTGTTCTATGTCATCCATTTGCTCCCCTTGCGCCTCCACCATCAGCGCCATGTCCAAGAACACCTGGTGGAGCTCCAATAGGCTTTTTTCTATCTCCTTCGCCGTGTCATACCTGTCCTGTATCTCCACCACTGTTTCTAGCACTTTCCCCCTTCCATGTTCCTTTTTTTTTTTTAAAGCAAAAACCCATCAACAGAAACATATCAATTGAAATAAATATGATCAAATCAAAACATACAATATCTATCTAATAAGATCTTGAGATTCATCAATCATTTAAAAAAAGATGGTGTTCATGAATCAAATCACAAACCCAAAAATAAAATCATCAAATTAAATAAATCTATCTAAATTTTTCCATACCTGAATAGCTCTGGCCAAGAATTCCTCACCCCCATTACCATTCTCATTCGAAATTATTTTCTCAATCACTTCTTCATTTGGGTATTCACCGGTGACAGTATAATACTGTCTCCCAACAGTATCCTTATACTCTGTCATCATCCTCTGTCTCAGCCCCTGAAAGTCCATCATCAGCTCCTTAAGCTTCTTCCTCAGCCCATTAGTCATGGCAGACCGAGTTCGGTCCACCAGAGTCCCCTCTTTACACCCGGATAACCGCCGGCTCACGGCATTGGACCGGTCCATATCTTCCAGCTGGGCCCTAATGGTCCGGGCCTTCTTCAGCACCGCCAGTACATCGGAATTAATCCGATACCGGAGCGATTTCAGGGCTTCGGGCTTGTGCAGCGATTTGCCCTCTTCACTGGACTGATGGAGCCGATTCAAAATGTCTCGGATCAAACCCATCTCTATTTTCACATTCTCTGCTTCTTCCAAGAATGCGGTGAGGTTTTGGTCCATCTGGGTCCGGTTTTTTGACATCTCTAAGTTGTAATCTGGGCCGGTTTCAAGGTCTTTCATGGCTTCTTTCTTTAGATCTACATAGCTAGTGAAGGATTTTGTCATCAGATCATTCATTTTGAATGAGAGAGAAAAAAGAGGAGAGAGAAGAGAAATGGAAGCTTGGGGATCAGATTTTGAATGTAGAGTGTGTGAGGAGATAGATTTGGAGATAGGTTTTTATGGGAAAGTAGTAAAAGTATCTGAAATTTGAGTCATTGCAAAGTAGCCGTTACAGTTTTTCCTAACGGCTATGTTTTTTAAATGACATTACTTTTATTAAAATTTTACACTATGATTATTAATATGGAATTATACAATTCACAATATTTTTTGTTATTTTCATGATTATAGATATATATCTGATAGATCTAATAATAAAATAACATTTTCAATTAATGAATTTAACTTTCCTTAAAATATAAAATTATATCTTTTAGTTAGGGATAAATGAATCGAGTTAAGCCAAAGTATTGAGTTGTTTAGATTTAATTTATAAAATTTATCGAGTATAAAATAAGATTTGATTGAAGCTTGTTTAGCTATCGAGAAACTTCTCGAATTGAACTCGAAATAAATTTTTCGAACAAATATTATGTCAGTATCAATAGAAAATTACAATTTGAAGAAGTTTGATTAATTTATCAAACTTTAAATTTCGCTAATATTTGAATCATTTATATTTCGAGGCGAGCGAGTAAAAATCGAATCCGAACTGTTTATTAATTTTATAAATTTATTTCCTTGCTAGTTTTTTTTATTTTTATTTTTGGCAGTTCGTTCGAGTTACAAGTGGAGTAATACAAACCGAGAAAAGTAAAGTTTACTTTTGAAATTACACTTTGCTTCAACAAGTTAAAAGAAAAGTAAACATAATTTTACTGGTCAATTTAAAATTCAAGAACAAAAAAAATACAAAGCAACTTTAAAATACCAAAATTGATTAATATTAATAAATAGAATTACTAATATTATTTTCACAAATAAAAATTAATATTTCACAGGTCTCTTTTAACATGAATACATGATTGTGGAATTCGACATTCAAAATATAATGATGTTACGTCAACAACTTAAGATTAAATGAGTATGTATTATCAGCGGTAATTATTTCACCAAGTTAATTTATAGTAAAAGAGAATAACTCAAGCTGCTCAGACCTTTTGGATCCATACAAATTAAAATCAATACAAGAGAAATTTTAAGAACAATCCTTTGAATAGTTAAAGTGAACAAAGCCAACACAACACCTTACCTTTTTTCATCTCATGAAGAGGTGAGAGAGTATACAAAACAATCTTGGGGCAGGGTTCCAGATAAATGACGAGTACCAAAAATTCTGCAAAAAAGAAAAAAATGACTCTTGGATAAACATCAAGGAGCCAGAAACTTAATGTAGCTGCAATATACTTTGAATTCATCTCTCCACTTTAAATAATTTCTAAAGTAATAAGTAACATCCAAAGCTGCTATCCACACAAATAATGCAACTTTGGGTGGGGCTGAAGTCTGCATATACTTTTACAAGGGAAACAAGCTCCTCCCTTATCTTCTGCATAGAAAAGAAGGACATGATAGTAAACAGGCCTCCGCTCTGCCCCGGTCATGTCGAGGAATCAACTCGATCACCCAGAAGTGCTGCATCACTGAGAGTACTCGAAAAGTCTTCAACTATCTCTAACTCCCAGTCTGGAAACCCTTCGAAAGCAAGGACTCCAACTGCGCTTACCACTGTAAGTGGTCAGTATATACTCGCATCATACCTTCTCTATTACAAAAATAAAACATAATACTATCAAATTACAGAGCCTAATAAGAGGACTAACCAAAGATAGCAAAGGAACAGCAACACACAGAAACAGAATACTCCGGCCACTAAGTGGAAGCACACTGAGCAATCAAGGTGGATAAAAAGAGAAGCTGATGTTCAAGCTGAAAAAGGCACAACTTTCTCCAATTGACTGGATAGCTGATTAACATTTGTCATTTCCTCAGAGATATGATCCTTCAAACTTATAATGCACCTGTAATATTAAGTATATTTCAGTACCACTGACATTGAAAATATGGAAATATTGTACTATATGTGCATCCACAATAGCTAGAAACAAGGGCTAGGGAAATTGATGAAATTTCAAGAGTATGATAATGAGAAGCTGAAGTGTGTGTTTCAGTAGTGGGGTGGGTGTTGATGTGAAGTTGGTGTAGGGAGAAATGAATGAGAGGTACTTATGTTTGGTGAATGTATAGAAAAGTGTACAGAGAAGTTCCTGATTTCCTGTTACGTCAACTTTCATGCAGGAAACAAAATGTTATCAACTCAGAACCAACTTGTGCAATTTCACATCCATTTACAACCAGAAAAACTCAACTGTACAAATGATTAAATAGAACAAAACTTCCTTGCATTACAAATTTGTAGACAACAAGAGGGGCGGGGGATTTTCAATACAAGTTTATACCAATTTATTAGTACATTGTTCACCTATGGTTTTCCCATCAATTTAGTTGCTACAACCTTTATTCATCTATACCCACATAAGCAGTAACAAGTAACAACATGAGCTGCCACACAATCACTTTTCTATAATATTCTTGTACCTTCAGCTTTTATATACGACTCAAAAGTTGACAAGGCTACATGCTTGATTTTGATAAAAATAATAAGTATCCCTACTTCAAGTAGCACATAAACAACAAAAGCAAAAATGGTTACAGCAAAATACATAATCATATAATTCAATATCGATTTAACTCCTGAAGTAGGGTGATTCAATCAACATAAACACATCATGGAGGCAACACTAGAAGTGAAGCAAATTTAAGTGATACAAACATACTCTAAATGGGTGGCTAGTGGTTCAAGTATTGGGCTTAAGATCCCCGCGAGTGTCCGGGATTTGCAATGCGACCCTGAATCATGAAGTGGTGTGCGGTTGGACTAGTTCCTCATCACAAAAAAATCTAGTAAAAAAAAGTAATACAAACATACCAGTCATGAATGAGTTCAGAGACCTTTAACTAAGCAAAACAAAATCCAAAAAGTTATTAGACTATAATATTTTTTGTTGCTAAATATGCTGATAATCTCTTTACTTGTCCATCTACTCGAGGACCTTTAAAACTTCATTCCAAACTAAAACCGTGCATCAACATTCTAAGAACTATAACATTGTATCATAAAACTTTACAAGCTAATGCAATATACTAAAAAAACACAAATGGATTAAGAAGTTGCCAGAATTTACCATAAAAGTGGTTGACCTTTATTCCTTCTTCTTTATGGACTTTGATACCTGCAACCTGCAAATCGGAGTACGAGCAACCAAAATGCAGTTGAATTATTTCCTTTGGAACATATATCAAATAGTATCAAGTAGATGTCAAAGTGTCATTTAGTTGGGCCAACCTGGAAAGAGTATACAAATCAGGTGAGAAACCTCTCACAACCATCTGCTTTAGAAGTATAACTACTTCTTCACGCTTATTCCACCTCAGAAATCCTTGAAGAATAACATCGTAAGTGACCCTATTTGGCAAACAACCATTCTCTTCCATTTTCATTAGCAATTGTTTTGCCTCCTCGAGTAACCCTTCTTGAGAAAGCACATTAATCATTGTAGTATATATCTTAACATCAGGTCGTAAACCTTTGGAAGAAAGGTTATTGAAAAGATACCGGGCAGTATCAAGCTTTCCATCCTTGCTGGTACCATTAATAAGGATAGTGTATAGAGCGATGTCAGAACTTAAATCACTGTTTCCCATCAAATGAAACAAAGACAATGCCTCAGTGATCTGGTAGTTATTGCACAGTCCCTCCAACATGATTCGGTAAGTGTACATATTTGGAGTTTGACCCTTAGCTTGCATCTCATTAAAGAGTTCTCGAGCAGCTTCAAATTTACCCGTTTTGAACAACCCCTGCAATAGAGTGTTGTAGGTGACAACATCTGGCAAAATTCCTCTCTGAATCATCTCCGATAAGAGGCTCAAAGCATCATCTACCATGCTGTACTTGCAAAGACTATCAATGACCGTGTTATAGACCACCCTGTCAGGTTTACAATTGCCTTCTTCCATCAACCTAAGCAACCCAACAGCCTTGCTAGTTTGACCCATTTTGCACAGCCCGTTAATAACCGTCCCATACATGACTTCATTAGGTTGACAAACTTTATCACTAATCAATTTCTCGAATAACTCCAATGCCTTGGGAATCCTATCTTCTAAAACGAGCCCCTTCAAAAGGGTATTGAAGGTAGGCAAAGTTGGTGTAAAACCCCACTTGAAGAAGCTCCCAAAGATAGCAAAACCATAGTCCATCCTATTTAAGTGGCAATAACAATTGATTACAATGGTTAATGTATATTCATTCACCCGAATGCCGGACACACACATTTCTTTATACATATAAATAGAAGCTGAATAATGCTTCAACTTGGTAATAGCACCCAACAATTGATTGAACTGGAAGGTAGACGGCAGAGGTTTCAATTGAAACATTTCGTCGAACAACTTAAGTGCATCATCTAGTTTGGTAATATTGTCAAAACTGCATCTGGGTTTCCTTGACACTGACTTGTGATTTGAATGGTGAAGGGACGAAACTATATCGCTGTAAGAACTTGCTGAAGAGGAAAAAGCATGGGCGGCCAATCGTCTGACCCAAAAAGCACAAACACCAGAATTTCGATTCATCTTCAAATAGTCAGAGATCTTTAACTCGCCAATGCAGAACAGAAGAAATGAACAATAGAGAGATGGAGCACTAGCAGAATTTTCTTTATTTCTGTGATCGGACTAACAATGACGAATTGATGAAGCACTAAAGTGAGATTTTGACAACAAAGAGCAGCAGAATCGATTTTGACTCTTGACAGTAGTGAGGAGGAGAATCAATCGAAACAGACGAGCAGCAGCGATGCGGTTAGTATAAACTTTATTTGGGGGTAAGTTGTGAATTGAGCAAACACTTCTATTCGTCAATTGACTAATTTAATAAAGAAATAATTTCATGCTAACCGGATCCGAGCAGCATAATCGATTTTGCACAGAGAATAGCTCGAGCCCTAATTTTATTTCCCAAATTTGATATAATAAAGTCATTGCAACTCTGTCTAATATTGAGCATGTGCCAAGCACGTGATATACACCTGACAAATGGATTGTACACATCAGCAAAAATCATCACGTGACCTGCACACTCACGATTTCCGTCTGGTTTTTGGATGGAAATTAAAAATAATTACTATTTTATAATTTTTAAGATAATTTATCTATAATACATTTATTATTAAAAAAATTTAATAATCACAAATGAAAATCTGATGTAATTAAATGACCAAAAAAATATATTATCCCGTTTGGTGTTGGTATCCGTTGTTGTCATATACTAATTCATATATGTTTATTTTATTGGAATGAATTTTATTTTATTTTTTTAATATAAAATAAAAAAATGAATGAATTTTTATATTATTAGATTGGTTTATTCTCTAAAATAATTATCAAATACATTATTTTTATATCATATATTTCATTCTTTCGATCCAAACTTAGCATAAGAGTTTGTGTAGTAGCTGCTCTTGCTTCCGCTTCCTACTTTCAATTTTTGTTTTCATATACTTGATTACTAAAAATTAGTTTTATTTTATAAATAAATGAGATTTTAAATTTTGTTATTAATAAGATTTGATTGTAAGAAATTATTTTACTTGTATTGATTTCAAAAACAAAGTTTTATATTTATAGTAATTTTGAATGCAGACAACATACAAAATATCACTGCCTAAATTTGTTGAGGTTTATACTTGAGGAACCACCCACATGAGTGAGAAGTTACTAATTCATGAGTCCTGTGAAATACTAAAACACTCGTACAAATATGAAAGCGTCTCGTCCTCTAGAAAGCTACAATTTTGTGATTTAAATAGATAAATCGCAATTACTAGTGACCTTTTCACTGAAAATACAGTAGTATATAACAAGTTACTAACTATAAATGTACAAGCCAAAGCACAATCATAAGATTCATAACCGAGTATTGATAGAAAAAATTATGTTCCACATAATTAGTCCAGTTGTTTTGTCCAATCAAAAGGTACCCAATCTTGAATGAAACTTCCAACAGCTTGCTTCTGTGAATCCACTGATTCATGCTTCCGGCATGTCTTCTGCCGGTAACTTCAGCATCCCCCTCAAGACATTGATGCCAAAGTTGCTTTTGAATTGTGTTTCATCATCAATAACATGAACGAAACCCTTGCTCAAGCCGAATTCAACGTGAAAATAGGGGAAGTCTTTGGGGATCGAGCCACGCAAGCCTTTTACACTTGTATCTATTAGCTTCTTTGAATTGTGCTGACTCCATTCATCTTCAGCTTCATCAATTGCCTGAAAATTAAGTGGTTTTGTACAGAACAAAATAGTCAAAATATACACGAAGAGTTGTAGAACACCAAGGCACTGAGTGCAATTTCATCAATTTATGACGAGTTTCTAGCCAATTTACAGTTTTCAACAAGATTCATGTTACTGGGTCCCTATTCCTAATAATATCCCGCCAACATCCAGAATACATTGCAAAGTGATAAATAATGTAGTGATGCGAATGAAGAATACCATTAAATTCCTGATAGGGATACACAAAATATCACAAGGAGAAGAAAAAAATAACACGACCAAGCGTAGATAAGACTAGAAACTAGTTTATTACTCTACTTGTAGAAGTTTACAAACAATTAAGTTCTGAATCACATTGAGAACTGTTTAGAAGAATTAGCTTCCTAAAGCACTGTAATTCCACTAAACTCACCAACTGTTCAGCACATAAAGTTGTTTCACTTATTGCCAGTTTCACAACCATGTGGAAAAGAATTATTTTCATTTGAGTTCGCAAAGTGATGTATGTTTGGAATACGGGTCAATAGAGGTTCATAAAGTAACAACGTACTGTATTCATATATTTCCATCATCAAAAGATTAATTTAAATCAAAAATCAACCAAGTAATTAAATTCCATCTAGTCTAATGAAAGGAGTACCGCCATAGCGGTGAACTCCACTCCATCAACTAATCTCTCATACAAATTGCAATTCAGCATACAACGGCAAAAGATGGGTTGATCAAGCGATGTCATAAAGCTATGACGACATGTTGAGCTATCGAATCAGAAACTCAAAACCAAATATTTGAGTTTCTGTCACGGTATATAGAGGGGAGTATATAATTGGCCATGCAACCTTAATACTGTTATTTAAGGATTTGGGTGTTGATGTGTTTCTCTCTGGCAGACTGGCAGTTATGCTTCTCAATTAAAAATCAACAGGTTCTGCAGAGATGGAGAATTCTAAAGTATAGTTTCTATAAATTATAGATAACCAAAAACAAAAAACTAAATTAAAGTGAACAAGAACCTTGTAGCATCCATGGATTCAGAACTACTTGGTAGTAAAGTGTAACAAACATTAGTAAATCACTTATAATGAGTTAAACTGTTCACGTAATTTCATCTCTTTTTATCCATCTCTTTTAGACTACTTTAAGGGTTTTGCTTCAGTTTTCCATCAGAAGGTCATGGTTCAAGAATCAAATATTAGATCAATAAATAAATAAAGGAGATTTAATATGAATCACACCTTTTTAAAGTAGAGAGGTGCCTGTTTTGAAATATCTTGAGGCAAAGGAATGCACTCAACCAAACAGTGCCGCCGTTGTTGTGCCAAACCCATCACTGTTTCAATGAATACAACATCCTTCTCTTGCTTGGCAAACATCATAATTAGGCATTTCTTAAAGTTGCGGATTTCATCCCACACATTATTGTCAACATTTCTTGTGGATGCTTCATGCTGCTCAAACATATAAGATATATAGAACTTAGTCAGTGACAACAAGAAGAACAAATACTCCATTAATATTTATCCTAATAAAAGTAATATGAAGAATAAAATTAGTAATATAGGATGAGGCAATTAGAATCAATCTTCCACGCAACAGAAATCACTCTTATATCATTAGTAATTAAAATTAAATCAATCTTCACGCAACAGATGAATATACAATTAAGAGAAATAAACTATAAACCTCACCTGCATAGGTAATATGCAACAATGACCCGGCATAACTGGCTGCCACTGCGGTAACATTAGATAAGTGAAGTTGGCAATTGCAATAATAAGATGTTTTGGCCTTGTGGGATTCTCAAAACAAAATTGGCAGCGCTCTTGTTGAGTTAAGATGCGCTTTACTAAATGTGTCTTCTCTCCCGACTTAAGATCATTGCCTTTTTTCTTCCCACTCTTACTCTTTGGACCCTCGTCATAATCATATTCATCATCTGCCTGCCCAGATATACTATACTTTTTGTTTTCAATTATCTTGTGAGCTAGATGCATGTCAGCATCTTCTTCTTTCTTCTTTTGCCGAACAGTGATGTCATGCATATATCTACAAAAATAAATAACAAAAAAATAGATAAAATTTACAACAAGACCCAGTTGTGAAGGTAGATTTACTAGACAAGAAGCTGGATTTCAAAAGGGGGACGTTTTGAAATATATTTTTGTAAGTACATATCATCAAATAAGAACTAAGAAATCGTAGCATTTTCTAGACTTGCAAAAGGAAAATTTTAAGCTGGCAGGTTCAAAAAGTATGATCTCCAAACAATATAGTTTATTTTTGGTAGGCATAAGTACAATCTAAGCCTGCAACTTATCTCTAGTTGAGGTCATCTGGTCATGCAAGAAATTAACAAATGGCAGATGCAAAAGTACCTGCGTGTGTGTCCATCCTCTTGTGGTCTACTTGCAACTTCCTGAGCACAGGTCTGTGCTTTGATTTTCTCTGTTTCTTTCTGTAACAACATATAGAAAGAAAGATCAACAATAATGAATAAGCAGATTGGTTGCGCATGTGCACATGGGGTCAAAACAAGGGTAGAGATGTATAAGCAGATTAGTTGCTCACCAGAAGATTATCGGCCTCTTCATGCTTTCCTTTCATACGAAGCTGCATTACTTTAGCAGCTATTTGATTTGCACTCATTGCAGGTTTAACAACTGCATCATCTTCACCAAGTTTCTCTGATTCAAATAAAATCACTTCTGACTCCACTTCTCTCTCACGCTTTGTTCCAGAATCAGTGTGCCGTCGACGGGTGACTTCAGACATGAAGCTTCCATCATTAGAAAACTTATTTAGACGTGTGAGTGTCGAAGAGATGAGGCCAGCATCTTCAGTGGACATACTATGACTTTTCCGCTTCCCCCATGATAATGAATCATGCATTTTAGGAACTCTCATGTTAGGATGACGGATTGATGCATTCTGCAGGTGTTTACAGTTTCACTGTTAGAAGATGCTAAACATAGCAATGAACAACAATAAGATTTATTTATTCTCTGAGCCAATTATGTTGGATGTATGTTCAAGACTGTATTAAATTAATATTTATAATAGAAATATTATTGCTCATGATTCAGTTGACAAGTAAATAATTTATGTCAATTATACTAGATCCAACTAATCAGGTTGTTATGCTAGGGTTTAAAATTTTCATACATTTAACAACATGAGTTCTATACAGCTATGCTTCCATTTCTCAATAATAATGCTAAACAATAATGTCCAAGTACCTTCTCAGTGGTCCTCTCAGTTGGTGTGTCTGCAACTGTTTGTTTTTCATCTATTGGTCCCCTCTTTCTACTTTTAATAGCGTTTAGATGAGCATGGGATGGGGCAGCAGTACGTGATGCCACAGAAACTGCCAGTTGACCTAGAGAATCCCATCGCTCTTCAACAACCTGTAAAGTTATAGTGCATTACATATAAATTTAATCAAGACTGAAGTAGCGGTGGCTTAATTAGAAATCTCAAATAGCATACATCGTTAAGTTTGCGCCCTTCACGAGCTGCTTGCTCTTTAGCACGCTTCAAAGCTTTAAGTCTCCAACTTGCACCTCCATCCCCTATAACAGAAGAAGATAAAAGATGGTCACCTCCAGCCTTCATGTCGCTTGTATCTTCTGGATAACCTCTGCCGTTATCCTTCAAATATGGATTTAGTTCTCTGGGATTTAGTTTCTTGATCTGATAAGAAAGAAAGAGGATTAGTGTATAAGCTACAAACATCCGCATCATCTTCTAAGTTCTATCAAATGTTTTTCATAAAACCATCCACACAAGAAAGGACCTGATTAAAGCATTAAGCAGAAACCATAGCAAATGTGTTTTGCATACATTAGAATTGCACAAGCCCCTGCACACACAAGCATGCAAGTACACTCGTACGAATACACATCGAGGATAGAAAAGCAAGATATTATCATGTGATATGAGGTGGAAACCATAATCACTCGCTCTAAACTAAGTTGATGAAAAACTCTATTATATGATACAGTAGCTTCATCAATCTAAATCTGCACTACTAAAACTCTTGAATCTAGTAGCAATAAAAGATAATATAAAAAAATTTACCCACCGCAGTCTTTCTAAGTTGAGGATTCTGAGAGGGGTGGACCAAGTATATAAAAATGATTTGTTGTTATTTGTACAAAGGGGTTTCCCCTATATCCAATTCCCATATATTTCTATTATTATCTAAACTTTGGTCTTAGTTGTAGAAATTGCTCACCTCAGCAAGTCACCCCTAGCAAAGGGCCCAGTAAATAGACGCCACATTAGCATCGTTGCATGGAAAGATCTAAAAGAGAAATTCATCATTAACCACTTCTCCACCATAACTTGGCCTAAAACTTGGCTAGGAAGCGGGGGAGATAAAACATCATTTCACAATAATGAGATCATGAGAGATTATCTCACATTGATCGGCTACAATAGCATTGATACAACAAGGTACCTGCAATCTCTAGCCATATCCAAACAAATTTGAAGGAGATTCTATATGAATTCTATTTTTATTTACTTCAGAACAAGGTAAATACAGTTAAAAACAATGAACAAAAAACAGAACTTCGCAAATGCTGTATAAGAAAAATATTCGCAGAAACTATTTACCAAATGAAAAATTAACAGAATAAGAAATTATGAATAACTAATCATTTCCAGCTATATCAAAACATAAAATTAATGATATAAATAAAAGGTTATACAGCAAAGAAATACCTCTTGAATCGGAGATTCCTCTGGCTGATGGTCAGAAATTCTTTCAGACTTCTTTTCATTGTCGTCTTTTGGTCTGAGCATCCAATCCAATCCCATCTCTCTCCTAACAATATCCTTATCATTTAGGATATGAGATTTGTCGCCATCATTTCTCTCTTCATCTTCTGAGCTATCCTCAGATTTTTTCTTTGGCCTTTTCTTATTTTTCTTTCTTTTTTTCTTATCAATGTAATCGTTCTCAGTTTTACTTTCATCTGAAGATGATGATAGATCATCATCAGAAGCATACCACTTCTTTTTCTTTTGAGACCTTTTCTTTATTAGCTCCAAGTCTTCATCATCTGAACTATCGAAACGATACCTCTCCTTCTTCGTTCTATCTTTTTTCTTCCTACTACTCGACTTCTTACGCTCTTCTGCAGAATCATCCAAATTGTCTTGTTTAACCTAACAAAAGTCATATTTCTTTCAAAGTCAGCACGCTATACAAATATGTAAGTGAAGCTGAAATAATTTAATTTGAAGAGAATCAGTCTTTACTTTATCAATTTTATCGCGAGGTAACCCTGATAGCATCTTCTCTCTCCTTTGTCCCCACTGGAAAGTGTAGTACAGTAAACTTAAGGTATCCTGAAGGACCAGTATAAAAAGGGAAAGGATTCGCCAGCTCAAAAAATAATCTCATTTAAATCACAAAATAATAGTAAATAAAATCAGGCAAAATTCATAAACTACAACTTCCAAACTGTTTAAAGAGATTTAAATTTTGGATATCAAAATAGCAAGTATGGAAATAAACTTGGGAGATCATATAAATCATTTAAGCAAAAAATACATAAATGAGCATGTCGGTGCGTCCACATATCAGAATGGCTGCTAAACATACACAACAGTATGATTTTGATATTAAAGCTCGTAACCAGCTACAGGGCAGTATGATTATATTATATTATACATTTGTATATATCTACTATGTAGAATGATTCGAATTATGCAAAAGTCGGATACGAAAATTAAGGGATTAAATGAAATGGTAATCAAAGTCTTAAAAGCTTGGTCAAATTCTGGCTGGAGTAACTGTGTATTAAACCAAAATACCTTTTGCTTCACTGAGGTAATTTGTTAGCCAGTATTGAACAGTTCAAATCAAACTGAAATATCAATTTTAAGTGGTCCCTGTTGACAGGAACTGCCAAAACTTTCTAGATCATATATAGGCTGGTGTGCTTCAAAAAAAGCCTTAAGTGTCAAACTGCGTTCTATTTGATTGCCTGAAGTACATACTACATATTGATGTAGGGATGAAGAATTAACGGAAAATAAACTAGGATCTAAACTCCACGTTTAGACCACTAGGATCTCTCAAGTGTATCCACTCCACGTAATACCTCTACAGTATGATACTTCTACAGTATGAATGAAATAATCAATTTCAATATCAATAATCCGTAGTCTCCAAGACTACTATTTAAAGAGACTTAAAACTCTAATGTTACTTGGAGAATAATAAAAGTACTAAAAGACTAAAGTACTCTTACTAAATATTAAAAATTCCTAATTACTAATTAATATCCCTAAATCCCCACTAATAAATAAAATACATAAATCACATCAACGACTTTTATATTAAACATAATAAAAACTCCAAATAATAAATATAAAAAAATCTCTTCTTTGTCCTTGACTTAGAGTCCCCATTATTCTCCTCTCGTTGGAGAAAACTCGACCTCGAGTTCTATAATATGAAATAATAAGCAATGAATTCCTCTGCAATGGAACATTTTGGAACACCTTTGACAACAACATCACGAGGTAAGGCTCAAAAATTTTTGGAAAGAGATTTGACGAGAGCATCACTTTCGTATTCAAAAGCGTTGAAAATAAGCTTTTTTGGAACAACGAAGTCAACAATGTCAACTTGGATTGGATCAACTTCTCGAATCGTCCTTTTCTCGGTAACGAACAACTCCAAAGCAACGCTAAATGTTTCCTCAATTTGTTCCTCATACAGAATCTCTGGTTCAACTTTTAGAACTTCAAGAATTTTCATGGACACATCACAACTGTCTGTAGCCCCAAAATTTAGAGCATCCTCTTTTTCTTTCTCTTACTCTGCTTGAAGATGTGCTCGCAAATCAATAAGGTCTTATTTTATAGAAGATATGTCATCTTTTAATAAAGATATGTCATCTTTTATAAAAGAACATTTAGAAATCACTCTTTGTGTGGCCTCTCTTGCTTCAACTTGTTGACGTTTCATTGTTTCAGCTTGTTGACGTTTCCTTGCATCAGCTTTCCTTTTTTCATCTTGATATCGACGTTCTAATTTTTCAAGGTAATTTTGTGCTTCAACCATATCCCATCTAAGCTCTTCTTGCTTGTGTTTCAAATATCTATGACCACATGCATTAATAAGGTAGTATATTCGATCACTTTCATCATCAAGAAACCTAATATACTCTTTTTCTTCGATAATCAATTATCTAGTGGCTTGAGACATTGGGTGTTTTTTTTTATAAGTTATGGGCCTAACTTAAAGGAAAATAAAGAATAAGGGCTAAGGTATGAATTCAAAAAGTGTAGGAGCTAATTTAGAAAGGATGAAAGGGTATAAGTGAAAAATGTATAAACTACATGGCTAAAATTGAAAAGGTAAGAAAACCATGGATTTAAACTGTAATTTTGGAAAAGATATTTATAAGATTAGGGTTACCATATTTTCTTATTAACACAATCATCAAGCAGCCGCCACAAGTAGCCCTTCTTCTTCTCCTATTTTTTCGTAAACTAGCGCGATGAACAGTACTGCGGCGATGAACAGTAACTCTGACGATGAACAGTAATTCCGATGATGAACAGTAATTCCGGCAATGCATTTTATTTATTTTTTGAAAACCAAGATCTCCCAAAAACTGAAAAATTAATGGAGAAACCTTAAGCTCTGATACCAAAAATGATGTAGGACAGATCTGGGATAAAGAATTAACGAAAAATAAACTAGGATCTAAACTCTACGTTTAGACCGCTAGGATCTCTCAAGTGTATCCACTCCACATATCAACACCAAGATAGATAAAATACCTCTACGATAGGATACTTCCACGGTATGAATGAAATAATCAATTTCAATATCAATAATTTGTAGTCTCCAAGACTTGTGGGGATTACATCACTATTTAAAGAGACTTAAAACCCTAATGTTACTTGGAGAATAATAAAAGTACTAAAAGACTAAGGTACCCTTACTAAACATTAAAAATTCCTAATTACTAATTAATATCCCTAAATCCCCACTAATAAATAAAATACATAAATCACATCAAGGACTTTATATTAAACATAATAAAAACTCCAAATAATAAATATAAAAAATCTCTTCTTTGTCCTTGACTTAAAGTCCCCATCACATATGATAAACTTCACAATAAAAATTTTACGCTAACAACAGAGGTAAAGGGAAATTTGTTATATTATTTTTTTGAATGGAAATTGTTTTAGCAGTTGAAATTAGTATGTGAGATGTACCACTAAATAGGGACTTCTTCAATATTTTGGCTTAATCCAGAATGTAGGGTAGTAACCTTAAATTGCATATTTATCACCAACAATTTATAATCTGATTAGAAGAAACCATCCACAAGACAAAGTAAATCAAACGCACAATATTTATCTCTTGAAATTTGATGTGTCAAGTATGGTTGGCACAAATTTGATGAAAATAACTTGAACACTCACCAAAAAATTCTTCAATTACTCATTATTTAAGAGTCACCCAAGGATCCAAACCGAAGCAACAAAGAAGAGTTGATTTTTATTCATATAGGTTTTTCGGTGATAAATTAGGATTTTAGAAACAAATTACTTGATTTTTAGGAATTTGAATCTTCACATTCGTTGCCTTGAGTTCAACTCTTCAGTTTTTTTGCTTGTTGCTTCGGTTCTTCATTTTCTACAAGGATTTGTTATTTCTATTTTCAAGTGAAATTTTTCTGTATATTTCAAATCTTGTTGCATAATTACTTATAAAATTGAATAGGAGTTAAAACTACTTGGGACAGTTACACAAATAAATGGAGAAAGAAAAATAGGAAAGCGAATAGAATAGATTTTTATAAGAATATAGATAATGAGCCAGTTTATTTTGAAAATTGTAAGTGAGTTTGATCTAAGCAATTACCGAAAGAGTATCTAAATTACCTTAATAACCGTAAAATTAAAATATTAATTAAGTTGTTTAAAAGATGGGATGTATAATTGAAATTTTAAGATGAGGAAACAGCTAAAATCCAATTACCTTGTGAAATTTTGGAATATAGATGTCTAAAAGTTGGGAAATGAATTAATTTATGTCTTATCAATTTTCAATTAACTAATTATTAGCATTACTTAAAAAGAAAACAATGGAATTCCTAAGAATTGGCAACTCTATTATTGGTTTTAAAATTCATATATATATATATATATATATATATATATATATATATATATATATGAAACAGATCACCTACCTAGTTTAAAGGTAATTCGGCCTCCATCTAGTAAATGATTACGTTGCAATCTCAGCTTGTCTTTTATCTGAAGATTTTAAGTAGTTTTTAAAATCTCAATACGGGTTCATAACCTGTTCGACAAAATGCCCAACTAAACATGAAATTAATTGGTGATATGGTTTATATTTTTGTTAGATATGGATGTGGTACTTTGCTACCTAGACGGCAATGCCAATGGGGTAGAGTTCTGCCCGCATGACATGAATCTTTTCACCATGTGCTTAGCCTAGCCGCTTCGACGAATGTTTCTTATAAAACAGCAAAGAAATATATTTTGATAAATACGGGACGGAGGACACATGAGAAATAGAATCAGAAAACTCTTCATAACTCGATTGCAGGGTGATCTGTTTTCAAACTTCTTGACCGTACTGATTATAACTGTGAAGCTCTTAACAAACATGTGTTCAAACTCCTTATTTTTTTATTTATTTTTTCATAAATAGCATTGCAGAATATAAGTACTCTATATTTTCCGGAAGTGGATAATTATGTGTTATTGTGTATATGTTGGTCTTGCATTTTGGTTCCTTTTTGTTGCTTCCTTATTGTTTTGTCCTTCGTACATTGAGACATCAATAATCTCAAAGCCTATGAATGAAACTTCAATCGTTTTAGTAGTAGTAGTTGGGAAAATTAAGCAGCATCCTTTTGTACCATGGCAGCTTGTATGCATAGTGGGTTAATTTGCAGTTGTGAATAAGATTAAGGGGGGTGATTGAAACATACAGCAAGCATGAATCGATCGCTTGCATATGGAGCAGACTGGAAGAAAGGGAGCCCATCTCATGAAGGTGAAAGGAAGTGTACTATAGTTGCTACTTGCTCATTACCCAGAACCAAAGATCCGTGAGGAAAAGTTTCAATTCCAAAATAGAACAGCAATATAAAGTCCTTAAAACTAAAAACATAAATTTTCAATTAGATTCAAGCAAGTAATCCACAACCTCACAACAAACCATCACTTCAAAAAACAAAATCAAACAAAAAGTAACCCAATAAAAATCATACTGAATTAACCACCACAGATACACATTAAAATCAAATTTTCCCATACCAAAATAACCCAAAAAATATTAAACGTGACTGAACCCAGATGACAACCCATAGACACAACCAAAAAACCCAACAAAACAAAACCTAATCTTTAGAAGATATTCACAATCACTAATAATCAGAAACTCACACAACAAAAAGAGCTTAAATCAATGTAGACACTATATCAATTATATAAATGCAGTTTAAGAAAGAAACAGAGTAAGTAACTCATGAGTAAGAAACAGGTCTAAGGTTTGGTACTTGGCAGCAATCGCAGGAGTAGCAGGAGATGGCCATGGAGGGAGTGAGAAGTCGGCGGACACAGAGGGAGGAAGAGAAACACCAGTGCTACAATAAATCGACAGACCTAAAATGAAGAAATTGAATGAGGGAGAACTAAAATGAGAGGGGAATTGGAGACCCAAAACAAAGAGGTCAAAAGGGAAATTGAAGACCTAAAACAAAAGAGGGAAAGGAAAGATGGAAATTAGGAGGTCCATTGCTCTCGCATCCCGCAAATAAGTTTTGTAAGTAAAATTAGTGAAGCTAACTGATTTGTTTTTTTTAAGGGTTAGATTTATCCCAACTTTGGACATATATATATACTAGTTGTGTCTCGTGCCTCCGGCACTACATGGACGGTGGGATTTATCCCAAACTTTAGACGGTTCATATAATTTATTAGGGTAAGCGAAAAATTCAAAATCAGTTGTATTTTGTTAGATAGATTGATTCTAATAAGTATTGGTCAAATTTTTATAATTGTCTCATATTCTAAAGACTCTATTTTGCTGGGAAAATGTAGTATTAGTAATTGGGCTACTTAGACTCCTTTCATGTTTTTCACTAATATGACTGGGTCGTTGGGTTTTTTTATGGGTTAATAAGTGAACCCAAAACAATACTATGATTTCAATGAAGATATTCATTATTATATGCAATCGGGCATGGAAGCATGATAAGACTACCAACTTATATCACAAGCTTTCAAAGATAACAAACAATTTAAAGCAAAAAAGGACTTGGTATTGAATTTCACCATCAATTTCATACGCGATAATTTAAAAACGGAATAAAGGACTATTTTTTTTATAAAATTTGGCATCAATATCATCCTCGGGGATAATTCTAGTGACATCAATACTTGACAATAATTGACATACATACATAAACTAATTAGATGGTACATATATAAATTAAATATATATAGATAAACCATGTGTAAAGAAGTGTATATAGTTTTATTGTGAAAACAATTATAAATTGAGTCTGAAACCCTAAAATCCGAATACCGACTTTTAAAAAGAAAAAAAATATTTATATTCACACATATATAACTACATAAACGCTTAGAACTAAGGGGTGAAAAGGTGCTTACCGGAGGGGAAGAGGATGATACGGATCTCCTAGAAGTTCGATCTGTAAGCTTCAACAATTGAGAGATAGATATAGAGAGAGCAGAGTCGGTCCTGGGTTTTCCAAGGCCCAGGCCAAAATTTTTACAGTGTGCCCCTTTATATAAATTAAATTAAAAATAAATAAATTATCAATTAATTATTTTTATTAAAATTATAAAAATTTATAAAAGATAAGGAAGAACACTTTAAAATGTCCTCGAAACAAAGAATCATCAAATGTACCTACAAAATAAAAATATAAATGAAATCGGTAAAACTAATTAAATACCCACTGTAGTTGTCAAGTTTTACTGATTACACAATTGAACTTTTAATTTTTTAAATTACTTCACTAAACTAATTATTATTTTGAAATTGGGTTATTCCATTAAAAAAAATAATCGGACGTTAATTTTTTATCTACAAAACTAATGAATTACCCATTTGTAGTTGTACGTTTTATTGATTACATAATTGAACTTTTAATTTTCAAATTACCTAATTAAACTAATTAAAAATGATTGTTTTAAATATTTTTAAAATAATTATTATTTTAGTAAAAAATATTAGAAACTTTAATTTTTTTCCATAAAATGAGTAAAGTTTTATAAAATATAGATTTTAAAAAATTAAAGTTTTATGAAACGTTATTGATTTTAAAAAAAAATCTCTTTTTCCTTTTGAAAATAAAGTTTACTTTTTAGAATCTATATTTTATAAAATTTTACTCATTTTTTAAAATATGAAGAATTTTCAAAAAATTTCTTGAAAATAATATTTATTTATAAAATTATTAATTTCTTTTTTGAAAAAATCGAATGAATTTTTTATTTATCATTTACTATTTTTTTAATTTTAATTTCTATTTTAGTTTTTTTTAAAAATTTCTAAGATTAAGAATGGGTCATTCTGTTAAAAATTAAGTAGACATTAATTTAATTTAAAATCAATTTAATTTGTTTGAATCTATATTTTATGAAACTCTGCTCATTTTATGAAAAAAAAAAGTTTCTAATATTTTTTACATAAAATAATAATAAAATTTTAAAATATTTAAATTAGTTATTTTTATTGGTTTGATGAGGTAATTTAAAAAATTAAAAATTCAATGGTGTAATCAGTAAAATGTGTCAACTACAGTGTGTAATTCATTAGTTTTGTAGATAAAAAATTAACTTTCGTTTATTTTATTTTTTTAACAAAATGACCCAATTTTAAAATAATAATTAATTTAGTGGTGTAATTTGAAAAATTAAAAGTTGAATGATATAATCAGTAAAACCTACCAACTACAGTGGATATTTCTTTAGTTTTGTCCAATGAAATTTAAACCACAAAACATCATTTAAAATATATTTTTGTTGCACTTTTAGATGCAAAATCATCAATTATAATATCATATTTAATGTTTTCTAACATATCATTTTTAATACATAATATCGTTAATCTTTTTATTATATTATTTTTTTATACACATAAATACATAAGTTTATAAAAAATTTGGGCCCCTCTCAACTGTGGGCCTGGGCGCTTTCTGGTGGCCCTTGCCTGTAGTAAAATTCCTGAGAGAGATGATGATGGTGTGGCGAATGAACGTTTTGAAAGGGTTTGGTTGTTGACGTTTGTGTCTATATTTATGTATATAGTTATATGGTTTTATATGTGTGTGTGTGTGTGTGTGTATATATATATATATATATATATATATATATATATATATATATATATATATATATATATGCGTGTGTGTGTGGCTGGTGAAGAGGACGGATCGGAGGAGAGGGAGGGAGAAAGGAAGAAAGGAGAGAAGTGAGTAATGGTCGAACCCGAAGCCCGTTACTTCTTATTAAACCAAACCACGGGCAACGGGATTTATCCCAACTTTAGGCCGTCCACATGATTTATCATTTATTAGGATGAGCGAAAAAATTAAAATTAATTATATTTTGTTATATATATATATATAAAATAAAATATAATTGATTTTGAATTTTTCGCTTACCCTAATAAAATTATTTGGACCGTTCAAAGTTTAGGATAAATCTTACCGGTCATGTAGTGCCGGAGACACGGGACACAGCTAGTATTTATATATTATACAATACATGACGTTAGTATTGGTGCATAATTATTTATGCACATAAACAGGGTATGCTTGTTTACATTACAACTATAGTTGATCCAGATCATAAGTTGTCGCGTTTTGCAAACGCATTGTGGTGAGCTAAGATAACCCAAAAAAATACTTTTGGGGCTAGTGACTTAAGGTTTTATTTGGTTGAATTTAATTCGATTCGAATTTGGGATTTGACCCGAGATTTGTTCCGAAACTGAGATTTGACCGGAGTTTTTTCACACAGCATTAGAGTCAGGTTCTCAAAAGTGGAATTTGATCTGGTTTGTTTCATCTAGTATCAAAGTCAGGTTCTCGAAATCTCGAATCGAATCATCCGATCGGATTGCCGGAGGTGGGGACAAAGATTTGTAAACCGTGTGTGTGATCGGTGGGAAAAAATTATCTCTATATAAAGAATTAAGTAACTATCAATAGTACTTTCAAGTCATAATCTTTTGGGTGAGCCAGACCTTATTTAGATGAATTTGATTTGATTCATTTGAAAAGTTAGAATATTGTTCATTTGTAAGCTTATGCAGGTTAAAATTTACTTTTTGTTTCGTTAGAATTACAAGGATTAGAATTGAAATAGTACAAAATGACCAAAAAAGGCATAACTTAATATGTAATATTATTTACCATTAATAATTTCAATATGTAATAATTATACTAATAATATTAATAATAACACATTTAATGAAAATAAATAGTAATTATAATTTTATTAAATAGATAATATTTAAATTTCTATTAAATATATAAAAATAATAGCAATTCTATTAAATAATACTCCTAATAATAATAATAATAATAATAGTAAAATAATAATAATATCCAACAAGAATTTTTGTCCACCACAAATTTCCCACCCACCTCATCCTTAGATTAATAGTGGGAGAATCAAAATTATATTTAATAATTAGGTTAATATTGAAAACATAACAATTAATACTTACTTGAAATTCTCAAACAACTTATATTAAGGATGTAAAATCCCAACTTTTTAAATAAAGATGAATTTTCTATAAATATTATTTTTGAATATTATGGAGTGAAATTGATATAATGTTATAGTTATGGGTAATATTTATAAATTTTGCAAAATACGCAAGTTGTTATATAATATTCGATTGGTCTTAGAATATTCGTTTTAACGGGGAATATTAAATATAATGAAGACAATCATTGGTGGACCCCACAATGGAATTATTATTTGATTGAAAAATGACAAAAATACTTTATGAAAATAACGGCGAAAGTTTTACTGTTAACTGTTGAAACACCCGTGTTAAAAAATGAATATGTCTGGCGTGGTTGCATAAGTAGCACTACAGTATTAATTATTGATACTTACGTGATAAGTCACTCGCTTTTGTTGGTATTATTAATGTAATAATCTGAGAAAATCTTTTATATAAAATGAATACTTTTATAAAGTTATTCTATAAATAGAATATATTATATTTTATTATGCATAGTATTGCATAAATGTATGCTGATAGTGTTTTGCATAATAATTTTTTATATATAAAGCAGAATACTTTTATAAAGTTATCTGCTTTTATTGACAAATAATTAGAATATATTATATTTTATTATGCATAGTATTTGCATAGTGCTGCGTAGTAAAATCTTTTATAAAGTTATTAGTTTTATTAGATTATAAATAGAATATATTATATTTTATTTAAAAGATTTTACTTTAAATATGGATAGTCGATTAAAGTAAATCAATCTGGACCGTTCATGAGTTAGTTATTATGCAATCCATTTTTCATAAATAGAAGCTCATTCCTTCATTATTTTCTTTACGAATTCAATTTGAAACTCTATAAACTATAGAGAGAAAGAAGAAAGTATTCGCTACTTCACTACTTATATATCCAAGACTCTTCTTCTTGGTAGGGAATATTATTTATTGTACTTTAAGTAAGAGGTGTTATTCTTTTGTATTCATGAAGAGAACTTATGTTATTCCATTCTTTATTATTCTCATTTGGAATAACTTTTAAGAAGATCCCAACTTATTATAAATAAAATCAAATTTCTCTAATTATTATTGTGAATAATAAGGTATTAATTTGATATAATTCTCTGGTTATGGGTGAAATATGCAAATTTTGCAAAATATGCAAGTGGTTATAAAATAATCATTGTTGTGGGAATATTCGTTTGGTCGTGGAATATTCTTTTTTGTCGGGAATATTCGCATTTACTGACAGCAGCCATTCAGGGGCCCATAACGAATAATTGTCGGATGAAGAAAACGACAAGTTTGAGTTTTTATAAATAACGGCGTAGTTATTCTGAATTATCTTTGTTGGAATACCCGGTTGGTTAAAATACGATGTCTGGCGTGGATGCATGATATTGATGAATTATTGATCCTTACATAAGAAGGCACTACTCAATAATTATTACGAGTGAATTCTTTATTCAATATTTTATTTTATTGATTCAATAATTGATGCGTTGATATTTTATATTATTGTTGTTTCAATAATTGTCAACGCACAAAGATTTCCCATTATCGATTAATAATTCATATTATTTGAATAATATTATTAGATAGCATTATTGGCAATGTCTAGAAAGTTACATCAAGGAGAGGTTTGGTCACCTAATTATACGCCAATGAGGAAAAATTCTTATTGGAAAGCCCCTTCTTTCCTGCAGGAGCACTTAATTGTCATAAATGTGATTCATAATATTATTTGTGAATAATTAATTATTGATTCATATGATACTGTAATATTTATTTTATGTGGATATAAATGTTGGATATATTTATTGTGGTTAAAAATGAAAGAGTTAATGTTGAGGTATTTTATCAGTATTTTTATCGGAATGAAGGTATTAAAAATTAAACTAGTGTTTTTGAGATATATTGCGTGAGTTATAATTTTTAATCCGACCGTTGGATCATTGTAATTTTTGGATATGTTATACATATATAAGTGGAGTATATGTCCACTAATTTTGAACCGTTAAAAATGAACGTATGATTTATTATGAATTTTAAGAGGTGACTGGTTCAGAAATTGTTGAAGTATCCGAATTTAGCATTTTGGTGGAAAATTCTAGAATTGGTGGGCCCCACTTGTGGTTGGTGAAGAAATGTGCTGAATTTTATTTCAAATGTGGTTGGTGGGAATAGTAGCAGGTAAAGCCATCAGGTTGCAGGTCAAATCTGCTAACATTTTCCTATAAATAGAGGGCTAAGTTAGAATTGAAAATCACACCAGAAACATAAGCTTTCTCTCTCTAGATTATTGAGTGTATTTTGTGAGTATTTAGATACTTTGTGAGTTTCTATTCATCAGTGCAAGTTTCCTTCAACCTTATCTGGAGATATTACGATCGGAAATCGATATTTTGAGGTAAGGGGTGTTATATTCTTCTTAAAATGATATTTTCTTCAATATCATTATACCGAAATGTTGGTATGAACCTTTTATCAAATTTGGAACTTTTTGTGTCAGGGTTACTATTCACGTATATGACATTATTCACGAATACGACACTATTCACCGAAAAATAAAATTTTCTTCTTTTTGTCCAAGATGTCTATTAGGGTTACTATCTTTGATTGTATCCATGTTTTGATCTCTATTCTTGAATTTTGCTTTAAAATTGGTTATTATGGAGTATTATTGATCTTGGATAAACTGTTATACGAATCCTTACTATTTGTCCTTCTGTCTCACTGGATTCGTTTTCTTTAAAATATTTTTCATCATCCTCAGTCCTAAATGATGATATTACTAAATATCTTTGGCCTGTAGTGCAAAGATAAATGATTAATCGATGAATATCTTTGGCCGTAGTGCAAAAGATGAGCAATGTGTTGAGATGAACATGACCAACTGGTGATATGAATGAATATCTTTGGCTCAGAGTGCAAAGATGAATATTAATTAAAGATGTATATTGATTGTTGTTACAGGGATAAAATTGATGATGAACTTTTAAATCTTAGAAGATAGTAGAACTCATTCTCTACTTGACTCTTCAAATGGATTATTGTTTTCGCTGCAGTTGTTGATCTAAACCTTGTTGTCTATTATATTTTATCAGATTTCTCCCTGTTGAAGACTAACGATAATTTATTGTATATTATCTTAGTCATAATATTCTTTACTGGGCTAGTTGAGCTCACCCTTTTCCTTTTTGTTCCATTTTTCTTAGGAGGTGAGAACATAGCAGGAACTAGTCGGGGTATGGAGTGATGGTTCTAAAAAGATGTTTTAGCAGTCCTCACTATTTCTGTAAAATGGTGTTTGAATAATTGTAATAAGAACTTATTTGAGTGTGGATATTGTCTAGAAGCATATATTTGTATTTAAACTCACAGTATGTGTTGTCGTATTTTGCACGACAATTGTATTATTGAAGTTGTAGTTTGCTTTCTGTACCATGTATTTGGTGACTCAGAATGGGTGTTGTATACCTATTTTGGGGGCGTCACAGTTGGTATCAGAGCTTAGGGATATGATCCCTGGCTGAGATGTGAGACAAAAACTAGGAGGGGAGAGACGGGGAATTCCTTCGCTAGTATGACCTGACTAAGTTTATTTGGTATTTATTTGGTCGGTCAGAGTATAGGGATAATATGTTGCATGACTATTAGCCCTTGTTTTATGGCGATGTTAAGAATGGCAATGAGAACATTAATAATGGAGTGAATCGCATGTGGAGACACCTTTGATCACTACCTGTGGAACGTGCAATGAAAAGGCAATAATCCTCCTATAAACAACGTTACCGAACAAATGATGAATGATGGGATGTTTAGAAGCTTTTTGCAGTTCATGTAAAACCAGACGAGGGAGACTTGTGCACAAAATACGGGTGGAAATGCTAAGAATGCGCTGACTTGTCACAAAATGCAAGCAGCTTCAAAGAGTTGGGACCACCATAATTTAAGGGAAAGCCAGATCCGATCATGGCGGAAACATGAGTCAAACAAATTACCAAGATATTCGATGTCTTGGGATGCACGGAGAACAGAAGGTTCCATTCGCCACCTTTATGTTCATGCGGTGAGGCGAGACTCATCGGTGGGAGTCTCAGAAAAGCGTACTCACCACCACCGCTTTCAAAGCATGTCTTGGGAAACGTTTGAAACTATTCAATGACAAGTACTTTCCTGAAGTATTCGTCGTATGAAGGAGGTGGAGTTTATCGACTAGAAACACACAACACGACGGTGTCCCAGTACGAGGCGAAGTTTGCAGAGTTATTCAGCTTTGCACCTCATTTGGTCGAAAATGAGGAACGAATGACGAGGATGTTTCTGAGAGGTCTAAAGCCCGAGATTCGACGATATCTTATCTCTCATAAATTTTCTTTATATTCAGATGTTGTAAACAGGGCTCAATTATTAGAGTGAGATAATGAATATGTTCAACCGAGGGAACACAACCAGGGTCATACCGGTGGCAACGGTCATCGGAGCAATGATAACCAGAGGAAAGGAAAGTATTCAGACAAAAGCGGTAACCACTCTGGTGGTAATCTTGGCCGTGATAATAAAAGGAGCGAGTCGGGAGGAGATTTCAAAAGGAGAAGGTACAACAATGATAGCGTAAAGACGTCAGCACCAACATCAACTATTTCTAAGGGAGGAGAACGACCACCGGTCGTATGTTACAAATGCGGGAAAGAGGGACACATCAGCCCAAACTGCCCACAACAATCCAAGGTATGTTATAACTATGAAAAGGAAGGTCATATAGCTAGAGATTGTCTAGTTGCGAAACTAAGTTCAATAGGGATGGTGACTCCAAAGGCTGTCCCGGACAAGTTAAAGTCGGTGGTTCTGGAAGGCGTTTGTCGTGGATCGCCCAAAACGCGAGGAACCCAAACGAGGTGATCACGGGTAAGCTAATCATAAATTCTTGCACAAGTTTATACCTTATTGAATCTGGGTTCTACCCATTCTTTTATCTCTCCTGCTTGTGCTCAACGTTTAAACTTGAGTACGGAGAAATTAGACTTTGACTTATCTGTTGAGACTCCGTTAGGAGAAACTTTCGTTACATCTACTGTTTTTAAATCTTGCATGATTCAAGTCGGTACCATCACATTACCTGCCGACCTTATTTCGTTGAAAATTCTTGCATTTGATGTGATTTTGGGGATTGATTGGTTAACCACGCATCATGCTAAAATTGATTGTTTTTGTAAGGTAGTTAGTTTTCATATTCCTAATCAACCTATTATGCGAATTCAAACAACCAAACCACTAAAATCAGTCACTGTCATATCAAGCCATAAAGTTATTCCTTTATTGAAAAACGGATGTCAAGCTTTCTTAGCCCATGTCACGGACTTGAACAAAAACACGTCAGATTTGAATACTATTTCTATTGTTAGTGAATTTCCGGATGTATTTCCTGAAGAACTTCCCGATCACCCCCCGAGCGTGAAGTTGAATTCTTTATTGACATTGAACACGATCAAAGCCCATTTCTAAAACTCCATATCGAATGGCTCTATTGAACTTGAGAGTTAAAGGTCCAACTACGGGAGTTGTTGGACATCGGTTTTATTCATCCTAGTACATCTCCTTGGGGTGCTCCTGTGTTATTCGTAAAGAAGAAAAAAGCGGGAGTATGCGACTTTGTATTACAGCTATTTGAGAGTTGAACCATGTCACTATCAAGAATAGGTATCCGCTACCTCGCATTGATGACTGTTTGATCATTGCAAGGAGCCTATTCTTTTAAAAAGATCGATCTTAGCTTACGGATATCATCAATTGAAGATTAAAAGCGAGGATATTCCAAAAGCCGCTTGAGAACTCCCCAGCAGGCATTATGAATTCTTAGTCATATCTTTTGGATTGACTAATGCTCCTGCTGCTTTAATGGATATGATGAGCCGTGTGTTTAAAGAATACTTAGATCAGTTCGTTGTTGTCTTTATTGATGACATCCTCATCTATTTCAAAAGCTATGAAGATCATGAACACCATTTGAAGCTGGTACTGCAAAGGCTTCGTGATAACAAGTTGTATGCCAAGTTAAAAAAATGCTAGTTCTGGCTTGAGGAAATAGCATTCCTTGGACACGTGGTGTCAAAACATGGAGTATATGTCGACCTGACGAAGATTGAAGCCATACAAAGTTGAGAGCAACCAAAGTCGGTGGCCAAAGATGCGTAGCTTTTACGGGCTTAACATTGGTTATTATCGGAGATTCGTGGAAGGATTTTCTCGAATCGCTACAATGCAGTTAACTCAAATTTAACTCTTCGTAAAGATATAAAATTCGGTTAGAACGAGGATTGCGAGAAAAGTTTTCAAGAACTCAAGAGAAGACTCATTTCGGCACCTGTTCTGACAATACCATCTGGTTCGGATGGATTTGTTATCTACAACGATGCTTCAGGCAAAGGGTTAGGATGTGTTTTCATGCAACATGGGAAAGTCATAGCCTATGCCTCACGGCAACTCAAATAATATTGGAGGAATTATCCTACTCATGATTTGGAGTTGGCAGCAGTCGTTTTCGCGTTGAAGATTTGGAGACACTACCTGTATGGGGAGAAAGTGGAGATCTATACAGATCATAAAAATCTCAAATATTTATTCACCCAAAAAGAACTCAACATGCGGCAACGACGTTTGTAATACCCGGTAAATATTAAATAAATAAAATTTATATTTATATTAAAAATATATTAATTGGACTTTGTATTTTATTTGGGTCAAAGTGGTCATTTAATTTATGTGAATTAATAAAGGATAGATAAAATTAATTTGATTAAATTAGACTTTAAAATTATTTGGATTTAAATTATATTTGTGGGTAATAATGAATCCTATTAAAACTTGGAGAGTTAATAAATATATTAATTAATAAAATCTATTTTAAGTAAGTAAATAACTAAACCTAATTCTATTTTCTTTATACAATTTGAGAAAGAGAAGGAGGAGCCAAGCCGCCCCTTATTGTATTTGTGATAGTTGCGTAAGAAATAATCAGAAAAAAGGAGCATCAGTCATCAGGTTTGTTTGTTTTTTCTTTCATTTCTTTTAGTTCACAGTTAAAATTTTGAAATAGTATATATGATTGATTTGACCGAATGTTAAATTTATTAGATTTCCATGTTATAGCAGAAGTCATTAGATATATATATACCGAACCTGCTAAAAAGAAAGAAAGAAAAAGTTTACGTGAGGAAATTGAAGGTTGCTGCAAGTCAATAAGTATGTTATTATATATATATATATATATATATATATATATATATATATATATATATATATATATACATGAGGATTAGACATGCATCAACTGCCGACAGATCATGAGGATGATTAAGTTTTATATATATATATATATATATATATATATATATATATATATATATATATATATATTATTCTAATAAGTTTTGGCCATGAAGTGTATAACATAATTAATTTATATAATTGAAGTTATGTATATGAATTTAAATTAACTAATTTTATTGGCATACTTATAAAAGTTTTTAATAATAAATTTAATAGTATTATGTTTTTAATGATTGAATTGTAATAAAATCTTATTTAATTATTTAGATTGATCGAAGAGAGTCTAAACGAGTTTTTGAAATATACTTTGGGTATTACATTGCTCAATCCAGGTACGGATTTCGTACTCTTTCAGCGAGACTCTTTTATTTTGATTTGTTCGTTTCGTTATTCATTTCGAAATTTAGTATTGTCTCTCATAATTGTCCCTTGTCAATTTATTGTGATAAATTATTTTGGCGTTGTATTAGAACTCATATTTGTACTCTTTAGACTAGTGTGTCATGTCTAAATTGTATTTTGATATTTATAGTATGTACATGTTAGTATATTTTGGAGACTTGTGTTGACGATTCGTTCGATTTAACATAGAACCCTTTTGTGTTGATATTTTGTCGCATGTGTTGTGACATTATATTTTTGTTAGAATACCGTAGGGTATACCTAAGCTATAACCACCGTGGGGTACCACGAGCATGTTCTCTCGCAATGAGAGGCATGACACCTTCCGTGGCGGTGTGATCAGTCCACGGCGTCTCCGTTTTGTGCTCCGGTTGGAGTTGGCCATTTGGTGTTTTGTTGTGGGAGGCGTATGGGTCGACCCTAGTTTTTTGTTCTGTTTTGTTCTGCGGATTGGTGATGTTTGTGCCAAACACGCCTTTCGATTTTACATGCATTGGATTCGCGGTCCAATGTGTGTGACTTGCCATTGTGGCATTATTTGACTTGCCTGTGTGGCAAGGTATATTTCTGTTTTATTCTGAGCTCGGTATGAAATAACACTCAGCCATTTGATTCAGCCTATTATTTCGTTGTGTTAGATTTGTTAGTTTCGTTTCAGTTCGTTTCGTCTCTTTTCATTTAATTGAGTTAGTTATTTCGGTTCATTATTTGTATTCTATATCCGTACTGGGCATTTGGCTCATGCTGTGTTTTCTTCCGGCAGGTAATCAGGGGAATCAAGGGTAACTGTGATGAGAGCTCCATTCATTCCAATGATTTAGAAATATTCTGTTTAGACTTGATGTGTTAGTTTACTTGGAATTGTTCTAATTATTTTAGATTGTGGTTTGAGACAGTTAGAGATTTATTATGGTTGACTTGTGGTATTTATCAGTTATTAAGACTATTCTTTTGTGATATTGAGCCTTGCTATTAAATTCATCAATTTTGTTATGTTTTGAGTAATCTTTCTTTCTATTTCGGAAAGGGGGTGTTACAGAGTTGGTATCAGAGCTTAGGTTCTTTCTTGTAGAAAACCTATTTAGGTTTAACCTGTGAGTTATGGGTAGACTTACGGGTTGGGTTACATTTTGTTTAATTTTCATTCAATTTATTATATCAGTTATATTTGAATTTATCCCTAATCTGTTTTGTTTATAATCGTTATCTCTTTCTTAGATGGTTCTTAGATCCGCCAGAGTTGTTGGGAGGCGAGGCAACAATAGGGGAAAAGGTGAGGGTCAGATGAATGCTCAACTAGCTAACTTGGTGAATCAGGCGGTGAATCAGACTTTACCTCAGTTAGTGGCACAGGTTGTACATGCAATGCAAAGAAATTGCCACCAAAAAATTCTGAACAAGAAAATCTTTGGAAATAATGGTCGACATGCAAATATTGAGGAAGGAATGCGGATGGTCATGATTAGCGGGGGTTGCAATGTATGTATAGTTGGAAAGGTTTGAGCGAAACCACAATCATTCGATTCAAAGACTGACTCAATTGAGGCGAGAATTGGATTGCCCACACGGAGAAGATTTTTGATGTGTTAGGGTGTTGAGATAATCGAGAGTCTTTAACTTTTTAACGCTTATAAAATTTGGAAGGGATGTCTGAGAGGTGGTGAAGCGATGAAAACAACAAAAGGTGAAAATTTTCTTTGAGACACTTAATTGGGAGGAATTTTGTGAGGTCTTTTATCGCCAGGTACTTCCCAAATTACCGATAAAGAGGCCTATCTTCAAGGAGTATCTGTCGATTTGATAGAAAGATGATGAGTCCATCACGGACTTCATGACGAGGTTTACTAGGTTGGCAGGCTTTGCGGGAACCTCGGCGAGGGCTACGACAGAAGCAGCGAGATAAGTTTAAGTGGAGGATCCATTACGGTGTATCGCTAAAGATCTCATTAACAACAAGTTTGCGGACGATGTCGTGATGGCTAATCAACCAAAAATATTGAGATGGAACGACAGGATTTTCGGTCTTCTAAACCGGAAGAGAGTCGAAATAGGGACATGGATGATCACCAACAGGGTCAAACTTCAGTTCAGTATGGGAGAAATCAGGGTTGTTAGTTGAATAGGAATCGTGGTGGCCAACAGGGGCAGTGGCGTGGTCAGAATCAAACGGGGTTATCGCGAGATGCCTCGGCAAAGCGGCGTAATCGTCATTGCAGTACCTTGGAATGGTCGAATCGCCCGTAGTGGCGTAATCGTCGTGCGAGGACGAAATCGGTCGTTATCCAGGACCAGCTGGTGGGGGTAACCCAAATCTCATTCCGATAGCTCCTTGTGCTACTTGTGGGGCTAGTCATCGGGGAAGGCGATGCCCACAGACTCACCGTGCATGCTTTTGTGTGGACGGATGGGTCATATTGCTAGGGATTGTCTTAGGTCCATGCGAAAATGGTGGAGGTGGTGATAATGGTGGCAATGGAGGTCATTGTCGTGGTGGTCGAGTGTTTCCTCGACATATAACCAAAGTGGGTGCACGAGGTATTGTTTTGACCTTTTTTTAGTTGGTAATCGTGAGGCGTCTATTTTATTTGATACTGGAGTTCTACTCATTTCGTTGTTGCTTTCGGTCTTTTGTTTTAAGACTGGTGTGCCATCTCGATCTTTAGATTCATTATGTCTATTCTTTTTGCAGATGGGGACTTTTGTTGATATTTGATTTGTATCGAGGGTGTCCGATAAGTTTTGGGGATAAGATCCGTAGCGTTAATCTTCTTCCGATGTGTATTGTAAGACCCCAACTTTTATAAATAAAGATGAATTTTCTATAAATATTATTTTTGAATATTATGGAATAAATTTGATATAATGTTATAATTGTGCGTAATATTTATAAATTTTGCAAAGTAAGCAAGTTGTTATAAAATATTCGTTTAGTCGGGGAATATTCTTTTTGTTTTAGAGAATATTTATACGACTTTACCAATCATTAGTGGACCCCACAACGGAAGTATTGTCGTAGTTAGAAAATGACAAAATTATCTTTCTATAAAAATAACTACGAGGTATTACCTTTATTAAAAGCTGTTGAACTACCCGTAGTAGTAAAAACAATGATGTCTGGCGTGGTTGCGTAGTAGCACACGGTATTGATTATTGATCTTTACGTGAAGTCACTCATTTATATTCAATTATTGCTACGATAATTGCTGCATCATATCACTTATATTATTGATTCAATTATTGTCACAGTATCATCTGTATAATATGTTATATTATTAAATCAATAATTGAGACGACAAGTTATAAATGATTAATAATTGTTGAAAGATTAAATATGTGTTGATTAAAAATAAAATGATTTGTGGTAATATTTATTCAATCCTTGATGTATATAAAGAGTCTATTATGAGACGTTTGTGGTAAGTTTGGTTATTTTATGGAGGGCCCATATGTCATCATCTAAGAGTCTCTTCGTCAATAGTAATTACCTTCATCAATAGTAATTATCTTTACCAGTCGTCAAACCACTTGTCGTTTCACATTACAGGCGTCAAACCACTTTTCTTTTCACATCACCAGTCGTCAAGCCACTTGCCTTTTCACATGACAAGTGCTAAGCTAGAAATCTTCTATAAATAGAGGCCTAGTGCTTCATTATTTTTCACGAATTCATTCAAGCTATAGAGAGAGAAAGTATAGAGAGAATAAGAGAGAAAGAAGAAGAGTATTTTGTTACTACACTACTGCAGTATTCAACCTCCTACTAAAGTAAGGGGTGTTATTCTTTCTTATTCATGAAGAGAAGCTGTTGTTGTTCAATTGCTTATTATTACATTGGAATAACTTTGTATACGCTGATTTACCCTATACTTGGTGACATTCTTCTATTATTCATTGGAACATCCTGTCTGTGTGTTTTATACCTGGGACTGGTTAAAATCTTTATTATTATTCTCATTGGAATATCCTCATGCATGTGTTTTACACCGGACCGGTTCCGCTCTTTATTATTATTCTTTAGAACATCCTCATGCATGTGTTTTTCTGTAGGACTGGTTCCATTCTTTATTATTCATTTGGAATATCACATGCATGCGTTTTACGCTTGACCGGTTCCGTTATTTATTATTACATTGGAATAACTGCGCATATGCGGTCTATCGCATGCATGGTGATTTATTTTGTTATTCCATTCTTTATTATACTCAGTTGGTTAAAACTTTGACTTCTATACTCCATGAAATTAGTGGAATATCCTTGATATTTGCTCTTCATCCAAAGATCCTTTTCATGGAAATATTCTTCTAAGTATTCTTGAATTTTACTCTACAAAGCGATGATCGTGTTGATATTTGGATGTTATTGGTTCTGGATAAATTAATTCTTGAACTTGTTTTATTGAATTCTTATATCATTGTCATCATCCTCATGTTTATATTATGTTGAAAGTCATATGTGGCACTGTAGTGCATAGATGGACTTGGTATGATTATGATCGGGGACTATTCGGTGTAATCATAATAGTAATGTTACAAATGATGTGGTAAAATCCTCATTGGCTCGTAGTAGTGCATTGATGGACGATTGTTGGCATGATCATGAACATTAATGAATACACAAATATTCTTGGTAGTAGTGCATGGATAATTGTGGTCGTGATATTAAAGAATATCCTTGGTAGTAGTAGCAGGGGTGATTCGATGATGTGGAATATTTATTAAGTGAGTCTCAAATATAACAAAGATGATGAAAAACCTTTTAAATCATAAAAGATAGTAGATTTTATTTTCTACTTGACTCTTTTAATGGATTGTTGGTTCATTACCGCAGCTTAAACTTGATGTTTATTATATTTTATCAATTTAACATTGTTGAAGGCTAATGATAATTTATTACGCATTATCTTAGTCATAATATTTCTTCTTTGAAGCTAGTTGAGCTCACACTTTCTTTCACCGTTCTCTTCGTGAAATGAGAATATAAATTTGGGACGAGTCGAGAAACGGAGTAATGGTTCAGAGGATAGCATTAGTAGTCATCACTATTCTGTGAAATAGTGTGATAATAATTATAATGAGGACTCCTTTTGAGTTTGTATAATCTTTAGTAGACAATAATTGTATTCAAACTCACAGTTTATGTTTTGTCGTATTGTACACGACAGTTGTATTAGTAAGTTGTATTTAAATTACATGCCATGTATCTCATGCGACCCAAGATGGGTGAGGTATACCTAATTTTGGGGCGTCACAGCCAGGTATCAAAGCTTAGGGATATGATCCTCGGCTAAGATGTGAGAATAGTACTAGGAGGGAGAGACGGGGAATTCCTTCGCTAGTATGACCTACCTAAGTTTATGTGCTATTTATTTGGTCGGTCAGAATATAGGGATAATATGTTACATGTCAATTAACCTTTTATTTTGTGGCGATGTCGAAAATGACATCCGAGAATGTTGAGAATAAAGAATGGAGCACGAAAGTACCGTTGATTCACCACATATCAATAATCGAGGATAATGTGCATCGGAAGACGACAATCCTCATGCAAACAACAACACCGACCAAATGATGAATGATTAAATGTTCGAGGCTTTATGCAATTCATGCAACAAAGAAAGCGAGCCATCAGCCCAAAACGTGGGGTGGAAACACTGGAAACTCTCGAGGCGATCACCGCTAAATGCAGTTCAAGAGCTGGGACCACCGAGTTTAAGGGAGAGCCAAAACCACTTATGGCGGAAGCATGGATAAAGCAGATCACCAAGATATTTGATGTCTTGGGATGCTCCGAGGAGCAAAGGTTCCTTTACGCTTTTATATTGTGCGGAGAAAGCAGATTCTTGGTGGGAATCGGTAAAAACGTACTCAACTCGCTTTGTCTCAAGATATCTTGGGAGAAGTTCCAGGAGCTGTTCAACGACAAATACTTTCCCAAAAGTATTCACCACATGAAGGAGGTGGAGTTTATCTAGTTGGAATAAATAATATGACCGTGTCGTCGCAATACGAGGCAAAATTTGCGGAGTTATCCCGGTTTAAGGCCCCACTTGGTGGATAATGAAGAGAGAATGGCGCGAATGTTTTTAAGAGGTTTGAAGTCGGAGATACGTCCAACATCTTATTTCTCATAAACCTGTGTTTGTATTCGGATGTTGTAAATAGGGCTCGATTAGTGGAGTCGCGATAACGAATCAACGTTAACTAAAAGAGAAGCGGTAACAAAATTATAATACCAATGAGAGTAGTCATCGAGCGGGTGACAACAAGCATGGAGGGAATCAACAGTGCTGCGAAATGGTAACCACTTTATGGTAATCGAGGCCAAAACAATAAGAATGGACATTTCAAGAAGAGGAGATTTAACAATGATGGAAAGACGTCGCCTGACAAGCACCGTTGTTAAGGAAGGAGAAAGACCACCTATCATATGCTTCAAATGCGGAGGGAGGGACACATCACCCAAATTATGCGATGCCAGTCAAAGCATGTTATAATTGTGGAATAGAAGGTCACTTAGCCTATTTTGTCATTCACCAAAGACAAATTCACTAGGATGGAGGCACCAAAAGTAGTCCAGAAGGTCAAAGCCCAGGTAGTCTGAGGAGGCGTTTGTAGTGACCTCCCGAAAGCAAGGAACCCGAATGAGGTCATCACGGGTAAGCTTATCATAAACTCTAACGAAATCTATACTTTATTTGATACTGGGTTCTACCCATTCTTTTATTTCTCCTACTTGCGCCATCGATTAAATTTGACTCAGGAGAAATTAGACTTTGACTTATCTGTGGAAACTCCGTTGGGAGAAACCTTCATTACATCCACTTTGTTTATAAGTCTTGTTTGGTTCAAATCAAGACCCTCACATTACCTCGTCGATCTTATTTCATTGAAAATACTTGCATTTGACGTGATTCTAAGGATTGATTGGTTAACTACTCATCATGCAAAAATTGATTATTTTCGTAAGGTTGTTAGCCTTCATATTCCTAATCAACCTATTATTCGAATTCAAGCGACCAAACCATTAAAATCAATCACGGTCATCTCAAGCCATAAAGCTATTCGTTTATTGAAAAACTGGATGTCAAGCTTTCTTAGCTTTCATGTCACGATTTAAACAAAATACGCCACTTTGAATGATATTTACATTGTTAATAAATTTCTGACGTATTCCCGAAGAACTTCCTCGGCCTACCCCCAGGCGTGAAATTGAATTTTGTATCGACCTTGAACCCGGTACAAAACCCATTTCCAAAGCCCCATATCGAATGGCTCCTATTGAATTTTGTGGGTAATAATGAATCCTATTAAAACTTGGAGAGTTAATAAATATATTAATTAATAAAATCTATTTTAAGTAAATAAATAACTAAACCTAATTCTATTTTCTTTATACAATCTAAGAAAGAGAAGGAGGAGCCAAGCCTCCCCTTATTATATTTGTGATAGTTGCGTAAGAAATAATCAGAAAAAAGGAGCATCAGTCATCAGGTTTGTTTGTTTTTTTTCTTTCATTTCTTTTAGTTCACAGTTAAAATTTTGAAATAATATATATGATTGATTTGACCGAATGTTAAATTTATTAGATTTCCATGTTATAGGAGAAGTCATTAGAATATATATAGATATATATTATATATATACCGAACCTGCTAAAAAGAAATATAGAAAAAGTTTGCGTGAGGAAATTAAAGGTTACTGCAAGTCAATAAGTATGTTATTATATATATATATATATGTATATGTATATGAGGATTAGACATGCATCAACTGCTGATGACTGCAAGATGATTAAATTATATATATATATATATATATATATATATATATATATATTATTTTAATAAGTTTTGGCCATGAAGTGTATAACAGAATTAATTTATATAATTGATGTTATGTATATGAATTTAAATTAATTATTTTATTGGCATAGTTATAAAAGTTTTTAATAATAAATTTAATAGTATTATGTTTTTAATGATTGAATTGTAATAAAATCTTATTTAATTATTTAGATTGATCGAAGAGAGTCTAAAAGAGTTTTTGAAATATACTTTGGGTATTACATTGCTTAATCCAGGTACGAATTCTTCTTTATTATTCTGTTGGAACATCTTGTCGGTGCGAATTTTGCCTGACCTGGTTCCGTTATTTAGTATTCTATTGGAATAACCTGTCTATGCGAAGTACCGCATGCATGGTGATATCATTTGTTATTCCATTCTTTATTATACTCAGTTAGTTAAAGTTTTGACTTTTATACTCCATGAAATTAGTGGAATATCCTTGATAATTGCGCTTCATCCAGTATCTTTTCATGGAAATATTCTTACGAGCATTCTTGAATTTTACTCTCTACAAAGCGATATCATGTTGACAATTTGGGCGTTATTGGTTCTTGGACAAATTAATTCTTGAACTTGTTTTATTGAATTCTTATATCATTGTCATCATCCTCATATTTATATTTTTTGAAAGTCATCTACGTGGCATGTAGTGCGTAGATGGACTTGGTATGATTATGACCGAGAGATTATTGATTGTAATCATGGCCGTAATGTTATAAATGATGTGGTAAAAGTCCTAATTGGCCCGTAGTGCATTGATGGACGATTGTTGGCATGATCATGACCATTAATGAATACACAAATATTCTTGGCCCGTAGTGCATGGATAATTGTGGTGCGTGATACTAAAGAATATCCTTGGTCAGAAGTGCGGGGTGATTCGATTATGTGGATTATTTATTAAAAGAGTCCCAAATGATAAAAGTGATGAAAAACCTTTTAAATCATAAAAGATAGTAGATTTTATTTTCTACTTGACTCTTTTAATGGATTCTTTGGTTCCACCGCAGATTAAACTTGATGTTTGTTATATTGTATCGGTTTAACACTTGCTTTAAGGCTAATGATAATTTATTCGCATTATCTTAGTCATAATATTTCTTCTTTGGGCTAGTTGAGCTCACCTTTTCTTTCACCGTTTTCTCTTGAAATGAGAATATAAATTTGGAGCAGTCGAGAATGGAGTGATGGTCCTAGATGGTGCATTAGTAGTCCTCACTATTCCGTGAAATAGTGTGATAATAATTTTAATGAAGACTCCTTTTGAGTTTGTATACTCTCTAGTAGGCAATATTTGTATTCAAACTCACAATTTATGTTTTATCGTATTGTACACGAAAATTGTATTATTAAGTTGTATTTGAATTCTGTACCATGTATTTGGCGACTCAAGATGAGTGATGTATACCTAATTTTGGGGGAGTCACAGTTGGTATCAGAGCTTAGGGATATGATCCCTGGCTAAGATGTGAGACTAGAACTAGGAGGGGAGAGACGGGGAATTCCTTCGCTAGTATGACCTACTTAAATTTATTTTGTATTTAAATTGGTTGGTCAGAGTTTAGAGATAATATGTTACATGTCAACTAACCTATGTTTTGTGGCAGTATCTGAAAATGACATCCGAAAATGTTGAGAATAGCAATGGAGCACAAGAGACCGTTGAGTCTCCACATATCAATAATCAGGATAATGTGCATCAGGAAGGCAACAATCCTCATGCAAACAACAACACGGACCAAATGATGAATGATGGATTGTTCGGAGGTTTTATCTGATTCATGCAACATCGGTGCAGAGCTGCTCTCATCTGAAATATAGGTGGAAACACTTTGAAACTCTCGAATCTGCAGTCGCTTAAACAGTTCAAGGAGCTGGGACCACCGGAGTTTATTGGAGAGCCAAAAACCACTTAAGGCGGAAGCATAGATAAATCGGATCACCAAGATATTTGATGTCTTGGGATGCTCCGAGGAAGCAAAGGTTCCTTCGCCACCTTCATATTGCGTGAAGAGGCGATTACGGTAGAATCAGAAAAGCGTACTCCACTTGACACTCAAGATGTCTTGGGAGAAGTTCCAAGAGCTATTCAATGACAAGTATTTTCCCGAGTATTCAATCACACGAAAGAAGTGGAGTTTATCAAATTGGAACAAAACAATATGACCGTGTAACAATACGAGGCTAAATTTATGGAGTTATCCTTATTTTGCATCCCATTTGGTCGATAATGAGGAAGCAAATGACGCAAATGTTTTAAGAGGTTTGAAACCGGAGATACATTAACGAGTCAACGTATGAGAAAGCGGTAAAGCGGCATGAAAATACCAGTGGTATCGGTCATCGAAAGCGGTGACAACAAACGTGAAGGGAATCAACATGCCATAAATGGTAACCACTTGGTGGTAATCATGGCCAATCTGATAAAATGGACATTTCAAGAAAAGGAGATTCAACAATGATGGAAGGACGTCAAAGACCAAAGACCCGTTGTTAAGGAAGGAGAACGACCACCTATCATATGCTTCAAATGCGGAGGGAGGACACACATCGGTCAAAAATGGCGATGTCATCTAAAGCATGTTATAATTGTGGAAGAGAAGGTCACTTAGCCCGATTTTGTCGTTCACCGAAGACAAGTTCACCAGGATGGAGGCACCAAAGGCCATCCCGGAAAAGTCAAAGCCGTGTAGTCTGAGGAGAGCGTTTGTAGTGACCTCCCAAAAAGCAAGGAACCCGAATGAGGTCATCCCGGGTAAGCTTATCATAAACTATAGCAAAGTCTATACCTTATTTGATACCGGTTCTACCCATTCTTTTATTTCTCCTACTTGCGCTCAACGTTTAAATTTGACTCCGGAGAAATTAGACTTTGACTTATCTGTTGAAACTCCGTTGAGAGAAACCTTCATTACATCCACGGTTTATAAGTCTTGTTTGGTTCAAGTTGGTACCCACACATTACCTGTCGATCTTATTTCATTGTAAATACTTGCATTTGATGTAATTCTAGGGATTGATTGGTTAACTACTCATCATGCAAAAATTGATTGTTTTCGTAAGGTTGCTACCTTTCATATTCCTAATCAACCTATTATGCGAATTCAAGCAACCAAACCATTAAAATCAATCACTGTCATCTCAAGCCATAAAGCTATTCTTTTATTGAAAAACGGATGTCAAGCTTTCTTAACTCATGTCACGGATCTAAACAAAAATACGTCAGTTTTGAATGATATTTCTATTGTTAATGAATTTCTGACGTATTCTCAAGAACTTCTGGATTACCCCGGGCGTGAAATTAAATTTTGTATCGACCTTGAACTCCGGTACAAAACCTATTTCCAAAGCCCCATATTGAATGGCTCTATTGAACTTCGAGGAGTTAAAGACCCAACTACGAGAATTGTTAGACATCGGTTTCATTAGTCCTAGTACTTCTCCTTGGGGTGCTCTGTTACATTCGTGAAAAAGAAAGATGGGAGTATGCGGCTTTGTATTGATTATCGGGAGTTGAACCATGTCACCATCAAAAATAGGTACCCATTGCCACGTATTGATGACCTGTTTGACCAGTTGCAAGGAGCCAAATTCTTTTCAAAGATTTTCCTTCGTTCCGGATATCACCAATTGAAGATTAGAACCGATGACATTTCAAAGACGGCTTTCAAAACTCGGTACGGGCATTATGAATTCCTAGTCATGTCCTTTGGATTGATTAATGCTCCTGCTGCCTTCATGGATATGATGAACAGAGTATTCAAGGAATATTTGGATCACTTTGTGATCGTCTTTATCGATGACATCCTCATATATTCCAAAACCCATGAAGATCATGAGCAACACTTGAGGCTGATACTCCAAAAGCTTCGTGAATATAAGCTTTATGCCAAATTGAAGAAATGCGAGTTCTGGCTTGAAGAAGTAGCATTCCTTGGGCACGTTGTAAGACCCCAACTTATTATAAATAAAATCGAATTTTCTATAATTATATTTGTGAATAATAAGGTATTAATTTGATATAATTCTCTGGTTATGGGTGAAATGTGCAAATTTTGCAAAATATGCAAGTGGTTATAAAATAATCATTATTGTCGGGGAATATTCGTTTGGTCGTGGAATATTCTTGTTGTCGAGAAGAATATTAAATGCACGAGTAGCGATCATTTATGGGTCACATAACAGAATAACTTTTGGATGAAGAAAACGACAAGTTTGAGTTTTTATAAATAGCGGCGTAGTTATTCACAGTTAACACTTGTTGGAATACCCGGTGGTTAAAATACGATGTCTGGCGTGGATGCATGCGATGATTGATGAATTATTGATCCTTACGTAAAAGGCACTACTCAATAATTGTTACGATGAGTTACTATTCATTATTTTATTTTATTGATTCAATAATTGTCTTTGCGTTGATATTTTATATTATTGTTGTTTCAATAATTGTCAACTTTGCGCATATTTTCCATTATCGGATCAATAATTCATATTATTTGAATAATATTATTAGATAGCATTATTGGCAATGTCTAGAAAGTTACATCAAGGAGAGGTTTGGTCACCTAATTGCGAGCCAATAAGGAGAAATTCTTATTGAAAGCCCCTCTTTCTGAAGCTACTGGGTTGTCATAAATGTGATTCTATAATATTATTTGTGAATAATTAATTATTGATTCATATGATAAGAAAATATTTATTTTATGTGGATATAAATGTTGGATATATTTATTGTGGTTAAAAATGAAGGAGTTAATGTTGAGGTGTTTTATCGATTATTTTTGTTTGGAATGAAGGTATTAAAAATTAAACCAATTATTTTTTGAGATATATTGTGTGAGTTATAATTTTTAATCCAACCGTTGGATCGTTGTAATTTTTGGATATGTTATACATATATAAGTTGAGTATATGTCCACAAATTTTGAACCGTTAAAAATGAACGTATGATTTGTTATGAATTTTAAGAGGTGACTGATTCAGAAATTTGATTTATAAATGATTTTGGTGAAAAATTCTAGAATTGAGTGGGCCCCACTTGTGGTTGGTGAAGAAATGTGCTGAATTTATTTCAAATGTGGTGGGTGGGAATAGTAGCAGCTAAAGCCATCAGGTTGCAGGTCAAGTCTGTTAACATTTTCCTATAGAGGGCTAAGTTAGAATTAAAAATCACACCAGAAACAAGTTTTCTCTCTTTCTCTCTCTAGATTATTGAGTGTATTTTGTGAGTATTTAGATACTTTGTGAGTTTCTATTCATCAGTGCAAGTTTCCTTCAGCCTTATACCGATATTTCGATCAGAAGTACTGATATTTTGAGGTAAGGGATGTTATTTTCTAACTTAAGCATCTATTTATAGGAAAATGCTAGAACGTCAAAGAAAACTAAAATAATAAAATATATTATTCTATTTCTTCTTTTCTACGCATGCCCATATGTTTGATCAGCCACCAGCCATCTTTGAACAAAGCTAGCAGCCCACATGTGTTAAAACACAAGTGGGTCCTACCCATAAATTAATAAAAATTATTTTATTTTCTAAAACTTCAATAATTCATAGAAAATAGTCCGGTTATCAGAAAAATACGAATTTTATGTCCATTCTGACTAAAATCGAATTCTCTACAACTTTGTAGCTTTCAGTTTTTCCAAATTCCAAACCAAAAATATCCGAAATCCACAAACGGATGATTTTTAATACCTCATCCAATCGACAAAAAAATCTTGATAAAATACCTCAAAGATTAATTCCTTCATTTTTATCCACATAAAAATAAATATATCCATCATTTATATTCACATAAAATAAATATTTCCTTATCATATAAATCAATAATTAATTATTCACAAATAATATTACAGAATCACAATTATGACATGACCGTGTAGTTCCTGGAAAGAGGGGCTTTCCAATAAGAATTTCTCCTTCTTGGCAGCATGATTAGGTGACCAAACTTTTCCTTGATGAACTTTCTAGACATTGCCAATAATGCTATCTAATAATATTATTCAAATAATATGAATTATTGATCCGATAATGGAATCTTTGTGCGTTGACAATTATTGAAATAACAATAATATAAAATATCAACGCAGAAGAATTATTGAATCAATAAAATAAAATATTGAATAAGAATTACATAACAATTATTGAGTAGTGTCTTCTTACGTAAGAATCAATAATTCAAAAATATTTAAATCACCGTATCTTCTTTAATAAATAACGCTTATTATCGTATTTTAACCAATTAGGTATTCCAACAAGATTTAACCAGAACAACTACGCCAGTTATTTATAAAAACTCAAATTTATCATTTTCTTCATCCGACGAGTTATCCGTTATGGGGCCCATAAATGGTTGTTCTACTGCCGCATAAATAATATTCCCAACGAGAAAGAATATTCCACGACCAAATGAATATTCCCCGACAATAATGAATATTTTATAACCACTTGTATATTTTGAAAAAATTCATATATCACCCTTAACTTTAACCTTTTATTAATTTAACCATTTACTGAATTGTAATTATAAGAAAAATTGAATACTTTTATTTCATAAAATTCGGGGTCTTACAGTGAAGATCATGAGCACCATTTGAAGCTGATACTTGAAAGGCTTCGTGAAAACAAACTTTATGCCAAGCTGAAGAAATGCGAGTTCTGGCTTAAGGAAGTAGCATTCCTTGGGCACGTGGTGTCAAAACATGGAGTATCTGTCGACCCAACGAAGATTGAAGCAGTACAAAGTTGGGAGCAACCAAATTCGGTGCCCGAAGTGCGTAGTTTTCTGGGCTTAGCTGGTTATTATCGGAGATTCGTGGAAGGATTTTCTCGAATTTCTACTCCGTTAACTGAGTTGACTCGGAAAGATACAAAATTTGTATGGAGCGAGGAATACGAGAAGAGTTTCCAAGAGCTCAAGAGGAGACTCATTTCGGCACCTGTTCTGACAATACCATCTGGTACGGATGGATTTGTTATATACAACGATGCTTCAGGCAAAGGGTTAGGATGAATTCTCATGCAACATGGGAAAGTCATAGCCTATGCCTCACGACAACTCAAAGAATATGAGAGGAATTATCCTACTCATGATCTAGAGTTGGCAGGCATTGTATTCGCGTTGAAAATTTGGAGACACTACTTGTATGGGGAGAAAGTGGAGATTTATACGGACCATAAAAGCCTCAAATATTTCTTCACCCAAAAAGAACTCAACATGCAGCAACGACGTTGGCTTGAACTATTGAAAGATTATGATCACACTATTCAATATCATCCTAGAAAAGCGAACGTAGTAGCTGACGCATTGAGTAGAAGATCATATGCGAAAATGAGTGCGATATTGTTAATGCAAAGCCCATTCGTATGACTTGCAAAGGATGGAGGTAGAATTAAAGACTCCGTGGACCCACATGATGATGGCGAATACACGAGTAGAACCGACTTTAATCGATAAAGTTAAAATTTGCTGCTTCAAGCTACGGACTTTGGAGTGATAAGTATGAAGAAGAAAGTGCAAGAAGGAGCTATTCGAAAACGAGAATCGATGAAGAAGGAATACTTAGATTCAACTCCGGACTTTGTGTTCTAATAATTACGACTTGAAGCATAGAATCATGATGGAGGCACACACACCCGCTTGCAATCCATCTCAGGAGTACCAAAATGTATCATGATATTCGACATACATTTTGGTGGAACAATATGAAGAGAGAGATCGCGGAGTTTATCTCGAGGTGTTTAACTTGTCAACGTGTAAAGTAGAGCATCAAGTGCCAAAGGATCCATTACAACCACTTGAGATTCCGAAATGGAAGTGGGAACACATTACTAAGGATTTTGTTATAGGTCTTCCCAAAGTTTCTCAAGGCATAGATGCGATTTGGGTTATTATTGATAGATTAACCAAGTCCGCCCATTTCTTACCGATCGTGAGACTTATTCCTTGAACGTCTTGCTCGCATATGCGTGAATGAGATTGTGAGATTACATGGCATGCCAAGATATCCATAGTTTGGGATCGTGACCCAAGATTCACTTCACAATTTTGGGTTAGCTTGCGAGAAAGCTATGGGTGCGGATTCTGATTGATTCGGTATACCATTCTCAAACAGACGGACAATCGAGAGAGACTATTCAAACTCTTGAAGATCTATTAAGACTTTGTGTCCTAGATTTTAAAGGAAGTTGGGATAAGTACTTTCCATTTGGTGGAATTCTCCTACAACAACAGCTTATCAAGCAAGTATAGGCATGGCTCCATTTAAGGCGTTGTATGGACGAAAGTGTCGTTTCTACAGTATCTTTGGGGCGAATTGTGGGAAAGCAACGCTTTTGGGACCGAAATTAATGCGCATGACTATAGAAAAGATCCAAATGATTCGACAACGATATACAAATGGCACAAGATCGACAAAAAGAGTTATGCGGATCTTCATCGAAAAGACGTGGAATTTAATATTGGGGATCATGTATTGTTACGTGTTGCACCATGGAAGGGAGTTACAAGATTTAGGAAGAGAGGAAAGCTCAATCCACGATTTGTTGGTCCATTTGAGATTCTTGACCGAATAGGAAATGTGGCCTATAGACTCGCATTACCTCCAAGTATGTCTCGTATTCATAATATTTTTCACATATCCATGCTTCGTAAATATGTGAAAGACCCGAACCATATTATTGCGTTAGAACCAGACGAGATAACCAAGATTTAACGTCGGAAGAAGAACTGTTAAGATCTTGGATAGGAAAGAAAGATGTCCTACGCACCAAGGTTATACCATAAGTTAAGGTTTTATGGAGAAACCATGCTTATTGAAGAAATGACACGGGAGTTAGAATCGAGAAATGAAAGTGAGGTATCCTCACCTTTTGAAACACCAGTATTATATGTCAATTTCGAGGACGAAAATTTCATAAGGAGGGAGGTTGTAAGACCCCAACTTATTATAAATAAAATCAATTTTCTCTAATTATATTTGTGAATAATAAGGTATTAATTTGATATAATTCTCTCGTTATGGGTGAAATGTGCAAATTTTGCAAAATATGCAAGTGATTATAAAATAATCATTGTTGTCCGGAATATTCGTTTGGTCGTGGAATATTCTTGTTGTGGGAATATTAAGTTATGTGGCAAACCATTTGTGGGCCCCATAACGAATAAATTTCGGATGAAGAAAAACGATAAGTTTGAGTTTTTATAAATAACGAGCGTAGTTATTCAGTTAACAATCGTTGGAATACCCGTGGTTAAAATACGATACACGTGGATGCACGATATTGATGAATTATTGATCCTTACGTGAAGAAGGCACTACTCAATAATTGTTACGATGAATTCTTTATTTAATATTTTATTTTATTGATTCAATAATTGTTGCGTTGATATTTTATATTATTGTTGTTTCAATAATTGTCATTGCACAGTATTTCCCATTATCAGATCAATAATTCATATTATTTGAATAATATTATTAGATAGCATTATTGGCAATGTCTAGAAAGTTCTGTCAAGGAGAGGTTTGGTCACCTAATTGCGCGTCAATAAGGAGAAATTCTTATTGGAAAGCCCCCTCTTTCTTGGGAACGGCCTGGTTGTCATAAATGTGATTCTGTAATATTATTTGTGAATAATTAATTATTGATTCATATGATAAGGAAATATTTATTTTATGTGGATATAAATGTTGGATATATTTATTGTGGTTAAAAATGAAGGAGTTAATGTTGAGGTGTTTTATCAGTATTTTTGTCGGAATGAAGGTATTAAAAATTAAACCAGTATTTTTGAGATATATTGTGTGAGTTATAATTTTTAATCCGACCGTTGGATCGTTGTAATTTTTGGATATGTTATACATATATAAGTTGAGTATATGTCCACAAATTTTGAACCGTTAAAATGAACGATGATTTGTTATGAATTTTAAGAGGTGACCGATTCGTAAATTTGGTTTATAAATGATTTTGGTGGAAAATTCTAGAATTGAGTGGGCCCCACTTGTGGTTGGTGAAGAAATGTGCTGAATTTATTTCAAATGTGGTGGGTGAGAATAGTAGCGAGTAAAGCCATCGAGTTGCGTGTCAAGTCTGTTAACATTTTCCTATAAATGAGAGGGCTAAGTTAAATTGAAAATCACACCGTAAACAAGTTTTCTCTTTCTCTCTAGATTATTGAGTGTATTTTGTGAGTATTTAGATACTTTGTGAGTTTCTATTCATCAGTGCAAGTTTCCTTCAACCTTATACCGATATTTCGATCAGAAGTACTGATATTTTGAGGTAAGGGATGTTATTTTCTTCATATATGATATTATTTCTTCAATATCATTATGCCGAAGTATTGATCTGAATTTTTATCAAATTTGGAACTTTTTGTGTCGGGGTTACTATTCACGATACTGACCTTTATTCACGAATCTGACAATATTCAATAGAAAATGAAATTTTCTTCTTTTTGTCCAAGATGTCTATTATGGTTACTATCTTTGATTGTATCCATGTTTTGATCTTTATTTTTGAATTCTGCTTCAAAATTGGTATTTATGAAGTATTATTGATCTTGGATAAACTGTTATACGAATCCCTACTATTTGTCCTTCCGCTTCAATTGGATTCGTTTTCTTTAAAATATTTTTCATCATCCTCAGTCCTAAATGATGATATTACTAAATATCTTCGGCCTGTAGTGCAAAGATAAATGATTAACTGATGAATATCTTTGGCCCGTAGTGCAAAGATGAACAGTTGTAGTTTGCTTTCTGTACCATGTATTTGGCGACCCAGAATGGGTGTTGTATACCTATTTTGGGGGCGTCACAGTTGGTATCAAAGCTTAGGGATATGGTCTCTGACAGAGATCGGAGAATAGAACTAGGAGGGGAGAGATGAGTAAATCCTTCGCTAGTGTGTCTTATCTAAGCTTATTTGTTGTTCAGTCATAATATAGGGATATTATGTGATATGTTAATTTGTTTAATTAACCCTTTTTTATGGCGATGTTAAGAATGGCCACGAGAACGTTAACAATGGAGTGTATGAGACGTGGAACAACCTTTAGTTACAAACCGGAGAACGCGTGCAACGAGGAAGGCAATATTCCTCTTGTAAACAACACTACCTGAGAGCAAACGATGAATGATGAAATGTTTAGGAGCTTTTTGCGATTCATGCAAAACCGCACGAGGAGACTCGTGCACAAAATACGGTGGAAATGATAGCAATGCGCGAGTTGTCACAATGCAAGCGATTCAAGGAGTTGGAACCACCGAATTTAAGGGAAAGCGGGATCCGATCATGGCGAAAATGTGGGTCAAGCAAATTACCAAGATATTCGATGTCTTGGGATGCGAGAGGAAACGAAGGTTCCATTCGCCACCTTTATGTTCTGCGGTGAATCACTCTTGGTGGGAGTCATGAAGCGTACCCGGTCGGCCACACTCAAAGATGTCTTGGGAAACGTTTCAAAAACTATTCAATGACAAGTACTTTCACGAAAGTATTCGTCGTATAAAGGAGGTGGAATTTATCGATTTGGAACAAAACAACATGGCGGTGTCCCGTCTGAGGCGAAGTTTGCAGAGTTATCGGTGCTTTGCACCTCATTTGGTGAAAATGAGGAACGAATAGCGAGGATGTTTACGAGAGGTCTAAAGCCCGAGATTCTGACAATATCTTATATCTCATAATTTTCTTTATATTCGGATGTTGTAAATAGGGCTCAATTATTAGAAGCGAGATGATGAGTATGTTCAACCGAGGACCACAACCGTGGTCATACTGCAGTGGCAAGATCATCGAGGCGATGATAACCAACGAGGAGGAAAAATCTGAACAAAGCGGTAACCACTCGAGTGGTCATCGTTAGCCATGATAATAGGAGAGGTGAGTCAAGTGGAAATTTCAGAAAGAGAGATTCAACAATGACGGAAAGACATCAACAAAGAAGACCAAAGACCAACAACAAATTCTAGGGAGGAGAACGACCGCCGTTAGATGTTACAAATGCGGAAAGAGGACATATCATTAAACTGTCCACAACAATCCAAGGTATGTTACAACTGTGGAAAAGAAGGCCACATAGCTCGGGATTGTTCTGTAGGAAAACCAAGTTCAACGGGGATGGTGACTCCAAGGGCTGTCCCGGATAAGTCAAAATCAGCGGTTCCTGGAAGAGCGTTTGTCGTGACTGGACAAAACGCGAGGAACCCGAACAAGGTGATTACGGGTAAGCTAATTTTGAACTCTTGCGAAGTTTATACCTTACTAGATACCGGTTCTACCAATTCTTTTATCTCTCCTGCTTGTGCTCAACGTTTAAACTTGACTCCGGAGAAATTGGACTTTGACTTATCTGTTGAAACTCTATTGGGTGAAACCTTCGTTACATTCTGTTTATAAATCTTACATGATCCAAGTTGGCACTATCACATTACATTGTTGATCTTATATCTTTAAAGATACTTGCTTTTGATGTGATTTTAGGAATTGATTGGTTAACCACTCATCATGCCAAAATTAATTGTTTTCGTGGGTTGTTAGCTTTCATATTCCTAACCAACTTTGTCATAATGAATTCAAACAACTAAACCACTAAAATTAGTCACTATCATATCAAGCCATAAAGCTATTCGTTTATTAAAAATGGATGTCAAGCTTTCTTAGCCCATGTTATGGATTTGAACAAAGACAAGTCGATTTGAATAATATTTACATTGTTAGAGAATTTTCGATGTATTTCTGAAGAACTTCCCTACCTACCCTAGAACGTGATGTTGAATTCTTTATTGACCTTGAGCCGGGTACAAAACCCATTTCTAAAACCCCATATCGAATGGCTCTATTGAACTTGAGGAGTTAAAAGTCCAACTACGAAATTGTTAGACATAGGTTTCATTCATCCTAGTACATCTCCTTGGGGTGCTCTGTTTTATTCGTAAAGAATAAAGAGACGAGTATATGCGACTTTGTATTGACTCTGAGAATTAAATCATGTCACCATCAAGAATAGGTATCCGCTACCTCGCATTGATGACCTGTTCGACCAGTTGCAAGGAGCACAATTCTTTTCAAAGATCGATCTTCATTCTGGATATCATCAGCTGAAGATTAAAATTGAGGATATTCCAAAGACTGCCTTCAGAACTCGGTACGTGCATTATGAATTCTTAGTCATGTCTTTTGAATTGACTAATGCTCCTGCTGCTTTCATGGATATGATGAACCGTGTATTCAAGGAATATTTGGATCAATTTGTTGTTGTCTTTATTGATGACATCCTCATCTATTCCAAAATCCGTGAATGTGACAACCCCAAAATAGGTCCATTCCATCCAACCCATTCTGAGTCGCCATATACATGGTACAGAAAGCAACTACAACTTTATTACAACAATTGTCGTGCAAAATACAACAACATATATGCTGTGAGTTTGGATACGAATATATACCAACTGTGACTCTCATCCCAACCTTGGATAACACGTCACAATGACACCTTACATAAAGGTATAGTCAAAAACTGTTTTAGAAATTAGAATCTTTGGGAAGTGCTCAAGGAAACCTTCGTATATGGGAAGCCATGCTTCTAGGTTATTATAGATATCATATGGCCACAGAATTATCCTTGGTTGACCCAATAGACCCCAAAGAAAAACGAGAAGATTACTATCATATTCTTCCCAATGGTGAGTCTTCTCTTGACTTATCATTATCTCCAATGTCTCTAATTGAGAATTATACTTCAAACAAACACCAAGGTTATATAGGTAGTGCTCGTAAATATACTCAGCAAGTGGATGAGCACAACCCTGTCTTATGATGACACGAGGTTGTATGTCATTAGACATCTTGTATGATAGTGGCAAAACACCCTTCCAACGTTGGGTTCACCTCACCCTATATGATTCACCAAATATAACTACTAAAAGATGTATACAATACACTTTTCTATACTATTTAGGGAGAACTCCACAGTCAGAGACCACCGCTTACTATTCCCTTGTTACCCCAACAATTCCAAATACACTTTTATTACACGAAAGGAATTGTGAAGCAAAAGTGGGTGAGCACAACTAGCCCAATAAAGAATATCATGACTAAAGATAATTAAATTATCAATAGCCTTCATCAATAATAAATCGAGATTTAGAACATATAGTAGATGATAAAAATTTCAACCATAGTTGCAGAGGAACGAGCAATCCATTAGAAGAGTCAAATAGACCATAAAGTCTATTATCTTCTCCATGTTAAAAATCCACCAACAATGTTTTATCCCTGTAACATCAATCAACAATTCCTTTCCACAATCATATGAATAACTCATAATCATAATTGTGATTCTAAATTCCTCTTCTCATCTAGGACGAAGATAATTTTCATCATTTGTCCTTTCCTGAAACATCAAAGATCATAGTTATACCAAATCATAGTTCCTGTTTATAATCATACTAACAATTTCATCTTTGCACTACGGGCCAAAGATATTCATCAACATACCATCTTTGCACTACAGGCCAAAGATATTCAACAACAGGTCATCTTTGCACTACAGGCCAAAGATATTCCTCAATAATTCATATTTGCACTACAGGCCAAATATATTCATCAACAGTTCATATTTGCACTATATGCCAAATATATTAATATCTCAAAAAATATATAATAATTTCAGAATTTATATAAACAATAATTATAACCATGTTGATCATTTCACCTTTGCACTTAAGCTAAAGATATTCAATTATAAATTCAATGGTCATGATCATACCAATCCAACAATTCAACTTTGATTATCGCCAAAGAGAACCCATAGTCATGATCATACCAAAAATCTACCCATCTTTACACTCAAGTCAGAGAGAAATATCATCATTAGGGTTATAAAAATGTTATAGTAAAATCAATATAATCAAAATATCTAGATTTAATCTCAAGAGTAATATTCATAAATCAACAATAATTTGGTTAGAAAAAGAAACCAATTTTATCATGAATAGTAACTCATGAATAGTAACCCATGAATAAGAACCGTGAATAAGAACTCTTCATGAATAGTAATTCGTGAATAGTAACTCATGAATAGTAACTCGACACAAAAAGATAGAAATTCCACAATAAAATCCATACCAATATTTCGGTATAATGATATTGAAATAACATTTCTTAAACTTATAAATAATTTATTTTAATTATTTACACTTTACTAAATAATGCATTTAATCATTCTAAAATGCCAAACTCATGAGATTTCATCACTAATAACCAAAACCCTCATCAAAAATCTGCATATAACTCATGTATGATTCTCAAGCCATAAAATCATATTTTCCAATTTTCTTACTTCACATAACATATTTAATTCTTTTACTCATAACTAGACCATTTTTATGAAAAATACCAAATCAGTTCCAAAAATATTTCTTTTCTGGGATTTAGCGAGAATATAGTCCCATATTGAACATATATTTTTTCTCGAATTTTTAAAATTCATTTACTATTTTTCATATGGCCAAAGCCACTAAATATTTAGACATTTATCACAAATTGTATTTTTATCTAAAAATTCCGAAATTCACAGAGTACACTGATATTATATAGATATACTCCCAATAAAAATTTCATCAATTTTGGAGTTAACCACAAGGAGTTATAAGGGTTTACTTTTAAAATAGTCTTTTTCCGTAAAATTCATAACTCTTAATCTATACATCCAAAAATCACCATTTTTGGACACAATCAATAAAACTCATCAAATTATCATTTTAAATTTTTTTAGAATTTTCTGAAGATCGGAAGAAGTATGAACTGAAAAATATAATAACCCTTAAAATCCCTTACCTCAAAAAGAAAGCGGATTTTTGACTTGAATATCTTGATATAACTTATTTGAATCGAACTTGCGTCAGATATAGCAACACTCAAGATATCTAAATACTAACAAAAATATGCTTGATAATATAGAGAGAAAAACTTATGTTTCGGTGTGATTTTCAATTCTAACTTAAGCATCTATTTATAGGAAAATCTTCAGAACGTCAAAGAAAAACTAAAATAATAAAATATATTATTCTATTTCTTCTTTTCTCGCATGCCCATATGTTTGATCACCACCAAATAGTCTTTGAACAAAGCTAGCATTTCACATGTGTTAAAACACAAGTGGGTCCTACCCATAAATTAATAAAAATTATTTTATTTTCTAAAACTTCAATAATTCATAGAAAATAGCCCGGTTATCAGAAAAATACGAATTTTATGTCCATTCGACTAAAATCGAATTCTCTACAACTTTGTAGCTTTCAGTTTTCCAAATTCCAAACCAAAATATCCAAAATCCACAAACGGATGATTTTAATACCTCCACAATCGGTTAAAATCTTGATAAAATACCTCAAGATTAATTCCTTCATTTTATCCACATAAAATAAATATATCCATCATTTATATTCACATAAAATAAATATTTCCTTATCATATAAATCAATAATTAATTATTCACAAATAATATTACGAATCACAATTATGACAACCAAAGTAGCTCCTGGAAAGAGGGCTTTCCAATAAGAATTTCTCCTTCTTGGCGCAATTAATTAGGTGACCAAACTTTTCCTTGATGTAACTTTCTAGACATTGCCAATAATGCTATCTAATAATATTATTCAAATAATATGAATTATTGATCCGATAATGGAGATCTTTGTGCAGGACAATTATTGAAATAACAATAATATAAAATATCAACGCAAAGATTATTGAATCAATAAAATAAAATATTGAGCGATAATTCTTACCGTAACAATTATTGAGTAGTGTCTTCTTACGTAAGAATCAATAATTCAAAAATCTTTAATACCGCTGGTAATATTCTTCGTGCGATACAACTTTATTATCGTTTTTTAACCACGGGGTATTCAACAAGATTTAACGGTAACAACTACGCTGCTATTTATAAAAACTCAAATTTATCATTTTCTTCATCCGATAGCTTATCCGTTATAGGGCCCACAAATGGTTCTTACCGTCGTCACGAATATTCCCAACGTAGAAAGAATATTCCACGACCAAATGAATATTCCCAGACAATAATGAATATTTTATAACCACTTGTATATTTTGAAAAATTCATATATCACCCTTAACTTTAACCTTTTATTAATTTAACCATTTACTTGAATGTAATTATAAGAAAAATTGAATACTTTTATTTCATAAAATTCGGGGTCTTACAGTGAAGATCATGAGCACCATTTGAAGCTGATACTTGAAAGGCTTCGTGAAAACAAACTTTATGCCAAGTCAAGAAATGCGAGTTCGCGGCAAGAAGTAGCATTCCTTGGGCACGTGGTGTCAAAACATGGAGTATCTGTCGACCCAACGAAGATTGAAGCGATCTGAAAGTTGAGCAACCAAATTCGATTGCCCCGAAGTCGTAGTTTTACTGGGCTTAATTGGTTATTATCGGAGATTCGTGGAAGGATTTTCTCAATTTCTACTCCGTTAATCGAGTTGACTTCGGAAAGATACAAAATTTGTATGGAAGCGAGGAATACGAGAAGAGTTTCCAAGAGCTCGAGAGAGACTCATTTCGGCACTGCTACGGCAATACCATCTGGTACGGATGGATTTGTTATATACAACGATGCTTCAGGCAAAGGGTTAGGATGAATTCTCATGCAACATGGGAAAGTCATAGCCTATGCCTCACGACAACTCAAAGAATATGAGAGGAATTATCCTACTCATGATCTAGAGTTGGCAGCAGTCGTATTCGCGTTGAAAATTTGGAGACACTACTTGTATGGGGAGAAAGTGGAGATTTATACGGACCATAAAAGCCTCAAATATTTCTTCACCCAAAAAGAACTCAACATGCAGCAACGACGTTGGCTTGAACTATTGAAAGATTATGATCACACTATTCAATATCATCCTAGAAAAGCGAACGTAGTAGCTGACGCATTGAGTAGAAGATCATATGCGAAAATGAGTGCGATATTGTTAATGCAAAGGCCCATTCTGTATGACTTGCAAAGGATGGAGGTAGAATTAAAGACTCCAGGGACCCACATGATGATGGCGAATACACGAGTAGAACCGACTTTAATCGATAAAGTTAAAGCTGCTCAAGCTACGGACCTGGAGCTGATAAGTATGAAGAAGAAAGTGCAAGAAGGAGCTATTCCAGAAACGAGAATCGATGAAGAAGGAATACTTAGATTCAACTCCAGACTTTGTGTTCCTAATAATTCTGACTTGAAGCATAGAATCATGATGGAGGCACACAACACCCCGTTTGCAATCCATCCTGGGAGTACCAAAATGTATCATGATATTCGACATACATTTTGGTGGAACAATATGAAGAGAGAGATCGCGGAGTTTATCTCGAGGTGTTTAACTTGTCAACGTGTAAAGGCGGAGCATCAAGTGCCAAAGGATCCATTACAACCACTTGAGATTCCGAAATGGAAGTGGGAACACATTACTAAGGATTTTGTTATAGGTCTTCCCAAAGTTTCTCAAGGCATAGATGCGATTTGGGTTATTATTGATAGATTAACCAAGTCTGCCCATTTCTTACCGATACGTGAGACTTATTCCCTTGAACGTCTTGCTCGCATGTACGTGAATGAGATTGTGAGATTGCATGGCATGCCAGTATCCATAGTTTCGGATCGTGACCCAAGATTCACTTCACAATTTTGGGTTAGCTTGCAGAAAGCTATGGGTACGGATTTACGATTCAGTTCGGTATACCATTCTCAAACGGACGGACAATCAGAGAGGACTATTCAAACTCTTGAAGATCTATTAAGACTTTGTGTCCTAGATTTTAAAGGAAGTTGGGATAAGTACTTTCCACTGGTGGAATTCTCCTACAACAACAGTTATCAAGCAAGTATAGGCATGGCTCCATTTAAGGCGTTGTATGGACGAAAGTGTGTCGTTTCTACAGTATCTTTGGGGCCGAGGTGGGAGAAGCAACGTTTTTGGGACCAGAATTAGTACGCATGACTATAGAAAAGATCCAAATGATTCGACAACGTATACAAATGGCACAAGATCGACAAAAGAGTTATGCGGATCTTCATCGAAAAGACGTGGAATTTAATATTGGGGATCATGTATTGTTACGTGTTGCACCATGGAAGGGAGTTACAAGATTTAGGAAGAGAGGAAAGCTCAATCCACGATTTGTTGGTCCATTTGAGATTCTTGACCGAATAGGAAATGTGGCCTATAGACTCGCATTACCTCCAAGTATGTCTCGTATTCATAATATTTTTCACATATCCATGCTTCGTAAATATGTGAAAGACCCGAACCATATTATTGCGTTAGAACCAGACGAGATAACCGAAGATTTAACGTACGAAGAAGTACCTGTTAAGATCTTGGATAGGAAAGAGCATATCCTACGCACCAAGGTTATACCATAAGTTAAGGTTTTATGGAGAAACCATGCTATTGAAGAAATGACCTGGGAGTTAGAATCAGAAATGAAAGTGAGGTATCCTCACCTTTTCGAAACACCAGGTACGTATGTCAATTTCGAGGACGAAATTTCATAAGGAGGGGAGGTTGTAAGACCCCAACTTATTATAAATAAAATCGAATTTTCTCTAATTATATTTGTGAATAATAAGGTATTAATTTGATATAATTCTCTCGTTATGGGTGAAATGTGCAAATTTTGCAAAATATGCAAGTGATTATAAAATAATCATTGTTGTCGGGGAATATTCGTTTGGTCGTGGAATATTCTTGTTGTCGGGGAATATTCGTATGATTGGCATGACCATTTTGTGGCCCCATAATGTAATAAATTTCGGATGAAGAAAACGATAAGTTTGAGTTTTTATAAATAACTTGGCGTAGTTATTCACAGATTAACACCGCTGAATACCCGTGGTTAAAATACGATAATACTGCGTGGATGCATGTGATTGATGAATTATTGATCCTTACGTGAAGGCACTACTCAATAATTGTTACGATGAGTTACTTGCTTAATATTTTATTTTATTGATTCAATAATTGTTGCGTTGATATTTTATATTATTGTTGTTTCAATAATTGTCATCAGACAAGATTTCCCATTATCGATCAATAATTCATATTATTTGAATAATATTATTAGATAGCATTATTGGCAATGTCTAGAAAGTTCCATCAAGGAGAGGTTTGGTCACCTAATTGCATGGCGTCGATAAGGAGAAATTCTTATTGGAAAGCCCCTTTTCTTGGGAACTATTCAGTTTGTCATAAATGTGATTCTGTAATATTATTTGTGAATAATTAATTATTGATTCATATGATAAGGAAATATTTATTTTATGTGGATATAAATGTTGGATATATTTATTGTGGTTAAAAATGAAGGAGTTAATGTTGAGGTGTTTTATCGAGATTTTTGTTTGAATGAAGGTATTAAAAATTAAACCATTATTTTTGAGATATATTGTGTGAGTTATAATTTTTAATCCGACCGTTGGATCGTTGTAATTTTTGGATATGTTATACATATATAAGTTGAGTATATGTCCACAAATTTTGAACCGTTAAAAATGAACGTATGATTTGTTATGAATTTTAAGAGGTGACTGATTCAGAAATTTGGTTTATAAATGATTTTGGTGGAAAATTCTAGAATTGAGTGGGCCCCACTTGTGGTTGGTGAAGAAATGTGCTGAATTTATTTCAAATGTGGTGGGTGAGAATAGTAGCAGGTAAAGCCATCAGGTTGCAGGTCAAGTCTGTTAACATTTTCCTATAAATAGAGGGCTAAGTTAGAATTGAAAATCACACCAGAAACAAGTTTTCTCTCTTTCTCTCTCTAGATTATTGAGTGTATTTTGTGAGTATTTAGATACTTTGTGAGTTTCTATTCATCAGTGCAAGTTTCCTTCAGCCTTATACCGATATTTCGATCAGAACTACTGATATTTTGAGGTAAGGGATGTTATTTTCTTCATATATGATATTATTTCTTCAATATCATTATGCCAAAGTATTGATCTGAATTTTTATCAAATTTGGAACTTTTTTGTGTCGGGGTTACTATTCACGATATCTGGACCTTTATTCACGAATCTGGCAATATTCAATTTAAAAATGAAATTTTCTTCTTTTGTCCAAGATGTCTATTATGGTTACTATCTTTGATTGTATCCATGTTTTGATCTTTATTTTGAATTCTCGCTCAAAATTGGTATTTATGAAGTATTATTGATCTTGGATAAACTGTTATACGAATCCCTACTATTTGTCCTTCCGTTTCACTGGATTCGTTTTCTTTAAAATATTTTTCATCATCCTCAGTCCTAAATGATGATATTACTAAATATCTTCGACCAGTAGTGCAAAGATAAATGATTAATCGATGAATATCTTTGGCCCGTAGTGCAAAGATGAACAGATTGTAGTTTGCTTTCATACCATGTATTTGGCGACCCGAAATGGGTGTTGTATACCTATTTTGGGGCGTCACGCTTGGTATCAAAGCTTAGGGATATGGTCTCTCCGATGAGATCGGAGAATAGAACTAGAGGGGAGAGATGAGTAAATCCTTCGCTGTGTGTGTCTTATCTAAGCTTATTTGTTGTTCACCATAATATAGGGGATATTATGTGATATGTTAATTTGTTTAATTAACCCTTTTTTATGGCGATATTTAAGAATGGTCATTGAGAACGTTAACAATGGAGTGTATAGAGATCGCTGTGGAACAACCTTTAGTTACAAAACCAGGGAGAACGTGCAGCAGGGAAGGCAATATTCCTCTTGTAAACAACACTACTGAAAGCAAACGATGAATGATGAAATGTTTAGGAGCTTTTTGCGGTTCATACAAACCGCATTTAGGGAGACTTCGTGCACAAAATACGGGTGGAAATGATAAAGAATGCGCGAGTTGTCACAACAAGCGATTCAAGGAGTTGGAACCACCAGAATTTAAGGAAAGCCGGATCCGATCATGGCGAAAATGTGGGTCAAGCAAATTACCAAGATATTCGATGTCTTGGGATGCACGGAGGAACAGAAGGTTCCATTCGCCACCTTTATGTTCTGCGGTGAGGCGACTCTTCGGTGGGAGTCGTGAAGCGTGCACTCAAATACCACACTCAAAGATGTCTTGGGAAGCGCTTTCAAAACTATTCAATGACAAGTACTTTCCGAAAGTATTCGTCATATAAAGGAGGTGGAATTTATCAGACTGGAACAAAACAACATGACGGTGTCCCAGTACGAGGCGAAGTTTGCAGAGTTATCCAGGTTTGCACCTCATTTGGTCGAAAATGAGGAACGAATGACGAGGATGTTTCTGAGAGGTCTAAAGCCCGAGATTCGGCAATATCTTATATCTCATAAATTTTCTTTATATTCAGATGTTGTAAATAGGGCTCAATTATTAGAGCGAGATGATGAGTATGTTCAACCGAGGGACCACAACTGTGGTCATCTGGGTGATGTGGCGATCATCGTGAGCGATGATAACCAACGAGGAGGAAAAATACGAAACAAAGGCGGTAACCACTCGAGTGGTCATCGTTAGCCATGATAATAGGAGAGGTGAGTCAGTGGAAATTTCGAAAAGAGGAGATTCAACAATGACGGAAAGACATCAACAAAGACAGACCAAAGACCAACAACAAATTCTAGGGGAGGAGAACGACCGCCGCTTAGATGTTACAAATGCGGGAAAGAGGGACATATCATTAAATCCGTCCACAACAATCCAAGGTATGTTACAACTGTGGAAAAGAAGGCCACATAGCTCGGGATTGTTCGTAGGAAAACCAAGTTCAACGGGATGGTGACTCAAAATTTCGTCCGGATAAGTCAAAATCACGCCAGTTCTGGAAGAAGCGTTTGTCGTGGATGGACAAAACGCGAGGAACCCGAATAAAGTGATTACGGGTAAGCTAATTTTGAACTCTTGCAAGTTTATACCTTACTTGATATCTGGGATTCTACCAATTCTTTTATCTCTCCCGCTTGTGCTCAACGTTTAAACTTGACTCGGGAGAAATTGGACTTTGACTTATCATTTGAAACTACATTGGGTGAAACCTTCGTTACATTTACAGCTTTATAAGTTGAGTATATGTCCACAAATTTTGAACCGTTAAAATGAACGTATGATTTGTTATGAATTTTAAGAGGTGGTGATTCGAAATTTGGTTTATAAATGATTTTGGTGGAAAATTCTAGAATTGAGTGGGCCCCACTTGTGGTTGGTGAAGAAAATGTGCTGAATTTATTTCAAATGTGGTGGGTGAGAATAGTAGCGAGTAAAGCCATCGGGGTTGCAGTCAAGTCTCATTAACATTTTCCTATAAATAGAGGGCTAAGTTAGAATTGAAAATCACACCGTAAACAAGTTTTCTTTTCTCTCTAGATTATTGAGTGTATTTTGTGAGTATTTAGATACTTTGTGAGTTTCTATTCATCGATGCAAGTTTCCTTCACCTTTCTTTATATACGATATTTCGATCGAACTATTGATCTCGAATTTTATCAAATTTGGAACTTTTTTGTGTCGGGGTTACTATTCACGTGTCACTGACTTATTCACGAATACTGACAATATTCAATAGAAAATGAAATTTTCTTCTTTTTATCCAAGATGTCTATTATGGTTACTATCTTTGATTGTATCCATGTTTTGATCTTTATTTTTGAATTACGCTTCAAAATTGGTATTTATGAAGTATTATTAATCTTGGATAAACCGTTATACCTAATCCCTACTATTTGTCCTTCCGCTTTCACTTTGGATTCGCTTTTCTTTAAAATATTTTTCATCATCCTCGGTCCCTAAATGATGATATTACTAAATATCTTCTACTTTTGTAGTGCAAAGATAAATGATTAATCGATGAATATCTTTGGCCCAGTAGTCTGAAAGATGAACAGGTTGTTGAGATGAACATGACTTAATCGGTGATATAAATGAATATCTTTGGCAGTAGTGCAAAGATGAATATTTGATTAAAGATGTATATTGATTGTTGTTACATGGATAAAATATTGATGATGGACTTTTAAATCTTAGAAGATAGTAGAACTCATTCTCTCTTGACTCTTTCTAATGGATTCTTATTTTCATTTGCAGCTTGTTGATCTAAAACTTGTTGGCTATTATATTTTATCGATTTTTTTTCTTGTTGAAGACTAACGATAATTTGTTGTATATTATCTTAGTCATAATATTCTTTATTGGGCTAGTTGAGCTCACCTTTTTCCTTTTTGTTCCATTTTTCTTAGGGAGGTGAGAACATAGCAGAACTAATGTCGAGAATGCGGAGTGATGGTTCTAGAAAGATGTTTTAGCAGCCCTCACTATTTCGTAAAATAGTGTTTGAATAATTGTAACGAGGACTTATTTGAGTGTGGATATTGTCTGAAGACAATATTTGTAATTAAACTCACAAAGATGTGTTGTCATATTTTGCATGACAATCAGTATTATTGAAGTTGTAGTTTGCTTTCTACATACCATATATTTGGCGACTTCGAGAATGGGTGTTGTATACCTATTTTGGGGCGCGCCACACACGTGGTATCAAGTCATGGAATATCTGTTGACCCTAAGAAAGATTGAAGCTATTCAAAGTCGGGAGCAACCTAAATCGATGATCAAGTGTACGTAGCTTTCTCTGCTTAGCTAGTTATTATCGGAGATTCGTAGAAGGTTTTCTTGAATCGCTTCTCCACTAACTCAAATTGACTCAAAAAGATACAAAGTTCGGTTGGAGCGAGGAATGTGAGAAGAGTTTTCAAGAACTCAAGAGGAGACTCATTTCAGCACCTGTTCTGACAATACCATCTGGTTCGGAGGGATTTGTCATCTATAGTGATGCTTCGGGCAAAGGGTTAGGATGTGTTCTCATGCAACATGGGAAAGTCATAGCCTATGCCTCACGACAACTAAAATAATATGAGAGGAATTATCCTACTCATGATCTAGAGTTGGCAGCTGTTGTCTTCGCACTAAAGATTTGGAGGCATTACTTGTATGGGGAGAAAGTGGAGATCTTTACGGATCATAAAAGCCTCAAATATTTTTCCACTCAAAAGGAACTCAACATGCGACAACGACGTTGGCTTGAACTGTTGAAAGATTATGATCATGCCATCCAATACCATCCTGGAAAAACGAACGTGGTAGCTGACGTATTGAGTAGAAGATCATATGCAAGTGCGAATGAGATATTGTCAACGCAAAGGCCCATTTTGTGTGACTTGCAAAGGATGGAGATAGAGTTAAAGGCTCTAGGGACCAATGTGATGATGGCGAATATACGAGTAGAACCGACTTTAATTGATAAAGTTAAAGTCGCCAAGCTTCTGCACTCTAGAAATGATGCGTATGAGGAAGAAAGTGCAAGAAAGTGCTATCTACGGAAGCAAGAATCGATGAAGAAGGAATACTTGAGTCCACTCCAGACTTTGTGTTCCTAACGACCTCGATTTAAAAGTATAAAATCATGATGGAGGCGATAACACACCATTTGCAATCCATCTCAGGAGTACCAAAATGTATCATGATATTAAATCATACATTTTGGTGGAGCAATATGAAGAGAGAGATAGCGTTGTTTATCTCAAGGTGTCTAACGTGTCAACGAGTGGCGGAGCATTAAGTACCAAAAGGTCCATTGCAACCACTTGAAATTCTAGAATGGAAGTGGGAGCACATTACCATGGATTTCGTTCTACTCGGCCTTCCCAAAGTTTCTCAAGGCATAGATGCGATTTGGGTCATTGTTGATAGATTGACCAAGTCTGCTCATTTCTTACCGATACAAGAAACTTATACACTTGAACGTCTTGCTCGTATGTACATAAACGAGGTTGTAAGATTTCATGGTATCCATAGTTTTTGATCGAGACCCAAGATTCACTTCAAGATTTTGGGTTAGTTTGCAAAAAGCTATGGGCACGGATTCTGATTTAGCTTCAAAGATATCATCCTCGAGGACGGACGGCAAATAAGAGGGCGATTCAAACTCTTGAAGATCTATTAAGACTCTGTGTCCTTGACTTCAAGGAAGTTGGGACAAGTTCTTACCATTGGTGGAGTTTTCCGCAACAACAGCTTATCGCAAGTATCGGCATGGCTCCATTCGAAGCGTTGTATGGAAGAAAGTGTCGTTCTCTAGTATGTTAGGATGAGGTGGGTGAAGCAACGTTGTTGGGACCGGAGTTGGTACGTATGACTACGAAAAAGATTCAAACGATCCGACAAAGTATAAAAACCTCACAAGATCGACAAAAGAGTTATGTTGATCTTCATCGAAAAGACGTGGAATTCGATATAGGAGATCATGTGTTGTTACGTGTTTGCTCCATGGAAAGGAGTTACGAGATTTGGAAAGAGAGGAGAAAGCTCAATCCTCGATTCATCTACCCATTTTAATCCTTGATCGAGTAGGAACCGTGGCCTATAGACTTCGCTTTTACCACCAAGTATGTCTCGTGTGTTCATAACGCTTTTCACATATCCATGTTACGTAAATATGTGGAAGACCCGAACCACATTATTGAGTTAGAACCGGACGAAATAGCGGAAGATTTGACGTATGAAGAGGTTCATGTTCAAATCTTGGATAAGAAGGAACATATTCTACGCCTCCAAGGTTATACCTCAAGTCAAAGTTTTGTGGAGAAACCACGATGTTGAGGAAATGACTTGGGAGTTAGAATCAAATGAAATCAAGGTATCCTTACCTCTTCAATATACCAGTATGCACCTAATTTCGAGGGCTAAATTTCATAAGAATGGGAGATTGTAAAACCCCAACTTTTTGAATAAAGATGAATTTTTATAAATATTATTTTTGAATATTATAGAGTGAAATTGATATAATGTTATAGTTGTGGGTAATATTTATAAATTTTGCAAAAGTACGTAAGTTGTTATATAATATTCGATTGGTGGAGAATATTCGCTTTTAACAGGAATATTCGTATAACGACACACAATCATTGGTGGACCTCAAGAATCGGAATTATTATTTGGATTGAAAAACGACAAAAATACTTTATGAAAATAACGGCGAAAAGTTTTACTGTTAATCATTGAAACACCCGTTGTTAAAAGTACGAATACGTACGTGTGGTTGCATAGTAGCATACGGTATTAATTATTGATACTTACATGATAAGTCACTCATTTTGTTGGTATTATTAATGTAATAATACGAAAATCTTTTATATAAAATGTAATACTTTTATAAAGTTATTCTATAAATAGAATATATTATATTCTATTATGCATAGTATTTTGCATAGTAAATTTTTTTTATATAAAATGTAATACTTTTATAAAGTTATCCTGCTTTATTAGATAATAATTATAATATATTATATTTTATTATGCATAGTATTTGCATAACAAGACTTGCATAGTGTTTGCATAATAAAATCTTTTATAAAGTTATTCGTTTTATTAGATTATAAATAGAATATATTATATTTTATTTAAAAGATTTTGCTTTAAATATGGACCATCAGATTAAAGTAAATCAATCTGGACCGTTCATGAGTTAGTTACTATGCAGTCCATTTTTTTATAAATAGAAGCTCATTCCTTCATTATTTTCTTACAAATTCACTGAAACTCTAGAGAGATAAACTATAGAGAGAAAGAAGAAAGTATTCTGCTACTTCACTACTTATATATTAATTACTCTTCTTCTTAAGGTAGGGAATATTATTTGTTGTACTCGTAAGGGGTGTTATTCTTTTGTATTCATGAAGAGAACTTATGTTATTTCATTCTTTATTATTCTGTGGAAATAACTCAGATAATGCTATTTACCCTATACTTGGTGACATTCTTATATTATTCCGCCTTTACTATTCTCATTGAATATCTTGTTCATGCGTTTTATCTTTAATTCGATTCCGCCTTTTATTATTCTCATTGGAATATCATGTCAAATGCGTTTTATACCGGACTGGTTCCGCTCTTTATTATTATTCTCATTGAATATATCACATGCATGCTTTTTACGCCGCACTGATTCCGCCTTATTAGTATTCTCATTGGAATAACTTTGTACATCAAGCAATCGTATGCACGGTGATTTCATTGTTATTCTATTCTTTATTATTCATTGGAACATCCCGCTCGGTCGCGAAATTTCACCGACTGGTTCCGTTATTTAGTATTCTCGCTGAATAACCCGCTCATATCTGAAGCACCGCATTTATGGTGATTTCTTTTGTTATTCCATTCTTTATTATACTCGATTAGTTAAAGTTTTGACTTCTATACTCCATGAAATTAGTGGAATATCCTTGATAATTAAGCTTCATCCAATATCTTTTCATAGAAATATTCTTCCGAGTATTCTTGAATTTTACTCTACAAAGCAAAGATCATGTTGACAATTTGGACGTTATTGGTTCTTGGACAAATTAATTCTTGAACTTGTTTTATTGAATTCTTATATCATTGTCATCATCCTCATATTTATATTTTTTTGAAAGTCATCCATGACTCAGTATTGCATAGATGGACTTGGTATGATTATGACCGTGGATTATTCGGTTGTAATCATGGCCGTAATGTTACAAATGATGTGGTAAAAGTCCTCATTGGCCGTAGTGCATTGATGGACGGATTGTTGGCATGATCACGACCATTAATGAATACACAAATATTCTTAAGACGTAGTGCATGGATAATTAATGGTCGTGATACTAAAGAATATCCTCGGCCGAAGTGCGGGGGTGATTCGATGATGTGGATTATTTATTAAGTTTTGAGTCTCAAATAAAAAGTGATGAAAACCTTTTAAATCATAAAAGATAGTAGATTTTATTCTCTACTGACTCTTTTAATGGATTGTTTGTTCCGCTTGCGCTTAAACTTGATGTTTGTTATATTGTATCGCTTTAACATCATTTTAAGGCTAATGATAATTTATTCGCATTATCTTAGTCATAATATTTCTTCTTGGGCTAGTTGAGATCACCTTTTCTTTCACCGTTCTCTTCGTGAAACGAGAATATAAATTTGGAACGAGTCGTGAACTGGAGTGATGGTCCTAGATGGTGCATTAGTAGTCCTCACTATTCTCGTGAAATAGTGTGATAATAATTGTAATGAGGACTCCTTTTGAGTTTGTATACTCTAAGAGGCAATATTTGTATTCAAACTCATGATTTATGTTTTATCGATTGTATACCGACAATTGTATTATTAAGTTGTATTTGAATTACGTATCATGTATCCGGATTTACTCAAGATGGGTGACGATACGTAATTTTGAAAGCCACAAAGGGACAAAAACACTTCTAAAACGACTTATATTTAGGGATGAAGTGAGTAATATATTATAAGTAACTAGTGGACGAGGAAAATGCCTTCAAAGCTTTATAATATATTAGGGAAAATGATATATTATGTGGACAAATATTTGATCAAATTAAATTATGACTACACCAACCAATATAGTTAATTAACTGTTAGTCATGTTATATTAAGCAGTACTAAATTTATTGATTAATTATTTTTATTTATTTAAATTGTATAAACTTTCAACCCATATTAAGTAATATTTTTTAATTATATTTTATTTTAAATCCAAATTAAAAGTTGTTGAAGTGTGGTGAATTGGAAACATTTAATTTGTTGAAGTGTGGTGAATTGGAAACCGAACGAAGTAAGAGGAGTGGCTCTTCATGATGACCTTGGGGAAGCGTGTCAATTTCCTAACGGGATCTTGCGTCAAATCAATGACTAGCAGTTCGGAAGGATACTCGCGCACTAAATGTTAGTTTGAGGAAATATCTTAGAATAACTCCAGCAGTAATTTTGGGGGCGTCACTGCCTAAATTTGTTGAGGTTTATACTTGAGGAACCACCCACATGAGTGAGAAGTTACTAATTCATGAGTCCTGTGAAATACTAAAACACTCGTACAAATATGAAAACCGTCTCGTCCTCTAGAAGCTACAATTTTGTGATTTAAATAGATAAATCGCAATTACTAGTGACCTTTTCACTGAAAATACAGTAGTATATAACAAGTTACTAACTATAAATGTACAAGCCAAAGCACAATCATAAGATTCATAACCGAGTATTGATAGAAAAAATTATGTTCCACATAATTAGTCCAGTTGTTTTGTCCAATCAAAAGGTACCCAATCTTGAATGAAACTTCCAACAGCTTGCTTCTGTGAATCCACTGATTCATGCTTCCGCATGCATGTCTTCTGCCGTAACTTCAGCATCCCCTCAAGACATTGATGCCCAAAGTTGCTTTTGAATTGTGTTTCATCATCAATAACATGAACAAAACCCTTGCTCAAGCCGAATTCAACGTGAAAATAGGGAAGTCTTTGGGGATCGAGCCACGCAAGCCTTTTACACTTGTATCTATTAGCTTCTTTGAATTGTGCTGACTCCATTCATCTTCAGCTTCATCAATTGCCTGAAAATTAAGTGGTTTTGAAACTTGTACAGAACAAAATAGTCAAATATATACACAAAGAGACTTGTAGAACACCAAGGCAGTGAGTGCAATTTCATCAATTTATGACTAGTTTCTAGCCAATTTACAGTTTTCAACAAGATTCATGTTACTGGGTCCCTATTCCTAATAATATCCCGCCAACATCCAGAATACATTGCAAAGTGATAAATAATGTAGTGATGCGAATGAAGAATACCATTAAATTCCTGATAGGGATACACAAAATATCACAAGGAGAAGAAAAAAATAACACGACCAAGCGTAGATAAGACTAGAAACTAGTTTATTACTCTACTTGTAGAAGTTTACAAACAATTAAGTTCTGAATCACATTGAGAACTGTTTAGAAGAATTAGCTTCCTAAAGCACTGTAATTCCACTAAACTCACCAACTGTTCAGCACATAAAGTTGTTTCACTTATTGCCAGTTTCACAACCATGTGGAAAAGAATTATTTTCATTTGAGTTCGCAAAGTGATGTATGTTTGGAATACGGGTCAATAGAGGTTCATAAAGTAACAACGTACTGTATTCATATATTTCCATCATCAAAAGATTAATTTAAATCAAAAATCAACCAAGTAATTAAATTCCATCTAGTCTAATGAAAGGAGTACCGCCATAGCGGTGAACTCCACTCCATCAACTAATCTCTCATACAAATTGCAATTCAGCATACAACGGTAAAAGATGGATCGATCAAGCGATGTCATAAAGCTATGACGACATGTTGAGCTATCGAATCAGAAACTCAAAACCAAATATTTGAGTTTCCGTCACTGTATATAGAGGGGAGAATATAATTGGCCATGCAACCTTAATACTGTTATTTAAGGATTTGGGTGTTGATGTGTTTCTCTCTGGCAGTTATGCTTCTCAACTAAAAATCAACAGCGGCTGCAGAGATGGCGAATTCTAAAGTATAGTCTCTATAAATTATAGATAACCAAAAACAAAAAAAACTAAATTAAAGTGTACAAGAACCTTATAGCATCCATGGATTCAGAACTACTTGGTAGTAAAGTGTAACAAACATTAGTAAATCACTTATAATGAGTTAAACTGTTCACGCAATTTCATCTCTTTTATCCATCTCTTTTAGACTCTACTTAAAGGATTTTGCTTCAGTTTTCCATCAGAAGGCCATGGTTCAAGAATCAAATATTAGATCAATAAATAAATAAAGGAGATTTAATACGAATCACACCTTTTTAAAGTAGAGAGGTGCCTGTTTTGAAATATCTTGAGGCAAAGGAATGCACTCAACCAAACAGTGCTGCCGTTGTTGTGCCAAACCCATCACTGTTTCAATAAACACAACATCCTTCTCTTGCTTGGCAAACATCATAATTAGGCATTTCTTAAAGTTGCGGATTTCATCCCACACATTATTGTCAACATTTCTTGTGGATGCTTCATGCTGCTCAAACATATAAGATATATAGAACTTAGTTAGCGACAACAAGAAGAACAAATACTCCATTAATATTTATACTAATAAAAGTAATATGAAGAATAAAATTAGTAATATAGGATGAGGATGACGATGACGATGATAATATAAAAATCTAAGGTCAACAATAGGCAAAATGTATGCATTATATCATTAGTAATACTCAGCAGCAATTAGAATCAATCTTTCATGCAACAGAAATCACTCTTCAAGGTAAATTAAAATTACAGAGATGAATATACAATAAGGAAAAAAACTATGTCCACCTCACCTGCATAGGTAATATGCAGCAATGACCTGGCACAACTGGCTGCCACTGTGGTAACATTAGATAAGTGAAGTTGGCAATTGCAATAATAAGATGTTGCCTTGTGGGATTCTCAAAACAAAATTGGCAGCGCTCTTGTTGAGTTAAGATGCGCTTTAGATGCATGTCAGCATCTTCTTCTTTCTTCTTTTGCCGAACAGTGATGTCATGCATATATCTACAAAAATAAATAACAAAAAAATAGATAAAATTTACAACGAGACCCAGTTGTGAAGGTAGATTTACTTAGACAAGAAGCTGGATTTCAAAAGGGGGAGGGTATACGTTTTGAAATATATTTTTGTAAGAACATATCATCAAATAAGAACTAAAATAGAAATCGTAGCATTTTCTAGACTTGCAAAAGGAAAATTTTAAGCTGGCAGGTTCAAAAAGTATGATCTCCAAACAATATAGTTTACTTTTGGTACGCATAAGTACAATCTAAGCCTGCAACTTATCTCTAGTTGAGGTCATCTGGTCATGCAAGAAATTAACAAATGGCAGATGCAAAAATACCTGTGTGTGTGTGTCCATCCTCTTGTGGTCTACTTGCAACTTCCTGAGCACTGGTCTGTGCTTTGATTTTCTCTGTTTCTTTCTGTAACAACATATAGAAAGAAAGATCAACAATAATGAATAAGCAGATTGGTTGCGCATGTGCACATGGGGTTCAAAACAAGGGTAGAGATGTATAAGCAGATTAGTTGCGCACCAGAAGATTATCGGCCTCTTCATGCTTTTCTTTCATACGAAGCTGCATTACTTTAGCAGCTATTTGATTTGCACTCATTGCAGGTTTAACAACTGCATCAACGAGACAAGGAAGGAATAAACCCACATCAAAATTCTGGTCACCTAGAGGTAAACCCACATCAAAATTGGAATAAAAAACTTACTGAATAAATGCAGATGAGGTTGATTTAGAACACAAATTCGATCATTGAGAAACCATGGAATGAAAATCGCAGCAGATTTTTTGCTCCAATTCGATTACACTAGTGAACAGACCCTGCCCCAATTAGACTGAAATCGAGGGAAATCATATCTTTAATTTATGTCTCCCTATATATTTAACTTTTCAACACGAGCCAAAACTAAACATTTTGAAACAGTCAACTTTTCCCAAAAAGGGAAGCCCAAATATTTCTTAAACATGTTCATATGTTTACCAACTCCACACTCGGGTATAATCTTTATCCTTGATATTATTCTATTTCAATCACAAATTTCAGTCTTAAAAATTAAACATTAAGAAGAGTATTGCGTCACCTTTTTAACATGAATAAAAGAAGACAAAAAGAGGAACTCTTTTTTTTCAGACTGAATTAGTTCACATACCTACCGAGCATTAATCTTGCTGTTACGGTAGATTTATTCTAAATTAAATTTAGTTTTGTGGAAAACACCATTAGACCCATAAACTTTAATTGATTACTAAAACAAGTCAGCCAACTACTTGTTACGGCTGTTATATAACCTTTAGCATTTTCCCAAGGGAAGGAGGTTTAGAGGTTGAAGAATAGGGGGCACTAGTACAGAAGTATAGAAATTTACATTCCACCATTAAATTCAATACTAACAAAAGATAAGAAAATATATAACTATTACAATGTATCGTGACTAATTTCTGGGCATCAAGTATCGTGACTAATTTCTGGTAACAGAATATTTATAAAGCCCGAATTCCTAATTTAATAACAGTTTGCAATTTAATCAGTTTATACAATGGCTTCATTCACTTTTTACGTGCAAAATTAGTCAAAATCAAAAACGGAAACAAGTAAGCATCCAAGTGAGAAAATTTGAAAACAGAGAAAATAACAGAAATATTAGCAGTACAAAAACAGGTAAATTAGGTAGAAGAACATAGGAACAGTTAAGGTGTAAAATTAAACTGCAAAAGTATCAAATCGCAAGCTCTCTCTTCTGAAGACTAGAGGGCTCGATTACTCTGAAGAACTCGTTCCCTCCGATATCTAGGGCTTGGCTTCGGCGGCGACGGGGTTCCGCTTCTAGGGCTTCGGGAGGAGTCGATTTCAGTCGTGAGAATGATAAAACACGGAACATTTAAATAGGAATGTTGTTCAAGGATAATGCTTTTGAACAGGACCGTATATACATTTATGGGTCCTTAACACTAATATACAACAATTAGAAAGTATTTATAAAAATAAAACACACACAATATAATTACAAAAATAAAATAACTCAATATATTACAATTCCTAAAATCACGTATCATTAACTCCCACACGTCAGTTATTTTCCTTTCATATTTGTAACCAACCTCACCTAAATTCAAACAATTGAGAAAATCAATCGGAGAAGACAAAATCAATCGGAGAAGACAGATCAACGCCAAATCAATCGGAGAAGACAAGATCTTCTGTCGCGACACAACTCTGATATCGAAGAAGACGAAGCCTCCCGTCAGCGACTAAACTCAGAATCGGAGAAGACGAAGCCTCCTGTCGCGACGCATCTCTAAGATCGAAAATAGCATACAAAATCAACAACGCCTTCAAGTTCAGTAACCAAATACTGCAGTGATTGTTGAATACAAGATCAACATCACCTTCGATACAAAATAATCGAGGTATGTGAGTTTAAAATTTAGAATCATATAGTTACCTATAGCTTCTACTTAATTACTATATTGGTTACCTTTCTTAAGTTTTTTGCACTTAAAATGGTCACACAAAGAAGAATAATGAATGTTTTGATTGCAAAATGTATTTGAAAAATGTTGTATATTATGGTTACTAAGGTTATAAAAATTGGTTACCGTCTAATGTCAGTTTCTTTATCGATTATTCTGCTTCGTTATCAGATAACATTAAACCGCCTATTGTCATCTTTAGTTACTATCTAATGTTGTCTTGGTTCTATCGCACAATATTACTAATTAATGTTGAATTGGTTATCGATTAATGTCGATTTGGTTACTATGTAACATTATTTTGGTTACCGACTAATGTTTACTTGCTTACTATATAAAAAATATAATGGTTAATTGTTAATGCCGATTTGGTTATTCGTAAAAATTATAGTCTTTGACTTGGTTACTCAGAAAATTATTTAGTGACTAATCTTGTCACTTGGTTACCTTGACTAATTCTCGACTTGTTATCGATTAATGCAAACTTAATTATCGCAAAGATTAATTGCTTAATGTAATATTGGTTGTCAAGCATATTAATGTACACTTCTATTTATGTTTTTATATTAATGGTTACTTATTATCAACATTAGTTACATTCTTACAAAAGCTTGTCTTTAGTTGGTAACAAACAAATTATACTGGTTATTTTTTACTATAAAATGCAATACAAAATGTATTTATCTTGTGGTTACTAAATAAATATGTATTGGTTACAATCTAAAATGGATTTGGTTATCGTGATAATGTTGTCATGATTAATGTATAATGTTGAATGTAAAATGCATTTTAAAATATGTTTTATACTCGTTACTAAATACATATAAATCGGTTATTGTTTACTATTGATTTGGTTGTTGTATAATGTTTATATGTTTGCTTTATAATTTTAAAGTTTATTCTACCGATATTTTTATATTAATGATTACTTATTAAATACATCGTTACCTTCCCGCAACTCGTTGGTTACCGCCTAACTGGATTTGGTTGTAATATAATGCTAACTTGGTTATCGTAAAATTGCAATGGTTATCGTAATGTTACCCCAGCTCATGTTCGTTACTAACATTATGTAGTTTGTTATCGTCGACATTGTGATGGTTACTTTACGCACTATAAGCTAACAAAGAATATTACCATATATATTGGTTACTGTCTAATATGTATTTAGATGTTGTAAGGTGTTTATTTGGTTACTGTATAATGTTATTGTGGTTTATAATTGTTTATTTTATATTGGTGATTACTTTACAGACCATAAGCTAACAGTAATATTACCATATATATTGGTTCCTCGCAATCGTTGGTTACCGCCTAATCTGAATTTGGTTAGTATATAATGCCGACTTGGTTATCGTAAATAAATTTGTAATGGTTACGCATAATATTACCCCCCGCTCATGTTCTCGTTACTAACATTATGTAGTTTGCGTTCTTCGTCGACATCGAGTTGGTTACTTTACGCACTATAAGCTAACAATAATATTACCATATATATTGCATCTTGACTAATATGTATTTAGATAATGTAAGGTGTTTATTTGGTTACCGTATAATGTTATTGTAGTTTATAATTGTTTTTTTTATATCGGTGGTTACTTATCGACTACATTGGTTACCTTTATACAACCGTTAATCTGATTATATATATTGGTTACCTATATACAACCTGTTAATGCCGACTTGGTTACTTTGTAAAATTATAGTCTTTCGACTTAGTTACTAACTAATGTCGACTTGTTATCGACTTAATGCAAACTTAATTACTTGTAATGATTAATTGGTTACCGTAATATTGGTTGTCAAGCATATTAATGTACACTTTCTACTTATGTTTTTATATTTAATGGTTACTTGTTAGCTACATTGGTTACATTCTTACAAAAGTTTGCCTTTAGTTGGTAACAAAACAAATTATAATCGGTTGTTTTTACTATAAAATGCAATGCGTAATGTATTTATCTTGTGTATACTAAGTAAATATATGTTGGTTACTGTCTAATTTGGATTTGGTTAATATATAATGCTGACTTGGTTACTGTGTAATATTATCATGGTTAATGCATTATATTACCGTGTTTTATAAAGTGATTATTTTATATTGATTGTTACCGATTAACTACATTGGTAGGTACCTTCATACATCTCGTTAGTCTTTAATTTGTAACAAAGTCATTACCGATTATTTTGGTTGTAAAATGAATGTAAAAATATTTTTATAATCTTGCTACTAATTACATATATCTTGGTTATCGTATAATATGTATTTAGATACTATAAGGTGTTTATTTGGTTACTCTATACCGTTATTCAGCTTTTATAATTGTTTCTTTTATATTGGTGGTTACTCATTGAATACATTGTTACCTTCATACAACCGCTAATCTGATTATATATATTGGTTGTTGTATACTATTTAATTGGTTACAAAGATAATGTTTATTTGGTTGCAGTGACAATTTGACAATTTCTCGCTAAGTTTGGAGTGTCGGATTTTGGTGTTTTCGAGCCTAATTTCATTGAAAACGGTCAACGATCAAAAGTCACTACCTTTGGTGAACCGCAGGTTTTTTTGTCGAATTCCATCATTTAGGCCTTCAAAATTGCATGTAAAAATTTGGTTTATTTTCCGTTACTAAGATTATGTAATTTGTTCTTATCGCTCTAATATTGATTTGGTTACTTTACAATGTTTATTCAAATTGTTAGACAATGGCTATCGACAAAGAACAATACAACAAATTTAATTGTTTATGAGGAATATATAATTGTTTATCGCTAAGAACTATTAACCACATGGTTGGTAACATTTTTTGATGGTGAACAAAGAACCAAAATTGATGTTGATTAATATTTTAATTTTGATTCCATCATGAGTTATCAATATAAAGTAAACATATACATCGAACAATTGGTAACTCGCTTCTCAAATATTTTTATGTAAATTTGGTTATCCATCTAAAATAAAATGGTTACCTCTATATTCATATTTAGTTACCAACCGGCATGTACCATTTCCAAATAACTTTTATAACTATGTAATTTAAAAGTATCCATCAGCTAGATAAATGGGAACCCTCACATGTACATTAAGCACTTGATAACTGTTTTGATATAAGTTTTTAATTATTTGGTTACTAACAAAAACTAAAATGATTACCCTTATAATAACTCCCAATCGATTGTACAATAATAGTAGTCAAACACAATTAAATAACAAGAAACAAATATAATAAATAAGTAACCAAATAGTTACATAATAGTAACCATAATATGTTTTAATGGTAACCAAAACATAAAACAACCTGTATCCAAAGATCCCCAGAATGAATGTGATATTGTTTGTTTAGAAACCCAATTATACTATGACATATACATTTCACAATTGATATATGTCCTCAAACAAGATTGTAACTCTCTGTTACTATCAAAACAATAGTTGGTTACCTTTATATACATATTTGGTTACCAACTCGTACATCTCAAACAATGTATCCAACACAACTTAAAAGATACAATAAATAATAACTAAAATACCTCATTGATTGTACAATAATAGTAGTCAAAAAACCATTAAATAACAAAGAAAACAAATATAATAAATAAGTAACCAAATAGTTTCATAACAAGAAACTATAATATGTTTTAATGGTAACCAAAAAAACATAAAACAACCTCATGTATCCAAAGATCATGTAATGAATGTGATATTGTTTGTTTAGAAACCCAATTATACTATGACATATACATTTCACAATTGATATATGTCCTCAAACAAGATTGTAACTCTCCGTTACTATCAAAACAATAGTTGGTTACCTTTATATACATATATTTGGTTACCAACTGTACATCTCAAACAATGTATCCAACACAACTTAAAAGATACAATAAATAATAACTAAAATACCTCATTGATTGTACAATAATAGTAGTCAAAAACCATTAAATAACAGTAAAACAAATATAATAAATAAGTAACCAAATAGTTTCATAACAAGAAACTATAATATGTTTTAATGGTAACCAAAACATAAAACAACCTGTGTATCCAGCATCATGTAATGAAGGTGATATTGTTTGTTTAGGCAACCCAATTATACTATGACATATACATTTCACAATTGATATATGTCCTGAAACAAGATTGTAACTCTCTGGTTACTATCAAAACAATAGTTGGTTACCTTTATATACATATTTGGTTACCAACTCAGACATCTCAAATAATGTATCCAACACAACTTAAAAGATACAATAAATAATAACTAAAATACCTCATTGATTGTACAATAATAGTAGTCAAAAACCATTAAATAACAAGAAAACAAATATAATAAATAAGTAACCAAATAGTTTCATAACAAGAACTATAATATGTTTTAATGGTAACCAAAACATAAAACAACTCTGTATCCAAAGATCATGTAATGAAGGTGATATTGTTTGTTTAGGCAACCCAATTATACTATGACATGTACACTTCACATTTGATATATGTCCCAAAACAAGCTTGTAACTCTCGTGGTTACTATCAAAATAATAGTTGGTTACCTTTATATACATATTTGGTTACTAATCGTACATCTCAAACAATGTAGCAAACACAACTTAAAAGAAACAATAAATAATAACTAAAATACCTCATTGATTGTACAATAATAGTAGTCAAAAACCCATTAAATAACATAAACTATAATGTAACATAAGTAAAACAAAGAACTACATAATTATATGATAAGAATACTGAACAAGTTTTAATGGTAACCAAAAAGAAATATCATGTAATAAAACTCGATTCAGTAATCCATGTATACTAAACAATTATATATTAACCGTAATAAAAAATAAAAGTAACCAAAATCCCACATCGAGGGCACAATAATAAGAGCTAAACCATAAGATAACAAAGAACCAAAAACATAATAAAGAAGTAACCAAATAGTTATATGAAAGTAACTGCAACAAGTTTTAATAATGATAACCAAAATGTAAACAACTCAGATATCCAACCCAGCCATATAAACTCCAATAAACATTACAGACTCACAAACATTACAGACTCACAAATCATAACAAATTGTTATGAATATCCAACAAAATCAAAGTACGAAAATAGAAAAATTTAGCGCAACTCCCAAAATTATATTTGTACAAATTCAGATGGGGAAGAGTTGCCCAGATGTGCTGCCATCTCTTTGACAATATGCAAGTTTAAACTGCCAATTTGGTATCGAACGAATGTCGCCAGAGATTTAAAGACTCATAGTATGACAATATCACTTCAACCATGTACATATCGCATGGTAGGTTCCACAAAGAGGCGGTTCCATCGTCTGAAGAAGTAGATTCAGTCTGTTGACGATGAGTGGCTTCAAGAGGAGTGAGAGAAATAGTAAGGGCGGAGAGAAGAAGAAGAAGAAGAAGAAGATTTTAGAGAGAGAAATATCATAACAAAGGATATGGGAGTTAGGAGAAAAAGAAGGAAGAAGAAGAAGATTTCACGCGTTTAAAAGAAATCACCAGATTTGCCATATCAGCCCATTAATACTAATCCCTTAAATTAAGGAATCCTAATTGCACTATTATTGTAAATAAATATGAAAAAGTGTAATATTTTTGTAATTATTTTATATGTGTATGATTTTTGTAATTATTTCTAAAAAAGTACTAATATATGTAATTCTTCCTACATTTATCCACGTAAAAGTATGCTAGTTTTTGTACAAAAAGAGAACCGTTACACCATTGCGGGTTAAAATATTTTTTTTACATTCTTTTCATTGTTTCATTAGTAAATCACTTGTTTACTGGGGTTAAATATATTTTTTCCCATTCTACTCGATTTCGGTTTATAAATATATTATTAAATTGAATTTTTTTACAATCGACTCACTGAACTACATTTTTTTTACAAATCGTTACAAATTCCGTCCAAACCAGTTGACTTTTAACGATAAAAATAAAAAAATATTAATTTTGTTCAACTATCCACGTAGATGTCCAAAATTTGTCTATGTGGCTGCAATAGTGGAATATCATCTATAAAAAAAAAGTTGGATAAGCTTTAAAAATAAAAATATGCTAAAAAGTAAACTTTAAAATTTTTAATATATTACAAATTAAAAGAAAAGTTAAAAAAAGAAATTAAAACAAATCAATAGATTAAGAAAATCAAATCAGACCCCTAAATTTTCTCTCTCCAAATTCACGCCCATTTCATTTCTCTCTCTAGATCTAGATTTGTGATAGCTGATATGGTTTTGAAGAAAGAGAAAGTTGATTGGGAAGGGGTGGAAGATTTTATGTTCCTAATTACAAAGTGTGATCTACAACATTCTATTTCTCTCTCTGTGACCGATCTGGTTCTGGTTTTGTTTATTTGAAGCTACTCGATCTAATAAGTAATTTTATGTTTTCTGTTGATTTATCTAGAGATCTAATAAATAATTTTATGTTCAAATCTGTTGATTGTTTGGGAAGGGGTGGAGGATTTTTGGGTCTTGATCCAATTTTGAAGGAAGAGAAAATTGTTGCAGGGGAATGTATGTGCAAGCTGAAAACATGTGTTCATGTTGAAAAACAGAGTTCGTACCAAATATTTGGATGTAATTGTTCTTTATTGCTATATGTATTTAACCCGTCTAGGTGGTGATGGAACTGGTCTTTTTCTTCAACTTTGTTTATATTCATTTTTGCAGAGATGAGGGGAGAAGATGATGATGAGGAATTGGATGATTCTGGAGATGAGGGGAGAAGATAATGATGGAGGGGAAGATGTGTTGGATAAACTAAAATACAAAGGATTGCTAAACCAAAGTAATTTGAGTGAAAGTGCTATATAATATTATTATTGACTCAAAGTCTCACTTAAATAGGAATACAGGAAACAGAACAAGCAGAAAAATAAGTAAAGGACATCCCACGTTTAACAACTCCTAGACTTGTGAGATACTCCTATAGAACCGGTCAAGCAACAAACAAATTCCCACTTGACCTTAAACTACCAGCTAAAGACTTTAACACCCTCCCTTAAACTGAATGCTACTCAAGCAAATCAGTTTATAGAGCTAACTGAGCAGATTCCAAGCAACCCACGCAACTTGACAAATGAACTCAACTTTAATGGCTTGGTGAAGATATCTGCAACTTGGTCTTCACTTGACAATGAGACTAGATTTATAACTCCATCCTTTGTAAGATCACGCAAAAAATGATATCTTACATCTATATGCTTGGTTCGCCCGTGTAAAACTGGATTTTTAGAGAGCTTGATGGAAGAACTGTATCGCAAAAAAATCGATCTGAGGACCTGCCGATAACACTTTAATTCTTCAAGAACCCTCTTCAACCACACACAAACCACAAGCACTTGATGCATTACTATATGTATTCTCGCCTCTGTTGTGGACAGAGACAAACCGAATCGCTTTTTTGACATCCATGATATTGCTCCGTAACTCAATATAAACACATGACCGGATGTGCTTCGTCTTTCTTTTAAATCACCTGCGTAATCACTGTCGCTGAAACCAATAAGATCTGATCCTTCATTTTCCTTGTAAAAGATCCCGAACTCGGTTGTTCCCTTCAAATAACGAAACACCCTTTTCGCAGCCTTGAGATGAAGCTCTGTTGGGTTCTCCATAAACCTGCTAATTAGACATACTGCATACATAATATCAGGTCTAGTGGCTGTTAAATACATTAAACGTCCAACAATTTGTTTAAAGTAAGTGTTGTCAATCCTCTTTCCTTCTGGATCATTCGTGAGCTTCAGACCTGGTTCACTTGGAGTCCCAACTTGGTTACAATTCATCATCTGAAATCTGTCCAGAACCTCTTGAGCATATTTCTTTTTCCCGATAAAAATTCCTGTAGGTGTTTGCACAACCTCAATGCCAAGAAAATATCACATCTTTCCTAGATCAGTCATATCAAATTCAGCCATCATAGAATTCTTGAAATCAGCAATCATATCTTCATCATTTCCAGTGAAAATTAAATCATCGACATATAAGCGCATTATCAAAAGTTTACCTCCTCTTTGGTCTTGATGAATAAAGTGTGCTCATATGGACACTTGTGAAAACCCCGCTTTTCAAAATAAACCTCTATCTGTTATGCATATCAAAGCTCGTGGTGCTGCTTCACCCATATAAAACCTTCTTCAGTTTATAGACCTTTTGTTCGTCTCATTCTTTCACATAGCCAGGGGGCTGATCAATATAGACTTGCTCAAGTAATTCTCCATTGAGGAAGGCTGATTTGACATCAAACTGAAAGATGGGCCATGAATTATGTGCTGCCAATAAAACCACCAAACGTATTGTCTCAAGTCTTGCAACTGGAGCAAAGACTTCTTGATAGTCAATGCCATATTTTTACTTGTAACCTTTCACAACCAAATTTCGCTTGCTTTTGTCTTGTCAATTTCTCCTCTTTCATTTAGCTTTGTCTTATAAACCCACTTTTGCAATCGATACTTTTTTTTCTTGGTAGATCGGTGAGTTCCCAGTGTCATTCTTCACAATAGCTTCAATTTCAAAGATCCATGGCTTTCTCGCCATTTTTCCTCCTTTCTTACTTCTTCAAAGATATTGGATCAAAATCGCAAAGCAAAGCCAAGGGAGCATGTGTATCATCATCGATACTTCACTAAGACTTACATAATCCGTCATCCAGAAGGCCTTCTTCTTGGGCGTTGATCTTCACGACTTGGTTGTTGATCATTTTCTATTGGAACATCATTAGAAGGTTCATTTCTTTGCGAACTTGGTCGACTTTCATTGACGGCTTGCACTTGTTGTTCAGACTCCTTCTCCGTTTCATCAAAATTGGTTGGTACTTGCTGTTTTTCAATACCACTCCAGTCCCATGTATCATCTTCATCAAAGATAACATCACGACTGATAATTATCTTTTTGGCAATAGGATTATATAACCTATACGCCTTGGATTCCTCGCTAATACCGAGGAAAACACATCTTTCACCTTTATCATCTAGTTTGTTTCTCCTTTGATCAGGTACATGCATATATGCTATGCATCCAAAGATTCTGAAATGATCCATCACTTTGGTTTGTGGTTCACCCAAGCCTCCTCTCGTGTTTTATTTTAATCGCAAGTGTCGGACTTCTATTCAACACATGGACACTCCAGTTCACCGCTTCGGCCAAAATTCTTTGAATGTGCCTCCTTGCTAACATGCTCTCACCATGTCCATGATTGTGCGATTCTTCCGCTTCGCCACTCCGCTTTTCTTTGTGGTGTGTGTAGTAGTAGTAAGTTGTCTACATACCTCATCGCAATTCACAAAAATTAGTAAATTCATGTGAATTAAATTCACCACCACGATCTGTTCGCAAAATCCTAATGGACATTCCTGATTCTTTCTCTACTCGAGCCTGAAACCTTTTAAACACACCAAAGGCCTCAGATTTTTCTGCCAAAAAATATACCCAAGTCTTCTTGCTATAGTCATCAATAAAGGTAATGAAGTACCTCTTGTTGCTGTTTGATGTTGGATTTATTGGCCCACAAATATCTGAATGGACTAAATGAAGTGCTTGTGTGGCTCTCCATGAGTCTCCTTTAGGAAAGGAATCACGATGTTGCTTTCTAATGGCACATTCTTCACACACTTTTGGAAATGATTGGATTGGAGGGAGCCCAGTTACCATTTCCTTTTGTTGCAAGGTCTTTAGTCCATTAAAATTCAGATGTCCATAACGAAAATGCCACAACCAGGTTGAGTCATGTACGCTTTCAAATGGGCTACATGATCGGTCACCGCTTTGTGTATGTAAAGGGAACATCCTGTTTGATGTCATTCCAACTTGTGCAATCAATCCTTTCTCTGGATGTTGAATTTGGCAGCAGCCATTTTGAATGTGTATGCCATACCCTTTTTCTTGCAATTGCCCCAAGCTGATCAAGTTACTTTTCAAGTCCGGAACATAGAATACACCGTAATAGTTTGCATAGCATTATTTATTCGGTTCTAATATTTCCTTTCCATAACCAAAATCTTAGAGTTATTACCAAGCTTCACATTCTCTAAACGTTTCATCTAAGACAGAGAAAAAGGATTTGTTACCACACATATGATTGCTGCACCCAGAATCAAAGTACCATATGTCTGGTTTAGTCTGTTGTTTTTCAACAAATTTGCATCGAGAGCAATTCTTCTTCAACTTCTTCAAGAAAGTTTTTTTTCATCTTTTTCAAGGTATTATTCATATTGATAATGACCAAACTTGTGACAACCATTGCACTCCACAGTTGATTTATCAAAATGCCCTTGATAACGACCACGTCCTCTAAAACGACCTCCACCGCGACCTCTTTCAGATCCTCTCCATGCAAATGATTCACCTTGAGTTGTCATCTTCAGGGCCTGTTCATCTTGGATGTGACTTGTCATCATCTGCTCGTGTATCAACAACGAGCTTTGCAACTCATCAATTAAAAGGCGATCAATGTCATTCGATTCTTCAATCGAACAAACCACGTTGTCGAATTTGGTGGTCATGGAGCGCAAAATTCTTTCAACAATGGTGACATCCTGCAAGTTTTCACCATGAATCCGCATCCTGTTTGCGATTGCCAACGTTCTCCCAAAACAGACATCGACTGATTCTCCTTCTTTCATGTGGAGAATCTCAAACTCTTTCCGAAGAGCTTGAAGCTGTGCCCTTTTGACCCTTGCTGATCCTTGATATTTCTTTTTCAAGGAGTCCCAAATCTTCTTAGATGTGTCCTTTTTCAAGATGGTTTCCAGGATAGCACGATTAATTGCCTAGAAAAGATAGTTCATTGTCTTCAAATCTTTTAACTTCGCTCTTCTAGCGCGTTTTCTGCGGTTCATCGAGGTTACTCCTTCTTCGGCTCAAGAATTCCACTTGTCCCACAAGACCCCAATATTCCTTGAATCTCAAGAAGTTTTCCATCAAGATGCTCCAATGATCGTAATGACCATCAAAGCGAGGAATTCTTTGGTTGCCGTCGCACGTAATCGTTGTTGTTGTCATCCATACGCCATGAGATCTTGTTGTCGCAATTTGAAAAGTCTGTTGCTTTTTTTTTATCAGGCCCCCAAGTGAGGCTTTGATACCAGATGTTGGATAAACTGAAATACAAAAGATTACTAAACCAAAGTAATTTGAGTGAAAGTGCTATATAATATTATTATTGACTCAAAGTCTCACTTAAATAGTTATACAGGAAACAAAACAAGCAGAAAAATAAGTAAAGGACATCCCACGTTTAACAACTTTGTTTAACAACTCCTAGACTTGTGAGATACTCTATATAACATGTGTCAAGAACAAACAAATTCCTATTAAATAGGAATTATTAGAAAAACAACTACCAAATTAAAGACTTTAAACAGATGTATGTACACAGTAGATGAGGAATTAGATGATTCTCGACAAATATGTTATTATGTTTAATTAGATTTTAGATAATTAGGTTTTATTATGTAAATATTATTAGTTTTAACTTTTAAAATAAAGGTTTAACTTTACAAAATATTAAAAATATATTTTTAAAATAAAAAATTAACAAATATTTTTTTTCGAATTTTTCATGACTTTTTAAATATTTCTTCTTGATGATATTTAGGATTTCCAAGAAAAAAAGCAGAGATAATAATAATAATAATAATAATAATAATAATAATAATAATAATAATAATAATAATAATAATAATAATCCTAAAATATTAGACCCTTTTTACAAAAAAATATATCTTTTAAAAATATAAATATAAAATATAAAAAATATACATTTTTCAAAATATAAAAATATTTTTAATATTTATATTTTTACATAAAAAATATAATATTTTATATAAAATAAACTAAAATATATTTTATATAAAATTTATATTTTATATTTTTATATAAAAATTTAAATTTTTATATTTTTATATAAAAAATATAAATATTTTTTAAAATATAAAATTCTCTTCAAAATATATCTTTTAATTTGAAGGAATGAAGTTTTTCTAGGGAGTAATTTTAAGAAATTAGGTAAAATTCTATAATTTTTTAGTAAATAAAGTGTTTGACAACATTAATTAATAAAATAGTAGTATATAATAATACAACAATTTTAATTATATATTTAATCCATGTAAGTATATATTGTCACGTATTTTAATTATATACTGCCACTTATTGCCACGTCAGTTTTCTGTTAAATGGTTAACGGACATAGACGATTTTATCACTTTTTGTAAATAATTTGTAGTTCAATGAGTTGACCGTAAAAAAATTCAGTTCAATGATGCATTTGTAAACCGATATCTAGTAGATTGAGGAAAAGTGTATTTAACCCCTTGTTTACTTGGTCTTAAATAAAAAAACCACTACACCATGGTGGCTTGGGATTTAAAATATTTTTTTTTAAATTCTTTTTATTGTCCTATTATTAAGTCATTTGCTTACTTGTTAAAAAAAAAAAAAGAAGAACCGTTACACCATGTAGTGGTTTGGAGTTTAAAATATTTTTTATTTTAAATTCCTTTCATTGTTCCATTATTAAATCAATTGCTCACTTGTTAAAAAAAAAGCCGTTACACCATGTAGCGGCTAGGGGTTTAAAATTTTTTTTTTTGTCAAATTCCTTTCATTGTCCCATAATCACATAATAGGGAGGGGCGGGAAGGGGAGTGGAGGGGGGGGGGGGGTGGGGTGGGGTGGGGGGGTGTGGGGATGGGTGGGGGGGGGTGGGGTGGTGGAGTGTGGTGGGGGTAAGGTGTATACATAATCACATAATATTATTTTTTTTTTGGGGTGGGGGTAAGAGGTGTATACATAATCACGTAATATTATTATTTTTTGGGTGGTGTGGGGGGTAAGGGGTGTATACATAATCACATAATATTATTTTTTTTGGTGTGGGGAGGGGAGGGGAGGGGAGGGGAGAGGAGGGGAGGGTGGGGTGGGGTGGGGTGGGTGGTTGAGCTTCTTGAATATGTAAATATGGGTGAAAAGAACTTTTAATTTCGATTTGGAATAAAATATAAGTCGAAAAATGGTTAACCGGGTTGGACCTATATTTTTTTAAAAAAATATGGTTCCAAACTTTAACTGTGACTTCCCAAAATAGGTATACATCACCCATCTTGAGTCGCCAAATATATGGTACAAAATTCAAATACAACTTAATTATACAACAATCGTGTAAAATACGACAAAACATAATCTAAGAGTTTTTAATAAGAATATTGTTATCTAGAAAATATACAAACTCAATGGAGTCCACTTTTAAATAATTTTCTACCGATTATTTTGAAAATGGATAAATTAGGGTCCATTAAATAAGCAAAACTTCATAAAACTCACCTTAATAATTTAACAACATTTATCACCTTTATTATAATTCACAATATTAATCGACTGTGTCGCTCCGGTGAAAGAGGGACTTTCCAATAAGGATTTCTCCTTATTGCCGCAATTATTAGGTGACCAAACCTCTCCTCGATGTAACTTCTAGACATCGTTAATATTGCAAATAATAATATTAATAACTTTGTCGTCTCAATTATTGATTTAATAATATATAAATATTGACAATAATTGAGTCAAATAACGTGATATTATGCGTGAATTCTTTATCAATAATTGAACAAAAGTGAGTGACTTCTCACGTAAGCATCGATAATCAATCTGGTGTCTTTCTTTGTTATTCTCTGGCATATTCTTTGTCTTTTAACACGGTGTTTCAATAGCTTAACAGTAAACTTCCAGTTATTTTCATAAAATAAAGTATTTTATCGTTTTTTAATCCGAAATATAATTCCGTTGTGGGGTCCACCAATGATTATTAATAGTTTATAATATTCTCTGTTAAACGAATATTCCCAAACCAATTGAATATTATAAAACAACTTGCGTATTTTTATAAAATTTATAAATATTACCTACAACTATAACATTATTTCAAATTCATTCCATAATATTCAAAAATGATATTTATAAAAATTTATCTTTATTTATAAAAGTTGGGATCTTATGTGAGACCCCAGATTTTATGAATAAAGATTTAATTTTCTCGAAATAATTTTTTTTGAATATTATGGTGTGGATTTGATATAATATTATAGTTGTGGGTAGTATTTATAAATTTTGCAAAGTATGCAAGTTGTCATATTATATTCGATTGATTTGGAGAATATTTGTTTTATCGTGAATATTCATACAACTAAGACAATCATCAGTGAACCCCACAACGTAAAATTATTGTTCGATTGAGAAAACGACAAAAATATTTTATGAAAATATTGGGAAAAAGTTTACCATTAATACTTTGCTTAACTACTTCTAGTAGTAAAAGTATAAAGAATACGCTGCGTGGTCGCATAAGAAGACACGATATTGATTATCGATGCTTACGTGATAAGTCACCAGCTTTTGTTTTATTGATATTATTAATGTAATAAAATGTAATACTTTTATAAAATTATTCTATAAATAGAATATATTATATTCTATTATGCATAGTGTTGCATAAAGTCTCCTGATAGTGTTTTGCATAATAAATTTTTTTATATATAAAACGTAATACTTTTATAAAGTTATTCTATAAATAGAATATATTATATTTTATTATGCATAGTGTTGCATAAAGTGTCTACATAGTATTTTGCATAGTAAAATTTTTTTATATAAAATGTAATACTTTTATAAAGTTATCCTGCTTTATTAGACAATAATTAGAATATATTATATTTTATTATGCATAGTGTTTTGCATAAAGGCCTACATAGTGTTTGCATAGTAAAATCTTTTATAAAGTTATTCGTTTTATTAGATTATAAATAGAATATATTATATTTTATTTAAAAATTTTGCTTTAAATATGGATTTGTCCGATTAAAGTAAATCAATCGACCGTTCATGAGTTAATTCTTATCGCAATCCATTCTTCTATAAATAAAGCTCATTCATTCATTATTTCTTACGAATTCAATTTTGAACTCTGTAGAGATAAACTATAGAGAAAGAAGAAAAGTATTATGCTACTTCACTACCATATATCCAAAGACTCTTCTTCTTAAGGTAGGGGATATTATTTGTTGTACTCGTAAGGGGTATTCTTTATTTCTTATTCATGAAGAGAACTTTTGTTATTCCATTCTTTATTATTCATTGGAATAACTCAGATATCTGTGAGCTACCCTATACTTGATGAAATTCTTCATTATTCCATTATTTATTATTATGTTGGAATAACTTTTACATACATCAAAGTAATCGCATACGTGGTGAAATTCTTCAATATTCCATTCTTTATTATTCTGCCGAATATCACGTGCAATAACGTTCTGGGGACCCGTTTATTATTATTCGTTTAATATCATATACATGCGTTTCACGCCGGACACAGTTCCATTCTTTATTATTCTGTTGGAATATCCATGCATGCGTTTTTACGGGACTGGTTCCGTTATTTATTATTCTGTTGGAATAACCTGTCTGTGCGGTCTATCGCATATATGGTGATTTCTTTTGTTATTCCATTATTTATTATACTCAGTTGGTTAAAATTTTGACTTCTATACTCCATGAAATTAGTGGAATATCCTTGATATTTGCGCTTCATCCAATATCTTTTCATGGAAATATTCTTCTGAGCATTCTTGAATTTTACTCTACAAAGCAGTATCATGTTGACAATTTGGACGTTATTAGTTCCTAGATAAATTAATTCTTGAACTTGTTTTATTGAATTCTTATATTATTGTTATCATCTTCATGTTTATATTTTGTTGAAAGTCATCTGTGGCCTATAGTGCATATATGGACTTGGTATGATTATGACCAGGTTTATTCTTGGTGTAATCATGACCGTAATGTTACAAATGATGTGGAAAAAGTCCTCATTAGCCCGTAGTAGTGCATTGATGGACGCTTTTGGTATGATTATGGCTATGGATTCTTCTTGGTAGTAGTGCAGATGAATTGTTTTATGGCATGATCGGGACCGCTTGATGAAAACATGATTATCTTTAGTCAGTAGTGCATGGATAATTCATGGTCGTGATACTAAATAATATCCTTGCACTAGTGCGGGGATGATTCGATGAAGTGGATTATTTATTGTCGAGTCCCAAATGATAAAAGTGATGAAAAACCTTTTAAATCATAGAAGATAGTATATTTTATTCTCTATTCGACTCTTCTAATGGATTGCTTGTTCATTGCAGCTTAAACTTGATGTTTGTTATATTGTATCGCTTTAACATCATTGAAGGCTAATGATAATTTATTCTGCATTATCTTAGTCATAATATTTCTTACTGGGCTAGTTGAGCTCACCCTTTCTTTCATTGTTCTCTTCAGGAAATGAGAACGTAGCTGGGACTAGTCGGGGAACAGAGTGATGGTCCTAGATGGTGCATTAGTAGTCCTCACTATTCTGTGAAATAGTGTAATAATAAATGTAATGAGGACTCCATTGAGTGTGGATATTGTCTAGATGACAATATTTGTATTAAAACTCACAACTCATGTTGTATATTTAAGTTTGTATTTGAATTATGTACCATGTATTTGGCGACTCAAGATGGGTGATGTATACCTATTTTGAGGGCGTCACAGTTGGTATCAAAGCTTAGGGATATGATCCCTGGCTAGGATGTGAGAATAGAACTAGGAGGGGAGAGACGGGGAATTCCTTCGCTAGTATGACCTACCTAAGTTTATTTGATATTTAACTGGTCGGTCAGAGTATAGGGATAATATGTGATATATTAATTAACCCTTGTTTTGTGGTAGTATCTGAAAATGACATCCGAGAATGTTGAGAATAACAATGGAGCACATGAGACCGTGGAGACACCTCTAATCACTAACCAAGATAATGTGATTAGAGATATCCATGTGGTGATTAAGGAATTAAAAGTTGCATTCAAGCTAGTCGCAAAGGTAGCAACTGAGAGTGAGGAGGAAGAGGAACCTGAGGAGGATTTATTAGAAGAACTTATTGATCAAAATGTTGAATTGCAAAATCGTATTCATGAGTTAGAAGAAATTTGAAGAACGAAAGGTCGTCGTGGAACAAAGGAATGTAACAATTCAAAATTGTATTACCCGATGTCGCGATAAATGAGACAGAGCGCTCTTTGGCGAGTATACGATATTAAAGTCGAATCGAGAATTCAAATGTCAAAGAGCAAATTGAAAGAAGAAACAATCGAACGAGTGAGAATGAAAGATGCATGGGTAAAAGCCACACGACGCGTTGATATTGTGGAAAGAGAAGTCCGATCCAAGAAAGCTAAAATAGATGATATGTATTTCTTTTTTTCGACAAAGAATTGGGAGAACCCATCATCGAGTTTTGAATTACCCTATACATTGCAGTCAACCCCAATTCGATATGGATTGAAGGCTAATGATTCAGATCATGGAGCAGGAGTACGACGAAGCAGTTGAGGGTGGAATATGCCCTATAGCAAAAGTCAATTCTAGTGGTAATGACGACACCAAAGACTGTCCCGAACAAGCCAAAGCCGGTAGTTTAAGTGAGAGCGTTTATCGAGGAACCCGAACGAAGTTATTACGGGTAAGTTAATGATAAACTCTTGCAAAGTTTATACATTATTAGATACCAGTCCTATCCACTCTTTTATTTCACCTAGTTGTGTTCAATGTTTGAATTTAACTCTGGAGAAGTTAGATTTTGATTTATCTGTTGAAACTCAGTTGGGAGAAACCTTCGTTACATCCACTATTTATAAATCTTGTTTAATTCAAATTGTCACTTTCACGTTACCGAGTTCTGAAAGTCGTCTTTGGAATATCATCGGTTCTAATCTTCAATTGGTGATATCCGGAACGAAGATCAATCTTTGAAAAGAATTTAGCGCCTTGAATCGGTCAAACAAAGTCATCAATACGTGACAATGGGTACCTTATTTTTTACGGTGACACGATTCAACTCCCGATAATCAATACAAAGTCGCATACTCCCATCTTTCTTCTTCACGAATAGAATGCGAGCACCCCAAGGAGAAGTACTAGGACGAATAAAACCAATGTCTAACATTTTCTGCAGTTGGGTCTTTAACTCACAAGTTCAATAGAGCAATTCGATATGGGGCTTTGAAATGGGTTTTGTCTGCGGGTTCAAGGTCGATACAAAATTCAATTTTACGCCTGGGGTAAGCCAGAAGTTCTTCGTGGAATACGCCGGAGTTTATTAACAATAGAAATATCATTCAAAACTCGATTTATTTTTGTTTAGATCCGTGATATGAGCTAAGAAAGCTTGACATCCGTTTTTTAATAAACGAATAGCTTTATGGTTTGAGATGACAGTTATTGATTTTAATGGTTTGGTTGCTTGAATTCGCATAATAGGTTGGTTAGGAATATGACAGCTAACAACCTTACGAAAATAATCAATTTTTGCATGATGAGTAGTTAACCAATCAATCCCTAGAATAACATCAAATGCAAGTATTTTTAATGAAAGAAGATCGACAGGTAATCTAAGGGTACTGATTTGAACCAAACAAGACTTATAAACAGTGGATGTGTGAGCAAGGAAATCGTACCTTGCTAGGGTTAGGGTTTCGTGTTGGCTGAGGAGGAGAGAAATCCACAAAGAGCACGAAATTGATTGGTTAATCAAGAGGGAGAACGACGGTGGTCGATTATCTAACGACGCGCCAAGCGAGAACCCCTAGAATCCGGGAACCATGTTAGGGTAACAGGGATTCCAAGAGCCTTCTTGAGTCCTTCAAGTTGAGAGAATGTTCAAACCCCTTTCTAGTGCTTTTAGGTGGAATCTCCGAGCCTTTAAGTCACCAAAAAGGGTCCTTTTGATCTTCCGAGAGTTCCAAGTCTTGAGTCTCAAGAGAAGTCCCTTTCCAAATGGAATGGAAGGGGTATTTATAGGGTTTTCTGGAAAGTAGTCATGTGCAAGGCACATGCCTTTAGGGAAATTCCAGAAATACCCTTTAGTCCTTAGAGTAATGCCCATATTGCCCTGTCCTTCTAGCCACCAATCCAATCCCTCAATCAATTTCCAAAACGAGCCGCCTCCACGAGTCTTCTGCCTCGGAACACGTGGAGGCTTTTCGCAGGTCTCGCACATTTATTTCTGACTTTTCCGTCTTTATTTCATTAGGTTATGTGAACCATAATTTGCACCTTTAATGAAGCCGTGGAACCCTAATTGCGCATTCAATTCAATTAGGTCATGTGAACCCTAATTTTACACTTGGGCCCACATTTGCCCCCTGCGCGAGAGTCAAATTTCAAAATAGACGATCGTGCAAGAAAATTGCAAGTCTTTGAACGATTTTGCGGGACTTCACTCTACAAGTCTTGAAGACAATGGTCCTAAAAGAGGGAACTCCTAGGGAGCCAAACCCTTAGAGTTAAACCCTAGGAAGGCAAGACCTAGCGAGGCTCTTCCTTGGACATCTTAAAAAAAATCTTCTGAAATTTTTCTGTATCTTGCCCAATATTTATTTCCTATTATTTGAACGACCAAAATTAAATCCTTTTCACTAAGATCAACCTTTGCATGCATACCGCTTGCATAAGAGAGAACTCAAGGTAGGGAAGAACTTGGGTCCTGGGCCAGTAGTCCCATCAAAGACATGCCTACACTTAAAAAAATTAAATAAGATTTTATTTATTAATATATAATAAATAAAATCAAGATAAATTAATTAATAAATAAAATTTTATTTTATTTTTTGAAAATCAAATCCTTTCAAAGATTTTGGGAATAAAATCAAAATATTAATTTTTATTTCAAAATAAAATCAAATCTTGATTTTTATTTCCAAAATAAAATCAAATCTTAATTTTATAAAATTTGATTTTATTCTGAAAATTGGAAATAAAAATATTTCTTTATTTTGAAAAAAATCAAATCAAATCTTTATTTTCTTGAAAAGAGATTATTTTTTTTTATAAATCAAATCAAAACCATAAAATCATATAAAATAAAATCATATGTTTCTGCATGAATCATGCTAGCCACAGTCCCTTTCAATTTACGCCAAAGTCTGCTACGCCAAAGTCTGCCACATTTAATTGCCCAATATTCCTGGGGCTAGTAAGGCTTCAAAGGTGTGCAAACTGCAAATCTGCAATAAAATTGCTTTAGTGGTGATTTCGTGCATACTTTTCACTGAACACTATAGTTATGTGCATCAGCTACACATATATATATATTATTATATATATATATATATATATTTATTTTTATCAAAACCTTGATAAAAATTTTATCAAAAACCCTAGACGATCATCCGAAGACATGGGCAGAACAATTACCAATAGCGTTATGGACATATCGAACTTCAAAAAGGAAGCCTACAAAGAGACCCCATATGCTTTGGTTTATGGTGAAGAAGTTGTTTTGCCTTGTTGAAATAGAAATACCTTCTATCCGAATGAGACTTCAAGCTTGGTCGAGGAAGAAAACACCAAAGACCTCGGAGGCCTTAGTTGACTTTTTGAGATAAGGCTAAAAGAAAAAGCTTGAATTGTATCATGAAAAAGATCATGACGACAATACAATACCGCAGTAGTACCACGACGAATTCTGGTGGGGGACCTGGTACTCAAAACGGCAACTCAAGTCATGAGGGGGACCCCAACCACCAAATTTTACCCCAAATGGGAAGGCTCAGATAGGTACGAGAGAGATCTCTAAAAGCGGGTATCAGCAAGATATCTCGTGTGGGATCGATCTCGCCTCGGGCCCATTGAACTTGAAGTGGGTAAAGAAATATTACACATGAGAAAAGCATCACAAAAAGTTATACTTTCAACTTCAAAAGTAATCGAGGCACCTGACTAAGTACAACCCTTGGAAGTTACACTTTCAAACTTCAAAAGTGATCGAGGAACCTGATTAACGTTCTCGGCGATTACACTTTCAACTTCAAAAGTGACCGAGGCACCTGAGTTTAAGCCCTCAACCCCGAAAAGTTACACTTTATCTTTAAAAGTGATAAACGTTATGCTTTATTCGACAAAAGCAAGAAAGTTGCACTTTACCTCTAAAAGTGGCAATCGTTATGCTTTCTTCGACAAAAGCAAGATTTACTAATGAAACGTTATGCTTTTCGTTAAAAGCAATTTTATTATCAATAAATTTACAAACTTTCACTTATACTTGAATGTTATTTTTAAATTTCTTAAGAAAAAGAGTATAAAGTCAAGTTTTGGTTTGGAAAACTATATATACATGTTTTTGATAAAATTCATATTTACTTGTGGTTGTCTTTGTAATATTAATTTGAATAACTTGAGATTCAATGATAAATATTGAATTTTAAGGAATCATTCAAATTAAAAGCAATCAACAAGGTTGAAGAAACTACATTTTGATAAATGAAACATGTGTAAATGAGTTTACAAACGGAAATCGAAAAAAAAAGCCTACTACAACAAGTTATGATCTAAAGGCCAAGACATATCAAATCAAGAGGTGGCATAGCTAAAGCTTCCAAGTCAAGAATGGCCGCATCTCTAACCTTAAGATTTGCGACTTTTCACCCCAACTTGTTGGGTAGTTTATTCAAGTCCCATCACCGCACTCCACATCCTCGAATTTAGCATTTAGATCCCAAGTCGGTCCTCAAATCTTGAGACCCAATCTTTAGTTTGTTTGCGACTTCATCAAGCTCGGAAGTTTGACCGAAAAGGAATCATCTTCACACTTACGATGACAAGAACCTCCGAACGTAGTGAAACAAGATTAAAACTTGATTTGAGAAGATCCACCAACACACGAAAAGGAGACATGTCAACACCCACGCCTTCAAAGTCGCTTCACATCATCACTAAACTTCTTCAAGTCCTCTACCATGAGGAATATAAAGACAGAGTGTGCAACCCAAGAACAAGGCTCGCAAGTCGTCTGCAAGGAAGAAGGTTTGGGTGGAAGTCGCCTTAATAATCAATCCACAAGATATCTGTGGAAACCGAAGCTAGAGACGCCCATTTTCCCGACTAGAGATGATATCCAAAACCCCTCCACTAATAAGATCCCCACTTGGATTGAAGGAAGCTCTGGCAGAAGCCACTTTAGACGCCACCATAGAATTTGACAAGACAAGAGATGGAGGATCAGAAAGATGTTGTATGGCTAATGATTCCTCAAAGCCTTGGCCACCTGGAGGATAACCAAGGTCACTATAAGGCGAGTGGGCGACATCCGGATGGAGAACATCAAACAAAGCCAGGGCCTCAACAGGCAAAGGCAAATCTTTCATCTTCTCACTCTGAAAACAAAAAATGTCAAAGCATAATATATTATGAAAAAAAAGGAAATTCAAGATGAATTATATATTGACTAAAGAAAGATACTCACAATATAGCCAATGGAAAAGGAGTCAGGAGATACCACTTAAACGGAATGTCATTTAACCCACCCAAAGTACTATCAATAATGCCCTCTTGATCAATCACTAACTCCTGGCAGACTCCTTCCGGGAGGATGGACATCAAAGAATAGTCTCGTAAGGATTCCCCATCGAGGAGGTAGGAGCCTTATTAGCATCTTTAGGCCCATCATATGGAGAAGTCATCTAAGGATTGAAGAAATCGGTGTACCACCACCCACAAGCAGGACTTGGGCTTATATCGGATAAAGTGTCTTTAGCATCAAGGCTAACACAATCATTATGCGAAGAAGACGACTCGACACCAATAAGGATAGGTTGAGAAGGCTCACGATTGGCGTAAACCATCGCAGCCTACCTCATGTGTAGTACCGTAGAATAAACCCAAGAGAACATCATAATCCTCTTCATCACCTCTCGCAATCGAAAATCAAGAAAATAAATACATAAAGAACCACGAAAGCAACTATACGAGGGATTGTCAGCAATATATCCAATTTATAATCCAAAAAGAGCATATTTATAACAATTGCCAAGAATGAGAACAAACAGTGGTTATCAACCTCAAAAAAAATGGGTTACAAAAATTGACTTCCTCGTTTTATTATATGAAGCAACTGGAGTATTTCACATTTGCCCAAAGTTATCAGATATTAATGTATGTAGAAAAAAGAAACAAAAGTGTATAAATATAATTTTGTTAGTCAAAAAAAAAAAAAATTGGTTACCTCAAAATCTGCTACGTCAACTATTGCTACAAAGTTATTGCTACCCATTATTTTTTTTTGAGGAACTTACTAGCTATCAATCTAGGCTACATAGTTTCTCCTTGCTTTTTTCGGCATGGTGAGATTGAAGATCGCCGGAGGAGAAAAAGATGAAAGAAGAAAGGTTCGACGTGAAAAGAAAGAATACCTTATTTTGTGTTCCTAACACTTGGCGTGTATGTTATGTCATCATTGCCTGCTCCCTTCCTTTTACGCTCATTCAGAGATGCATCCAAATAAAGGCAAATAAAAGTTGGAAATATGTGAAGACTTTTCTCATACAAGAGGTGTCTGAATTATCAAAGTTATAGTCATCTTTTCCCAAAGAATTACCAAGGCTTCAGTTTGGATGCAAGACGTGCTCATCGATTACTCCAAGGACGAAATAAGATAAGTAAATGTTTTATTTTATTTTCTTAAAAAAAAAAGATTTTATTCTATTTTCAATAATAATAATAATAATAATAATAATAATAATAATAATAATAATAATAATATAACAAGTGTTGCTAAAGTCACTAAAAATATGCAATAATGTAGATAAGTACAACAATAGCCGAATACACATCACTTATGCATTCATGTAAAAAAAAAAATATATATATATATATATATATAATATATATATGTAGCTGATGCACATAACCATAGTGTTCAGCGAAAAGTATGCATGAAATCACTACTAAAGCAATTTTATTGCAGATTTGCAAATAAGACACCTTTTTAGCCTTACTAGCCCCGTAAATATTGGGCAATTAAATGTATGCATTTCATGTAGCAGAACTTTGGCGTAAATTGAAAGGGACTGTAGCTAACATGATTCATGCAGAAACATATGATTTTATTTTATATGATTTTATGGTTTTGATTTGATTTATAAAAAATAAAAAAATTATCAAGGTTTTGTTTGTAGCCTCTGCTTGTCCGTTGCCTTTCGGGTAATATGGTGATGACTTGTAATGTTTCACCTTTCAGATCTTTCCATCGATTTTTGACGCCCTTATTGATGAATGGAGTTCCATTATCCGACAAAATTATCTTCGGGATTCCGAAACGGCAAATGATGTGCTCCTTGATAAAATTGGCCACTGCTAGTCCCGTGGCCTTCTTCATGGGTATTGCTTCCACCCACTTTGTGTACATCTCTATGCGCTTAAAATCCATATGTTACCCTTGGAATTAGGGTGAACAGACCTATAAGATCCATTCCCCATGTATGAAAGGGCCATGGTGTTGCTAAGGTTCGCAAATCCACTCATGGGAGCATGGATCAAGTTTCCATATATTTGACAAATGTGGCACTTTTAACAAATTCTAGCAATCTCCTCCATCTTTGGCAAGAAGAACCATGATCGATAAGTTGTTTGTACAACTTGCTCCCCTCGGTGTTCATCTTTGTGCATTTGGTAAACCAAATCTTTGGCTTCACTTTAGTTCCGCACAATCGTAGGGCTTGCCATTGAATCCCCTTCTAAACAATTCTCCATTCTGCGCAAAGAAACGCGTTGTGACTTCCTCTCGATTATAATCAAGTCCTTTCTTTTTTGGCCTAAGAGTCCCGCTTTGCAAGAACTCCACATAAGAGATTCACCAATCCACTATATCTTCAATGAAGGCGCATTCATCCTCCCTAGAGTATTCTTGGCATGAAACACATTGGCGCTTGAGGGCATCCGCTTCTTCTTCATTTCGTGCCAATAATACCCTCGACGCCGCAACCTTTCACGATATAAGCCTATACGTTCGCTAATCATAGCTTCTCGCTCATGCACCTCGCTGTAAGACTCTATCTCGCTTCCTCGCCTCCCTAAGCAACGTGTCAACACACCGCCTCGCTTCTTTGTGATACAAGACACCTTTTGATGATGTTGTAGATCAGAACTTCCTGGTAGGTATTGTTCCTCCTTTGTTTGCAATTGATGGGAGATGTCGATCGCTAATCATCTATCATGTCTTTAGGGAACAAATTTAACACTGTGGTTGGGAGGGTTCTCTTCATTACCTTTACATCCAAATCCTCACCTTGGACATAGACTCGAGATGCTACTGCTATAGGCATCAAAGTTGTTTATTCTGCCCTTCTTGTACATATTCAATCACCACCTTTTTGAAAGCCTCCATCACCTTTTGTGCTACAGTTCGATATGGCGCCAAGATAGGTTCCTTCACTCCGAATTGGCCTCTTATCTGTTGCACTATGAGGTTTGAATCTCCCTTTACTTTAAGATTTTTGGCTCCCAATTCTTGAGCCGCCAACAATCCTAGTATGAACGCCTCATATTCTGCTTCATTGTTTGTGCAAGGGAAATCCAATTTGTATGACAAGGCCACTTCATTTCCTTCTTTAGTGGTCAACACCACTCCTGCTCCGCCTTTACCTTCTGCAAATGATCCATCAAAAGCCAAACTCCACCATTCTGGGTCCTCATTCCTTAACTCGATTGATTCTACTTCTTCACCCGGAAGATACTCAGAAGGGGGTTCATATTCTCCATTTGGAAATTGAGCCAGCAGGTCTGCCAAGGCTTGACATCGGATCGCCTTTGGTGTTACACACTTGATGTCGTATCAAAGAATCATCATCCATCCGGGTGTCTTCTTCCTACTAATGTCGCTTAGTTAATAGGTATCCGATTGATCGGTTTTTGTTGCAAGCTTTATTTCATGTGCTAAAAAATAATGCCGCATTTTCTGCGCAATGAATACCAATGCTAGGCAATGCCTCTCCACCTGTGAATACCTGGTTTCCGATCCTCGGATTATCCGGCTAATGTAATATACAGGTTTCTCTTCTCCATCCACCTCCTGCGTGATCAATCCACCTATGGACTTCTTGGTAGATGTGATGTACAACTGCAACGACATTCCTCTACCATTGTTTGTGCTGAAGCCAAAAATCTTTTCACCTTCTCAAACGCTTGTTGTTGGTCTAGCCCCCAGTCCCATTGTGCCTTTCCTTTTAGCAATTTGCCAAAAGGTTCTGTGACTTCGGCTAATGCTGGCATGAATCTTCTCATGTATGATACTTTCCTGTAAAGCTCTTCAACCGCTTTTTGCGTCTTTGGTGGGGGCATCTCAGAATTGCTATTGCCTTGCTTCGGGTCCACCTCTAAGCCTCTATTGTGCACCAAGAAGCCCAAGAATTTTCCAAATTGGCCATCCCAAAGGCGCACTTCTTCTGATTCATCTCAACTTATACCTTCTACACCGCCAAACACTTTCCTCAGTCCTCCACACGAGTTATCGCTTTCTTGATTTCACTCCTATGTCGCTTACATAGTCCTCCACTATATCATGAATCATGTCATGAAATATGGCGTGCATTGCCCTTTGATAAGTTTCCCCGCATTCTTCAACCCGAATGGCATTACTACATAGTAGAAATTCCCAAACGGGTAATGAAAGGTCATCGACTCTACATCTTCTACTTGACATCTTTATCCGATCAGAACTCCACAAACCCGCCCATGAATGACATCATCTCATGATTAGCCGTCATTCTACCAAAGTGTCTATGTTGGGTAATGGGTACATGTCCTTTGGGCATGCCTTGTTCAAATCTCTAAAATCCACACATATTATTCGTAGAATCCCCATTTGATTTCTTTTTACCTGCATAACAATGTCGGATAGCCATATTGATGTTGAATTGGCTTGATGAACCCTACTTCCAAAGAACTTCTTGATCTCTTCCTTTATTTTAGTTTCTACTTCAGTATATGCATAGTTGTGAGGTGCTTGCTTTAATCGGGCTTCATTCCCTTGACTTATGTTTAGATTGTGCTCCACAAGATCCTTGTCAATTCCGCATCTCGTCAGTAATTCCAAGCAAAGACATCCCTATATTCTCGCAATAATTGTGACAAGCTCCTCCTTCGCTTAACATCCAAATTCCTTGTTGACATAAGTCGGTCTTGGCGTTCCTTCCTCTCACAAATTAACTTCCTCTAATTCATTTTGTTGAGGTTTCGGCCTATCCTCAAAACATTCTCGAGTTCGGTTCTACCTTCTATTGTACAACTTCTTCTTCTTCATTATTACGGGAGCGGGGGACACCTCCCGAGCCGTTGGGTTCACACGCCCAAGGGCTCTTCCCTCTCAGATCGCGCCACAATCGAAACACCACTTTTCCGCTTCAAGTTTAACAACCCTCTCCCATTTTGTCTTCCGCCCTCGCCGATTGTGCCATCCGCTTGGCATTTATTATATTTCCGCATCTTCGAGGTCTCACGGCCTTTTTTTTTTTCTTCTTTCTTCTTTCTCTAAGTCTACTACCATGGGCTTTTATTTTTGGAACATTCTCCGTTTCCGAGGTCTTCTTCTTTCTTTTTTTCGCAGTACGAACTTATCTTCCCGAACTTCCTCCCACTTTTAGTCTTACGTGTAATTAGGCCTTACAATTTGGTTCTTCCTCTTCAAATGACATCATCAAAGAAAGTTGCTTTTGATGTGTGCCTCCTCCGTCCAAAAGGATTCCGGTTCTTGCACTTTACTTCTCCCCTTTCCAAATAGCTTTAAGGCATCGATGAAAGACCGATGGTACTACCCCAGTAGTCATGTTGCCAAGCCCTTCCCAAAGAAGACATGATATGATGCATCCACCTCGGCAACATGGAACATTACAGCCCTCGAATCTTCCCAACTTGCATGTCCACCTTTTAATGTGTCCTGTGGTTCTTGTGCTTTGGTCATGCCGAATCCCGTAATTTTGTTTGTTCCTTCACAATCTTCTTCTCCTGAGCAGCTTAACCGCTTTGACACGGTGTAGGGGCATGATATTTACAGATGCTCCATTATCAATGAATGCCTCCGCACCTCGATGTCATTGATTATCATTGCCACATACAAATGACCGTCACATTGTGTGTATCTTATCTCTCTATCGCCTTTAGAGAAAGATATCTTATTTTCTTCTTCCTCCATCGCCTTCACAAATCCTTTACTCATGGCCACACAAGTCTCTCAAGCGTCTCCCAGCAGCTTTGATAATTGCCCCGGTTGCCTCAATCCTCGCTTTCCTTAGCCAATCCTATCTCGATCGAAAAATTTACGAACTTGGCTCCGCTCATCAATGCCATCACCGCAGCTCGGATCACTCCTCCTTTTCTTCCATCATCTCCATCTCCACTTCGGCTTCAGGCCGTGAATAACAATTGTTGCACGCTTCCTTCCCCTTGTGGTTTGGCAATGACTTGTCATGAACGCTACTTTCCTTTCCAAGTTCAATCTCCCCATTTGCCAACTTCTCGTGGAATATCCTCCGCAGTTATAACAATCCATAGTTGAGTGTCCCGCGTATTGGTGGAATACATGTGTCCTGGTCTTCTTCATTTCTTCCACACCGCAAATCTAGGGAAATCCTTGAATGCTTTCTCACTACATGTGATGATGGCTTGGGACCGGTTTTCAGATATTTGTCTTCGTGCCTTCCTCTGCTTTTGGCCAAAGTTCTTCTATGCTTCTCCTCTTGTCCCTTGTGGTTTTGATCGAGAGTCGCCCAAAGCCACAGTTGTTGTCCTTTTGCCCTTCCATGTAACCGTCGCATGGCTAGTGGGCAATGTCATGATTCCTCCCAAGTCTTGTGCAAAAGATGAGAGGGTCGCGAAGGAATCACAAGCCTTGGTGATAAGGTGGGGCTTGAGGGAATCCAAGGCGCCATTGTTGCAAATGCTGACTAAGTTCTTTTCTTCAATCGGCTCTGCGCACTTATGTGCCTGGGCCCTGAACCTGTCAACATAATCTAACAACTCCTCATTCGGTTTCTGTTTGAACCGCATGAGCTCCACAATGGTTACCTGCTTCTCGCATTATAGAAAAATTTCTTGAAAATTTGTAATTTTAGGTCATCCCAATCATGGATCGAATTTCTTCTCCAAATTGTAGTACCAACTAAAGGCACTATCCACAAAGTCTTGTTGAATTTCTCGCATCAACAAGTTGTGGTTGTTCATTTCATCATATCCGAGCCACGGAGACATCGACTCTACAAACTCGCAATATGTTCCTAGCATTTCCTTTTCCCCCGTTGTATTTTGGAAATTATGGGTACTCAATATACCCCATTGGGTAAGGTTGCCTCCGAATGTGTGCAGGGTAAGGAGAAGTAAAGTCCAACTCCGAGGGTCGAGATGTCTCTGCATCACAAGTTGATTGATCACGCCAATCATATCATCCTTCGTCACATACGGCTTCAGAAGCGTGAACTCTCTGGGGTGTTGTGATACACCACTTTGATCGGTTATGTGTATGGTAGAGAAATTGGTTGATGAACACTTGCATCATGAACAAATGGCACCGGTGGAAGTTGTTGGTTCATTCACCGGATATTGCTTGGAATGATTGGCATTTGCAGACTGTGAAAATGATGGAATAATAAATTGAGATGATGTTTGCACGAGGTCGGCTTTGCTTCCATCCTAGGTTGTGTACGCCACCACCGCTCGGGCTTCCAAGTTGATTATTGGAACCGATTGACTTTCCGCAATGGAGGTACAACTGGTTCTCTTTGTTGTTGCTACCATTATTGTTGTCTTCTACACCGCTTGTTCCCCATGCGAACTTCCCAGGGAACATGGCCTCGAAAGTGAGAATCAGATCAACCGGCAAGCGAAAATTCCCCATCTCCTCTTGCTTCCTCTCGCATTTCCAAAGATCATGGCCATCATCATCATTCCTTGCCCTTCTCATGCTTCCTTCAATGCCTTGAGCATCTCCAGCTACACAAAGATTCGTCGGGTCTCCACCTCGCATCCTCGCCTTTGCCTTCCCAAGGCTGGTCCATTGTTGATTGGCCATATGTGGTGATGTCGAACTTCCTTCCAAGCGCCTTCAATAAATGGTTGGTCAAAATCCGTGTTTTGCATTTTGGAATGCTTGAGTTACTTGCCTTAGAACTAGCTCGTAGGGTAATGCTATTTGTTGGTGAAACAACTCTTCCCCGTAGTTCTCCCACTTCGAAGTCAGGCATACCCTTCATGAATTCTACACTCCCCAAAGAAGTCGCCAATAAATGTGGGCAAGGAAATCGTGCACTTGCTAGGGTTGGGTTTCGTGTTGGTGAGGAGGAGAGAAATCCACAAAGAAACGGAATTGATTGGTTAATCAAGAGGGAGAACGACAGTGGGCGATTACTCTAACGACGCGGCGTAAACCCCTAGAATCCGGAACCGTGTTAGGGTAACAGGATTCCAAGAGCCTTCTTGAGTCCTTCGAGTTGAGAGAATGTTCAAACCCCTTTCTAGTGCTTTTAGGTGGAATCTCCGAGCCTTTAAGTCACCAAAAAGGGTCCTTTTGATCTTCCGAGAGTTCCAAGTCTTGAGTCTCAAGAGAAGTCCCTTTCCAAATGGAATGGAAAGGGTATTTATAGGGTTTTCTGAAAAGTAGTCATGTGCAAGGCACATGCCTTCAGGGAAATTCTAGAAATACCCTTTAGTCCTTAGAGTAATGCCCATATTGCCCTGTCCTTCTAGCCACCAATCCAATCCCTCAATCAATTCTCAAAACGAGCCGCCTCCACGAGTCTTCTGCCTCGGGACACGTGGAGGCTTTTTGCAGGTCTCGAACATTTATTTCTGACTTTTTCGTCTTTATTTCATTAGGTTATGCGAACTCTAATTTGCACCTTTAATGAAACTGTGGAACCCTAATTGCGCATTCAATTCAATTAGGTCATGTGAACCCTAATTTTACACTTGGGCCCACAGGATGTAATGAAGGTTTCTCCCAACGGAGTTTCCATAGATAAGTCAAAGTCTAATTTCTCCAGAGTCAAATTCAATCGTTGAGCGCAAGTAGGAGAAATAAAAGAATGGGTAGAACCCAGATCAAATAAGGTATGAACTTCGCCTAGAGTTTATGATAAGCTTACCCGTGATGACCTCATTCGTTTCCTTGCTTCTCGAGAGTCACAACAAATGTTCTCCTCACACCACCGGGCTGACTTTTCCGGGACTACCTTTGGTGCCTCCATCCTAAATTTAACTTGTTTTCGGTGAACGACAAAATTGGGCTAGGTGACCTTCTTCCACAATTATAACACGCTTTGGATAAAGATCGCCAGCAGCTTTAGACCGATATGTCCATCCCTCCGTATTTGAAGCATATGATGGTGGTCGCTTCTCCTTCCTTAACCACTTCGCTTTGGTGTTGACGCCTTTCCATCATTGTTGAATCTCCTTTTCTTGAAATGTCCATTTTACCGCTCGACCATGATTACCACCGAAGTGGTTACCATTTCTCGCATGTTGATTCCTCCACGTTTGTTGTCACCGCTTCAGATGACCGATACCATCGCTATTTTCATGCAAATTACCGCTTTCTCTTGTTATGTTGACTCGCTATCAAGCTTCCAATAATCGAGCCCTATTTACAACATCTCGAGTACAAACACGCTTTATGAGAAATAAGATATTGACGATTCCCATTTCAAACCTCTTAAAAACATTCGCCATTCGCTCCTTATTATCGACCAAATGGGATGCAAACCGGATAACTCCGCAAATTTAGCCTCGTGATTCTACACGGCCATATTGTTTTGCTCCAACTTGATAAACTCCACCTCTTTCATGTGACGAATACTTTCGGAAAGTATTTATCGTTGAATAGCTCTTCGAACTTCTTCCAAGACATCTTCGAAAGAAGCGGCCAGTCACAGACGCTTTTCTGATTCCCACCAAGAATCGCCTTTCACGCAATACGAAGGTGACGAAGGAACCTTTTGCTTCCTGGAGCATCCCAAGACATCAAATATCTTGGTGATCCGCTTTATCCATGCTTCCACCTTAAGTGGTTTTGGCTCTCCAATAAACTCCGGTTGTCTCAGCTCCTTGAACTGTTTAGCGGTGACCGTCCGAGAGTTATCAGTGTTTCCACCTACATTTTGGACAGGAGCCGCTCTCGCCTGATATTGCATGAATTGCATAAAGCCTCTGAACAATCCATCATTCATCATTTGGTTAGTGTTGTTGTTTGCATGAGGATTGTCGCCTTCCTGATGCACATTATCCTGATTATTGATATGTGGAAACTTAACGGTCTCCTGTGCTCCATTGCTATTCTCAACATTCTCGGATGTCATTTTCAGATACTGCCACAAAACAAGGGTTAGTTATCATATCACATATTATTCCTATACTCTGACCGACCAATTAAAAACCAAATAACTTAGGTAGGTCATACTAACGAAGGAATTTCCCATCTCTCTCCTCCTAGTTCTTGTCTCACATCTCAGCCAGGGATCATATTCCTAAGCTTTGATACCAACTGTGACGCCCCCAAAATAGGTATACATCACCTATTCTGAGTCGCCAAAAATATAGTACAAAATACAAATACAATATTTAATATACAACAAGAGAGCTGTGAGTTTTAATACAAATACTGTCTTTTAGACAATATTCACTCTTAGAATAAGTCCTCATTACATTTATTGTCACACTATTTAATGTAATAGTGAGGACTACTAATACTATCATCCGTCCATCACTCCGTCCCCGACTCGTCTCAATTTATATTCTCATTTCAAAGAGAATAAAGGAAAGGAAGGGTGAGCTCAACTAGCCCAAGAAGAAATATTATGACTAAGATAATGTAGAATAAATTATCATTAGCCTTAAACAGTGTTAAACTGATACAATATAATAAACATCAAGTTTAATCGCAAATGAACAAGCAATCCATTAAAAGAGTCAAGTAGAGAATAAAATCTACTATCTTTTATGATTTAAAAGGTTTTTCATCACTTTTATCGCTCGGACTCAGCTTAATAAATAATCCAAATCATCGAATCACCCCTGCACTACGGCCAAGGATATTCTTTAGTGTCACGACCACAACTATCCATGCACTACTGGCCAAGAATATTTGTGTATTCATTAATGGTCATGATCATGCCAACAACCTGCTCATCAATGCACTACGGACCAATGAAGACTTTTACCACATCATTTGTAATATTACTACCATGATTATACCGAATAATCCCTGGTCATAATCATACCAAGTCCATCTATGCACTATAGGCCACATATGACTTTCAACAAAATATAAACATGAGGATGATGACAATGATATAAGAATTCAATAAAAACAAGTTCAAGAATTAATTTATCCAGGAACCAATAACGTCCAAATTGTCAACGTGATATCGCTTTTGTAGAGTAAAATTCAAGAATGCTCGTAATAATATTTCCATAAAAGAGATCTTTGGATGAAGCCGCAAATATCAAGGATATTCTACTAATTTCATGGAGTATAGAAGTCAAAACTTAAACCAACCGAGTATAATAAGGAATGGAATAACAAAAGAAATCACCAGCATGCGATAGAATCACAAAGCAGTGTTATTCCAACAAAATAATAATTAATCTAAATCAGTCCCACAGAAACACACAGTAGTATGTGATATTCCAATGTAATTATAAAGACGGAATCGGTCCGTAGAAAACGCATGCATAAGATATTCCAATGTAATAATAACGAATGGAATAATGTAAGAATTTCACCAAGTATAGGGTAAGGTTTCACAGATACAAAAGTTATTCCAACCGAATAATAAATAATGAAATAATGTAAGTTCTCTTCATGAATACAAAAGAAATAATACCCTTTACCGTAAAAGAAAACGGATATAAGAGTAGGGAAGTAGTGAATACTTTTCTATAGTTTCTATAATTTCTCTCTCTAGAGTTTCAAAGAATTCGTAAGAAATAATGAAGGAATGAGCTTCTATTTATGGGAGAATGGAAGGCACTGCTCATGGATTTAAATTATTTTTTTAGCATTTACTTGGATGTTCAAATTCAATCAACCATCCAATAAAAAAAAAACAAATAAAATATAATATAATATATATATATATAAACACATGCTTACAATTTATATATATCAATATTATATATATACCACTTGATTTTTATCCCCCCATAACTAACATCAATCCCCAACCCCTCCAAAATCACTTTCACTACACTCTTACACATTTCACTATCACACACACACACACCTCACACCTTTCACTATCACACACACACACACATCTTACACCCTTTACTTTCATATAATTACTTTTTTACCATTTTTCACTCATATACACATTATATATATATATATATACACACATCATATACATATATATCAATTCCCTCCCCTATACGTAACTCCCTCTCACCCCCATTTTAAAAATAAGTTTTTCAATATATATGGGCCCCACATGTGGGCCCCAATTTTAAATAATTTTCTACCGATTATTTTGAAAAATGAATAAATGGAGGTCCATAAAATAAGCAAAACTTCATAAAAATGGATAAATGGGAGTCCATAAAATCATCTTTATTATAATTCACAATATTAATCTACCAGGTCGTTCCCAGGAAATAGGGGGCTTTTCAATAAGAATTTCTCTCTATCAGCCAAGAATTAGGTGACCAAACCTCTCCTCGATGTAACTTCTAGACATCGTTAATATTGCAAATAATAATATTAATAACTTTGTCGTCTCAATTATTGATTTAATAATATATAAAATATCGACAATAATCAAATCAAATAACGTGAGATATTATACAAAGAATTATCGTAGTAATAATTGAACAAATTTGAGTGACTTCTCACGTAGTTTTCAATAATCAATACCGTAAGCATCGCAAGAACTACGCCAGACATCAGATTTCTTTTAACACCGGGTGTTTCAACAATTTAACCAGAACTTCCGCCATTATTTTCATAAAGTATTTTTGTCGCTTTCTTAATCCGATAATAATTCCGTTGTAGGGTCCACCAATGATTTTGCCGTATACGAATATTCCTCGTTAAAACGAATATTTCCCGACCAATCAATATTATAAAACAACTTCACGATTTTGCAAAATTTATAAATATTACCCACAACTATAACATTATATCAAATTCATTCCATAATATTCAAAAATGATATTTATAAAAAATTCATCTTTATTTATAAAAGTTGGGGTCTTACAACTGCACTACGGTCAATGATATTCATTAGTATCACGACCACAAATTATCCATGCATTACGGGCCAAGGATATTCGTGTATTCATCAATGGTCATGATCATGCCAACAACTGTCCATCAATGCACTACGGGCCAATGAGAACTTTTACCACATCATTTGTAACATTACGGTCATGATTATACCGAATAATCCATGGTCATAATCATACCAAGTCCATCTATGCACTACAGGTCACAGATGACTTTCAACATAATATAAACATGAGGATGATGACAATGATTAAGAATTCAATAAAACAAGTTCAAGAATTAATTTATCCAGGAACCGATAACTTTTAAATTATCAACATGATACTGTTTTGTGGAGTAAAATTCAAGAATGCTCAAAAGAATATTTTCATGAAAAGATACTGGATGAAACGCAAATATCAAGGATATTCCACTAATTTCATGGAGTATAAAAGCCAAAACTTTAACCAACTGAGTATAATAACGAATGGAATAACAAAAGAATTCACTGTGCATACGCGATAGATCAAGACATGCAATTCTGCTATTCCAATGTAATAATAAATAATAGAACCAGTCACGATAAACGCACAAAATGTAATATTCCAACCTAATAATAAAGAATGGAATAATAGAGAATTCACCATGCATGCGATAGATCAAGACAAACAAAGTTATTCCAAGAGAATAATAAATAATGGAACTGTGTCATGCGTAATACGCATACAGATGTGATGTTCCAAATGTAATAATAAAGAAGGAAATAATGTAAAAAATTTCACCATGATGCAGATTTCTTGATGATGTTATTTCAATGTAATAATAAATAATCGAATTAAGTCACGCCAGAATTCGTGTATGTGATGTTCCAACCTAATAATAAGAGATGGAATAATAATAGATCTCTTCAAGAACACGAAAGAAATAATACCCTTACCTTAGAAAAATTGGATAATTTGGAATAAAGGAGGTAAGAGACTTCTCTTCTTTCTTTATCTATAATTTCTCTCTATAATAATTGCTTCTAAAGCTTTTGTGAATTGGTGAGAAATAAAGAAAGAATGAGCTTCTATTTATAGAAAAATATAGTTTCGATAATTGCACGCTTTGGGGCTCAAATATTACAAAGATAATACCTTCCTCTTTTTTTCATTTTTTAATTTAGTCCTCGCAAGTATTAACAAACTTGCACCACCTCCCCTAATAGTAAATAACGTGAATTAATAGTTCAATCATGTGAATTAATAGTATAATCATGAGAAAAATACGAATTACAGTATAATACCTCTATCTATACTTCCATTTTTAACTTAGTCATCCAAGTATTATCAATCTTGCACCAACTCCCCTAATAGTACATGAATGTGATTCAATAGTACACAGTACACACATGTGAACAAATAATTATATAAGCATGTGAATTAGTAGCAATTAATTGCTCATTTATCCGATAAATTACCCGATTTATCAATATAACCCCCATACATCAATTATCATCGAAATAGATGTCGATTTCCACTAACACTAATAATCCCAACACAATAAAACTATCAAATTCTTCTTTAATCAACACAACTTATTCATCATTAATATTATAACTCACAATATTTAACAATTAGGTCATTTCCAGGAAAAGGGGGCCTTTCCGATAAGGATTTCTCCTTATTGGCGCGCAATTAGGTGACCAAAATCTCCTTGACAGAACTTCTAGACATTGTCAATATTGTAAATAATAATATGAATAACTTTGTCGTCTCAATTATTGATTTAATAATAATAAATATTATGCGATAATAATCGTGACAATAATTGAATCAATAATATAGAGAGATATGATGCGTGAATCATCGTAGCAATAATTGAGTATAACCGAGTGACTTCTCACGTAAGCATCAATAATCAATACCGCATGTCTACTATGCATCCACGCCAGACATTATACTTTTTAACACCGGGTAAAACTTCCGCCGTTATTTTCATAAAGTATTTTTATCGTTTTCTCAATCAAACAATAATTTCGTTGTGGGGTCCACCAATGATTGTGCCGTTGTACGAATATTCCCTGCTAAAGAATATTCTCCGATCAATCGAATATTATATAACAACTTGCGTACTTTGCAAAACTTGTAAATAATACTCACAACTATAACACTATATCAAATCCACACCATAATATTCAAAAATATATTTCGAGAAAATTTAATCTTTGTTCAAAAAGTTGGGGTCTTACATTCACCAAATCAAATAAATAAAAATAATTAACCAACCCATTTGGTTCCAGTTAATATGGATTGATCCGACAGTTAACTAATTATATTGCCATGTCTACTTAATAGTTCTACTTCCACAACAAATACTAAAATTTAAATTATTTTGTTAACTAATCAAAACAACTAATTAAATAAAACAAGTTGTTTAACATATTTACATCATTTAATCAAAATACTAAAATCCAAAACATAACATATTTACATCAAATACTAATTAAAAAAATATAACTTAATTATTAAATATAACTTAAAACATAACATATTTACATCAAATTCAATTTAATCAAAGAGACCAGATTAACTCAGGGGCGGATTCAGCCACAAAGTTCAGTGGGGTCAAATTTAAAAAATTTTTTGTTAAAAATAAAAATTATAACTATATATATATACTTTTCTAAATTCAATATAATTTCTCAACATTTAAGTCGTTAAGTTTAATATATATATATATATATATATATATATATATATATATATTCATAATTTTCTTATAAAAAATATTAGAATGAATACATTTTTTTTTATTAAAATTCAATATAGTACAAATGTGACAAATCTAAAAGAGTTGAAAAGTTTAATATATATATATATATATATATATATATATATTCATAATTTTCTTATAAGAAAAATATTAGAATGAATTTTTTAATCAATACATTTTTTTATTAAAAATTCAATATAGTACAAATGTGACAAATCTAAAAGAGTTGGATAAGGTCACACGTGATAAAGAAAACTAAGTAAATAGTCTTGGAGTTTTAACAATTTATCTTTATTTTTGAGTTTTAATTTGGTAATAAAAGAAAAGGAAGCGAATGTAAACAAAAGGAGATAATGTCAATTTTGTAATAGAAGAAATTTTTTTTTAAGAAAAGTGGTGTTTTTGAGTTTTAATTAAAAAAAATGTACTTCGAGTCAAAAATTTCTTCTCATTTTTTTCCTACAACTAAAAAACTTTATAGGATATTAGTTAAAAAAGAAAAGAAAGTAGAAGATAATACTTACTTTTTGAGCCAAATATTACACATTGAGAGAGAAATAAGAGAACTAGTACAAAATTATCATTAATTTAAAAAGTCACTTATACAAAAAGAGGGTGGTGGTGGTGGGAGTGTGTACTATATATGGGGAAAGAAAAAGAGGGCACAAACCCATGTACTGAAAATTCAATGGGGACAGGTGCCCCCTGCCCTAGGGTAGAACCGCCCCTAGATTAACTGTTGGCCAAATAATTATTAAATTAAGCACAAAATATAATAATCAACTCACGATAATTGAATTAAAGCATTGCAAAAGATTCCATTATATCTCTTATTAAGAAATTAGTTATTTATCATAATTGAGACTAGCAGATAGTAATTAAATAATATTTTAAGTACATAAATTAAATTAAGAAGAAGAAAACTCTATCGAAGATGTCCAATCTTTGTTCTTCAATATATGTCTCGTTGTATCTTCAATTTGATCTCCAAATCTCCAAGAGTAGCTCTCACTGAATTCCAGTCAAAAAAGTCCCCCTAAACCTTATTAAAAACTAGTATTTATACCATCCCTAAATACCCTAACACATAAGGTAAGTAACAATCATATTCTGAAGCAACCTGGAAACAAAACTTAAAATCAGCATCAAATCTTCTCGTCCGACGCACCCTGCGCTGGATTTGCTTTTCCAGCGGCGCACCCCTTACCAGAAGTTCAGAGTTTCAAACTAACCTAGCGCGCTCCACACCGGTTCACTGAATTTTTCAAAATTGACTTCTTTTCAACATATTCATCCATCCATGCCTCGTTTTTGCAAATTAACCCAAAAATCATAACAAATAACATGCACTACTCAAGAAATAATAAAATATTAAGATAAAACATACTGAATTCATAAGTTTTTAACTCATTCATCAATATATCTCATTTTTTAGAGTATACAATAAAATTCGAGTATTGCTATTGTAACAAAATAATTTTATAAAAAATAACTTAAAAAATAATGTAATAAAATGTAATTAATTGATTGGGTCGGCCTAATGATAATTATCAATCGCATTATTTTGTATTCATTTTTATTTTTTCGTATAAATGATAAGAATAGAGAATTAATATTTCTACAAGTGAAAATGATAGCTTTACAAGTTCTCTCTCACATGAGAATGAATCCTATTTATTATTCATGTGAGAATCTTGTGAAACTAACATATTTACTCGTGAAAATATCAATTTTTTAAGAATATATTTAAAAATATCAATTCGCTAAGAATATATTTATGTGCACATCCAAAGTGTATATCCAAAGACAAAAAAGTAAAATAATAGTAAAAAGAGGGGAGGACACGTGTTGCAAAGGGAAGAGAGATAAATATTTTACTACTATTTTATTCTATTGATAAAAATTAGAACTCTATACATAACAAATCTATTAGATTTAATGTATCCTGCACATTTAATAAGAACAATTATCACTATTATCCCCTATATTACATTTTTTTAAATATACATTTAATAATACGAATATTATATTAAATAACGCTACAAAAAAATTCACAATTAATTGTCATTGGAACCATTGTTAAGAAAAAAATGTGTTGTTAAAAACATATTGAACAATATTTAATAAAAGGAATAATAATGGATTTTAATTCATCCACAAAATTCTAAACTAAATCACAACACTTATTTTTGGGAGTAATCTATAACTCGAACAATCCAGAACTCAGTTATTGAGTCGATTTAGTTTTATCCACAAACAATCATGTTACCCAAAACGACAAACATAAAAAGCTAATGAACCCCTCTCCCCACCCCCCCCCCCTCCCCCTCCCCCACGCCCACGCCCACCCAACCCCAACCCCAACCCCAACAAGGCCATAAATAACTCCATGTAAATGAAATATTAAAGGTTTGGCTTGAAAAAGGAATCAACAACTATTTTATTCCAACCATTTAAATGAGGATAAAATTACTTTTTATAGTTCAAATTTAAACTAGATTAATGATTTTTTTTAATTCTAAAAAAAATGCTCCTTTACTTAATAGTTCTACTTCCACAAAAAATTTATATATTTAATGTATTATCTGTAAAGTTTATCATCAACACTAGATTCAAAACTATGTTAGGCTACAGGCTCAAAACTATAATTTAAAAAAAAAACTATGATATTATGTCATAGTCTAATTACTCGTAAATCTAAATTTTGAGAATATAAATCTAATTATTCATATATCTGGAAAAACTTAAATATAATTAAGTGCAGTAAAATATTAACCAAATTTCAATAAATTTTTAGATTAAGTTTTCTTTTTTCCACAAATAAAAGTAACTAATAGTAAAAAAATACATTTGGAATATCCAATAAATATAGAAATACAATTTTCAAGATAATACGACCACTAACAATACAAAAAGTCCAAGAGCAGATTATGTGTAACTTTAAATGCTAAAAAAACTTGATATCCATTCTAGTGTCTTCAGTTGATTTCCATTGATGACCGCCGAATCTAACCGAAAATGTAATTTGATCGGCACCAGAAAATGATATTTTTCCCCACATGTATCTGTATGAATATGATCAAGACAATCATTTCAAGTGTATCAAATTCAAACGAGTCTTAATCAAAATCAAACGAGTCTTAATTTTACAAGCTCATCAAGACACCATTTAAAATATTTTTAAAAATATTCTTGGCATCATTTAAATGTCGTTGCATAAACTATTAAAATTAAGTTTACAATTACCTTAAATTATAAACTTAAACACTTTGATAATCTTTTAAGAACTTACAAGTATATTTAAACGGAGAAATCACAGTCGGATGAGATCAAGCACACATGAACCAAAAATTCCATAGAACTAGATCTCTAATAACTAGAATGAATAAACGCAGGCCTGGATCAAACTTCATCCCACATCTACAAACTGATATTTGATTTAAGGAATCAGTTACACTAGTAATAATATGAATAAAGATACAAAACTAAGTAATATAGAGAGAATCATTGATGTACCTTTGGACAGGGAGCCAATATGGATGAATAATAGACTGCCAGATAAAGCAATAGCAGAACCATCACGTTCTTTTTTCTTCTTCATGAATAAGGAGGGAGGCGGGCAGAGATAAAGGATATGAAGCCCTAGCACACATTTATATAAAGGAAATAGAGTGACTTATTACTCGCTCCGTGCCAACATAAAAATTTTACTAGTTAATTTTGTATGCATATTAAAAAAATATATATATATATTGAATTTTTTACTTGATAGTATAATTGTTTGTACATAATTAGTGATATTTTATTTTTAATTTAAAAATAAATTTTCAAAGTCTATAATTTTAGTTTTAAATTACTTATGAAAAATAAAGATACCATCCTACTAAGATATCAGATATGGTACAGCTAAAAATGGTACCATGATGGGTTTTAGCATGGATTGAAGGATTGTCCACATACAGGGCTTGATGCTCATGGCCCGAGTCCTTTGATGGGTCACGAAATGATACTGAAAATTTGGTATTTGTATTGTGATTTTTCGACTGAGCCCGTTGACTCGGTGCAAAATAAAAATTTTAAAATTAATATTCAATTAAAAACAAAATGATAATAATAATAATAATAATTTTTAAATAATTTGTAATGATATAGGTATATTAAGTACAATTAAATAAATTTAATTCAATTGTAAATATTCATATTTTACAAAGTGATATCATAAAGTTAAATCAAGACTTTTTTGAAATGAAGGGTGCATTTTGTTTTTTAAAGGGGATTAATATTTTACAACTTCTCTCTCACATGAATAATACACTTATATGAGAGATCTTGTGAAAATATTAATTTTTACTCGTAAAAATAATAATTCTCTTTTTTAAACTTGGAAGTAGTTATGAGTTACTTTATTTTTTAAAAGCTGCATGTTATTTAAGGGTTGTTGAAATTTTGTTTTCATTTAATAAGCATTAAAACATTAAGTTATTAAAGCAGCCAAAGTATTTAGAGGTAGACCTTCAAAGTTCAAACTACCAAAGCTGAAAAAGTTAGTAACCAACCCACAAGCAAAGCATAACTGCATAATAAAAAAAAATTATAAAAAAAAAACAAACTTCCCTCCGTCGCCAATAATTTCAATATAATTCAATCCGAGTTAAATTGAAGTCCTAATTTCAATATAATTCAATCCGAGTTAGATTGAAGTCGAGTTGAGTCGAATCTGAGTAAAAAATTTGAATTTGAGTCGAATTCGAATATAAATTTAATATTTCGAGTCAAATTCTAACAACTCACTGTTTGCTTACATTGATTTGTTTACACTCTTACCATCTAACTAGTGAGGTGCAGAACAAAATCAGAAAATTAGTCAACCCTTACATATCACGTAAAAGCAAGTTCTGATTCCTAGGTAAGTTTTCCTAAGCAAGTTTACATTATGGGAAAGGAATAAATGGCAATGGGCTAAACATGTTGGAATTCAGTTGCAGCTCATCAGATGCCTACTTCCTTTTTCTGCCACGAGGCTTGCTTGCTGGAACTTTCTTTGAACTGCTTGGAAGATCCTCAGCGAGCTCTTCCTCACTTTTACCATCATTGCTTCTCTCATCAAAACTCTCAGTTTTATCAGTCGACTCTTCTTCCTCCACTTCCTGTAATTTCCCATAAGTTTCCTGTTTTGAGAGCCAATCTCGAAGTTCTCTTAGTTTTGCCTTCTTTGAGTTCAAGACACCAAGAAACTGTAAGCAGAAAGAGATCATGTCATCGTTAGCATTTGGGGAAAAAATGCAAGAAATAATTAGCTTTAGACTACAAAATCACTTGAATCAAGTCTCCAAATACCACTATATCAAATAATAAAAAACAGAAGATTATAAAAAGTTCAAAGCACAAAACAAGATTTCCGTACTGTATATAAAACTGGCTTCAATTTTCAGCAAACACAAAGATGCTTCAATTTGCTGGATTGAAAGATGAAAATAATGCTTGTAATTACGGACTATGTTTTGCCCTCACTGTAACTTCTAATTTTATAGGTATCTTCTTGAATCATGAATAAAATTATACTAGTATATTGCTTTGACAGATTACTAGGTAATTACGATATTGTATAACCCACCTCATGACAAAATAAGTACAGATTTTACCCTTTCAACTGACAAGCTTACGATAAACCCTGTTTCCCAGAATAACATGCACTTGACTAGTTCAAAACCCATGCCATGCAGCGGAAACTTGTTTTATGTAAATAATGTTACCTGTTGGTAATTTAGTCTCACAACAATCTTTTACAAATAAGCATGGGCGGATCTACCTTAGGGCAGTGGGGTCAATTGACCCCCACTGAATTTTTGGGAGTTAATTTTAATTTGATTTTATAAAGTGTTTAGTGAAAATAAAAAATTCAGATTAAAAGACTATTAAATGTCTCAAATTTCTACTAATACAAACACTTCACTCTTTTATATTATTTAATAACTTACATTGAATATAATATTTTTGCAGTTATTGAAATGAGACTATCATTACGATAGTTTCAAACAATGAAATCTCAAAAAATGTTATTATAAATAATATTTTAACAATATTATTTAGTTTTGTAATTTATTTTAGAGGACACAAGAAGTCTCTTATAATAACAGTGTTTTAAAAAATTATAAAATATCATTTTATATATAACATAAGATCGAGAATTCGAAGTGTATTCAATTACATAAAACAATATCAATTTTATATGATAACTCACACAATTATTTGCAATATACCTTGCACTCTGTCACCTTAATTTTATTAAATTTTATTTTTTTTTATAAATTTTTGTTTTAAAAAAATTGACCCCACTGAATTAATGGGCTGGATCCGCCCCTGCAAATCAGCAAGATGACCATATTTCCTTGTTATTCAAAAATTACCCTTGATAGCATCTGGTGAATCATCTATGCAACCAACGGTGGTGTTTTGCAAGGAACTGAATCAGATTGCATCTGTTTAGCTAATCGCAAAGGAGCTGGGCATTAAGAAGTGTTTATTTAAGCTTTGTGTGGTTCTCTTCTTGTACAGATAGAAAGAAGGATCCACTTTTATCTGTAATATGCCTTCTCTTGCCTCTTGGTCAATCACATTGGATATAACTGCACAGCATTGGTGGTTTTCATGAATTTGCGGAAAGAAGCTGATAAATTGGCGTGATGGCATCCATCTATGGTTCTATCTCACAAGGCAACAATGTGGCTAGCTACCTACTAAAATTTAAAAGGATAAAAACATGGATTGTGGAGCTTCTTATAATTTCGTAAAAAGTGAAGGAATTAAATATGAATCTGTATTAATTTCAGGTAATTTACGTGTTGGATTGATTTGTTATATCTTTGTTTTTCTCATTCTACTTGTATCGGGCAAAAATACATATATGGAGCAATATGAAGATCCTGATTTTTTGGATAAAAATATTCAAACGAGAATGAAATTGTTAATGCTCGGAACTCCAGTTAAGAACTTAGAAAACAATGAGAAGATTGAAAAGCACATCGAGTGATGCAGCACAGACTTAGGATGAAAAATTAATGGATGCACACCTTTTCATAGATTGCAGACTCAAATTCTGCTTTCTCACAGCTGAATTTTTCACTTTGTGCTAGACACTTTTCAGCCTCCAGTTTTAGCCTCTCGGATGATTGGGTTTTTCTAACAACTTCCTCCTAGCAGCAACCACATTGGCTCAAATAAGCAAAAACTAATTGACATGAATGAGTTCTTCTTTTTCTAATTTATTCTTTCTGCCCACATAAAAGAATTCAGTATACAAAAAGCTGTGAAACAATTACTTTTGAAGATTTCAGAATATAAAAAGAGCTTCAATGCTGTAAATAAAAAAAGGTCAAGATCAAAATCACACTTGCACTTAGTTTACTCTTAATTACAAAATTAAAAATTCCAGAAAGTTTGATATTTACAAGTTCTCTGCACTGATCTCATAAATATATTAAATTGTGTTTAGACAAATAAAGAATGTCTATGAATAGCCAATCCAACCGTTGTACAAGGCCATAATTCATTCTCTACCACTTAAGAAACCACAAGGGAAGAAGACGTAAAAGGCTTATTCATCTACAACATATTAAGAAAAAGAATGAAATATGCCTGCATAACCCACTTGACTGTTTCAATAAGCAATAAATAAATAAAAACAAATAAATTATAGCCTTCCCCTCAGATCTCTTCAACCCAGAACAATCATTTCTAAGCACCCACTATTCAAGTAGTTAATGCAGCAATAAAACATGAAAACTTGCCCAGTTTGTAACTCTGTGCTAGAGGGTTTGTGTTAGCTATATACAGTAAAACCTCTATTTAGGAATAGACTTGAGAACAAACTATTTGTATTCTAATTGAGAAGTTATTACTAAATAGAGGTATTGGTACAAAATATTTTTCGAACACTCAAAAATATTCACTTTAATAAAAATATCAATAAGAACTCCCTAATAATTATTATTCAAAAAATATTTATGCAAAAGCAGTCTTTTATAGGAAAATGTGGTCTTTTATAGGAAATGTAGTCTTTTATAGAAAAATGTAATCCTTTATAGGAAATGTAGTCTTTTATAGGAAAATGTAGGTCTTTATAGGAAATGTAGTCTTTTTTTTTAAAACAACTAAAAAAAAAATTAATATTTTATAGAACTGGAATTTTTCTATAATACAATGTTTTGGGCGTGATTTGGATACACATAACAAAATATGTATGTACAATCATGCATGACATGTTTTTTGTTATACGTATCCAAATCACGCCCAAAACACTGTATTATATAAAAATTCCAGTTCCATAAAATATTATAAAAAAAATTAGTTGTTTTAAAAAAAACAAAAAAAAAGTCCGTATTTTAAGAAAATCCAGGAGTCTGGATAGGAACCGAACTCTCTCTCTCTCTCTATATATATATATATATAAGGGTGTAAACGAGTCTAACCGGAGCGAACAGAAAGCTACTCAAATTCGACTCGAAATGATAAATTCGTACTCGAATTCGGCTCAATTCGAATTATATTTGAAAGCTCCTACTCAGATTCGACTCGACTCGAATATTTATTACATGAATTCAATCCGACTCGACTCGAATATTTATTCAAACTACTCGCGAGCTTCAAATTTAAACTCGAATTCGAGTCTCCACATAATAACTAGTTTTATAATAAATATAATTATAAATTGAATTTGTTATTTTACTTAAAAATGAGAAAATATATTTATTATTACACTTTACAAATATAAAATCACAATTAAAATTAAAAAATAATAATAATAACTAATTATCCTAATTTGATTTAAATTTGTATATATTATAAGAGAATGTATCGAACATCTAATTGAATATGTATTAACCGAATATGTATCGAATCACAATCAAAAATTCGAGTAGTTTGAATCTCAAACGAATCGAGTATAACCTTACTCAGATTCTACTCATATTTTTATTCGAACTATTTTTAATGCTCATATTTGGATCATATTATTAACTAATCTGAGTCTCGCTCGTATTTTTTCGAATCGAGCTCGAATCGTGTTGGCTCGTTTATGACCTTTTATATATATATATATATATATATATATATATATATATATATATATATATGTGTGTGTGTGTGTGTGTGTGTGTGTGTGTGTGTGTGTGTGTGTGTGTGTGTGTGTGTGTGTGTGTGATTATTATTATATATAGAAGTATAGTTTTTTAATACGGGACTTAAAAAGTATATAACATATTATACTTTAGAGATTATTCCTATTTATAACTGGCCCAAATTGGAACCAAATTTTTTTATAATATTGTAGAGGTTATTCTTATATAGAGTATTCATAAATAAGGGTTTTACTGTAGTTGTCTCTCTGTCTGAAAAAGAGGGTCACTCTTTTTTGTTGACTGTTTTTGTTGAATAATACGGTTTGCATAATGATCAGGTATATATATCTTTGTTGTTTTTTATTGAAATTTATACACTAAATCTTAATTTAAAAAATGTAGGACTCCTATCCCTGCATATTAATATATCAATGCACAACATTGAAGCAACAATAATAACTTGGATATAAATAAATAATTAAATAAAGAACCAAAATTTTGACAACATACATAAGGCTTTAGATACCAAAGAAAAAACACTGCAGCATCGCATCTGTAAAAAGAATAGAAACAAAATAAGGCAAAGTCTTACACTTAATCGTATGTTGGCATCCATTAGAAAGTCCAAGATTCCTGACGTAGTTTTCTTACTATTAGGCAATGACTGACACTTCCATCGCCACTCCAGCTTAGTCCCTTCCCTTTCAAAAGTCCACAATAACTGCAAATCGTTACAAATTAAACCTTGAACAAATTTCACTCAAACTTTTAAATTTTTGACAATTCAAATTTTGCTCAACTTGTACATGTAGAAATTTTACCTTATACTTGCGAGAAAACTACAACAAAAATAGTTGTAGTTTCCAGAACTCCATTAGGGAATGGTTATCAACATGGGGAAATAAATTCGTACAATACTAAAAGATCAGTAACAACAAGCAGTAGACATTGAATTCAGTGACTTCATGTGTACAATGCTATAAATTCTGAATATACATATAAGTTACTTATATATAACAAATAAACGACAACAAGAACAAACTGTGTGATGTGTTTGCATCATTTTGTTCTTAGAAAAACTTCGACTTTTGAAAGTGAGCTCTCATTTAAACAAAGGAGAGCAAGATAATGTCTGATGTACACAACTTTGTTGTTTAACTTCAAAGAAGCACAATTTTGTCAAATAAAAATTCAAACTTCACGATCCATTTCAGTTAGCATGAATTTGTTCAACACGGTACAAATTAAACCAACAAGCACCCAAATCAACCAATTCATGAACCAAAAAAACAACTTCAACTAATTTTTCTATCTAAACATATGTACAAATATGTCAATTCATTAATACAACCTGACTAAGCAACAAAAATAATACAGTTTCAGTAATAATCCCAAATATAATTAGATAAAATTAGTAATACTAACTCTTCTTTCCCCATTTCCAGCATCAGTAAAACCGTAAACCGACCCGGGCTGTTGAAACCCTAGGTACCGTTCGGCAAGTTGGATGTATTCGGAGACGGGTTGATCCCACTGAGAAGCTCTCTCTCTTACTTCATCCTCTGATGCTGAACATTCAATCAATTTGTGGGTAAAATTAAATTTAAATTAAAATTTGATCAAATTTTTGGAATGAATTTGAATGTGAATAGATATAGAGAAAGAGAGAGAGTGTACCGTTGCAAGACCAGGCATGGAGGCCGTCCGTGATGGAGAGGTCGAAGTGAGATGGGAACCACGTGCCCTTCACGAAAATGGGTTCGGATTCGGGTTCGGCGTGGGTCGGGAGTTCCAGTTTCAAACATGTATGTCTGGCTGGTTCCATTGTTTTGGGGATTTTGTGCCTGGAAGAAGATGATAAATACTACTAGGAGGAGTGTAGTAGTGTCTTCAGTAAGCTTTGTCTCTGTGTTTGCGACTTTGCGTGAGAAGGTGAGAGAGTCTTCCCGCCTTTGACTCTTGGATTAATTTCCCTTTTTCATTCTTTTCTTTTATACTTTCCTTTTGAAATTGTCTTTATATTATTTGTTTAGTTAAAATTAAAGAGTGACAGATATATGACTACAAATTTATGTTTATATTAAATATCATCCTATATGTCACATACTTAGGGATTAATAAAGAACTCACATATTATTAGTTATAATTTAATTTCGTGATAATATATTATTTTTTTAAATAAAAAATTATGTCAAAATATTTACTAAAATCTATATCTTCTTGTATGTCAATAGATTAGTATTTTATTTCGGTTAATGTCTCGGACACAAGATTCATATTAAAATATTTGTGTTGTTTTCGTTTTTTCGATTTTTAATACGTGCCAATAACATCGTTAAAATACTACAGTAAAATATATTTAAATTTTTATATACCACATGATTATATACCTAAAATCGTGGCCAAAGTGGTTACTAAAATATTTATTTGGGAAGCTCCTACTAAGATGACAATAAAACTGCTAGTACCAAGTGAACTTATATTGCCCAAAGTAAAAGATAAGAAAATGGCAGGGAGATTCGGCATGGTGCTCGCTCAACTTTCGAAATATCTAATAGGTCGAGTGTGTGCCCCCAAATAGGTATACAATCTCATTCCGAGAAATAAAAATACGTAGCATGAAAAGCAAACTACAACTTCAATAATACAATTGTCGCAATAAAAATACGACAACACATCTATGAGTTTAAATACAAATATTATCTTCTGTATAATATTCACACTCAAATAAGTCCTCATTACAATTATTCAAACACTATTTTACGTAAATAGTGAGGATCTGCTAAAACATCTTTTTAGAACCATCACCCGCACTCGACTAGTTCCTCGCTATGTTCTCACCTCCCGAGAAAAATAGAACAAAAGGAAAAGGGTGAGCTCAACTAAGCCCAAAGAAAGAATATTATGACTAAGATAATATACAACAAATTATCGTTAGTCTTCAACAGGAAAAAATCGATAAAAAATATAATAGACAACAAGTTTTAGATCAACAACTCGCAAAGAAAAACAAAGAATCCATTAGAAGAGTCAAGTAGAGAATGAGTTCTACTATCTTTTAAGATTTAAAAGTCCATCATCAATTTTATCCCCAATAACAACAATCAATATACATCTTTAATCAATATTCATCTTTGCACTACAGTGCCAAAGATATTCATTTGTATACTACGTGCCAAAGATATTCATTTGTATCACCAAATAAGTCATGTTCATCTCAACACTGCTCATCTTCGTGACTACGCGCCAAAGATATTCATCGATTAATCATTCATCTTTGCATTAAAGGCCAAAGATATTCAAGAATATCATCATTTAGATCGAGAATGATGAAAATATTTTAAAGAAAACGAATCCAAAGTGAGATGTAAGGACAAATAGTAAGGATTCAGATAACAGCTTTATCCAAGATCAATAATACTCCATAATAACCAATTTTGAAGCAAAATTCAAGAATAGAGATCAAACCATGAATACAATCAAAGATAGTAACCATAATAGACATCTTGGACAAAAAAAAGAAAATTTTATTTTTCGGTGAATAGTATCGTATTCGTGAATAGTGTCGTATACGTGAATAGTGTCGTATACGTGAATAGTAACCTCGACACAAAAAGTTCCAAATTTGATAAAAAAATTTATACCAACATTTTGGTATAATGATATTTTAGAAAATATCATTTTAAGAAGAATATAACACCCCTTACCTCAAAATATCGCATTTTTTGATTGGAATATCGGATAAAATTTCAAGGAAACTTGCACTGATGAATAAAAACTCATAAAGTATCTAAATACTCACAAAATACACTCAATAATCTAGAGAGAGAAAGAGATAAAGTTTATGTTTCTCGTGTGATTTTCAATTCTAACTTAGCCCTCTATTTATAGGAAAATGTTAATGACTTTGACCAGAACTTTGATGGCTTTACCTACTACTATTCCCACCCACCACATTTGAAATAAAATTCAGCACATTTCTTCACCAACCACAAATGGGGCCCACTCAATTCTAGAATTTTCCACCAAAATGCTAAATTCGGATATTTCAACAATTTTTGAACCAGTCACCTCTTAAAATTCATAACAAATCATACATTAATTTTTAACGGTTCAAAATTTGTGGACATATACTCAACTTATATATGTATAACATATCCAAAAATTACAACGATCCAACTATTTCGGATTAAAAATTATAACTCACGCAGATATCTCAAAACACCGGGTTTAATTTTTAATACCTTCATTCCGACAAAAAATACCGATAAAACACCTCAACATTAACTCTTTCATTTTTAACCACAATAAATATATCCAACATTTATATCCACATAAAATAAATATTTCTTTATCATATGAATCAATAATTAATTATTCACAAATAATATTACGTAATCACATTTATGATAACCAGTAGTGCTCCTGTGAAAAGCAGGGGCTTTCCAATAAGAATTTCTCCTTCATGGCGCACAATTAGGTGACCAAACCTCTCCTTGACAGAACTTTCTAGACATTGCCAATAATGCTATCTAATAATATTTTTCAAATAATATGAATTATTGATCTGATAATGAGAAATACTATGCGGTGACAATTATTGAAACAACAATAATATAAAATATCAACGCAAAGAATTATTGAATTAATAAAATAAAATATTGAATAAAGAATTCATCGTAATAATTATCGAGTAGTGCCTTCTTACGTAAGGATCGATAATTCATCAATACTCACATGCATCCACGCCAGACATCAGTATTTTAACCACTTGGTATTCCAACGTTGTTAACGTATTCCAACAAATGTTAATTCAGTAATAACTACGCTCAGCATGTATAAAAACTCAAACTTGTCATTTTTTTCATCCGGCAATTATTCTGTTATGGGGCCCACAAATGACTGCGCCGTCATACGAATATTCCTCGACAACAAGAATATTTCACAACCAAATGAATATTCCCCGACAACAATGATTATTTTATAACCACTTGCATATTTTGCAAAATTTGCACATTTCACCCATAACCAAAGAATTATATCAAATTAATACCTTATTATTCACAATAATAATTAGAAGAAATTCGATTTTATTTATAATAAGTTGGGGTCTTACATCGAGTCTTTTGACGGTCACACCAACACATAGAAAAAGTGTTAAAGGAATCAATCCGTGACTTTACATCGATGGAATGCTACCTCTAATTCTCTGTACGTTCAATAGAGTCAAAGATCCCCTACTTATCGGAATACGCTGATAACGCCCCTAACTTATACTTCTTTTTATGAATTAAAACATGCGTTGATCATTTTCTCTTACTACTAACATTACAAAAAAATAATAATTCAATGGCAATGAACCCAACATAAAATAAGGAGTAATTAATTGACATAAAAAAGGTAGAGAGGAAGATGTATGGATTAGGCAATTTAGGGTTCCAAATATATTAGTATTGTTAAAAAAATTCATAATTATAAGCCATTTAAGTAATACCATCGGATTTTAAAATAACACGATCTAATTTAAAATTTTCACCCAATTGAGCACGTCTACCATATTTTTTTCAAATAAAAGGAGAATTATAAAGTTAAGATTCTTAAGTGATGAATTAGATTTAAATAATTTGACTATGCAAATATTTTTAACAAAATAAATAAATAAGTGCATAAAGAATTAGTTTTGTACAATTAATACATATTAGAAGAACAACTTTGCAAAAACATAAAAAAAAAAGTTGAAGGGTGAGTTTTATAAAAGAGATACAAATTGAAGGGTTAGTTTTACATTTCATTATATGGAGTTGGGTTTTAGTAGGATTTTTTTGGGTTTTCTCAAAGAAGTTTGTGAATTATGCTTCTAATATTTTAGATTGTATTTGTGAGTTTAGAGAGAGAAGAAAATAAATTAATTTAAAATTTATAATAAAACAGAGATCGAGAGAAAATAAATTTCTTTTCTTTTCTCGTGTTCATAAATTTTGTAATTTCTTTTAGGCAAAGAGGGAGGTGAGGGTATGCTTGAAGTAGTCCTCAAAAAAATATCGTTTTACATAATTAAATATAATATTTCCTGTTATAAAACTTTAGCAAAGTATAGAAATAAACTTTTATAATTGCTGCATAAATTTAGAGAAAATAAGTAAGAGAAAAGAGAGAGAAAATTCTTCAGAGAATTATGTGTGTCTTTCCTTCTGTATTTCCTTCCTTTATATAGAGAATGAATGAGAGGAGGATGAGGAGAGAGAGTAGGAGAATGAGGGAAAAAGGAGGGAGATCACGGAGTGGGGAACAAGAAAGCAGAAGAGAGAGAGAAGTGGTTCCCTTATCTTGAGGGAATCATTATTATAACACTTTCCCTGATTCCCTATGATAGAAGATTATGTCTTATTAAAAACCTTGTTAAGAAAATTCAGTGGGAAAAACTTAACGAAAGGAAAAAGAGTACATATCTTTTACATAAATGTCTTAATTAACTGCCTCGTTAAAACCTTGTCAGGAAAAACCCATTGGGATAAAAATCGTGATTAAGGAAAAAGAGTACAATCTTCCCCTCAAAAGGAATTCATTATTCCTTGATGAAATGTTGTCATAAGTCTTTCAGTAGACATATTCTGATCCTTTTTCGAAGTTTTGCAAACGTCGCATTTGGTAGCGATTTTGTGAATAAGTCGGCTAGATTATCACATGATCGAATTTGATGCACATCTATATCACCCTTCTTTTGTAGCTCATGTGCGAAGAAGAATTTAGGTGAAATGTACTTTGTTCTATCTCCCTTGATGTATCCTCCTCTAAGTTGAGCAATGCATGCAGTGTTATCCTCATACAGAACTGTAGAAATGTCTTTGATTGATGGTAATCTACATGATTGTTGAATATGCTGAATAATTGATCTCAACCAAATACACTCTCTGCTTGCTTCATGTATAACGAGTATCTCTGAGTGATTTGAAGATGTAGCTATCATGGTTTGCTTTGTGAATTTCCAGGATATAGCCGTGTCACAATATGTAAATACATAACCTGTTTGTGATCTTCCATTGTGTGGATCTGATAAATATCCTGCATCGACATATCCAACCAATCGCGACGTTGAATTTCTTGGAAAAATAACCCAAGATCTATACTTCCACGGAGGTATCTCAAAATGTGTTTGATCCCATCCCAATGTCTTTTAGTCGGAGAAGAACTGTATCTTGCTAACAAGTTGACAACAAAAGTAATATCAGGCCGTGTATAGTTTGCAAGATACATAAGAGCACCTATTGCACTTAGGTATGGAACTTCTGGTCCAAGAACTTCTTCCCCACTTTCTAGAGGCCGAAATGGATCTTTATCAACTTCTAAAGATCGAACAACCATCGGGGTAGTCAAAGGATGAGCTTTATCCATATGAAAACGACTGAGAATCTTTTCAGCATATGTGGATTGAGGAACAAAAATTCCAGACGCTAAATGCTCCACTTGTATTCCCAAATGTAATTTTGTCTTTCCAAGATCTTTCATTTCAAATTCATCCTTCAAATAAGTGGCGCTTCATGCGAGTTCTTCAGAGTACCTACAAGATTCAAATCATCCACATATACAAAGAATGATGGAAAATCCACTTGGGGATTTTTAAATAAAACACATGGACATACTTGATCATTTATATATCCATCTTTTATTAAATAATCACTAAGTCGATTATACCACATACGACCGCAATCGCTTCAACCCATACAATGAGCGTTGTAAATTGATCAATATACGTGACGTGGCCTTTGTGATTCAAAATTTTCAATCCTTCGTGGATTCTCATGTAAATCTCAATCGCTCGAGTGAGCCATATAGGTATCGTCACATACAACATCCATCGACGTGTTTCCAAGCCTTCCATGGTTGCCATACCTATCAAAAAGCGAAAAGTGACTCCATCCATTACTGGAGAGTATGTCTCCTGATAATCAATACCAGGTTTTTGTGAAAACCCTTGAGCTACAAGTCGGGCTTTGTATCTCACAATTTCATTTTTCTCATTTCGCTTTCGTACAAATACCCATTTGTTTCCAACCGGGATTACACCCAACGGTGTTTAGACTACTAGTCCAAATACTTCTCTTTTCAATAGAGATTGTAGCTCAGTTTGAATAACATCTTTCTATTTTGGCCAATCTTTTCTTTTCCGACATTCTTCCACGTTTTGTGGTACAGGATCCGTGTCAGGAATCAAAGTAATATCTGATGCTATAGAGAAATCAAATATATCGTCAATCATGACTTTGCTTCGATCCCATATTTTCTCATCATGTACATAATTTATTGAGATCTCTTGGTGTTCATCTCTTATCCCTTTATACTGAGATTTTGAACCTCTTCTAGGGCTATTCCAACTCTTGGAATATGTGCTACTTCTGGAGCGATTTTTACCTCTTCTGGAGCTATTCTCACTTTTGGAATAAGTGATACTTCTGGAGCGAGTATTCCTTCTGGGATTCCTTTATTTGTTTTTTGATTTTCGTGGTACAATGTATTTTGCACCAACCGGTCTTCCACGCTTCTGGCATGGTTTAGATTCTTCTATTACCTTATTCGTCAATTCTCCAGGAATTGATTTTTCAATAGGTATTTCTATCCTCACGGAGTATTCACCGCAGTGTATGTGACTTTTTATCACTTTTCTAGCATCATTAAATGCATCCGCATTTGATTTACAATATTTTATAAATTAATAATTCTTTTGAACTTTAATTTCACATCATCATGCATTTGAGATCAAGTGAATTTAAATCGATGCATTCCATGATATTTCGTAGGGTTTTTATTTAAAACTTTCCTCCTCTTAATGTTGGAAATATGATTCATCAAAATGACAATCTACATAACGTGCGAAAAACATCTCCAGCTTAAAGGTTCAAGATATCTCGATAATAGAAGGAGAATCAAAACCAACATAAATACCTATTTTTCGTTGGGCTCCCATCTTAGTTCTTTGTGGAGGTGCAATTGAATATATAATCGCACTTTCAAAAACTCGAAAAGTGTGATATGTCAGTATCCGCCCAAGAACTAACTGTAGAGAGAAAATTTATGAAGAGCCGTTGGTCTTACTTGAATGATGGTCGCAAAGATGAAGAATCGCATGACCCCAAACCGAGGTAGTAAAGTTAGCCCTTAACATTAATGGTCGTGGCAATTAGTTGAAGTCTTTTTATTAAAGATTCAATTAAGCCATTTTGTGTATGAATATGAGGAACGAAATGCTCAATAGAAATTCCAATAGTCATACAAAAATCATTAAAAGTCATTGATGAAAATTCAGCTGCGTTATCAAGTAGAATTGACTTGATTGGATGATCCGGGAACTGAGCCCGTAACTTCATCATTTGAGCAAGAAGTTTTGAGAAGGCAAAATTTCGAGAAGAGAGAAGACAAACATGAGACCATCTAGTTGAAGCATCTATTAAAACCATGAAATATCGAAATGGGCCAGATAATGGGTGGATAGGTCCACAAATGTCTCCTTGAATTCTCTCTAGGAATTTTGGGGCTTCTTTATAAACTTTTACTGGTGATGGTCGAACAATTAATTTTCCTCGAGAACACGCAGCATAAGAAAATTCACTACTAGGAAAAACCCTTTTATCTTTGAGAGGATTACCAGTAGAATTTCAATAATACGACGCATCATAGAAGTACCTGGATGACCGAGTCTTTCATGCCAAAGCATAAGTGATTTGGGATCTATGATTTTTGGAATCATAACAGTACGAGACTCAATTGCTCTAATTTTCATAAGATATAATCCGTAAGAAATTGAATGAAGTTTTTCTAAGATATTCTTTTTTCCAGAAATAGTAGAATTAATGAGAAGATATTCATTATCATTCTCATTGGTTGTTTCAATGTGAAAACCATTTAGTCGAATATTTTTAAAACTAAGCAAATTTCTTCTTGATTTATTAGAATATAGAGCATTTTTGATAAAAACTTGTCTCTCATTTGGTAACAAGAAACTAGCTTTTCCAAATCCCTCGATTAAATTTGATGTGCCAGAGATAGTTCTTACATTTCCCTTAGCTTTGATCAGTTGTGAAAAATATTTCTCACTTTGAAGGATTGTATGAGTTGTTGCACTGTCTGCTAAACATATATCCTCCATATCCATTAAAAAAAATGGTCTAACACGTATAAAAACATAAATAAGAAAAGTTACATTTCAAATATAATTTTATTCATGAGAAACACATACCACATATAGAATGAAAACTAATAATATTATACATGCAAGGTGTTTAATTAAAATAAGAAATTAAACGATATCCCAAAAGATACTCTTAGAAGGTTCAGTAATATCAACAACTTTTTCCTCATTGTTGGTCATTGGTGAATCATCAACAATATTCAATTGATGATTAACAAAGTTTGTTTCTCCTTCCATTACTTTGTTCTTTTTCGACTCTTAGAATAAATTAGCCAGATGCCTCGCCGCATTTACGTGTGCACGCCACCAATGCCCATTCATCCCACACCTAAAACAAACATCCGGTTTGTTCTTTTTTCCGTGTTGCATTTTCTTTATTTTTACCCGACTTCGCACACTCGCCACTTCTGTGGCCCTCAATTGTCGCGGCTCGAATTTGTTGTTACGATAGCCTCGCTTATTCTTTCGTCCCCAAGGCTTCTTTTTATATGACCATCTATTATCACATTTATTTTCTTTGGAATGACGTCTTTGTTAATATCCCAAGAATGGGGTAAAGACCTGCCATTAGTCAGATTTCTTGATGGTTTTTCAACAATAATTCATTATTCTTTTCTCGCATGAGGAGGATGATAACAATTAATCAAATTTTGTGAACTTACTCGCCTATATTGTTGTGATGACAGAATCATGTTGGTGGGATGAAAAGTTGAGAGCGCTTTCTCTAACATTTGGGATTCGTAAACGGATCTCCGCATGAAAGCCAAAGTAGAGGTTATTCTATAAACATCGAACTATATTCAGAATTGATTTGTAATCTTGTAGCCTTTAAATTAAGCCACTCAAATTTGGCATTGTGAGAACAACCGATATTTGGTGATCAAATCTTTCCTTCAATAAGGCCCATAAAGACAAAGGATCTTCGATCGTTAAATACTCAGCCTTTTAATCCTTCATCAATACGGTGACGAAGAAAAATTATAGCTTTTGCATTTTGTGCTGAAGTAGCTGTATTTCCTGATTCAATGGTCTTTTTCTAACTTATTTGCACTAAGGTGCAATTCTGCATCAAGTGCCCAAGCCAAATAGTTGTCTCCAAATGTTTTCAAAATAGAAAAATCTATTTTTGCCAAGTTTGCCATCTATTCTGGGTTAAAACACAATTTTATTATTTATTAAAACAATAAATAATTGCATGTATGATATATATAAAAATAAACTAAATCACGACTTCATGTGGTAATAAAGGGCAAATATAAATATTCTTATATATATATGTTATTAGCATATTATCTTAGTAAAAAGAATATGCAATCGTTAATGTATATATACTATTCCAATATATATATATATATATATATATATATATATATACAAAATCGCAAATGGATCTTCACTTCACCATGCGATAATCTACTTGCATGCATCATTTCAATGTAATAATAACGACGGAACCAGTCCGGTAAAAAACACCACGCATAAGATATTCCAATGTAATAATAAATACGAATAATAAATAATGGAACCAGTGTCGTGAAATTACACCGATGTGATATTCCGGCAGTAATATTAATCATGAATAATAAATAAAAAGGTTCCCACCAAGTCTTGTAAGATTAATAAGGATAGATGGTACCATTGTAAATAAAAGAATTTAATGGCAATTATAAGAATAAAATTATATTATTGGTGGCACAAATTTCAACCTAGAAGATAATAATAAATTACAAGAATTTAATTTTACCGTCTCAAATTGGTTGTAGCTTCGTGTTTGATAACGTGTTATAAAACTTTAGCAAAGTATAGAAATAAACTCTTATAATTGCTGCATAAATTTAGAGAGAATAAGTAAGAGAAAAGAGAGAGAGAATTCTTCGTAGAATTTCGTGTGTGTTTTCTTTCTCAGATTTCTTCCTTTATATAGAGAATGAAGGAGAGGAGGATGAGGAGTGAGAGTAGGAGAATGAGAGAAAAAGGAGGGAGATTACGGAGTGGGGAACAAGAAAGCAGAAGAGAGAGAGAGAATTGGTTCCCTTATCTTGAGGGAATCATTATTATAACATTTTCTATGTTATGCACAAAATGATATTTTTATAATTTTACAAAACATTGTTATTATAAAAGGAATACCCCACCATACAAGAGCATGACCCTCACCTCCCCTACTTTTTTAAAAACTTAAAATAGGATATTAATATTTTACTTTTATTTTTATGAGATTATGTGAGAATTATTATAAGAATAATTTTACTATTTTAATATGTGATCTAAGTTTTTAATTAACATTTTTTTAAATCTTTTCAAGGTTGAAAAGAAAATTTTAGATCTAAAATTTTAAAACTTTATATTTTTTTCCTTTTTTCTTGTCTTCTAAAATACTCACAAATAAAAGATTTTAATTATCTTTTCTAAATTTACCCCCTCCTCCCCTCCCCTCCCCTCCCTCAATCTCTCTCCTCTCCTCTATATCTTTTACCCACAGTGTTAAGAAAAAAAAATAAAAAATTATATATTGTTTAATAAAAGATTCGTTCTTTACATTGAGTGACACTATCCCCATTATCAGAGGATAAAATTATGATACTATCATAATTTTATAATCTATCCCGATACGGATTCAGAATTAGTGTGTATGATTCAAGCACCAAGTGATCAAACAAATTGCCAATCCAAAATATAGATGGCTGCGAGATTCTCTCTCATCCTCTCCCTGTGGTTCATCTGTAGCTTTGCTGCAACATTAGCTCACAAAAATGAACAAGACCCAGTAATCAAAACTATGGAGGATTTTTCTGGATACCCAATTCAAGAAACCCACTTCCCGAACTCCTTATCTACACTATCAGTAGATTCAGAAAGTCTGCAGAAACAGGTAATTGCCCAAAATTCCAGTAATTTCATATTTTCATTTGCTTATGATGTTACATCTTACAGGTTTATGTAGTGGTCGTAGAGATTGTTATTTCATGTGGGTTCTCTGATTCTAGTGAATAGTGAATACTGATTTATGGACTGGTCTTTTTTATTTATTTGTTCAATTGTTAAGTGGAGTGTTTAATGTGGACTGATTTAGCGTGCTTTAATAAGTAATTAATATTGGGTTCAGTTTATCTAATTGTTTTCACCAGTTGTTGACTATTCATTCTTAATTTAAGGTGACAGGGGAGTATAAATGATTATATTCCAGTTAGTTGTTGAATTGGGTCAGTATCTCATCCCCACCCCTCCCTCTTACTTCACATTGTGAGTTCCCATAAAGAACCCTGAGATAAAATGATGTGGCATGCAGACTTTTGAATTGTTAAGCTCAAATAATGTGGAAATAATAAGTTTTTGAGTCTTTTGACTATTAATTTTTGTTAAAAGATCCCTTTTTGTATACCCCTTTTGTTTCACTTATTATCAGAATTGGTTATCATACATTTTCTCTTAGATTGATGAGCTGTCAACTTTCTCGGATTCACCTGCTCCATCAGTAACAAGGATCCTTTACAGCGAGAAGGATAAATTAGCTAGAAGGTACACACTGGGAATTGCTTAATTTTATTAATCTGTCCTTATTAGTGTCAAGACTTTAATTTCTACAGTTCTGTCGCCATGACCCTCACATTATGATTGATCCAGCCTTTGATAATATTTATATAGTCATGATTATATTCTTTTATTCTGAATGATTATAATTTCTATCTAGGTAGAACGAAATAATTGTCTGTTTGGGTCCAATAAATACACTTTTATGACTTAGAAAATGTGCACAGGCATATCAAATGACGGGCAATTTGGACAGTGTTTTATTAGGATATTGCTCCAATTTAATTATGTCTTTATTAATACATCATAGTTCTGCATCATAATTTCATGATATCGAATATATTGGCTGAGATAGTGGAATGTTGATTTTCCAAGATTATAGAGCTCAGTGACCTGGCTGTTCTTTGATTCTCTCTTTCCCAAGGAAAGTCTTTGAACTATTCACCTGTTAATCATCTGTATTCTAGGTCTGTTTTGAACCTATTCAAACATGTAAATTTGACCTTTGCACTAAAAAGAGTTTATTTCATTAGATAGCTTAGCTGTGTCTGTACATCGTCTGTCTGTCATTTTAAAATGCAGGTATATCAAAAACTTAATGGGACTTGCTGGTCTCTCTGTCCGAGAAGATGCTGTCGGGAATATCTTTGGTCAGTGGTAAGTTCCAGGTTTTTACAGTTTGACTCTTAGTTCATGGCTTTCATACAAGAAATTATCTTCAGTTTCCTTATATGTATTTCCATTTTGGGTTTATCTAACACTCAAAATAAGTGTACTGAGTTCTTGAAATATCTGATACAAACAACATAGTGTGTAAGGTAATTCGGAGGTTACTAGAATTCTCATATTGTATATATGTTCATTTACCTTGAAGGTTACTTGATGTTTCTGCTTGTAACATAAATAAAAGCAAAATTACACTTGTTTCTTTTGTTACCCAACCGAAGAAATGAGATGCAAGACATGCTAACACTTTCTCCTCCTTTGAAATTCGATTTAGTTTACATAGTATAGAAAGTTTGCCACTGTTTGCTGGAGAAGAGAGGGAAAAGGAAAAAGGGAGATATAGTCAGTGATTCTAGTGTTCATATTATAGACAGTGTAAGAGAACCCTTGCTCATTGATTGGAGAACATTTGTAAGTAAGTCTCTTCTAAGTATATCCAATAAGTTAGAAGCACATTTCGGATGGCCTCCAGAAATCTCTTTAATATTATGTCTCCTCAGGACTATAAACCATAATCGGGACATTGTAGACATCCACAGTTGATTTAACTGATATTGCATGCGATAAAGCTTACTGTATTTTCTACTACAAAAAAGGGCAACTCCTTGTGATGATTCCATGTAATCTCATGTACTATAGACACCCATTGTTGGCATTATTGATATTGCATGTGACAGAGTTTACTTTCACTTTTTTACTTTTTATTTTACACCATTCTGATGATATGTGTTTATTTATACTGTTCAAAACATGATTTTCTGCTTTCGTGATCATCTCCATATGCAATGTGCTATTCATAAGATCTTGTTTACTTTCTTGGTCTAAAAAAACTTGAGTTTCCTCAGTAAGCGTATTTTGTTAGCATTAGACTCTTTACGCTTCATGCTGTTGTAAGTTATTGGTCTTCTTTGTCCTAGTTACTTCATTTTCTGGGATTGAGACTGTATGTTTTTGCTCATATATTTCTCGCTACTGAAAGTCCAATGATAGGGTTGAATAGATTATTATTGATTAAAAAATTATCTTAGGCCTTTTTGAATTTTTAGATAATTAATTTGCAGTTTTAGAAATTAATATACAAGATAATAAAAATTCAATCACACAATGCACAAAGATTTATATGATTTACAACATATCCCCCGTATGTTGCTACGTCGATCTCTAACTCCTCTCCAGGACTTGAGATTCTATTACTTATGTAATAAATACTCATTCAACAGGCGGAAAAGCCTTTACAAAGTCTTAAACTTACAACTATTCTCAGCTAACTATCTTGGACAACAAGCTCCTAGCTCACTCCTCAAGCTTAGTTGTACATTTCTTTTGAGTTCAATTCTATTCTATGATCTAGTCTTGAAACTATTTCCTCTTCCTCACCTCACAAGTACACTAGAGACCCAACTTCTAGCTTACCTCTCTAAGACTCTGGTATTGGTCAAAGAATTACTCGTCTTTCTCGCAGGTACATAAAATAAATTAACTCTACCTTTTTTCCTTTCACAAAAGATTTAACAGAGATATGCTTCTAAAATAAGCAGATAGAATTTAGTACAAATATATATAAAAGTTTAAGTAACTTTTATATTTGATGCTTATCAAATAAGCAGATAACAATTAGAGATCAAGTAATTATTTAAAAGTTCAATGACCTTTATATATGTGAAATGTACTTTTGTGTAAGCAGATGTAAATTTATGCTCAGTTATAAAAGTTTATATAACTTTTATACTTGTGTAAATATGCTTATTGGTTAAGCAAATAAATCAATTTTAGCTTAGCTTAAAAATGCATATATAAGCAAATATATATTTTAATGCAAATTTATAAAGAATTATTTATTCTTTATAATAAAGAATGTGTTTCTATGGGTTAAACATATATAACTTTAAGTTCAGATATAAAAGTTTAAATAACTTTTATATTTAAAGTGAAATTGCTTTTGAGTAAGCAGATAAGTTGTTTAAGCTTTGGATCAAATATGCTTCTATATAACCAAATATTTAATTTTTGTGAAGGTTTATAAAGAATTATTTATTTTTTATAAATAAAGAATGTCTTTCTATGTTAAACATATAAGGATTTGATTTCTGATATAAAGTTTAAATATCTTTTATAGTGAGTGATGTTTCTGTTTAAGCAGATATATTCACTTAAGTTTGTGATATAAAAGTTTAAATAACTTTTATATTATGCAATAAGTATTTTATGAATAAATGAATTTTTATGATCAAATACTTGTGATGACAGATATCAAGTATAATAAATAAATCAGTTAAGCAATACTTGATATAACAAATATATTTGTTAAACTTTAAAAATATATAATAATATATTTTATCTATTATGTGAATAATTATAAATAAGGTCACTTAGGATTTTAAAGACCGTTTGAATAATTCACACTATCTTTTGCTCAAGAGTGAATAAATTCAAATTATATCGGTATCTAACTACTGACCAAATTTATAGTTTCACAATTTGTATTTATATAAATATTTTCGATAGATCACTTAGAATTTAAAATACCTTTCGGATAATTCACACTTTTATCGAAATGTATTCGCACTCCCAAATATTTGATCTACTTTACAATATTTATATAAATAGTTTGTACCTTTATAAAAGGTCACTTAGGACTTTGAGAACTTGTTCTATTAATTTCCTCACTTAAGAAAAATATTTTCGCTTATAGTCTCTAAGTGTTCAAGTCTTGACTTTTTTATATGATAAATAGATGAAATATATATATATATATATATATATATATATATAATTGTGTATAACAATTTATATTCGTATATCTATACATTTAAATAAGCAAGAGATAATTCAAATCAATTAATTTATCACAAATACTTAAACCAATTTCCCTCTTCTCAAATGATTAGAATTTTGATAAGAAGAGAGAAAACTTTTTAGAGAGAGAATATGTAGGCAAGGAAGAATGAGCTTTTCTTTTCTTGTGAATTGGCAAAGTTGAAATGAAAGGAAAAACCTCCTATTTATAGATTTTTGAAGCTTGGGATAAAATGGTAATTTTTGAAAGTTTAATTTAAAATCAATGGCTTAGATCTATTTGTTTGCAATGAATGGTCCGGATGAGGTATTTAATGAGCACACGGATTGAATTTTTTTTCCAGCCCATACAATTTTGACTTCCCCGAATTTATCTCCTCCAAATTCTTATTTTTGGCCTATTAGAATTTTTGTCAACTTTTGCATTTATTACCCACATGTGATAATTCATTCATTCATTAGAAAACTTCTCACATTATACTTGCTTCGGTCAAAGCTTCAAGGTTTAAAAGCCTTCCTCATTCATTCATCACATGTTCATTTAATTCTCAGCATATGAAAACGAATTTGTCCCAATATAATTGTCCAGCATACTCCTTTTTGGACAAAAATACAAACACTTAGCATATGCCCAATTAATTCAAACATTCAATGTTTTAACACTTGATATTAAATTGAAGTCAAGAAAATATTAATTCAATAAGATTTGAAAATATTTTTGGTCAAAGTAAATAAGATAATTAAAATCAATTATAATATAAATCCTATGGAGAGGATACCCTTTTAATTAATCTATTTACTAATTATTGTTAAACCTAAAAGTTGGAGACCCAAGAACCACTCTTCATCTCAACTTCTTTATTCTTTGAGGTACTTAAGTCTCCGACCAAATTCCACCCATCTTTTACCTCATTTCTGGGGTTTACACTTACAAAATTTTGATCTTATAGTTTTCTGTACTTTTCATCTCATTTTCTACTTCCACAGGGAAGGCTATGAACCAGAGCTTGGTGCTGTTTCAACAGGTTCTCACATTGATGCTATTCCATACTCTGGGAAATATGATGGGGTTGTTGGTGTATTGGGTGCAATAGAAGCCATTAATGTACTAAAGAGGTATGCAAATGCCAGTCTGGAACATATATGGGCTTACAGAAGGAAGCTTAAAAGTCTTGCGATGTTTATTTCGGCTATTTTTGTGGTCAATCAATCTGGTTCTAGTAAGCATATAGTGTTGGATGATTGATTGTAAAAGATTAAGCAGATATGTATTGCTATGGTTGATTGATTTTAGTTGTTGAAATAATATTTAGTTACCAATCTTTTGTGCTCCTAAGTGCTAAACATATTGTCAAAGAATTATAGAACCTTACTGTTTGTACACTAGTCCTCGTTATGTTTTAAAATATATAACCTCAATGTAGAAATGATTGAACATGAGAAATAAAAGTTAGCCATCTTATGCATGAAATCAACAACTTCCATGAAATTTTATAGTCGAATGATGATATTAAGATGAATTAGTGGCAAATGCAAGAATTGATCAACTGAGAAGGAATGTATATATGATAAGTGGTAGATTGAGTTTAAAATAAGACTCATTGTTCTCTCTTTAGATGGCCCTGTGAAGCAGGGAAGGCAAATGAGGACTCGTAGCAGACAAACATAGGGGGCATAGAGAAAGAGAACTTCAACTTATAACTGTGCAATTCCTCTTTGTCAACTTCAATACACTGTTGTTATATATCAAAAAAATTTGTACTAATGACCATTCCAACTTTATTGCTTTCAGTTGATAAATTGTACAATATATACTCCTATAGTATGTAAATGCATTTTTGTGTCAACTCAGTTCTCGCAGCTGATTTCTTTCTCTATGATGCTGGAAATGTTACAGGTCTGGCTTTAAACCTAAAAAATCGTTGGAGGTGATAATGTTCACCTCTGAAGAGCCTACAAGATTTGGGATCAGCTGCTTGGGAAGGTCTGGACCACCAATAGTTATAATGTTTCAAACCCTAGTACATACAGAATTACTATCTTAGTCAGTCGAATAACTAAGTACATTTTCTCTTGTATTTTTATCTTTGTAATTCCAATTTCATCTTACAATCTTTACTCTCTTTCTTTTTCCCTCCTCCCTCTCATTCTATCTTGTTTTTACTTTTCAAAGGGTAAATCAAGAGGATACATTGTCTTCATTGAGGTTTCTCATATATTGTCTAAAATGTGCAGCCGCTTAATGGCAGGGAGTGAGGCACTTGCAAAATCCCTCAAGAGGACAGTTGATAATCAAAATATTTCATTTCTGGATGCAGCAAACTCTGCTGGTTATGCAGAAGATCAAGAGGACCTATCTACTGTGTTTTTAAAGAAAGGAAATTATTCAGCTTTTGTGGAGCTGCACATAGAGCAAGGCCCAATCCTGGAAGAAGAAGGTTGAAGGCTATTATAATACACATTATTTTCATTTTTGTTACAACATATACTGATATAAAGACCCATCATTAACTTCTTCCAGTCGCTAATTAATATATATTTTTATTCAGGTATCTCTATTGGGATTGTGACTGCAATTGCAGCTCCTGCAAGCATCAAAGTCGATTTTGAAGGTAATGGAGGCCATGCAGGCGCCGTCTTAATGCCAAATAGGTGAGAATAGGGAGAGGCACTAGTTGCATGACTTTGGTATCTCTGATTCAAACTTCTGTTAAATTTTATAAAAGAGATAAATCATCATGAATTATTTTTGGGGCAAACAAATCCCCCTTACATGCATGTGTTACAGAAGTAAATGAGGATAAAACTTGGAGACAAGTGGTTCCAACTACTAGATTTCAGTCACTTTGTATAAAAGTTCTTGTTGGAAACTTGATTTGTTTTCATGCACTCTTCATTAGTATGATGTCCATATTACCATATTTATATTTTCTTCACTACTATTGTATTTCAGTCACTTTTTTGAGCTGTCAAGATTCTGTTTGAGTCTTTATTTTAATTTAAAAATAAATATTGCTAAAGTATCCTGTTGGAACTAAAACTTTATTTTAATTATAAAATAATAAATTTTATAATTAGATTTCAAAATCTTTTGAAATTTTTTAATTTTTTTATAGTTTTCTTTCTTCTTCCCTGTTTAAAAATAAAAATGAGTGAATTTGATAGGCATGCATACTAGTGCTTAAAATATGACCCATACTCCCTAGTCCTTTATATAGTAAATAGTTTGGATAATGAAACAAATGAATAGAGAGTCTATTGGAGAATCATTGTGAATGCAAATAGTTTGGAGCTGATGCTGGCTGCTGCAGAGTTGGCACTAGCTGTGGAAAAACATGTACTGGAATCTGGATCAATTGACACAGTTGGTACCGTTGGTAAGCCTTTTCTCCTAATAATCTTTTGTTTATTATATATGTATATATATCTAATCCATACATAGAAGTCTAAGACCAATGCTTGGTGGTAGCAACCAAGCAGGAGAAGCATATGACTTGTGCCCTAAGTTTAGGTCTGTCATAAGCAATTAGGCCTTCCAGCCCAGATAAATATTTGTAAATACCTTAACCTGAATAACACTGGTTACCAAAGTGTCCCAGATTCTCTATTTGTGTTTATCATATAAACAATACGACCTTTATATTTTTTCATTCTAAAAAGATTTATTTCTCAAGGTATTCTGGACCTGCATCCTGGAGCCATCAACAGCATTCCAAGCAAAGCACACCTGGAAATAGGTATGCTTCTATATGATGGATGATATATTGGAGTAAATATTTATACCAATTTTTTGAAGAATGCTTATTATCCTGGCTATTCATGTACCTTGTTTTATCTTTCTTGCTGCTCACTTTGTCATAATTATCATACATATCTGAACAATTGATGTTAGCCACAAGGCCCACAACATGTCCAATATAGTTGGAAAGTTCATCTAATTACTTCCCTAAACTTTTGTGTGTTGCAGATACAAGGGACATTGATGAAAATAGAAGAAATGTTGTAATCGAGAAAAGCCATCAATCTGCTCTAGCCATATCGAAAAAACGTGGTGTCAAGCTCTCGGAATTTAAAATTGTTAACCAGGACCCACCAGCCCTTTCTGAGGATTCAGTAATTAATGCAATGGAATCAGCAGCATTGGAGTTAAACCTGACATACAAAAAGATGATCAGCAGAGCTTATCATGATTCACTGTTCATGGCCAGGTAACTGAGGGCAAAGTGATGAGAAAATATTATGTAACTGCAAGCGCACAATGTCAAAACCCACAAAGAGTAGATTAATTTTAAAACATCCTTAATATTTGTTCTAGGTGAATTACAAATAAAGATGGCAATTTGATCAACTACAACTAAACACTAATTAAACTAATTAGAACATAAAAATTAATAATAAGGAAGCAATCTAGGAATCCAAATCCACTAAACAATAAACATAACAAATAATCAAATCTCTTCTATTTTTATAACTCAAATTATGCCACCGGTTTGGTGTACATAATTCGAAAAACAAATCAATTAGGTCCAAATAAAAATTAACTATACCTTTGATCACCCTTCCCTTTAATTTAATAGATTATAATTATCTTGGGCAAACACGGATTATGAAAATTTAAGGATTAACTATAAATTGTAAACGAGCCAAACAGTTCGGGCTCGATTTGGCTCGACTCGAAAAAATACGAGCGAGATTCGGATTCGTTATTAATATGATCCAAATCTGAGCATTAAAAATAGTTCGAATAAAAATATGAGTAGAATCTAAGCAAGATTCTACTCGACTCGTTTAAGATTCAAAGTACTCGAATTCTTTGATTGTGATTCGATACATACTCGATTGATACAGATTTGATTAGATGCTCGATACATTCTCTTATAATATATACAAATTTAAACAAAATTAGGATAATTAATTATTATTTTGTTTTGTTTTTAATTTTAATTATGATTTTATATTTGTAAAGTGTAATAGTAAATATATTTTCTCATTTCTAAGTAAAATAACAAATTCAATTTATAATTATATTTATTATAAAACTAGTTATTATGTAGAGACTCGAATTCGAACTTGAATTTGAAGCTCGCGAGTAGTTTGAATAGAATTCAATTCGAGTCGGATCGAATTCGAGTAATAAAATATTTAAGTCGAGTCGAATCTGAGTATAATTTTTCAAATACAATTCGAATTCGAGTTGAATTCGAGTATGAATATAACATTTCGAGTCGAATTTGAGTAGCTATTTGGTCGCTTTGGTTAGACTCGTTTACACCCTTAACTATAACCCACCAAAATATTTTTTAGCAAACATGAATTATGAAAAACTCATATGTTAAGAATATTCTATCAAAACCTCTTCAATAATTTTAAAAATCACATAAGAACTATAAAACGAAGGTATTTTAATAATGAAAATGAATGTGAAATCAATTAAACATTAAAGCACAATTAATAGAAGTGATATAAAATATTATCATGAATAATTATTTAATTTTATCCTCATCCTAGATCTAAAAATTAACTAAACATTAAAAAAAATAAAACATATAAGATAAAGCTTTAAGAACATTAAAAATAAAATATGAAAACTCCCTTTATTAAGATCTTCCATCGTGGGTACAGTGAAGAAATAATTTAATCTACTTCTATTGCTAACCTAAACTAATACATGATTAATACATCATTCATCCTCCAAAATAAATACCCTATTTATAGAGATAGATTACTTGTGTTCCAAGCTAGGTACAATGAACTTGGATTATTTTCCTTCAATATTATTCATAAAATCAAACGCTTTATCCTCATCTTCCAAGTATTCTTTTCTTGCACATCTCTTTATTGGAGTCCAAACAGATATCAACTAGGAAGCTTCTAGAACTCCCTTTTCAACTCAACTTTATTTATTTATTTAAATTCCTACAAAACAAAATAAAACTAATTAATTAAATTACTAAGAATATTAAAATGAACAAAATTAGGTAATTTATAATGTATGAATTATGGACCCATCAAGAAACTTTCTATTTAACTTCCATGGACCTTTACACTTTGTACACACAACTTACAAATTGAAGATAGGGTTCTAATAATCAATGGAAAGTTATGAGGTTTACAGTAGAAAATCTTTTTACTTTGCATCTCTAGAGGTACCTCAATCTAGACTGCAAACAAAAATGGAAGCCTCAGAATTAATAATTTCCACCTCAAATGTGCAGAACACTATCAAGGTCTTTGTCAAAGGGATAAAGTCTGGTCCCAAATTTTCGCCAACTTTTTCCAACCTCATGATGGCTCAGTTGCCTCCTCAACCAAATACCAACTCAAGATAAGGTCAGTCATTCACCTGCTTTGCACCAACAAAACACATGCACGCCCTGTTTGTATGTTTTACTGTTTGGCACAAGTAATTTACAGCAAGCACACACATCGATTCTGATGTGCAAACGCCTAACCTTTTATTGCACTCTCAATAAACTAGGAAATTCGCCCAAAGGCTTACAAAACTCAGCTCTCTAGCCTAACTCACATATATGCCCTGCTATATGCTACCTTTCTGTGCTCACAACACTGACTATTTATAGCCTAATGGTCACCGACACCCCAATCGCTAAGAGGTTCGCACTCAATAAGGTGTCGCTAATGAAAGGGGTGGCAGCCTCCAAATCGCCTTCACTACAGATCATGTCAACATGTGCCACGCATCCTTGGGTCAGTCATGCAATCTGATGTCTGGCCATGTTTCCCACTAGTTGCTTGTTGTCTCAATCGCCGCCAGTCACCACCCACCATAGGTAATCGCTTCAATCGCCGCTTCAAAGACTTTGCCCACTACTTGGTAATCGCCCACAATCGCTTTTGCGATGATCTCGCCAATCGCTTCCCACATCCGCGACCACACGCCGCCGTTCTTGTGCAATCAACTGCACACCAATTGCTTCTTGACCCAGTCTAAGTCGCAGCCTAAGCCAACTGTGCACACCAGTCTGATCCGTTAGCCTACATGTGCATCACCAGACGTCGCTTCTCTTTCATTCAGCATTTATTAAGATCGTTTTGACACGCCAGTTCGCTTTATGCCATGCCCACGCTTAGCCCACCAATCCACTCGTCCGTTAGTCTTTGGTCTCGAGCCAACCGTATGCCAAGCTCATCCTCGACATTGCTTTGACATGCCAAGCCCATCGCCGCCACGCCCAACGTTCGCCGAAAGCAACGTTTCGCTCGATCATGTCCCGCTTCACGAACGAGTCTTTTGATTCTATCCAAAGCCCGCAATCCGATGTTAGACATTGTTGTAAGGAGCCCAACAATGTCCCAACGTCCAAAGACGCCTCGCTTTCACGGCACTTTGCCACGGGTCCCGGGTAACCTTCACGGAGTACCCCTCCCCTATAGTAGCACTTATGAAAATTTTCAAACCGCCAAGATTGACATCGACACGTTCGAGGAAGCATAATATAAGTTGTCCAGAACTTACATTTTCTCGACATAGCCCATTTCACGCACAACGACTCCAACTTCTTTTAGTGTCGCATTAATCGCGCCTAACGCCGCTTCATTTGCCCAAATGGCTAATCATCAACTTGTTTGTCGACCAAGTCGCGCGCCGCGCCTTGCCTCGCGCTGCTATCGCCGATCGATTACAAGATAAATACGCCCTTTGCCGCCAGACACCTACGCACACCGCCCAGATGTGTCGAGGTCCAACTCTTGTCCTTCGGCCAAGGCCCAAACTCGCTGATAAACTGCACTTTATCTGCCGCGACATCGCGCTTTTTGTTGCGCCAACGCCGCGCTTAAGCCGCCAGACGATGCGCCAAGTCACCGTGACAATTCGTGTGTGTCAACCGCGTATCAAGTCGATAAGGTCTAACAAACCACCCCCACTAAGAATTCGACGCCTCGTCAAGAACTTCGAAAGGATCCTTCATTTCCGAACCTCTTTTCCCAGCCATCAAGTCCGTCTGATGCTCTTGTTTGTACTGAACTTGGCATCTCCCCCTCCAAGCACAGTATTCCAAACCCAATTACTTTTTGTTGCATGCAGGTCCCAGCACCTGCACGCTGTCAACTCTGACTACGTTGAGGCTTGCCTCTGCACCCGAATCAAACCCTTCTTGATCTTCATCAGCCCTCAACGCTGTCACCTTGACCTTTTTCGGGCAATCTCTTGCAAAATGTGGCCACAGATAAAACAACCGCCCGCCTTGGACTGTCCCTTGTTTTTCTGCCCACAATCAGCAACTTTGTTACCCTTCTCCTGCCCATCGCCAAGATTTCCAATGCACCACGACCTTATCGCCTTCTTTTGGTTTTAGTTCCCTCGTCACCATTGTCAAGCCAGCATTGTCAATAAGGTCGTTTCACCGCAATCACGTTGATCGAAAATCTTTTACACCACAAGCGCCGCAATTTTGTTCATACTTCAAGGTCAGAAACCAGCCACAAAATTGAACACCTTGTCCTCCTCAGACATTCCCTTGATGTCCAATAGTAGCGATATGAAGTTTTTTCACATATTCCCTTACAGCCTCGCTGCGTGCTTTTAGCGCGTCTCAAATACCCCTCCGCGCCAACACGATCAAGAATATAGCCCGCTTGACGAGGGTGATCTCTCCCATCAATCTTGTTGAAAGCCACTTCCAACTTCTCGCCAATGGTTGTCGGTTGCCACCTAATTTGCTCGACAAATTTAATCGATTTTTCCCTCCATCGCAGTTGTCACGCCCATCAATGTGACCTTGCAAGTTCTCCGCAGACAAGACCAAACGCCTCGACTGATTTGACAAATGAGCTACTTTCCCCCAAAAGTGCTTCACCCACATGTCTCAAGTCACCGTGACGCACTCTCTTTAAACTCATTCTTCCAACAGATTCGCCATCCGCCTCAGATTTTCAAGCAAAGTCCACGAAATTTTTGTCTTGTCAAAACTTCGTAGTGATTCCACCGATTGAAACCACGCTCTGATACCAATTGTCACAGGGATAAAGTTTGGTCCCAAATTTTTGTCAACTTTTCCAACCACAGCGATGGCCCAGTCAGCTTCCTCAACCACCAACCAACCCGACATGTGTCAGTCCCTGTCAGCCTGTTTGCACCAACAAAACACACGCACGCCCTGTTTGTATGTTTTACTGTTTGGCACAAGTAATTTGCAAGCACACACACGAATTTACAGGCAAACGCCCAACCTTTTATTGCACTCTCAATAAACTAGGAAATTCGCCCAAAGGCTTACAAAACTCAGCTTTCTAGCCTAACTCACATATATGCCCTGTTATATGCTACCTTTCTCGTGCTCACAACATCGACTATTTATAGCCTAATGGTCACCGACACCCCTAACCGCCAAGAGGTTCGCACTCAATAAGGAGCAAGAAACAAAGGGTGATGCTTCCCCAAAATCGCCTTACTCACAGATCATGTCAACATGTGCCACGCATCCTTGGGTCACCATGCAACTCGATGTCCGCCATGTTTCCCACTAGTTGCTTTGTTGCCTCAACTCATCGCCAGTCACCACCCACCATAGGTAATCGCTTCAATCGCCGCTTCAAAGACCTTGCCCACTACTTGGTAATCGCCCACAATCGCCAGATGATCGCCAATCGCTTCCCACATCTCGACCTCGCCGCCGCTCTATGTCTTCAGGTAATCAATCGCACACCAATCCGCTTTCGACCCGGTCCTAAGTCGCAACTTTGCCAATCGCAAGACACCACCGATCCGTTAGCCTACATGTGCATCAACCTTGCATGTTGCTCAGCTCAGCATGACTAGCACTGTTTTGACACGCTAGGCTCCGCCTATGCCATGCCCACGTTTAGCCCACCAATCCACTCGTCCGTTAGTCTTTGGTCTCAAGCCAACCGTATGCCAAGCTCATCCTTGACATTGCTTTGACATGCCAAGCCCATCGCCTTGCCATGCCCAACGTTCGCCCAACAACGTTCTTGCTCGATCATGCCCCGCTCATGAACGAGTCTTTGATTCGATCCAAAGCCACAATCCGATGTTAGACATTGTTGTAAGGGAGCCCAACAATGTCCCAACGTCCAGCACGCCTCGCTCATGGCACCTGCCCATGGTCCCGGGTAACCTTCACGGAGTACCCCTCCCCTATAGTAGCACTTATGAAAATTTTCAAACTGCCAGCACTGGACATCAGACCTGTCTAAGGAAGCATAATATAAGTTGTCCAGAACTTATATTTTCTTGACATAGCCCATTTGCTGCACAATGACTCAACTTGCTGCCTAGTGTCGCACATTGCTGCCTAACGCTGCTCATTTGCCCAAATGGCTAACTGTCAACTTGTTTGTCGACTAAGTCGCCTAACGCCTTTGCTCGCCGTGACATCGCCGATCGATTACAAGACAGCGCTTTTTGCACTGCCGCAGACACATACGCGACAAATACTTTTGCAGCCAGACACTGTCGCACACCTACGCACAGCGCCCTTGTGTATGTCAAGGTCCAACCTTGTCCTTCGGCCAAGGTGCAAACCTGCCGATAGCTGCGCCCATCTGCCGCACGCTGCGCTTTGTTGCTGCACGATGCGCCAAGCTGCCGCACAATTCGAGTGTCAACCGCATGTCAAGTTGACTAGGGTCTAACAGTCTTAGACCATAGGAATAATTTGTTGGGTCATCCACTGGTGGTCTGTGCTTCAATTTATTGCAGCTTTAATCCCGTCTCCAGAACTGAATGCAAGAGTCCTTCGATCTAATTATTTTCATTCTCCATCATTCCATGATTAAAAATGGTAAAAAGATAACCCATCAGATGTCGTCGTCACAGGTGTCATTGTATCCATAAAATAGGCTGTGTGGACTGTATGTGTTGACAATGGATACTTTTATGCAACTCAGTACTGTATCCGTCCCCATGCCAAGCCAACACGTTATACTTGACCCTGCCCATACACTCTTGAAAACACCAGACAACCATTCATATTTATGATTGTCTCGTGTAAAAAGTATAGAATAAATTTGTAATACAGGTATTTTAGTAAAAGAGAATATCTGTGTGTGTGCTGTATTGCGTCAAAATAAGTAAATTTAAAGTTTTCATATGATGAGTAGTAGAAATGTGAAATCATCCTGTAAATCCTACTCTCTTTTTCCAAAATTTTTAGTGAGGCAGTTAAAAGTACGCAGTTGTCCCGTATAAAAAACATCCAGTTTGAGAGAATATATCTACACACATTCTTCTGTATTTGGTAATTGTCCAGGTCATGTTCTACCCATGGCTAGTCACCTCTATCAGTGTCCATGCTACATGGAACTATTTTTTAGTTTTGAGCAGTCACTCTATGCAAGGTTCAATGAGTAAAAACTTTAAAATAATCATATTTATTATCATATCATGGTTGTTACAGGTAATATAGAAATGCTTCTGCTTCAAATGGTTTTCTTACCTCAAATAGTTTATAACCTGCACATGTTTAATCCATGCAGAATATCTCCAATGGGGATGATTTTCATCCCATGCTACAAAGGTAATGGCGTCATACTCTTTCCATCATCTGATTTAACCCTGTTGAGTGGCATTGAATTTGCTTGTGACTTCACAACTTCTCAAGATTCAAGTTGTCACATATATTAAATTTGCTCAACTTAACAAATTCAGAAAAATAAATTACTATTCTGCTTCGTACATTTTTGCAGGATATAGCCATAAGCCCGAAGAATTTGCCTCCCTTGAGGATATGGCAAATGGGGTCAAGGTATTAGCACTGACCCTTTCCAAATTGTCCCTGTACTGATGATGTCTTCACCTCAGTTCTGTCTCAACCAATGCAAACTTCGAATTAATTATGAGTAATTCTACATCACCTCATCTGTTATGTAAGGTTCTTAGAATTATCAATAGGTATCAGATATGTTGTAAACTTGTGTTAAGACAAGTAAAACACCAAAAATTTATCTCCATTTAAGATATGGAATATGGGGTCAAGGTATTAACAATGACCCTTCCAAATTCTCCCTGAACTGATAATGTCTCTTGATCGTAAATTCCATTTCTAAAATCTCATGCATCTAAACTAGGTTTACTTCCTACCTTTCCCCTTCTTTTACGTATTATAATTATCAAACGATGATCAAACGTGTCTTAACGGTACATTTAGACAGACAATTACCAACAACTCAATATATGTTTTCCTAGCTCTGTATACTACTGGGGTCGTGTATGTTTTCCCCCTCGTGTGATATAGACAACTCTATATGTTTTCGTAGCTCTGTATGCTACTGCGGTCGTGTATGTTTTCCCCGTGTGTGTGATATAGACAGAGAGCAAGCGATTCTTTAAAATTCATTTCTTAGCGAATGTGGTTAACATGACACACTATGTCAGCGAAATTGTACAGTTACAGATGAAAATTCCAATCAAATCTGCTGTTGCTACTAAATCATTCTATGTTCATACAACATCAGCAAAAGCTTTATCTTGCCTATCCTACTTATTCTACCCAAAGCTATAGGACTACAAGCATCATTCTGCTACAATAAAACTCTTTGATACTATTCTATTCATTATTATTAACAGCGGATTTCTAGAGTTCTGTTGCAGCAATTGTCTTCGGCTTCTCTTCATCCTTCCTCTTTCTGCCGTTCTCAGCCATTTTACCATAGTTCTTCTTGGGTGCTGCAGCAGCGGTTATTTTTGGCTCTCTGCCATTCTCAACCTTCCCCAAGAGAATTTCAATCTGTAGAGCAAAGAAAGATCAGCAAAATGATGATATTGGCAGTAAGAGAATTCAACTTGTGAGTGTGAATTAATCAACCTTAGCCTTCTGAACAATACGACATTTCACATCATCCTTGGTACCAACAGTAGATATCAAAACATCTGTTTCAAACCCAAAAAAATTGATCACTTAATAGTCGTAAAAACCACAATGTGGAAAGATTTCCAAGGGTAAAAATAGTTATCCTTACGTTTCTGGGTAGCCTGTCCATTTCTCTTTAAAGTCTCAGCAATTATAACCGCAGTTGGAATAGCTGCAAACATGAAAATAACCAACAATATACCAAATACGCTATATCTGAATATTTCTATCTAGAACAAGAATTGCATCAACCAACTCTTGTAGCACAAATTTAAAAGCCCATTAGCGCTGCAATTTAGACAAAAACAGAACTGCTAAAACTCAAAACTGAAGAATAAATCAGATATTCAAGAACATACCCATTCCCATGGCAGAGAGCTCAAGATCATCATACTGCTTCACGTACCTCTGCAAATAACGCGACAAGATCGATCCAGTGGGACCGATATATACAATGATCGTTGAGAAAATAGGGAAATTAAGTAATTTATATATACATACCTTGGTGAGATTAAGGTAGAAGAAGAGGGATTTCTTGGTGTTGGAGACTTGGATTCTGTTTTTGTTCTGTTCATTAATATTTCCGATCTTGTTAATATCATCCCCATAAATCTTCTTCTGGTTCTCGCAGAATTCTCACTAGTTTCCTCCATATTCTTCTTCTTCTTCTTCTTCTTCTTCCCTGCAGCATTAATATCCTCCATTACAATTTACAAACAAAATCTCTCTCTCTCTCTCTCTCTACTTTCTTTCACTGAATCTATCTGGTTTGAAGATTGAGAATGTGAATGGTATTTATAAAGAATGAAAAGCGGGTAATAGATACACCAATGATATTAGGACACGTGGATGGGTCTGATTGGTTGTTGCCTCTGGCAGTTATCTTGGTAGTCATGTCTCCAAACGACATTTTGTAACATCAGGGCATCGGGATTTGGGCAGTTATTTGGAATCATTGAAAATGACTTATGTTCCCTTGAGTAATTGTGGAAGTGCCAGACTACTCCACCAATGACATACTAGTTTTTAAGTGTAGTTCGGCTGTTTGGGTTAGGCCTTCTAGTTTATTTGATAAGGTCCTTAACAACCCACTGGATATTATAGTTGGCCCATTGGGTTTATGCATAGATATGTCGTGTTACGCTTTGTTGGGCTTTTAATAAAAGGAAAATGATATATTACCAAAATTTACATAGACCTTGTGTAATAAGCAGAGCCTTTCTATAATTTTTATCAATTCTATTTATTGATAAACTTTATTAATTTGTAATTATTTATCGCAATACATAACAAGACTAAATAAAAAGAATTGTATAGAATTTTGGTATTCTGTCTAAAGTTTATTTCCGAAAATTAAATTATTTTGAATTTTAACTCCTAAAAATGAGTATAGGAACTTATGCATGGTATGATTTTGTTAGTCAGTTCTTTACCTCTTAATGGGCATCCAGAAAACTTCCAAATGAATAAAATTCCAGTGCAAAATTATTTAATTAAATACTACGAAAGTTTTTTTATTTTTATTATTTTTTCCGGCATGGATATATCTCTAGAATATGTTCTAATAATTCCCGATTCCCAATTCCCAATTCCCTTGGATTGCTTACAATTAATTGAAATTGAAGCTGAGTAAGCAACCATCACTCCATTTTGCTTGGAGTTTAAGTATAAAAAAATGTTAATTTCCTTCTTATTGCTTGATGATAAGAATGAAAAGAGAGCAGACTTTGTACTCCCTCTGTTCCTAAATAATAGACGTTTTAAGGTGTTTCAAAATTTTCAATATATTTGATGTTAACAAATTTTTAAGTAGCATTAATTATAATTTTTTTCTCTATTACCCTCCAATATTTTTCTATCTCATTTATCTAGACAAGTTTATACACATTTTCTTAATTAATACAAGGATAATTATGGTAATACATATCAATCTTAATGACAGAATTAAAATAATAAATGAGTTTCTTAATAAGTGTGAAACTCTCTAAAACGTCACTTATTTAGAAATTGAGTGAGTATTGTATAACGTCTCATTTAAAAGATTTTTCATCCTCTCTTTTTACTTCCAATTATGGAAATATAAAAAAGAGAGGAAAATAAGGAATTCGCCCCCTCCTTTCGAAAAATGATATATATTACCAATGTTTAAGTCGATTTTTTTTTATTGTCAATTATGTAGATAAATATTAGTGATAATCTTTTTAGAAAGATGTTTAATAGGTGGGGAATTCCTATAATTCCTACTAATATCATATATTAATCAAAAACTCTATGTGGACATGAAAATTGGACATGGGTGTATTTGAATTGCACTTAATTGTATTTTGACCCTCAATGATGGATAAAAATATAAATAGGTGAAGTTCAAATACAATCATGTCAAATTAAGCTTTGGTTAAGATAAATGACCTATCACAATATTTATTTCATTTTGCAAATTTCTGATGATGCATAATATGTATTTATTATGGATTAAAATGGGCATACATCATTTCTATTGTTCAATATAAGAACCAACAACTGAGATTAATTCATGTCCGCTGCTAACAGTAGCGGACTAAATAGTAGTGGACGACGGTACTATTTACAGCGTCATCCATTAATATTATTATGTTTTGATCCATAACAAATTCCCACCCTGTAAAATAATCAGAATAACACTCACCACCCTTCTAGTTTTTTAAATAATAGTCAATACTCCTATGGTCTACAAAATGTAACATTCACTACCCCTAGTGTGGTTGATCAACTAATATTCAAAAATACTTTTAATATAATATCTAATATACACTTCAAGTTATAATGTTTAATATATCTACTAAATATAAATTTGTATATTATAATTTTTACCTAACTTGATCTAATTAATTAAATTATGAACTTGTGCAATAAATAAAATAAATGTCAAAAAATAATAAATATTAATTTTATTAGGAAAATAAAGTCATACACTTTTTTTGTTAATTAAATTTCTAAAAGATTAAAATGTACGTAATATACATTCAAAAATATTATTTTGTAATTAAAAAGTAAAATTTTAATACCCATAAAAATATAAATTAATGAAAAAATTATAATTATATTTCTCAAATATTAAAATTTATGTAAAACAAATTTATTATTACAGAACAAATCTTATTACTCATATAAAAAAATACCCCTACAAAAAAGACATGTAAAATGAGGAAAGAGGAAAGAAGATCTGCTGTCCTATTATATATAGATTTCCCCTCATTTTTTGGTTGAGGTCAACTTGAATGCCATGCATTTTTAGGCCATGCATTTCTTCCTAATTTGACGGGGTATCAAGTAATGTGCCCCTGATTTTCTCGAAATTAGCCTTAGGGTTGTTACATATTATCATAATATCCCATCTCCCTCTCCTTTCCTTAACCTATGACTATGAGATAGATAGCTAGTCATTTCGAAAAGAAATTGATTCATTAATTACAGACTTAACAACCAATCAACCATCATTATTATTACTAATGCCACCACGCGCTAGTCGCTAACATCAGTTCTATTTTTTTTAATCTTAATATATTAATAAAAAAAGAAAAAGAAAAGAATGTTATTTTTTCTTCTACTTTTGTTTTTTGGTACTAATTTGGTGAGCACTGGGAGTAGTAGTTAATTACTTAATATGTGCTTTTGATGTTCACAAAACAATAGGCAGGCCTGGCCTGGCCTATTAATTCCGAATAGTTTATTATCTAATTAATTAATTTTCTCATGAGTTACATATAAAGTAATATATTTCCTTATTAGTTTGACTTGATTATTATTATTAAACTTGAAATTTGTGTGGCACTAATTGAGGAAGGAGATAGATGATGGACATCATGTTGTTGGCATCTACAATTTTTAATTAGCCATGGAACCCACTATGGAAAATTCCCTTAGGATTGAAGATTAATTTTAATGCGGACTATATATATATATATATATAATTTGGGTAAGATCGAAACAATCCTTAAATAACACTTAATAAATATATATTTTATCAAAAGCGACGTAATTTTGGAGGGACGCGGTGGCATTTTTGTAAATACGCTTGTGGCATGGTATTTATAAAAATGCCACTGCTGTCCTCTCCAAAACTACGCTGCTTTTGATAAAATTATGCTATTTAAGCGCTATGCTATTTAAGGATTATGCTTTATCCTTCCCCTGATATATATATATATATATATATATATATATATATATATATATATATATATATATATATATATATAATATACACGTTTTTTTTTAGCTATAGCGACAGTTCAACCGTCGTCATAGACCAGAATATATAGCGACGGTTGAACCATCGCTTTAGTTCAAAAAAATTGTCGTCATAGATAACTATGTACTACACAATTATGTATATATATTTTTACCTATATATATATGAATTTATATATTCATGTATGACATTCTTCCTTGCACTCCACTCTCCAATCTCCATCCTCAATCACAGCTCATGCAAATGCATCCATTGGGCTCAAACTGACCTTAGTGGCCTCCTTCATTATATTCTTTATATATTTATTTTGATGAAAATAGAGTATGATTGATTGCCCTTTCACGAGCTACTAATCTCAAAAATCACCTTGCATCCTATAAACTTTTAAGTTTTTTATTCCATGATTTTTTCTCACCCATCACACCATAGGAAAAAGATGAGGACATATTATGTAATTCATGAGAATGGGCATGGGCAAAACAGGTAAATAAAAAAGTGGGGATGGTTTTAATTAGAGGGTGTTAAGGCTTTATCAAAAGGGTTAACAGGAGTAATCAAAGTGGGGCCTTGGTAATAATTGGAACAGAAGGCTCTGGTCTATAATCCTCTTTTAGGTGAGACATTAACATCATCTTGACAACTGAAACTCCTTAAAATGTTCAAGTGTCAAATTTAGGTTTTTCTTTGGTTTGATATCACATAATTAATATCAAAATTACAGTAAATTTTGTATTAAAAAGATAAAGAGGATTGAAAAACAAAAACACTCGAGTAAATAAATTTTAACTTTCAATAATACGTATAACAATTAAGAATTAAGAATTAAGAAATTAATATTAGTGTATTTAAAAAGTGAATTAATCTTATAAACGTCGACAAGGCATGATAGAATTTATACCAGCAGATTATGTGTATATTTGGTTATTCAGCGTTTGTAACGTTTAGAAGTTCAAATGCACTTGATAATCTTGTACGTTTAGAAGTAGTTTCAAACGTAGCTTATTTTACTCATAAACGCAACACACCAAAATTAGTGTGATGCGTTTAGAAATCCAAACGCTGAAAATGCTACCGTCAACATTCCAAACACCGTTAGCCGAACAAATCATATATGCTTATGACACATCATTAATAAAAATTGTATTCTATGTTATTTTATGACATTAGTACAATTTAAATTTTACTTTTCAAAATATTTCAATCTTCTCAAGTTGTTTACATTACCAACTTCTTATATAATTCAATTTCAAGACAAAATTTGAGTACATAGAAGTAAAAAAAGCAATAAAGAAATTTAGGACCACTTAATACAAAGTCACATAAAAGTTACAAAACTCTGGAAAAAATAAAATGCGACCCAAATTTGAAAACATTCAAATCTAGCTCAAAAGGGCAAAACAGTCATTTCGAATATATTTCATAAAATTTTACCTCCAAAAGTCCCAACACAGCCCTCCACTTGCTCAGAAAGATTCTACTACTACTAACCAAGACTTTACTTCAAAACCTCAAAACGCCGTTAATTTATTTAACGGCACTAAGTTTGTATAAATATATCTAAATTCTGTAGCAGCTAGCAGGCATAATCGCACACACTGAAAGTCTGAAACACACTTGGCTACAGAATCAGGCAAATCAAAGCGAAAAATTCGTAAGAAAGCTCTCAATTTGTTTATCATTCCAAATCTTTACGTAGCTATTGATCTGTTTCTGTTTTGATTCTTTGAAATGTACTTCATTTTATTCAGTTAATCGTGAGTAGATAGATCTATTTACATTCTTCTTTTGTCGTTTTTATTGTTTGTTGATCTCTGTGAATATGTCTGTCGGTGTAGGAATTTTGATTTCGAAAAATGGTTTTGTTTTCCCCTTTTTGGGTAATTTTATGGTGGAGTCATTGTTTGTTGATGTGGAAATGTTGGTTAGGAAAAACAAATGAAGCTGTGAATCTGAAATGGGGAATTATGGATTTGATTTTGTTAGCAAGGAGATGCAGGAAAGTTAGAATTTTGAGCTGTACGAATTGTTAGATTTTGATATTAATTGAGAATGTGATTTTGTATGTTAAGAAATATGAGCAAATAGGATTTTTGTGAGAATATTCAATACATTATTATTTCATTTCATTTTGTCATCTTTTTCTGAAACCGAACTGTTTTTTAATTGGCTTTAGGGGGTGTTTTGTTTTTTATAATTGCTGATCTTATTATCCGACTGTCGGTATTTGTATTTGATTTTATTCATCTTTGTTTGTGTTTCCATTGTAAATCAAAATTGAAGTTCCAATTACAACATGCGGCTATGGGGAGGGGGATAACGGATAAGGAGTATATTTTAGAGAACATAAGAGTGTTACCGGCAAGGAAATAAGTTACATAAACTTGGAAAATACCTTGTATTTTTGCTGAGGAGAAAGATGAATTTTTAATAATATGCTTCAAATTGTGATACACCTCTTTGTAAAACTGGAATAATATCATGTGTCCAGACATGTATCATGTATTTTCTGAGTATATTGTATGCCTGTATGTTTATACATTCTACATATGGGATATTGGATTGTGTAACATATACCCACATCTTTCTTGATTTAGAATTTCTCCTTTCGTCTTCACTGGTTTCGCCAATTGCTAGGGAGCTCAATGATTCTTCTTGTTTGTTCTTTTTATCAATCAACTAGGATGTCTTTTCCTGTTTTCAATTCCATTATTGTCTTCCTTTTATTTAAAAATGTAAAGAACTTCTCCTATTGATACCTGTGGCCATCACCTTTTAATTTAAATTTTCAATCTTTGTTATTCTTTTCATTTTGGAGGAAATTATTTTTATAATTTCCTGAATAATGTGTGTGATTCACTAAACGCATATTTGTATCTTGTAATTCTTCTATCTCTGGAGGGTAACTACTTGGATGGATGCAGCCTTCTACAAGAATTAAAGAAAAATAATGACCATGAGATGCAGGCAGAAATGATTACATATTACTTTTAGCATTTGTAAAGCTTTATTTCTCCTTTTGTTTCCTTTTCTACAATTTTTGGTTAGTTGTACTAAGTTGTGTTTGAGTATCCTCAAGATTTAGAGCATTTCCCTGTTGGTGTTATTAGAAGCAATTTAACAAGATAAGGGGATGAATTCTTTAAACTGTAATGTAGTTTGTTGAGTATAACTAACTGTAGGATGCCTGGTAGAATTTGGTCCCTTGATACGAACCTATGTATGCTTGATAAACACCTATTAATTTTAATGCTTGTTTGATGTTGTTGTAATATTTTTGCTTCTTATCTGCAGCAAAATGGGAATGGAAGTAACTGATATTTGTATGGACAAGGAGTCTGACAATTTTCTTTATTCAAATGGTGTTTCCCATGATTCAATTGACGAAACTGCCAGTCAGTTTGATGATCTGGACTCACCTGAGCATATCAATGGAAATCCGGTACCCAGTATATTGAAAGAGAATACTGAAGCTAAGGAATGTGAAGTGAAGGAATGCACTACTAAAGACTCAGTTGAGATTTCTAAAGCTTTTCAAGTTGAAAAAAGTGAGGAGCAAGATATCCTGAGCTCAAAATGTGAGTCTGGCCTGTCAGAGGAGAAGATGAAATCTGAAACCCAGAACACAAAGGATGATTGTAAAAATTCTGGAGCTTTGCTGAAACCTGCAACCAAATCAATTTCTGGAAATGTTAAAACGAAGTACACTGTTCCACAGCCATTTGCTTTGGCAACTGAAAAGCGTGCTCTATGCGGAACTCGTCCCACTGGGCCTGGAACTGACGCTCTTACTCCTGCGAGTAAATCATCTCATGTAAACAGTTTGCATATCCCAGTTCCTAAAAAGCAGAATGAGGTAACTCTCGTAGATTTGCACCAAAGCCTAATTTATTATGCCTTGATCTTCCTTTTCCTTATCTTGCGTTTATTTTGTCCTCTTATATATCAAAGCAGACAAGGGTATTCTAATGTATGGCCAGTTTATATATGTTAAAGTTGTAGGGCTTGAATAGAAAATGCTATAATGTCCACTCCTGCACTTACAGGTTCCAGTAAGCCCAGTACTTACCAATTGTATGTGAAAGCACAAAATCCCTTGCCCCTCTTGTTTATTCAATCTTCTTCTACTTGTTGGTATTTCAGAAATCTCATACTGGAGCTAACTTTGAAACTTGTTAACTAGTAATATAATGTTATATTAAGTAAATATATATTGCTTAATGCTAAGAACTTGCCTTTTCTTGTTCCCTTGCAGCTAGCCTCACCCGCTGTTGCAAGGAAGCCATTGCAACCTACTAATAAGAAGCATCCCGATGAAGATGACTATTGTTCTGTTGCTTCCTCGTATCCTTTTTCTGCCAGTAGTCACAGATTCTTGTGCTTGTGTCTTCCTTCCATTTCATTTTTGTTCCTCTGACGTTGCTAAGTGATTCTTAACTATTCAAAGTACTGCTGCATCAGCAAGGACTACTAAGCCCAAGACAACTTCTGCATCAGCTCCAGTGTTCAGGTGCACTACCCGTGCGGAGAGACGGAAGGAGGTAGCGTTTCATATATTTTCTTCACGTGAAATTTGTCTCAAATCCTACTTTAGCAAGTTATATGTCTAAAGTTAGACCAGAATGAAAAACCATATTCCAGTTTCCTCATTTTTCTTTTTATCATGTATTAGTTTTATACAAAATTGGAGGAAAAGCACCAAGCGATGGAGGCTGAGAAATCTCAGTGTGAAGCAAGGACCAAGGTACCTCATTACATTTCTTTCTCAAGTATAACTTTTTAACTGTTAATTAGGATCCCTATTTCCTTTCCGCTGTCTGTAGCTATAAGTTTATGTTTTCGGTTTCTTTCATCTTCTACTAACACCTTAGCCTCTCATTAAATTTGCTTTCCTGTGCCATATATCTATCCTCTTGGCCTCTGTGCCTTAATCCATCTTAAAAAAATTTAGGAAGAGAGAGAGGCAGCTGTCAAGAAACTAAGAAAGAGTTTGATGTTTATGGCAAACCCGATGCCAAGCTTCTACCATGATGGCCCACCACCAAAGGTTGAATTGAAAAAGGTACAGTAAAAGGGTATTATTTTTCTCATGCTTTATTAGAAGTAGCTTTCTTGGATGTCATTTTAACTGTATTGCCATATTACATAAAAAAGATGCAACTTTGTGTTAATTAGCCAGCCAAAATCTGCATACCCAAAAATTTGTTTGTCAGTTCAAGGTTGTTTTCGTGTACCAAGTGCAATCTAGAATTATTATAAGTGAATTGCTTGAATGTCAGCTACCACCAACTCGAGCAAAGTCACCGAAGTTGGGCAGAAGGAAGAGCTGCAGTGATGCAGCTGCTCTTGATAAAGGGATAGAAGCGTGTGGTCGAGGAACTCGTCACAGTCTTGGCAGTCACAGAGACGGTGCCACTATTGCTAAGTCCAGCACAAAGGATTACATTAATATCCAGAATTGTAATGCTGCTCACAAACTTAAAGATGAGTCCAAACAAATAACAAGAGAGAGAAACGAGTCTATTTCGCCCAGGTTGGCTGGATATGGGAATACGGACATTTCTGTTCTGTCCTAAGTCTCTGGTGAGTTTTCTAATTTAAAAAATGGGGAGAACTTTTCCTTCTGGCTGCTTTAAGGTTTGAATTCCTGAACCTATAAGGACTTGTTGAAGTGGTTTGTGTAATTTAATGTACAAGTGTAAATTATTTTGTAAGTTATTATCATATCTCTGGATGAAGAATTCCTATCTTGTTGTAAATTTGATGTCTGATGAGGCTAAACTTCCGATAAGTATTTTTTTTCTTTTCTTTTAATTCGTCTCATCACGTATGGGCATTAGGAGGAGTCTTAGTACATAAGAGAGTTTTTAGATAAGTTGGTAACTTAATACAACTCAACATCTTGACCTACATATTTGTTCTTAAAGAAGATTGCGTAGCTAGCTAGTTGTAAGTTTGGTACTGTCAGAATGGGATCAGTTAACTTCATTATAAGTTGGTTAATTGACTAAAACAATGTTAACACGCACTCCCGATTACGTATTGATACTATATTAATTTAATTAAGTGAGAAAAGGTAACTTGCTAACTACTCCCGTCAGAATCATGTTTGCTAATGGTCTTCGTAATCATGGGGCGGATATAAAGTTACAGGGGGGGTCCCATTAAGCTGTACCTTATTGGGCAGAAACAATTGTTTTCAAATTATGGTTAAGCTAAATCATGATAAAGTTCAAAGCCAAAGGAAAGAAGCTCTATGGAGTACAAAGCATTAGTGGCCAATTTTTTATTTTGTGAAAAACAATTATAAAGTAGAACATGCTCCACACATGGAAGCAAAATTGCTAGTCAAAAAGGTCCCTGGCTTTCGAATTTTCCATACTTCAAAAATCTTGAGCTTCATAGTAGTTTTGATCTTAGGGGTCTTAATTTGTTATACAACATCACTTTTTTTCTTGTTATATATATATATATATATATATATATATATATATATATATATATATATATATAGGTCTCCATCCACAAAGAACCTATTGGTTGTTGAAAGAACCCATTTTGCCACCATTAGCCATGCTTCTCTACCTACAAAAAAAAAAAAAAAATTGTCCAAGGCCTTTGAGAACTTGTAGCGGTTGCCAAAATGGGTTGCTTTCACAACAACGGCAGTTCTTTGTGGATGGAGACCCATATATATATATATATATATATATATATATATATATATATATATATATATATATGTTCAATTATTTTATTTGCATTTGTAATTTTTATGGCAGTAGCGTTTTGACTTTCAAACACACCGCACTTATTTTGGTGTGTTGTGTTTGAGGCTCAAACGCCATATTTTTGAGTTGAATAAGTTGTGTTTAAAATAAGTTGTTACTAGACGAATATAATTTTTAGTGCGTTTGAACTTCTAAATACTCTAAACGCTATAAACATTGAGTAACCCATTGTATATGTATATATAGCTTATTTTGCCCTCAAGTATGGGGATTGTAAGATTGAAAGATTAAGCTTGAGTTATATTTGGCCACTCATTTCAAATTTTAGAATAAAATTTTGAGTGTCAAATTTTAACATTAATTTTATGAAATTTGTAAAACTTATCCATTCTAAAACTTATCAATTCGGGCGTCCTGAAATTGAATCACATTCGTTGCAAATGTCAAGTCTGAAAGGGTCATGGGGCTATGGAACCGCAGGCGCAAGCCTGTATGAAAAGCTTGGTCCGGAGTGAGGAGATTAGTTCGACTATGCATTATAAAAAAAACAACTTGTCAATTCTAAAGTTTATGCAATCAGGGAATGGTATAAAAAGATACATCTCACAAATGATTTATAACAACTTTTGTCTAATCAAGCAGACACCTTTGGCCTATAGTCAGCAATGTTAAAGTTGTAGTAGATACACTTCATTATTGGTTTGTTGTGAACCCTAATATGCAAGCATTTGGCTACCACTATTTCATCTACTACATTTGGAGGTAAGATTCAAATGCTCATAAAATTAAAAAAAAAAACACATTTTGCCCTTACAAGGACAGAAAGAAAAGACGAAGGCGGTGTAAAAATTGAATGAATCTGAATGAGCTAAATCTGAATCTGAATGAAAAAAATAATTTGATAATTGACATGTCTGAAACATCTGAATGACAAAACTTTATTATTTTACCCTTCTGAAAAAATTCAAAATTGTTGTAAATTTATTTAATATTACTTAATATAATAGTTAAATTTTTTTTAAATTTTTTAATTTTTGTAATTTTTTAATTTTTTTTTTTACTTCATTTAGCCATTCAGTTAAAAAAAATCTGACTTAGCCATTAAGTTAATCCATTTTACTGATTCAGCCATTCAGACCAAAACAAACGCACTAACCAATTCAGTCATTCAGGTTTAGCTCCATTCAATTCTAAACAAACAGCCCCGAAGTTCCATAATGAATAATTACCTTCTTGCTCCTATATTTATTAATATAATAACCACTTGACAGTCCTAAATATACTAGACGGAGTAGTGTTGTTATTTCGTTCTCTCTGTATATATAATAAAGTTTAATTGAAATTCGTTTATCTGTCAAATTCAAATCGAATTCGAACACTTTTAAACTAATATGATCCGTAAGTGTGTTTCAGCTCGGTATATGTTTTACTTATATTGGTTTTGCATACGGGCACCACAAGTGGGTGAAGTGCAAAATCTTGCTTTTGTGATGGGAATTGGGATTCGCTAGTAGGCTTAAGAGACCTATGTCTTTTTTCTTTTAAAATCTATATTATTTCAATTCAATTCTAAAAATACATTTCATTATAAGGATCTAGAAGGAACTAGAAAAAGGGCCGTGAGAGTAATTAGGAGATAATCTAGAGGAAACGTACTTTAATTTATTTAATAAGTAGCACATATTTATTTCGACTTTTATTATTGCAACCATTTTTGGTCATATAAACACACCATCATTTAAAAAAAACATTTAGAAGATTAGAAAGTTAAAATTGAGCATACAACTTTATTTTTATAAAAGTAATGCTACAGACACAAACTATTTTATAAATATTTTATAAACTGTTGATGTGACATATTTCACATCAGCATATTGAATAACAAATTGCTTCAATGTTGTAGTCTTCGGCCCCACATAAAAAAGTTAAGATAGAGTATGTCACATCAACCGTTTACAAAATATTTGTAGAATAATTTGTGTCAATAACATTATTTTTTTTTATAACAGTTAACATCACTTAAATTCACTTTTATTTCTCTCTCACCCCCCCCCTCGCCCCCCCCCTCCCCCTCCCCCTCCCCCTCCACCTATTGCCCACTTCTTAATTATCCTTCTTTTCACTGTAGGTAGTAGATAGCTAGCCACCCTGTATTCCTTTCAATGTAAACTTAGAATCATGAAATTCCACACTTGTGCCATTTAATTTCCACAAGTGGGAATCAGAAACATCCATACTTTTCAAGAACAAGTCAAAATAATGAGACAAATTAATTGTTGATTTTTGGTGCAATTGATGCAATAATAATACACCCACATTTTGTCTTTAGAGACAGGAAATTACGAGCTTTGGTCTGCTAGCTACTCCATTATTGATGCTAAAAGAAGCTGTTGGTTGACTTAATTTACTGAATATATAATAATAATATATATATATATATATATATATATATATATATATATATATATATATATATTGGTATTTTCCAAATTGATCTGAAGATTTTGTGGTGCATTGGGGTTTCTAGGAGCAACTATATATTGGTAATTTGCATTTGGAAAGCATGAAATTGGATGATACAAAAAGTCATTTGAAATCAACAATCAAAAACCAAAAAGACATCTAATTAGATATACAAATTAAAAATGTTGGCTGTGATACCTTATATAAACATCAGATCTTATAATGTTCCTTTTAATTTTTGGTGGCAAAATTTTAAAAATACACAAAAAAAATTGTAATACTGTGTTGAGGCAATCAAATCTTGGTCCATAACACAACCCCGCAAAAGGAGCAAGTTATTAGAAAATAATAAATTAAGTCTCCCATTGCATTACTATGATGTTGCGGTGGGAGAATTAATTCTTTTAACCACATCTTACTATAAATCATATAATGTTTGATGATTATATAAACCTAAAATTATAAACCTAAAGGGTTGACCTAGTGGTCAAGTAAGTTTGCTCTCTTTCTTAATTTCTTGAGTTGGAACTTTGGAACCAGCATCCAAGAGAATGTACCAAGCCGATGTAGTGTTGCTGACCAAAAAATATCTTTATTTTTTAAACAAACAAAAAAAATATAAACTATTATAGCCACTGTGTGGTGTATATTATTTTCAATATATATATATATATATACACTACATGTCATTCAAACCCGACAAATCAAGAAACTTTCCTCTTGACGTATATAAGACTGGGGCCATTAAAAACATTGCATGGCTATATATATCAAACACACACATGACACACTCTCTCTATCTCTCTGTGTCTCTCTCTCTTCTCTCATGAATATACATTGATATATGTTGAGGGGAATGCTGTCTGGTTCGAGACCAATCAGTACTTGAACCACAAACATGATACGATCCGAATGATCTCGGACCAGGCTTCATTCCCCCCCAACTTTCAGAATATATTTCCCATGCCACAACATATATCATCCTAATTGCTTCTTAATGCCTCGGTCTTCATAATTAAATCCGGCCAGCCACCAATCTGCTCCCTGCAGGTATACATTAATTTCAGGAATCATTTTCTTTTCTCTTCCTGCTAAAATTTCATTACATATATATATATATATATTATTGTAGTTGATATTTTCTTTTGCCTTTATTTATCTTCCATTAATGTTCTAAACAGCTTAAATTATGTTTGTCGAGTATCAATCGGTTCGGATTATGTAATTACAATGTACGCAGTACGCTCAACTAAATTTCAAGCCTCGGAGATGGAATTTTAACTGAATTTCAATTCCATGAAATTACAAATGTTCTTTAATTCAATTCCAACATTTTCTAACACCACGATCACGAGAGAATATATACTTATGTATATTTATGTATATGTTTATGCGTTTTATTAAGCAAATCAGTCGTCTTGCTTTCATCTGACCATGTTGGCAATCTTATTTTACTTTAAATAAAATTCAATTTGAATTAACTTTTTTTTGGGAGATGTAAAATTGAATTTATATCTTTTCATGGTCTCATTTGTTATAAGAAAGACAGCTACCGGAAAAAATGTCTTTGAGAAAAATATTCTACTTTTTTCAAGACGAGTGTGTGTGTGTGTGTGAGAGAGAGAGAGAGAGAGAGAGAGAGAGGGAGGAAGGAGTACTTATTAATTAGTGATGGGGTTGGTGTGAAAATATGACTAATGCACAACCACACATATATAATTGTCAAAATAAAAAATGTTTGTTTCATCTTTTTAGCTTAAATGAGAAACTTTGCTTGTATGGAGTTGCAAAGAATATAAACCAATAGATCTAGATCTAGAGAGAGAGAGAGAGAGCTTTAATCAATAAATCTCCCCCTTTATTAATTGGTTGAATGAGAAAGCAAGGGAGATATTCTTAAGAGTTACCAAATCAAAGTTCTCTTTGAAATTTACTATCTTTTCCACCTTATATAAGACTCATACATACATATATACCATCATGATTCATGACCTTAATTCCTCTTAGTCTTTGGCCCATTAATTTTCTCAACTTTTGATTACTGAACTGATTGTAGGGTCAGATCTTAAACAATTGGAGACATACATGAAAAAAAAAAACCTATACAACCATGTGGGTTTGTTCTGGACTCTTTGTAGCTCCATATGCATGTCCCCCACCCTTTAATTTTGCTCTCATCAATTAACTTCACATTCCTATTAGTAATTTTTACATGCATGCATGCATGAAACTCGTTTCTTGCCCCTTTTCGAGCACACACAAAACCTTGGCATTTGATGGATGCATGCTATTTAATTATGAAATTGCTCAATTATTTCTTTTGTGCATTTTATGGCTCGTTGATATCGGGTCGGGTCGAGAGATTAGTCGAATGTTTCAAAACATTGGGTCGTATATTCAAATGATTAGATAGTAGATTGGGTCAAATTATTAGCAGCTTAATTGGTTAGGTAGGAAATAGGGAGAGCAGATCATCTGTCCCCATTTTCCATGTTCCATTTGTGTCCTTCACTTAAATTTTGACACCTGACCTCTTATTTAACACCAAATAATTCTAAAATTAAATAAGAGGTCATGTACCGTCAAAATTTAAGTGGGAGCCGAACACAATGGGGATATGAAAAATGGGCTCTCTATATATCTATCTAACCGTACAAAGTAATGGAATTACATGGATCGCATTAATATATGAATATTTTGATTGTTTGTGATCTGTAGAGGAGTCAAAAGGGGAGAAATTAAAAGAGACAAGTTGATTATGTAGGAGAAAAAAGTAGTTATATATGTTCAATAAAGGCAGGCATATATGCATCACAATTAATTAATTAATTAATGTAGAAGATATATGGGAAATTAATTTGTAGCTTGATCGCTAGCTAGTACATGCACTTTTTTATGACTTGACCATACTTTAATCGTCTCTGTCGTAGGGGCTCAACAACTCTTGATCAAAAATTAATCAGTAGTCCTAATTTATGAGTTGTATTTGTGCATATATACATAATTGTATTTTTTTTTCCAATTTTGTACAACTACAAAATACAATATCAATTCTCACTTATTATTAATTATTAATATTTTCTTATCAAATTTTTTTTCATGTTATTGTTTTACTCTATTATAATATAAATATTACTTTAACAAGTTTTAAAATTCGTTTTGCATACATGCAATTGGTCAACTTTCGACTGAATGCTGACATAACATTTGGTTTTATATATGATCAAGAATATGTTAGTGTGTTTATAAGGATTATATTTGAGATAAAATTATTAATTTTAAACGTTTTATTTGTTTTTAAATTTAAATTAATTATGACTCATGAATTATAAAATGACTTAACATGAGAGATTATTTAATACTATTAATTTTTTATAATTCCAATGCGTATTGTAGACTTTAAAGAAAAATATTGCCAAATCTCTATATTGAAGGCCAAAAAAAGGTGTTATTGTTATGTTAAAGCAGTTTTTCTCTATATATCCCATAAGGTATCTTTCTATCAACTTAAAGATTAAAAACATTTAGATAGAAAGATATATATAATGGGCCAGAAAAATCTTTGCATATCCTATTGAAATGGAAAAAATAAAATTCAAAAAAATTTGCATATATATTCAATAGAAATACTATTTGATAACAAATTAAATACCAATTTCATATCAAATTTAAATTTTCATAGGCGATCGACTTGTATTTTTATATGAGGGGATTAAGTAAAAATAACATATATATTTTCATGTAAAAATATTGTATTTTGGGTTAGTAATATATAAATTCTAAATGATTTATCCAGATCATATGTGTATTTTGAACAAGTATTGCAATTCACTGATTAAAAAAATGATTTATGAACCACAAAAGTCAAATTAAAATATTAATTACAAGTTTTAAACATACTCTCTCTTTTATATAAACACAATACAGAAGTAGTATATTGGCTATGTAATATATAAAATAATATAATGACCGAAGAGGGTTAAACAATTATCGTAAGTTATACCTAACAATACACAAGTAAAAGGATAATGTTTAACATACTCTCTCTTTTATATAATTAACATAACTAACTAGAATAAATAAGTCTACCAAAATAACACTAAGTTGAACAATGATATATTGTTAATATTTATGTTCATTTTTTGACATTTACGCATATAAGTTCTAACGATCTGGGTTAAATTTTGATATCCAAATTCAAGTTCATATCCTATCAAATTTATTTAAATAAGGTTTTAAATAACTAACTCAATAATATATTATTGGGTCGTCTTAACCCAATATTTTTCTCACATATCTTTGTCTATCTAGCAATTGTGGGATAATATTGGTTGACTTCGTGTCTCTACCTCCGAACCTGAGATTTCGAGAGTTGGCTCTGGTATCATATCTAACAACCCGGGTTAAATTCCGAGTACAGAACAAATCTTGAGTCAAATTTAGATCGAATCAAATTCATCCAAACTACTAGCCCAATAATATTTTCATCTTAACCAACTACAGATTCACCCAAAATATCATTCTTGAAATTACTATTATTAATAACATACTACAAATTTTTTTCATATCTTTCGATGTGTAATTGTGGTATTACATAAGTAGTCGTGCATGTGTTTGAAGAGAGGTATAATTCTATACAATCTCATATAGTGATATGTTTTGCAATTATTATTCGATACAGATTTGTCGCACCACATAATAAAATCCCACAAAATTTAGATCGATTTGTACATTTTGTGTAAGAAATATTATAATGTTATTTTTGGCAACTCTTTATACCAAATTAAAAATTCAGGTTAAAACTTTTTATAATTAAATAAACTAAAATTTAACATTCATTTTCAATAATACTATGAAGTAACTAAAGTAAATTTCCTTTATTAACAAAACAAAATTATAAAGCGAAAGTTATCATATATCAAAAATAAAAAAGTGAAAGTTATGCACGTCTCTAACCCTGACACATGCGTGGGCAAATGCATCCTTCATGACAAAATTTGTTACAACAAAGAAATAAATGGAAATGATTAATTGTATTAATATTCTTATAGGAGTTTCAAAAATAAAAATAAAAGATGAAGGTAAGTTCCACGAAACTCTTATCACTACTTAAATCATCTATCATTGATTAATTAATCGTGCTTTAGACTTTAATCTTCTTAACTTTATTATTTTTAATTTTAATTATTATTGTTTTTATATTTTATTTGTGCACGGTCTGTTAAAACTACGTCGTTTTGGCATATTTATTTTTTATTTCTGATTTGAGAGAAGAAGAAAATAATTAAAAAAAAAATAAATCAATCAAAACGACGTAATTTTGATATACTGTGCACAAATAAAACATAACCAAACGGACAAGTGGGCAACTAATAATTTTATCTTATATAATTTACACGCATAACGTGTTAATTTCATTAAACAAATGGCACTAACCAAACGGACAAGTGGGCAACTAATAATTTGAGCATAAAACAAATCTCCAAGAAATTATTATTTAATCATAAAAGTTACAATATGATCAGACAAAAAAAATGCCAACGGTAAGTAATATAAACGTGCAATTCGTCAAAATGGATACACTAACACGTACCTCCTCTTTATCTTAAAAAACATTTTCAAACGTCCACCTAATATTGTCATTAAATATGGAATTAGTATAATCTTTAGGGAACAAATATTTTAATATGTAAAATTAATATTTTCAAATAATTTTTCTTATATGAATAGTGAGTGAGTCTCACTAAAAACTCATGCAAAAACAAGGTTATTATATCTGGACCGTCGATCGGACCGATAAAAATTAGAATCGATCCACACTATAGTTCGGTTTGAACCAATTAACCAGTTTAGACTAAAACTTGCTTAGATTTGGCATCTCGGCGGTTGAATCGGTCAACCCAGTGAAACGGTAACTGGTTCACCGATTTTATCGGTTCGCTATCCATTTTTTTTTAGTTTAAGCCTTTGAATTTGATTAAATGTATCCTAAAGATGTTTATGTTCATTTGCGTTTGATTTTATCACTCTTGAGTTTTGAGTTCTGATAATAATTTAATATCTTTCTTTTCATATAGATTTAGTATTTATTTGAATTGTATAAAGTAAACATTCTATAAATAGGTTTTGTTTTTTGTATTTAAGTAAATTGATTGATTTTACATATTTTACTAAATATTATATATAATAATAATTAATATATTTATTATTTATTACATATTAATGACGTCACTTTATCTATAACGATTTGATCACTGGTTGGATCAGTGACTCATTCACCTTGTATTTTTTTCGGTTCGATGACCAGTTTGGATCTAAAAACAATGTGTAGAAATATCAATTTCTTATTTTTATATGTGAAACATATAAAATGGTAGGGTATAATTCACAAATGCCAAATCAAAACCATATTTTCAATTAAATTGTCGTTTAAGTCATCATAAACTACCTTCTCTAATATTTAATCAGTAAATAAAAGATTTGGTAAATTGAATTTTAGATAATCCATTTCTTTTTCCTGGTTTTTATTCAAATCTTATTTATTTATTTTTTCTGTAAAAAGTTGTCATTCTCAAAATTTAAGAATTTTAGAATAAAAGAAGTGATATAACTTTACCGTAAGTTTAGGGTCCGTTTGGCAAATATTTTCGCTTTTATATTTTTGTTTCTATTTTTATATTTTAAAATTTATAGTAAAAAATGATTTTTGTAGATTATTTCTACACTTTGAAAAACTTAAAAACAAATATTTGACAAAATATCGGGTATTCGACATAATTAAAAGAAAAAGTAATATTTTCATAAATTGAAAAAATAGAACTTCACAAGATAATCTACTGCTTACTATTTATGATAAATTTTATAAAAATATAATTTCACTTATACAATTATTAATTTTAAAATGAATTTAAAAAAATATAAGAGGACATGGGACGTGAGGGACAACTCATATCCTTGCGTAAGTTTTTATTTTATAATAAAATTACTTTGAAAAATTTCAAAATATCTTCTTATATACAACACAAGAGGGTGTATATTTTTTTTTATAAATTTAATTACATAAAATAACATTATTTTGTGCAATAACTCAAACAATTATATAAGATGTTCTTCACTTGTCTTTTTGTTACATAAAAAAGATTGTTAATAAAGAAAGTCTAGGGGAACCGGGATTTTTCGACCGGAATAGTGACCGGCCGGAATTTTTTTAATTTTTTTTTATTTTTGATTATAAAATAATTAATGTGATTTATTAGAACTGAAATTTTTATAAAATACAGTGATTTAGGTGTCTTTTGGATACACACAACAAACAGGGTTATACAGCCTGTACAACCCTATTTTTTACGTGTATCTAAATGACACCTAAATCATTGCATTTTATAAAAATTTCAGTTCTAATAAATCACATTAATTATTTTGTAGTCAAAATCAAAATTAAAAAGTAAAAAAATCCGACCGATCACTACCCCGATCGAAAAAGTCTGATCCCCTAAGAAGTACTCTTGTTAATAATATAAGAGTGATATTTATGTGGTCAAGTATATATTTAGAGATACTTTTAAACTTATTTTAACTAAAATTTAAAATTTTAATAATACTTCTTATTATGACAATATAATTATTAGTCTTGGTATCATGAATGACTTAAAAAAATAAAAAAGATGATAAATTTAAAGGATTCGGTTACTATGAATGAAGTTAACTTCATGATAAGTTGGTCAATTAATTAATTGTTATAAAACTTTAGCAAAAGTATATAAAGATATTCTTATAATTGCTGCATAAATTTAGAGAGAATAAGCAAGAGAAAAGAGAGAGAAATTCCTTCTGTCAATTCTTCTCCTTATTTTTCATTCAGCAGCTTATCTTATATAGGCGGAGCTGAGAGAGGAAAAAGAAAGGAAAGGGGAGAGGAACTGATGACTCATGGGAGAAGGAAATAATTGAGGGATAGAGCACGGGTGATCCCTCCTGTTGAGGGAATCACTTTATAACACTTCCTTTGATTTCCTACGATAGAAGATTATGTCTCATTAAAAATCTTGATAAAAAAATCCAGTGGGAAAAACTTAACGAAGGGAAAAAGAGTACATATCTTTTACAATTAATATCTTAATTGACTGTCTCGTTAAATCCTTGTCAGGAAAAACCAATTGGGATAAAAATCGTGACTAAGGAAAAAGAGTACAGCCTTCCCCTCAAAAGGAATTCATTACTCCTTGATGAAATGTTGTCATAAGTCTTTCAGTCGACACATTCCGATCTTTTTCTGAAGTTTTTCAAACGTTGCATTTGGTAGCGACTTTGTAAATAAGTCGGCTAGATTATCACATGATCGAATTTGATGCACATCTATATCACCCGTCTTTTGTAGCTCATGTGTGAAGAAGAATTTTGGTGAAATGTGCTTTGTTCTATCTCCCTTGATGTACCCTCCTCTAAGTTGAACAATGCATGCAGCGTTATTGATGAATGGGTAATATACCCATAAATCGGATATACTTGGGTTTAATTTGTTGTATTTTCGAGTCATTTAAGAATATTTTTACAGTGTTTATGTGTTGTATTGCAGATTCGGGAGTTGCAGGGACAAATTGGGGAGTTTAAGCTACAAAAGGGCATTATGGTAATTTTTGGTCCTCAACGCCGGGGCGCTGAGCCTCGGCTGTAGTTGACTGGATACGCGTTTGACTTTCTGTTTGACTTGGTTTGGCTTATGGAATGCAAAGTTGACTTGGATTTGGAGTGGGGAGCAATAGGGGAAGTATATAAGGTTTATGTTGCTGAATTAAAAGGAAATCAATTCATTCATTCATTGGAGGCTACACAAGGATTACTTGAAGACTAATGATTGGCTCAAGAGTTTCTTCTTCTTCTCCTTATTTTCAATTTGTAATTCTTTAAGGATGATTTGCAAACGATTATTGGTTTTTATTTTCGTTATGAACTAATTCTTTAATTAAGATTTCAATTGAACCTTTTATGGCTATAAATTAGTTATTCAGTTTATTCCAATTATTTATGTTGAAGTGAATTGTTTATCATGCCTTGCATCTATTGATTAATTAAATGGCTAATAATTACCGTGTTACTCTAGAAGGAATTGAAAGAAGAATTCTAGGGTTAGAATTGGGCTTGATAACGTGTGACTTATTTATTTGCACAGTGAATAAGTAGGTTTGTGAATTGAATAAAAATATATGTTCACCGCATGTAACACATAAGGAATTGGAATTGAAGGAGTTTAATTCACTTGTTTTGCATAGGAATATAGCAAGATTAATCTGGATTAAATAGAAGTCAGTTGATTACTTGGAAAAGGACTTTTGACAAATGAGAATTCTTGTTAACAATTCAGTAGACATAATAATTGGGATAATTGGATAATTGAGTTATAGTTCATAATTGGGGATATTGAAGTCTTAATCATTATTTATCAGAAATCATTCATTCAAATCTTAGTTTATTTAATTGCCTATTTTAGAGTAATATCTTTAATTGTTTAATTTAGTTTCAATATTTCAGAAAATCATAATTTATCATTGTTTAAATAAAATTGGGTTGATATAGTGCTAGTAGTTGGAATTTATTAATTAGAATTCTCTGTGGGATCGACACTCTATTCTATCACTTTATTACTTGTTGACCGTGTATACTTGCACGTATTCATTGATTGTGAAATCAACCAACAGTTATCCTCATACAGAATTGTAGGAATGTCTTTGATTGATGCTAATCCACATGACTTTTAAATATGCTGAATAATTGATCTCAACCAAACACACTCTCTTCTTGCTTCATGTATAGCGAGAATCTCGGAGTGATTTGAAGATGTAGCTGTCATGGTTTGCTTTGTGGATTTCCAGGAGATAGCCATGTCACAATATGTAAATACATAACCTGTTTGTGATCTTCCATTGTGTGGATCTAATAAATATCCTGCATCGGCATATCCAACCAATCGCGACGTTGAATTCCTTGGATAAAATAATCCAAGATCTATACTTCCACGGATGTATCTCAAAATGTGTTTGATCTCATCCCAATGTCTCTTAGTAGGAGAAGAACGTATCTTCTTAATAACAAGTTGACAAAGAAAAAAGTAATATCAGTCGTAGTACATACGCCAGCAAGATATATAAGAGCACTATATTGCACTTAGGTATGGAACTTCAGTCCAAGAACTTCTTCCCACTTTCTATAGGTAAAATGGATCTTTATCAACTTCTAAAGATCGAACAACCATCGGGTAGTCAAAGGATGAGCTTTATCCATATAAGCTGACCGAGAATTTTTTTCAAATACGTGGATTGATGAACATAAATTCCGGATGCTAAATGTTCAACTTGTATTCCCGCATGTAATTTTGTCTTTCCAAGATCTTTCATTTCAAATTCATCCTTCAAATAAGTGGCAGTTCTTGCGAGTTCTTCAGGAGTACCTACAAGATTCAAATCATCCACATATACAGCAATGATGGAAAATTCACTTTGTGATTTCTTAATAAAAACACATGGACATACTTGATCATTTATATATCCATCTTTTATTAAATAATCACTAAGTTGATTATACCACATACGACCAGACTGTTTCAACCCATACACCGAGCATTGTAACTTGATTGAATATATGTGGACGTGGCCTTTGTGATTCACCATTTTTTCAATCCTTCGTGATTTCTCATGTAAATCTCAATCGTCAAGTGAGTCATATAGGTATCTTGATTACAACATCCATTAGGCGTGTTTCCAAACCTTCCACGGTTGCCATACCTATCGAAAAGTGAAAAGTAACTCCATCCATTCTTTGGAGAGATGTATCCTCGATAATCAATACCGTGTTTTTGTGAAAACCCTTGAGCTACAAGTCGGGCTTTGTATCTTACAATTTCATTTTTCTCATTTCGCTTTCGTCTAAATACCCATTTGTTTCCAATCGGGATTACACCCAATGGTGTTTGACTCATCGGTCCAAATACTTCTCTTTCAATAGAGATTGTAGCTCAGTTTGAATAAAGATCTTTCCATTTTGGCCAATATTTTCTTTTTCGACATTCTTCCACGCTTTTGTGGTTCGGATCCGTGTCGAATCAAAGTAATATCCGATCTTATAGAGAAAGCAAATATGTCATCAATCATGACTTTGCTTCGATCCCATATTTTCTCATCATGTACATAATTTATCGAGGTGTTCATCTCTTATCCCTTCACCGAGATTTTGAACCTCTTCGGGGCTATTCCCACTCTTGGAATAAGTGTTACTTTACGGAGGCGGGTATTCCTTCCGGATTCCTTTCTTTCTTTTTGATTTTCGTGGGTAGTGCGTGTGTCTTTTTGCACTAATCGGCCTTCCACGCTTACGGCGTGGTTTAGATTCTTCTATTACCTTATTATTCAATTCTCTAAGAATTGATTTTTTCAATAGGTATTTCTATCCTTGCTTGGAGTATTCATTGCGGTGTATGTGACTTTATCACTTTTCTAGCATCATTAAATGCATCCGCATTTGATTTGCAATATTTTGTAAATGAATAATTCTTTGAACTTCAATTTCACATTGTCCTGTACGAGGATCAAGTGAATTTAAATCTGATGCATTCCATGATATTTCAGAGGGTTTTTTATTTAAAACTTTCCCTCCTCCTAATGTTGGAAATACTGATTCATCAAAATGACAATCTACATAACGCAAAGAAAAACATCTCCAGTTAAATATTCAAGATATCTAATAATAGAAGGAGAATCAAAACCAACATAAATACATATTCTTCGTTGGGCTCCCATTTTAGTTCTTTGTGGAGGTGCAATTGGAACATATACCGCACTTCCAAAAACTCAAAAGTGTGATATGTTGGGTATCTGTCCAAGAACTAACTGTAAAGGAGAAAATTTATGAAGAGCCGTTGGTCTTACTTGAATGATGGCTGCAGCATGAAGATTTGTATGACCCCAAACTGAGGTAGGTAAGTTAGCCCTTAACATTAATGGTCGTGCAATTAGTTGAAGTCTTTTTATTAAAGATTCAGCTAAACCATTTTGTGTATGAATATGAGGAACATAATGCTCAATAGAGATTCCAATAGTCATACAAAAATCATTAAAAGTCATTGATGAAAATTAATTGCGTTATCGTCGAATCGACTTGATTGGATGATCTCGAGAATCGAGCCAGTAACTTGATTATTTGAGCAAGAAGTTTTGAGAAGGCAAAATTTCGAGAAGAAAGAAGACAAACATGAGACCATCTAGTTAAAGCATCTGTTAAAACCATGAAAAATCAAAATGAGCCAGACAATGGGTGAATAGGTCCACAAATGTCTCCTTGAATTCTTTCTAGGAATTTTGGGGATTCTTTATAAACTTTTACTGGTGATGGTCGAACAATTAATTTTCTTTGAGAACACGCAGCACAAGGAAATTCACTACTAGGAAAAACCTTATTATTTTTTAGAGGATGACCAGTAGAATTTTCAACAATACGACGCATCATAGAAGTACCTGGATGACCGAGTCTTTCATGTCAAAGCATAAAGGATTTGGGATCTATGATTTTTGGAATCATAATAGCATGAGACTCAATTGCTCTAATTTTCATAGTATATAATCCAGAAGAAATTGAATGCAGTTTTACTAGGATATTCTTTTTTCCAGAAATAGTAGAAGTGATGAGAATATATTCATTTTCATTTTCATTTTCATTGGTTGTTTCAATGTGAAAACCATTCAGTCGAATATCTTTAAAACTAAGCAAATTTCTTCTTGATTTACTAGAATATAGAGCATCTTTGATAAAATCTTATGTCTCTTTTGGTAGCAAGAAACTAGCTTTTCCAAATCCTTCGATTAAATTTGATGTGCCAGAGATAGTTCCTACATTTCCCTTAGCTTTGATCAGTTGTGAAAAATATTTCTCACTTTGAAGGATTGTATAAGTTGTTGCACTGTCTGCTAAACATATATCCTCCATATCCATTAAAGATGGTCTGACACATATAAAAACATAAATAAGAAAAGTTACATTTCAAATATAATTTTATTCATGAGAAACACATACCACATATAGAATGAAAACTAATAATATTATACATGCATGATGTTTAATTAAAACACGAAATTAAACGATATCCCAAAAGATACTTTCAGAAGGTTCAGTAATATCAACAACTTTTTCCTCATTGTTGGTCATTGGTGAATCATCAATAATATTCAATTGATGATTAACAAAGTTTGTTTCTGCCTCCATTACTTTGTTCTTTTGAGACTCCTGGAATAAATTAGCCAGATGCCTCGGCGTACGACAGGTACGCGACCAATGCCCTTTCATCCCATACCTAAAACAAACATCTGGTTTGTTCTTTATCGATCTTTCGTATTTTCTTTATTTTTACCCGACTTCGCATACTTTCGCCACTTCGGTGGCCTCAATTGTCATGGCTCGAAATTTGTTGTTACGATTGCCTCGTTTATTCTTTCGTCCCCAAGGCTTCTTATGATATGACCATCTATTGTCACGCTTTATTCTGCTTTGGAATGACGTGTTGTTAATATCCGTGAATGGTAAAGACTGGTTGGCCGTGATTTCGATGGTTTTTCAATAACAATTCATTATTCTTTTACGCAACTGGGAGGATGTATAATAAGTCACCGAATTTTCTCGAACTTACTCGCCTATATTGTTGCGACAGAATAATCATGTTGGTGGAATAAAAAGTCGAGGCGCTTTCTAACATTCGGGGATTCAGAACCGGATCTTCGCACAAAAGTCAAGTATAAAGGTTATTCTATAAACATTAGAACTATATTCCGTAATTGATTTGTAATCTTGTAGCCTTATATTAAGCCACTCAAATTTGGCATTAGGAAGAACAATCAATTTTTGGTGGTCAAATCTTTCCTTCAGTTGTGTCCATAAAGATAAATGATCTTTGACTGTTAAATACTCAGTCTTTAATCCTTCATCAATATGGTGACGAAAAAAAATTATGGCTTTTGCATTTTGTGCCGAAGTTGTTGTATTTCCTGATGCAATAGTCTTTTCTAACTCATTTGCACTAAGGTGCAATTCTGCATCAAGTGCCCAAGCCAAATAGTTGTCTCCAGAGATTTTCAAAATAGAAAAATCTATTTTTTGCCAAGTTTACCATCTATTCTGGGTTAAAACATAATTATTATTTATTAAAATAATAAATAATTGCATGTATGATATATATATATATATATATATAAATAAACTAAATCACGACTTCAAGTGGTGATAAAGTGCAAATATAAATAATATAAATATTCTTATATTTATGTTATTAGCATAATGCAAATGGATCTTCACCTGGCATGCGGTAGTTTGCATAAACAAGTTATTCCAACAGAAATAATAAAAATGAAATAATGTAAGGATTCACCAATATGTATGATAGATACGATCGCATGCATATTTATTCCCAATGTATGAATAATAAATAATGGAACCAGTCATGCGTAAACGCACCGGATGCGATATTTCGACGAAATAATAAATAATAACCAGTCCCAGATAAACGCAAGCGCATGTGATATTCCACATAATAATAAATAATGGAACGAGGTCCAACCAGAACGCACGTACACGGATATATATTCCGAAGCGTAATAATAAATAATGGAATAACAATAGAATTTAATGGCAATTATAAGAATAAAATTATAGTATTGGTAGAATAGCCAAATCGGTAATATAATAATAAATTGCAAAAATTTAATTTTACCGTCTCAGTTGGTTAGAGGCTCGTGCTGATAACGTGTTATAAAACTTTAGCAAAAGTATATAAAGATACTCTTATAATTGCTGCATAAATTTAGAGAGAATAAGTAAGAGAAAAGAGAGAGAAATTCCTTCTGTCAATTCTTCTCCTTATTTTTCATTCAGCATCTTACCTTATATAGGCGGAGCTGAGAGAGGAAAAGGAAAGAAAAGGGGAGAGGAACTGATGACTCATGAGAGAAGGAAATAATTGAGGGGGAGAGAACGGGTGATCCCTCCTGTTGAGGGAATCACTTTATAACATTAATATAATATTCATACTCAGATAAAGAGATTATTCAGATGTTTCAGACATGTCAATTATTAAATAATTTTTTTTATTCAACTTTTTTAAAGGGAGTAAAATAATAAAGTTTTGTCATTTAGATATTTTAGATATATCAATTATTAAATAATTTTTTTTATTTAAATTCAGCTCATTCAAATTTAAATTTATTCGGCAAACACCCTTTTGTATTGATGAAAGTTAACTTAATTCTGACCGCTTCCAAATTTAAGAATTAAGATAGAGGGACCGAGGGAGTGTTTCTCTATCTCTCTCCTTACGTGTCCTCAAACTACCGGTACAGAACCAAATAGTAGAAGATAAGGCCCATCAGCCTGTTCCAGCAATAAATAAATAAATGCCTTTTTTCCATTTTTAACCCCCCCAAAATGTCTAAAATTTTATCCACCCAAACTTAACACCCAACTTCTACCGCCACGCGCCCAACTACTCGTCCACCTCACGCCCCTCCCTCACATACTTAAAATCTCCCTTCCGTGTTCAAACTCTCCACCTCATCCACGGGTTGAACGTCGCCACGTCATATTGCCGTACAATCTCACTTTCTCTCTCCAAAACGTTTTCAATTGCCAACCCCCCTATAATTTCCTTCTCCCACTTTTTCCCTCTCTGTTCAGATCTATGTAAACCTTAATGGTTTAATTCTTCAACCTTATCATTGATCATTCATCTATATATATATATAAAATATATATATATATATATATATATATATATGTGTAGTTGAGATCAGAAATGGAGGATTATTGGCTGGATTTCATGGATTTTGTTAAGAAGCCAGCGATTATCGAAACATTCGTCGACATTTTGCTTTGTGCAGTTCCGATTTGGGTCGCCGTCATGATTGGTCTTGTGATCGGGTGGTCATGGAGACCTCGGTGGACAGGGTTGGTCTTCTTAGGGCTCCGACCCAAGCTCCGTTTCGTATGGACCTTTCCGCCCGGGTTTGGGGCTCGTCAACTCTGGCTCGCCGTCACGGCTCTCTCCGCATTCTCTGTTGCCAGCAGGCTCTGGTCTAATTTCAGAGTGAGGAATAGGAAGAACTCGGTAGCTTCTTCGGCTCCCTCGGACTCGGCGCCGGGACCGACGGAATCATCTGAGTTGGTGGATTGGACTGGCGGCGACATTAGGTGAGTCTTTTTTAATTTAAGTTTTCCCAGCTTGTTTCCTTTTTTGTTCTCGGTTTTTCTATATACATGTTGTATAATAATGTGTTTGGGGTTAATTTATATGTGATTTTGTTGCTGCTACATTTTGGTGTCATCAGGTAGAGAATTGAGATTGGGAAGTTTAATTTGATGAATATTTACTTTGTTAGAATAAGACAGAAATGCTGCCTAAAAATGCAGTGCAATGATAATATGTTATTGTGTGTCAAATGTATGGTTAGACAGCGAGATAAGGTAATTAGGGATTTGTAAAAAATTGTCTTTCTGTGGGCTTTTTGTATAAGTATTGGTTTAATTGACTTTTTGTTGTGTAGGATAGTGAAGTTGAAGTTAAGGTGGGTGTAGGTGTGGAAAACACACTTTGCCAAACTAGGATTAGGGTTGTGGCTGGAGAGCCAGGAGAGGTGAGAAGGAATTGTAATTGATGATTAGGAGAGGGGAGAAATTAGTGCGAATTTCCAAGGATGAGATTAGGGCACAACTTAGAGAGCCATGAGAGAGAATAAGTGATGGAAATCTCCAATATCTGGATCCTTAAAGTCTTAAACTAGGGATCTTCTAAATGATATGAGGAAGTGCAATTAATAGGCTTAGGAATCCCTGAGGTCATATTTTAGGCACATGCTCTGATTGTCGGATTAAGCTGTATCATTTGTGAGTCACATGTCCCTTTATATTTTGTGCCTTAGGTTTCCAAACCCTATGAAAAAGTCTCATCCAAGTAGAGTCCCGTTATTCCCAAGTTTCCAATCCTCCCCCTTTTCTCTTCATTTGGGTGATGTAGGAATAACACAACTTTTGCAGAAGAAAAAATTGTGGATGAATAAGGAAAAATAACTCGGGTGAGGCTCCGTATCTCACTATCTCAAGGATCTTTTGCTTGGGTGATGCTCCACGCACCACTTTTTCAACCGCAGAAGAGAGGAAAATAGTTTATAGCTTCATTCAATAATCAGTAATCTATTCTGTTAAGTAATTAACTCTTGGATTACATCAATATTTATAGAGATTCAAAACCCTAATATTACTTGGGGAACCGTAAAATAACTAAATGACTAAAATAACCTTACTAAATATTAAAATTATAATTGCTATAAAATGTCCTTAATCCTCACTAATAAAATTTACATCATTTTTTTGTCAAACTAAACATAACAATTTTTTTATAAAATAAATAGAAATTTCTTCTTGGCTTTGGACTCGTTGTCCTTATCTACGGGTCAGATTCTATTGTTGTTATTGGGGTCCAAACTTCGTACTTGCGCCCCTCTTTCATATTATGGGCCTCACGATAATTAATAGGTTTTAGTTGTTCTGGCTTGTTTCTATTAGTTTGGCTCTTTGGATTTCTTAGCATTTGGACTATAACTATCTTCTACTGGGGCAATTTAGTATTTTATGGTTGAAGTTGTGAATTGTGTGAGATTAAAGTTGTATTAATTATTCAATTATTGCAGATATATAATACTATAAATTTGTATTATAAAAACCGATGAAGACTAATTTATGCGGGTATTTTTTTGCAATATTCCAATTGGATTATTCTCAGCATTTTGTGGAAATAAATTTGTTTAGTATACTATGATTTTATTTTAGTCTTTGAAGACTGATTCGCGTTACCTCGATCATTTAGAAACTAGAAAGTATGGAATGTATGTAATCATGTATATTTGGAAAGTATGGTCTTGTACAATGGAGTCAAGATTCATTCAGCAAGGCTAACAATGAGAATTACAAGGGTTGAATTCAGAGAAACCTAATAATTGATTATCTAGCTGATATGCTCTGATATTTGGTTAGCTCCCTTTGTTGCTTATCAAATTGCTTCAAACAGAATGGCGTCTTTTGCATCCTGTAAGGGAAAATGAATTTGATCTTGCTTTTCATATATCTTTAATGTACTCCCTCCGTCCCGGGATAAAAGTCTTGTTGGACTTTTCACGCATATTAAGAAGATGAATGAAATGACAAAATTACCCATAATAATGTCATTAAAAATGGAGAGAATTAGAATAAGAAAAATATGAGATATTTAATGTTACGTGTATAATAGGAAAATATGTGTAAAAGTTTGGTTATTAAAGGAAAATGGACATTTAACATGGGACTATCCAAAATAGTAATAAGGACTTTTATCATGGGACGGAGGGAGTAGTTAGTATTCAGATTCTGTAAAGTCTGATCACATTTGAGACTCGCCCAAATAAATTCGAACTTTTATTTTTGAGATAAATAAGGTTTCTGTTACCACTGGTTTTATGCAGGCTGAGCACTGGAACCTCAAGTAAAGAACATGATCTTGTCACCCAGAATGATCTAGAACATCTATTGCATCTTGTAGATGGAAAGGGTGGGGATACAGCCTGGCAAAATTTGATGGAGCGTTCCACCTCGAACATGGCTTATCAAGCGTGGCGCCATGAGCCTGAGGTAAAACATAGAGGACGGCATCAATATATATGTTGGCTACATTACTGATTTTAATGCTCTACTAAAATGCTTAAGTACTCTAAAAAACATAATAAATACTAAAAACATAAAGCATTCTAAAATACAGAAGATAGTTGCTCAATAACTTCCTCGAACTCATTTTCTTATACATAGTGGTTCAAAATCCTATAAAACTAGTCCAACCATGCAGTACTTTCTTCTTGAATATGTTTTGATCCACAAGTATATTATCTCGTTCAGTTTAGTGATGACTAAAGATCTGGGTGTGCATTATGCTTTTCCCTATTTGTTACTTGAAGTTTTGGAGTATTAATACCTTTTGGTGCATCTTTTTTATCAGACGGGTCACGTAATTTACAGAAGCAGAACTGTATTTGAGGATGCAACTCCAGAATTGGTCAGAGATTTCTTCTGGGATGATGAGTTTCGGCCTAAATGGGATCCTATGCTAACGTACTTTAGGATGGTGGAAGAATGCCCTCATACAGGGATGACAATTGTCCACTGGATTAAAAAGGTTTTTGAGGATATGATTTGCGCATCTTTTTTATTTAGTGCCTTGATAATTCTTGTTCCAACATTGTGTGAATTGATGCTTCAACCTCTTTGCCCTATATGCAGTTTCCATTTTTTTGCAGTGATCGGGAATATATCATTGGTCGAAGAATATGGGAAGCTGGAAAGACGTATTATTGCGTGACTAAGGTACTGATTTGTATATTGTTCTTTGTAAAATGTTTTATCTTGTTTCAAGAAGCTGCTTTGCAGCAGCAGCAATCTAATGAAGTGGTGGTTGGATCATTTTGCTTGGATCATAGTTCAATATGATATGTTTAATGAAAACGGGAATGGAAAACGTCATTTTCCATGGTACAGAGTACGGTACCTATTTCAGATTGTTTAGTTTGTACAAAGCATGTTTATCCAGAACATGGTACATTGAGAATAGCTTTCTTAGAAGATATAATTTAAACTAGTTGAGATATTGTTCAAATTGGTTAATTTGTTCCTAAACGTGTCACAACATGTACATTTTCAATGAGATTGTGCAATGTCATCTTTTACTGGACGCCTCATGTGCCTACAGTTGTTCAAATTGCCGACAATCTTCTTGTATATATTAGGGTTTACATGTTTACATTTAACATTTTTTACTCACTCTTTTATGGATACTTTCCACAACTATCCATAAAAACTCCCCAACAAACTCCAACCCCCCCCAAAAAAAAATGTAACTTGAACATAAATGGAATCAGATTTAACGTCTCTTGTATTGCTAGGACAAGACCTCATAAGTAAACTAATTAACATACCCAAAGGGGTGGGAGAAATGGCAGAGACCTTGAGGAATAACCTCTAGGTCGCTGGTTCCAATCCCATACTTGGGCCCAAATTACCTATTCACCTATCAATAAAAAATAGAAATAAGCAGACTAGTTGGCACCCTAGGATTTGCTATTTGTTTTCACTCAGTCCAATCCTCTTTGTATGCACCCAATTTTGAGTGCAGTTAATTTGTTGGTACTACCACTAGCACATCCTGGTTTCAGTTACTCATCATTTTGACTGGGAATAAACAATCTCTGGACTCTGGAGCCCTCCTTTTGTGCGGGCCAGTTTATGGAGCATCTGGCTAGTTATCTCAATTTCTTTTGGACTTTGGAGAGATTAAAGCATTGTCCTTTAGAGTTGGGGCTAATCATGTAGTATCCGTTTGAACACCCTATATATGCAAATACTCTTGTTCTTTTTGGTAATCTTTTTGCATATTATTTACATTCTTATGGACATCAGTTTGTAATATGTAAATTTATTGGTGCAGTCGGTTCCATATCCAGCTATACAGAAAGGTGACAAGCCTAGGCGCGTGGATATGTACTTTTCAAGCTGGGTTATTAGGCCTGGTAAGTATTATCTTAAAACTTAACTTCCAAGGACAGATTGTAATTAAACACAACTACACAAGTGACAAGTATCATGAATATTGATCGGTGCATCTACGAATGGAATGCAGTGCAATCTCGCAAAGGAGATGGACAGTTGACAGCATGCGAGGTGAATCTTGTACATTACGAAGATATGGGGATCCCCAAAGATGTGGCAAAATTAGGTGTTCGTACAGGGATGTGGGGAACTGTCAAGAAGTTGCATGGTGGCTTCAGAGCATATCAGCTGGCCAGGAAATCCGATGCACCACTGTCCAGAAGTGCACTGGTGGCAAGAATCACGACTAGGATTTTGTTTGATGGAAGTAGTAATTCTTCAGAGACGATATCTGGTGCAGAAGAGAGAGACAGTGCTTTGAATGCTCATAGGGATGGAGATCAGGGTGGAATAGATTGGAAATGGTTAGTTATAGGCGGAACCGTGGCTCTGGCTTGTGGACTTCATACAGGAGTGATAGGAAAAGCCTTATTATTTGGAGCAGGGCAAAGAATTGCTCGTGGGCGGAGAGTTGCTCGTAGATGAGAGTTGAGACCTGCTCTAGCTGAAGAGTTTGTACCTTTTTCTTGGGTTAATCTTTAATTACACCTCAATTTTAGTAATGAATTAGTTTATATAAATTTAGTCCTTTCTGGTGTTGTTCCACTGAATGCTCACTCTTTTAAGTTTTAAGTTCATGATTTATAAAATGAGCTCTATCTCTCTTGTCAACATGATGTCATATTTCAACAGATTTTAAATCTGGACCGAGACATTATCATTAAATCTAACTTCATTTACACTCCTATTTTATTTTTTGTCTGGCTAGTATATTGCAATAGTGGTTAAACTATGAGGGGGACTAATTTTGAAAACTAGTTAACCCCCAAAATACTAGTCGATTGGTGGGAAATGGATTCAACTTTTTCTACACTCCCGGTCTCCAAGGACCCTTCAACACTCCAATACCTCACCTCCATCAACCAAAGAACCCCTCTACTCCCCATTACCCTAACCCTCCATCTCGGCGGTCAGTTCTTATGGGTTGACTGCATCAACGGCTACGTTTCCTCCACGTACCTCCCCACCAGATGTCGCTCAGCCCAATGCTTGCTTGCTTGCTAGCTAAAGCAACAAGTTGCACTACACCTTCCCCCGGGTGCAACAACAATCCACAACTCGGAAGAACCGAGGGCCGTTCTTACGCACCTTAACTTTATTGCAGCTAAAAGGTGCATTGGTTTGGATATATAGATTAATATTAAAAATAGTGTTTAAATTTATGGATTAATATTAAAAATAGTGCATCGGTAACGCCCCAGTTGCTCTTTGTGTGTGGCTCCCCATCTTGCTAATGGTGTTAAGGGCATGGCAGGCCTCGGATATCCCTCCCTTGACAATTCTCAGTGGCTTCTAGTTTCGATAAAGAATTTGCACTTTGCTCGACTTCTTCCACAACTTGTAAGAGCCGGGTGTTGTAATTTTTGGCGATGTTTTCCTTCCTAATATTGAAGCTTGAAGCTCGCTCATTTACATGTAAGGCTGAGCAAGTAACTAAATTGGAACCGAAATCGCACCAAAAACCGCACGAACCGCACCAATTAAAATCGCACAAACGGTTCCGGCGTATGTGACGGTTTTAGGTGGGTTTAATAACCAAATTTACGGTTCCAATTTGGTTACTAGCCAAAACCGTACGCATAAAACCGAAACCGCACCATATGTGTATATGTATGTATTATCTCTAATAAATTCTAAAGTTACTTTTCACTTGAACACGCTCAGAGAAAACTTCAATCTTGCATTATCAGTTTTTCACCAATTGAAAGAAGATGTTAGAGGTTATAGAATCAAAAATTAAGCAATTGGGTTTTGAAATTTCGAATTTGTTTGATGCGTTATTGGAGAGGCTTATAGCTGAGGGCTCGAGCACTTGATGCATTGGTTAATGTCAATGCTATAATAGTAATAGTCTAATAGAATATTTTTCAAATTAGGTATAGTTAGGATTATATTCTATAAGTGATCCTCCCTGCAATATATGAGATAGAATTTCATTCTATCTCCAGTATATACTTTTAATTTTTGGGGAACTAGATAAACATTCTTGCTTGTTATCGAATATATGGTATCCGTTGTTTTATATAGCGTATGTTTTAGTTTTAAAGTATGCTTGATATAATTTCTATTGCCGACTTTGTCACTAAGTTAATTGCTCGATGTAAGTTTTATATTAAATTTTATTTAAGGCTTAGACTTTTTTGTTGTTTCAATTGGTTTTGGAACCGAAATCGCACCGCACACTTTAAAACCGCACCGCACCAATCACAAGCGGTTTCGGGTGTGATTTTGAATTTTTCAAACCGCACCTAAACGGTTTCGGATGCAATTTGGACTTCAAACCGCACCATGCTCACCCCTATTTACACCCGCACTTATCATAAGTACTGCCCCCTGCTTATTATGTAGGCGAGCCGTCAGCTGAATATTTCATCGGAGTAAAACTTGTTCCCGTGAACTCAACATTGCTGACCATAAACAAAGAAGGCAACGGAGGAACAAAGATTAGCACGGTGAACCCGTACACGATCCATCCTAGAAACTTCCATTTACAATGCTGTTATTAATGCCTTGGTGAAAGAGCTTTCTAATGTCCCTAGAGTGGCTCCTGTTTTAGCTCAAAGAACATTAGCAGCACGCGTGTTGGCCCAGCTGTACCACAGAGTGTGTACTGGAGGATATTTGGCGGTGCAAGTGAGCGATGATGTTTTGTGGACGGAGGAGTTGAAGCTAGTACTTCTATAGTGATAGATAGGCATCAAATTAATGGATCCAACTTTTGAGTCCTTTGTCAATATGCTAATGTCGCATTGCCTTGTTCAAAATTTTTCTAGGTTAGGTTATATTTGGGATATGATTATTTTTGCTTTCAAATTTGAACTTAGAACTATTAGTCCAGGATTATAAAACTAATATACAACTCCTCCATCTCTATTACCCACGTACGAGCTATAAATTACGATGTCAAGACTCAAATTAAGGAGAAAATTACTTAGACAAGGTTCTAACAATGCACTCCTAAAGAGGCTGGAGTCCTCTGCTGAAAATGATGTAAATCTTACTGTTAAAGATGCCTGCGGGCAGAGTGAAGAGAGATATCGAATGGACAAGTCTTTTCCGGTACTCAAAGTAACGGAAGTGGTTAGCATGAAGTTTATTTTTGAGTAAGTTGGTCAATTGACCAATAGAGAAGATCGACACGCAAATGGCAGACTCTATCTGTCGTCAATATTTTATTAATGGAATCAATTAACTTACCCAAAAATGAACTTCATACTACCGAATCCCCAAGTAACAGTAGAATCCATCTGTTACAAGGGAAAGGCAAAGAAATAGCTCAGTGGTAGTTATGTTAATGGAAGAATATCAAAAGATGAGGATGAGCGTGGAAAGTTGTAATAGCGCTGGTAAGAGAACATGGAGCTCTGAACAACAGTTGATTGTTGGGAACAAAAGACAAATCCAAGAGTCTTCTACTTCAACATCCCTCGACATAAAAGATACTTCTTTCATGAACTGGATATCAAACATGGTGAAGGGCTTTGCCAAATCTAACCAATATGAATGTCCTCCTGATCATAGGCCTGAGAGATGATCAGGAAAATATGACTTGGGAGTGGGATTATGGGATTCCAATCTATTTTTCAGTCCCCCAAACACAAAGTTAAGTGAAACGAGATTATCCAGTGTCAAGTGCCAAAGAACTTGTGAATACTGAGAAAACATGTCGATATCATTCTTTAGACAGAATGATGAATCTTGCAAAGAGTTTCCAGGCTTTTGTCTGTTAAAATATTGTTTCTTCACAGGAGGAGACCTGCAAGACTAACTCAGAGAATCAAAATTTAAGCAGCCTTGCACGTATCAAGGAAAAAGATGGAAAATTTGAAGAGAGGAAAACACAGAATGGGTTGTTTTGAAAAATTAAGTTTCTGAAACCAAACAATTTTACTGTTTGTTGGGAACAAGCAATTATTTCAGTCTGCTTGCCTTATTTTTAACATATTTGTAAAAATATTCTTCCACTTTTCTTATGTTTTGACAACGATTTATTTTTGGGTACAGGGGGAAAAGATGTCGCTCAGAACCTCCCATTGTAAAATGCAAATTTGATTGGCCCTTAGAAATTCTAATATATTATCACTACCCAAACTACAAATTGTTAAAAGAGAATTACAATGAAAAAATAACAAAAAAAACTTGCTTTAATCTGAGCCATCAAAGTCGACACATTTACAATACTATCCCTAAAAACATAATAGCCTACTGCTGCCTTATTTCTTCCCCTTCTTCACGGACGCTTTCTTGGCCGGCGACTTTATACTCTTCGGCTTCTTCACTGGAGTTCTCTTAACCTTCACCGGAGTGGCCTTCTTCACCGGTTTCTTCTTTCCAGGTATAGTAACCTTCGCTGTTTTGGCCACTTTCTTTGGCTTCTTCTCCACCGCCGACTTTGCCTTCGGCTTTGCGACTAGCTTCTTCGCCTTAACCGGAGTACCAGCAGTGGCCTTCTTAGGCTTAGCAACAACCTTTTTCTTCTCCATAGCTCTCTTCTCCGGCACCGCCTTCTTCGCCACGGCAGGGGCAGCTGACGCCTTCACTGGTCCAGAAAGCTTGAACGAATTCTTAACCTTGGTTAGCTTTCCGGAGGCCACAAGCTTCTTCAATTGAACGAGCAAAAACTTCTTAAAGTTTGGCGGCAAATCTTTCTGCTTTTCTTCGATATACTTCGCTATTGCATACTGGCTCGATCCAGACCTCTCCTTCAAAGCTGAGATTGCTTCGTTGATCATCTAGGGTTTCAATAAACAGTTCAGATAAACTTTACATCCAAAACCAAATTGAAATAAATATAATACAGATAACTAATTCGGATTTGAAATTATACCTCAAGATAAGGAGGGTGAGCCCTAGGCTTCTTGATAGCAGCTGATTTTACTTTGGCATTCTTCTTCGTCGGAGTTACAGCAGCCATTAATGGAAGTAGAGACAGGAATTGAGTAATGCTCAGGTATTTCAAGGGAGTTAAACTTGACGCCTGTAAATTATTTTGCTTTGGTGATTAGAATTTGTAAATGGGGAGGAATTTATAGGAGTCAGAGACGAAGAAGACGAGCTCTGATTGGTGGGGAGGCTTGTGACACGGATTTATTATTTTTAAATTAGTTTGAATATAAGCCTTTGGATTAAAAGTAATCCACGGCTTTGAAGGCTTGGTAATGTATGACACGGATAGCTAGTGGACTTGCTAGGGAACAATAATCTCAAGAACTTAGTTTTGGTTGGGTGTGTTTTTCAACTGGATTGCTAAGCCTAAAACTTGAGTTTTACTTCATGGAATTTGATGAAATTTGGATGGGATTCTAGGTTTTGAACTTAGCTTTCTAATGAGTGTTTGCATGCTCAGAATGGATGAGGCATGTGAGAGAATTTAATTCATAAAGCTTGATGTATCTAGCCTAAACTTTGTGTGATATTATTGAGAGTTTGTCCGGTTAAGGATTTTGATTTATATAGAAATCATGGTTTTAAATGTTTGTTTGTCTAACCATAATCGGTGCATTTGGTGTCAAACGTACCAAACACACTTGACAATCTTCATCTAATAATAATAGTTAGTTCCAAATGTAACATTTGAGACTCATATGCACCTTAACGCTCCAATCGCTAGTGACCGAACAAACTTTGGTGAGATAATATCAGTCATAAGGCCCATGTTTGTTTTGTCTAATCAACATCTTAATACAACTTAAGTATTTCTTTTTGACGTAATTAATAAGGTTTTTATTTTGTTAAGACTTAAGACTGAATACTTTGGTTCAACAAGTTACAATTTTAAATTTTAATTATTAACAGGTGATTTAATTAGTCTATTCGTCAAAATTAACATTTATATGATTTCAAAATTTCAATAGTTATAAGTTATTTGTTTATGTTAAAACTATGATTTCACTTTTTTTCTCTTTTTTATGTATGTTAACTTTTTGCTATTTCATTCTTCATTTAACATCAAAATGTCATTTTTTTTATATAGACATGTATTCTACATTCAATCTTACCACGTAAAAATCTTGGTATAATTTACTGTTCCATTTTTTTTTTTATCTGCTTTAGTATTTTTCATATTCAATTTTAGTTCGTGCATGAAGATACACTAAAATAGACAAGTATTAGCTGTCCGATTATAACAAACGAATAACATATACTAAAACAAGCAAGGTTAACTTGTCCGATTATAAGTTGTAGTTGGGATATTTAAAAATTGATCATTATAAATCAGATTTGGGTAGTTACACCTATTCACCCCCTCTAGGTGTGCTTATTTACAGAATTACACTTCCATGAATTCATTATTCACTTGTTACGTGGAACTAAATTTTATTTTAAAATTATAATGGATCTTATTGCGTATCTTTAATTGATATGCTTCATTGTTGACTATTGCTATCTATTATGGGATTATCTATTATGGTTTGGGTTTAATCGTTTAATTTGTCTGATCAACAATTATCGTGATAATCTATACGAACTCGAGATATGGATTATAGGTTTAGATCCGACCATAATAGCATGCAATTATGTTTTTTACATAGTGATAAAATTCATGATTTGTGGCTAGGATAGAGATATACATATACACCGCATGTAATATGATAGAGAACTTGTGACGCTCCCAAAATAGGTATAGATCACCCATTCTGAGTCGACAAATACATGGTGCAGAATTCAAATACAACTTAATTATACAATTATCGTGTAAAATACAACAAAATATAGTTGAGAGTTTTAACACGAATATTATCTCGTAGACAATATCCAAACTCAAATATAGTTCTCATTACAATTATTATCAAACTATTTCATAGAATAGTGATGACTACTATAGCCACCATCTCGGACCATGACTCCGTTCCCCGACTAGTCCCAACTATATTCTCATTTCTTGAAGAGAACAATGAAAGCAAAAGGTGAGCTCTACTAGCCCAGTAAAGAATATTATGACTAAGATAATACAGAATAAATTATCGTTAGCCTTTAACAAAGGATAAACCGATAGAATCTGATAAATAACAACAAGTTTAATCTAGCAATGAACAAATAATCCATTAGAAGAGTCAAGTAGAGCATTATATCTACTATCTTCTATGATTTAAAAGTTTATCATCAATTTTATCACTGAGTCTCAGCTCAATAAATAATCCACATCATTGAATTATCTATACTCTATGGGCTAAGGATATTCATTATTATCACATCCACGGATCATCGATACTCTTCGGGTCGTCCACATATTTACGTAACATCGATACGTAAAAAAAAATGTTATGAACAACGACATACTTGGCGATAAAGAAACGAGTCTATAAGCCACGCGCTCCTACTCAATCGAGGATTTCAAATGGGCCAATTTAATCGAGGGTTGAGATTTCCTCTCTTCGTCGATTATTGCTTCTAGAATAACGCCTTCTTGAACATTATTTTTCATATTCATCAGCTCCAGGTATGTAGCTTGAGCAGCTTTAACTTTATCAATTAAAGTCGAGTATACTCGTATATTCGTTATCTTCACGTGGGTCTCTGTAGTCTTTTAACTCTATCTTCATCATTTGTAAGTTATACAAAAATGGGTTTTTTGTTAAACAACATCACACTCAGAACGATACGATCTTCTACTCAACGCATCAGCTACTACGTTCGCTTTTCCACGATGATATTGAATGGTATAATCGTAATCTTCAACAGCTCGAGCCAACGTCTTTGGCCCATTATCCGTTCGTTTTGGTTGAAAAAATATTTTAAGGGTTTTAGAAATGGGTTTTTGTACTGGGGTCAATACAAAATTTGATTTCACATTCTAGGGATAGGCTAAGTCTTCAAGAATATGCCAGAAAATTTATTAACCATAGAAGTATCATTCAAAACTGTGACTCTCATCCAAGACTTGGATAGTACGTCACATTGATACCTATCAACTTGCCACCGTTATTCACAACGCCCCCTACGAAAAGTTCAGCTTCGGTGTATTCCAAGACTTGGATAGTACGTCACATTGATACCTATCAACTTGCCACCGTTATTCACAACGCCCCCTACGAAAAGTTCGGCTTCGGTGTATTCCAAGACTTGGAAGTCACTAGCGAAAGGCTCGGGGCTCTTTACATATGGCTTGATATGACAGTGATTGACTTTAGTGGTTTGGTTGCTTGAATTCACATAATAGGTTGGTTAGAAATATGAAAGCTAACAACCTTAGGAAAAGCATGATGAGTAGTTAACTAATCGATTCCTAAAATCACATCAAAGACGTGTATTTTCAAAGAGATCATATCGACAGGTAACGTGAGGGTATCAATTTGAATCAAACAAGACTTATAAACAGTGGAGGTAACAAAGGTTTCTCCTAACCGAGTTTTAACCGATAAGTCAAAGTCTAACTTCTCTATAGTTAAATTTAAACGTTAAACGCAAGCAAGAGTGTAAGACCCCAACTTTTATAAATACAGATGAATTTTCTATAAATATCATTTTTGAATATTATAGAATGAATTTGATATAATGTTATAGTTGTTGGTAATATTTATAAATTTTGCAAAAGTATGCAAGTTGTTATATAATATTCGATTGGTGGGGAATATTCGCTTTAACAGGGAATATTCGCATAACCAAGACAATCATTGGTGGACCTCTAATAAAATTAATTATCGGATTGATCGAAAAAACGACAAAAATACTTTTATACGAAAATAACAACGGAAGTTTTACCGTTAATTGTTAAAACACCCTGTTAAAAGTACAATGAATACGCCAGTGAGTCTGCACAAAGAAGACACGATATTGATTATTGATGCTTACGTGAGAAGTCACTCGCTTTTGTTCAATTATCGCTTGATGATTCGCATAATATCTCACGTTATTTGATTCAATTATTGTCAATATTTTATATATTATTAAATCAATAATTGAGACGACAAAGTTATTAATATTATTATTTGCAATATTAACGATCAAGGAGAGGTTTGGTCACCTAATCATGTGCTAATAGGAGAAATTTTATTGAAATCTCCTCTTCCAGGAACGACACAGTCGATTAATATTGTGAATTATAATAATGATGATAAATGTTGTTGAAAATATTGAGGAGATTTTTATGAAGTATCTGTGGTATTTTATGGACCCCCATTTATCCATTTTTCAAAATAAGCGGTAGAAATTATTTAAAAGTGGGGCCCACATGTGGGGGCCACATGTGTTGAAAAACTGATTTTGAAAATGGGGGTGAGAGGAAGTTACGTATAGGAGAGGTAAAATATATTTATAAATATGGTACGTGATGTGTGTATATATATATAATATAATGTGAGTGGAAAAGTGATAATATGATAGTGATAGGTGTAAGGTGTGTGTGTGTGTGATAGTGATGTGGGTGTTTGTAATATTAGTGGAGGATGGTGGAAAAGGTGGAGTGTATTATATATATATTATATGTGGTGTGGGTAATATATGTATATATATAATTTTTGCATGTGAAATGATGGGGGTGGAGAAATAATCCTCAGGTTGTCGGGTGGGAGTAGTTTTCTTTGTTGCTTTATTGCATTATAATACATGTCTATATATATATATATATATATATATATATATATATATATATATATATATATATATATATATATATATATATATATATATATACATTTAGTTGCTTTTGATCTTATCGGAGGAAGGCTTCACTTTTGCATCCGTAGGTTATAAAAATTTCATCCGTGAATTATTGCGTCTGTGATATTTTCCTTACACAATGCACTTCCATTCTTCTATAAATAGAAGCTCATTCCTTCATTATTTCAATTCACCGAAACTCTGTAGAGAAAATTATAGTAAAACTATGAAAAGTATTCTCATTCTTCTTCCTACTTATATTCATTACTTTTACTAGTAGTGGGTATTATTTCTTTTGTATTCATGAAGAGAACTTCATTATTCCATTATTTATTATTTTGTTGGAATAACTCAGTATACGCTGCCACCCTATACTTGGTGAAAATTCTTCATTATTCCATTATTTATTATTCATTGGAATATCCTCATCTGCATGCATTTTACGCCGGGACCCATTCCATTCTTTATTATTTTGTTGGAATATCATGTCTACGCTGCTTTTACGGGACTTGCTTCCGCTTTTTATTATTCTGCTGAATATCCTCGTACATGCGCTTTTACGCCTGACTGATTCCGTTATTTATTATTCATTGGAATAATGCATCATGCAAGATCTATCGCATGCCTGGTGATTTCTTTTGTTATTCCATTCTTTATTATACTCAGTTGGTTAAAGTTTTGACTTCTATACTCCATGAAATTAGTGAAATATCCTTGATATTTGCGTTTCATCCAGTATCTTTTCATGAAAATATTCTTCTGAACATTCTTGAATTTTACTCTACAAAGAAGTATTATGTTGACAATTTGGACGTTATTAGTTCCTAGATAAATTAATTCTTGAACTTGTTTTATTGAATTCGTATATCATTGTCATCATCCTCATGTTTATATTATGTTGAAAGTCATCATGCCTTGAAGACATAGATGGACTTGGTATGATTATGATTAGGGATTAATCCAGATAATCATAACCGTAATGTTACAAATAATGTGGTAAAAGTCCTCATTCGTCTGTAGTAGACATTGATGGATAGTTATTGGCATGATCATGACCATTGATGAATACACGAATATCCTTGGCTCGTAGAAAGGTATGGATAATTTGTGGTTGTGATACTAAATGAATATCTTTAAGGTAGTAGTGCGGGGAATATATGGATTATTTATTAAAATTTAGTCTCGCCGATAAAAGTTATGAAAAACCTTTTAAATCATAAAAGATAATAGATTTTATTCTCTACTTGACTCTTTTAATGGATTCTTTGTCTACCGCAGCTTAAACTTGGTGTTGTTTTATTTTATCGCTTTAACATCAATGAAGGATAACGATAATTTATTCTCGCATTATCTTAGTCATAATATTTCTTCTTGGGCTAGTTGAGCTCACCTTTTCTTTCACTTTGTTCTCTTTAGGAAATGAGAACGTAATGGGACTAGTCGGGAACCGGAGTAGACTATCAGCATGATAAGATTAGTAGTCCTCACTATTCTCATTAAATAGTGTAAAAATAAATGTAATGAGGACTCCATTGAGTTTGTATATTGTCTAGATGACAATATTTGTATTAAAACTCACAGCTCATGTTGTATATTTAAGATTGTATTTGTATTTTGTACCATGTATTTGGCGACTCAGAATAGGTGATGTATACCTATTTTGGGGGCGTCACAAAGAGAGATAAAAGAATGGGTAGAACCCCAGATCTAATAAGGTATGTACTTCGTGAGAGCTTATGATTAACTTACCTGTAATAACCTCGTCGTTCCTCGATAAACGCCTCACTTAAACTAACGGCTTTGACTTGTTCGAGACATCCTTTGGCATCACTATCCCAATCGACTTGACTTCACTACACGACAAAAATCGAGCTAGGTGACCTTCTCTTCCGCAATTAAAACACGCTTTGGATTGTTGCGTCATAGCTTTAGACGGATGTGTCCTCTCCGTCTCAAGATTTGAAACATACGACCGGTGAATGTTTTCTTCCATGAAAACGGTGTGTTGGTGTCATTGTCTTTTCCATCGTTGTTGAACCTTCTCTTCTTGAAAGTTTCACTCCTATTATCTTGCCATGATTACCACCAAAGTGGTTACCATTCTCGCATGATAATTTCCCCGACGATGGTTATCATTGTTCAGATGGTTGCCGCCAATTTTGTATGATTATTATCGTATTATTATTTACCCGAGGATTATTGTCTTCCTGCTGCACACATTATCCTAGGTATTGATCGTTAGTGACTCAATTGGTCTCATGTGCTTCATTTCCGATCTCAACATTTCCAGATGCCCTTTTCAAACTCATCACAAAACAATGGTTAATTAACACGCAACATATTATCCCTATACTCGACCAACCAATTAAATACCAAATAAACTTAGGTAGGTCATATACTTAAGAAGAATTCCCCATATCCGCCTCCTAGTTCTTGTCTCACATCTCACCAGTAGATCATATCCTAAGCTTTGATACTAATTGTGACACCCCAAAAATAGGTATACATCACCTATTCTCGAGTCGCCAAATACATGGTACATAATACAAATACAAACTTAAATATATGATGACGAAATGTGAGTTTTAATACAAATATTGTCTTCTGCATAAAGATTCAAACTCAAAATAAGTCCTCAATACATTTATTATCACACTATTTCACATAATAAATGGAGGATTACTAATGCAACCATCCGGACCAGAATCCATTCCCCCGACTAGTCCCAACTATATTCTCATTTCAAGAGAACATTGAAAGAAAAGGTGAGCTTAACTAGCCTCTTGTAAGAAATATTATGACTAAGATAATGCGTAATAAATTATCCTTAGCCTTCAACAAAGATAACAACCGATAGAATATAATGTATACAACAAGTTTTAGATCAATAACTGCAATGAATAATCAATTCATTAGAAGAGTCAAGTAGAGCATGATATCTACTATCTTCTATGATTTAAAAAGTTTATCATCAATTTTATTGCTGAGACTCAGTTTAATAAATAATCCACATCATTAAATCATCCATGCACTACAGGCCGATGATATTCTTTAGTATCACGACCACAAATTATCCATGCACTACGGGCCAAAGATAATCGTGTTTTCATCAACGGTCTTGATCATGCCATAAAATAATTCATCTTTGCACCTCGTCAAGAGAATCCATAGTCATAATATACCAAAATCGTCCATCAATGCACTACTAGCCAACGAGGACTTTTTTTCACATCATTTATAACATTACTACCATGATTATACCAAATAATCCTCGGTCATAATCATACCAAGTCCATCTACGCACTACGTGCATCCACGATGACTTTCAACATAACATAAAGCATGAGGATGATGACAATTCAATAAAATAAGTTCAAGAATAAATTTTAAAGATTTATAAGTTAATTTATCCAGAAACCAATAACGCCCAAATTATCAACACGACATCGCTTTCAGGAGTAAAATTTAAGAATGTTCGTAAGAATATTTCTATGAAAAGATATGGATGAAACGCAAATATCCGTGATATTCTACTAATTTCATGGAAGATAAAGCCAAAACTTTAACCAACCGAGTATAATAGAAATATATGAAACCGCAAATGAATTTTCGTCTTCCGTGCAGAATCAACATGTATGCATCATTTCAACGTAATAATAAAGCATGGAATAATGTAAGAATTTCACCACGTATGCGTATTTCCGCATGATGCATGCATTATTCTAACATAATAATAAAGAATGGAACCAAGTCACGCCAGAATCTGCATGCATGTGATATTCCAATGTAATAATAAAGAATGGAACCAAAGTTATCGTGAATCCGCATTGCATGTGATGTTCCAATGTAATAATAAAGAATGGAATAACAACAGAATTCACTGCATGCGATGAGATCACATGCATGGTTATTCCAACATAATAATAAATAATGGAATAACATAAGAATTTTACCACGTATGCGATTTTGATGTACAAAAGTTATTCCAACATAATAATAAAGAATAGAATAACAACCCTTATGAGTATTGAAAGAAAATAACTCTCTTCATGAATACGAAATAATAATACCCCTTACCTTAAAAAGAAGAGTATTCCGACGGTAGGGCGGGGATATACTTGAAGAAAATTTGCACTATTTTCTACGCTCAAAGCTTTCTTAAACTCTAAAGAAATACGCTTAAGATTATAGAAGAAGAATTCTATGAATTTCTGGTGTGATTTTCAATGCTAATTAAACATCCTATTTATAGGAGAATGAAAAGGATACTATACTGCACTATGCAATAAAATATAATATATTCTATTTATAATCAAATAAAACAAAATTTTATAAAAAATATTATGTTTTATATAAAAAAAATTTACTACGCAAATACTATGCATAATAAAATATAATATATTTTATTTAAAATCTAATAAAACAAATAACTTTATAAAAGTATTTTGTTTTATAAAAAGATTTTACTATGTAAACACTATACAGGCACTATGCAAATACTATGCATAATAAAATATAATATATTCTATTTATAATCAAATAAAATAAAACTTTATAAAAAGTTTTCTGTTTTATTACATTTATAATAATAATGAAACAAAATTTATCACCATTATTATAATTCACAATATTAATCGAACAGGTAGTTCCCAGGAAAGAGTGGGCTTTTTAATAAGGATTTCTCCCTATTGGCGCGCAATTAGGTGACCAAACCTCTCATTGACAAAACTTTTAGACATCGTTAATATTGCAAATAATAATATTAATAAATTCGTCGTCTCAATTATTGATTTAATAATATATAAAATATCGACAATAATTGAATCAAATAACGTGAGATACTATGCAACAATTACTGTTGCAATAATTCAATAAAACTGAGTGACTTCTCACGTAAGATCAATAATCAATACCGCGCGCTACTACGCAACCACGCCAGACATCGCATTTTTTGTACTATCGAGTAGTTCAACAGCTTTTAACGGTAAAACTTCCGCCGTTATTTTTATAAAAATATTTTTGTCGTTTTCTCAATCCGACAATAATTCCGTTGTGGTGTCCACCAATGATTGTACCGTCGTACGGATATTCCCCGACAAAAAGAATATTCCCCGACCAATCAAATATTATACAACAACTTGCATATTTTTCAAAATTTATAAATATTACCCACAACTATAACATTATCTCAAATCCACACCATAATTTTGAAAAAAATATTTCAAAAAAAATAAATCTTTATTCGTAAAATTTGAAATTTTATATTTACTGTATCCAAGTCTTTGTGACTTGAAGGAATCTTAGTGATTCGTTGAGTGTAACTGTTCTGTGTGAATATATTTTTGTGATCACTCACCCTTAGTGGATTATTCCTACTCGAAGAGTAGAAGAGTGGACTAGGGGATATTTGTACTCCGAACCACTTCAAGTTTTTGTGTCTCTTTTACATTATGTATTTACTTTTCTGTCGAGCTCTTTAATTTATTTGTGACTTAACTCGACTTGTTTGCTAAATTCAGAACTGCGAATTCATTCAAATCCTTGAAGGGGATTTTCAAATTATCATTCTGTTGTGCATAGTTAAATTAACTTGTTTAATTTATAAGTTGATAATAATTTTTTAAAAGAAATTTTTAAAGGATCTATTCAACCTCCCTTCTAGATCTTTTAGTGCCTTTGGGATATAACACCTTTTTGAATTCATGTTTAAATTTTTGTAATTGATGTAAATAATAATTATTTTATTATGTTTGGTAATTATATGGTTTATGATGTGGTTAGTGCCTTTGGGATATAACACCTTTTTGAATTCATGTTTAGATTTTTGTAATTGATGCAAATATTAATTATTTTATTATGTTTTGGTAATTATATGGTTTATGATGTGGTTTGTTTAATATTATTTGTTTTGGGTTAGTACGTTTATATAGAGTTGTAAACAAATCGAGCTGTAAACAAATCTAATTGATCGCAAACTAAGCTCGACTCATCTAATTTTAGTTTGACTTTAGTTCGTTTTTCAAGTCGAGCTCAAACAAAAAAATTTGTTCGTTTAACTAAACGGGTTGAGCTCGAACTATACTATGTTATACTCGAGCTTGACTCGATTAATCTAAGCTCGACTCGAGAACATTTAATCTCAATTCGTTTTGTATTCAATATACAAAAATAACTTTTGTATGTATTATATATAAAACTAACAACTACCTCGCGCCTCCAAAGACTACGGATTTTATGAATTTTCCCAAACTTTGACTACTGCATGATTTATTAAAATGAGCAAAAAATTCAAAATCATTTGTATTTTGTTATATAGATGTAAAAAATAATTATTTTAAATTTGGTTAAGTTCGACTAAAGCTTGGCTCGACTCGAGCTAGATTAGGCTCGAGCTCGATTCATTTATAAAATGAGTCAAATTCGAGTAACATATTAAGACTCGTTTAAAAGCTTGGCTCGATTCCAGTTCATTTAATTTTTAATCAAGCTCGAACTTGACAAGTCAAAACTCGACTCTGCTCAATTTGTTTATTGACCTACGCTTATATATTGTTGTCAATAATTATATGTCCTTTTATCTTGTTATATATATATATATATATATATATATAGACGATGGAATTTATCTTAAATTTTGACTTTAATTTATTAGGATGAAGTTTTTCAAAATTATTTGTATTTTGTTATATAGATTCCATCAAGTTTTCTTTAATTTTTTTTTGTTTTATCTAAAAAAAAAAAACAAACAAAAATTGCAATCCAAAAATGTCTTATCCGTAAATTAAGAAATATAAAGGACTTGTATTGAATACGGGAGACATAGAGGATCGGTTTGCAATTTTGCCGTCATCTATTCAGTCAGTTAAGTTAATCCTACCCCTTTATAAGCAAAGAGATATATCCTCCGTCACGATCTTCTCAAAACCCTAGCCGTAAGCAAAGCGTTCTGAGCTTCTCCGCTTCGATCTCTGAAATTTCAATCCAAGCCATGGTCAGTTCACTACGTTTTCTCTCTCCAATTTGTTCATCACGCACACAATAACAGTATAGCCATTTGTATAATCGTATGTGTATATATTTTTCGATTAGGTAATTTATTTCTTATTTCTCTCTCTAAATGTATATGTATGTGTGTATATAGGCAGACGTAGAAGTAGATCTTGCGGCGGGACAGCCGAAGAAGAGAACGTTTAAGAAGTTCAGCTTCAGGGGAGTTGATTTGGTTGCTCTCCTTGACATGTCCACCGATGAGCTCGTTAAGCTCTTTGGTGCCCGTGCTCGCAGAAGGTATATATATATCTCTATCTTAAGTCTCATTAGATTTTACACTTAATTTGCATATTAATCGTGTGATGAAATGACAGGTTTCAGAGAGGTTTGAAGAGAAAGCCCATGGCTTTGATCAAGAAGCTCCGCAAGGCTGTATGTATTCTTCTAATATTATTTTGTTTTTAGTTTAATTGTGGGATTAATATTTGATTGTTTGTAGTTAGGATTTTACATTTATAGTGAACGTCATTATCAGTTGTTTTAGATTTAGGCCTGTATGCTTAAATGTCACTTCTGTTGTATTAAAGGAATGAAATTTAAGTTGCTTGTAGTTTTATATATTATATTGAATCTAAAAGGGGAATTAGGATTTTTTTGGTGCCGTGATAAGATTATAGGTGAGCATTAAATTGAAACTTTTTTCTGAAAAGTCCATAATTGTGGTTCTTTTAGTAAATGTGTAAATATCTGGTTATGCAAAGTGGTTTCCTAGTACCTAACATCAAGAGTTCAATACCATTTAATAGACCTTAGTTATTTTGTTTTTACTACCTTTTCTACAGAGTAGTGCTACATTATGTAATGTAAGCTACAGCTCCTTGTTTTTGTTAAAAGCTTTGTGGATTATGTGATTAGTTATGAGATACATAAAGCAAGGCACAAAAGTCCTATCCTCTATTCTCTAGTGTATCTTTTTGTTGCAAAGCTGAGGTATTATGATATAGTATTCCATCCATTTACTTATCCAATTAGTTTAATAACTCGTAACATTTAAATGTTAACCTGATCATATAAAGTCGTAAATTTTCTGTGCTATATTAATTTTATTATATTGGATATTGAATATTTTGAAGAGGCATGCTAGCTCTAGGTTGAATTAAATAAAATCAGGGTTTAACAGTTTATGGGCTTTATATGTTTTATGCTATTGGATTGTAAACCTCTTTTGAGGATTCATGAGAGAACTAAAAATGTTCAATCAAATGATCCTGATCAAATGAACCATAAAGTCACCATTTGTGTTGTTGATATTTTGCTTAGTATTCATTTTGACTCTTATCTATCTCCATATTGCTAGCTGGTGTATATGTTTGAAAAGAAGAAACAAATACATTGTCTAATTTATCACACCCACAATTACACACATCAACACTTGGAATATGGAATTGTTTGCATAGCTATCATGTGTTAAAGTAATTTAAAATAACTTACTTCCATTTGAATATCTTAATTTCAAGTTCTCTATGCATAGCCATTATATGCGAGTTATTTAAAATAAATTACTTCCATGTGAATATCTTAATTTTTAAAATCTGTTTTGCTGGTTGAATTGATCCTTCTAAGTAGTTATTCCATATACACTTTAGATATATAGTTTTGATGCTTCACTTGCATTGTTTTGGACTATTTGTTGTAGTTTTTTCTCTAATGTGCCGGAAGTAAATACTTTATTTGTTTTTATTTGGAGCAGAAACGCGAGGCCCCTCCAGGTGAGAAGCCAGAACTTGTTAAGACCCACCTCCGTAATATGATCATTGTACCTGAGATGATTGGAAGTGTTGTTGGAGTGTACAACGGAAAGACTTTCAATCAGATTGAGATCAAGCCGGAAATGATTGGCCATTATCTTGCTGAGTTCTCAATTTCATACAAGCCTGTTAAGCACGGAAGACCTGGTATTGGTGCCACCCACTCCTCAAGGTTCATTCCTCTAAAGTGAGATCTGTTGCAATCACTGCTTATGGGAATCGTATTTTGTTTTCAAGGATGATATATGTATTGAATTTTGCTAGCTACTTTGCAATTACTGGATTGGTAGCTTATGTATGCTGTTGAAGTTTTCAAATTGGATCATGAATGTTTAAAGAGTAAAATTTCAAGAGGTTATTCCTGAGGATAGATTGATTTCTTAAAATTTACATTGAACAGCCATTCAACTGGCTTTTCTATATTATGATGCTGTGTTAGAATGTACCCCGATTATTTCTCTTAATTATTTCTACCCACCCTAGACTTGGTATATTCATTGCTTTCTTGGTACATTGTTTCTGGTTATGGCTTTATGAATAGGTTGGCTCAATGCAATTAAGAAACAAAAATTGTAATTAGTCGATGGTATCATAACTACGCAAAATTTCATATACAGTATAGTGTAGATTCTATTGTCTATACACAATTCATGGCTGCCATGGAAGATGTGGAAATGATGAGTTGAGAATTTTTTTTCATGTCTGCTTTGGTTTTGAAGTGATCAACATTAGCAGCAGATGTAAGAGCATGTTAATTTTGGCATGTTTAAGTTAATTCGTTAAGATTTTAAAATTTAATATTGTTGTGATTCATGTTAATTTTGAAGTTTTTTTATTCATAATTTGCAAGAATTATGATTATATTAACGAAAATAAAGTGAATTCATATCACTCACTTTACACGCTTACATTTGTTGCATCCCAACCACCGCAAATGAACAATCGAAAATGAGCAGATGATGATTATTATTATTACTGCATTTTTCACCAAGCTATACATTTCCCATCCTAAAATGAGAAATTTAAACTCAAATTTCGATCTCAAACGTACTCAATAATAATGAAAATTAAAAACAACTTATAATCTGTTTCAAAATTAAAGACACAATTTGTCTTTTAACGACGACATATTAAGCTTTAAAATCGGTATAATTCATAAAAGTTTAAAATATAATAAATTTTGTGATTAATAATTTTTGTTATATATTGTACAATTATAATAATTGTATCAACTAAAATTAAATAAATTTACATCAATTTGAAAATTTAATATACAAAAGTCAAATTGTATACCTAATTTTTTGAAACGGAGGGACTATTACTTACTTAACTCATAAATACAACTTATTCGGTTCAAAAGCAATGCACCAAAAATAATATAGCGTTTTGATTAAATAAGTTGCCTCATTTCATACGGCAGAAGCCCAATGCTCAAGAAGCTAGTAGCTGAACGAAAATACATGCGGAGTTCCAGAAAAACATTCTTATTTTGACATGTCAAATTCAATTCATAAAATTTAAAATTGCTATGATTCATGTTAATTTGGAAGGCAACGAATTTTGTAATTAATAATACTTTGTTAATACATAATTTACAAAAATTAAGATTATATTAACTAAAATCGAATTAATTCATATTAATTTGTATTTTTACATTCTCTAAATAGATTTTAAAAAAGAGATCCAACATAACGACTGCTTAAGGAAGTTTCACACCTATTCTACACTTGCAATTCTCATCTCTTTTTGTGATGAGAATGATTATTATTACTGCATTTTATTTACAATAAAATATAGTTTACTAATTTGAAATTAAGTTGTGTGCAGCATATCACAAGTCAATAATTTGGTCTAACTACTGTTTTTATCTTGCATTTTCCAATTGGAATAAAAAGCAATACCAACATGTTCTTAGATAAAATATTGACTGAACTAGAAAGATGGGGATATATCCATGATACAAGTCCATGCATTTCAAAAATGCTTCATTTCACAAAAAATTAGGTGCCAAGAAGAAAAAACAAACCTCCGAAAACATTTGAAATGGCAAATCATTGATAGCTCACTCCGTCGCCCTTTACAACTTCACCAATGTGATATGCTACATTCGTCCCATGTGCATCCCCGAGTAGCCGAAGAGCTGCATCCTGGCTAACAACTAGAACCATTCCAATTCCCATATTAAAAGTCCGCGCCATTTCAGCATCTTCTACTCTTCCAGCCTTCATCATCAGACGGATATGGAAAGAGAAAAATAAGGGGAAACTTCGATGATATGAACAAGTTACAAGAGTAGAATAATATTTGTGCCAGATCAAACATAGGTACAGAGTTAGATCAGAAGTTGAAATCATGTGAATTGCCAAATCAATAATTTGTGGTCAACAAAATCCAACAAGTTGCTGATAAAATGACTCACCTTTTGTATCCATTTAAAAACTGGAGGAACTACCCAAGAGTCCTTAAAAATGACGGCTCCGAGACCATCTGGAAACACACGAGGGATATTTTCTGTAAAACCACCACCTGTGATGTGGGCTATCCCTTTGACACCTCCCTTGCTGATGATATCAAGCACCTGGATTTACCAAATTAAAGGAAAAGATTATTAAATTTCTAGCAACAAACTTATGTAATATCATTGATAATTATACGTGAAACATATATGAGAGGCGACCTGCTTAACGTATATAACAGTTGGAGACATCAATGCTTCACCTAATGTAACAGATTCACCAGGAAGTTGGTCTTTCAAAGAAAGTCCACTTCTAGCAACCACCCTGCAAAGATGCTTCATATTTTTAAATAAAGAGAATCAAGAAAAAGATATTTTAGATATTTTAGTTTCTTCACTGATTTAAAAACAAAAAAATTCTGGAATAAAGAAAAGAAAAAAATAGAAGAAGCTACATGTAACATAAAGAAATGGTACCTTCTCACAAGAGAGAAACCATTTGAATGAACTCCACTGGAAGGTAGGCCAATGAGGACATCTCCGACCACAATATTTTCCCCATTGATAACTGAATCCTTTTTTACACTGCCAACCGCAAAACCACTAAGGTCATACTCACCATCTGCATAGAAATCTGGCATTTCTGCAGTCTAAAAGGAATATAAAATCCACTTAGTCCAACTGAAGAGAGATTGTATCTTATAAAACCACATTGTTACTAAGAGCTTCACCATATAACATGAGTAGTATTTCACCCTGTAGACTACAGATATATTGCGAGCCAAGATACTTTAAAGTATAGATTTCAAGATATATCAGTTTAGTTTTATAATCTACACAATTAACTATGTAAGAAGCAATATGAGTATGGTACTTGCAATTGTTTTTTACTTCATAAGAATATAGATCAATTTTTCATATAATGAATTTTGTGCACACCTCCATGAATTGTGTGTGCATAGAGGGATGTAAACACATCAAAAGTACCACAGAGTAACAGCAAGAGTACCTCTCCTCCTAAAAGTGCGCATTCAGATTGCTGGCAACCATCTACAATGCCTTTTATAACCTGAATAAGCATCAATTAAACATAAATTAATAATTCTATGCATTCAAAGGCCAACACAAAATAGTGTGTTCACGCAGTGCTTACCTTTTCAGCAAGATCAACATCAAGACGACTTGTTGCGTAGTAATCAAGGAAAAATAAAGGCTTTGCACCAGAAGTAACAATGTCATTGACACTCATTGCAACCTAAATAGGAGGTGCATTAGAAATATCGACAAGAGTAACAACTACATATTACAAGATACAGATCTAGGATTACCATTTACCAGATCAATCCCAATAGTGTCATGAATTCCAGTTTCAAATGCCAGTTTAAGTTTAGTTCCCACACCATCTGTACCGGCCACAAGATAGGAATCCCCTGATCAGGAGAGGGAGTAAAATGATTAAACTTAGAGGCCCAGTGGCTAGCACTCATAAAACACCCTCATCAAGAAATCCTTACTCATTTTTCCATTTGAAAAGTAAGAGGAAAATCACACCAAGAAAGAGTAAGAACAGCATAAAGGCAAGGACCAATAATAATTCTCTTCCTCCCCCTTTCATCCAGTTCATATAACACAAAACCAGATCAAATGGGGGAGAGAATGAAATATTCGTGCACAGGTCAAGCAGGATGAACATGGTCTGGTAGTTTATGCACACGAGTAAGAAAATTGTAGATTACTAAAGCATGCGAGCTCAGAACACCTATAGCCTAGACGTGAATATCAGATTGGTTTACCTAAGCTTGAAGATTCACATCTGCAAAGTTCACTAATTAAAAATTTGCGTACTAACACATTTCTGTTGTACTGGATAGGCACCAAGAAAATATGTATTTTAGGAAGGATGCTAACAGTGATCAACTTAAGGGAAACAAATATATTGTATTCGCAGACGATCTTAAAATTTTAACCTAAACAAACAACAGCAGGTATAAATATGATCTTCAAAGTTCAACATACACCACCAGGTATAAATTCAATCTTTTCCCAACTCTTATATTTGCGATTTTCATTGAGTTATACATCGTAGCTCTATCCACTTAGGTAATAATGGAGATAAAAGAAGCACTGTGTCGTATGAGAAAACGTAAAGGTTGAAGCGTAAATTTTTATCTTTTCCAGAAACCCAAAATACAGCTACATAAGACAAGGAAGGTAGATAAAGCAGCTTTTCAGAAATTTCTTAACATCGATGATCTGATTACTAGTTTCTTTTAACGATGACATTCTAGATTTTTAGTACTAGTATAAATATCCTTATTTTTTTTGATCAGTTACTACCCTAACCATCTTAATTTAACATATTTAAGTAAAGTGATAGATTTTTGCTCCAGTTAGTCAAAGAGTTAAGTCTTTCTAGAGGGTTAGGGACTTAGGGCTTAGGTGGATTCCAACAATAATTCATACAGCGGCACATGAATACAGTTGATAAGTATATAAAAGCTCAATTGAAAATTAATGTGTGCCAATAATACTAACAACGTATAATCTTTTTTTAAAAGCTGAGAAAGTATAAGCACCAACTCAAGTTCAGACATTCAAACAATAGAAGAGAGGAGCTAATAAACCATACCAAAAGGATACAGTCCACCAAAGCCTCCAATTCCAGGGGCCATTTTCGCAATTCTCCTAACAAGCTCTGATCCAGCATCTATGTCAACACCAGCACTTTTATATGTAAGCTTATCATTCTCGTTGCTGCCATCCTCATTGCTTCTTGACATAGAGTAGATAATGCTACCCTTTCTAGATCTTCTACATTCAACTTCTCTAGAAACCAATGAAATTGCAGAACCCCTATTTGAGAAGCAACAGTGCACGGGCATAGGTAAATTTGCCACAGATGTGTCTGATATCGGACAAGGTCTAATCGATGTTGCAGTGCATCTTGACAGCTCAATATTTGGTCCAAAGGTCATGCTCATGGTTTGGCTAGAAGATGAAGGTAGAACTATAAGATATCAAGAATAGAGAAAGTAAACACTTAAATTATTGCAATCACTAGCTTGTCTAGTCAGTGACACAGATACACTGTCACTGACTGGATAAGCTAGTGATTGCAAAACATATAATGTTATAATAACACTAGCAAATTAAACATTTCTTCTGACTAGTAAATATCATTCTCTCCTTCCCCAAACTCGAGTCTCATTAAAAAGCTAAAGCTTTTGGGAGAAATTTGACTTTATTTAGTTGAAATTCACGTGGTTGGGTACCTTGAAAAATCAAGGTGGACTCTCATTTTGGGACATCCAAAAAGGAAAGGCAGGGGCAAAATTACATGGGTCTGTACACGGGGACTTGCCCCTCTAGCTTTGAACAACAAACAAACTAACAGTGTCCCAATTTAATAAATTTAATAGAGATGGTATCAAAATATATAAGTAAAATGTAGAAATTTGCCCAAAGTTTTCAACTTCTTGACATCGATATGAAATTTATCAGTCAAATGTAGGTTTAATTATATGAATACAGTGAGCATGAAGTACAATCTCACATAAAAAAACAAGGATGAACGCATAAAGTTGTCGTCTTTCTTCAAACAGAAGATACAAAATGTACGCCTGAGCCTTACCGAGAAAGGAGAAGATCCGACCGGAAGGTAGCGACAGAACAGAGCGGGAAGAGTGGTCTTCGATTGTTACTGCAACCCTCGGGTTCAGGGTTTAGGCTAGGGTTTTGTCTTTTCGGTCTTTATTCTATTATTATTATTATTATTATTATTATTCTTGCACGAACTAGATAAAATATTCCCTTGGTTCTAAAATGATTGATACATTTTACTTTTTTCCCTTTTAATATATTTTAAAATTAGAAATATATTTTACTTTTTCATCTCGTTTGGTATTATAAGGTCATATGATTTTTTTAAAATGCCATCATTTATATTCACTCTTTTTTTATAAAAAGAGAAAGAGACCCATTTAAATTTGACTAGTTAATTTACAAAATCTTAAAATTCAAATTTTATGTGCTTTATTTTAATTTTAAAACAACAAATCGTACTTAGTATTATTTTTAATTAGTTTAAAATATTAAATATTACATTAATCAAATATTAAATAATTTAAATAAAATTTGAATTTAAATTTCACAAATTAATTAGGAAAAAAATCAATTAAGAATCTTTTTATGAAAGGGAATGAGTATATTAGGTAGATTGAGTATTATTAATCCATAACTTCCCTTTTCTTTTCTCTTCTTTTATTTTTATTTTTCATTATGACCTAAATAGAAGAAAACAAGGAGGGAAGTGTTTGGTGAGATGATTTTTGCTTTGGTTTTTATTTATTTGTTTAGTCATTATTTTACTGGTTTTTATTTAGATAGTCTGTACATTTATTCTTTCTGAATATATTGATGTACATAACTGTTAACCATCTTTACTTGCTCAGCTACCACAAATAAATAAAAACGGTCACTATTCTTAGTTCAATTCCTCCAATCCAACGAATTGAATTAGAGGGAGCGAACTAAGAATAGTGTTATAACATAAAAAATTGGTCTTTTATGCTATAGTGATGTATAAAACCATCGCTATAGCCGATTCGTTTTTATGTTCAAATTAATTTACTTTATTTTATAACTTAGACTTCATATATCCATCGCAATTCAACTTAAAAATTTTCAACATATAACTTATTTGTCATAATTTAAACTAACAATAGCTGTCATTTTTTTTTCAGGATCACATGTTTAAAATAAGTTGTAATTAGCTTGTAAATTATCAAAAGGGAGGGAGTACTTGACATGCAAATCTCAGCACTAATAATGCTTTTCTACTTCCAGTAATTCCTTTCATGCGGCCATTCAAGGCAGTTATACAAGTGCCGGAAATTATCAGATTCAGAAATACTGTACAGACGACCTGTGCCCAATGGTTACTACTTGCTAGTTACATGCTAGCAGATAATTCTTCCAATGAAGTCCTTGAAAATTTATTTTCTTGTTCTTGTTCTGCTTCTAATTCTTCCAATGAAGTCATTGTTCTTGTTATTCCTCTATCTTTTTCCCCACTTCCATCGACGCTTTTACCAGATCTTGCAGAAACCACAAGTGAATTGTAACTTTCGACTTCTGTTTCTGAGTCATAATCTTGGTCTTTGAAATCATAGGGAAAATTTGAATCCTGTTGAAGGTTGCGTATTGAATAATGGCTTTCATCTTCAATGTCATTATCACTGTCGTAGATCTCAAGGTACGCGTCTTCTCCTTCCTCCTGTTTAAGGACATTAAAAGAATGAACCGAATAAGAACCAGATATTTTCTGAAAAGAGAAAAGAATTTCAAATAGTACACCAACCTCGCTGTCTTCATCTTCTGTAGGATAAGCCGACTCTAATTTAGAATACAGCTCCTCATCTCCATGGTCTTTCACAACTGACATGTGATCCTACAAATGTGAAACACATGAAAATTTATATTTGAAAAAGAGAAGGATAATAAACTTTCTCGATGATTTTTAAAAAGAGGCTAGTAAAAGTGTGAAGGTAAATAAGAGGGCTTACAATTTCTGAACGCAGACTGTCCACTCTTGTTTGCAAAGTTGAAATATGATTTAAGAGAGCCTGTTTGTCAAAATAATCAACAAAAGGTCAGGATCTTATTTAAGCAAATACTTATAAGCTGAATGAATTTTGCAAAACAAGTTTCAGTACTGGGTTTGTGCACAATTCAAACCGTTGGCTCATCTTTGGTTTCCAAGGAATTATTTAGGATAATATGTCTAGGTGCTAATACTCTATTGTCATATAATGACATGCAAACTGAGCACATGATTTAGCACACTATCTGGATTCTGGAATGGAAAGAGTTTCAGGAGTAGATACCTCACGCCTTTGAAGCTCAATTGAACGTGCCAACGCCTTTCTCTTTGTTAAGAGATTCTTTGGCCTCAGTGTAGGAGGTCGCTTATATTCCTTACCCCGGAATACTATTATTGCATATCCCTTGGAAACTTTATCAACTGATACCAAAACACCACCACTCTCAGCTTCAAGAGACAAAGCAATCTTTTTTACCTGCTCAAAGTTTTTAGCCTTTACAATGATCTTGACCAATTCTCGATACTTCCAATGCAAGTGAATGTTCTCCACTGTACCATCAAAAACTCCACGCCTTCCTGAAACAAGAACATCTTCGTTTCATTTTCCGGACGAGAATCACAAAGACTTTGGAAATCAGAAAGATTCTTACCAAGGAGTAAGAAGGCTTTCATCCTCAAACCGAGCTTGCGAAACATAAACCTCTCCTCATCAGTTATGCTTCCTGGGTCTGCCTGACGATCTAACGGATTCAGAAATGCCTCCACCTTAGATAAGCTTCGCTCCGCTTTCATTAGCTTTCTGTCAGCCTGTTAGACAATTTTTCCCCAGAAAAAATTCAGCCTAATAGATTCTAGAAATTAAATGAATTACATTGATGTATTATACATTGTTTCATTTGATGAAAGTATTCAATAACTAATATTTTATCAAGGGAAAGGATAGGGAAAATTTTTCAAGAGCAATATCTAAAAATTCCGCAACAGCTGAGTAGAGACGCGATTCATTGACCAGTTATGGAATTTCCTGAAGAGGTTTAGGGGGGAGAGTGGATTTTCTGTACAAGTGAAGATTCTAGTATCAATCTGGCAATAATTACATCCAGAGAGTAACCCAAAGTTACAGAACCAAAACACTTGCAACTAGGTAGAGACTAGAGAGTAAAAGAAATAAGGTAAATTATTAATCAAGCCCGGCGGATCAGTGCTGAATTTGTGGGAGAAGAAAACTATAGTAACAAGTTATGCAAACCTTCTACTAATGCTTAATACTACAAAAAGTAACTAATGGTTCATAGATTTCTAAGTTGCAGAACTTACAAAAGCAAGCTTTTTTTCAAGCTTCCTGACAAGGTTGGCATGCCTTACAACTTCCGCTTCTCTCATCACTTTTTCCTTGTCATTATCATCTAGCCTCTTTCCCCACCTAGCATTTGCATCCAAAGATTCCCCAAGAGTACCAGCAGTTCCAGATTCATCAGTTGGTTCAACAGTTGGTGTATAAAAGGTTGACGCTCTTAATCGTGCTTGTTCTTCTTCGTCTTGCAGAGCCTTCACCAACCTCTCCTTTTCTAGTAATGCTTCAGCAACATCTGGTGACAGAAAACTCTTTCCTCTATAGAACACCAAGAAGTCCTTGTTTCGAGAAAGAAGCATACCCCCTGTTAATTTCTGCATCAGATCAGCACATTTGCCAAATTAGTTAAGGATAAATTTGTTATGTAGCATGTGGCCTATTAATATTTAAAACTACTTGTGGGAGAAATTTGGTGGGCAAGCTCAGTTTGACTCATATAACTTCAATCTTATGTTGAATTTCTTTTACTTTACAAGCTCTTGAATGCACAACTTGTGCACCCAGTTAGACCACTACAAAATTGAGAGGCATATTATCCATAAATTTTTCAAAGAATTCAACAATTTATCATTGACAATATGGTGTGCATTAAAGGGAGAACAAATCCTTCTTATGATCAGAGCTCTTAGCCTGCAGTTCGCTTACATGATCTGGTTAATCAAATTTCTGAACAGTCAGTATAGTTGTGATCAACTGAAAAGAAGGGTAGCGTGCCTTATTGCTACGGTATCGTATAATATTAAATTTCACAAGCAAGATTTCAAAGCAGTAATCAATCACATTTGGGCACCTTGTATTGGATAATAGTATCTTGTGTTCCAAAGGAAATCGTTAAGACTACTTGTATATAAAAAAGAGAAAATATTAAGACTCCAACTTACATCAAATAGTGCAGCTACTAAAAATAGACCTAAAGGAATTGGAAAAGAAAAGGGGCACAAGAGCCTCTAAAAAATGCACTTTTTAGTCTTTTTAATAATGACTCATTGATTCTGTTTTTCGTTGAATCCAAGCAAGATCTGACAAACTATATAAATGGTGTACCCCATGGATAGAGTCTTAGGTTATGGGATCATCATTCAAAGAATAGCTTATTTCAGATAAACTATTAAATAAAAAAGAAACCCTTATTTTCTAGCTACGCACTCTTCCTTCCAAAGGCACAAACTCTCTACAAGACCAGATGAACAAATTATGACTTGCATAATTGCTAATGAAGCGAACCCATATCTCTGTATCTTATGTGTCTTTAGCTAAATGTAAAATGCATTTTGCAAAAATGTAAATAAAATAATTTCTTTACAATAAGTTTTCTTTCTACTTTAAATAAAAATAACATATATCAGATCCTTTGGCATGTTAAGCTTCATGTGGCACCTAAGCTTAGAAGTTGTTTTTTATAAAGCTATGGTTACACACCTTAGGAAGAAAAATCATACTCTGCACACAAAGAATATTATTCAGAGAAAGTCGACCACCAAGGGTCCAAGGCCCAAGGAAGGAGCAATGCACTACAAACTTGCAAGTAGGTTCCACACTTCCACATTTCTTATTTTACTGGAATATATGTGGAGAAACTTGTGGCATAATGAATGAAAAAGAGCACCATCCAGATCTGAAGCAAGTTTATATTTGCGTAGCTTATCAGAGAGTTTACAAGCAATTTAACAAAGTGATTAGAGGGGTAAAGTACAATGATTCTCTAGTATGTAATTTACAGGTACCAAAAGCTAGATTACAACTGTTTAAGGGGCCTGTTTGGAATTGAAAATTAGTGAGAAGGAAAATAAAATGAAAAACATAGCACAATACAACACCATAATGATCAGATATCCAACTGTGTATATGAAGAAAACTAAAACCAGAGTACAATGCTAAAATAAGTTCATTACATGTCTGACATATTATTTATTTTTCAGTTTCTTTCCCTTCCTTTTTTCCCCTCACTTTTTCCAAGTTCCAACCACAGCCAAAATTTTATATTCAAATGTTGTGCTAACAACTTTTAGTAAGAAATAACTTCTCAATGAGAACAAGTAACTTAAGCTTTACTGCACACAAGTGCATATTGGCATAATGTAAAATCTAGAATTGCCAAAGTCTAATACCAACTTGCAAAGTGGTTAGAAAGGATGGCATCAAGTAACAGAATATAATTGTACCCTATACCTAATGACTAAATTATTACCTTAATATCTTCAGCCATTCTCTCACTTGTAGTTAACTGGACTCCACGTTTAAGAGCAATCTTTACAATTGAACTTCTTTCCCACAGCTTAATCATGGCCACAGCCAAACCTTGGTGCTGCCTGCTTCTACCTGGTGATGCAAAATACTATCCTTGAATAACAGTTAACCTAACACCTCAGATAAGACATGTATTTCACGGAAAACGAGTAGCACACCTAATGCAAAATGTGGAGGGAGAACTCTGGCTAGTCTTCGCAAAGATGTTGCTTCCTTCCCTCCAACGGTGGATCTCACTCCATAAGGAAGTAATCTGAATGGAGGTTGGTAACCTGGAACAATACCGGGGAGTAAATCTGCATCTACAGGTAATGGATCAGATCCTGGCCAATCTGCATACCTAGGCCCCAGACCATCTAACAGCTCATCTACTTCATCTTCGTACTTTGTTTCTGGCAATGAATTAGTACTTTCTTCCTTGAGAGCACCTACTGAGTCTGCTTGGGGTGTCCACACATCTTTTGAAGGACCGAGTTCAGAGTCTGCTTGGGGTATCCACAAATCTCTTGAAGGGCCGAGATCAGAGTCAGCTTGGGGTGTCCACACATCTTTTGAAGAACTGAGTTCAGAAGGACCACTACTAGTTTTTTCAATTTCTGTTGAAGAGGACTTATGTGTAAACTCATTCTTGGTGTACCTCCGTTTGTTAAGTCGTTCAGAGGGAACCTCATAACTTACACCTCTATAAAGAGCAACAGCACTGCCAGACCTCCAAATCACCAAACCACCAGTTTTTCTCTGAATAATGTACAAATGGCATCAATAAAAGGCTTGAAAACATAAGGAACAATTTTTTTTTTGTTTTGTTTCTATTTACTTCCGGGAAAAATTGCATCACAAAAATCATGTCAAGAAAAATTAAAAGAAATTAGTGTACTGGGAATGGTGTCGAGTGAATACAATATACATGAAAATCAACTAGTGAGGCGGTGTCACGGTGAGGCTCAAATTATCTATAAATTGAAATTACATATTTGCAGTATGTAATTTGGATCTAAAATGTACCTTCTATACAATACTAGAAAAAATAAAACTTATCTGTGCCAAAAAGCATAATCATCAACTTCTTTTATAGGAAAAAACTCATTCCTAAAAACCATTCCAACAAACATTATCTGAAAATCTTAGGAACCATCCAATAAAGCTTTGTTTAGCTGGACGTAGACGTACTAGTTAAGAGATAAAAGAGAATTTATGATAAAACATCTTGTTGCAGGAATGGACAATTCCTTGATGTGGCAGGGATAGAAAGACGGTCAGTCATTTCAAATATTCTGCACTAACATGCTCATTTCCTCTATTTATATCTAGACGAGATGTTTTCAGTTTTCAGTTTTAGTTAAAACAGTTTCCAACATACTTTCTTCACAAACTCTTTAAGTTTAGATAAAAATGATGATTTGTAGACTTCGTAGTCCTTATTAAAGTTGAGAAGCTAAAACATACTTGAGAACATTAGGCCTTCTGCAAGGAGGTAGAAACATAAATTGCCGAAAAAAGGAGGAAAAACATACTTAAGTGTTATTACAAACGCTTCAAGTCTTCTTTTTCCAGAGAGATTGACATTCTCTTCTTTGTTTGTGAAGCACACAATTTGTACTACATATTAGATTTTATCCATTATTTTGTTTAAAACTAGATTTGTCCATGATTGTACATCACAAATCAGGAATGCTTATAGCATACTATTATCTTTATTTTGTATAAATTACCAACTACATTAATATTAATAGACAAGACAAAAGTAGAAGTGTATAACAACATGATAATGAATCATAAGACGCACACCTCCAAAATCTCATGCATTCGCTTCATATTAAGTGCAGGAGCCCCCTCGATTTTCAACCTCACGACCTCCGCTGACTTCCACTTATCACAAATTAAATCAACAACTGCTTGAGTAACACCACCACCACCAATCCTAGTCTTATTTTTAGTCCTCACAGCCAAATTCCGCAGCCTCCTCAACTCCGACTCTGGAAGAGTCAATTCAGCCAAAGATGTCCTACTTTTGTGCCTCATTGAATTCCCCCCTTCTTCTTCATCCGGCTTCTCCCATGGAAACCTCACCTCCCTTCTACCCCCAAGCACATGATCCATCCCCAGTGGCGACTCTGGCGAAAACCCACCACGTGCATTCGGCAACATCCCCTCCTCAACATAAAATATTTCCTCAATGGATCCTTTTTCAATCACTCTATTAACACCCACCTCTTTCTTCTCATTTACATCATCAACATACCCTAATTTCTTCAATTTCTCTACAATCTTATCCATTGTGCTACCACTACCACCACTATCACTACCGTCTTCGTTATCCAAATCCAACACATTCTCACTATTTCTATAATTTACCACTGCTTGTCTTGATTTTGGCCAATTTTGTTTGTGGGAATCATTCCAACTATCTAACCAACTACTACTCGATAAACTTACACTAGAGTTTGATTGTGAACTCACTCTTTTATTCTTGTTTCTTAACACAAAATTAGATTTTTTTTCTGGGTTTCTTTGCGGAGTCGAATCTGAGTGGATAGAGTTACAAATAGCAAATTTCCTTCCCTTAATACAAGAAATGGACGAATAATACCTCAAAAACTGCAGGCGTGTGGCGCCACGAAGCTGAAGCTTAGAGACTGAGCAGTGCAATGAGTCCAAAAAGATTGTTGTTGTTGGATATAATTGACGACTGGGAACTACAAGAGCCATTTTTCACGAAATCTATCTACACTCAAATATAGACATACGAGAAAATGGTGAGCAGTTGCACAGCCCCAATTGAATAATTTGTAAGAACGTGAAGGTTTTCGGGCTGTTTCAGATTATCTTCTCAGACTATAATATCTGGCTGCGTATTTTAGCGAAATAAAGTAGATAATAACTGGTGTGCCGATTGCGCGTAACGCACCATGAACAAAAGGTATCGGGTTACTAGAGTGTGGATTGACTAATACATACTTAGATCATCATTGGCAACACTATTGATCACACTATTGTATTGGTTAATTTTATACTAACCACTTTCGAATAAAAGTTTTTACTGAATCAGTAATACTAAAACGAACCGTTTCAGACACGGTTTCATTCATTCTCTACCAAACCTAATTCAGAAAGAAAACCAATAAATTCATAAATTAAAAATAATTTTTTTACATAAAAATCGTCGCTATAAATCTTATAATAACGATTTTCATCACTATACATTTATAAGAATACCTTTCATGTAAAAATATCAAAAAATATTGTCATAATATCAATTTCCTTTTAGAAAACTAGCTGTTGTGTTCAAGAATTTAAATTTCTTCGTCCATGTTAGGGTTACATAATTTTATTTTTAAATTTTTTATTTTTAACCAGAATCTAATTATTTGTTCAAACCTTGCCAAATTGTATGATGTTGTGCATTGTATATGTTTTACCTCATTATACAATCTCGGTTCAAAAATTAGATATATAATTTAAATTTTAAGGTCAAATAAAGGTATATTAAATATTAAAAATAAAATAAACGTTGTGATTAATAGTTTTTGTTATATAATATACAATTATGATAATTGTATCATTCAAACATTAAATAAATCCACGTCAATTTGATGTTATTCAAAAATTAAATTATATTTTTAATTTTGGAACGGAACAGCTTTGATTTAAGTCATTTGGTGATGAAATTGTGCAAATGGCGTGATTATAATTGAAGTTTAATCCCAATCTTTTTTAAAAAAAGGCATTGCATTTGGATAGTTATGGCGGAGGCTCTGTTGAAGATTAATTTATGGTCCAAGAATGTGCCACCTTTCAGGTGAAGAAAGTTAAAACAAATATAAGGCCTGAACACAATTATATATAGGAACAATTACATATTATAGTACATTTATAAAAGTAATTATAAAAATCATACAGTTATAAAATAATTACAAAAATATGACAATTTACCATATATATTTACAATACTAATTATATTAGGAGTCCTTAATTTAAGGAGTTAATATTATTTGGTGACATGACAAAAAACTTTTTTTTTGAATTAACGTGATATAACCGCCTATCATTTGTCTGGGACTCTTCATTTACTAAACCATTCTCGCATAATCAAAACCATTGTTTCTCTCTCATCTGCTTGTTCGCTTCTTCATCTCTATCGATTGTTTCGGTGATTTAATTTATTCGCTCTTCATCTCATTTGTTCGTTCGTGATCTCGTTATCGTCTTCGTTAGTTATTCGCCATATTTGTTAGTTGTTCGTCATTGTCGTTGTTAGTTGTTCGTCATTGTTGTTGTTCTTCTCCATTGATTGACTGGTGTTTATTATTGCTTCAAGTGAGTATTTTCTTAATAGTTTAATGTATTATATATTAAAGTAGTTTACTAATAGAATGGAGTATTCATTGTTTTGGTTTGTGTTGTTTTTATGTTTTGTATAGAATGGTTGATACAAGGAAGAAGGATGGAAAGAGGAAAAGGATCGTGGAGGGTGATTCTGTTAAGAACTTGAAAAAGTTTGTTGTGGAGAGCAAGGGGAAGGGAAGGGGGAAGGATGTAGGTAATAATTCGAGTAAGAATGAGAGCAGTTTGGTGATACATAGTGATATCAAACATTTCGAAGTGCAATTAGATTCTGATTTTGATGTCCTCACGAGAATGAAGCTCAAGTGCTTATCCGTAAGATAATTCCAACTCAACGAATTTTAAAGGTGTGTTAATTTAAATATTGCTATTGTTTATCTTCGTATAATGCTTAATTGGTTATCAGATAATAATTAATTGGTTATCGTGATAATATTAATGATTAATGCTTGGTAACCACATGATTGGTAACTAATGCATTGACAATAACCACCATACGTTTGCGTGAAGGTAACCAAAATCGACTTGGGTCTTTGTCTTATGAGTGTCTTGATTCTTTGTCTAATTATGTTTTGGTTCATCGCTTTTATGATGTTTTGTTCTTTGTCTTATGATGTCTTGGCTCACCGCCTAATGATGTCTTGTTATTGTCTTATGATGTCTTGTTTATCGCCTTTTATGATATTTTGTTCTTGCTCTAATGATGTCTTGGTTCTCAGATTATGTGTGTCTTCGTTATCGCCTAATGATGTCTTGGTTATCAGATTTACATTGGTTACCTTCTTTAACATGTTGTTTCTTCGTATAATGTTGTCTTGGTTATTGATTAATGATTTATTGGTTGTTGTCTAACTATTATATTGTGCAATCTTTGTCTTGGTTATCATTATATGTGTGTTGGTTCTTACCGCTCTAATGATGCCTTGGTTTCTTTTCTAACCAATATATTGTTTAAAGCTATATTGTTATCTTGGCAACATTGTATTAGTTCTTGTATAATCTTTGAATTGTTCTTGTTAATCTTTGCCGCTTTAGTTATTTGCATAATATTTCGACTAATGATTGGTAAGCACATGGTTGGTAACCAATGTATTTAGCGAAGAACTTGAAAGATGTTGCATGAAGGCAACCAAAATAACATTAGTCGAAGAACCCATTCATATCAAGTTACCTTCGCAACATCTTTGCACATCGTATAATCTCATCTTGATTATTGCTTCAATGATTTATTGGTTCTTTGCCTAACTATTATATTGTGTAATGTTGTCTTGATTATCGCTTAATCTTTGGATTGGTTATTGATTAACAATGTTTTGTTTAATGACTAAAGCTATATTGGTTACTTGTCTATTTTGTTTTGGTTACTATCATATGATTGGTTGGTTAACTTTGTAAATCGATTTTGTTTACTTGCGCTTATGGGATCTTTATTACGAGGAATGGAAATGAAAATTCAATTTAAAAGTGATATATTGGTACGATACGGAAGTCCCCAAATATCATTGCAAAAAAATTGAATAATAGTCACCGGATAAATTTAAGGCAACATATTTTGGGAATTTTCTTGAGTTTGGTGAGCACCAAATGTATTCCCAGATTATTCATCACGCTTTCATGTGAGGGAGTTCACCAGAGGGATGATGGTGAAATGTGGTTTTGTTCTAGAGAAAAAGGTCGTCAGTCGGTTTGCACGAGTTTTGTATGATATCCGGGTTGAGATGGAAAGGTGAGGATGATATAACTCCATATAAAGGTATGGAGAATATGCTTATTAGTAAGTTTTTTTGGTGACGGTTGTGACACGTAGTAGTATAGGTAGGATATATAGGAAAGCGCTTTTTGATGATGATGACGAGGCTATTAAGATGTCTATGATATTTTTGGTCTTTAATTTCATTATGTGCACATTTTCCGAAAATTACGTTGATGGGGCAATGGTTAATTTTTTGTGTTACTACGCCGATGTTAGTAGTTTTCCTTGGGGAAAGTTGCTTTTGAGATGACAAAGTACTCTTTGTCTAATGCTTTGAAAGGCGTTATAGAAATGAAAGAATGGTGTTTCAACATACAATTTTTACATGGATCATTACACCAAACCGCATGAGTTGAATGGGCTTCCGTATGTATTCCAAGTTTTTATGTTTGAAACTATTCCGACATTCAAAAGTTTGGGTATGTGCATAACGAGCATCCGCTTGGATGTCCGCTTATTCGATGGAAGGAGTTAATGAAGCCGCTTTCTAATGACAAGTTGAATGAATTAGTTTTTGTTCCAATGTATGTTGTTTTACCTTTAGTTATATACTTGATAAATGAAAATATTATGTGAAGTTTACTATCAACAAAGTAGTTAGTTACCTTTATATACACGTTTGTTCTTGATTATTTTATATGCATGTTAATAATAACAATGTTTTTGGTTACTTGAATATTCAAATACTTTCATCGATTAGATTACATTCAAAGTTACTAATGACATTGTTGTTGGTTACCAATCATATACACATTTGGTTACATTTATACATTTAGTTGGTTACTACTTATTATACATTTGTTTACTTGATATATGTATTTGGTTACCGATTATGTTTTATGATTCCTTATTTTCTCATTTATTTCAATGTAATTGTACATTGTTTGTTAGATGATATACTAAAGTATACTTATTATTTTTCAAATTTGAGGATAAATAGTTTGATTCCCACGTGAGGAGAAAGATCGGCTTGATTTGGGTTGTTTTCACTTTTTAATGGGAAGGATGGTGACAATAAAGTAGACAAAAGTGAAGGCCGAAGCAACATTGGTGTTGATGTATCCGCATTGTGAAAGAGGCAATTGATGTACTGGCCTAAGCATTTGGAGAAGAAAGTGTCCGAATCAAGAAAGAAGTTTCGAATCAAGAAAGAATTTGGAAAGTTGAGAATCGATATTAAAGATGAAATCGCCTTTTACATGTCCGGATATATGCAGGATCTTAGGTCCATTATTAGAGATGAGTTACGTCTTTATCAAAGAGACGGGGGACAAAAAAAAAGCTTGATGGTGATTCTGATGATGACGATTCTGACAATGCTGGTGATGATGATGATGATGATGAAGATGAAGGTGATGAAGGTTATGAAGGCGGTGAAGGTGGTGAAGGTGATGAAGGTGATGGTGATGCTGCTGATGACGTTGCTGATGAGAATGCTGATGTCATGGTGGAGGAGGTCCATGTTGATGAGGATGTTGATCATGGTTCAAAAGTGAATAAGAATAATGATGGTGATGATGTGTTGGATGAAGTTGAGAAGAAGGGTGGGAATGAAATTGAATTGGTTAATGAAGTTGGTGATGATGTGTCAATATTCGTGGAGAAAGAATGATGTGAATGTAATTGAGATTGCTAATGAAGTTGAACGGTCTTTGTTATGGTTGAAGAACCCGATGAAAAAAAAAAATAACGATGATGAAGAAGATGTCAAGGTTAGACATATTTGTTTGTTTTGTTATGTGATATATATGTGATATATGTCTTTTGTTTTAATTATTAAATGGTTCTTTATTTTGTGTAGATTGACAATAATAATGACATACGCCGCCTTTTCGACATATAAGCCAATGTCTTTGGGAAAGAGATTGTTGTGTATGGATCTCTGATAAGGTTAGTGTTATAATTATGGGCCATCATTTATTTAAATGTTATTTATGTTTTGGTTACCATTATATAGTGAATTGTTACTTACTATGATATTGTGTTTTGTTACCATAATATTGTGTTTTGCTACTATTATATTATGATTTGGTTACTAGTTTATGTTATTCAGATTACTAATATAACATGTTCATTTTAGTTTGTTGGTCATTGTGCATACAATTGGTTTATAGTTTATTTTATTCAGTTACTTAATCGTATATATTACCTTTCTATGTCAACCTGAAAAGGGAAAAAGAAGGTGAGACAACAGCGGTATGCTTCTTGATTTTATGGTTCTCACCACACGTGACATAGCTAAGTGTGATGATTTGGAGAAGAGTGTCCACAAAGACGGTGGTAGACCTATACGTGAACCCGCAAAGAGTGCCATTTTTGACTCTCCATATACAAACTTTCTTTCGGATCGGCGGGTTCATCATCTCATCGTAGTGGGTGCTTCTTAATCAAACACTTGCAGACGCTTTAAGTGCATTCCCCAAATCATGCATGGAGATGCCTCAAATTTTGAAGAGGCATTGTTTGAAGAATGGTTCAAAATTGGAATAAACAATGAAAAAAAGGTTTGTTTTTGTTGTTAACAATGCTATAGTTTTTTATGAAACAAATAAGTTTGTATTATTGTAGAATATATGGTTAATATTAAATAAATGTTATGGTTACTATTATTTTATATTCGTTACTATTAGATCATGTTTTGGTTACCTAGTAGTTATGTTTCTGATTCTTATGTGATTATGGTTTGGTTACTGGATTAATGTTTAAAATTAAGTTGTTGATTAGTTTACTAATTTTTGTATCTTTGTTTTATTCTTTGTCTAATGATGTATTGTTATCGTCGAATGTTGTATTGGTTAATGTGTAACATTACATTGGTTCTCGATAATACTTAATTAATTCTTGACTAATGTTTGTTTTTGGTTATCGTGATAATATTAAATATTTAATAAATGTTAATATTAAATAAATGTTATGGTTACTATTACTTTATATTCGTTAATATTAGTTTATGTTTTGGTTACCTATTAGTTATGTATTAGTTACTATTTGATTATGGTTATGATTTTAATATTTGTTGGTTAGCGGTAATCGCTTTTAAAATTAAGTTGGTTAATTAGTATGTTAATTATAGAACGTGCAAGTTTGATTTGTAGTAGTGTGTATTATTACTACAGTAATTGTTAATGTTAGTGTGTATACTAATATTATGTTTTTATATCAAAGATTTGGATAAATTTCCGGAAAGAACGATATTATCATGCCTTCTTTTGTATTTGGATCCATTGCAATATCATCAAGATGTGGTTCTATAAATTAAAAACGCTCAAGCGGTGGTTAAGACGACGATGTGAGTATTTGTTTTAAAATTATGTTTTTATAGTTATGTTTACATTATTTAGTTACATTAATCATATACTTGCATTTTCAAACAACTGTTAATATCCTATTAATTTTTTTGGCTCAAAGACATCAATATTGCCTTGTATTATTTTCGTAAATTGGCAAGACATTCCGAAAGTGTTCCTATAAGGGTAACGACCACGGATTATTGGTTTCACAATAAGATCACCGCTCTTTTCGAGGAGTATACAAAAAAAAATTGTGACAAAATTGTTCTGTCTAGGGAGGGTGATGTTGCTGAATACATACATGGGCTGTTTATGGATGTCAACACACCATGGAAGAACGTTGACTATGTGTTGTTCCCAATTCATATGTCATCACCGGAACATTGGTTGTTGTTGTCTTTTGATGTGCATCGTAGGTGTCTAATCATGCTTACAATTCTCTACAACCAAAAAGAAAAATCCATGCAAACTAAAATATCCGATGTTCAGTGGTAGTACATCTTCATTCTTCCCATACCATCACTACATAAGTCCGGTTTTTGGAAGGATAGTCCGACATCGACTTCAAAGAAATGACCCGTGACGTAAACAAGGACGAAGACGATATAGTTGAGTTGGAATTTCTTTGAGACGGTTTCGAACAAGTAGAGGGGTAAGGGGTTAAATTGTGTACATTTTTTAATTATTACATATAGGTTGATTTTATTTTGATTTTTGTTATATGTTGTTTGTTGTTACAATGATTGTGGGATGTTCACAATTTGTTTCTTTGAGCTTGTCATTCATCGAAAGTTTGATCGATTCGTATTCCTTTCCCCATCATGAAGTATCGGAAAAAGTTATGCACAAACCTATTTATGCATGCTAGAACAAGCAATTGGAGGGCTATAATCTTCGATAGAGAATTTCCGGGAAGATTTGTTCCAGATTTTGATTAGTTCGGATTTTATTGTTTTGTTTTTATTAATTTTGTTGTGTATTTTTTTTTTAAGTTTTGGTGTTATACACAACATTTGTGTATGATTTATGATTTTTTGACGTTCACTGGATCTTATGTAGATGGGATTATATATTTGATTATATTAACATTAATGAAAGAGATATTGTTTGTTGGTTGGTGTTTTGTTTCTTTTTAAGTTGTGTTTGTTGAATTTTTTTGAAATATACAGTTGGTAACCAATCATGTATAAAGGGGTAATCAGATAATGATTTGATAGTAACCAGAGTTACAAGATTGTATCAGGACATATATCATATGTTAAGTGTACATGTGTTATGTATACATGGGTTTCATAAACTTCAATACCCTTTTAATTACAGGTTGCTGAATATACAGGTTGTTTATGTTGTGGTTACCATTATAAACCGGTTTGGTTCTTTGTTATGAAATTAGGTGGTTATTGTGATGGTTATTTGTTATGTAATTATTTGGGTACCATTAAACATTGTTATGGTTATTTGTTATATGTAATTATTTGGTTTACATTAAAAGCGGCATAGTTATTGTTATGGTTATCATCATGTATAAAATGGTAACCAATTATAATTTTGTAATATATACAAATTGGTAACCAATCATGTATAAATAGGTAACCGGATAATGATTTGATAAGAAACGGAGAGATTATTTGGGTACCATTAAACATTGTTATGGTTCTTGTTATGTAATTATTTAGTTTACATTAAAAAAGCGGCGGTTATTCTTGTTATGGTTCTTCGCTATATAAAATGGTAACCAATTATAATTTTATAATATACAATTTGTAACCAATCATGTATAAATAGGTAACCAGATAATGATTTGATAAAGACTGAGAGAGAGTTACAATATTGTATCGTGACATATGTCATATGTTAAGTGGACATGTGTGTATATACATGGGTTTCATAAACTTCAATACCCTTTTAATTATATGTCATTGGATATACAAGTTTGTTTATGTTGTGGTTACCATTATAAAATGGTATTATTCTTCATTATGAAATTAGGTGGTTACTTGTGATGGTTCTTTATTATGTAATTATTTGGAAATCATTAAACATTGTTATGGTTATCATATGTAATTATTTTGTTAAAAACTGGTATGGTTCTTTCAAGTATGTTATTACCGTAAAATCAATTATGGTTATCATTATGTAAATATGTTGTTACCATTAAAAATCGTATGGTTATCAAGATGTATTTATTTGATTATCAATTATTGTCAATGTTTCATTGAAATCGAAATCAATATATAAATGAATAACAATTTTGTTTACTATACACAATCAAAAATTTTACAAACCAATCGCTTAATGGTTACTCAAAGTAAACAATAATACATTCATGTATCTACACTCTTAATTTAATCGCACTATATCGGACCCTTTGTAGTGGTCTTAAAACCGGGATTACTTGCATTTTTTTCGTTGTGTCCTTTTTCTTGCACTCTTTGCATTTGTTTTGAATTTTGATTTCGGATCCGTGTGTTTGTACTCTCTTTTTTGGTGGTCTTCCGCCGGGCCTTCTTGTGTTGGGTGGTTTTATACATATGTTTTTTACTTCTTCCGATACATCCCGCTTTTCTTTGTCATCTAATGGGCATGATGGAAGTTCGAATATGTCTTGACCAAAGTTGCTTTAGTGTAATTTCTCGAGCAAAAATCATAATAACTCAAATTTCTCTTGCTCATAACTTAAAGAAGAAGTGTCTGCAAGGCAAGGCATCTCATGGTAATCTTGAAATTTACTAAGATGTGCATGTCTTTTGTTCGATGTCCACAATATCTTGCTTAGAGACATCGTAAATAAAGAAAATCACTAAGTTTGATGTCTCAACCTACAACACCCAATGTATACAATCGATTAACAAATGATCCCAAATATACAATAACCAATTAACTAGTACACAATATTAGTCAATAAGTAACCACCAATATAAAAGAAATAAATTATAAATCTTTGTAACATTATAATGTTATATAGTAACTAAGTCAAGATTGATCAAGAATCAATATAATGTTACACAAGAACTAAATAAGCATTATATAAGAACCAAATATATAAGTACACGATGTTAATTCAAGAAGTAATCAAGAACTAAATATAATGTTGCACATTAAGTAAGTTAAGCATTACTCTGTAACCAATAAAGATTATAATTTTATCTAGTAACCAAGTTATCATTAGTCAAGATAATGTTACGCAAAGAACCAACTCAAAGAATACCCAACAACCATTATATGGTTACACAAGAACTAACTCAAAGAATAATCAAGAACCAATTTAATGTTGCACAAGAACTAAGTTAGCATTAGTAAGTAACCAAGTTAGTAATAGTCGAGAGATTGCAAATGCAAATTAGGATGTAATAATTTAAATCGAGTATTAATTACCTTAAGTATCTTTGATTTAAAGATATTAGATTGCAACTTTCTCTCAAATTGTTGTGGAAAGTGTTGTGAATGTTGATATGGTCATTGTTTGTTTGTGAAAATACCATCTTTGAACCGCACAACGTAGGCATTCAATCATTATGTCGCAACCGGAAGATCCTCGATAAACTTGATTGCATTGTTAATAGATTCGCGGTGTTTGAAGTCATTGTTGAGTACCGCCATACGGTCCCAATGGAGCTGGTGCACTATCCAACTTGACCTCTTCCTCCGGATATATCCTTATTCGAGGATCAATGACATCAAGTTCAAATGTGTGTTTTGTTGAATTGTTCAACAAATGTAAGCTCTACAAAACCCCGTTGTAGTTCTGCTTTTAACTTCTTCTTCTTTCTTTTTGAATCTGTTTTTTATATTTTCAAAGATATGATATGTGGGAGAACCATGCATGATATCCGGAAACACACAATTCAGTCCTTGTATAATGGCTTCATGTCTATCTGAAACAATACATTGACCTTCCCTAACTCCACAAGCATTTCTCAAATTTACGAAAAAACCATTTCCAAGACAATTCATTTTCATTGCCAACAACCGAAAAAGCAATCGAATAATGTTTTGGTTTGCATCTTGTCAGCGCCTTATCAATAATGTCCCCCGTAAGTTGATTGTATGAATGTGCCATCGATTACAATGATTGGAAACAATGGTGCCATGCTTGAATGGATGCTCCAATGGCAAAGAATAGATACTTGAAACGACCATTTGTTTCCAACTCAAGGGTCGTGACGAACTCGATATAAAACATCAAGACTATCATTAGAATTACAAATAGATATCGTATCCAAATCACTAGTAATCGAGAACTTCATGTGGTTAATGGTATACAAATTGTATATTACATTTAGTAACTAAACATAAGTATTAAGGTAACCAAACATATATAATAACCGCATACAAATGGTCTAATACTAATAATAACTAAACATGACATCTTTACCTAAAGGTGTATTGTTCTCGTAATAGTTTATTGTTTCTTGTATAATGCTTAATTGGTTCTTGACTAATGATATTTTGGTTCTTGAATAATATTATCGACTAATGCTTGGTAACCACATGTTTGGTAACTCATGCATTATACAAGAACTTCAAAGATGTTGCATGAAAGGTAACCAATACAATATTAATCAATAAACAATTTACATTGGTAAACAATCTATCGTGTAATCATATATTTGTTATTCTTGTGGAACATCATATTAGTTCTTGCATAATGATATAAAAGCAATAAATATTTTTAAGGTGTTACACGGATTTGTTTTCTTCAAAGATGTGTAACCATGATGGGATGAGTGAGTAGTCGTGTGGATTTCCTCTCACCTTTTCCAACGCTTTCTCCTTCGATCTCCATGCTTTTGGTAAGAGATAGACACATTATATTCGACATCATGTCTTCCACAATATCGGTTGGTGTGTATATTTTCTTTAAATTTGTTATTTTTTGCATTATGCATTCAACGACCAACTCACTATTTTTCGCTCGTCTGTGGTCTCCCAACAATACATTCACCGAAATGCAGTGTGGATATCATTGAATTCTCTAACCTTGAACATACCGGGTTTTTCTACGAAACTTGATGCTCTCATCTTCCATTTGCAATCTTCATCGTGATACACACAATAAAGACAAAGTCTCTATAACTTGTTCGTTGGACTTTGTGTTTTCTGCTTTTTTTTTATCAAATGCAAACTTTCATAGCTTGTGAGAGGATTTTTTTGTGTGTAGGTTTGATGTAATTTTACTTCACATTCATTCGGATCCGATATTACATCATCATATCGTTCTTCTGCGTATGATTTGTCATGTTGTCTGTCTCGTTGTTGTTCAATAATTTCCATTGCAAGTCGATCAAAGATATCAAGGTTCCAAATTGGCATGATTGGCTTCTTAGTGGAACTAATCTTTGAATTCCTCAGTGTAGATCTGATTGGCATTACATCGTGAATTGTAGATTCTTCTACATTTGTCAAGTTATGCAAGATCGTTGTGCGTCCCCATTCGTATTTCAATATCCACAATCGATTAGGAATTTACCTTGTTCATCGATTTTCTACTCATTTCCGTAAAGAATTGTAAGGTTGCTTCATCCGATATCTTGATCGGTGGAATGTCGTTTAATCTGAAATTTGATTGACAATGTTGTTGCGTTTGTGTTCAGCCATAATGCAATCGCATATTTTAGTTAGCATTTCTTTGAACGAAATTGTTGATGGAACTAATATGCCAAGAATTTCAAATTTGGTGTATCTTTATTATCACCCATTATGTCTTGAATTGAAATAAAGTACAACCGGAATCATCTCCATTATTCTCACAATGTAAATAAGTAATGGTAAGTAACAAAATCAATGTTATCCGTTAACCAATATAATGTCAAACAAAGAACTAAGTCAAGATTAGTCAAGAACAAGTCTTCATCAAGAATTATTATAATGTTACACAAGAATAAAGTAATTTTAGTTAGAAACCAATGCAATGGAACACGATAATATATACATAGTCAGACAGTAACCAATGTAATGTTAAGCAGTAATTAAGTCAACATTAGTCAATAACCAAGTCTTCATTAGTAACCATTATAATGTTACACAGTAACAAAGTCATTATTAGTCAGTAACCAATGCAATGGTACACATTAGCCAATTAATTATTAGTCAATAACCTATGTTAGCCTGTAACCAATATAATGTTAAACAGTAACCAAGTCATTATTAGTCAGTAACCAAGTCTTCATCAGTAAACATTATAATGTTACACAGTAACAAAGTCATTATTAGTCAGTAAACAATGCAGTGGTACACAGTAACCAAATCAAGATATAATCGAATATGTATACATAGTCGACATTAAGCAATGTAATGTTAAGCGATAATTAAGTCGGCATTAATCAAGAACTAAGTCTTCATTAAGTAACCATTATAATGTTACACATTAACAAAGTCATTATTAGTCCAGTAACCAAATCATTATTAGTCAATAATCAATGTAATGGTACACACGAAACCAAATCATTATTAATCAAGAACCAATGCAACATTAGTTAGTACCATTATGCATTAACCAATCCAAAGATTAAATGAAGAACATGTATATAGTCGAATAAGAATGTAATGTAATGTTAAGCGATAATGAATGTAATGTTAAGTAATAACCAAGTCAAGATTAACAAGAATCAAGTAATAATCAAGAACCATTATAATGTTACACAAAGAATAAAGTCATTATTAGTCAAGAACTAAAGCAATTCAGTACACAATATCCAATTCATTATTAATCAAGAAACTAATGTAATGGACACAATAACAAATCATTATTAGTCGAGAACCAATGCAACATTAGTTAAATGCGATTATGCATTAACCAATCCAAAGATTAAATGCAAAGAACATAGACATAGTTAGACAGTAACCAATGTAATGTTAAGCAGTAACCAAGTGCATTTTTACATGCAATTGCAATCAAAACATTCATATTGCAATCAAAACATTCATTATTCTTACCGTGTGACCATTTTAAGTGCAAAAAACTTAAGAAAGGTGACCAATATAGTAATTCGTAGTAACAATATGTAACTATATGATTATAAATTTTAAACTCACATACCTCAGTATTTTTTGATCGAAATTGATGTTGATTTGTATTCAACAATCACTGCAGTATTTGGTTTCTGATCTTGAAGGCGTTGTTGATTTTGTATGCTATTTTCGATCTTAGAGATGCGTCGCGACAACCGGCTTCTTCTTCTACGTCGTTGATCTGCAGTATTTGGCTTCGTCTTCTCCGTCGTTGATCTTAGAGATGCGTCGTTGATCTCAGAGATTACGAGTTTAGTCGCGACAGGAGGCTTCGGTTTCGTATTTTGTCTTCTCCGTCGTTGATCTGTTGTTCCGATTTCAAAGTTGCATGATTTTAGGGACGGTTAATTTCAAATATGAAATTGGATGACTGACTGGATAATGACACGCGATTTTAGGGACGTTATATTGCTTATGTTTTATTTTTGTAATTATGTTGTGTATGTTTTATTTTTGTAATTACTTTCTAAATGTTGTATATTAGTGTAAAGGACCCTTATATATATATGTAATTCATCCAAATTATAAGGCTATATATAATACATACATGGTTAAGATCCCTACTAATCCAAAATCATGCGATATACATATCCGTGCTAATCCAAAAGTCCACACAAGCAAAACAAGAATAAGCCCAATTGAAAACCAAATTCAGCATTTTGAAATGTAGTCGGCCACACAACAAATGACCCCGGGAGCCCAAGCGGCGATTGCTGCTGTGGGCCCAAAACTAACAAATGACCCAATCAAGCTCTGACCATTTCCATAAGGACTCTGGCAGAAGATCCAACCGATTGGGAGATCACCAAAAAGCAGATCCACGAAAAAAAATGAGGCAAACCCATAGAAGAGGTAGGCGTACGCACAACAAGCGATTGGCTTTGGTCTAACTTTGGGGCCTCGCCAGCCTGGCTTTGACCAAAGCCAAAGCAGCCGATTGACTTTTAGCCTCCAGCCAGCCTTGGTCATTGGCTATGTCTGGCTAGCTCACAGCTGCCAGACCTGACTAAGGACAAGGCTAGGCCGGGGCAGGCGGGCCCAAGGCACTCATTTGTCTATCCTTTTTTTAATGTTACATATTAAATATTAAAATATAAATAATAAAATATAAATTAATTAATTTTGTAAAATATTAATATTGTAGATTACTTAAATATCAGATTAAATTTTTATTTTTTGAATATAAAGTTAGTTTTATTTTATTTTCTTATAAGACGTCTTAGGATCGGTTGAACATATATTTTGTAAAATTTAAACACACATATATCTTTTCATTTATGATCATTAAACTCTTACATGGTTATATCTCAAGTATTAATTCCAGCTTAATTTTCTAATTACTTTATGGAATTTTTATTTAAATTAATACAACATAATTAATACCTAAAAATAACTAAAATCATAAATTCCCCAAGAATTTAGCATATCCAAATTAATGAAGAACATGAGTATTTACAAGAAACTACCTTATTATTAATATTTAATATTAAAAATTAGTTTATTGATGTATTAATAATGTTAATATTTAACATTAAACTAACAAAGAATATTAATAAAATTTTATTGTTAAATATTAGTACTTTAGTATTTACAATAAATTAACTTATTATTAATATTTAATCAACTAAGTAACTAACTTATTATTAATATTAAATATACTAACTAGTTATATTCATTGAAGATGTATATTAATTAAATGTATCAACAAGAAATCAAGAATGAATAATTAAAATTTTAAATTTTATTGATATATTAATTAAAACTAATGTATTATAATTTATAAATTATAATAATGAATAAGTAAAATTTTATACTTTATTGATGAATAATTATAAATTTAAAGTTTAAAAATTATAAATAATTGGATAAAAAATCATGTAAGGTCTTAGTCGTCTGTGCAGTGTGTCAAGCCAGTTCATGCCAGCCGTGCCAGAAGCCTAGCGTGCCAGTAAGCACTGCAGACCTGAACCCGAGCCCGAGCTCAAGGTCAGGTCACGCAAAATTTTTGTCTAAAAAAAGCGATCTTTTCAAATCTTTCAGGTCAGGCCTGACCGAATCAGGTCTTGACCAAATCGAACTTTGACTAGACCGGGTTCAGGCCAGATCAAGGCCAGGCCGCAGGGGTCGGGCCTTTTGTGCATCCCTCGAAGAGGGTGGCAAAAGATCGAAGTCAGCATCAAAAGGAATCCAAAGTCAAAAAAGCAAAGAAAATCATTCAAGACCGAGAGCCCCAAAACTGTGAGTGATTCTCACTTCTTATTTATGTTTCTCCTGACGCTCGTTCTTCATTCTTCAAGCTTAGAATCCTTAAAAACCCGTTACAATTTCTGCCTTATAATTCTTTATAGGTATCTATTTCTGAGTTATTAAAGTTGTTAGCTTAATGATTGCCGGTTGATGCAAGATGGGTTTTGTGCATTTAATGATTACTTCTATCAGGGCTTTATGGGTTTAGGGTTTAGGAGTTTCAATACAATTTCTTGTTGTTGGATTTTTATGGGTTTATTCTGTTAACACGGGCTTAAATTTGTGGAGATTTAAGAGCTTCGGAAGCTGATCAATTATTTTTTTTAATTTTTTTCGTTCAGAAGCAGCTATAAAGATTTCCAAGGTAGTTTGCAGTTATATTTAAGTTTTTGTGCTGCATGCCCTAATTGAAAATTGGTTTAAAGCCTAATCAAACTTTTCTGGATATACATTCAAAAAAAAACTTTTTCTGGGTATATTTAGGAAGTCTTTATTTTGTCCTAATAGGCTAAAATTTTAGGAGATTTTGGAGCTTCAAATGTTTTCAACCTGAAATTTGGTCCCTATTATTTTTTCTGCTGCTTTTCTTCTCTTTCTTTTCTCTTTTTTAACAATATTTCTCAGGTTTCTTATTGTATTTTGTACTTGGGTAGCATTTGTCCCTCAAATTAAAGATTGGGGTTTTCAGCCTCACGCCAAATTGCAGGGGCCATATATTTATTATTGAATCAATTATATGCCGTTATTCCTTAAGAGGTATATTGCCCTCCTTTGAGGGGTTTGTATCTTTGTTGAAGTGTCTGGATTGTGCCTGTCATATGGATATCAGTCTTTTAATACACGCACATTTAAGTAATATGAGATTTCTTCAGAAATAGAGGTTCTAGAATCAAATGTGCATTAATGGCCATATGTCACTTTTAGCCATGCTTGGATGTATTTGCTCATATATGTGTTTTACATTTTATTTAATTTTTATTATATTTGAGTGTGTTTACTGCCTTTTACACTTCAACAGAGTTGCTTACATAGATTTTTACATGTACAGGGCCAATGTTGATGCCATGGTCTATGTTTTGCATATTTTTGTACTTTAATTTCTTACCTGTCTCTGTTTTTTGTCGTTGGCTTTGGACATGAACAGGGGAATAAGAGAGATAAGTGTCGAATTTTCGAGTCATACATCATTAAATCTCATTCTTCAAACATTGTGGGTAAGCATAATACATGCAATGGGCGTCTGAATAGTCATTACTAATGTTATATTGGATGTATGAAGATAAACATAAATTCAAAGTGGTTCAAGGACCTATTAGCACAGCTGAAATTTACGAACAATGACAATATTGTTTGTAATCAAGCTCTTGAAAACTACTAAGTCAACCAATAATGGCTACAGAAATCTGCCAAGAGAATTATAACTTATAAGCACTATACTATAAGGGCACCCGTATGTGGAGACTAGAAAACCAAATTGACTGATGCTAACACTTCCACAAGTTCTTCTTTCATGTGCCCAAAAGTTTGCCCCTCCCCCAACCCCCACCAAAAATAAAAATAAAAATATTATGAATCAGACTAATGAAATGGATTCAAGACTTACGATGGTCGATGGTACATTTCTCTATAAATGGAAAATTTGGCTGTGATCTTTCTCTGAAATTTTTGCCAACTACTTCTACATGTAACAGTTGACACCTATTCTTATGCAGTTAGATTTAAACATATGGGAACAGGGTTAGTAGATAGACTTTTCAAGGGGATTGCCCAATTTTGTGCTTTTAAACTATATAGATTGTTTTTTTAGGTTAGCCTGACAATCGTTGCACTTTTTAAAATTTATGAGTTGGTCCATATATTAGACTGTATTTTGACTTTCAACTAATTATGGACATGATCTTTCATGTGAATCACTAATAGCTAAACTAAAGCCAAATAAATATAAATCTTTTAACTGATCTGAACTAAATTCAAAATGATAATTGCAATCTAAGGAAAAGTTATCTTGGTGTTGGAATCTTTATATATATGCAATATAGAAAAAGGTTTTGTAAGGTAGAAGTTTCAAATGCAGAGTTCTTGACTTGTTCTTATGATTGGTCACTGGTTTTGTGATAATTTATCTGGTTATTATATCTAGAATTTTTTGAGTGTGTCGATAATTATTAGGATCTTTTTGTCATAATCAGCAACATTACCATTAGCATTTCTTTAGGGTTGTTTTTCCTTGTACATGCCAATTGTGTGCTGTGAATCATTATACAATCGTTAAATATGCTACTAAACTCCCACAAGTCTGAAATTTGGCATATGATGCATTTACGGGTGAACTCAATTTGGTTATGTTAAGATGGCAACAAATAGAAAGGTTTTATCTCATCACAAGCTAGCTTGTGCTTTCAAGTTAAGGCTCTTTATTTTTTAAATGTTGTAGGTGCGGTTCGTCAAAATGTTTCTCAAGGCACAGTTGCAATGGAATGTTATAATTCCTGCTGAGAGTTTAGATGCCAAAGGACTGGCACTGCAGAAGTCGATAATAATTCGCCTTTTGGACGAGTTTGCTGCTAAGAAAGCTACGAGCAGTCTTGGTTACTTCCTTGCAGTAACTACTTTAGACAAAATCGGAGAGGGAAGAGTTAGACAGCACTCTGGGGATGTTCTCTTTCCTGTAACCTTCACCTGCCTCACATTTAAAATTTTTAAAGGTGAGGTTCTTGAGGGGGAAGTCCACAAGATTCTGAAGCATGGTGTTTTGATGAGGTGTGGACCGGTTGAGAACATTTATCTCTCACACCAGAAGATGCAGGGTTACAGTTATGTGCCTGGCGAAAACCCCATCTTCATGAGTGAGAAGACGGCCAAGATTGAGAAAGGTGTTAAGGTGCGAGTCATGGTGGTTGGAGCTAGGTATATGGAGGCTGAAAGGGAATACCAGGCAGTTGCCAACTTGGATGGGGATTTCCTAGGGCCCGTTGAGTAGTTGAGGTCATTTGACATGGTCCATTTATCATTTTCCTATTTTTTGACTTGCCTTTGTCCTGCACGGAAGAAGATTCTGTTATGTATATGTTATGGTGTATATTTTGGATTTGGTGTTGCGTACTTCCTTGTGTTTATCATTAGGTAATATTGTTGTTTCTTAACAGCTATACCTTGAACAAAGTTTGCAGACAGCAGACCTGGGAAATGTGATAAATTTTTATCATTAGGTAATTTTTATGTTTCTTTTTTGGGTCTTGAGATTTAATGGTGATCTTCGAGGAAAAGAGCCCCAAATAGAAGTGTGATTTTATTATTGCATTTCTCTTTCATTACTCCCTTCATTCCTATATGTAGGTCGTTTTAGACTTTTTTTTATATTCTTAATTATTTGTCGTTTGTGATTATCTAGGAGAATTGATTACCATTTTTTTTCAAATTACCCTTTATTACTCCACCTAATCTTTTAATTCATATTTATGAGATAAGTGAGGTGAAGGGTATTTATTATAAACAATTGATACTAAAACGACCTATATTAAGGAACGGAAGGAGTATTATTTTTGTAACCCATAAAATCTGAGGTCAAATTTGCCTTAAACTAAGGGTCCAATAGTATCTTATTCTTAGCTCAGCACAGACTCATCTAAAAGGCATGATTGAATATACTATTATTAGTAATTTAATTCTTTATACACCTACAAATTTTTCTCATATCTTTTGATGAGAGATTGGGGTGTTATAAATTACTCCACTTAAATTTTCGATGTGAAATTGAGGTGTTACAAACTCTCCCACTTAAGTTTCTGACGTTCCCGTCAGAACTGATCACACACGATTCACATATCTTTTTCTCTTTAACCATTGTCGATTGACTTCGTATCTTTTGTGTCCCCACCTCCGGCAACCCGATCGGATGACCCGACTTGAACCACTTCCGACAACTCGATCGGATGATCCGATCCGAACTTTTGAGAGTCAACTCTAATACCATATAAATAACCTTGGTCAAATCTTGAATCCGGAACAAATCTTGGGTCAAATCTTATCGAATCAAATTCATTCAAATAAGATCTTAAACCACTAGCTCAATAGTATTTTTTTTGGTCATCCTACAAGCTCACCCAAAAAGTCATGACTGATAGTACTATTGTTAGTAATTTTATACAGATAAATTTTTTTCATATTTTTTGATATGAGAGTAAGTTATTACATTAGGTAAGTAAATTTTTTACTCTTCTTGAAATATGAAAAACGTACGTCTTATAATATGAACCAAAAAAATAAAGCGTCTATTAAAATGGAGTGGAGGGGAGGGGAGTATATTTCAGATATTGTATCTTTGAAATTATGAAATTATCATTCATCTTGTGTGCTCTTTTGGCCTTTGACAAAGTGAGTTTGTCTGAATTCATCAAACTTTTAAGACTAAAAAGTTTGATTTTCATACCTAAGGGATGCTTTTGTATTTAAAAGGTAGAATGACATAGTTTATGGACTAAATTGTATCCAGGCCTATACATTTGGGGTAATCTGTAATATCCCTTAAAACTTTTCCTTAGAAAAATAAAAAAGAGAACCGTCGGCATATAATCGTAATTAACTTCAAGCCTGTTCGACAACAATTTATCAAACTAATTTATAAGTTGATTTTTATTATTGAAGTGTTTGAGATGACTTATTTTTTGATTTACTTTTTAACTTATAAATTATTTTTGATAAGTAATAAATTATGATTTATTAAAAAGTAATTTTTAAGTTATTTTAAAATAAGTAAGTTTAACCATTTACTAATTTTTAATAGTAATAGTGTTTATATTTTATTTTAATTTACAAGTTCTTTTAGTCAAACACCTTCGTAGTACAATTATATACTACACAATTGTGTAAATACATATAACCTGTCAAAAAAAAATATCAAACACTTTTATTTATAAATTACCACTCTAACTTATAAGTTATTTTAAATTTTAATTTTAACTTATAAGCCATCCCCGAACGGACACTAACTGTTCGGCAATCGGCGATTAGTGTGAATATTTACTTTCCCAATCATTCCTCAGTCCAAACCCCTCGGCCACTATGTCAACACAGCTGCCGTCCGCCGCCGAATTCGCTTCCTCCGTCGCCGCCATCAACCGCCCATGGCGAGAATTTCTAGACCCCGCCGCCCTCAGCCTCCCAATCTCCTTCTCCGAATCCACATACCGAATCAAGCGAAACCTCTCCCACTTCCGATTCAACTACACACTCATCACACTATTTATACTCTTCTTAAGCCTATTGTATCACCCAATTTCAATTATCGTCTTTCTCATCACATTGGCAGCTTGGCTTTACCTTTACCTTTTTCGTAGCAAGCCTGTTGTTGTGTTCAACTGGATGGTGGGCGATTGGGTAATCTTATTTTTTCTCTATGTGCTCACATTTGTTGCCCTAATTTTGACCCGCGTATGGTTGAACGTTGTCGTTTCGGTCCTGATTGCGGGGTTTGTTGTTTGTGTTCATGCTGCGATGCGGGCTCCGGAAGATGTGGATGATATGGAATCCCCGTACGGGCCATTGCTTTCGGTTGTGGATAGTCCGAGAGGAGCTTATAACCGGGTTTAATTGAATTTGGTTTGTTAGTTAGTTTTGCTGTTATAATGTTTGATTGTTACAAAAGTTGAATTTTTGTATTATTTCTCTTTTTGACAATTATATAGCATTGATTATCTTAGTCTATACAATGTGGTTTAGTTTATGAATTGCCTTTTTCTTGGTATTTAGTACATAATTGTATTTTGTAGTTCTGATTTGGGGTAATTTACAGGGGTTTGATATTAAACTTCTGTATGTTTGATAATGAGCTGTGATTAAATTTTTGTTTTTTGGTTAAACAGTTGGATCAATGCCTCAGTGTTGTGTTAACTTTTGATATAATGTGGTTTGGCTTCTGAATTGCCTTTGTCTTGGTATCTAGAATACAATTGTATTTGGTAGTTCTGATTTCGGGTAGTTTATATGGGTTTGGTCGTAAACTTCTGTATGCATTTTTGATAATGAGCTGTGATTAATTTTTTTGCTTTTGATAAACAGTTGGATCAATGCCTCAGTGTTGTGTTAACTTTTGATATAATGTGGTTTGGTTTCTGAATTGCCTGTGTCTTGGTATCTAGAATACAATTGTATTGGGTAGTTTATATGGGTTTGGTCGTAAACTTCTGTATGTATGTTTGATAATGAGCTGTGATTAATTTTTGTCTTTTGATTAAACAGTTCGATCAATGCCTCAATGTATTGGTAAGTTTATGAGATGTCTAATTCTCTGTTGGACATCTCATATAACTTGATTTGCTCTGGTTTTTCATGGCTCTTAGCATACGAACTGAAAACAAATTTGATTTTGGTATTGGACAATTAAACAATTTTATAGCATTGTTAATTTAGTGAATTTTGCAATTGAATTCTTCTCAGTCTGCTTATCTGAAGTTTGCTGATTATTTTGGTTTAGTGCATGTTGTTCTCTTGTAGCATGAGAGAAATTTGCTCTGTTTTCTCTGGTCATTATCATGTACAATGGGACATTTATCTTCAGTAATGGATATATATCAATCTACTATAATGTGTATCAATCTTGTTTTAACCTCTCTCCAAACCAATATGACAGTGTTAGCTCCTTATTTTATAAATAATAGCTTTTCGTCTGTTAGTTAGTACTTGGTTGCATCCTAATTTTAACTTTACCCTGAGCACCTTCTATCAGAACTTAAGAGAGTAGGATTTTCATGTATAAACTTATCAAAAGAAAAATCTCTCGCGCGTGTGCGTGTGTGTGTGTGTTTGGGGAGGGGGGGTAACTGAGGGAGAGAAGTACAAAGTTGGTAGTACTTGTTAGTGAAACTGAAAACCAAGAAGGAATAAACTATATATATATATATATATATATATATATATTATATGAGCTTATCTCAATTGAACCAAGATGCAAGAAATAGAATTGTCAAAGTTATTGGTGCTTAGAGTCCATGACACTTGTCTCCCAGGATACAATGACACTGTGTGTTATAGCAGCATTACAAATAACACACACAACGAACCAAAAGAATGTTTCAAACTCTCTCTCAAATGAACTATGAAATGAAAAACATTATAAATGACTTTACAATGCTTGATGATTTGAATGAATGAATTGGTCACCCCACCTACTCTATTTATAGGTGTGTTTAGTGACCCTTCAGATGAGGTACAACCTCCTGAAAAGGTTTGGGATACCAATGAATGGTTTTGGCTGAAAAGTCACATCCATTCGTGCAGAAATGCCGACAGAGCCATGACTCATGCGCCCGACTTCTTGACTCTAGCATCGTTTCATTGCAATACTGAACTCAAAACAACGCAGTTTTGAATTTTGATAATAATAAATAAAATTGGAATTAAACAAAGTAAATTTTTTAGATAAATTTTGTCCAAGATATATACAATGACCCAGACTCACGAGCCCGGTTGGTCGGCGGCGCGCATGTGAGGTCAAACCAAGTTTTAGCTAGGTCATATTCCTTTCATAAAAGTGGGGTGCCTCTTGTGGCCCAAACCCAAGAGCAAGGTAATTGTATATATATTAACTCAATGTTTAATTTTTAGATGATGTGGGACTTTTGTTCCTCACAACCATTATTATCATGTTCAAGTGGTGACTTTAGAAGTTAATTTCTCATTTAATACTCCATAGATTTGAGCTTTCAAATAGTTGATTTAAACTACTCATAGAGTAGAATACATTGATGTGTGGAATCATTACAAATAATTAATGACACCCAAATTAATTTAGGTTCAAATTCTAACAATCCCCTGCATGAATGAGATTGAATGTCAGCCTTATGCAAATGTTATGCAGACTCTGAGAGAGAGACAGAATTGGAAATTATCTATATAGTGATAGATAATTTTTGGCTTTGAACCTTCCCTTGTGAAAATTTATCGGGTTTACTGGTTATCCAGTGAACATGATGTCTTGAACTGTCTAACCATTTGTGTAAATCCAAACAATAAAAGTTCACACAGAATCTTTCCAAACATTATTTGGTTCTCATGATTTTATTCATTTCGACCCCGAACAATCTCAGATTTACGAGTGCTTTAGAAAAGTATAGCCTTATCATTCTCATAGAATTGGTCAAGTTCACACTCACATAGATGATTCTTAATAAAAATATCTTGCGATACCCTACTTGTTTATCAAGATTTAAGAATCATTAAAAGCATAGCTTATCTTGAAACCTTTGCAGGTATCATTATCTCGTATCATAAGAATGAGTAGAAGAAATTAATTTTTTCATAGTGATTTGGTTGAATCGTTCACAATATAGTTGTCCATTTTGAACCTAGATTTTGGGATCTCCAGTCAACTAGTTTGGGTTTTCATCATGATGATGTTTTGTTTATAGGCTTTAATGTGACGCCCCAAAATATGTATACATCACTCATCTTGAGTCGCCAAATACATGGTACAGAATTCAAATACAAACTTAATTAATACAACTGTCGTGTAAAATACGACAAAACATAGCTGAGTTTTTACATGAATATTGTCTCATAGACAGTATCCAAACTCAAATTCAATCCTCATTACATTTATTATCACACTAAATAGTGATCAGAACTACTAAACAATCATCTCAGACTGTCACTCCATTCCCCGACTAGTCCCGACTGCGTTCTTATTTCGTGATGAGAACAATGAAAGCAAAAGGGTGAGCTCAACTAGCCCGGTAAAAAATATTATGACTAAGATAATGCAGAATAATTTATCGTTAGCCTTCAATAGTGTTAAACTGATAAAATATAACAACATCAAGTTTAACTGCAGCGGAACAAGCAATCCATTAGAAGAGTCAAGTAGAACATGATATCTACTATCTTCTATGATTTAAAAAGTTTATCAACAATTTTATCGCTGAGACTCAGCTTAGTAAATAATCCGCATCACTGAATTATTCATGCACTACGGGCCAATGATATTCATTAGTATCACAACCACGAATTATCCATGCACTACGGGTCAATGATATTCGTGTTTTCACCAATGATCATGATCATGATCATGCCAACAACTGTCCATCAATGCACTACGGACTAATGAAGACTTTTACCACATCATTTGTAACACTACGGTCATGATTATACCAAATAATCTCTGGTCATAATCATACCAATCAACAGTTCATCTAACCACTACGGGTCAAAGATGACTTTCATCACAATATAAGCATGAAGATGATGACAATGATATAAGAATTCAATTAAATGAGAGCAAATAATAAATTTTAAAAATTTAAAACTTAATTTATCTAGAATTCAATAAATGTCTAAATTGTCAACATGATACTGCTTTGTGAAATAAAATTCAAGAATAATATTGTATCAAAAATAATTTGGACCGAAAATAAGGTTTCAAATATTTGTGCATACTCAGATTGTGATATGTTCTCTCCTTTATTTTTAGACAAGTGTAGATTTATATCTACCGGTGTTACCACATGATTACAATCATATTGATTGAATTTACTGAGTATTTTCTCAATATAGCGTGATTGTGATACCACTAACTCATCCGATATTTTAGAAATTTTAATTCCTCATATTACATCGGCAACACCCATGTCTTTCGTATCAAATATATTATTTAACATTCTCTTGATAGTTTTAATGATTTCATTATTACTACCCATAATGAGCATATCATCTACATAAAAACAAATAATAACATACCCTTTCTCAGTGTCCTTGACATATACACATTTGTCACACTCATTTATCTTGAAATAATTTAACAACATTGCATTGTCAAATTTTTCATGTCATTGTTTAGGAGCTTGTTTTAATCCATAAAGAGACTTCACAAGCCGACAAACTTTCTTTTCTTGTTCTGGAACAATAAATATTTCTGGTTGTTCTATGTAGATTTCTTCTTCTAAATCTCTATTTAAGAAAGCTGTTTTTATATCCATTTAATGTATCTTTAAATTAATATAGTTGCAATGACTATTAACATCCTAATTAAGGACATTCTTGTCGCAGGAGAATAAGTATCAAAATAATTCAAATCTTCTTTTTGCATGTATCTTTTAATTACAAATCTTCCATTATTAAAAAAACACGTGAAAAACATTTTTAACAAGTGCATATAGACAGAAAACATACATAAAAATATCACACGGGAAAACATAAATTTTGTCAACATATAGCTTGGCGGTGGTTGGCGGCTTAGGTGGGAAAAGAAAATCACACGGGAGGGAAGAGGAGAAAATAGGGGGAGTGATTTAGCAAAACAATCTCATTTAGCCAAGGTATGAAGAAATTAATGTTTTCATATAAAAATATAATAATATTTTTACATAAATAAATAGACAAATAGAATCATACTCGAGACTCATATAAAAATATCATATTTCGATACGAAGATATCAATTCCCTATTTCTATATACTGCATTGTCTCGAAAAAATTTCTTTATTTTTTTTAGTTTAGTATTATTCTCACCCTTACAAATTATAATATCATAACTTTTGAAAGTCAATTTGATATATATATATATATATATATATATATATAAATTTAAAATTGAAATGTTTTATTAAAGATTATTATAAAACAAAAATTGTACAATGATAGTATATTTTGTATACTTTATAATATTATTATCACTATATTTAGTAAAAGGAAAAGAATTTAAGTATGAAAATATTTTAAGTTAGCAATAAAAATCAATCATAATCAAATATTAGTAATAATATATAGATTTAATAATATTGGGACTTTCATTGTGAAAAGGGGTTGATGATTATTCACACGTGCCTGGAAATTGGAATACATGGCTGAACTACGGAACCGAATAGGTGAACCTAATTTTCTTGGATTAGGATCACGTATACATTCAATGACAAGTATTACATTTAGCAACAAATTTGTTTGTCGTTAAAAATAATATTTATGTCACTAAATATGAATTGAAAGAAATTAGAAGATAAATGTAATGGAGAGACCCTAATCCAATCAATCATTTTCCTTTTCCATATACTTACATGGTAGTTATTATGTGACATTGAAAACAATAATGACCTATCTTGTTTAGGGAGAATGAATGGTGTTATTTGATTACTTAAAAGTGGAGGGATCATGTATTCCAATGAAATATTTATTCCATAAGAATAAGTAAAGATTGATTATTCTATTCCAATCGACAAATTAAAATAATAAAAAAAACTTGATCCATAGATAGATCAAAATTGTGTATATTACCAAATATATGAATAGGAACGTCCATTTCATTCCAATTCCAATGCTATATAACCCGAATTCAGATCACAATGAATTTAATTGAGAAGTAATTAAGATTAGGTTTTAGTTGAAAGGTAGAGAGATGGAGGTTTTTGGTGGAGGTTTTCGAGCATAAGAAATAACCATGACAAAGTCCTTCGCCGAGTCTCCCACCCTTGCCGATAATCTTTCTGGCATTGGTGCCGTCTGTGACCACAATTCAATTAGAGTTTGAAGACGCAAGCTGGGAATAATAGGCTCACCCCACAAGCTGATCTCCACCTATAATTCAACAATAATTATTCAACAATCAAAACACACACACACACACACACACACACACACTCCTTTTTTGTACCATTTTTACCTCTAAAACAAATTAAAAAATAAATTTAATAATATGAGTAAAACAAAAACTCACTAGTGTAGTCCTAAATCAAAATTATATATTCATAATTCATGCCTTCATTGATTAAAATATAATATTAAATTATGCACATATCGAAAACTTCAATATATACTGTAAAATTAAAGAGTATGTGCAGATGTACTAATTAGCATTAACAAATAAAAATAAATAAGAATTAAAACTAAGTAATTAATTGGACAATTAATATTAGAGAAAATTGAATGATATTTGACCTTAATCATAAAATTTGGGAAAAATCAAATAGAGTACTCATAAAAACAAAAATGTAAATTAGAATTTGAAAGAGGATTTTACAAACACCTAATTGTTGTTAAGTGACCCGAAGTTTTTTTTTTAAGGGGGGACTACTTTAGCATTTTTAGCCTATACTCACAAAAAATTTCAAAAAACAAGGGTGGGCACTTGCCCCCCCTTGCCATAAGGTGCATCCGGCCGGCCCTAAATTTTATAACGGTAAACTTGAGAATATTGTGTTATTCTATACCATCATCATCATCAAAAAGAATATACTTTTTACAATTATCAAATGAGACTTTTATTGTGGAACGGAATGAATAATTCATTGCACACGGTTGTGAACTGATGCATGCATAAATTTGCACAAAACATCACTTATTCGAAGAGGAATGAAAGATTTAAGTTACCTCATCCTCACTATCAAGAGCTAGTTTTTGCACAAGATACTTTTTGATGAACAAGACTGGTAGCTTAACATTCCTATGACAGCAAAATAATATGAAGAGTATGTTAATGAATTTGCAAGAGAACATTTGGTAGAAAGTAAGCATAAAATGTGTCCATAAAACTTCTCAGCATACGAAAACGAAAGTTTATGTCCATTCTATATTCACAAATGCTAAATCGAAAGCTTATGTCCATTCTATAAGGAAATCTAGCTATATTTATTCGAGAATAAAGATGTCTTTGCAGCTTTTTACATGGTTTGAATTTTACTTGGGAAAAACAAATTAAAGATATTATTCCAAGAAATATACAATCCTTAATTATCAGCTACATTTTTAATAATCATCTCCTCTTTTTTTGGTTTGATGAGTAAGAGTATTCTCGGGCCAGCATACGCATCAACCGAGACTAAATGTCTCCCCTGACGATCTTAATTAAGGGCGCACCCCCACATCGGCTTGGTGCATTCAGAAGAATTCTCTTGGGTGCTGGCCCCAAGGTTCAAAGAACACACTTACCATTGCATCTTCTCCTACAACTGCACACTTCTAGACTTTTAAATACACTCTTCATAATGCTTCAAACATTAGAAGATAATTAAGTTTGAAAAAACATTTTTTGAGAGGTAATTAAGTTTGAGAAAAATATATACTAGTAACATTAGTTACAGTCATGCACTTAATTTCAAGTTGCTTCTAAACACACTGTACACAATAGAGGAAAGTAAAAAGCACAATTTGTGTTCATCATGGGATCACTAGTTGATCATGAAATCATAGTAACAATATTTAAGAAGTTAAATAGATTTAAATTGTCATCTAGCAATGTATAATTTTCCACTAATTCAGTAAGAATTATCTTAGTACCCTCTTTTACTAGGTACCTCGTGTATACGTATATATTGATAACTGATAATAAAAGCATACCGAAAACATGAAAAACAGAGAAATCTTTGGTACTTCTACCTGATATTTATCTAGTAAGGCATAAAAATTATGGAGAACCCAAATTCTTGTGAAGTAAAACATATGAAAAATCCATTAATGCTTTAAATTGCCAGTAAAATGTGGGTTTGGAGCAAAATAAAGAAACATGGTACAAAAACTCATCTAAGATCAAGATATTTTCACTGTGAAGTATAAAAGGTTATACTGATATAGAAAAGAAAAGAAACTCACTTGATCATCAAGTAGCAGCTACGTAGCTGTGGCAATGGTGCATCTCCTTCCCTTCAAACATGAACCACAAGCATAATTATCAAGTCAGTTAATAAAAGGGCTAAACTACTGAAACCACTTTTTTTATTCGAATAGCAAGAGTAGAATCTCACTGGTTATCAGATGAAACTAAAGAAATCCAAATTGGAGCGACTCTTTTCGCTTGTTGGCTGCGTGCTGCATCAATGATTGCTTGTGCTGGAATATTCAATTCCTCAGGGGCACGTGCTTTTCTTGGCCGACCACGAGTCATCCTTTTAGCTTTTACTTGAACTGATGGAGTAGAACCAATTGCATTATCAGCGTCATCATAAATTCTTGATTTATTTCCAGAGTCATTGCCTTTGCCATTAGACATGTTCATCGTCTTGGAAAATAGTCCCTCTGAAGTAGATTTGTCAGACTTTGTTACGTCTACTGCTTTTGCTAGGAATTTTAAAGGTTTCAACAAATCATTCATTCCCTCCAATGGCTTGCCCTGAGTTCTCTCTGTATCTGTAGTAAGTACTTGTTGCTTAGAGGACTCCACGGCAAAAGAATTCTGCAGCATCAAAATAATTAAGTACATAAGAAAGGCCATAAACTATAGGTCTACTTAACTTTAAACTTCAAATTTCTCGCTATATATAAAAACAAGTTAAAAATTAGTATAAAGATTTGTTTCAACTAAAATTGAATTTGCCTGTTCTTGTAATCATGTATTAATGTTTCAATCGGTTAAATATAAACTCACCTAATGGATGAAAATTAAAGAATAAAAGTATAAGAACAAACAAGTAATTCTACTTATTGAGTCACCTGCTTATTACTTTGTGCAATCTTGCTTGGAGTCATGGAGAAGTTTGAGCCCTCAGGGAGATTTTCCACTGATATATGTGGCTTCTCGAGGGAAATAGAGGACTCATGAGAAGGAAGCAGCTTTCCTGCATTGGATTTTTTTCTACTAGTCATAACAGTATGGTTCGATACTTTTAATGTGCTCACCATGGAAGAGAGAGACCTCTCCTTTTTTCTAGCAGGCATTGGAATAGAGGGAACTTCAGATTGCTCAGCTTCTCCGCTAACAAACTCAAGTTCCTTTTCTTCTTTTTCTACAAGTACATAGTCATCTCCTTCTTTTCTTAAAGAAGGAACGATTGCTGCTCTGATTGAATTCCAGTTGTGGTCTGGCCTGAAAATCATTCGAAAGTAAAGAAATTTTGATAATTGCAAATCCTCTAATATTTCAGTCGATTGCATGAATTTAGTACTTTGTTTTATTCTTCTCATTTTCATTTGAGGCATGAAGTTGAACATATTCACATGCTGTAAAACACTGGTATATTTATCTAGTTTTGTTGAAGTAACTTAGAAACTATTAGAACAAATTTCAATCAGAAACTAATGACCCATTCTGCCATATATAGCATCCTTAATTGCCTATGATTTGTCACACGTAAGAGTGACAGCTACAGAATATATAGGTATTTCAACTATGCATTCTCAAAAAAGGAAGTTGCAATAGTTCTTTATCATAGACTATTTAAACCATCAAATCTAGCTAAAAGAATACTCATATAAGTTAACTTTCCAATTTGAGTAGCTAGTGTTAGTAATCACTTAATTAACATTACCTCGGCATCCTTCATGAAATTTTCCACCTAGTTGATTTCCCGTAGAGCATAGTGAGGATGGATTCTACTAGTGAAATTTTTATACTGTGCGAAATTGTGAACGACCTGACCTCTCTTCTTGTGAATTTAACTTGCTTAGAGAACTTCATAGTTATCAAAAATTATGTGCATTGATTTACGTTTATGTACCTCAGTTTGTCCAGTGGAGTACAACCAAGATAAATGTCACACACGGGACAGTTGCTCAAATCCTCTTCTGTTATCTTGTCGGATATGCACTTGTTGCAAACTGTCAAAGAAAACCCGAGTAACAATCAAAAAATCACGAAAGTTATAAGAAGAACAATCAATTCCCTCGAGAGAAAGAGAAAGCAGCAAACGGGCTGGCTATTAGTCCTCATTTGTTCAAGAATATATGCAGTACGCTTATCATCTGTATAGTAGTTATCGAAAGCCTCAAAGGAATGTAATGATATTGTAATTCAATTCAAAAGGAACATTTTTTTTGGAATAATGTGGGATATACTTGTACAAGTAAATGCAGTTGAAATCTCCAAAGGGATTAGTTCATTTGTCAAAAATCAAAATTAATATCATACTAAACTCATGTCCAATTAATCAAATCAAATATATGAATGAACTCTGTCCTTCCTAATCTAAAGTGCTTTAAATGTTAAGAATATAAGTAATAATAACACAAATTTCTTCCAAATATAAAATTGATTAATCAATTATCCGTCAAAATCCTACTGGAATCACAAATTTACCACCTAAAACAGAAAACAATAATTTTATCACAAACTAGAACACGAAAAACTAAATTCATAGTAATTAAGAATTAAATTCCAATCTAATGTATGTGTACACATAGATATACATATGGAGAGAGAGAGAGAGAGTGGGTGGGGGGGGGGGGGGGCACAAATGTGAAGGCATTCAGTGATGTTCATGGGGTCCTCAAAGAAGTTGTTGCAGATTGGACATGTCAACAATTCAACCATCTCCTTCCTCCCAACTCTGACCGTTGGATTGCTGTAATTCATCATCTTGGCTGACGGCTGACGGCTGACAAGTGACAACCTCGTTTGGACGTATCTACACAAATTGCATGTCACCCAAAAAAATCATCGAACATTGAATAATGAAACACACCGTCAAAATTTCCGCCATGGAAACCATCAAATCAAAATGCCAAAAAAGAAAGTATATACCTGGTTTGGGGGGTTTTGAGGTAAAATTTGATGACTAGTTTTGGAATATTGTTATTATTAGTACCAAGTATTATTCGTGATTATGGAAAATAAAGCTCATTTATATGCAAGGGATTTCGGATCCTATTTCACATGAATTATGCATGCTTCTTATAATACTACCTTTCGGCCTTTTGACTAATTTAATTGATTTTTTTATTTTTTTTTGGATATGTATGTATACCATTTTTTATTTTATTTTTTAAAACCGATTCAATCCCAAAACATCTTTAAAAAATTTAATTTATTTTATTATAAATTCAGCTTATGCGTCCACATTGGCATGTAATTAGATATATTAACGGTTATTCACTTTTTTTTAAATAAGTAGCACAGTTGCTCACACATTTAAATTTCAATGGGTGTGACGTTTTTCTTTTTCTTTTTTAAAAGAACTTAAATAATCGTAATTAAATTTTAACCAATTGAGCTTGTTTGTTAGTCAAATGTGAGATCTCATTTAAGAACTTCACAAAATATTAAAATTAATGAACATATTCGAACTCAAAATATAATTTTATTTTATCCTAATTTCGCTCACTATCTTGATACGTATTGTAAACCGTAAAGTTATTAGTTATTACCATGGTATAATTTCATTTAAATATTATTTTTTTAAAACATTTTCACAAAAATCCCTTGCATGAATGGCATATTAGCCCATATTTCTGCGACTAAATCCTTGTGGAAAGGAAAATAAAGGATTCTAAAATATCAAAATCAATGATAAAAGGATCCTGACATGCGGATATGCCTAACATGTATCCAAATACGTTTTTTTTTTTTATGTGATAGTAGCATTATTTATTCCCAAAATAAATTTCAGAACTTCAAGAGACCATTTCAATCCAAGATAGCAATTCAGAATATGAAAACATTTTTATAATTTCTAATTGCGAGTATATTCTTGATCAGCCTCATGTAATCATGTTTACTATAACAATTGGAAGACTTTATATAATCAAGCTTCAAAGAATAAGCTATCATATTGTATAAGATTCCTGTGTCACCGAATATTTGGGTGTTAGAAAGTTGAACATCTTCACTCTCTTCAAGGCAACTGGACTCTTTCCATTCAGACAAGACCTACTGGATTGTATATTCAAGATCCAACAAGCCCTTTGAGGCGAGCATATGAAATGATGAGTACGAAAAGTACAGCAGAAGCGATCCCTGAAAGAATGACCACCTGTTGACATCAGAGGAAAGATCAATCAAAACATGTTATGTTATCATAAAACTTCAGTAAGATTATAAATTTCGCAAATTTTTAGGCTTACCCATTTAAACATGTATCCGTGATCTACATTCCATGTATATGGTATGTTCATGCCAAATATTGCTGCCACCAAAGAATATATTGATAAACAGACAGTGCCTGAACTTAGAAAGAGCTCTAGCTGCAGTCATATTAATAGGCAACGCAAGCATTAGTTACCAATGAAAATAACAGCATTTCAGCCAATACATACATATATCACGAGACTGCAATGTTGCATTCCCAATAAGCATGGAAGGAGCAAATGCATACTATTGGGTATGTATTATATTGCCAATGACTATGAGGCCTAGTTCAACCGACTGAGGCTACACAACTTCTATCAAGAGGTTCTGGGTTCAAATCCTGCAGTTTATTCATACATTACGTAGGCATTTCTTCTGCATTTTGTTGATTTGGTTCCCATTTTATGTGTGCTTGTTATTCCACCATGTGTGGATTTTCCATAATATATGGACTTGTTATCCAACTTGATGTGGGTCCTATTCTCTACCTGAGCTTGAGGAGTCCATTAATTTATGTAATTCAAGGAGATTGGCTACCGTATTGTGTAGCTCAACTGGCAAAAAAAAGGATAGGAGTACCAAAAATTTAGAAATATACAGCACCTGAATCAGCTGATTTCGATGATTGTCAAGCTGCAATGAAAATGCACAAGTTGTTAGATAGCATTTCATAGAAAATGATATTAGCGATAAATTTCTTATGCTCAAGCTGTACCTGAATGTTAATATAATCCTCTGTATCATCAATGTACTCACGCAACTGCAAAATTGTAATTTACAAGGACAGTGTTGATCACAAAGTTGAATTCTGTAACAACACTATACATTTTCATACACAAGGTATGATATTTACACAACAGAAGTAGGAGCATATAAAAAAATAAAAGAATCATATGCTTACAAAGCTGACAAACAATGGCAGGATCAAATATAATGGAGGGTGAAGATCGCCCAACTATAACATTCCTCCAAAATATCTAGAATACCTACAAGCTTAGTTAGATCTCTCTATCAGAAACACTAATATTTATAAGAAAATTCTAAAAAAATATCAACTAGTGTCGCCAAGTGCCTCGTGGGCATCCAACAAGGGCTGACATGGTGTAGCTTCTTAAAAATGTGTATGTTCAATGTTGCGACACTAACTTATCAAATTTAACTATATCTATTAGGAAAGCTATTCTAGCATACCATGTTTCCGATGAACGTATTTCGAACCAACTAAACGACCCATAACGTTCCCATTTTCATTCCACATAGGCACATACTATATATAACTGAGATCTGGGTAACATTGGGCACTAGGCAGAAAGATATTTATAACGAATATGGTAAACCAACATGACAAGTTAAAAAAAAAACTCAACATCACATACCGTGGTTAGTTTGTTTAATGTGCCATCAATCTGCATAAAGTAAGCCTGCAATAAAAACTACCCAAATTTAAGAATTTTAGTTCATAGGAGATGGTGGGAAAGTAGTAGGTTAGCAATGTGACCTCAAGTAACATCTCCAGCTCCTCAACATCATTCTCATCTCCACGGACTGTTGCCATACTTGCTCTACTAGCTCTAGAAATTTTAGAGCCGATGGTGGGCGAAGCAAAAAACAAACTGGCAGCACCTGAGCCACTCACAGGTGATGCACTAGCTAACTTTCTCGACAAGTAAAGATCAGCCATATCGTCATCATCATCCAATAGTTGTTCAAGTTCATCTCTCACCTGCAATCACCTGCACTTTGTGAGCACAAAATAAAACGAACTGCATGTAGGAGCACAAAATATCAGTTTTGTACGCCAAGAAATAAATATCAAGTAAATAATAGAAATCCTAAAATAATGATTATTATAGAGATATAATAATACCATGTTATCCCCTAAAAGTAATTTAATTTGGACAATCCTGCAGATGGATTTACATGCTGTAGAAAGATCCACAGTTTCTGTCTAAATTATCAACATCTATTGACACAAACCACATTCACAATTTTGTACTCCTAAGATACTATGTTATAAGATTATATCTCCTAAAAGTAATTTACTTTGGATATCTCATACATAGATATAAGAATCAGTAGAAAGATCCATACAGTTTTCTGTCTGATTATTAATATATTTTGGTAGAAATCACATAAGGCAAAGGCTTATTCCACTGTAACTTTTTTGAGCCAAAAGTTCCTGAAGCATAAAGAATTGAAAAATAGGATTAAAATTCATGTCGACTGATAGTCATCTTCGTCTTTACTGATAGTTGATAGATATGATTGTTCGAATAATGAATATCTATCTCCTCTCTTACCTCTACAATATATGTCAAAGGCGCTGAGTTACAAGGCTTATAAAACGTGGAATGGAGACACTAGATATAGAATACTGAAAATTTTAAGAACTTAGAATTTTTTTAAAATTTTCTCAATCATGGCCTTGAAACTCCTTATGTTGCCATATGGCTGCAGATGGATTAGCTTAAGTTAGAAATGATCCTTTCAAAATCAGATGATAATGCATTCATTTTGTTAGAAATTGTTATGACAGACTGAGATATATACTGTGTAAGTGTAGTATATGCATTATGTGCATCTTAGCAACTGCTCTAGTACTTAGTAGAATACACAACATATCAGTAGGGACAAAACAAGATCACTAAAAACAACCTATAGAATTAAGTGGTAAAACCTGCCTATGTCAGTTGCATTACATAGATCAAGTTCAAAAAACTTAAGGCAAAAGCTGCAAAACATACACCTTTTTCCTTCTTCTTTTTTTGTCTGTAAGCATACAACTGTAGACTAGCTTGATCAAATATATAAACATGTAATCATGGCATGTATCCAAAATAATTTATAAACATAGGGGTTTTATTGACAAAAAGTGTTTTGAGACAACAAAAGAAAGTGTCCATACCTTTTGAACACGAGCAGTCAACCTTGTCATTCCACTCTTCAATTTACGAACTCGGTCCAAGTTACGGCTACTAATCTGCAAGCATCAGCAGCTGTTTACGAATACGAGAAACAGGGAATATATAACAATGAAATGTAATATTAGCAAACCAAAACCAATAAACTAAAATATACAAAGCCAGACCCCTAGTCCTCCTCCTTTACCCCCAACACATACACAAGTCTTGCCCTACTATTAAGTGATAAATGTCACTGATTGTGTTATCACGATAGAAAGGTATGTAATGTGCTTTTCTTGGAGAAGCTTTTTGAGATATGAACAATGTTAGGGGTCACATATGAGGTATCAAATCAAAACTGATGTGTCATCACTGTGTTTGTTGACACAACATTAGGTGATAAAATGTCAATTACTGAGCCACCAGTGTAATAATGACATGTCCATTTGGTAATCCTAGCATTACTCTTTTGCTGGGTGTTGTTTTCTATTTGGTTTTTGTGAGGCTCTGTGTCTGGACTCCCCCTCTAATATGCCCCGTCCATGCACCACATTAGCTTAATATCAGTTAAACTTTCAACAGAGAGGGAGAGAAAGATGCATCATCATTTTATTGAAATGAAATGAATGAAATGCTGAAGGACATATAAAATGCACACCTTAGAGGTAAGCTCATCCAAGGCTGGGTAAGCAGCAGTCTCCAATTCTGTTGTGCGCGCAGCAAGAAAACTACAAATGGCTTCTAAAGCCACTTCAAGGGCCCGAAATTCAAAAGGAGATTCTGTGTCAAATTATTCAGATAAGTATGACATGAGATGTAGTCACTGTAAAGAATTAAGAGTATTACTTTCAAGCCTGAAGAAGAAGAAACAAGACCATGTTTTTAATATTTTTTTCAAATAGAATTCCTTTTAAGTTGTACTTAACTTGTAACAACCGAGAAATCGGATTATAATGTAAATTAATTTTATTTGAATAAAATTATATTAAATGTTATTTATAACGAGTAAGCGATATGTAGGTTATTCTATAACCTAAAAGAGAGATATAATCGCAGTATTCTGGCTAAGTGCTAGAAATAAAGTGTTTGAATTTCCAATACGAAAATAAAAGCTTTCCGAGAAATTCTCTGAAAAACACTATTCATTCATTTATGCTCGGGAATTATTTTTGAACTTCCGGAAAATACGTAATGATAGAATTGTAAGGAAAGATTGATAATCTAATAATAATTCAGTTATGACAAACGCAGTTTTTCGCCAGCGTACTAAGTTCAAGAATGTTAGGGAAAGTGAAGATTTGAATAAATGATGGTCGTATAATAACTTTCTTATTATACGAGGGAATGAATGTAAAACCCCGACTTTTATAAAATAAAAGTCTAATTTAATTTATAAATTATTATTTTAAAGTTGTAAAATGTTAAATTTATAAATGGTCAAATGAGCAATTAATCGGATAAATGAGTAATTAAAAGAGGAGTTATTAAAGTTGTGTGCCATGGGGGAGGTGGCTAACATGTGGGATGGTTTTAAATTGACCATAACTATCACCAACTAAGAAGAATGGGACAATCTTCTGCACATCATTTTTGACTTGTGGAAATTAAGGGAGAAAAGAGAGAGGAAGGGAAAAAGGATAAAAACAAGAGGAAGAATTAATAGACTCATACCTCCATTATTCTCCTACGCAATATTCAGCAGAAAAGAATATAGAATCAGAGAAGAAGAGAGGGGGAGAGGGAGAGCTCAGGTATGACTTGAGTAGAGGAGAGAAATTAGTAAGAAGACTCCTTATACAACCTTCATAACCACTATTCATCATCTTCTTCATCAAGCTCCAAGAATCCTAGAGAGAGAAATAAATGGGAAGCATCAAAGAAGTAGTGGAGGTTATCTTAACCATCTCTAACACATCATCTAACATCTTAGGGGAGGAAAATCTAAGAAGTAAGTTCTTAAAACCTTAAATCTCCATTTTTTCTCTTCAAGCTTCATATCGTGTTAGATGTTATTTTGAGTTATATGTGTAAAGAATCTTCTTAAGAATGATTCTCAGAAGCTAAATGATCTATTAAGAACATCCAAGTGAAACCAAAACACACAAAATTCGAACCTATGTATAAAGGGTGGAAAGATTGACAAAGAACCATGTTGGATAATTTTTGGACTGAGTTTGAGAACCTTGTATTCTTATGTTTTATGTTTGAAAGCTTAGTTTGATAATTGTATGTTATATTTCTCTGAGTTAAGAACATAACCCAACTTGGATGAACTGAATTGGAGTTAAAACGAATTTGTGGTGAAAGTTTTCGTAAATCATGTTAAACGATGAAAAACTTAGTATTGGGGACTTTTGAGCCAAATTTCGGACTAATTAATGAATCTGAAAAATTATGAAATCATGGGGTTTCGTAGAGCATGTTACAAGCTTTCCATAGCCTCGAAAACGGACTAATTCCGACTTAAAATGAAGAAGTTATGAAGATTTGAAGTATGTGCGTTAAAAGTTGCAAAATCTGGAAAATTGGAGTTAAGTGCCAAGGGGCGCTAGGCTCGGCGCTTAGAATCTGTTCTTGGGCGCCTAGGCGCTTGCCCAAGGCCAAATTTGGGCGCCTAGGCGCTGGTCAAGTGTTAAGCCAAAATCTGTCCGGACGTCCTTTAATAAATTGGGCATAACTTTTTCATACGAACTCCGATTGAGGTGATTCAGGATGATTCGGAAAGATAACGAGTAGACCTAAAACTTTCATTCTTTATGTTTTGAGATTTGAGGTCGGTATCAAGGCCTACAAGGGCTAATTTAGGGACTGATGTGCATTCAGAGGCAATCGGAGGACGTCGGGCATGCACGTATGCAACGTGTAATGTTTTCGACGATAAAGGATGTTGTTCTAAGTTGTAAAATATGAACATTATTAAATATAATGATATGATGCGATAAATAAAGACAACTTAAATGAATGAGTTGGTGTATATGTTATTCGAGATAATTATGATTTGATATTGTTGATCCTTACTTTTAATAGAATTTAAATTGTTTATAAGTAAGGTATTGATTTGATTCTTACATAAGAAGTCACTCGGTATTTATTTCAATAATTGCCACGATGGTTATTACACGTTGACTCATATTAATTGATATGATATAATTAAACCAATTAAGCAATATTGAGAGTCTATGTTAATAATTATGAATAATGGTTCAAAGATTGAAAAGGGTGTTGATTAATGATAAGTATGATATACGATGTTGTTCAATTATTTTCTTTTTACAAAAGTAAGTTTGGCGGACTTGCTTATTACTCTACTTTTTCTAAAGTAGTATGGACCACAACTCTATTATTGAACAAATATTGTTAAAACGTGTACAAGTTGGTTTAATTTTCTCTGCTCATGGACCATAAATTCCACTACCATTATTATATACCTCATTTGGTTATTTTGTCAAAGCGTGTGCTAATTGTTTCCTCAATTTTCAAGATATAAATAGGTCGCCTTGCTAAAACTAAACACACACCATCACTAGACTAAAAATATAGAATTCTTTTACTTCAATATTGTGAGTATAATATTGTGAGTATTTCTATTGAGTGTAATGTTACTCCAAGTGTAGATAAGGAATGCAAGCATTGTTTAAGTTGATCAATTTCATAGAAAACAGAATCAAGTCACATGCGAAGGTAAGGGATATCATTGTTGTGGTAAGGGGGTATCATTTTTATGGTAAAAAGAATATCATTTTCTTTCATACTCCATATTATGGTAAGATATTTTTATTCGTTTATTCATTCTATCATTAAATGGTGAAAAGTCCTGAAAGGATTAGGATATCCTTAATAGTTTGTGCTTCATCTATAATTATGTTATCAATTTGGACTCTGGATAATTAAGTTGAAAATCACTAAGATCTATGTTATCCTATTATTATGATGATTTATTTTTATTCATTATATATATCATTGTCATCATTCTCATGTTTATATTGTGTTGAAAGTCATCTATGGCCAGTAGTGCATAGATGGACTTGGTATGATTATGACCAGGGATTATTCGGCATAATCATGACCGTAATGTTACAAATGATGCGGTAAAAAGTCATCTTTGGCCCGTAGTGCATAGATGGACTTGACTATGATTATTACACTGTGGATTATTCGGTATAATCATGACCGTAATTGAAAACACGAATATCCTTGCCCCGTAGTGCATGGATAATTTGTGGTCGTGATACTATTAAGCTGAGTCTCAGCATTATTGGTTTTACATTTGTATATCTTTGGCCTGTAGTGCAAAGATGGACTGTTGGTTTTACTGATTGTATATTTTGGCCCAGTAGTGCAAAAAGATGGACTGATTGGTTATTAGTTTTACAAATTGTATATCTTTGGCATGTAAAGTGCAAAGTTGGATCGTTGATTTACTTGATTATAAATATGAATTGTGATTTAATTATAATCTGTGGTGGTTCAGGTGAAGACAGATGATGAGGGTTCTCTTTGTCTTGGGTATAACCAAGAACTGTTGATGATTATTACAGGAATGAAATATTAACGATGGACTTTTAATCTAGAGGAGATAGTAGACATTATGTTCTACTTGACTCTTCTAATGGATTGTTGATTCCGCTGTTATTATGGTTGGAAACTTTTATCTTCTACCATATGTTCTAAATATCTGAATTATTATTAATGAAGACTATTGATAATTTAATTATCTTAAGTCATGATATTCTTTACTGGGCTATTTGTGCTCACCCTTTTTACTTCACCACCCCTTTCAGGTAATAAAAGTGTAGCTGGGACTAGCAGAGAGAACATGGGTATAAAATGGTGATACGAATTAGTCACAAGCCTAATCAAATTATGAAACGGTGTGGCATAATAATTGTACTGAGAACTTAAAATGTGTGACATGTTTTATACATCATTTGATATTTAATTTTGATGAACAACAATAGGGTGAGGCAAATCGTAATATGGAAGCGCCGAAGGTGCACTCCATTAGAATGAGGAGAATGTAAATCTTCTCGTGTTCCTTCTGGGGACTTGATATAATTGTTGTTGTACTTTATATGGCATTGTAATAATTTAAATATGAATATTGTCGTATTATATACGTAACAATATTTGTGTTGAAACTCACAGTATATGAGTCGTCGTATTTTGCACGACAGTTGTATAAATGGAGTTGTAAGTAGTGTATGTATCTGGCGACCCAAGATGGGTGATGTATACCTATTTTGGGGGCGTCACAATGAATACGAGTATAATACAAGGTATTGTACAAGTATATACAAAAGATAATATAACGTCCAAAGATAAATGTTATACAAACTAGTATATGAGAAGAATACGAGAATTATACGGTAAGATCACAAACCATTATTAATGGACTAGTAGGATTTGAATGTTAACTTTGGCAAGCCCAAGTGAAACATGTTGAGGCCCAATGACAAACCTAATCAAGGCCCAAAGATAATTTAATTCAAGCCCAAGGTTAAGCCCAAATTGAATTAAACTTAAGCCCGAACCAAGAACCGATCCCGTGAATCGAACCGATGGGTCACCAGATGAGTAAAACCCATGGGGCAACCTATGTGGGCCCCCATGGTGAGTCATGGTCGGCCACTTGGTGGCCAAGCAAGAGGATTAGCTTCTTTTGCAAGCTTGAAATAGTAAGGAGGTTGGGTGGTCTTTTGACCCTTTTGCCCTCAATTTGCAAAGTCTATAAATAGGAAGCTTAGTTGGTCATTTATTTGTTGTTTGAATTCACCAATATCCTAAGCCTTATATTGAGAGAGAGAAGAGAGAGCTATTTCAATTAATCCAAGAAGAAGAAGAAAGAAAGCTAAAACATCAAAAGGTAAGAAAACTTTAATCTTCATCTCTTCAATTGTAACCTTGATAGAACTAACCATGTTACAAGTGGAATTATAATCAAAGAAGTAAGAAATAATGAACAACACATGAAAATTTATCACATGTTGTTGATGGACAAGTTTAAAACCATCGTATATAGGATTCGATGTTATATGCTTAGTTAGGATGATAGATGTTTGAATCATGGAATGAATCCATTTTGAATGGAGTAAAAATCTCAAGTAACGAAGTTATGACGAAATTTACGATATTAGACGATAATCGTCGAAATCGTAAGATTCCCGAAATGATAGTCAAAAGTCGCCGTTTAACTCGGAAACCTTAGTTTTCAATGGCGTATCGAAGAACTTTGCATTTAAGAGTTGTGGACTCAAGAATGATCGAATTCCGACTTAAAACGAAGAAACGAGCTACGAACGTTTACCGAACGCGTAATAGAAAATTTAAACAGTGAATTTAGTGTTAACGGATTCGGAAACTTAAGTTGTCCTAATGAAATAGAAGTATGCAAGATATGTGAGATAACGGCTTTTGAACGAGCCAATTCCGACTTATAATGAGCAAGTTAAGTGCCCGGAAAGAATTTGAATTGAAAAAAACTTAAAAAATTTCAAAGGCTCACGGACAGACGTAATGATGCGCCTGAGCCTTATGAAAGTGGCCATACAGTCAACAGAATCCCGGATCCCGACACATCGAGAGATGCGCCACGTCATACTAATTATAACTAAGGACACGGCAATTGCAAAATACGGGCCCTGACCAAAAAGCAGAGAGAAGAATGACAATGAATACAAAAGAAAGATAAGGTGATTGAAGGTGAATAATGACCTTAATTAAACTTAAAGTAACATCATAAAGGATGATTAAAACCTTAAGGTTAACATTTAAAAGTTAAAGAAAAGTTACAAAACATAAACACAAAGTAAGTTAAACAAACAGATAGTTAGAATGGGAAGAAGGAGAAGATAGGTTAATGATAATACTTCCTAATTATTTATGACCTAACATGTTATGCTATGTGATTATGTATGTATAAAACTTTAAAGACTCACAAGTAGAGCGAATTAACACTAAAAGACGCTGAAGGCAAGTGTTCTAAACTCTTGTCTTTATCTGTTTGGACGAGTTTTATGATTCATGTATTATACGCATGAATTGATGTAACAAAGAAGTCGAAGCCATTTCCTTCAGTTAGACTAGACTTGTATGATATTTTGTGAATTTCATTATAATCTACCAAGATGTTATTGATATTGATATCTTGTGCCAACTATTTTGGTATGGATTCAAAGAAAGACCGAGTATGCATAAACAAATGTTTTGTCGTAAAACGACCAGCACGTGAGGTTGTCAAACCTTAAACGTAGATACGTTTAATGTAGTAGTGTTGTACAACATAGAGTACTATAGGTTGATCACCTAGACGTGCTCGTAAGAAATGTCGGACTTACGGACTTGGTGTCGAGTTGTCATTTTCAAATAAAGAATGAAATGCTCAAGGTCTTTGACCAAACTAAAGGTTTAACTGATGATTTTCATGATTAAACATTCTTAAGAAAAGAGATGTGCTATTTTGATTTATTTATAGTTTTTCATAACTATTGATTCAGTTATAGAAGATATATATTCATATGATTCATGCATATTGCTCAATGATAATTGTTTTACTTGCTGAACTATTTATGCTCACCCTTGCTTGAACCATATGAATGTAGCTAAAAATGAACGTACTGAAGGATCCGTTGAGGACAAAGGGAAGGCTAAAGCGGACAAGTAGTTATCTTTGTAATAGAATAGTATTACTTTTGTATTAATTTGATACTATGACGAAGAACTTATGTAATGGTTACTAAGAATCTGGGAAGGGAAATATTATTATGTAATATATAGAAGACATATCCACTCTATTGATGTATTTCAATTGAATGTATGTGTGAACAGTAGCACCGTATAGCGCCATTTATCGGGTTGGAAGATACCCGAATTTGGGGGCGCCACATAACTTCTTTTTCATATACATCCAGTTATAAAAAGAGCGTACCATCTTCTTCACCCGCTTCACCATCATGTTGCCCACCCAACTCTTTTCCATCTCCATGAGCTTCCCGAAGAATGTTTACTAAAGGCAGTCGTCTACGTAGTTCCTCAACAACAGGGATGACATTGTCATCCAATGGATCTCGAAGCAATACCTATTAGTAGCAAAATCAGCATTGTATGGTAAACATAAATAAAATTAAAAAAATCAAACATAATAAAAATATATCAGCATTGTATTCGCCCTATTCAAAACAGCTAAAACTACTTCTGACCACGTAAAATACAAGGAGGAATTAGGTTGAAATCCTAATTTCAAGAACAAAGAAAATAAGAAAATTTCACAAAATAAATAAAATTAATTAAGAAAGACACTGTTAGTAGCTTTACATGGGCCATGCTAGTACCTAACTAAACTCATAATAACAAAATTTAATGCAGAATATGTTAGGCTTGCTAACATGGTCATCGTAACTATGAAGTTGTATTGTTGTATATTACTTAGTTCAACAGGGGAGCAATAAATTAAATTGAAGTCAAGTACAGGGGTGGGAGTAAACACATTCTCATGACAGTATTCATTTCTTTTCTGGTTTTGGCTTATCAAAATCAAACTAAATGCTATAGTAATCAAAGAGTGTTTATTTTATCCCCTAATATTGACTTTGAAAAACAACAGTAAAAGTGATATCAGCATAGCATTAACCACATAGAAACAAAGTAATGAATAAACTGCTGCTGAGCACAAAGCCTATGCCCAGCATCATGTTAAAGTTTAAGCCTCATACTCAATCCCAACTCCAAGTCAAAGACACTATTGACCTGATGAAAGACCGTAAACCTAAACCCCAATAATAACCTTACAAAATTGACTTTCTTCCTAATTCAAACCACACACTACAGGACTCCAACTAGATGCAGGCAAAGACAATTTTCAGAATATTAAAATTTTCTAACTTCAGCATATTAACACTTATGCTTCAACTTAATTAAGCACTTCATATCCAAAAAAAAACATTTTTTACCCAGTATCAAAATTTGCAAATGCTCAACACCAAAACCACAATTAACAAATTTAAACAATCCAAATACCAATTATATATATGTACACATAAAAGAACTAAAATTACATATGAATGCTTACCTCTTCAGCAGTAATAATAGCCTTGATATGCTGTCCCACCCAGAAACAACAAACAGTACCAAAATCAGTAACAAACCCAAAACCCAATCAAACATGACAGATATCTGCACAACAAAAATTCAAAAGAAACCTATTTATTTCAGTTCCAGTACCTCTAAATTGATAACAATGGCCTTTTCACGGCCCAAAATGGTAGAAGGGTAAGATAAAAGGGGATCGAGAATGCGAAGATCCCGAGCATGAATTTGAACTCTATGCATGATCGCATATTTATCTACATCTAATATAGTATCCTGACCCATCGAATCCATGAGAATCCAACTCCGAGAATTCGCCCCTTTCGCCTTCTTCAATCCAATTGCCTGCGGATCCGCCGGCACGACGTACCCATCTCGAGCCATATCTAACCATCCCCAATCAACCCCTCACTATATCTATGTATGTAAAACACTTGTATAATTATGTGTCTATATATGTAGAATTTCACAGATTGAAAACTATAAAGAGAGGTTTATAGTGGAGTGATTAGGGGTTTTCAATAGGAGAGATATGGTAATTACATGGCTACAGGAGAAGCGAGATTGAAAAGAATCTGCGGGAGGGAACTGAAATCCCAGATTATTATTAAGTAATTTATATTACACAACCTAGGGGAGTTGTTATTGCTTTTTTGGAATTTAATTTAATATTACAGGCTGGGCTGGATCAATTAAATACTTTTTTATTTTTAATCTTTTAAAACATTAAAAAATAATTTCAAACATATAATTTTATAGTTTATATAATAAAGAATCATATTTACCATTAAACTATTACTACATTTAGTTGATCACAAGTCGAATCCAAAATACCTTATTCAAATTTTTTTTGAATTGTTTATAAGGTGTTCGTACTTATATTTGAATTCGAATATAGTTTTGTACTCTGATTTAAATTTGGCTCGTTCTATTATACTTAAGTTTGACTTCGCTCGACTCGTTTTTAATTGAGCTACTCGTGAATACAAATTTGATCATTTATATTATGATAATTTAAATAAAATTAATTCACTCAACTATTTGAAATAATTTAAATTTAAAATTTTCAAATTAAATCTAGAGCCGGGAAAAAAAATTAATGAGATGATATTACCATTATTTAATCTATTGATGGACATATACTTCCTCCATTCCTATATGTAGGTCGTTTTAAACTTTTTTTCATATTCTTAATTATTTGTCGTTTGTGGTTATCTAGGAGAATTGATTACTATTTTTCCCAAATTGCCCCTTATTACTCCACCTAATTTTTTGATTCATATTTATGAGATAAGTGAGATGAATGGTATTATAGACAATTGATAATGTAGTTAATGATTTTCAATCATTTTCTTAATTCTTATGCACATGTCTAAAACGATCTATATTAAGAAACTGAAACGGAGGGAGTATGATATATATGGGAAACATAAAAACCCATTCTACTTCTCAAGGTATGTAGAGAATTAAATTGTTGTAGTATTGTACACCTAATTTTTTTCAAAAAATAGAATTAACACGTTGGACTCCATACGGACATTTTGGAGCCAAAAAGTCAGAAAAATGTGTCAGTTCAGGAATGTGACCCCCTGGTTCCGTCTGTGTTGAGGAATGTATCCGGAGTATTTTAAAATGATCCCTAACACTAGTGGATAATTACGGATAAAAAATGGTATATATGAACAATCACAGTCAGTCTGAACCACACCCAAAAAGTTCACCAAAATATAAAAAATAAATTAAAAAACAGCACATTTAGCGCGAGTTTGCAATATTTTTTTATCGTTAATTGTTTACGATGATTTTTATTTTCTCACTAAATGTCATATTTGTGTCGCTAAATGCATACGGGAGAAAATTAGAGCATGTGTGTAATAAGAGAGAATCCTAATCCAAAGTTAACAAGAATTATTTTCTCTAGTAATTATTTTTAAGTAGGAATATAGGATCTATTAATTATTTATGTGCAAAATATAAAAATATTTAAAGTAAATATAAAGATATGTTTATTTTTATGGGAAATATGACTAGTAAGTTTTCCGCAATTGATTTATTATTATCATCATCGTCATCATCAACCCTGAACTGCCAAAGTTTGCAAGTGTTGAATAAAAACTTGTAAGCTCACATCATCAGTAAATATAATCTCCAAACCATCCGAGTAAGTTGAGTTTTGTGTAACAGACGGATTCAACTTGGCAAGAAGAAACCTCGCCTGACTACTGTGCTGCTCACATTTTACAAGTTTCGGAACTGGAAACCGCTCGGCTACCAGTTGCTCTGCATCAACTTCTGGAGCTTCCAACAGCTTTCTGAAACTCTCATGGTTTGGATCCCGATCATAGCCAAGTTTCCTCCACTGCGCAATCTTAGACCCGTGGTGAATAACCACATAGAAGTAGGAATCAAAGAGCAGAATGACATCAGGAGAGATGGAGCAAACATCTAGGAGCACTGGAATAGGAGGCCCATCAAATGAGTACTCGAAGAGTGTAGGTTGAATCATTATAACAGAACCAACTACCCCTTCACGGTTTAACATTAACCGGAAAAAAGCAGTCTCATCGGGGCTACTGTTAAAGACTTCAATAAATTGGGACCTCCTTAAATAATACATAAATTGTGGGAAGAGGGAAAAGTTGGATGAAAGACGAAAGGACGCTGGATCTTCAGGTACATAATCTCCAAATTTGGATGCAAAACGAATCAGCATCTTATCCAACCATCTGATAACATCTGGATCATACTTTCTTTCAGTTTCATGGACAGCAAGTCTAGCCATGACTGAAGCTGCTGCCTCTTGATCAAATCCAGCAGCAATTTCTGGGGATTCACTCGCTACCCACCTTCTTGCTACAGTTGTCACCCTCTTTCGAATTCCCATGTTTCCATGTCGGTAGCACGTTATGAACTGCATAAAGAATGCCGAACTAGGTTGGGATTTCTGTTCACCACCCACTTGGAAGAAGAATGCTATACACGTCTTGTTATCAAGTGTACCCAATTTCCACATATTGGTACCTCCCTCACCGATTTCTTTTTCGCTCACTGAAACATTATTCTTCCCAAGAGAAACACAGGGGCCAAGAGCTCCACAGATTTTCACATCTTTCGTGGTCACTATCTCGATAGTTGCATCAAAACACATCTTCAAGTTCCCATCCTCATCACGGTTGAATATGTGACGCAAGCATTTTCTAAATTGATCAGACTCAAATGAGTCCCCTAACATCATAAATCCACCTGATCTCTCAACAGGAACTCTTAGCTCCGCTGCTCCCACTTGATCAAGAGAACAAGCAAACAGATCAAGAACAATAGATGAAGCTAATAAACTCTCGGAAATTTGTTTGTAGAATCCACAAGATTTTCGGTAGTAAGCTGCATGACCACTATTCAGGTCTCGGTGAGTTCTAATGGCATTACCAAAATCTGAGTTCACAATCATCCCTGGGCCAATAGTCGCAGGCCCAGATGTGAAAACCATAATACGGGAACCAGTGCTGATTAAGCATCCTTCTAGAAGCCCGACTGCAACTGATATTGCAACGCCTGTGGAGCGTTGAGGACGATGGTCTGGCATGACATGTGATGAAGAACGGACATCTTCAATTGCTGCAGTGATATTGAACTCACATTCTGATATTGGTAACAAGAAACCCTGTTTTTGAATGACTTGTGGCTTTCCAATATGTTGCTTCATGTGTTGGATTCCTAACAATTGTTTGGCCTGATAATCAAGATAAACATTAGACAACTTAAAGCAAATGAAAATTTATCATAAGGTGGATATATACCAACAAGTGCTGTATAAGGAAGTTTAGTAAATTTCTAAATAAGGTATTGCCTACCTTGCTCTACCAAAAATAAAAATTATTCCAGCAGCTGGCCTAGTTTATAAATAAAAATCCACCCCCATTGCACTTTATATAGTGTACTTTATCAGCTTTATACCTTATGATTTTAACAGAGTAATATAATAATGTATGTTAAAGTTTTATGTGAATACAAAATTTCCAAAAGAAAGGAGTGGGGGAGGAAAAATTCAGCACTCAATGACCCTTTTTTTTCTTCTTTCTTTTGGTTGATAAAAGAAGAATATTGTCCTTTTGTGAATTGGTTCTACAAGTAATTTCATAACAATACAATTTTAAAGAGAGGATAGCTATACATCACCCTTTCTAACATGGCCTTTTCTTCACCTCTTATGTGGTAGTTACTACTCATTTGGAAAGTGAGCCAACACACTTAACTACTTCGAATGGAGACTACATAAAACATCACATAAGAATTGAAATAAAAGGTGACAAAAAACAAGGTGATACATATCATTTCTCTTTTACATAACAAAAACATAATGTTTATGGCTCAAAAGTCGAAACTTCTGATCAGGGTAACCCCTTAACTTTGCATGTTTGCCCATCTTTTTGAAGACAATGACCATTGCCAAGCAATATGTAATGTAACCGTGCATATTTATCATAGCCAACTATGTTCTTGACTAAACAATTATTCTTTGCTTCTATAGAGTCTGTACACAATCTTCATACAATATACCAGAAAAAAATTATCTTCATGGCTTAAATGATGTAGGACAGAAATTGATGAACAAATAATTAATGGCAAAACTAATGATTTCCCACTGTACTTGACACATTTTATTTATTACACAACTAAACTTTTAATTTATTCAATTACCACATTAAACTAATTAAAATAGTGAAATTAGACCATTCTGTTAAAAAAATTGGATGGACGTTAACTTGCTTCAATTTTTTTCATACATGGCAGCAAAAAATAAAGATTAAAATATATATATATATATATATATATATATTTATGTGGGCATTCATAAGTGAAATTTTCTTTTTCGTTTTTATTTCCTTTTCTCTTCATCCTTCTTCATCTTAACACAGTACCTCCATAATTACAGTCCCTCCATAGCCACCAATCAGACACACAAAAAAACCTCTAACAATGACATGGAAATAAATGTCTTATTTTCTTTCCATCTCTCTACGTATTAAAGAACTCAACTTCTTTTATTTCCTTTGTCCTTTCCTTCTCTCTACATATTCAAGTACCCAACTTCTTTCCTCCATTACCATTGTAAGAACCATCATCCATCACCACCGTAAATATCAACCTAGCCATGGCTGACCATCGAAACCTACCTTACCAGATGAATCAAAGTTGTGTGGTAAAATGAAGCTTCAACACAAACTCAACATACAATGAACCTAAAATGAAAATATGAGTTAAGATTTTTAAACCCAACAACAGCCCCATATCAGACATAATGAAGCTCCCAAGCACGTTTGCTCAATTCTTATAAACAAACATGGCGAAGCTAAGCAAACTAGGTTTCCAATAATAGGAGATCGATCCAGCTATAACTAGAGGGAAAAAATTGGGGCTTTTGCTCTGATTCATCTCGCCAACAGATTTCAAACAATGGGAGGTTTGTTAATGACTTCTTCTCACATCAGATCATCGTCCGTTGCTCTAGAAATGTGCAATTACTTCTGCAGTGTGCATGCGTGGTTCATAGCTTTTGTGCCTCTTTTGTACAGAGTAACCAACCCTGCAGCTAGGGGTGCTCAAAAAATTCGGTTTTTCGATTTTTTACCGAACTGTTTGAAACCGGTACCGGCGGTACCACTTTTTTTCGGTACCGGTTTTCGGTTTTTTCGGTACCGGTTTCAGTTTTTTTATACTTTTCGGTAACGGTAGCGGTAATGAAAATTTTGAATTCGGTAAATACCGAAAAACCAAAAAAAAACAAAAAAAAAATTGTTTTAGACACAAATGTACAGCTCTAACCAAAGAGCAACTCTTTATCTTTTTGCTTACAATGATGAATAGTTTCATACAACAAATGTTTCACCTGTGAGGTAGGGCTAGAGTATTTTCGAGATTTTGTAAAATGTCTTGTATTCTAAATTATAATTTGTACATAAGTAGGCTTAATTTTGTACATTCTCTTGGCAGAGATTCAGAGCCACTCAATATATGTCTATATAAGTTTTTTTTGAACGCCGTCGTATGATGTATGATCAGTCTATATTGTGATGTGGTTTTTGCTTATATTTGCTAATCTCAAGTAGAAAAATTAACATGATAGCAATTAGAGGTTCATGTCATGTCATGCATTTCTTTTTTGCTTCCCTTTTGAGGTTCTTTACTCTCTTGCAATTGCCAACCCTTTTTGGACGTTAAAAGAAAGCACATTCTCTCTGTAATACTCTTATTTAGATTTGGGAACTGTGGGTTCAATACGTATCTTATTTAGTCATTTGTTAATATAAAAAAAAATTTATTTAATTATTGCGGTATAACCGAAAACCGAACCGAAAAAATCGGTACCGACTTTGTACCGAACGGTTATTCGGTACCGGTACCGATTCTTGATTTTCCGAATTTTTCGGTTCGGTACTGGTTCGGTTTTTTTTACCAATGAGCACCCCTACCTACTGCACATGTGAAATTGAGGATTTTTAGGGAATAAATTGAATTGAGTTTGTTTAATTTGATTGAAGAGAGTTGTCTTCAAGGGGTATCAGTGAAATTGGGGGTTGATCTGGATTGTAATGTAGAGAGAGAAAGAAATAAGGTTTGAAGGGAAGAGTGATTGAGATGAGAAGTGAGGAGAGAGAAAGATGTGTCTTAAATTGGCTTTTGACCCGTTTAGAAGGTATGCGGGTCGAATTTTACCCGATTAACGGTCGAGGATGATATCCTTTTTGGGACATCCAGTTTTTTGTTTTCTTTTTAAATTTGATGTGGCAACTATGTTCTGTTTTTTTTCTTCTCACGCGTCAATTTTTTTTCATGTCATATTTTTTATTTTTGTTTACACAACCATGTAGGGAAAAAATTAACGTCCATCCAATTTTTTTAACGGAGTGGTACAATTTCAAAATTTTTATTAGTACAATGAGTTAATTGCATATTTTTAAAATTTAGTGGATTAATAAATAAAAAGTGCCAACTACAATGGGGAAAACCTTAGTTTTGCCAATAATTAATAGGAAGTGGTAAATCAATAAGGAAAATTAAAAGAACTAGGGTGATCCAACCGCAAAAAAACCACTATCCCTAGAATTTTCCAACCGCAGTAAAGAGGAAAAGTATTGATCACAACCAATAATTAAGATAATTTCAATATCAAAGTGTGTCTAATAATATGTCATGACTTACATATTTATAATAAACATAGTTATCAAGGCGTTAAGGCAAGGCAAGGCAAGGCAAGGCAAGGCAAGGCAGGGCGAGACGTTGGCCAGACACCTGGACATCTAGACGATAAAGCGGGTGCCTAGTCGTCCACAAGGCTACAAATCATTAGTAATGTGTAATTTACGTATTTATAATTATATATATGCACATACATATTTTACTTCAAAAATATATTAAACATATGAAAGTTACTCACAAATATGTTTCCATTTCCTAATAAAGACTATTAAATACCTTTTAAAACACAAAATGTACTTTAATTATTTAATAGAAAAGTATATGTATACCTTAATAGTACATGAAAATAGTATTTTTTTAATTATTAAATAAAATAGTATAAAAAGAAACAAAGATATCAAGAAATATAGATGTTAATATTTTAAGTCTTTAAAGACTATTGCAAAATGTAATTCCCCAAGATAAACCTTTTGAAAATATTCAAATATACTACGGTCAAATAAACAAAACAACACAATCCAAAAACATCCATCACCTACATGTGGTGTTAGTAAATTGCAAAATGAGTCACAACTCACCACTCCAAATAAAGAGAATCATTTTAGTTCTTTACCCACACTTGCACGCGATCTAAACCTAGCATTCCCAAGATAAACCTTTTGAGACTATAATATTCAAATATACTGGTCAAATAAACAAAACAGACAATCCAAAAACATCCATCACCTATATACGGTGTTAGTAAATTGCAAAATGAGTCGCAACTCACCACTCTCCAAATAAAGAGAAAAAACTCATCATTTTAGTTCTTTACCCCACACTAAAACACCACCTTTGAAAACCTAGCGCTAAGATGAATTTGTTACGACGATGACGCGATTATAATTTATATACATTCCACATGGCGGTGCGTGTTCTGGCGTGTGAAGTTTCCGATCATCAGACTTGTACCAGTGCACTCGAAATTCATCGATTTGTCTATTTATGGGGTTCATGATGTTGTTCGACTCTACTTGATGATGTCTTTGGATAGTTCACCTTTGTTAGGCTAAGTTTCACTAAGGTCCTATTTGTGGTGGTTGGTTTGGAACTTTATTTTTCTATGTGGTGTTTGTTGAATTCTTCGCTTGTACATCTATCCAAATACATTAGCGACGACTAGTCGTTTCACTAAGGTCGAATTATCCGGTAGCCTTGCGACTTACTTACTTTCATAACTATGATAACAAAAAGAAACTCTAATAATTCTAAGCCCATTAACAATTGACACTCTAAATAAATAACCTAATATTGAAATAACCAAATAAATAACAAATTCACGAACTAAATAAATAAATAGACATTGAAGAATATATAACTAAATAACAAATCATCCACGACGACGATGACTCATGGATTGATCCTTATCAGCTCCCCCGACTGCAAAAAATGAAGTCTCTGACGAAGTGAAAGCCCCGTTTCTCTCAAAAGGGTCTACATCAAGCAGACGAAACTCCTCAACACTAAGCCATGTACCATCATCTGGAGGCCTGTTGTGCCACTTCACCAAAAAGTGTCGGTAACCCCCTTGCCTGGTCGACACAACCCGCTCATCAAAAACAACCTTAATAACAGAACGTTGTGTAGGAACAATAAAAGGTGCACGTGGAACAGGTAAAGGAGAAACAAGTATAGGCTCATCAGGGTTAGCAAGTGTAGGTGAAATAGGGGAAGACGTAATAGAAGAAGTGGAAGAGGGGGTGGAATCATCAGAAGATCCATGATAAGCAATAAGGTCTTCCACATTGAATACAAGACCAATACCCATATTACTCGGAAGATCCAACTCGTATGCATTAGCACTAACCTTCTTTCGAACTCAAAATGGACCCATCCTCTTAGCAACACTTTCTTTCATGTGCTAGGAGATAATCTCTCAGCAACATCACACAATTATTCTCATTAAACTCTTAATACCTGCGATGAACATCTGCAACAGATTTATAATTTCCATTGCTTAAATTAATTTTCTTTCTTAGCTCAGCATGCAAATCATGAATGAGATGCGCAATAGACTCTGCAGACTCACTAGCCCTATATGCAATGGGAAGAGGAACTAAAGCAACAGGTTTCCTAGGCTGATAACCAGTGTAAGCCTGAAAAGGACTTGCCCCAATTGAACGATTAACTGAGCTATTATATGCAAACTCAGCGATAGGTAAAACCTTATCCCATCTAGACACATGATCACCCACAAGACTACATATCAAATCACCTAGATTTCTATTAACAACCTTAGTCTGACCATCGGTTTGGGGATGATACGCAGTAAAAAACTTAACCGTGGTGTTAAGTTTCTTCCAGAGAGTTTTCCAAAAATAACTCATAAATTTCGCATCTCTATTAAGAACTATAGTCAATGATAACCCACGCAATCTCACTAAAGAAAATCATGACAATATATGAGGCATTATTAATTTTGTTACAAGGATTAAAATGGTCAGCTTAGTGAAATAGACCACTACAAACTTGCCTGATTCATAACTCTCATAAATGTGTTGGGTGCATTGGTTAAACCAAAAGGTAAGACTAACCGCCCATAGAGTTTGTCCCCTGTCTTAAAGGCAGTCTTCTACTCATCTCCCTCTCGGACACTAATTTGGTGGTATCCACTCTCCATGTCTATTTTGGTGAAATCACGAGCCCCAATCATCATATCTAGCATGTTATCAAGCCTAGGTATGGGAAACCAATACTTGACGGTGATTTTATTTATAGCTCGGTTATCACAACACATCTTCAAACTCCCATTAGCCTCAAGGGTGAATAAGGTTGGAACGACGCAAGGGCTAAGGCTCTTTCTAACAAAACCTTTTCTTAACAACTCACCTACCTGTCGTCTCATCTCAGTCTGCTTTGTGGGATGCATCCTATAAATATGGCAGGTTAGGTAAAGAATAGTAGAATACCCCAGAACAAGGTCAATGGCATGTTGGATGTCCCTAAGAGGTGATAACCCATTGGGCAACTCACTAGGCATAACATCGACAAGCTCATGTAGAATCTGCCTAGCATCACTAGAAATCTCTCTAGTACTCTCCTCGTGAACATCTCTCATCTCTCATCTCTCTAGCTATCACCGCATACATAATCTTCTCCTCCAACACACTCCGCTAAAATTCCTTTTTATTAAGAATATAGAGTGATTTGGTTTGTTGGGTAGGTAAGCTAGTCTCCTTTGGTTGACTCTTGGACGAGTGAGTCTCACAGGTGCTAATGATATTTTTGCCCCTTGTGTGTAAACACGTGTTCGTCCTCCCATAATGAGTCAAATCACGATTATATAGCCAACGTCGCCCTAGTAGAATATGTGTAACATCCATAGGAACGACATTACACCAAATACTCTCCTCATAGCACTGAAAGTGGATCAGCACTAGACATCTCTTTGACACAAGAATAGATGTTTTGTTGACCCAGGCGATGCTAAAAGGCTAGGGATGTGGTTCTGCCTTTAGCTTCATCCGTGATAAAGCGGACTCAGCAACCACATTTAAGCAACTACCCCCATACATGATCAACTTAGAAGAGACACAACCTACTTAGTTGTAGGTCTAAAATATGGTGGTTCTCCAATCATCCTCTCCTATAACTCGTGAAAAGGCACTACATGACACTTACCTGATTACCTATCTCCTCTAGGTGCTCATCAACCTCCTCATCATGCGAGTCATACTTACCCTCGACTTCAGCCCCAACAATATCCCCCTCCTCTTTTGAAGTTTCCTCTACTATTGTTGGGTGGTAATTGTAATTGGGATATTCAAAAGACTTGTGCCCTAACCTCTGGCATGTAAACACCTCTCCTGAGTAGTAGACTGAGAGTTAGGTGTAGCTACACCCTTCCCTTTGTCACAAGATAACCCAGTTACTGTGTTACTAGCCCTAGAGGACGCCTGAGAAGTGGGGAAAAGTCTACTACGAGAAATTTCGACTATTGGGTTGACCCGAGTAAGAAGGGATTCTCTTAGCGATATCCGGTGTTCTAAAAAGCAACCGTCTAGGCGCTAGGCTCCCTGGCGCCTCGCCTAGCCCAAAAAATCCCTCCAATAAATTAAGCGGGGCCTAGGCAGAGTTTTTTTTTTTAATAACTACCTAAATCTTGATATATTTATTTTTCTAATGATTTACCATATTCATAATGCAGGTTGTAGCATATCAAATCACAACAAGAAGTAAACAAGATCAAGTCAAAATGGATAATTTTATTATAGTTGTAATTTTTTGAACTTGTTCCAACTTCAAATTATATAAATGATAATACATTTGTAATATTTAGTTTAATTTAATATAATTCTTAAATTTATGTTTAGTTTCTTAAGTTTTAATATCGAATTGAATTCTTGAAATTTTAAATTTTATTATTTAATAACAATCTTGTTTATAAATAAAACTAATACGTTAAATATGTGTTTGAACTTTAAGCAAAGACTTTTATTATCTAGTTTGTTTTGCTTTATATTATTCTTTTGCTTAGATAAATGTAAGATAAAATATTAAAATTAGCTTAAAATAAAAAAACCCGCATAGGCCCCTTAGGCGCTAGGCCCTCCCGACCGCCCGCCTCCTACCTAGCGCCTTTTAGAACATTGGCGATACCCTATAACCCATACTCATTATCTAGAGTTGACTGGAAAAGGTCATCTAAAGTAGTGATGCAACTAGTCAAGATGTGTGATTGAAGTTCAGGTCATAACCTATTCTTGAACTTCACAATGGTCAATTTATCACTCTCAGTGATCCTACTTCTTTGAGTCAACTCCTTAAATCTGCAGATGTAATAAAAAACAAAAATATTATTATCCTGACGAAAGTCGTTATATGCTCCATTAACCTATCGGTATGTCCTATAGGTAAATAATATTGTTTTAGGCGAGTTTTCATCTCCCCCAATGCCTGATAGGTGACTCACCTAGGCGCTCTACGTCTCTATCAACCACTGACCAAAATAAACTGACCAATTTCACCGATTTCATTTTGGCGAACCGCACCTTCCGATCCTCAGACATCTCATACCAGTCAAAATACTTTTCCATATTAGACAACCAATCAAAGAATGCATTGGGATCAAATCTACCATCAAACTCTGGTGCATCTACCTTGATTTTCCTATAGTCGTCATCAAAAGGATCATGTGGGTTTTCGACATGCTCATTCCCATTATTCCCCTCTATTCTAAAAATCGGCCTAGGCGGCGCCTGACGCCGCGCCTAAGGCCAAATCGATGAGAAAAACGCTCCAGCCAACTAAGCGGGCTAGGCGGGAAGGCGGGGCCTAGGCGGAGATTTTTTTTTTTAAAATTACTACCAAAACCAGATCTTGATATATTTATTTTTCTAATGATTTACCATATTCTTAATGCAAGTTGTAACATATCAAATCACAACAAGAAGTGAACAAGATCAAGTCAAAATGGATAATTTTATTATAGTTGTAATTTTTTGAACTTGTACCAACTTGAAATTATATAAATGATGATACATTTGTAATATTTAGTTTAATTCGATATAATTCTTAAATTTATGTTTAGTTTCTTAACTTTAAATATTGAATTCTTAAAATTTAAAATTTTATTATTTAATACCAAATTTGTTTATGAATAAAACTAATACGTCAAAGATATGTTAGTCATACTTAGTATATGGTATTTGTCATTTTCTTTAAGTCCTCAATTTTGAAAATTACACAAATTAAAATAATTCCATAATTAATAATATCAAATGTCTCATTCAATAAACTTCACACTAATTTTTAAAAATAACATTTATTTAAATTTTTGAGAGAGAAGAAGTATTTATATAATTATATATATATATATGAAGATATCAAGATACTACTTACTAGTAACACTAATTCTATAATTTAATTATTTCAAGCAATGAATATATATCTTACTACTTAAATGCAATTACTACTAATTCTATAATTTAATTATTATCTTTATTATAGATTATTTTGTTTTATATTATTGTTTTGTTAAAATAATGTAAGATAAAATATTAAAATTGTCTTAAAATAAAAAATCCGCTTAGACCTCTCCCAGCGCTTAGCCTCCCCCGTCCAAGCGCCTCCTCACTTTAGCGCCTTTTAGAACATTGATTCTCCTGAGGTTCCACTACAAGTTGTCTTTGTTCAATGTGTGTAATCCAATCATTCATTTGACCCAGTTGTGCAACTATGACCACTAATTGGTCTTGAATTTCTTCTAAAGAAGCTTGGGTACCTGTAGTCATGATGCAGATGCAAATGCAAATGCAAATGCAAGTGCAAAGCTGAGACAATACAAAATTTTAATTGAAGCAAATTAAAATTACAAGTCTAAGCGTATGTAATCACAATCTCAAAAGCTACTCATAATAACTGAATAATATGTAACTAGATGGAATAATATGCAATTTTAAAAGAACAAATCCAAAACAAGTAAAAATTTTAGAACTAATGAACGAAGGAAAAGTAAGTGATTAAATATTGAAAATCCGATTATTCAAAATGAAATATTTACTTTTATCTTTTCTTTTTTTAATGGACCTAACTGATCAGAAAGTATGAGACTAGGGTGAAAAGTGTTAAGGTTAAAAGTTTAGGCCTCTTTATGCAAGAAACATGGGTGCAAAAATATAAACTAATAAACTGTGGGACAATATTTAAATAGAGAGCGGAAGTTTGGGGTACTAAAAGGTAATTTGCAAGATTTTTTAATTTAAATTAGGAAAGTTAAGGTTACTTGATTACCTCCCTATCTCCAAAACAACACAACAACAATGTTTTCCCCTTGAATAGTAACTCCGACGATGAACAATAACTCCGGTGATGAATATTAACTCCGATGAACAATAATTTTTTTTTGAAAACCCAAGATCTTTCAAAAATTAAGAAATTGATAGAGAAACCTTAAGCTCTGATGCCAATATGATGTAGGACAAAAATTGATGAACAAATAATTAATTGAAAGTGATAAATCAATAAGAAAAATTAAAAGAACTAGGGTAATCCAACCGCAGGAGAACCACTACCTATAGGATTTCCCAACTGCAGTAAGGAGGAAAAGTATTGATCGCAACCAATAATTAGGATAATTACAATATCAAAATGTGTCCAATAATCATAATTTGCCATGACTTAAATATTTATAAAAAAAAACTCTAATAATTCTAAGCCCATTAACAATTGGGTCTTCGAATAAATAACTCAATACTGAAATAAACCAATAAATAACAAGTCCACGAACTAAATAAATAAATACACTGATAAATAAATAACTAAATAGCGAATTATCAACGACGACGTCTCATGGATCGATCCCTATCATTATATATGCTAATCTTGATGTAATCCTTAAGGATAAAAGAAGATAGAATAGTGAGCCATTGGCTCAATTAAAAAGCTCGAGTAGATGGGATCTCAAAAGTTGTGTGTACAAGGTTGATGGCGATGCCGCTTTTAAAAATCCATGTTTAAAAGCATAGTTATGAGACCCCAAATTGTTTCATTATCTATAATTCAACACTAGTCTATTAACAACTTGTAATATGATTTAGCTTCCCAAGTATGATTAAATAGTCCAAATATCGATTAATTAGTATAACCTAGATTAGTGTTTACTTAATTACTTTAGTAGGATTAGTGAGTGATTATTTAAGCTAGGTTGGGTTAGTTAGTGCCAACCTTGACTAATTAGGAGGTGGTATGTGAGCATGATGACTAGCCAACTTTTCCAATAACTAGCTCATCGTAGGTACCAACACCTAGCACCTAGTTGCTTTTAAGAGACCAATAGCAAAAATAAAAAATGATAAAGAGAAGAAGAGAGATCAGATTTGAGTGTTTCAGGAGCTTGTCACTACACAAGCTGCTAGTTAAGAAACTAAAAAAGAAAAAGAATAAATAAGCTAAGAGAAAGTCTGGTTTTGAAGATTAAACACTTAGCAAATGTTTCCATCAAGCAAGACAAATCCAATTAAACCTAACAAGCAAGGATTATTATCACTGCGAACTGCCGTATCTCCGCACTGGATACTCCGATTTTCAGGGGTTCTCTCATCTTTTATAACTTGTGTTTAGAATTATCTACGAATATTTTATTATTGTCAAGAAATCTACCTACATATTGCAACATATATCTCAGCTTTGTAACATACACCGTCACACTAATGAATCAACAAAGAAATAATAGAACCACATGGCATACAAAATTCTCTTTTCACTTGTAATTTTGTTCTCGTATCTAACATGAAAAACAAATCATATTCTTGCTGTTCTATTCGGTTGATAGGTCACATCTCCGATTAAATCATATATTACACCACTTACATCACTGTCCAGAAATATAGTTTAATTTTTTATTGTAATTTACAAAGAAATAGAATATATTTTTTCCTGGATGGAGGGAATACATTACGTACATACAAACACGTGTCCAAATACATACATTTTCATATATACATAATTAGCCTCATTAGCATCAGTCATGCACGGAAATGTATTTTTCAACATAAGGAATTGATGAAAGAAAGGCAAATTTAATAAGATCAATGTCTTTCCTAGCTTTCCCGGAGCATTGAGGAGTTCGGTGGTGGGGGCATAATCACCGAAGGAGAAAAAGTAAATCAAAAGTGAGATGTTATTTCCTTTTCGGAAAAATGTAAACTTTAAAAGGATATGAAATTCTCAAGGATTAGATTGTAGCTAAAACCTCATCTACATTTTAAAGTATGTTATACACATTACGATGTAAAAGAATAAACTACTGAGACCAAGCACTTGATTCAAGCCCTATATGTTCAAGTTTACCAAGACATCCAAATCAATCAAGCATTAGCCATTGAACAAGATATTGAGGAATTCCTAAAATCATATGGGCCTTTTCCACATAAAAACGGAATCTTTTATTACAATAGTAGACATAGACTGTAAAGAATAAGATTTTAATATGCTGGGAAATAAAATGTACCTCGTTAGACGAGATTTCGCGCTCACCATGGAAAATCACAACTCTCAGGCAATCCATAAAGCCGAGATCATAAACCCGGACCAAAGAATCAAACACAATCAATCCCACCGAAGCATTCTCCGGCAACTGTGAAATGACAAGCAATAGCTCATTTTTAAGTGACTGTAGCTCCTCTTCCGAGGAACACCCATCCAAAACAAACACAAACGCCGGACCAACCCCAACCCCTCTCGAGTCCAATCCGGACAATGAAGCTGATGAAAATGAAGGACTCAAAGAAGCAGATGACGATGACTTATTCAAAGATGAACCCACGGTATTCCCCCAATTATGACTCAAATTCAAATTTGACTTGGTTCCCAAATTGTATTCTACTGTACTATAAGTGGGAAAAAGCTCTGCCGGAATGTTGTCTTCGCCGATTCCGGTGTAAGATCGTGGGAAAGAATTCTTCTGATAGCAAAAGGGGCAAACCCAGATTCGGGACTGGTAATCAACGCGGGCATAAGGGTTTAAAACGGCGCCGCATCGATTGCAAATGAGAGGGTCGTAAGAGAGTACTGGGAGCTCATTGATTTGCATCAATGGAGTGCACATGATCGATAAAGGGACTACGAGAGAATTAGCTTCAGCTTTTGAAACTGGCCATGAATTCCACGACCATCGAAGACCTTCCATGGCCTCCAATTCGATGAAATCCATGTACTGAGATGCTTAAAGCCCTTTTACACTTCGATTATATACCTTATTTGGAAAGAGTATTTAAGGGTTTTAAGGGTTTGAATTGTTGAAGTGGGTGTTCGGGATTTTCCAGATCGATGGAATCAGGTTTGGTTTACTGGCCGGAAAGGTAGTAGTGGACGGCAAAGCAAGGAATAAAGTGGTGAATAAATGAATAGAGAAGAGTAGAAGACTTCCAAATCTGGTGTCATCATTGATCACGTGATGGCACGTGTATTCTTTTTTGAGAATAAATATTAAAAATTAATATTTCCACATAATTTTTTAATATTTTAACAAAAAAAATGTCCTTATAGATGTATAGCGACGATTTTCATACGAAAATATCAATTCCCTAAATATATGTACACACTCAAAGTGTACATAGTCCAAATATAAAATAATAATAAATAAATAAAAATATTATAAAAAAATGAAAAAAATATTTTACTAAGTACCATTTTATACCCGAGTAGTCGAGTGTGTTTTTAAATATATAATTTAGATATATACATAAATATGTCGTTTATAGAAACTAGAAAGATAACATCCCTTCAATGAATTTCTTTACCAAGAGACAATGAGATTACATGTAAATAAGTGTTTGCAACTATTTTTTGCATCTTTAATTCAACAAAAAAATGTGTATATTTTTATCCCAAAAATGTACCCAAAGAAACTTTACATGATAGTTTTGGGTGTTAACGATGTCTAGATGGTCAAGATTTAAAATTCTAAAATTATTATATTATAGACTTTAATTTTTACCAAAATATGTTAGTGTTATTTTTTATATACATGTATATAAGACTTATACAGAGAACTTCCTATACGAATGATCCGCATGCAGATTACTTTTAGCGACGGACAAAAATGTCGCTAAACTCTTCAAGTATAAGTGCGAACAGATTGTGATAACTTTAGAACCGAAATCACTATATGCAGGATTCAAACCCATACATGACCACCCAGATAAAATGCAGACTACTTATGTAAGACCCTAACTTATTATAAATAAAATCAATTTTCCTCTAATTATATTTGTGAATAATAAGGTATTAATTTGATATAATTCTCTGGTTATGGGTGAAATGTACAAATTTTGCAAAATATGCAAGTGGTTATAAAATAATCATTGTTGTTTGGAATATTCGTTTGGTAATGGGAATATTCTTGCATGTTGTAATATTCGAATATTAGTATGACAAACCACGATCATTTGTGGGCCCATAATGTAATAACCGGATGAAGAAAACGACAAGTTTAAGTTTTTATAAATAACGGCGTAGTTGTTACCATTAACATCCGTTGGAATACCCGGTGGTTAAAATACGATGTCTGGCGTGGATGCACAAAGATATTGATGAATTATTGATCCTTACGTAAAGAAGGCACTACTCAATAATTGTTACGATAGTTATCGCTTCAATATTTTATTTTATTGATTCAATAATTGTTGCGTTGATATTTTATATTATTGTTGTTTCAATAATTGTCATCGACAAGATTTCCATTATCGGATCAATAATTCATATTATTTGAATAATATTATTAGATAGCATTATTGACAATGTCTAGAAAGTTACATCAAGAAGAGGTTTGGTCACCTAATTGCGCCGCCAATAAGGAGAAATTCTTATTGAAAGCCCTCTTTCTCGTGAATCGGCTGGTTGTCATAAATGTGATTCTATAATATTATTTGTGAATAATTAATTATTGATTCATATGATAAAGAAATATTTATTTTATGTGGATATAAATGTTGGATATATTTATTGTGGTTAAAAATGAAGGAGTTAATGTTGAGGTGTTTTATTAGTATTTTTGTCGGAATGAAGGTATTAAAAATTAAACCAAAGATATTTTTGAGATATATTGTGTGAGTTATAATTTTAATCCGACCGTTGGATCGTTGTAATTTTTGGATATGTTATACATATATAAGTTGAGTATATGTCCACAAATTTTGAACCGTTAAAAATGAACGTATGATTTGTTATGAATTTTAAGAGGTGACTGATTCAAAAATTAGGTTTATAAATGATTTTGGTGGAAAATTCTAGAATTGAGTGGGCCCCACTTGTGGTTGGTGAATAAATGTGCTGAATTTATTTCAAATGTGGTGGGTGGAAATAGTAGCAGGTAAAGCCATCGGAGTTCAAGTCCCAGTCTGGTAACATTTTCCTATAGATAAAGGGCTAAGTTAGAATTGAAAATCACACCAGAAACAAGTTTTTTCTCTTTCTCTCTCTAGATTATTGAGTGTATTTTGTGAGTATTTAGATACTTTGTGAGTTTCTATTCATCAGTGCAAGTTTCCTTCAGCCTTATACCGATATTCCGATCAGAAGTATTGATATTTTGAGGTAAGGGATGTTATTTTCTTCATATATGATATTATTTCTTCAATATCATTATGCCGAAGTATTGATCTGAATTTTATCAAATTTAGAACTTTTTGTGTCTCTGGATTACTATTCACGATACTGCCTTATTCACGAATACTGACACACTATTCACCTAAAAATGAAATTTTCTTCTTTGTCCAAGATGTCTATTATGGTTACTATCTTTGATTGTATCCATGTTTTGATCTTTATTTTTGAATTCTACTTCAAAATTGGTATTTATGAAGTATTATTGATCTTGGATAAACTGTTATACGAATCCCTACTATTTGTCCTTCCGCTTTCCGGATTTATTTTCTTTAAAATATTTTTCATCATCCTCGAGTCCTAAATGATGATATTACTAAATATCTTTGGCATATAGTGCAAAGATAAATGATTAATTGATGAATATCTTTGGCCGTGGTGCAAAGATGAGCAGTGTTGAGATGAACATGACCAACCTGGTGATCTGAATGAATATCTTTGATGCGTAGTGCAAAGATGAATATTTGATTAAAGATGTATATTGATTGTTATTACAGGATAAAATATTGATGATGGACTCTTAAATCTTAGAAGATAGTAGAACTCATTCTCTACTCTTGACTCTTCTAATGGATTATTGTTTCCATTGCAGATTGTTGATCTAAAACTTGTTGGCTATTATATTTTATCGATTTTTCCTGTTGAAGACTAACGATAATTTGTTGTATATTATCTTAGTCGTAATATTCTTCTTGGGCTAGTTGAGTTCACCCTTTTCCTTTTTGTTCTATTTTTCTCGGGAGATGAGAACATAGCGAGAACTAGTCGAGTGCGGAGTGATGGTTCTAGAAAAATGTTTTAGCGGTCCTCATTATTTACGTAAAATAGTGTTTGAATAATTATAACGAGGACTTATTTGAGTGTGGATATTATCTGAAGACAATATTTATATTTAAACTCACAATGTGTTTGTCATTATTTTTACACGACAATTGTATTATTGAAGTTGTAGTTTGCTTTTACATACCATGTATTTGTGACTCGAATGTGTGTTGTATACCTATTTTGGGGGCGTCACGGTTGAGTATCGAGCTTAGGGATATGGTCTCTGGCGGAGATCGGGAATAGAACTAGGAGGGAGATGAGTAAATTCTTATTAGTGTGTCTTATCTAAAGCTTATTTGTTGGTGGGTCATAATATAGGGATATTATGTGATATGTTAATTTGTTTAATTAACCCTTATTTTATATGATGTTATTTAGAATGGCGGCCGAGAGCGTTAACAATGGAGTGTATGAGGCCCATGGAACAACCTTTAGTTACAAACCAGAGAACGTCAGCGAGAAGGCAATATTTCTCCTATAAACAACACTACCGAGCAAGCGATGAATGATGGAATGTTTAGGAGCTTTTTGCGTTCATGCAAAAACCGAGACGAGGAGACTAGAGTGCACAAAATACTGGTGGAAATGATAGCAATCTTGCGCGGCTTGTCACAAATGCAAGCGATTCAAGGAGTTGGACCACCATAATTTAAGGGAAAGCCGGATCCGATCATGGCGATCCTAACTCCTTGAATCGCTTAGTGATGACCATCCGTGAGTTACCAGTGTTTCCACCTACATTTTGAACGAAAGAGTCTCTCTCGTTTGGTTTTGCATGAATTCTAAAAGTTCCTAAACATACCATCGTCATCATCCGCTTTCGAAGGTGTTGTTCACAGGAAGAACATTGCCACACATTGTTGACGCTCTCCTCGTTGATGAAGCAAAGGTGTCTCCACTATTGGTCTCATTTATTCCATCATTAACATTCTCACGACATTCTTAACATCGCCATAAAACAAGGGTTAATTAAACAAATTAACAAATTACATAATATCCCTATATTACGACCGACCAACAAATAAGCTTAGGTAGGATACACTAGCGAAGGATTTACTCGTCTCTCCCCTCCTAGTTCTATTCCCCGATCTCCGCCAGAGATCATATCCCTAAGCTCTGATACCAACTGTGACGACCCCAAAATAGGTCTAATCCAACCAACCCATTCTGAGTCGCCAAATACATGGCACAGAAACAACTACTACATCATTAATACAATTATCGTGCAAAATACGATAACACATAAACTGTGAGTTTAAATACAAATATTGTCTTCTAGACAATATACATACTCAAATAATTTCCCATTACAATTATTGATACACTATTTTACAAAATAGTGAGGACTACTAAAATAACTGTCTTGAAACATTACTCCACACCCTGACTAGTTCCCACTATATTCTCGTCTCTTGAGAAGAAAAATGGAACAAAAAGGAAAAAGGTGAGCTCAAATAGCCCAGTAAAGAATATTATGACTAAGATAATGTACAACAAATTATCCTTAGGCTTCAACAGGGAAAAATATGATAGAATACAATAGACAACAAGTTTTAAATCAACAACTGCAGCGGAAACAATAATTCATTAGAAGAGTTAAGTAGAGAATGAAATCTACTATCATCTATGAATTTAAAAGTCCATCATCGATATTTTATCCCTGTAACATCAATCAATATACATCATAACTCAAATAGTCATCTTTGCACTACAGGCCAAAGATATTCATTTGTTGGTCATGTTCATCTCAACACCTGTTCATCTTTGCAATACGGGCCAAAGATATTCATCATAAAACCATTCATCTTTGCACTACGGGCCAAAGATATTCAGTTATATCATCATTTAGAATCGAGGATGATGAAAATATTTTAAAGAAAAAGCGAATCTAGTGAAACAAAAGAACAAATATTAAGGATTCAGACTTTAAACAATCCAAGTTCAAAAATACTTCATAAATAATCGTAAGGAGTAAAATTCAAGAATGAAGACCAAAACATAGATCCAATCAAAGATAGGAATCATAACAGACAATCTTAGACACGTAAAAGAAAATTTAATTTTTCCGTGAATAGTAGTAAATGATTCGTGAATAAATGTCGTATATCGTGAATAGTCCAGATATATCGTGAATAAGTAACTCAGACACCAAAAGATAGAAATTTCACAAAAACATCATCATGCTTCGTGAATAGTACTCGTGAATAAGAACTCATGAATAGTAACTCATTAATAGTAACCCGCATGAAAAAGTTCCAAATTTGATAAAAAGTTTCAACTAATATTTCGGCATAATGATATTGAAGAAATAATATCATTTTTTAAAAGAAATAATATCCCTTACCTCAGAAAGAATAAGATTACATTGGAATCTTTGGATATAGTCTTTGAAAGAACTTGCACCGTATAGTAATACTCAAAGTACTAAAATACTCACAAGAATACGCTCAATATATCGAGAGAGAAATCTTTAGTTTCTGTTGTGATTTTCAATTCTAACCTAAGCACCCTATTTATAGGAAAATGCTTAGAACACCAAAGTAGAAAATTTAATAAAATATTAATATAATTATAAAATTTTCTTACGCACACCCAAGAAATCTGAAATTAGCAACTTAACACATGTTTAATGAGGCCCAAAAATGTAAAAAACGTTTTTCTTAAAATAATTATTTAAAACTTCCAAAAATCAATTATTTCAGAACTTCGGAACTTCAATAATTCATAATAAATAGCCCTTTTATCAGAAAATTCGAATCTTGCAAGTTTTTATAGGAAATTCAATTCTCTACAACTTTACAGAAGAAAGGTTTTCCAAATTCCAAACAGAAATTGACCGAAATCCACATACGGACGATTTTACTGGCTATAATCAAATTTCAGTCAAGAAATGAGTCCACCGACACACAAAACATGTGTTAATCATTTAATGCAACAAAAATACTCTTCCTCCTCATATACTCATATATCCCACATTCATTGTAAAACTATCACCATTATTATATAATATAATAAAATATTATTTTATCAGAAAAGATAAAATATCAATTTTTAACAATTGTCACTTTAAAAATTTTCTCCATCTATATCCACATAAAATCAATATTTTTTCATCATATAAATCAATAATTAATTATTCACAAATAATATTCTGAGAATCACAAGATCGACAACCGTGTAGTTCCAAGGAAAGAGGGGCTTTCTATAAGAACTTCTCTCTTCTTGGCAGGCCTTGATTAGGTGACCAAACCTCTCCTTAGATGAACTTTCTAGACATTGCCAATAATGTTTTCTAATAATATTATTCAGATAATATGAATTATTGCTTCGATAATGGAAAATCTTTGTGTAGTGGACAATTATTGAAACAACAATAATATAAAAAATCAATGCAACAATTATTGAATCAATAAAATAAAATATTGAATAAGAATTATCGTAATAATTATTGAGTAGTGTCTTCTTACGTAAGAATCAATAATTGGTGCAATCACCGGTGTCTTCTTGTCTGACGCCGACATCGTGTGTTTTAACCATCGAGTATTCCAACGATATTAATCTGCAGTAACATAACCGCTACAGATTATTTATAAACAACTTATACTTGTCGTTTTCTTCATCCAATCGCTTTCGTTATGGGCCCACACAAATTCTGCGCCATAATACGAATATTTCCGCAGTAAAGAATATTCCACGACCAAACGAATATTCTCCGACAACAATGAGTATTTTATAACCACTTGCTTATTTGAAATATTTGCGCATTTTACCCATAACTAACCACATTAATCAAATCAACCCTTACTATTTCAAAATGATAAATAGAGGAAATTAAATTTCATTTATTAATAATTTGGGGTCTTACAGCAAGGGTTTTGCAAAATATGAATTTAAGTATAAATTCTTGTATAGTGAATTGAAGCTTCATTTTAAAGGGCATTCCTATAAATTTAAGATTGTGTTAGCAAAGGAGTGAGATCTCTTTCGTTATATCTATCACATTTAGCAATAAAAAATTATTTTAAAGATACTTTTAGCCACACAATTTATTGCGACCATTTTTTTATGTAGCTATTATTTTCAATAAATTTAATTTATTATTAAATATAATATTTATGTCATTAAATGTGTACGGAGAAAAAAAATAAAAAATAAATATAATGGAGAGAATTAGGGAGATATATTTGTATTTTTCTATTATAAATTCCAAATTTTGATAAAAGGTAAAAGAAAAGAGTAACTACTTAATGGATTGAATTAAATTGTTTTCCTCTACATGTTAGAACCATTTCTGTAAGACCCCAACTTTTTGAATAAAGATTAAATTTTCTCGAAATATATTTTTGAATATTATGGTGTGGATTTGATATAATGTTATAGTTGTGGGTAATAGTTACAAGTTTTGCAAAGTACGCAAGTTGTTATATAATATTAGATTGGTCAGGAAATATTCGCTTAAACAGGGGAATATTCATACAACTAGCACAATCATTGGTGGACCCCCATTAACTAAATTATTGTCGGATTGAGAAAAAACGACAAAAATACTTTATAAAAAATAACTTATGGAAGTTTTACCGTTAACTTGTTAAAGTACACGGTAGTAAAAATACGATGTCTACGCATGGTCGCATAAGAGCAGACACCAGTATTGATTATTGATGCTTACGTGAGAAGTCACTCGATTATACTCAATTATTACTACGAATAATTCTTGATCATATCTCCCATATTATTGATTCGATTATTGTCATAGTATCATCTGCATAATATGTTATTTTATTAAATCAATAATTGAGACGACAAAAGTTATTCATATTATTAAATTACAATATTTACAATGTCTAGAAGTTACATCAAGGAGAGGTTTGGTCACCTAATTATGCGCTAATAGGGAGAAATCCTTATTGGAAAGCCCCTCTTTCCAGGGAACGACCTGGTTGATAAATATTGTGAGTTATAATATTAATGATGAATGTTATTAAAATTGAAGTTGTGTTCGAGTTGAATTTGGAGACACCTGACGTGATATTTGAGTCCTAACGATGAAATTAGTAAAAATAGTCTATAAACACAAAATTTTTCGGAATTCACTATTTGGTCAAAAAGTCAACAGTTGACTTTTTCGGGAAAAGTCAAACTTCAAAATTTCAAAATTTATATTTTTGATAAAAATGGTTTAATTGTGTTGGAATTATTTGTGTTAGTGAAAATCGACAATTATTTCGATAATAATTGATGTCTGGAGGTTATATTGACCAATCGAGTATTTAACCGGATAAATGAGCAATTGATTGCTATTATTTCAAATGATTATAACTATTTGTTCACATGTGTATACTATTGTTTCACATTCTTGTTACTATTAGGGGAGTTGGTGCAAGATTGATAATACTTGCAATGACTAAGTTAAAAATGGAGGTATAGATGGAGTACTATATTTGTAATTCGTATTTTCACATGTCTAGAACTATTGATTCACATAATTTACCATTGAATCACATTATTTACTATTAGGGGAGGTGGTGCAAGTTTGATAATACTTCCATGACTAAATTAAAAATAAAGAAAAAGTTGGAGGTATTGTACTGAAATTTTTCGAGCCCCAAAACGTGCAATTATCGAAACTATATTTTTCTATAAATAAGCTCATTCTTCCTTCATTTCTCACCAATTCACAAAAGCCTTAGAGCAATTATTATAGAGAGAAATTATAGAAAGAAGAAGAAAGTCTAACTACCTCACTATTCTAGTATCCAGCTTTTTCTAAAGGTAGGGAGTATTATTTCTTTCTTATCTATGAAGAGAACTTCATTATTCCATTCTTTATCATTACATTGGAATAACTCAGACACGCTGTGCAGCTACCCTATATACTTGGTGAAATTCTTACATTGTTCCATTCTTTAACATTCTGCTTGGAACATCCTCATGCATGCATTCTACCGACCGGTTCCGCTTTTTACTATTATGTTGGAATATCCTGCATGCATGCGTTTTATGGGACTTCGATTCCGCCTTTATTATTACATTGGAATATCCTGTTTGTGCGCTTCTACCTGGGACCGATTCCGTCTTTATTATTATTCTGTTGGAATATCCTGTCGCTCGCGTTTCTGTGGGACTGATTCCGTTATCTATTATTCATTGAATTACACCGCCTGCGATGCTCTATCGCATGCTCGGTGATTTCTTTTGTTATTCCATTCATTATTATACTCAATTGGTTAAAGTTTTGACTTCTATACTCCATGAAATTAGTAGAATATCCTTGATATTTAAGCTTCATCCAATATCTTTTCATGGAAATATTCTTCCGAGCATTCTTGAATTTTACTCTCAAAGCAATATCATGTTGACAATTTGGACATTATTAGTTCCTCGTATAAATTAATTCTTGAACTTGTTTTATTGAATTCTTATATCATTGTCATCATCCTCATGTTTATATTTTTTGAAAGTCATCTCGTGGCTCAGTAGTGCATAGATGGACTTGGTATGATTATGACGGATATTATTACGTAATGTAATAATCATGGCCGTAATGTTACAAATGATGTGGTAAAAGTCCTCATTGGCCCGTAGTGCATTGATGGACAATTGTTGGCATGATCATGACCATTATCAATACACAAATATTTTTGGCCAGTAGTGCATGGATAATTGTGGTCGTGATACTTAAGAATATCCTCGGCCAGTAGTAGTGCGGTAAGGGTGATTCGATGATGTGGATTATTTATTAAAATTTGAGTCCCAAATGATAAAAGTGATGAAAAACCTTTTAAATCATAAAATATAGTAGATTTTATTCTCCTTGACTCTTTTAATGGATTGCTTGTTCACCGCAGCTTAAACTTAATGGTTGTTATATTGTATCGCTTTAACATCATTGAAGGCTAACGATAATATATTCGCATTATCTTAGTCATAATATTTTCTCTTTGGGCTAGTTGAGCTCACCTTTTACTTTTATTGTTCTCTTCGTGAAATGAGAACGTAGCAGGACTAATAGTTGGGGAGCGGGTGATTTAACGAGATAATAGCATTAGTAGTCCTCACTATTCAAAGGTGAAATAGTGGAAAATAAATGTAATAATATTGAATTTGAGTTTGAATATTGTCTAGATTTACAATATTTGTATTAAAACTCACAACTTTATGTTTTATTCGTACTTTCACACCTACAGCATGTATAATTAAGTTGTATTTGTATTTTGTACCATGTATTTGACGACTTCGTAATAGGTGATGTATACCTATTTTAGGGCGTCCACGCTTTCTCCTCGTACGCTCTTTGAGTCATTAGGAATGATTTATAAGTTGGTTAAACTAATTTATAAGTTATTTATAAGTTGTTTTCTATTCGGAAATGATTTTTTTTTATTTATAAGTTGAATTTTAAGTAAAATAAATAAGTAAGTATTTGTAATTTATTTTAAAATAACTTTTAAATAATTTTAAAATAAATTAGTTTCACCAAATATAATGTCTATTTTGTTTTTTTTATTAATATTTTTTTAATAATATTTTAACTTATAAAGTTTTATGAACTTATAAAAATATTCTAATTTAGCATATAAGTAAACTTATATTTTAACTTAATTTTAAAATAAGTCATTCCTTGCTCAATTCCACCAAATTCACCCTCAAATCCTCGTTTTTGGAACTCAATGATTTTGGGTATTGTTCAAAAGGGAGTGATTGAAAACAGGGCAAGAATTTTTTTGAAGAAATGTCAGTGGGAAGGAATTTAGTATTTTGAGAGGACATCTACCATATGAATGGGCATGGCAGGGAAAAGAAAGAGGGAATCTTTCTGAGATTTTTTGGTTTGTTCTGGGTTTTAGCTGATGAGTCTGCAATCTTAATGATGGGAGTCTAAAGCAGTTAATCATGTTTTATAAAGGTGAGCAATTCTCCATTTTTATTGGCTGTTACCTTATTTTTTTATGCTCAATTGATTTCAGTAAGCAAGAATATCAGATCCTCGTACATATTGCAAAAATAAATGAACATGGTTGTTGAGGAAATAGTAAAGTTTGTATTTGATCAGTACTAGAATTCAATTCTTATATCAGTATATGATCTGATTAATGTGGGGAAAAAAAGGAATATAAGGGCATTTTGCCGGGAGCAGTTGTAAAGGGCGTGTCCATGGATGTGATCTTTTGTGTTAGTATCCTGAGGCAGTCATATTGCCTAAATGATATTTTTGAAGAACTTATTGGCTGTAATTAAGGAAATGTGAATTGTTTACAAATCATTTCAGTCGCCATTTGACCACTGTGGTCTTGTTTGAGATCTGACAAGTAGACGACTGCTGCAATTTGTTCAAAATTTGTTCTGGTTCAATTTCATAGTATACGCAGGACGATTCGTGGTATTAGTTTTGATAAACACTTGAACTATCATAAAAACTTGTCAAACTAGGGTTTAGGGATTTATTTATTGTCCTAGTCAAAAACAAAAAGGAAATTATAAGACCATCCTTGTTTTTTAGATTCACAAAGTCCTACAGCATTACTTGAATATTTACTGCAGCCACAATGACGAGGAAAATAGAGGGAGAGAGAGGTAAACAATACAAAAGAGTTGCAATTGAACCATTATCATAGTTGAGCTGACGGGATTATGTAAACCCTTTGTTAGTCCTCATAAGCTAGGCCCAGTTGCTGAAGGCGATGGGGTACATCTTCTGGTGGTAAATGTTCCTCAATGTCATTGCGCTCAGGCAGCACCCAGTTTCCCACATGGTTTCTATTTAGCCCTCTGTTCTGAGTCCCCAACCAGTTAGGCGGAACCAAGAAATGATCCTTCAAAAAGTCAGATGTTTTGTTTACCAGCGCAATGTCCCTTCCGGTGGAAAGCCAAAATCTTCTACCCTTCCCATGGTACCTATTCAGTAATAAATTTACAAATTTAATCAGTTGAACTACGATTGTTGTTACAGGCCGGTACAGAGGTAGCGCTGTCTTGTTTTTTCCATTTTCTTTCTTTTTGTTTTTTTAGTAAGTTAGATGTTCAGAATTGTTAGCAGCAATTTGAATTTTATATGCACTTCCAAATTGTCTAATGGACACGTTCGTAAGGTTTTCTAAACAATGTCAAAGTTTGTAAATAAGGTACAATCTGTAGTTAGTACCTTACGCAGACAAATGTGCTTTTACTTGATTTGGTCATATATTGCTTCAACTAGTATCAATTCTAAGTATGTAGGCTACTTATAAGTAAACCTATGTGCTTTTAGCAAGTTATAAACAACATTCATAGTAAATATCTAAGGAGTTAGCACAAAGCCGCAGCTTCACATTAGTGAGCTGATAAATAAAACATAAATTATTAAAAAAGTTCTTACCCGTCAAGCAAATGCAGGTGAGCTTCCAAGTTATGGAAGCATGCTAGATCGTTTGTTTCTTTCAAGAAGGGAGACTTCTTGTGATCCAAAGCCAGCTCCTCTCCGACATGGGAATAACACCAAGGTGACATTTGACCTCTCTTTTGCAGTACCATAGGTACATGCTCATTGAAAAGTATTCCCGGAACAGTTGGCACCTTGTCATGAATGTTCACCACTCTTAGTACCTTTACGCCAAGCCCCTCCAGCCTTTCCTTAAACCTAGCGTTCCCAACTCTTGGCCCGGAGAATGAGAACACTGATATAGGTATGATCCGCCCGTCATTCATTAAGTCTACTCCAGTCTCTGCTATGTCATAAGCGTTTAGTATTGCTAGAGCACTACCTAGGCTATGACCTGTAATTGTTATGCTCAATTCCTCATTTGCATACTTTTGTATCAATCTCTTGAGTTCTGCTAAAATCTGTTCTCTTGCTGAGTACATGGAGAATTGACAGCTCTTATCTTTGTCAGTGTAAAGATGGAGGAATCCAGCCTCCACTCTGATTGTTGGATCACGACTCGCAATCTTGTGATGTGTAACTGGCTTCAGAAAATCCATCAAATCTGCAATCCACTCATGCTTCACAACTGTTCCCCGCCAAGCAATCGTTACGTCTCTACGCCCTAAATAGGCCGAAGTTTCATCATTTGACACCTCAACATAGCCACTCCAGTTTGCTGCTGTACTCCAGCGGTCTGGCCATAGAGATTTAACAAAAAGCTTGGCAAGTTGAGGTTGTATGCGAATAGAGGTAAGTAGTCACTTCATACCCATATTTTGTCAAGCCAAGATCCTCAAAGAACATGCTAGGTTTAATTTTACAACTTCCACAGTACTTAGAGTATGGATCCTGATCAAATGCATCATAACATGCTTGTGCCATGTCCCCATAGCGTAGTAGCTCGGATCGCATTAATGGTTCAATGGGATCAAGCATACCTGCCCAATCATGTTTCCCATGAATTTCTTTCCAAGTGTCTGCTAACTTTCTTGTGTTCTCTTCAGCCACCATAGTTTCTTGTTCATTGTACTTTATCCTTGTTTCGTCTTCAACCTCCAAAACCTTGGGAGTCAAATTGGTTTCTGATGTTGCTTTGCTTGTTTTAAGCATTCTAGGCACGCCTTTTCTTCTTGCTAGACTAGGAAATGCCAAGTTCCCCTCCCCACAAAATTTTGTAATGTGATTTTGGTTAAAGGTTGTGTCTTGCTGTTTTCCCTTGAAGAACCATCCTATCTTGGACAGGGGAATGACCATTGTTTTTTTGAAGTTGGTCAGCTCAAGCAAGTAGTGATAATACAGATGTATAGGGAAGCTGATTATTCATTCTGTTGTACCCCAAGAAATTTATAGTGGAATGCATGAAGCTTTCTCTATTGACTTTCAAAATACTATTGGCAACCCAAGTCTTTCTTAATTCCGAGCACTTCAAATAGTCAAATCCTATTTTTTATTATCTTAATACTCCCTCGCTTTCCAAAGTTAGAGATACATTTATATTTTTAGTCTATAAAGTGACATAAACTTCGTAACATGTTATTACTTCTACTTTTAGTTGATTGAATAATCATATCAGCGTCTAGTCAAAATTAGGGATAATCATATTACATTGTTGATGCATCAATTTGGCAAGTTTCCGAGTTCCCTGTACAACTCGTCCGAGTTAGGAATATGCTGTTGAATTTGACGTGCTTTGATCGTATAACTCTGACAAGTTTTAACCGAGTCAAATTCTTAACAGTCCTTATACAGGGATATTTTTTTGGACCGGATTATTGGACATGTCCAATTTTATTTATTTTTTTCTTTTGAATCCCAAAAAATTTATAGTATGCTGTACAACCCTGCTCTTGTGTATTATCCAAATTACACCTAAAAGACTATTCTGTAAAAAATTCAGTTGAAATAAATACTATACATTTTTTGGGAGTCACAAGAAAAGAAAAGAAAAACTTGGACCGGTCCAAAAAAACATGTCCACAAGTTAGGTAAAGGGTTTACATATATATTACTAGTAGCCAAGTTGCAGAAGAGACTCTCTTTTGTTTTTTTTAATAAATGGAGTACCAAATAATCAAGTTTCTACCAAACTGAAATATATTGAGGTTTTGATATTCCCATTTAATAAGATAATATGTAATAAAATCAATGACCATTCCATTCACATTGATATCTTCTTCTGTTCTTATTCATGTAGAGAGTAAAAATAAGCAAAAATAATGGAGTTAGACCTAGACAATGGATCAATATATACTACAACAATTAAGGTACCAAATGAAGATGTTTATTGGTTGTCATTGACATTGAAGTTTGACCTAAAGTTTGTTCTCACTCAAAGCTCACATCATGGAAAACCTAAAAATGTGCAATCCAAATTTCTAAAAATTGTGTGTTTTGGTTTTAATTTGTTTATTGTAGCATGATGTTCCTTTTGAACATGACTTGGCCATATATTATTGAGTTTTGTTAGGTATAGGGTTTGCAAGGGTACTAAATAAATATTCTGTCAAGCTAATTTTAATGAAATTTCTCTATTTTTTTATTTTATATTAACCAACTTGTCAAGTCATTTTCTATTAATTTTATGAGTAATATTAGGGTCTCAAATTTTTTTTTTTGTCTCAAATGATATGACATTGAATATTTTAATGATAATTTATAGCATAGTCAATCACATAAAATTTATTCAACCGGGTATATTTGACTTTGGCCTATACAACATTAATTGTTTTTAAACTTCCAAAACTATAGTTTTTATTTTAATGTATATATATAATTTTGTTTTTGTGACGGTTACTTTTTAATTTGAATGGATCAATGATTAAAATGAGGACAAAAAATAGTGTTTTTTAAATTATATAAACTGTTGATAATTGATGTAAGTGATTGCTTCTGCATTTCATATTGATGAAACTTTACATAATTTTGTTACGGAAATTGATATTTCTACATGATTTTTTGATATTTCTACATAAAAACTGTCGTTATAGGATAAAACTGTCGATCCTATAGCGACGGTAAAAACCGTCGCTATTCATCTATAACAACATTTTTCATGTGGAAATATTAAAAAATCATGTGAAAATATCAATTTCTTTTGTTCACGCATCATATAAAATTGATAGCTTCTGATTCTTGTTCAACCTTTTGTGTTTCACATTCCTTTCCTAATATTTGTTAATCTGGGTTGTGTTATTGAGGTATTTGCCCTCATCCCATCTTTACAATTATTTTCTTTTTTCCTTTTTTATTTGTTAAGAAGCTGGTAAGAGAATTAAGATTTTCTCTGTATATCTTATTTTGATGAACATTTATTTAACCTCTTTTTTTTTTGTCTTGATGGGCCTTAATTTGGGCCACCACAGGTTCATGACTTGGGCTCAAATATGAAATAGATGAATTATTGGGAATAGTTTGTAATTCAACCATGCATAGAAAGATAATGGAATTCTGTAATTTAATACTGGACGAAAATCATATACTATAGATATAAACTAACATATATATATATATATATATATATATATATATATATATATATATATATATATATATATATATTAGAGCTATACTATGTTTGAAACTTGTAAAAACGCTTGGGAAAGGAAAAAAAACAGAAAAGAAAAGAGAGATAATAAGATATAATTATAAAAAAACGGAAAAAAATATATATATCTAAGTAAACAAAAGTTTAATTATTTATAATTGAACATAATTTTGAATTGAAATATAATGGATGGTCAATAAAAAGAATGAAAATAAGGAGCTTATGTCTTAAGGCTTCTAATATACTCTCTGTTCCAAAAAATAAATAAATCATTATTGAATTTTTAAAGTTAATTACAAATATTTTCAAACTCTTAAAATTGACATAAATTCTTTTAGTTTTAGCCAATACTGTAAACCACCTCAAAAGTATTATTTATTGTAAATTTTATTTTTTTATAATCTTTAATAAATTATATCAATTTTGAGTTTGAAAATATATCAGATTGGTTTTTAAAAGTTAACAATGAAGGAAGAGATACTTTAAAAAAAAACCAGAAATTCATAAAAAACTCTTTTTATGTGAAATGGACGGAGCTAGCTAGTATTACAGTAAAATTGAAGGTGGTATATATTTCATATCCATCAAAATAGAAAGCTGTAATGAGTAGTAGTAGTAGTATATTATCTGAGCCAAGTTCTTAATATTGTCCAGAGGAGAGAGAAGAGAGCAACATGGGATTGTCTTGAATCTACCAAACATACTTTATGGGATGAAATATATGGTCCTCCATCTAGCCTAGGTAGGTCTGCACTTGGGCTCCTACTAGCTATCATCTTCTATAACAACACTCCCAACTAGCTAGGGTTTCTCCATTTTCAAATCATTGGTACAATGAAATCCGATTAGTATAAAGTTTATTTTTTAGTAAATTGGTCAATTGGTCATTGACACAAAAAGAGTCTCTCACTGTATGCCGATGCTTACTGTTACCAATCGATTAACTCTACCCAAAAAACTTCATACTAACCACTTCTTGTACAATAGTACTCCCTCCCCCTCCATATATATTACACACACACCACACACATATATATATAATATATATATATATATATATATATATATATATATATATATATATATATATATATATATAGTTAATTTAACTAACTTTCTCAATAATTTTAGATAATTAATTTTAAAATTTAATATTTAAAGAAGATCATTGATAAATATATGCATGTAAATGTGTCTACCTACATATATAAATGCTTAATATTCTAATTAAATATATATATATATATATATATATATATATATATATATATATATATATATATATATATATATATATCTCTTTTTTAGAGACAGAAGAAGTATATATGATTTTCCATAAAAGTCACTCTAATTTTAAACTTTTAGCTACTTCTCAAGAACAAAAAAAGATTAATATTCCATTGTCTTATCATGTTTTTTCCACGATCATTAATTATTTTCTTTCTTTCTCTCTCTATAGTAATCCTTAACCTTACCCAAATTTGGCATTGATAAACTACTTTTATTTCTATTAAAGAAATTAATAAAAAGGAATAAATATCCACATTGTTTGATCCAAGAAAGAAAAAAAAATCTAAAAAAAGAATTGCACATATATAGAAAGAGAAGAAGAGAAGGGAAAGTAATATTGGAGGTAATATTGCTATAATTCTTAAAATAGAAAGTTTATGTTCTAATACTATTGACCTTAGATTAACAATAAATATGTGATCCATCCCATGATATATATATATATATATATATATATATATATATATATATATATATATATATATATATATGATCATAAACCAAGACAAGCATATGGCATGGGGACATTGCATGTGCCCTGACCACCATCTCACATTATACAATTACAACCCATTAAAGGCCATTAAATCAAGAGCTTTAGTTAGGGTTAAATGCTTTTTCAATCACCGTACTATATGTCAACTTACAGATGGATAACTGATTTTTTTTTTCTTACAGTCAACTCACTGTACTCAATTTTACTAACAAAAAGTTGAAAAAACCGTTAAGTCAAAACAGTAACTTTAGCAGCTGAGTTGTCAAAAAGTAAGCTTATGTGGCAATTAATATGCGACGTGGCAGTGATGATGTGGATTTGGAGGAAATTTTTTATGAAAAAATAGAAAAAAAATATTTTAAAGTATAATATAAATTATAAAAATTAGAGAAAAAAAAATTAAATAAATAAATAAATAAAACATAATTTTTTATAATAAAAATTACAAAATGCAAACTTTTTTTTTTATATTTGTTAATAAAATTTTTTTTTTTTTATTAAAAAAAGTAAAAGCACTTTTTTAATAAAAATAATTATTTTTATTTAAAGAAAAGTAAAAGCGTAGTTTTTTTAATAAAAATAAATATTTTTAATAAAAATAAAAAAATCAGTTTTTTTAATAAAAATAAAAAAAATGCAGTTTTTTTTAATAAAATAATTAAAACGCATCTTTTTTAATAAAAAAAATAAAATATATAATTATGTTGGCGATTAATTTTCACTTTGTCTTCACGCTTATATATAAGTATATAATATTTTCATACATACAGTACAATATTATTATTATTTTTTGTCTCTATTATTTTTATATAGATACATGTCTTCAGTCCATCTATTAATTAAAAATTTTTTAATTTTAAAAATCTCAAAAAATATTTTTAATTTTAAAATATTTTTAATTAAGAGATTTTAAATTCGAAATTGCGTTTAAAAATCTGTTAATTTTTTTAATCTGTTAAAATTAATTTGTTAACATAATTATATATTTTAAAATTAATCTGTTAATATTTTTATTAAAAATCTGCGTTTGTAATTATTTTATTAAAAATAACTGCATTTTTTTTTTATTTTTATTAAAAAAATGCATTTTTGTTATTAAAATATTTATTTTATTTAAAAACTGCGTTTCACTTTTTTTTAAATAAAACAATTATTTTTATTAAAAAATTGTGTTTTAATTTTTTTTAATAAAAAAAGAAAAAATTTATTAACAAAAACTGTGTTTTTTTTATTAAAAAACTACGTTTTTTATTTTATTTTTATAAAAAGCTGTGTTTTGTAATTTTATTATAAAAATTATGTTTTTATTTATTTATTTATTTTTCTCTAATTTTTATAATTTATATTATACTTTAATTTATATTTTTTTTTTATAAAAAATTTCCTCCAAATCCACATCATCACTGCCACGTCGCATATTAATTGCCACATAAGCTTACTTTTTGACAACTCAGCTGCTAAAGTTACTGTTCCGTTAAGTCAATACTTTTTGTTAGTAAAATCGAGTACAGTGAGTTGACTGTAAGAAAAAAAAATTCAGTTATCCATCTGTAAGTTGACATATAGTACGGTGACTGAAAAAACATTTAACCCCCCTTAGCTACGTATAACCTACATATTATTGTCCCAAAATAATTGATTATCCCTCTCTCTCTTTTAATATAAGTTATTTTAGAGTTGTATTTGTATATGAGTGTTAAGAAAATGATTGTATAATATTAAATATTTATATATAAAAGTCCTTATTAATTTTGGGTTGTCTCTATGTTAAATGTCCACTTTATTTTAATAACAAATTTTACATATTTTTTCCTATTATGCCCGTAGCATTAAATATCTCATACTTTTCTTATTTTAATTCTCTCTCCATATTTAATGACATTATTATGGGCAATTTGTCATTTTATTTCTCTTCTTAATATGCGTGAAAAGTCCACCAGAACTTTTATCCTGGGACGGAGGGAGTATAATATTAATTGTCTATATTGTCCTTGTATTAAAAAAAAGGTGTTATTTATTAGACAAAAAATAGTGAGAGAACCAAAGTTAAATTTAATACTTGGGGTAATATTAGAAACTAAACAATTAATGCTTACTTGAAATTCTAAAACAACTTATATTAAGGGACAAAAATACTTTACTAAAATGACTTGTATTAAAGGACAAAGGAAGTACATTTTAAGTTTTTTTATTTTTATTTTAATAGAAACATAAACAAATGTTGATGAATGAATGCCCCCATCAACAGTCACATGGCCCTGCTAGCTCCCTCTCCCTCATTTGGCCATGAATTAATGAATGATGATTAATATACAAATTAATTACCCAATAATTAAATCAAGTAGAAGATATGCAGAATCTTTTGAAACCAATAAAAAAACAAAAAGAAAAACATTTTAATTGAAGGAATAAAAACACAGAGGCAACAACTATGACATAAAGGACACCAAACAACAACAGCAAAAAGATGATTATTTAGCAAGCCATTAGTAATAAACAAGCCAAACAATATCAAACTTTATTGCTTCTTGTCCATTAAAAATGTCCCAAATCTTATATTTCTATATACTGTCAAATTAAATAATTAAGAGACACATGCATCCAAACAACACCCCTGCTTCATAGATCCATGTTGGCTACTTGCTTCAACAATAATGAACTAGAATTAATATTGCAGCTCACTTTTGGCATGCTTCAGCACCTGCTCTTGCATTTCTCCATGGCTCTTGGGGCTGAAAATTTTATCAGACAACAAAAATAAGTCCAAAGTATCAACCAAAAAATAAAAACTATGATTGAGACTAGCTAGTTTAATTAATTAATAGTTTACAAAATTTGAAAATTGCGAAATATTGCATTAATATTATGAAAGGATAATACTTGAATGCAGGAACTTACCAAGTCCAATTGCTTCTGATCCTTTCATTATACGGAGACGCTTGCATGAATCAACAAACATCCTACACATAAATAAGCAAACGATTAATAAGTTACATTGCTCTTATATATTGTTCCGTATTTATGTACGTACTAATTTGGGCATTAATTCACTTGATATTTTTTGAGCTTTTATTTTGAACCTATCTAACCAACTTTGATGGCTATTAATGTTGGAAATACATGCCTTAGTTTGATAAGTATATTATATATATATATAGCATGCTTAATTTAGGGTTTTTAGGATGAAGTACTTAAATAAACTTACTCCCATGGCACATCACCAACAAGCATCCAATCTCCATCCTTATCCTCATAGCTTGGCACATACTCAGAGCTGTTCAACAGATCCATCAGCTTGCTCTCATTCATGAAATCTATCATTCCTTGGGACCCATAATTACCTAAAAATAAAATGAATATATACCAATTTATATAATTAATAACAAGTGGGAATATCTTAAAATGCATGTTACACTCACTTTAAGGTAGCAATAAGTTGAGGTTCTAGTTATCCTAAGATCGATCCACTTTTCATAAGATATGATAAACAAACAAATTATTCTCTTCAATAAATATCAAAGAAATTAAAGTACTGTTCCATGCAATATAAAGAATAATATATATATAATGATTTACTTACCCATGGTAAAGGAACTAAACATTTTGGCCAAGGCATCAGACAGTTCTTGGTAGCTCTTGTACATCTTTAAGTCCACTTTGCGAAGATAAGGCGCACCGTCCATGGAAACCTTCACGAATGCTGCTGAGCTTACGCCCAGCTTCTCAGTCGTCGTCTTCTCCTCGGCGTTGCTCTTCTGTGCCATTATATTCTTCCGATACGATCTCACTGGTGGCCAACCTACCACCTGTGCCCTGTAAATAAATAGTTAACCATTGCACCAATTATCATCACCTCTAGCTAACTGGCAACCCTAAAATAAGAGACCTCTTATTTTTAGCGCAAATGATACAAACAAACAAACCACAGAAGTGCAAAAATATACTTTTAATTTCTCTACACAAATTAAGGTTTGCACAGAAGATATATATATATATATATATATATATATATATATATATATATATATATATATATATAATAAACATGCATGTTGAGTTTAGAAATGATCAAACATACTTGGCTGGTGGTTTGATGACTGAATCCTTGGAGAGATTCTTGTTCTCCTTAGGTGAATTCTTCGTCTTCTCGTTCAGATCCATAGCCGAATCATTGGGATGAAGGTTAAGCTTCAAATCAACCGTCTCAGAGAAGCCTCTCTTTCCAGTTATCTTCAAGGTCTCTCCTTCGCCGCCACCGGGCAGGCCGAGGCATAGCTCAGTCTCTTTGAGGTTCAGCATGTTAATTTCTTCAATCTAATTATTCTTTTTCTTGCTTCTAAAACTAATGTATATATCTTGCTAGCTTCTTATATGTTCTTCTTAAAACTTGGAAGAGATGATAATAAGAGAGAGAGAGATAATAGAACAAAGGGGAAGCAATGCATATAGTTTTGATGTACATATATACCGGTGGCTGCATTGTCCTATCAAGTTCCGACGGCTCGCATGTCGACACGTGGCCTTATTCGGTTTGTTGATCTTCTGGGATCAAGGGCACGTTACTAGATTAATATTCCCTCCTATTCAGATTAAATGTTATTTTAGGGTTAAGCACACTTATTAAGAAATAACACAAAATATTTTTTGTGTCCCTAATTAATTATTTCTCTCTCTACAATTGTCTCTTCTCATTCTCCACAATTGTCCCTAATTAATTATTTATCTCTCCACAATTACATTTACTAAGCATATTAAATAGAGGGGTAAATTAGTAAAAAATAGTGCAATATTGCATAGAGATTCTAAAACGACACTTATATAGAATAAAATTAAACTCCCTAAAACGTCATTTAATCTGAACAGGAGGGAATAGTAATTACTTAAAATAAGTACCACAAACTTTCTACTTTTGTACGTTAATAATTTTTTCCTATATAATAAGGCAAATGAAAATTTTATCCAAATTAATTGAGTTATTTTGATTGATCAATGAGTTAATCCCAAGTTAATTTGAGTTCATCACATGTACTAATATAATGTATGTTATTATGTTTATAATTATTCCAAAATTTTCGTAAATATCTTTTGTTATACAACTTTTCATAATTATGCATGTTTAAAAAATATATATACAATAATATTAATATACATGCAACTCTTCAATCTCATATTCAATGCATTACTACCATCTATACTATACTATTTATATTTAAATTATTATACCAAACGGCACAAACCATAATTTTAAATTGTATTATTCTAGTCTTTTTATAATTAAATATATAAAGGATAGTACGTATACTATTATTAGTTTATAAATGTTGTAGTACAAAATATGGATGGGGGAATGGCAAGATGGAGGGAAATCAATGGGCTTTAATTTTGTGGTCCAATAAACAATTATGATCAATGTGCAGCACCAATGGATTAACAAGAGGTTGCATTATATTAATCTGCAGAGAATAATTAATAAATTCATGTTGAAAAATGGCCAATCATGTTTTGTTAATTATATTTGGTTCCATGTGTTTTCGGAAATAAAAACTAGCCACCAGGCCCACCACCGTGAATTTAGGCTTGGACCAAGAGCCGCAAGACCCTCCAGTCCTCCTACTCACCTGCTAGCAAATTATTAACTATATATATGCTAGTATCTACTTTCATTCAACTTCTTTATTTTTTTTTTCTTTTTTTGGTTTAAATTTAAGAATGTCTTCAATTAATTTAATCAAAACTAATTACTACATATAGTAATTAGAAATTAATTCGGGAAAGGATTTGACTTCCCTTGTGAAGTCTACTCAAATCATATTCGCCTCTTATAAAAATTTTGGTCAAGTCTCAAAGAATAATTCTGTTAATTTTGATGTAGTAAATATTACTCATGCATAAATACAAAAAAAAGTCAAAGAGTACTTAATTAGAAGTAGACGATAATTTAAGTTAGCCACTAATTACACACACACACACACACACACACACACACACACACACACACACACACATATATATATATATATATATATATATATATATATATATATATATGTACTCTATCAGGGGTAATGTTTTCTTTTTATGGCCTTGTTCATCATAGTTTTTTCCCAAAAAAGAAAAAGGTAGTTTAAAATATGTAAGAAACTGCCTAAGTTTTACAATATTATTAGGTAAATAATTCCAAAAAGTGAGTAATAGAACCAAAAAAAATATAATCTATCTGATAAAATACAAATGATTTTGAATTTTTTCGCTCACTCAATAAATCATCTAGGTCGTCCAAAGTTTGGGATAAATCCCACCATTCATCTATCTAATAAAATACAAATGATTTTGAATTTCCCGCTCACTCAATAAATCATCTGGGCCGTCTAAAGTTTGAGATAAATCTCACCGTCCATACAGTGCCGGAGGCACGAGACACATCTAGTTACATATATGGAGTACTATAGTCTATCTATCTAACAAAATATAACTAATTTAAAATTTTCCGTCACCTTAATAAATTATCTGAATCGTCTAAAATTTAAAATAAATCCCACCATTCATGTAGTGCCGAAGTTACGGAACACAATCCCAGCTAATGCATTCTTTTTTCTCTCTCTTAATTTATCAAGGGCCGGTTAGATGTTGGAGGGAACATATATAATACTGCAAGTGTGACCATAAATGTTGTACAGAAAATAAATAATGAAGTTGTACTGTATACCTAAATAAATAAACGTACAAGGATTCTTCTACGAAGCTAATTAAAAGTTCCCATGCAACTTTGCATAGACACATGAACGAATGATTCATTGCATTATTCGAAATCTTAATTAATTAAACCCAGAGCTAGGCAAAGTTTCCATCTCTAAATTTTAACATACATACAGAAATTAATAACAAATATATATATATATATATATATATATATATATATATATATATATATATATATATATATATGTTAATCCACTAATAATTATATACTAATTATATAAACTGAAGTAGAAGATAAATAATGTTATAATAAAGACTTACTATATGTAATTGACAAACTTTTTAAAAATAAGTCAATTGTTGAACAATTTCTCTTTAAAGCAGATTTTATCCCCGCTACGGAGCTTACGAATGGAACAATAGACGTTTACTTCCCAGAATAAAATAGTTTTCAACTCTCACAAGAAGCACTTCAATGAAAGAATTCCACGAACCAATAAAATATGAATACTCTCTATGACTTTTAATGAATGAAGAATGAATTTAATTTTAAGAATTTGAGAAAGATTGAAGTTGAAGTGATTGTTTTGGGTAGATTTGGAATCTATTTATAGGTTTCTAAATACCCATTTGAAGATGTACATTCCTTTAAAAAGATACATCCTTTTGAAAAGGTTATATCCCTTTAAAAAAGTATATCCCTTTGAAAATGTTACATATATTTGAAAAGGTACATTCATTTGAAAAGATATGAACCAAACAAACTATTTCTAAAGGTTAGTTTTATTTTAGATAAATTTCTTATTCATTAATATACAGTACCGGCCCTGGGCTAAAGCCCAAGGTGCCCGGGCTTTAGGCCCAAAAATATTTAGAGCCCCCTTAAATATTTTCTTCCTTTTCTTACTTAAATAGAATACTTAAATATTAAAGCAAATAATCAATCTGTAATATTCTACATATACTGATTATTGTAATATTCTACATATTTAAAGCATATAATTTGTACAAAATAATTTAATTATTATGTACCTGGGGTTCATCATCAGATTCAATTTTTTGGGTTTTTTAATTGTTTGGGAGTAGGGTCAGACTCTTAATAAAAGAAACTCTATTTGGTAATTACTTTTTTGACTTAGTGATAATGTGATATCTAAATGATGATTTGGAAATATTGAAATAGTCGGTTATTATATTTGATATTCTTTCGAATTGATGCTTTTTTGTTCAAGAAAAATTCTTTTTTTTTATGCCTGTCTTAATAGTAATTCGCAAAAGATCCATTTTTTTGTTGTCCGCTTTTAGTTTTCTTCAAAACTCGTATAGACCACCTACTAATATATATATATATATATATATATATATATATATATATATATATGCAATTAATCATCTTCATCTACCTAATCATTTCAGGTGTAATTATAATTATGTAACAACAATAATTCCGCTAACGGTTTGAATTTCGATTAGTTTCATTTTAAATTTTCATAAACAGAAAGAAAAGCTAGCTTAGAATTAAGATATATAGCTAGAAACTTGGACTTGCCGGCATTCTTCTCCTAATTAAAACGGGTTAAATATACCTTTTGTAACTTTACAATTATTATTATTATTAATAATTTTTTTCTTATATCAAAATTAGATCAAGTTTCACTAGCTAGTAACACATAAACCAAATGTATAACGTAATTAAACAAGTTTTTGAGGTGATCAATCAATCACATTGAAATCAGTCAAGCTTCTACGTAAATATATATTAATAAAATTCATCCATCTTATTGATTAAATAATCAATATTATAACATTTGAAGATCAAGAAATTTGAGGTATCAACATCATTGATTCAAAGGATTTTGAGGTGATGGTGGTGACTTAGAGACAGGTCACATCCCCTAGGGAAGGAAATGTTGAGATATTTCACATAAATTTCATATCGAATAAATTTAAGAGTGTAGATTGGTTAATAAGTATGGTAGAGCCTTAACCTAATAGGTTAACCTTTTAGGTAAGGAGGTGGTCCAACATGCTTATTGAGTCCATCTACACAGGTGTGCGCTGCTATGTGATGAATTGATGTGGGATGGATCGTATAATTCCGCTACAAATGGTATCAGAGCCCATGGTTCGATGGGCCTAAGTAACAACTCAAGGTGCGAGGGAGTGCGAGGATAAAATTCGCAGCCCTCGTGGGAGTCCAAGTATCAACTTCAAGGTCGCGAGGGAGCCGAAGAGTCTGAATTCGCAGGCCCTGTGGGTGGAGTAAATAGAGTTGAATCAATTGATTTGAGTGGGGTGGGCCGAGCTTAGGAAGGCTCTGGGGAAGTTCTTTGAGACACGTTTGCCGGACATGGTGGAATAATATTAGAGTCAAGCAAAGCTCTTGAAGGACTCAAAGGTGAAGTATTTGAATCAGGTGGAGCAGGGCTCGGATGGCTTTTGTGACACCCCCAAAATAAGTATACATCACCCATTCTGAGTTGTCAATACACGGTACAGAAACAACTACAACTTTATTATTACAACAGTAAAACTGTGAGTTTAAATACAGATATTGCCATTTAAACAATATCCACATACAAATAAATTCTCTTCATAATTATTGATACATTATTTTATAAAAATAGTGAGGACTACTAAACAACTCTTTAAAACCATCATTCCATACCCCACTGCATCTTACATTCTCGCCTCCCGAGAAGAAAAATGGAACAAAAAGGAAAAGGGTGAGCTCAACTAGCCCAAAGAAGAATATTATGACTAAGATAATACAGAACAAATTATCGTTAGTCTTCAACAGGAAAAATTTAATAGAATACAATAGACAACAAGTTTTAAATCAATACTCAAATGAAAAATATTAATTCATAGAAGAGTTACGTGAGGATGAAATCTACTAATATCTATGAATTTAATAGTCCATCATCAATATTTTATCCTCGTAACATCAATCAATATATATCCGAATCATATATTCATCCTCGCACTACTGTGCCAAGGACATTCACCAATTGGTCATGTTCATCTAAACACTGCTCATCTTCAGCCTACGGGCCAAAGATATTCATCGAAATCATTCATCTTTGCACTACAGACACAAAGATATTCAACAAATCATTCATCTTTGCACTACTGGGCCAAAGATATTCAATAATATCATCATTTAAGATCGAGGATGATGAAAATATATATATATATATTTTTAAAAGAAACGAATCCAAAGGAAACAAAATGACAAGGATTAAGGATTAAGGATTCGGTACTTCGTTTTATCCACGTCAAAAAATACCTCAAAATAATCATAGTGGTGTAAAATTCAAGAATGATCAAAACATGGATACAATCAAAGCTAGTATCCACAATAGATATTTTAGACGAAAAGAAAAATTTTCATTTTTCGATGAATAATCTTATTCGTAAATAATAATCTAGTATCGTGAATAATGCCATATACGTGAATAAAGAATCTCACACCAAAAGTTCCAAATTTGATAAAAACTTCAAATCAATATTTCAAAGATAATGATATTGAAGAAACAAAATCATTACGAAAAAAATAATATCCCTTTACCTCGAAAGATCAAGATTTACAATTGGAATCTTTGGATATAAAGCTATAACTTGAACTTTCACCGTATAGCAATACTCAAAGTATACTCAAAATACTCACAAGAATACTCGATAATATAGAGAGAAACTTGGGTTTACGTGTAATTTTCAATTCTAACCCAAGCACCTATTTATAGGAAAATGCTTAGAACACCAAAGTAGAAAATTTAATAAATTAATATTATATTTTTTCTAAATATCTCTACGCACACTACCATCTGAATTCAGCCTCCTAACAACATGTTAAATGAGTTTCAAAAATGAAAAAAAACATTTTTGTAATTAAAAATATTTTAAACTTCCAAAAATCAATTATTTCGGAACTTCAGAACTTTAATAATTCATAATAAATAGCCCTTTATTAGAAAATTCGAATCTCGCGAATTTTTATAGGAAATTCAATTCTCTACAACTTTGCAGAAGAAAGGTTTTCCAAATTCCAAATGAAATTGGCCAAAAATCTACAAATCAGGCGATTTTAGAAATTTTATAATCAAATTTCAAATCAATAAATGGGGTCCACCGACATGTTTAACATGTTTTAAACATTTATTGCAACAAAAATACTCTTCCTCCTCGTATACTCATATATCCCATTTCGTTTGTAAAAATATCACCATTATTATATTATTAAAATATAATAATATATATATTTAAATGAATTATTTTATCGAGAAAAAGATAAAATTTCAATTTTTAACAATTGTCACATTAAAATTTTTTTCCATCTATATCCACATAAAATCAATATTTTCCTCATCATATGAATCAATAATTAATTATTCACAAATAATATTACGAGAATCACAATATTACAACCAGCAGCCTCCTCAGGAAAGAGGGGCTTTCAATAAGAATTTCTCCTTACTCGCAGACGCAATTAGGTGACCAAACCTCTCCTTAGACAGAACTTTTTAGACATTGCCAATAATGTTATCTAATAATATTATTCAGATAATATGAATTATTGCTTCGATAATGAAAAATACTGTGTAATGACAATTATTGAAACAATAGCAGTATAAAATATCAACGCAAGAATTATTGAACCAATAAAATAAAATACTGAACAGTAATTACTGTAACCATTATTGAGTAGTGCCTTCTTACGTAAGAGTCAATAATTGGTGCAATCTGAGTGTCTTCTTGTCAACAACGCCAGACATCGTGTTTTTAACCACCGGGTATTCCAACAAAGGTAAAAGCAGTATAACTACTGTAGTTATTTTTAAACAACTTATATTTGTCGTTTTCTTCCTCGATCTCTTTCCGTTATGGGGCCCACACATGGTCATTTACTTGGTCGTCATTTAATATTCCCAAACGATTGAATATTCCACGACCAAACGAATATTCCCCGACAACAATGAATATTTTATAACCACTTGCTTATTTTGAAATAATTATGTATTTTACCCATAACTATCCACATTAATCACATCAACCCTTACTATTTCAAAATAATATTTAGAGGAAATTAAATTTCATTTATTAATTATTTGGGGTCTTACAACCTCCCCTCCTTATGAAATTTCGTCCTCGAAATTGACATACGTACCTGGTATTTCGAAAAGGTGAGGATACCTCGCTTTCATTTTCGTTTCCAACTCCCAGGTCATTTCCTCTATAGCATGGTTCCTCCACAAGACTTTAACTTGTGGTATGACCTTCGTGCGTAGGACATGCTCCTTCCTATCCAAGATCTTGACAGGTACCTCCTCATACGTTAAGTCTTCGGCTATCTCGTCTGGTTCTAACTCAATAACGTGGTTCGGGTCTTTCACATATTTACGAAGTACAGATATGTGAAACACATTATGAACACGAGACATACTTGGAGGTAACGCGAGTTTATAGACAACATTTCCTACTCGGTCAAGAATTTGAAATGGACCAATAAATCGTGGATTGAGCTTTCCTCTCTTCCCAAATCTTGTAACTCCCTTCCATGGAGCAACTCGCAACAATACATGATCCCCTATACTAAATTTCACGTCCTTTCGATGAAGATCCGCATAACTCTTTTGTCGATCTTGTGCTTGCTTTGTATACGTTGTCGAATCATTTGGATCTTTTAGGTGTCATCATACATACTAACTTCGGGTCCCAACAATGTTGCTTTACCCACCTCGTCCCAACATACTTGAGAAGCGACATTTTCGTCCATATAATGCTTCAATGGGGCCACACCTATACTTGCTGATAAGCTGTTGTTGTAGGAGAATTCCACCAATGGTAAATACTTATCCCAACCGCCTCTTGAAGTTCAGGACACGAGTCTTGATAAATCTTCAAGAGTTTGAATAGTCCTCTCGATTGATTGTCTCTGTTTGAGGATGGTATCTTGCGAAGCCAATCAATCGTAATCCGTACCCATAGCTTTTTGCAAGCTAACCCAAAATCTTGAAGTGAATCTTGGGTCACGATCCGAAACTATAGATACTGGCATGCCATGCAACCTTACAATCTCATTTACATACATACTAGCAAGACGTTCAAGAGAATAAGTCTCCCGTATCGGCAAGAAATGTGCAGACTTGGTTAATCTATCAACAATAACCCAAATAACATTTATGCCTTGAGAAACCGTGGGAAGACCCGTAAACGAAATCCATGGTAATGTGTTCCCACTTCCATTTCGAATCTTAAGTGGTTGCAATGGTCCCTTAGGGCACTTGATGCTCCGCCTTTACACGTTGACAAGTTAAACATGTTGAGATAAACTTTGCAATCTCTCTCTTCATATTGTTCCACCAAAATGTATGTCAAGATCACGATACATTTTAGTACTTCCAGATGGATTGCAAATGGTGTATTGTGTGCCTCCATCATGATCTTGTACTTCAAATCGAATTCGTTAGGAACACAAAGTCCGGAGTGGACTCAAGTATTCCTTCATCATCGATTCTCGCCTTAATAATAGCACTTCTTGTAGTTTCTTCTTCATATGCATCGATTTCCGGATTCGGTGGCTTGAGCAACCTTAACTTTTCTATTAAAGTTGGCTCTGTCGCGATACTTGACATCATCGCACTCGCTCCTCGCATATGATCTTCTACTCAACGCGTCATACCTACCACATTCGCTTTTCCGGGATGGTATTGAATAGTGTGGTCGTAGTCTTTCAATAGCTCGAGCCAACGTCATTGCCGCATGTTAAGTTCTTTTTGAGTGAAGAAATATTTAAGGCTTTTATGGTGCGAATATATCTCCACTTTCTCCCCATAAAGATAGTGCCTCCAGGATCTTTAGTGCGAAAATGATCGCGCTAACTCTAGATCATGAGTAGGATAATTCCTCTCATATTCTTTAAGTTGTCATGAGGCATAGGCTATGACTTTCCCATGTTGCATGAGAACACATCCTAACTCTTTGCTCAAGCATCGTCAGATAACAAATCCATCCGCATACCGGATGGTATTGTTAGAACAGTCTTAAAATGAGTCTCCTCTTAAGCTCTTGGAAACTCTTCTCGCATTCCTCGCTCCATATGAATTTTGTATCCTTTCGAGTCGATGAGTTAATCTGAGTAGCGATTCGAGAAAACCCTTCCACGAATCTCCGATAATAACCAAATAAACCCAAAAAGCTATGTACTTGATCCACCGCCTTCTTGTTGCTCTTCAACTTTGTATTGTTTCAATCTTCACGGAATCAACAGATACTCCATGTTTTGACACCGACGTGCCCAAGAAATGCTACTTCCTCGCCGAACTCGCATTTCTTTAACTTAGCATATAAAGCTTGTTTTCACGAAGCCTTTGTAGTACCAAATTTCAAATGGTGCTCATGATCTTCACGACTTTTGGAATATATGAGGATGTCATCAATAAAGACAACAACGAACTGCTCCAAATATTCCTTGAATACTCGGTTCATCATATCCATGAAAGCAGCAGAGAGCATTAGTCAATCCAAAAGACATGACTAGAATTCATAATGCCCGTCTTAGAGTTCTAAAGGCGCCTTTGGAATATCCTCGGTTCTAATCTTGGTGATGATATCGAGCGAAGATCGATTTTTGAAAAGAATTGTGCTCCTTGCAATCGGTCAAACAAGTCATCAATACGAGGTAGAGGATACCTATTCTTGATGGTGACATGGTTCAATTCTCGATAGTCAATACAAAAGTCGCATACTCCCGCTTTTCTTCTTTACGAATAAAACAGAGCACCCCAAGGAGATGTACTAGATCGAATGAAACCGATGTCCAACAATTCCTCGTAGTTGGACCTTTAACTCCTCAAGTTCAATAGGAGCCATTCGATATGGGGTTTTAGAAATGGGCTTTGTACCGTGTTCAAGGTCAATAAAGAATTCAACTTCACGTTCGGGGTAGACCGAAGTTCTTCTTGAAATACGTCGAAAGTTAATAACAACAGAATATTATTCAATTTTGACGTGTCTTTATTCAAATCCATAACATGGGCTAAGAAAGCTTGACATCCGTTTTTCAATAAACGAATCGTTTTATGATTAGATATGATGGTGATTGATTTTTTAATGGTTTAGTTGCACGAATTCAAACAACAAAGTTTGATTAGGAATATGAAAACTAACAACCTTACGAAAACAATCAATTTTGGCATGATGAGTAGTTAACCAATCAATCCCTAAAATTACATCAAAAGCAAGTATCTTTAAAGAGATAAGGTCAACGGGTAAGATAAGGGTGCCAACTTGGATTAGACAAGATTTATAAATGATTATGGATGTGATGAAAGTTTCTCCTAACGGAGTTTCCACGAGATAGGTCAAAGTCTAATTTTTCCTAGTTAGATTTAAACGTTGAGCACAAGCAGGAGAGATAAATGAATGGGTAGCACCGGTAGATTCTAGTAAAGTATAAACTTCACAAGAATTTATAAATAAACTTACCCGTGATCACCTCGTTTGGGTTCCTCGCATTTTGACCATCCACAACAAACGCTTCTTCTAGAACCGTTGACTTTGACTTTTCTGGGACAGTCTTTTGAGTCACCGTCCCCGCTGAACTAGGTTTCGCTACCGTGCAATCTCGAGCGATATGTCCTTCCTTTCCACAATTATAGCATACCTAGAACTGTTGTGGGCAGTTTGGACTGATATGTCCCTCTTTTCCGCATTTATAGCATATGATCGGTGGTCGTTTCTCCTCCTTGGAACCAATTCTTCTTTGCACCGCTGCGTCTTCACATGGTCGTTGTTGAATTTCCTCTTTTAAAATCTCCTCCCGACTCGCTTCTTCTATTTTCATGGCCATGATTACCACCGAGTGGTTACCATTTTTTCCGCTTTTTCTTTCTCCACCGGTTATTGTTGTTTTGTTGATTGCTATCTCCTCGGATGATCCTCGATTGTGGTACCTCGGTTGACCGTGACTTCGTTATCTCGCCTAACAATTGAGCCTCATAACAACATCCGAATAGAGAAAATTTATGAGAGATGAGATATCGACGATGCCGGGTTTCAAACCTCTCGTAAACATCTGCGTCATCGTTCCTCATTCTCCACCAAAGGAGGTGCAAACCAGATAACTCGCAAACTTCGCCTTTCGTCTCGAGACACCGCCATGTTGTTCTCGCTCTGCCCGGTCTAATAAACTCCACTTCCTTCATACGACGAACACTTTCGTGAAAGTATTTGTCATTAAATAGTTTCTGACGCGTCTCCCAAGACATCTTTGAGTCGAGGCGGCCGGATGGGTACGCTTCACGACTCCCACCATGAATCTGCTTCGCCACGGAACATAAAGGTGGCGAATGGAACCTTCTGTTCTCCGTGCATCCCAAGACATCGAATATCTTGGTAATTTGCTTGACCCATGTTTCGCCATGATCGGATCTGGCTTTCCTTTAAATTCGTGGTCCCAACTCTTTGAATCGCTTGGTTTGTGACAACAACCGTGAATTGCTATCATTTCCTCCTATGTTTTGAACACGAGTCTCCTCGTCTCGATTTTTGCATGAACTGCAAAAAGCTTCTAAACATTGCGCTGCGTTCATCGTCTGATCAAGGTGTTGTTCACGGGAGGAACATTGCCGACTGTTACGACGTTCTCCTCGTTGGTGGTCTGGCGTCTCCACTGGCCTCATTTCCATTGTTAATATTCTCAATCGACATTCTCAAATCACCGCATAAAACAAGGGTTAATTAAGAAAATCAATATATCACATAATATCCCTATATAGTGACCAACTATCAAATAAGCTTAGGTAGGACACACTTTGCGAATGATTTACTCGCCTCTCCCTCCTAGTTCTATTCCCCGATCTCCTTGCAGAGATCATATCCCTAAGCTCGATACCAACCGTGACACCCCCAAAATAAGTATACATCACCCATTCCGAGTTGTCAATACACTACTGCATGTAAAACAACTACAACTTTATTATTACAACAAGAAATCGCTGAGTTTAAATACGAGATATTGCCATCTAAACAATATCCACATACAAATAAATCCTCATCATAATTATTGATACATTATTTTATAAAAATGGTTAGGACTACTAAACAACTCTCTAAAACCATCATTCCATACCCCGACTTGCATACTCGCTACATTCTCGCCTCCCGAGAAGAAAAATGGAACAAAAAAGGAAAAGGGTGAGCTCAACTAGCCCAAAGAAAAATATTATGACTAAGATAATACGAAACAAATTAGCGTTAGTCTTCAACAGAAAAAAATTTAATCGAATACAATAGACAACAAGTTTTAAATCAATACTCATGATGGAAAATATTAATTCATGTAAGAGTTACGTAGAGGATGAAATCTACTAATATCTATGAATTTAATACCCATCATCAATATTTTTATCCTCGTAACATCAATCAATATATATCCGAATCATATATTCATCCTTGCACTACAAAGCCAAGGACATTCACCAATTGGTCATGTTCATCTAAATACTGCTCATCTTTGCACTACGGGCCAAAGATATTCATCGAAATCATTCATCTTTGCACTACAGCCAAAGATATTCAATGAAAATCATTCATCTTTGCTACTACGTGCCAAAGATATTCAATAATATCATCATTTAAGATCGAGGATGATGAAAATATATATATATATATTTTTAAAAAAACGAATCCATGAAACAAAATGACAAGGATTAAGGATTAAGGATTCGTATTTACGTTTTATCCACGTCCCAAAATACCTCAAAAATAATCATAGTGGTGTAAAATTCAAGAATGATCAAAACATGGATACAATCAAAGCTAGTATCCACAATAGATATTTTGGACGAAAAGAAAAATTTTCATTTTTCGATGAATAATCTTGCAGATTCGTGAATAAGATCAGATATCGTGAATAGTCTTAGATATCGTGAATAAGAATCTCGAGACACCAAAAGTTCCAAATTTGATAAAAACTTCAGATCAATATTTCAAAGATAATGATATTGAAGAAATAATATCATTACGAAAAAAATAATATCCCTTACCTCGAAAGATCGAGATTTATCCGGAATAATCGGATATAAAGCTATAACTTGAACTTTCACCGTATAGCAATACTCAAAGTATACTCAAAATACTCACAAGAATACGCTCGATAATATAGAGAGAAAACTTCAGCTTGTGATTTTTCATTCTAACCCAAGACCCTATTTATAGGAAAATGCTTAGAAACACCAAAAGTAGAAAATTTAATAAATTAATATTATATTTTTCTAAATATCTCTACGCACACTACCATATGAATTCAGCCTCCTAACAACATGTTAAATGAGTTTCAAAAATGAAAAAAACGTTTTGTAATTAAAAATATTTTAAACTTCCAAAATCAATTATTTCGGAACTTCGGAACTTTAATAATTCATAATAAATAGCCCTTTATTAGAAAATTCAATCTTATGAGTTTTTATAGGAAATTCAATTCTCTACAACTTTGCGTAAGAAAGGTTTTCCAAATTCCAAATGTAAATTGACCAAATCTACAAATCCAAGCGATTTTAGAGGCTATAATCAAATTTCAATCGATAAATGGGGTCCACCGACATGTTTAACATGTTTTAAACATTTATTGCAACAAAAATACTCTTCCTCCTCGTATACTCATATATCCCATTTCGTTGTAAAATATCACCATTATTATATTATTAAAATATAATAATATATATATTTAAATGAATTATTTTATCGTAAAAGATAAAATTTCAATTTTTAACAATTGTCACATTAAAATTTTTTTCCATCTATATCCACATAAAATCAATATTTTCCTCACCATATGAATCAATAATTAATTATTCACAAATAATATTACAGAATCACAATATCGACAACCGTGCAGCCCTGTCAGGAAGAGGGCTTTAATAAGAATTTCTCCTTACTTGCACGATTAGGTGACCAAACCTCTCCTTAGATGTAACTTTCTAGACATTTCCAATAATGTTATCTAATAATATTATTCAGATAATATGAATTATTGCTTCGATAATGAAAAATCTTTGTAAATGACAATTATCAAACAACAACAAGTATAAAATATCAACGCAAGAATTATTGAACCAATAAAATAAAATATTTGAATAAAGAATTATCAGTAACCATTATTGAGTAGTGCCTTCTTCACGTAAGAGTCAATAATTGGTGCAATACTGAGTATCTTCTTCTGACAACAACGCCAGACATCGTGTTTTAACCAACGGTATTCCAATAAAGTAAATCGGTAATAACTACGCCGTTATTTTTAAACAACTTATATTTGTCGCTTTCTTCCTCCAATCTCTTTCCGTTATGGGCCCACACATACGTCACTTGGCATCGCATTTAATATTCCCCGACAATGCGAATATTCCACGACCAAACGAATATTCCCCGACAACAATGAATATTTTATAACCACTTGCTTATTTTGAAATAATTGCGTATTTTACCCATAACTATCCACATTAATCACATCAACCCTTACTATTTCAAAATAATATTTAGAGGAAATTAAATTTCATTTATTAATTATTTGGGGTCTTACAGCTTTAAGAAAACTACTGAGACACGTTTACTGCTGGCGTGGTGTAGTATTAGAGTCGAGTAGAGAGCTCTTGAAGGATTCAAAGAAGGTGTGCTTAATGATGAGAATACTCAAGTATGATACTTGTGATGAGTATTCAAGTGAAAGGTGGAGATTGTTGGGATATTTCACATGAATCCCACATCGAATAAATTCAAGAGTGTAGATTGGTTAATAAGTATGGTAGAGCCTCAACCTAATGGGTTAACCTTTTAGGTAAGGAGATGGTCCAACATACTTATTGGGCTCGTCTACACAGGTGTGCGCTGCTTGGTGATGAATTGATGTGGGATGGATCGTACAATTTCGCTACAGGAAACATCCGTTTCCCTAGCTGTGCCTTTGCCCAGTCGATGTCGATCCTCTCAATTAACCCTATCTTAATTGGGGACAAAAATTATTTTCATTTTAAATAAAATAGAGACTCTATATTTTAGGGTTCAAATTTAAAATGTATTAAAATGTGATGTTATGACGATGGAAGAGAGATGATGATAGAAAATATACAAACAATGAAGTTTCCATTTCATTATAAATGGAAATGATCCTAGTCTTCTTCCCTTTTTAACCTATACAACCCATATATATATATATATATATATATATATATATATATATATATATATATATATATATATATATATATCCCGGCTCTCTTCAAATAATTGGGAGAAATGAACTAATTAAGAATGAAATCCAATTTATAACGACGATTTTTTAAATACGCTATAGCATAAAAAATCGACTTTTCATCTTTATAGCGACAAGATTTAAAAAAAGCAATCATTATAATGGATTAGTTTTTAGTTCGCTTTTTGGAGAAACGAAATATATATATATATATATATATATATATATATATATATATATATATATATATATGAAAATATGGAGGTACACAAATGGTACTTTTTAAAGTTACATGTCTACGATTGTAGAGTGAAATCACTCTACGATAAGTAGAGAGTAGTCCTCAAATAGTAGAGTGAATTCACTCTACGATCATAAGTAGTCCACGATCGTAGAGTGAATTCACAAATCGTGGAGTGATTATTATACGATCGTAGAGTGAAATCACTTACGATCGTAGAATCGTAACTTTAAAAAGTTACACTACTGTACCTCCATTTTTACCATATATATATATATATATATATATATATATATATATATATAGTAGTGATCAAATGCATACCCTTATCTTACTCACACGTCTTTATCCCCCTTTAGGCGACGATTTTGGTCATACAATCAAATCAGCTTTATACTTTTAGCCGACGACAGACAACATATATACTCGCTAAAATGTATGAGACGACATTGTTTATGGCCAAACCGCCGCTTAAAAGCCGAGGTGAGCACGGTGAGTAATAAATAGATGACGATAATGATCCGATATATATATATATATATATACACGGAGAAAGCATCGTTGCATACCCATTTATTTAACATAACTTGCTTTCAATTACCTTTTAGCTTTGCGCGATTCGGTTCGATTCATCGCGTATATCGGAAGAACCATTGTCTTAACTTTTAGCGACGCATCGAACCATCGCCATAACATATAAACCATTAATCTATTCTATAGTGACGGACCAAACCGTCGCCTGGTCCGTCACTTAAAGTGATGAACATGGTATGTAAAATAAAGGGGCATGCACCAAAAATGAAATATATATATATATGGGGGCGGATCAATGACATTAAGTTTTTTACACAATTTTTTGACTCTTAAATTTGAACACTCTAATTAATGGCTAAAATTAAAGATGATTTTTAATTTATAACTAAATAAAAATAAAACAAATATTATAATAACATATTAGAGATAGAGATAGATGAGAGTTGGAGGCTCTAGCTGATAATTTGAAAGCTCTAGGTAAAAAAGATGAAGATGAAAAACTCCAACTTTTGTTTTTATTTGTATTTAATTATAAATTAAAAATCAGTCACAATTTTTCAAACCACAATTTTCCAATAATAGTGTCCAAAAGGCTCCCAAAAGGTAAGCATACTCTTTTTATATTTTGGACTTATTGTAGTCAATATCACATATACAAGAATACAACTAGCTAGCTAGCTACTTTTTGAGTTTTTTTTGTGATTTGGAAATCCTAGTTACCTTTTATTTTTATTTTTAATTTTTATTCATCTAGCAAGATTGAGAAAGTGACTCTTACACTAGAAGCTAGCAACTTTTAAGGCCTTCATTTTTCTCAAATTTAATTTCAGTATATAACCTAAGTTAAGAGGAGGATAGTTGGTGGTCCTAATATATATTTGGGGGAGTAATATGTAGCTAAAGTTGGACGAGAGTTGTATCTATTCAACAAAGATCACATAATTCAATTTTGTGATTTAAAAATTATAATTATTTTTATTTGTATCTGTTATGCGGATGGTGGACTATATCCGCACAATAATTATGCAAATATAATATACTAATTGTGCGGATGAGATATAATTTTTGAATTCTCATCCGCATAATAGTTTTGTAGATGATATATTGATATGGATTATTATATACCTATATATACACTACTAAAAAGATATATATATATATATATATATATATATATATATATATATATATATATATATATATATTTTTTAATTTTAACCTTTCCTTTAATGATTTTAGCGGACGGACGTGATGGTTCTATCATCTGAACCGTCGTTACATATTTTTAGCGACGCTATATGTTGTCCGTCATAAAAAAGTATGAACGACGGTTATATGAATCGAATCCGTCAAATCAGTCCGTCATTAAAAGCTAAAAAGTGAAATGAGCCAGGTGAGTTGGATAAGAGGTGAGCTTAAGATCCGGATTATATATATATATAGAGAGAGAGAGAGGGAGAGAGAGAGAGAATCAGGATCAGGTCCGGACTCCCGGACCTGACCAAAATTCGGATCTTTTTTTTTTTTTACTTTGTTTTTAAACAACTAAAAAAAATAATATTTTATGGAACTGGAATTTTTACATAATACTGTATTTTTGGTGTGATTTGAATACATATAACAAAACATGTCTGTACAGTACCTTCATTTTAAATTTATCTCAATAATATGATTTTGAAAAAAAATTAATAATGTTACCATGAACTTCAATTTGAAATGCACTTGGACAATCCCTTCATTTTTTGTTATTGATTCTAATAACAAAAAGGTATGATATACATAGTACTCCACTTTAAACTCATGTCTATATATATTATTTCCATGAGGTTAGTTTATTAGTTATTAATTTGGACTATATTACTAAATCACATTATACGCAAATTAAAGTTTAGTGTTCAACATTAATTTTGAACTAAAATTACAAGGACAACTTGAAATGCAATTGCATTGAACCAGGACAATAATTTTTATTTCTAATTTTTATAAATTAGAAATAGAAATTGTACTCCTTTTATTCCAAACATGAAAGGGAGTATAAACAATATAAAAAAATATTTTTATGTTTTAAATTAATTAATAGTTTTTGGATGATTTTGGACGAAAAGAACTCCAAACTCAGATTTTGAAAAGGATTTGGCTCTTTCAATTTGACATGACCATTTTTGACAGTTCCTTAGGAAAAGTCACAGAGATTATGAGCTTTGATCACGACTGACTTCATAAGCATATATACTTTTCTAAAGGTTTTGGCAATATATATGCTAGATCATGTAGCTAGTGCCTTTTTTCTTTTTTCTTTTTATAAAGAAGTCTTCCCTTCTAACAATATATCTATAATAATAAGATATAACTTAATTTAAATTTGGGCGGAAAAATACAAACACGGTTCAGATTTATTTTAATTAATTTGGACGGAAAAGCACAAAGACGATTTAGATTCAGATTCATTCTAATTTTTAAATTATTAAAATGAAAAGAGAAAAATGCTTTCGTCACGCCGTACCTTCAGACACGAACAATTACTAGTATTATATATATTTGCAAGGCTAGCTAAAACAACACCTTTCTTGATTAAACACAAATTTTCTCCATCTATGTACTTTTGCATTTATTTTAATATGGAGTATACTTTTCTATTAAACACTTTGTTACCGAATTTTAAAATGGACGAAAAATAAAATAAATGGACAAAAAACTTAAGCTTTATGTCCAAATTCTTTGTTATCGAGTTTTTTAATGAACAATTAAAAAAGAAAAGATATGGACATAAAACTTGGCTATTTTTTTTTTGCCAAACTTTTTCGTCTAAAATTGGACGAAAAATTAAATAACATAAATTTATTTTTTGTAATCCCTATTATACCCCTCTAGTTTGTAAACATAATAAAATTAATTTAAGGTTCACTTAGTAACTTAAATGTAGAACTTAAGTTTTTCTTTTCTTTTTTTTTTTACAAACTCAATAACAACATGAAAGAAAACTTATAAATTTTTTATTCTTTTTTTCATTATAAATTTAATTTTTATTTTTTTCTTTTCCGTACCAAACTCATAAATAATTGTACACATAAGTTGAAGTATTAAACTTTTCATGGGGAAAATTATTATTATTATTATTATTATTATTATTATCACATTCAAAAAGGAAAATAATAGCAGTGACTAATTATGTGAATATTTGACGAAGTCTATTACCTTTTTACTTTTGTTGATAAAGAGACATGTTACATCAATCAATGGAGTAATAATTAATTAATGGTTAATTATAGTTTAATATGTGAGTCCCACAAATAAAATATATAGAGAATCTTCACCACAATAATAATATTCCAAATGTTGGTTGAAGCTGAGACAATGGTGGGGGCTGACCAGGGCCTAACACTGCTTGGAATGTCTATCATGAATGGAATTTCGTCTCACCAGCCTGCCATTACCCTCATTCACATCATTACCATTTAATTTACGCGGTTTTGTATTAATTAACTATTTGATTTTCTTACTAAATAATATCACTATGTAAAACTGTAAAATAAACAAATAGTTAAGGTTCGATTTGTACTTACTTGACTAAAAATTCGATTCGAGTTTGACTCAAAATATAAATAATTTAAATGTGAGTAAATTTTAAAATTCGATAAATTACTCGAACATCCTCAAATTATAATTTTCTATTGATACTCGAATCATATTCATTCAAAAAGTTCAAATTATTCGGACTCGATTCAAGATCGCGCTCGACCAGACAGCTAAATAAGCCTCAATTAATCAAATCTTATTTTATACGCGATAAATTTTGTAAATCAAATCTGAACAACTCAATACTCGGTTCGATTCGGTTCATTTACATGCCCTTATCCCTATGTTACAAATTATAAAATTAATATTGACTTCAAAAGTCAATATCAAATATTTTCTAATTCAAAACTGTCATGAATTCATGATATAATATATGTCAATACAATTATCAATATCATAAATTACGTAAAAAGTATAACTAACTAGTTAATTACCCCCCCGTCTTATAGTTATAGGCTGATTTTTTTGGCACATAGTTTAAGAAAATCAGTTAAGTGGCAATTTTTAACATAAATTTTTCACATATACCCCTTAATATGGAATTAATGAATAAGTTAATTACTCCTTACTTATCACACTGGAATTCTCAACTTCATTGATTGACGTGTACTGACCATTAAAATCCATAAACTTTAACCAAATAGAATACAACAACATTAAATGTGGTGATAAAAATAATGACATTGAATGTTGTTTCTTCAAAAAAAGAGTAATGGTTGAATATTTATTATAAGGGCATAAAAGTAAAACAATGAACCAACTAAATTTTATAAATAGTAAGTAGCCTATATATTGGGACATCTTAAAATGGAAAATCAGCCTATAACTATGGGACGGAGGGAGTATAAGATTTATTATTTTCAAAATTTAAATGAATTATATTAATTTTAAATTAATATTTATCATATAATTCACAAGAGAGGGACTTCTATATTATGTATAGAAAATGTACAAGTGAAGCAACTGATTTAGTTTTGCTCCTTTTGTTGTTTCATATTATTGTTATGATTTATAGGTTAGGTCATGCATGACAGTACATATAATCCGGCATCGTTATGAGAAATGTGATCAAAGATATACTAAATCATGTGTAAGAACTTGAAATCACAAATTAAACTAGACAAGAGATCAAGATTGGTTAAAATGTTAACAAAAAAGATCCCTATATATATATATATTATGGTTACAATCTTCCAAATAATAATTAAGAAAGGTTAGGATATGATTAATTACACCAAATCACAATATTCAATTTGTGGAGCTAGCTCGTGATATTTGTTGATGAGAAATGCAATTTAACGAACTAAGAATATAATTCCCTCCATCCCAAAAAGAGATCATAAGAGTTTTTAATAATTAACTTAAGCTTATTGTTGACCAACTTTAACAAAAATAATTCAAGTCAATTGAGACTCATCTTACCAGATTACTCGAAATCTGAATGAAAAAGTGTACGGCTAGCGAGTATACATGAATGTGAAATTCGCTTCTAGACAAGTGCATGTGATTAACGGATAGTATGATTGTTGATGTAATTAGCAAATTTTCATGTGTAGTAAATGGAGATATATATTTCAAATCCATATTTCCCAAACTTTTAATTAGCTGGTTTTTTAGACTATATATGGAATTGAAGCCATATCAATGATTTTACTTTGAAAGAAAATAAAACATTTTTCCAACACTCGTTCCTGGCAATATGTAAAACATGTCGAGGCTGGTGATCCATTAATTGTATTTGATTATGTACCATAAAGCGACGGAAGAGAGAATAAAGTGCAGACATTGTACACTAATAATATATAATTCAAGAGCTGGATGGTACTGCAATTGCCCGGCCTAAACAAAATCAAACAACACTTCATGTGATATTTTTCAGACAACTTCATATGATCTTGCTAGCTTATGTTAATATATGGCTAGTTTGGTTTGCCACTACACAAAATTTTAGCCAAAAATATGTTTTGTCCCTCCTAAAATGAGAGTCTCATTTAACCTTTCGACTTCATTTGTTTTCCTGTAAACGTGACTTAAACAATTTTTTCTCTAGAATAAATTATAAAAAAGGATACAATTAATTTTGGGATGGAGGGATAGTACATCTCTTCATAATTTTCTTACTTAATGACTAGATATGATATGGAGCTAGAAATGTATATACGAAGCACATTAATTAGGTGTTCAACATTGCTTGTATGATTTGTACAGAAATGAAAAATGACCTGATCAAGAACTTTTGGATTTGTCACACACATATATATGTGTACTCTTCATTTGGTTTTCAATAAAAGTCCTTTTGCCATTCAAAAAAAGAAAAAGAAAAAGAAATGTACGAGCACAAAAATACCAATTAAGCTTGTATTAATTAGCATGCAGACTTCATTCATTCAGAAACTTCCACAAATAGAAATAAAGAGGTTTATGATACCATAACAAAAGCACTAATCAATCATAATTTTGAATTAGTGTAAGTACAGTGCTTATAAAATAATTAAAATGACAACTCAATTTATATGAATTAAGATGCTTAATTTGTTGGTGCTGCTGTCGTTTTCCAAACAGTTTTCGAGTCACTGTGGATCAATAAATGTAAATAAATTTGGCGCAGATCGATCCAGATCCAATTATTGTGAGGAATAATTATATATGTATGTCGATCATTTGAATCTTCTTGATGACATTCCTTCTCCAATCGCATTCAGTCACTACTGTTGGAATTTAATAGAATTAGTGATGGATGGATGAATGGATAATGGTAGCTAGCAGCAGCTAATTCCTTCACCATTGATGATGAGAATTAATGATACATATATTTATTCATACCCTTTATACTCCATTAGTTGTGCTTAGCTATCAATCTTTATATATATATATGGGAATTCTTCCATGATAAATTCTTATAGTCATGAAAGATCTGCGTACACTCTTTTTATCTAGTTGATAAAATGAATTGATGGTGAGATTAGCTTTTGTATTTGATAAGCCTAAGCAGGGTTGTTGTGCCTAATTATTCACTTGCATCTTAGATTTCTATTTTAATAAGTGAATATTAACTTGTCAAGATAGTTATAAAAAGTGAATATTTATTATTAAAATAATCCTACCAAGACAAAATGATACTACTACATACATTTTTTTATTTCTCCCACGTCTGAGTTCATACTACTGGCATTAAAATAATAAAGTAATCCTAAGTTAAGACAAATTGATACTACCGGTACATTTTTTTAAATTTTTTATTTTTCCTACTTAGACAAAAAGCTCATACTACCGGTATTAAAATAATAAAATATCCGACCTAAGACAGTCGATACTACCGGTACATTTTTTAAAATTTTTTTAATTTTTCCCAAATTAGATGAAATTTCATCATACTACCGGCATTAAAATAATAAAATATCCTAAGTAATGCAGACAAAATGATACTACCGGTATTAAAAATTGAAAAAAAAAAAACGCCTACTTAAGATAAATTTGTCACTACCGTAGTATTAAAAATTGAAAAAATGATTTTATTCAAGCAATTCATTTCTTCATGATTCGAACTCATGACCTCAAACTCCAAACACTCATTATATGACCACCCGAAAGCACCACTTGCCTAAATTGTTAATTTCAACCAAGGATATGTCTTTATATTAAAACTTCACCATCCCCAAAATCTATATTTTTGCATTATTATTATATTACGATTTATTATTATTAATAAGTCTATATAATACATATATGGGGTTTGATATTTAGAAATAAGTTAATATCTATATTTATTAAGCAATGATTATTAGTAATGATTTTATATATTAAGCAATGATTTTATTATTAAGAAATGATTTTATTATTAATAAAACTAGTTCAATTAGTCTAATAAGTAATGATGATAATTTTTCAAGTCATTTCGTAAAAATTAATTTACTTATCGAATTTATAAAAGTAGTGAAGTATTATTATAATAATAATAATGTGACTATCAATATTAGAAGTCAGATTATACCAATACTAAGATTTGCATAACATTAAGAGGAATAATACATATTACATGTTCATTTTCATAAAATAAAAAAACATAGAATGATTAATACAACCGACGCCTTTATATCTCGTAGGCCTAAGTAATCTTCATGATTTTCTTGTAGAGCTCTCATGCGACGCTTGAAACGAAAGATCGTAACATCTTCCAAGGACCACTTCTTTTCGTAAATATTACCATTGGCCTAACGAAACGAATAACATACTTGCGAACAAAAATGCCACGATCTGCGTTGTTGTGTTGTTTTTGGTCCGAATCTTTAAAGGTCTGCACAAGTAGGATTACCATTGGCCACTTTCGTCGATCGGATTACCATTTCGCAAACAAAATGGTATCAAATGTACTGCACGTACAAAAAGTAGTTGGTTAATAATTTTTTAATATTAAAGGACATTATAAAATTAAAATATTTTAAAACTAAACATACCGCAACTTTAACGAATTCTGAGTACATTTCATGTAACTTAATATACTTAGTGTCATTGTAGTGCGGTCAATTATGGTAACCATCCAATCTTCAACTCGCGAATAGAACAAGACAAAATGGCGTTGATTGGTACTACACACCGGGCATGAATATGTATTTGCATTCGTGTAAAGGTGGACCAACATCTTAGTTAACATACGGATCGCAAAAACTCCATGCGAAGATTCACGTTAGTAAGGTACGGTACAACACATAGCCCCCTGAAGATGCATGAAGAATGAATTCATGAAACCAAATTGGGACCACCTTTGTATTCCCTGCGACCTGTAGTATTCCTCTTTGTCTCGTAGCAACAACATATAAGCATCGATGACATGCTCGAATATCCAACTCCCAGGCCCTAAGGATTGCACTGCATTGTGTTCTAATTCATGTAACTGGCGCGGATGTGATAAAGGATATAAATCCCCTTATGGTGCCACCACGTTTCCAAACATATGTTTATTTACAAATGTCTCCTTCCAATCTTTAAGTCTTTTGGATAAGGACCCTTTTGGTCCATAAGAGATGTGGTGGTCCCGCGATCTTGTGTACTGATTGAGACCCAAATGTACATTATTATTATATAGCAATAATAATTAAAACCATCACTATTAACATAACTATATATACCTTTTGTGAACTAGATCCATCAAGGCGTCCGAAAAGTCCCATGAATGAAGAGTTGGTTGGAATGTAACACTCTCATAGGTTTGGAAGGTTGGAATGTAACACTCCTCGTAGGCTTGGGTGGTGGGAATGGAGCTCTCCTCGATTACTTGTGGGGTGGGTATGTAGCTCTCTTGTAATATAATCAGTTTGTTTCCCAAGCCCTTCATTGAGTTGTGTGTATTGGGACCGTGGTCCAAAATTTGTGGGACCCCTTGTCGAGGTATTTGTTTACCTCTTGCTTGAAGTCGATAGGGCCTATTGAAATCCCAATTATTTTTTTGCGAACCAACTCGGGAGGCAAATGAGTAAAAGATGAAAATTTATCAAGTAACGACTTTGCACTCTCAACCTCGCATATGAAGATAAACACAAACAAATATTATTAACAATAAATATGAATAAATGTAATATTAAGTATTTACTCCAATACATGATTTATTAAAGAAGAATATAATTTTATACCATTTGAATAAGGTGTTGTTAGTTGTAAATGGCCCGAGGCTCATAACAACCGTCATCGTGGTCGTCATTCGTCGAGGTCGGTGGATTTTTCAACGTGTAATTTTCCTATACCGCACCATGTAATCATCTATTGGGACATAATCAAGAATCTTCAGTTTGTTGTCCTTCGAGATGATCCATGTATGCCTCCCACAATGAAATATATTCCCCTCTCAAGGCCATGCAATCCTCTTTTGATTTTTTTTATCTTCTTTTCTCCATTGTATAATGATGACTCAGCAAATTAAAATAAAAAAATAAATAAAAAAGCATCCGGCCGGTACAGCCTGTCCCGGCTGACAGCTGGAAAAAAAAAATTCGGTATCCCAACAGTAAAAATATGTCCGATTAGTCTAATTAATATATTAAAAATATATTAATAAAATAAATATATTAAAAATAATATATTAAAAAATATGTCCAATTAGTCTAATTAATATATTAAAAATAAATATCATTCTTTAATAAAATATAAAGCGATCATTATAAATCTTGCATTATTTTGTTGTTATTATACGAAAAATAATAACAACAATGATAATAACATCGTATACGCATAATAATGCAAAAGTGATAACATGCATTAATGACAACAAAAACAAATACATGCATGGTATTATATCCCTTTAATTCAAGAATAACACGCAATGATAAAAAATGGCTTGATTGAAAGTACAATCGTAATAAGTTTTTTCATTTATATAATGTAATAATATTATTTTACTATTATATGAAAATAATAACAACAATGTAAACTATTAAAAAGCTAACAAATAACAATAAATAAAAACTTACTTGTTGAAGTTTTTTGCTCTTCTCTTCCAAAATACTCCTCTCTACTACTATTATTTTTATTTTATCTAGCTTGGCAAGTGAACTTTAGTTTGAACAATATATGTTCTCAATAGACGCTTTAAATAAGCTCATGCAAATGTCCTAACATGAATTAATTTAGGACCAAATTCAAACAAATGTCTCAAATTTTTAGTTTACCAAGCTTGCAGGTGTTCTTTCCCGAGGCGATGTGGCAGAAAAAGTGGTCAAAAAAATATTCAGTGCATTTCTCGAGGCGATGTGTGTTTGTCATTTTGTTCTACTTATGACAGAACTTAATCATTGGAATAAAAAAATATATATATATTTACAATAATTTGGTTCGGCCGTTAGAGCCTATAACGGCTGGAAATAAAAAATATATATATTATTAATAAATTCGTTTCTACTTAAAAAGCCTCTAACTATTGAAAATAAAAAAAATATATATATTATTAATAAAAATCGTTCTACTTAAAAAAGCTATAACTACCGAAAAAAAACAATTTTTCATTGCTAAATTAGACTCGAACCATGACCTCAAGCTCCAAACATTAGATCATATGACCACTCGAGCACCACTTTGCCTAGTATACATCATATCTTACCTTGGATTTGGATATATCTTAAAACATTCCATCTCCCCCAAATTAAATTTCTCAATATTTTATTATAATTATTCGATTATTATTATTATTCTATTATTATTACTAATGAGTATAAAGTCATTCCATATTCTAGCGAACATGTACTTTTAATTATTTTATTATCATTATTATTAGTAGTCAAACATAATAATACAACACTATGGGAATAGAAAAAATTGACATTGATTATATGGAAAAGTACATTAGTTTGACTTCTTGAGCATTAACCGCAAAAGTCGCATTCTACCGGTCTTTTTACCTTTAAATATTATCGTGAAGTCGCTTTATTTTCTCATGTTTATTCGAGCACCCATCTTCTTATCTTTCCATAGAATTTGTTCTCTCGATATTATTTTCTTTTCTCCTCTACTCATAATTTGTTTCATCTGGTTGCCCACTTTTACTTTAGAAAATCAAGTTGAAGTTCTGATCGAGCAAAATTCATCACTATTATTCACAAGTAAGTTCTTCAAAATGTCATATAATACATCTGAATTTGTTAGTGAAGTTGAAAGAAATAAATCGATATTGTTCGCACGTTGGTCAATTATTTTGTACGTTGGAAGAGGTTGAATATTTTATAGATCATATGCTTCGCAAAAATGGATTTGAGATTAGAATTGCAACTAGTCATAAACATGCTATTACGAATGATATCAGATCTAGGCGGTATGTATGTAAGAAAGCCGATACACCAATTGTTGGCAAGAGTTTACCTCGATGATGAAGATAGTAGTAATAAAATAACTGTATGTAGAGAGACTCTATAGATCTAACAATGTGCAAAGCTAGAATATATGTTATCCACAATAAGAAAGAAGACAATTGGCGTGATATCTCATCGTTGAATTAGAGCACAATCATCACTTAATGACCCCCACCAAAGTAGATTTGATCGAGACTCACGTAAATATTACTCCCATTTGCAAGAAATTTAATTGACACTTTAAATAAGTCCCAGATATTGGTCCTAGTAAGATGATGAATGTTTTGAGCACAATGGGAGGTGGGTTGCAAAATGTTCCTTTCTCTCTGCTAATGTTGAGAATGTGGTGCGAGATTTAAGGCGTGATTCTGCAGATGAAAATGATGCACAAGTCATTGCCAATCATTTGAACAAACTTGCATCCTAAGTGCCAAGAAATTTTTTTTTCCGAGTGAAACCTTGTGAAAACAACCGCATAGCTTGTATTTTGTGGGTTGGCCTTGATCAAGGTTTATGTATCAACATTTCTGAGATGTTGTGACATTTGATAAGTACATACCGGGACAAATAAGTATGGCATGCCGCTTTGTTCCATTCTTAGGGTCAACCACCATTATTAGTCTATATTGTTTGGATTTGCCTTTATTACGAGGCATTTGAGATGATGACACTTTCGTTTGGGTTTTACGATATGGCTTGAAGCTATGGACTACAAGGCACCTACAACCGCTATCACCGATCAAGACAGAGCCATGAGTAATGCTATTGCTACTGTATTTCTAACTAGTCATCATTTATTGTGTTCTCGGCATATTAGCAATAAATTTCAAAAAAATTGCATCATGTTTATTCCGAGCACCCATCGCTCAAAAATGATTTTAACAATCGTGTGTGTAACTCATTGTCCATCGAGGAATTTGAAGATCGTTGGCATATTCGATAAGTTCCTATGAATTGTATACTAATGAATGGCTTGGAAGTTTGTGTGATGTACGACAGAAATGGATTCCAAAGATATACAAAGAGATATTTTACCGCGGAATGACTACCACTAGAAGAAGCGAGAGTATGAATGCCTTTTTTTGATGAGTATGTTAATGCATCAACAGTATGCTATGTTTTGTCTTTGAGTCAAAAGGCATAGAAAAGACAGGTTTATCGAGGGAGAGTAAGGCCCGACTACATAACAAAACATCGTAAAAGGATTATGGTACTCGGTTCATCTTTAGAAGTTCATCTTTGCATAAGTGTACACAAAAGAGATGTTTAGACGTTTCCAACGTCAATTCGTTGATTCCATGAAATACAATGTTCATAAACTTAGTGAGTTGTGTGTCACCGATACTAAGGTTTATGCAATTATATATCGCGATCTGTTGAAAGTGGTGGAAGATATAAAGAAGTTGTCAACAATGGACAATCGGGATCAGAATATGTAATCGCTAAATGTTTTCTCACTCGGTGAATTATGCAGTACATCTTGAGATATTTCATAAAGAAAAGTATTTCACAAATACCGAATGACATGATCCTTCATCGGTGGACAAGAGACGCGAACAAAAGCAATGGTGAAGACTTACTTTTTTAACTCCACATCTGCCGACTTGAACAAAATCAAGCAATGCGCTTATAATCATTTGATGGGTGATTACCAGAGTTAAGCGAAGAAAGCGGCTTGCTCAAATCGAGGTTACAAAACCGTTTTTAAACCGAATACACGAAGAAAAGAGTTGGTTGACCAATATGATCCGGATGAGAATATTATTGAACTGGCAGATGACGACATTGATTGCACAGTTGGAGATCCAAATCATGATATGGGATACGATAATGACGATGAAGATGCAGAGGTGGAAGAAGAAGAAGAGTTTTTACCGCCTAATATTTCTCAAACAAAGGGCCGCAAAAAACAATCTAGATTCAAGAGTGCACTCGAGAAAATCATTCCTTCTAAGACTCATCGAAAATGTGCAATTTGTGACTTTGAAACCGACCACGATAGCGTCAAATCACTATCGAGTGCTAGGGATTCTGATCCAAAAAATAGGCGCCGGTTGTATTAATCATTCTATGTTTTTTTTTATTTTATAAAATGAACATGTAATATGTACTATTCCTCTTAATGTTATGCAATACTAGTTTTGGTATAATCTGTACTTCTAATATTGATAATCACATTATTATTATTATAATAATACTTCACTACTTTTATAAATTCGATAAGTAAATTAATTTCACGAAATGACTTGAAAAATTATCATCATTACTTATTAGACTAATTGACCTAGTTTTCTTAATAATAAAATCATTGCTTAATATATAAAATCATTACTAATAATCATTGCTTAATAAATATAGATATTAACTTATTTCTAAATATCAAACCCCCATATGTATTATATATAGACTTATTAATAATAATAAATCGTAATATAATAATAATGCAAAAATATAGATTTTGGGGATGGTGAAGTTTTAATATAAAGACATATCCTTGGTTGAAATTAATACTAGGCCTGTGGTGCTCTAAAAATGGTCATATGATGAGTGTTTGGAGTTTGAGGTTGCGAGTTCGAATCATTTAGCAATGAATTGCTTGAATAAAATCATTTTTTTCAATTTTTAATCTAGCCGTGATAAACAGACTTACTGCTTTTTTTTCAATTTTTAATACCAACCAGTATGAAGCTTTCATCACGTAGGATATTTTATTATTTTAATTCCAACCGTATGAGCTTTGTCTCTACGTAGGGAAAAATTAAAAAAAATTAAAAAAATGTACATTTGTGATCGACTGCACTTACGAGAAAAATAAAAAAAAAATAAAAAAAAAATGTACCAGCCGGATTACTTTATTATTTTAATGCCAACCGTATGAGCTGTCAGCATTACCAGGGAGAAATAAAAAAAAATGTACTAGTATGTCGATTACCAGATGGTAGAATTATTTTAATAATAAATATTCAATTTTTATAACTATACTGACAAGTTAATATTCACTTATTAAAATAGAAACCGGTACAGGTGAATAATTAGGCACAACAAACTGTGCCGGCTTATCAAATACAAAAGTTAATCTCAGCCATCAATTCATTTTATCAATCTGGTACAAAGTGGGTGTTCAGATAAAGACTATAAAGAACCTTTCTTATGGAAGAAATCTATATATATATATATATATATATATATATATATATATATATAGTATAGTTCAAGAGCTGAAATTTTAAGTAACATAAAATTCTTAAGTGACAGAAGTATTTAAAAACAAAAACTTACGCGTCTTTTTTAGTAAACCCAAATCTCGCTTCTCTCATCCCTCTCCAAATTCGCGAATCCTCTGCCCTAGTCGACTCTTCTCCCCAACTGAGTGTCTGCGATTGAGACTCCTCTCTCCAAATAATAAGCCTTCCATTCTCCTCTCAGTCCAAATAATAAACCCTAGTCGATCTCCTTTTCGAGTGAGAATCGCGATTGAAGCAAACTGAGAATCGCGAACTGAGAATCGCTCCAAATCCGAGAACCCTAGCTGCCATTCTCCCCTTTACTCAACTGAAGCTTCTCTAAGATTCGGGCAAATTTTTTAGAATCGGTATGTAAGTTCCTCTGTGTATGTAAGCTTCTCTAAGATTCGGGCAAATCACTGAAATTCACATTCAATTCTATAGCAATCATTGATGAATTATTCCCTAGTTTTTTCAAAATAGCTAGTCAAGATATGAGCATATTAATGTTAGTGTAAAGAATTTTAGGAATACCATCTCTTGTATAAATTCTACCGATTGATGACATTGGAATATTTCTTTTGTATATTACAAGTTTGACGATAGATTTGGGATTCTAAAATTCTCATTATTCATTAACTAACTTATTTCTTTGTCGTGGTTCTCCAAAGTACATTAATTAGCTTTGTAGTTCGGGTGAGCTTTTGTATTAACTTAGAGACCTCTTCTTGTCTTAAGTTTTGAGCAAATGAATTCGTGGTTCCTTGTTTTTCCCCCATAAATGGGAGGACTAAGGAGAGTATTATACTCAATTTTCATACTTATGGGGAATGTTCCTTGTGTGCTTCAACTTTTCTTCCATATAAATGGGAGGACTAAGGATTGTTGATATAATTTGTTTAAATTTGTTCGCAGAAAATCAGTCATGAGCACAAATTCATCAAGGAGTTCATCACGCAGTTGCAAATATGGAGTTCCTTCACCTGTGAAGGTTTCATGGACCCCAAAAAATCCCGGGAGACGATTTGTTGGTTGCACAAATTATAAAACTATACCATGTAACTCGTTTGAATGGATTTATCCACCGATGTCACCGGGCTCAAGAATTGCTCAGTATTATCGCGAAAACAATGAATTGCAGTCTGAAATAGAAAATTTGAATAAAAGGATTAACGAGTTGACTATTGTCGAAAAGAAAAATCAAGAGCTGGTGGAAAAAATTGAGGAGATGACATTGAAGAATGAAAGACTGAAGAAAAAAGTGGTGTACTCGATGTTTCTTTTTTCTTTCATGTTGTGGTTTTTGTTGTTTGTAATGTAGTTATAGTTGTGTTGTAATGAAATTGTTTAATTGGCTTGAATGGGCTAATTCCAACTTTGTAATCTAACGAATTATCATCTTGAATGGGCATGAACTTTGTGACGCCCCCAAAATAGGTCCATTCCTTCCAACCCATTCTGAGTCGCCAAATACATGGTACATAAATAACTACAACTTTATTATTACAACATATAAACTGTGAGTTTAAATACAGATATTGCCGTCTAGACAATATCCACACGCAAATAAATCCCTATCATAATTATTGATACATTATTTTACAAAAATGGTGAGGACTACTAAACAACTCTCTTTAGAACCTAAATTCCATACCCCGATTAGTACTCGCTACATTCTCGCCTCCTGAGAAGAAAAATAGAACAAAAAGGAAAAGGGTGAGCTCAACTAGATAAAGAATATTATGACTAAGATAATATACAACAAATTATCGTTAGTCTCCAACAAGGAAAAATCTAATAGAATACAATAGAAAACCAGTTTTAAATCAACAACTGCAGCGGAAACAACAATTCATTAGAAGAGTTAAGTAGAGAATGCAAACTACTATCATCTATATATGAATTTAAAAGTTCATCGTCGATATTTTATCCCCGTGTAACATCAATCAATATATATCCGAATCAAATATTCATCTTTGCACTACGAGCCAAAGATATTCATCACCTAATCATGTTCATCTAAACACATGTTCATCTTTTACTGACTACGGGCCAAAAGATATTAATCGATCGGTCATGTTCATCTCAACACTGCTCATGCTTTTTGCACTATGAGCCAAAGATATTCATCAAGAAATCATTCATCTTTGCACTACATGCCAAAGATATTCAAGAATATCATTATTTAGGATCGAGGATGATGAAAAATATTTCAAAGAAACGAATCCAAAGGAAACAAAAGAACAATATTAAGGATTCGTATTTTAAACAATCCAAGTTCAAAAATACTTCATAAGTAATCGAGTGGAGTAAAATTCAAGAATGATCAAAACATGGATACAATCAAAGCTAGTATCCATAATAGATATTTTGGACAAAAAGAAGAAATTTCATTTTTCTTGAATAGTCTTGTCAGATATCGTGAATAAGGTCGTGACACGTGAATAAGAAACTCAGACACCAAAAGTTTTAAATTTGATAAAAACTTCGGATCAATATTTCAAAGATAATGATATTGAATAAATAATATCATTACGAAAATAATAATATCCCTTACCTCGAAAAGACAAGATTTCTAGTTGAAACACCGTATATAAAGCTATGACTTGAACTTGCACCGTGATAGCAATACTCAAAATATACTCAAAATACTCACAAGAATATGCTCGATAATATAGAGAGAAAACTTCGATTTACGGTGTGATTTTCAATTCTAACCCAAGACCTTATTTATAGGAAAATGCTTTAGAACACCAAAGAAAAAAATTTAATATAATAATAATATATATATTAAAATTCTCTACGCACACCTTCTAAGATCTGAACTCAGTCATCTTGCACATGCTAATGATGCCAACTAAGTATAAATTTTTTTTTTATTATTTAAAATAATTTAAACATCCAAAAATCAATTATTTCGGAGCTTCGAAATTTCAATAATTCACAATAATTCAAATCTCGCGTGTTTTTATAGGAAATTCAATTCTCTACAACTTTGCAGAAGAAAGGTTTTCCAAATTCCAAACATAAATTGACCGAAATCCACAAATCAAGCGATTTTACAAAGCTATAATCAAATTTCTATCAATAATTGTGTCCACCAACCCACAAAATATGTGTTAAATATTTAATGCCACAAAATACTCTTCCTCCTCATATACTCATATATCCCACATTCATTATAAAAATATCACCGTTAATATATTATTAAAATAATATATTTAAATAAATTATTTTATCGAAAAAAAGATAAAATATTAATTTTCAACAATTGTCACATTAAAAATTTTCCATCTATATCCACATAAAATCAATATTTTCCTCATCATATAAATTAATAATTAATTATTCACAAATAATATTACAGAATCACAATCTCGGGCAACTGTGTAGTCCTGGAAAGAGAGGGCTTTCCAATAAAGATTTCTCCTTCTTGGCGCACAATTAGGTGACCAAACCTCTCCTTAGACGAACTTTCTAGACATTGCCAATAATGTTATCCAATAATATTATGCAGATAATATGAATTAATACTCCGATAATGGAAAATACTATGTAATGACAATTTATTGAAACAACAAGTAATATAAAATATCAATGCAAAGAATTATTGAATCAATAAAATAAAATAATCGAACAATAATTACGTAAATAATTATCGAGTAAGGCTTCTTTACGTAAGATTCAATAATTGGTGCAATACCGTGTGCTTCTTGTTCAACAACGGTATTAGTGTGTTTTAACCACCGGTATTCCAACAATATTATTGATGAGAATAACTACGCCAATTATTTATAAATAACTTATTCTTGTTGTTTTCTTCCTCCAATCATTTTTTTCATTATGGGGCCACAAAAGATCATGGCAGAGTAATTGCATTTAATATTCCCCGACAAAGATCTGAATATTCCACGACCAAACGAATATTCCCCGATAATAATGAATATTTTATAACCACTTTAACTTATTCAAATATTTTATGTATTTTACCCATAACTATCCACATTAATCAAATCAACACTTACTATTTCAAAATAATAAATAGAGGAAAATAAATTTTATTTATTAATAATTTGGGGTCTTACACCTCTCACTTTGAATCGCAAGTAAATTGATTGTTGGCATTGTGGTATATTCACAATGCCAAGTTGTTGACTCAAAGATTTTTGTGTAGTTGACACATTCTGTTTGTGATCGTAAAAGATGCCTCTTATGTGGGGTTGATGATGGGTGAGAATGACCTCCTCAATTTTCTTAATTACGATAAGTCATTTCTTTTGACCACTACAATTCTTGCAAGAAACCTTCTTTTTATCGATCCACGCTTTTTTTTTACTACCACATCGGCTAATTGTTTGCCCTTTCCTTGCTTATAACACACATACTCCTTCCTACAAATCTCATCACTTCCTTTTTTTGTCTCATACCACTTGCAAGCACACTAAAACCAAAGATTTATTGTATATGTATTGTAAAAAGTGTGAATTCCATCTAATGTTTGAAATTCTTGACCTAGCTTAGGCGTAAACTCATCAAAGAACTTGAGGATAGTAGAGACAAAATTGTTAGTATTGTTCACATTCAACCCTCCGAACTCAAGTTATCCTCATTCATTTCTATTTCCAAATCCATTTCTACATTATCCCCACAACTCCCTATTTCATGGTCCATGTCATCCATTATACCTGATATAAAAAATCATCAATTAAGTGTGCCACCAGTTCAAACCTCACCACAAGTTCAAACATGTAACCACTAGAGAGAGAGAAATATTTTTAAAAAAATGAGAACCCAATACATATACCAACTTGAAATTAATACCCTAGCATAGATTAAATCTGCCCAAGCAAGTGAGTCCTGATTCTGTAGTATGCCGACTGATATGAAGTTTCAAAGCTTGAAACTAAGGTTTTTGAGGTAAAAATAAACTATGAAGGAAAATGATTATAACACATACCTGATTTGGAGAGAAGCGGAAAGAATAGAGAACGCAGAAGCTTGCCCTAACTTCTAAATCGCTCAACTAGGACAGACAATTTGGTTGGAGTGTCTGCGATTTACTTGGAGTGTCTGGAGAAGAGCTCGACTAGGGCAGAGGATTCGCGAATTTGGAGTGTCTGGAGAAGAACTCAGCTTGTCAGATTCGCGAATTTGGAGAGGGAGGAGAGAAACGAGATTTGGGTTTACTAAAAAAGACGCGTAAGTTTTTGTTTTTAAATACTTCTGTCACTTAAGAATTTTATGTTACTTAAAATTTCAGCTCTTGAACCCCACTCTATATATATATATAAAAAGAAAAACTTTAACAGAAGAAAGAAAAGATTAAGAAGATGACCGGTGAATCGGTAAAGTAATCTCTTTCTTTTATTTATAAACATTTGAGGAAGGATTACAATATATCCTAGAACTAAATGTTTGAGAGGGAAGATCAAGTATTAAGGACTTCGCCTTCATCTTCTAACTAAGAAGATCGTCGAAAGCTTCGCCTCCCGCTAACCAAGAGAGAGGAGACCTCAAGAGCTTTCAGAGAGAGCTCCCGAGGCTTTACATTGAATTAAGCTTCAAGAAACTCTAACACTTGAGTTTCTTTAAATAGAAAAAAGCGAAAGTAAATTACTATTTGATTCACGCAGAATCACTATTACATTAATCAAGTAAAAGTAATTTACTTAAGTAAAAGTAAAAGCGTAAGAAACATTTTTTACATTTACTTTTACATTGGTAAATGTTAAAACATTTAACTAAGTTAAAAATATTTAACTTAAGTAAAAGCAAAAGTTATTCTTTTACTTTTACTTTTACATTTACTAAAGTAAAAGACTTTTGCTTTACTTGAAAGCAAAAGTCGAGATGATGGCGTGGGCCATCACTGTTTATGTCAAGACTCTTTGGCGCTTTCTTGGTTGATGGTCCGTCTCCCTCATGGATGCTTGGGAAGGTCTTTGTTGATCATCTTCTCAGATGAGTCACCATCCCCATACATTTCCACCTCAAAATTTTTATCTAGGAAACAACCCTTTCACCCCCAAAAATTTGGTTTATAAAGAAGGAGGAAAAAAAAATTCTACCGAAAATTGGTCAAAATCTTCAAAATTTCTAAGATTTTGTAAAAATTTTGTTTAAAAACAAATCAGACTGAAATCAGAAACAAAGGATCACTCGATTGGTCCTGATCTATCAGTGAAATCGATCTAAATGAAGACTTCTTTGTTAACTGCTTAAACAAAAATTCTTTTCTTGAAGGTCTACTTGAAAGCCTTACTTGCCTTAAACTCATACCCGTAGATCTAATGATTCCTTTGGCCATTCAACGCTTCCCACCCCGGAGACTTACAAACAGGCACTAATCGGGACTTAAGGCGATCTTGGGTGTTTTACAGCGAAGGTCGGGACTTGTAAAAGTAGAGCAAGAAAAACTGAAAGTTTGAAAAAACATTTAAGTAAACAAATTTTTGTAACCCAAAAATTACAATTCACTATCAGAATTTATGTTTGATGTGTTGTTACTAGAAGATTCTGGAATATCAGAAGCTTCTTCATTACTGCTACTACTCCTATTATCAATTCTCAATAATTCTAATAATTATTCCGTATCTTCAGTTGAAATATTCAACTGAGCTAATTTTTGTTTAACTCTACATTCACTTTTGTAATGACCTTTACGCTTACAATTGTGATGCATAATTTTACTTTTATCAAATGTTTTGATTTTTATAAGATTTTTCTTTGATGACTTAGGTTTATTATAATAATTATCTTGATTATTATTCTTATTTTTGTTGTGAGTATATCTCTTCTTACTACGTTTATGATTTTTATGTGACTCAATATGTTTATCTTTATGCCCGTGTTTTCTCTTAGAGGAGCCACCCCGTGATAAACCATACTTGCTTCACAAAATGTTCCTAACTCGTATTTAGCTTTATTTTTGTCTTTTTCTAAAGCTTGTTTAGCTAATTTAAAATCAATGCACATTTTAATCCAATTTTTGGATATGACTAATAATATCACCATAAGTTAAATTATCATAATCAATATATCCTAGGTTTTTACTTAATTCTTCCCTAACTTTGTGAGCAAATAAAGATTTACAAACCATTAACGAATTTTTCTTTCCAAAATGGTTTATTACCGCTATTTCTCATCATAACTCTAGAAGTAAATACATCTTTGTACCATCTAAAATCACTTAGAGTGGGACAAGTAAGATTACTTAACTCGATCATGAATTCTTTCGTAATATTGCTAGGGTTCCAACAAAATGTTTAATTATGGTGAATATTAAAGTGTTAACTCCATCGGAAGACCAATACCAAAGATCTTCATCAAAGATGGGATTGCGCTTCTTTATCTCTTTGAATAGCATGAATTATGGAAATTCTAATGTCTTCTGTGAGATGTTTTTCCCACCAAGACCTAAGAATGCCAGTGAATCCACTAGCTATTAACTCAACAATGTCTGGTTGAGACAAAGTGTTGAATTTAGTGATGTAACTGTTAGCTACCATAGACATATGATTAAGTTTATTAAGAATTTCTTGTTCACTAAATCCATCTATATTCCATTCATAAATTTTATTAGAGGATACCGAAAACTGTTTATCTAGATTTCTCTCTTCGAATTGTAAATCCGGAGGAGTTGGTCTGGAATACCAATTTTTGGTAATACTTGTGTTATTAATAGTTAATTTATTTAATTGGTCATTAAGGTTTGAAATAGAAGAGTGGTCAGAAGAACTTTCATTATTATCATCGACTTCACCGATCAATAATGTTAATAGTTCCACTTGGGACCGGTTCTGCTTTTGAGTTTTTAAATAATTTTCAATAGATTGGACCAATTCAAGTCATCCTTATTAGGTAAACTTAAATTATATCTCATTTTTCGGTAAATTTAGTAAAGGTTGTTCGATCTTTGAATCGGGTTTTTAATAATACCTTCTTCAAATTTTTCTTCAAATCTATCTAGTTGCTTTTCCTACCGTTGCTAGATATTGATTGCTAAAGTTTAATTGTTCAATTATTTTTTGTCATTATTAGTTCCGCGTATTTTGAAGGACTAGCAATAATGTAAGTGTTTTTAATCGGAATTAGAACTGCTTTACAATGGGGATGATATGTGACACTTTGGATCTGTCTTTCTTTAATCCATTGAGTTTTTACTAATAACATTACATTTACTTTGATATTGTTCATACCAAATCATAAAAAGTAATGTTTATTTCTTCATTCTTGATAAATCTTTTCCATCTATTTACTTATCTTATCTCTTTCTTTTTCAAATGGATGAGCGAGATCCGAATAGATGTCTTTTTCTTTATTAGATTTTGAATTAAAATCTTTAACTAAGTTATCCCAATCTAACACGAAATCCTTTTTAATGACTCTTAGTTGATTATGAATTGGGGCATTAAAATTAGATCGTAGGGGATAAATGAAGATGCTTAGGGAAGAAGAGTCTTCATCATCGATTTTATCGCTTCGAGTATAACAGGATGACTAACTTATCCTTCATTAAGAATGCCTTTAAGTTTGATATCTTTAACAAGAGAGATTACTTAGACTTCAATGATCTCTTCTAGTGTGGATAACTGAAGGGACTGAAGAACTAGAAATATCTTCAATGATAACTGGTGTTCTAAAGACGTTCAAAACTAATTTTAACAGCTTCCATCAGAAAATTGTTGGATATTTTCAATATTCAACAAATTGTTAACTATGGGTTGCTGTGGTAATTCATTTGGTAAAGTCCATTGATTAGGTAAGTTAATATCCTTCTAAAGAATTGTTCTTGGGATCTGGATATTAGCATCACTAGTAGAACTTTGAATTAAAATGTTTGATCTTTTGGGCTTTTATTAAGGGCATGAACGTTTAGATTTGACTTCATTGTCTTATAATAAATCCTGTAATCAAAGCAATGGGTTGAGATCCTTCAATCATTTGAGTAATCTCTCCATCAGTTTTAATATTTAATGATAAGGCTTTAAATAAGTTTTGATCAACGAGACTCGTAGTGAAATCGGAAAGCAATTGAAATGGATAGGTCCATTATGCAAACTTGCTTCCATAAAGACCAATAATACTTGGATAGTAATTTAAAAATCTAGCATCTCTAAGGCAGAGGTAGATTGATGAATTAATTCCTTTTCTATTAAGAGGTTTAACTGCAACTTGAACAAGACCAATATGAATAAAATTGTAACCCTTTTTTCTATGTTTTTTAATAACTTCTGGTGATAAAAGACTACAATTTTCGTATTCCTTGTTAATTGCATAAACTCTCTCAACAGTTTTGACATTATAATCAGTTTTAAATTTATCTGAAAATGTTGACTGATAAATTTCCTTGGGAGATACCTTAGGTATATTCCAATTGTTTAAAACTTGATTAATGTCTTCATACGTTACGCTCTTCCCGGTTCATTATGTCCGAACAGAGGCAAAAGTCGACTACATTAACTCAAGAGCTAGATCTGAATAATCTACTCATCTTAACTGATTCAAAAATAAAATCTTATAAAAAATCCAAAATATTTGATAAAAGTAAAATTGTCTGTCACAATTGTGGGCAGAAAGGTCATTACAAAAGTGAATGTAGAGTTAAACAAAAATTAGCTCAAATTGAATATTTCAACCAAGATACTAACAATTATTAGAATTAATGAGAATTGATAATATGAGTAGTAGCGATAATGAAGAAGCTTCCGATATTCCGAATCTTCTAAGAACAACACATCAAACATAAATTCCGATAGTGAGGAAAATGAAGTCACTATATATATACCAACGGTAAGACTATGCAATAAAAACTGTTGTAAAAGAATTAGTGTAATTACAAAAGATGAAGAAGAAAGCTCCTTATTAATAGATCTAATCAAGAAAATTACAGATCCGAATTAAAAACTCAATATCTAAAACAGTTAAAAGATTTATTAACTAAAGATAAGAGAGTCAACACCGACAAGGTTCTTAGAGCCAAAGAAAAACCCATATTCAGTTTAAATAAGACTCTTGAAAGATTCAAATCTCCAGTTAAAGAAATTACGCTTCCTGAATTAAATCAAGAGGTTAATAAACTTAAAAAGGAAATTTCTAATTTAAAGGTAGAAATTTCTAATTTAAGAAAAGAGATTGACAATAAAAAATCAGATCTGCAAGTTAATGATTCTTCTTCTAGTGATGAAAGTCAAGAGGATCCAGAATCATCTAGAGCCAAAGATTCTGATCTCTTTATTCAAGGTCTTTCTCTTAAAAGAATTAAAGACATTACTATTCAAAAATGGTATATTTCCATTAATTTAGTCATTGATAAAACCTTTTCAGTACAACTCCCTACTCTAGTAGATACTGGTGCAGACTTGAATTGTATTCAAGAAGGTATTATCCCCACTAGATATTATAAGAAAACTAGTGAAAAATTAAATTCAGCTAATGGTAGTCAGATGGAAATAAAGTACAAATTACCTAAAGTGCATATATGTCAGACGTGTGTTTCAAGACCTCGTTCGTCTTAGTTCATAATCTTCTCGACAAAATCATTTTAGGTTTACCATTCATATATTTTCTTTATCCATTTACCACTAGTAATAAAGGTTTAAGTTGTGAACATTTAGGAAAGAAAATTATATTTAAATTCTTGATTAAACCCAAAGAAAGAGATTTAAAATTTATTCAAGAAGAATCAATTTCTAAATCATTGAACCTGTTGAATTGTAAAGTTACTCACCTAAATTTTCTTAAAGAAGAAATTAGGTGTCAACAAGTTGAAGACCAACTTAAGAGTAACAGAGTTTAAGAAAAAATAAAAGAATTAAAAGATTATTTAATTAATAACTTATGTTCTGATTCTCCCAATGCTTTTTGGCATAGGAAGAAGCACACAGTTAGATTACCCTATGCTAAAGAATTTAAAGAACATTTAATTCCTACTAAGGCTAGGCCTATTCAAATGAGTCATGAACAAATGGAGTTATGTAAAATTAAAATCAATGATCTTCTCAGTAAAGGGCTAATTAGGCATAGTAAGTCACCATGGTCTTGTCCAGCCTTCTATGTTAACAATGAAGCTGAGAAAGAACGAGGTGTCCCTCGATTAGTCATTAATTATAAACCATTAAACAAAGTTTTAGAGTGGATTAGGTACCCTTTGCCCAACAAGGATGATCTCCTTGGTAGGTTAAGCGTCTCCACAATCTTTAGTAAATTTGACCTCAAGTCCGGATTTTGGCAAGTTGCCATTCACCCGTATAATAGGTACAAAATCGCATTTACCAATCCGCTCGGACACTACTGAATGGAATGTTCATCATTTGGACTTAAGAATGCACCCAAAGTGAATTTCGTAATATTCTTAACAATATTTTGAATCCCTTCAGTCATTTTATTATTGTATACATCGATGACATCCTTGTATTCTCCAAGACTATTGAAGAACATATTAAACACTTGAATTCATTCTTCAAAACAGTTAAAACCAATGGTCTTGTCCTTTCTCCTTCCAAGTGTAGTCTGTTTTTTGACTAAAGTCGATTTCTCGCTTTAATCCTCTATCATGGACTCACGCGCCAATTGATGAGCTATTCAATTCGGCAGACCAGGTTCCCGGATAAGATTACCGACAAAAATCGATTCTGAGAGGTTTCTTGGCTCGCTCAATTATATTGGCCGATTTTACAAGGACCTCGGGAAGATTTGTAAGCCTCTCTTTCGGTAACATAAAGTAATCCTCCCCCTCGATCGACATTCATACTTCATCCCGTGAGTTAAAAAATATGTTAAGGTTTTACCGCATTGGCATCTCTAATGATTCAATTCAAAATAATTGAAACGGACGCCTCGACATTGGATTCTTGAGGCATACTCAAAAATTGACTCTCTTACTTAATGAACAAATTGTTCGTTTCCATTCTGGCGCATGGAATCCTACACAATTAAAATACAAGATTACTATTAAAAAGAGATTTTATCTCTAGTTTTATGTATTAAAAAATTTCGAGAGATTTATTAAATCGAAATTTTAGTTAGAATAAAACTGTAAATCAAAGAAAATTTATTCTTGAAAAGGACGTTGAAAACGTCGCCTAAGCATTCATTCGCTAGATGGCAAGCAATTTTAAGTATTTTTGATTTTGATATTGAATATATTAAAGGCAAGAATAACTCGGGTTCAGCATTTTCTCACCCGTGAATTTATTAACACAGTACAATCACAAAGAAATGAGTGTTCGAGGAGGTTCATCTTCTCGTAGTCATGGCCATTCTGCCGGTCCCAGTTAATCAACCAAAGGGAACTGTTGTTCTCACCCAAACCCAGACACACATAATAAATTCCGGTGTGCTTGGTACGGTCCCAAGCCCTACTCCTTAGTTCTTCTTAGTCATCCAAAGCCATTTGATATTTTCGCATTAAGTCGAGCTCCAATTTACTTCATTAAAACCTAGTCATCCAAAGGTCTCCGATTATCTTCAGATTTATGATCAACACTTATTCCATGTTGAGTTAAATATGAAACCTAAAATGACCCTATTCAGCTTAGTTAGCGACCAAAGATTTTCCTTCTGGATGGCATTTTACTCCTTTAGCTCAGTATAAGTCACTTGTTTATTATAGAGATATCCTTATTAAAAAGCAGTCGGCCATTAAACCAATCTATGCCAATGATGATAAATCAAAACTCCTTTATCATTCATTGTATATTAAACAAGTCCTTAATTCATCGATTGGAGTAGTCATCCTTCGATCTCCGATCTCTTTCTAATCAATCTAGTTCTTTTTCTTTATTATGATTATATCAAGCTTGGCATAAAATCATGCTTCATCAAAATGAAGATCATAGTCACTGTGGTTCTTTCGGTTCGACCACAAATTTAAAAAGTCAATTCCCCAAATGGTTCATTCTTTTTGGTGGACAAGGTACAGTTTGTGTCATGACATTTTCCCTAAACCTCTCTTGCCCGATTAGAGCATTTTGTCATCACAAGAATTATCATTCCAAATATGAGGAAATTCCAGCCTTCCTTATATTTTGTAGTAAATATAAAATCCTTGGATTTTGAAATGACAATATATAGTTACAACCACTCAAGAAGTCACCGCTTTTTGAGCCTCCATCGTCCATAGGAATCGGGGCTGGCTCGGGACTTATCTTTCTCCTATTCTCGTGTCTCTCGCATGGCTTTTTTCAATTAAATGGTGGGATAAATTTGGAGTTAATGAGAATAGTAGGACAAGTTCAAAAAGAATTCCCGCCTTCTCTCTCTGTATTATCTCCTCCGATTAACGTCAATATAGATTACTACTTCCTCTGCATTTGCATCCTCCAAGAAATCAAAATAAATGAATTAGCAAAATCTTACTTTCACCTACTTGATCACAGATTTTTCGATTATTCTAATTTCGAAGTTAAGCGTCTTCTTGGACGCTTATTCATTTAAGACTTGATCGATTACGTGAAGAGTCGACAAAGCTTCTTCTCATTCCGGAGGAGATAATTCTAGTCAAGATTCTCAAAGCGAAGGCGCGAGACCCCTATGGCACAATTGCTTTCTTGAGATGCTCAAGATCCATTTTCTTGAGCCCATCTCTAATCAATCAAAGTGAAGATGTGATTCTCTATTTCGGTCGGCCAAGACTTTCTTTCGTGAAATTTTAGTCATCTCTGCAGACTGCTTCCAAAGAATTTCGGTCACTTTCTTTCTGGCGGACTTAGAAAAGACTCGAGTTCTTTCTCTCGACAAATCTTTAGCCTCAACCGCTGTTTAGCCTACTTAACCCCCCTTCATCTAATGTTCTTATTTCAGTAATCTTGTAAGTCGTTTTAGTTATCTATGTTGTAAATAGTTTGAATTAATTAATAAAATTGTTTTTATTTAGTAATTTAATTGTGATTTGTATGCGCATATGTTCTTCTCTCTTCACCTTCCTCTTCCGCCCCCAAATGGTAACTGCATAGTCAGATCTCCTTAATCTATCTTCTCTTTGCTCTTTCAAAATTATCTTCTTCATCAAAGTTCTGAAGTCACCTTACTTACCTGTAGTCCACCTAGTTCGTGTCTAACCTTTGTAAGTCTTCAGGGTGTGAGCAGTGTCGGGTTATAGAACATAGGTATGAGTCTACTTTGGGTAAATGGGGTATGCATGAATGAACTTTGAGTGAGATTTTATTTCCATTAATTTAGTCATTGATAAAACCTTTTCAGTACAACTCCCTGCTCTAGTAGATACTGGTGCAGACTTGAATTGTATTCAAGAAGGTATTATCCCCACTAGATATTATAAGAAAACTAGTGAAAAATTAAATTCAGCTAATGGTAGTCAGATGGAAATAATATATATATATATATATATATATATATACATACGCGTCGAATTCAAATTAATATCCCATTTCATGAGTTATAATATAGTACTATAAATCATACAGCTGATCATATAAACGCCTTAATGTGCTGGTTGCCACGAAACTTTTGATAGGGCTTTATTTTGTAAGTAACGTAATTGTGACCTAAATTGCTTAATTAGGTTAATTCCACCGTAGGTAGAAGAAATCATGTATTTGATGTCCCGACTGAATCAGAATTGTTAATTAACAGATGGTTTAATTTATTTTTTGTATTTGTTCCCTCTATTTACCAATTTTTATTTTGTTGGACTAAAAGAGTAATATTTTTATTTATAGTGTAGAATGTCCTGATATCATCAGGAATTAAAGCCATCACTACTCTAGCGACTCTCTCTTACAATGCTACCTACTTCTCTCTTGGAATCTCAAGGGGTTGGGAAGAAGTAGTACGCAAGTGCAACAAATCATTTAAGGAGATGGCTTCAAGAAAATAAAGATTTTTATCTATATGGCCAGTGGATGCGGTAGATTTTATTACTTCAGATCATTCAGATGCCATATATAGAGAGGGTTTTTTTATGCGGGCAGTTCGCATGCGGACCACTTTTAACGACGGATAAAATCGTGGCTAAACTCGTCGTTATAGAGTCTAAACGGTTGCGATAGCCCAGAACCGTCACTGTGACGCCCCCAAAATAGGTATACAACACCCATTCTGAGTCGTCAAATACATGGTACAGAAAGCAAACTACAACTTCAATAATACAATTGTCATGCAAAATACGACAACACAAACTGTGAGTTTAAATACAAATATTGTCTTCTAGACAATATCCACACTCAAATAAGTCCTCGTTACAATTATTCAAACACTATTTTACAGAAATAGTGAGGACTACTAAAACATCTTTCTAGAACCATCACTCCACACCTCGATTTAGTTCTCTATGTTCTCACCTCGTGAGAAAAATGGAACAAAAAGGAAAATGGTGAGCTCAACTAGCCCAGTAAAGAATATTATGACTAAGATAATATACAACAAATTATCGTTAGTCTTCAACAGGGAAAAATCTGATAAAATATAATAGCTAACAAGTTTTAGATCAACAACTGCAGCGGAAACAACAATCCATTAAAAGAGTCAAGTAGAGAATGAGTTTTACTATCTTCTAAGATTTAAAAGTCCATCATCAATATTTTATCCCTGTAACAACAATCAATATACATCTTTAATCAAATATTCATATTGGCACTACAGGCCAAAGATATTCATTTGTATCACCAGTTGGTCGTGTTCATCTCAACACATGTTCATCTTTGCACTACGGGCCAAAGATATTCATCATAATCATTTATCTTTGCACTACAGGCCGAAGATATTTAGTAATATCATCATTTAGGACTGAGGATGATGAAAAATATTTTAAAGAAAACGAATCCAGTGAAACGGAAGGACAAATAGTAGGGATTCGTATAACAGTTTATCCAAGATCAATAATACTTCATAAATACCAATTTTGAAGCAGAATTCAAAAATAAAGATCAAAACATGGATACAATCAAAGATAGTAACCATAATAGACATCTTGGACAAAAAGAAGAAAATTTCATTTTTCGATGAATAGTGCCGTATTCGTGAATAGTGCCGTATACGTGAATAGTAATCCCGACACAAAAAGTTCTAAATTTAATAAAAATTCATATCAATACTTCGGCATAATGATATTGAAGAAATAATATCATATATGAAGAAAATAACATCCCTTACCTCAAAATATCAGTATTTCTGATCCGAATATCGGTATAAGGCTGAAGGAAACTTGCACTGATGAATAGAAACTCACAAAGTATCTAAATACTCACAAAATACACTCAATAATCTAGAGAGAGAAAGAGAAAAAACTTGTTTCTGGTGTATTTTCAATTCTAACTTAGCCTCTATTTTATAGGAAAATGTTAGCGAGACTTGACTGCAACTCCGATGGCTTTACCTCGCTACTATTTCCACCCACCACATTTGAAATAAATTCAGCACATTTCTTCACCAACCACAAGTGGGGCCCACTCAATTCTAGAATTTTTCACCAAAATCATTTATAAACCTAATTTTTGAATCAATCACCTCTTAAAATTCATAACAAATCATGCGTTCATTTTTAACGGTTCAAAATTTGTGGACATATACTCAACTTATATATGTATATCATATCTAAAAATTACAACGATCCAACGGTCAGATTAAAAATTATAACTCACACAATATATCTCAAAAACACCGGTTTAATTTTTAATACCTTCATTCCAAAAAAAATAATCGATAAAACACCTCAACATTAACTCCTTCATTTTAACCACAATAAATATATCCAACATTTATATCCACATAAAATAAATATTTTCTTATCATATGAATCAATAATTAATTATTCACAAATAATATTACAGAATCACATTTATGACAACCAGGCTTTTCCCAGGAAAGATGGGGCTTTCCAATAAGAATTTCTCCTTATTGGCAAGCAATTAGGTGACCAAACCTCTCCTTGACGGAACTTTCTAGACATTGCCAATAATGTTATCTAATAATATTATTCAAATAATATGAATTATTGATCTGATAATGGGAAATACTATGCAGTTGACAATTATTGAAACAACAATAATATAAAATATCAACGCAAAGAATTATTGAATCAATAAAATAAAATATTGAACGAAGAATTCATCGTAATAATTATTGAGTAGTGGCCTTCACGTAAGGATCAATAATTCATCAATCACACATGCATCCACGCCAGATTCATCGTATTTTAACCATCGGGTATTCCAACAAAGTTAATGGTAACAACTACGCCGTTATTTATAAAAACTTAAACTTGTCGCTTTCTTCATCCGACGCTTATTACATTATAGGGGCCCACAAATGATCGTGCTTGTCAGACGAATGTTGTCTAACCGGAGATGCTCAAGGCATTGAAGGAAGCACGAGAAGGCAAGGAATGATGATGGCCATGATCTTTGAAAATGCAGAGAAGCAAGAGAAGATGGGGAATTTTGCGGTGATTGATGCAGATTCCCACTTTCAAGGCCATGTTCCTGAAGTTCGCATAGGGAACAAGCGGTGTGAAGACAACAATAATGGTAGTAGCAACAAAGAGAACCAGATTGTACCTCCATTAACGAAAAGTCAATCGGTTCCAATAATCAACTTGAAGCCCGAGCGGTGGTGACGTGCACAACCTAGGATGGAAGCAAAGCCAACCTCGAGCAAACATCATCTCAACTACTATTCCATCATTTTCACAAGTCAAAATGCCAATCATTCCAAGCAATGTCCAAATGTGAATGAACCAACAACTTCCACCAGTGCGAGTTGTTCATGATGCAAGTGTTCATCACCCAATTTCTCTACCATACACACCGCCGATGCAGCAGTATATCACAACACCCCAGAGAGTTCACGCTACAAGCCCAGTATGTGATTTAAGGTGATATGATTGACGTGATCAATCAACTTCGCAGACAGACATCTCGACCCTCGGAGTTGGACTTTACTCCACCTTACCCTGCACACATTCGGAGGCAACCTTACCCAACAGGGTATATTGAGCACCCCCCGCAATTTCCAAAATACACGGGGAAAAAGGAAATGCTAGGGAACATATTGCCAGGTTGTAGAGTCAATGTCTCCGTGGCTCGGATATGATGAAATGAACAACCACAACTTGTTGATGCGGGAATTCAACAAGACTTTGACGGATAGTGCCTTTAGTTGGTACTACAATTTGGAGAAGGGGTCAGACCATGATTGGGATGACCTAAAATTACAATTTTTCAAGAAATTTTTCTATGTGCAGAAACAGGTAACCATTGTGGAGCTCATGCGGTTCAAACAGAAACCGAATGAGGAGTTGTCAGATTATGTTGACAGTTCAGGCCCGTGCACGTATGCTGCAGAAATGATTGAAGAAAAGAACTTAGTCAGCATTTGCAACAATGGCGCCTTAGATTCCTTCAAGCCCCACATTATCACCAAGGCTTGTGATTCCTTCGCGACCCTCTCATCTTTTGCACAAGACTTGGGAGGAATCATGACATTGCCCACTAGCCATGCGATGGTTACATGGAAGGGCAAGAGGGAGAAGCATGAGAAGAACTTTGACCGAAACAGAGGAAGGCCTGAAGACAAATATACAAGAAAACCAGTCCCCGAGGCCATCACATATAGTGAAAAAGAATTCAAGGATTTGTATGAACAATGGGTTGAACATGGAGTGGTGAAACTTCCAAGGCCTAGATTTACGATGTGGAAGAAATGAAGAGAAGACCGGACTTACATGTATTCCACCAATACGCGGGACACTCAACTATGGATCATTATAGCATGCGGAGGATATTCCACGAGAAATTGGCAAATGGGGAGATTGAACTTGGAAAGGAAAGTAAGCGTTCATGACAAGCCATTGCTAAAACCGCAGTGGGAAGTAAACGTCAACACCTTTGTTATTCACAAAGACAAGCCCGTAGTGGAGATGATGATGGAAGAAAAGGAGGAGTGTGATCCACCCCTGCAGGTGATGGCATTGATGAACGGAGCCAAGTTTAGAATTTTTTCGATCGATAGATTGCCGAGGAAGAAAGGATTGAGGCAACCGTGGCAATTATCAAAGCCGCCGAGACGCAGAGAGACTTGTATGGCCATGAGTAAAGGATTTGTGAAGACGATGGAGGAAGAAGAAAAAATAAGATATCTTTCTAAAAGTCGATAGAGAGATAAGATACCAAGACAACAATGTCATTCAGATGTGATGATGAATGAATCAATGGCATCGAGGTGCGAGGGCATTCATTGATAATGGAGCATCTCAGAATATCATGCCCTACACCGTGTTCAAACGGTTAAGCTTCTTCGGAGAAAGAAGATTGTGAAGGAACAAACGAACATTACGGATTCGCCAACAAAAGCACAAGAACCACAGGACACATTAAGGTGGACATGCAAGTTGGGAAGATTCGAGGGCCTCAGTAATGTTCCATGTTGCAGAGGTGGATGCATCATATCATGTCTTCTTTGGGAAGGGCTTGGCAAAATGACTACTGGTAGTACCCTCGGTCTTTCATCGATTTAAAGCTATTTGGAAAGGGAGAGAAGTAAAGGTACCAAAGAACTCGTAATCCTTTTGGACCAGAGGAGGCACACATAACCGAAACAACATTCTTTGATGATGTCGCTGAAGAGGGAGAGAACCAAATTGCAAGTCCTAATTCTCTAAGACTAGTAAGTTGGGAGGAAGTGCGAGAAGATAAGTTCGTGCACTGCGAAAGAGAAGAAGAAGACCTCGAACACCTGGAGAGAGTGTTCCAAAAATAAGAAGCCCATGGTAGTAGACTTAGAGAAAGAAGAAAGAGAATAAAAAAGAAAAGGCCAGCAGACCAAAGATGCCGTAAATATAATAAATGCCAAGCGGATGGCACAATCGATGAGGCCGAAGACAAAATGGGAGAGGGTTGTTAAACCCAACTGAAAGAGTGGTGTTTCGATTGGGACGATCAAGGGGAAGAGCCCTTAGAAGCGCGTGTGAACCCAACGGCTCGGGAGGTGTCCCCACTCCAAAGAATAATGAAGAAGAAGAAGTTATACAACGTAAGGTAGAACCAACTCCGAATGTTTTTGAGGATAGGCCAAAACCTCAACAAAATGAATTAGAGGAAGTTAATTTGGCAACAGAGGAAGGAACGCCAAGACCGACTTATGTCAACAAGGAGTTGGATGTTAAAATGTAAGGAGGAGCTTGTACAATTATTGCGAGAATATAGGGATGTCTTTACTTGGAATTACGACGAGATGCCCGAATTGACAAGGATCTTGTGGAGCACAATCTAAACATAAGTCCGGAATGAAGCCAAAGAAGCAAGCACCTCGCAACTATGCACCAAGTAGAAACTCAAATAAAGGAAGAGATCAAGAAGTTCTTTGGAAGTAGGGTTCATCAAGCCAATTCAACATCCAATATGGCTATCCAAAGATTGTCTCGGTAGAAAAGTTCAAATGGGCATTCTGAATATGTGTGGATTTCAGAGATTTGAACAAGGCATGCCTAAAGGACATGTACCCATTACCCAACATAGACACTTTGGTAGATGCAACGGCTAATCATGAGATGATGTCATTCATGGACGGGTTTGTGGGTTAAAATCAGATAAAGATGTCCGTAGAAGATGCAGAATTGACAGCCTTTCGTACCCCGTTTGGGAATTTCTACTATGTAGTAATGCCATTAGGGTTGAAGAATGCGAGGGCAACTTATCAAAGGGCAATTCACGCCATATTTCATGACATGATTCATGATATAGTGGAGGATTATATAAACGACATAGTAGTGAAATCCAAGAAGGCGATAACTCATGTGGAGGACCTGAGGAAAGTGTTTGAAATGGTCAAGGTCAAGGTATAAGTTGAGGATGAATCAGAAGAAGTCGCGCTGGGATGACTACCGAAAATTTCTTGGGCTTCTTGGTGCACAATAGAGGCTTAGAGGTGGACCCAAGTAAGGCAAAAGCAATTACGTAGAGCCCCCCACCAAAGACGCAAAAGCAGTTGAAGAGCTTTCTAGGGAAAGTATCATACATGAGAAGATTCATGCCAGCATTAGCCGAAGTCACGAACCTTTTGGCAAATTGCTAAAAGGAAAGGCACAATGGGATCGGGGCTAGACCAACAACAAAGCGCTTGAGAAGGTGAAAAGAATTTTGGCTTCAAAGATAAACAATGGTAGTGCCACAAAGAGGAATGCCGCTGCGGTTGTACATCACATCTACCAAGAAGTCCATAGTGGATTGATCACGCAGGAGGTGGATGGAAAAGAGAAACTCAGATATTACATTAGCCAGAAAATCCGAGGACCGTAAATCGTATTCACGGTGGAGAGGCATTGCCTAGCATTGGTATTCATTCTTGTGAGAAAATGTGGCATTATTTTTAAAGACACGAAATAAAGTCGGCAACAAAAACCGATCCAATCGGATACCTATTAACTAAGCCAACATTAGTAGGAAGACCGCCAGATGGATGATGATTCTTTCAAAGTCACGATATCAAGTGTGTAACACCAAAGCGATCCGATGTCAAGCCTTGCGCGACTCTACCGCTCAATTTCCAAATGGAGAATATGAACCCCCTTCCGAGGATCTTCCCAAGTGAAGAAGTAGAATCAATCGAGTTGAGGAATGAGGACCCGAATTGTGGAGTTTGGCTTTTGATGGATCATCTGCGAAGGTAAAGGCGGAGGGCGGGGTGTGGTGTTGACCACTAAAGAACGAAATGAAGTGGCCTTGTCATACAAATTGGATTTCCTCACACAAACAATGAAATGTAATATGAGGCGTTCATACTAGGATTATTGGCGGCTCAAGAATTGGGAGCCAAATATCTTAAAGTAAAGGGAGATTCAAACCTCATAGTGCAACAGATAAGAGGCCAATTCGGAGTGAAGGAACCTATCTTGGCGCCATATCGAACTGTAGCACAAAAGGTGATGGAGGCTTTCAAGAAGGTGGTGATTGAATATGTGCCAAGAGGACAGAAAAAACAACCTGATGCACTAAAGAACAAGAAAGCATCTCGAGTCTATGTCCAAGGTGAGGATCTGGATGTAAAGGTAATGAAGAGAACCCTCCCAACCACAATGCTAAATTTATTCCCCAAAGACATGATAGATGATTGGCGATACGACATCTCCCATCAATTGCAAACAAAGGAGGGAATAATACCTACCGGGAAGTTACAGAAGTACAACATCATCAAAGGTGTCTTGTATCACAAAGAAGCAGACGGTGTGTTGACACGATGCTTAAGGAGACAAGAAGCAGATAGAGTCTTCGCAACAATGTGTATGTATGACGAGAACTCATGATTCGCGTACATAAAGCTGATCGTAGGCTGCAGCCAAATCGAGGGTATTATTGGCCTGAAATGAAGAAGGAAGCAGATGCCCTACAACGCCAATGTGTTTCATGCCAAGAATACCCTAGGGAGGATGAATGCGCCTTCATTGAAGATATAGTGGATTGGCGAATCCCTTATGTGGAGTTCTTGCAAAGCGGGACTCTTCCGACCAAAAAGAAGGACGCAATTATAATCAAGAGGAAGTCACAACGTTTCTTCTTGCAGAATGGAGAATTGTTTAGAAGGGGATTCAATGGCAAGCCCCTACGGTGTCTGGAACTAGGTGAAGCCAAAGATTTGGTTTACCAAATGCACAAGGATGAACACCAAGGGGGAGCCAAGTTGTACAAACAACTTATCGATCATGGTTACTACTGGCCAAAGATGAAGGGAGATTGCCTAAAATTTGTTAAAAAGTGCCACATTTGTCAAATACATGGAAACTTGATCCATGCTCCCGCCGTGGATTTTCGAACCTTGGCAACACCATGGCTCTTTCATACATGGGGAATGGATCTTATAGGTCCTGTTCACCCTAATTCCAAGGGTAACATATGAATTTTAACTGCAACCGAGATGTACACAAAGTGGGTGGAGGCAATACCCTTGAAGAAGGCCACGGGACCAGCAGTGGCCAATTTTATCAAGGAGCACATCATTTGCCGTTTCGGAATTCCGAAGATAATTTTATCGGATAATGGAACTCCCTTCATCAATAAGGACGTCAAAAATCTGATGGAAAGATACAGGGTGAAACATTACAAGTCATCACCATATTACCCGAAAGGTAACGGACAAGCAGAGGCTACAAACAAAACCTTGATAAAATTTTATCAAAACCCTGAGCGATCATCCAAGACATGGGCAAAACAATTACCAATAAATAAGTTATGGGCATATCGAACTTCAAAAAGGAAGCCTATAAAGCGAGACCCCATATGCTTTGGTTTATGGCGAAGAAGTTTGCTTTGCCACCGAAATAGAAATACCTTCTACTCGAATGAGACTTCAAGCTTGGTCGAGGAAGAAAACCGACCAAAGACCTTTCGGAGGCCTTAATTGACTTTCGAGATAAGGCTAAAGAAAAGCTTGAATCTACCATGAAAGATCATGACGACAATACAATACCGCAAGAAGTACCATTTACCGAATTCTGGTGGGGGACCTGGTACTCAAAACGGCAACTCAAGTCATGAGGGGGACCCCAACCACCAAATTTTACCCCAAATGGGAAGGCCCATATAGGGTACGAGAGATCTCTAAAAGCGGGTATTGCAGGATATCTCGTGTGGGATCAGATGTTGTCTCAGTCCCATTGAACTTGAAGTGGGTAAAGAAATATTTCATATGAGAAAAACATCACAAAATGTTATACTTTCAACTTCAAAAGTAATCGAGGCACCTGACTAAGTACAGCCCTTGGAAGTTACACTTTCAAACTTCAAAAGTGATCGAGAACCCGATTAATGTACCTTTCTCGACGCTTACACTTTCAACTTCAAAAGTGACCGAGGCACCTAAGTTTAAGCCCTCAACCTCGAAAGTTACACTTTATCTTTAAAAGTGACAACGTTATGCTTTATTCGACAAAAGCAAGAAAAGTTACACTTTACCTCTAAAAGTGGCAATCGTTATACTTTCTTCGACAAAAGCAAGATTTACTAATGAAACGTTATGCTTTTCGTTAAAAGCAATTTTATTATCAATAAATTTACAAACTTTCACTTATACTTGAATGTTATTTTTAAATTTCTTAAGAAAAAAAGAGTATAAAGTCAAGTTTTGGTTTGTGAAAACTATATATACATGTTTTTGATAAAATTCATATTTATTCTGGTCGTTTCTTGTAATATTAATTTGAATAACTTGAGATTCAATGATAAATATTGAATTTTAAGGAATCATTCAAATTAAAAGCAATCAACAAGGTTGAAGAAACTACATTATGATAAATGAAACATGTGTAAATGAGTTTCAAACTAGAAAATCGAAAAAAAACTACTACAACAAGTTATGATCTAAAGGCCAAGACATATCAAACTGAAGAGGAGGCATAGCTAAAGCTTCCAAGTCAGCAATGGCCGCATCTTGAACCTTAAGATTTGCAGCTTTCAGCTCCCTAACTTGTTGGGTAGTTACTTCTAAGTCCCGTCGCTGGCACTCCACATCCTAAAATTTAGCATTTAGATCCCGAAGCTGGTCCTCTAAATCTTGAGACTGAATCTTCAGTTTGTTTGCAGCTTCATCAAGCTCAGAAAGCTGCACTGAAAAAGAATCATCTTCACACTTACGTACAGCAACCTCTGAACGTAGTGAAACAAGATTAAAACTTGATTTGAGAAGATCCACCTAACACGAAAAAGGAGACATGTCAACACCCACGACTTCAAGCGTCGTTCACATCATCACTAAACTTCTTCAAGTCCTCTACTCGCAAGAATATAAAGACAGAGTGTAAACCCAAGAACAAGGCTTGCAAGTCGGGTCTAGGAAGAAGGTTTGGGTGGAAGTCGCCTTAATAATCAATCGGTCAAAGTTCTGCGGAAACCAGCTAGAGACGCCTCAGATTTTCTCTTGACTAGAGATGATATCCGAAACCCTCCACACTAATAAGATCCCCACTTGGATTGAAGGAAGCTCGCGAAGCCACTTTAGACGCCACCATAGAATTTGACAAGACAAGAGATGGAGGATCGAAAGATGTTGTATGGTGATGATTCTCAAAGCCTTGGCACCCGGAGGATAACCAAGGTCACTATAAAGCGAGTGGGCGACATCCGGATGGAGAACATCAAACAAAGCCAGGGCCTCAACATGCAAAGGCAAATCTTTCATCTTCTCACTCTGAAAACAAAAAATGTCAAAGCATAATATATTATGAAAAAAAATGGAAATTCAAGATTAATTATATATTGACTAAAGAAAGATACTCACAATATAGCCAATGGAAAAGGAGTCAAGAGATGCCACGGAAACGGGAATGTCATTTAACCCACCCAAAGTACTATCAATAATGCCCTCTTGATCAATCATTAACTCGGCAGACTCCTTCTGGGGAGGATGGACATCAGCGATAGTCTCAGAAGGATTCCCCTTCGAGGAGGTAGGAGCCTTATTAGCATCTTTAGGCCCATCATATGGAGAAGTCATAGGAAGGATTGAAGAAATTGGTGTACCACCCACAGCAGGACTTGGGCTTACATCAGATGAAGTGTCTTTAGCATCAAGGCTAACACAATCATTATGCGAAGAAGACGACTCGACACCAATAAGGATAGGTTGAGAAGGCTCACGACCCAGCGTAAACCGCATAGCCTACCTCATGTGTAAAGACGATCAAATAAACCCAAGAGGAACATCATAATCCTCTTCATTGACCTCTGCAATATGAAAATCAAGAAAAAAAATACATAAAGAAACACGAAAGCAACTATACGAGGGATAAAAAAAAATATGGAAATGTCACAAAAAATTTACCAAATTTCTATGTTGCTTCTTGACCGGATCCTCATTTACCAAGATACTAGAACCAAAGATCATTAAGAGGACGTTTCGATGATGGCTTTAAGCGAAGCCTAATAACGGGACTACTAACCGGAACCACGATAGAAGTAATAGGAGGATCCACCTCAAAATCAAGAGATGGCGAGATGCTTTCGCTTTAGAACGGGTGATTCTCATTTCCTCAAGACCGTGAGGATCCTCGGGAGGAACCGAAAGAGGTATCTGTGATAGAGATGCATGAGACGAAGCCCGTGGTGGAAGACTCCTCGGTAGTAGGGACACGTGCTTCAAGAATAATTTGGGTCACTTCGAGGATGAATGCCTATCGACCGGGATGAGTAAGACTTGAGATCAAAGCCTCACGCCAATGAGCCGACTCATCGTCACCAACGCTCGAATCGGATAGTGGTCTTAGGAGAACATAGAAACCTAGCCCATTAGAGACATTCGGGAATAGAAACTGGTAGAGAATAAATCGAAGTATCATCCCCCCATCTTTTAAGATTGACCTGCCAATAATTACGCTCGTTGGTAGTATATCGCCCAATCCGAGAATCATTCGGTATGACAAAAGGAAGGGATTTATGAGGAGCATTTGGAGGCCTTGGAAATGCCCACGTAAAAGAGGGAGACGTAGAGACAAAGTTGAGAAGGGCAGTCTCATAAGTCTCCTGACAAGTGTGGCCAAAGGGACGCTCCTGGTCAAATCCAAACTGCCTCATGACCCTGTGAGGAGAATAAAGCACAATGCCAAAACCATTATCTTCGACGAAGTAAGGAAGCTCCGCAGCCCGAAGGAAGACGAACCAAGACAACGAAGAACCATTCAATTCGTTGATATCTGAGTAGGAGCGAAAATGATGCCTATAGAAGTGGGGCAGATGACCGCCACTTTCTGAAACAATAGTGTATGGACGAGTCAGAAAGCATGAAGAATCATCGATAAAATGTCAGTAAATCAACTAGATCGGTGATCAATCTAAATGAGTTGTGTGAGGACAATGTTGCATGAATGAAGAAGGATCTAAATACTCGCTTTTTTTCTAGAAAAATGTGCAGGAGTAGAATATCTCAAAAATGCTCAAAGAAAGATTTGAAGAAAGGAGCGGGAGCGAAGCAATTTACGCGTGACTCGAAAGTAAAGAAACAAAAAAGATTGATAACAAAAAATGCAAATTGTGAAAGACAGCTTAATAAAAATACGAAAAATGGATACCTCCCAATGATTCCTTCATAATGAGAATAGTTTCGCCCAAACGATGATACAATGTTCCTAGAAGAGAGAGCAAGAGGAGGAACATTTAGACCTCGAGATAAAATAGAAGCTAAACCAAACACGCGAGTTGAAGGACCATCTACAGAGACCCGGAAAAATGAAGCGGGATAACCACATAGCCAAATAAGCAGCCTAGGGGAAAAGGGCAAGGCTCTTCATGGAATGTGAGATGATGACTTGTTATAGTCGAACTATTTCCATGTCCTGGATTGTAATCCTCAAGAAGAAGTAAGCACCCAAGATAACCAGAATTCTTTTCACGGTTTAGAAGTCTCAAAGTTTGGGAGGAGCATGTCACCGAATCGCGAGATATAATTGGGAGCTCGCTGGAAGCTTCATTAAATAAGCAATGACTCAACATCTCTAGAGACAAGCTAGATATACTACAAGAAGCCGATGCAACAGAAGGAAGGCTACAAGATATAATCTAGAATGAGTTCATACTCTAAAATAAATAAATAAATAAATAAATAAATAAAAAATGAACGAAATAAAAAAAAGATTACTGGTAAATGACATAAACGTCCTCTAGAGTTGGGGTGAACTCCCCCCAAGCAGTGACAAATATACATGTGGAAGAACACCAGCGTGAAATCAAGACGGTAAGAGCATCTTGGTCTGGATACGAAGATCTCTGCATAATTGAATGCAACGCAAAATGTCGGCCCTCTTCAGTATATCCACATAATCAGAATTTGCGAGAACCTCGTTGGTCCAATGTTGCCACCCCTGAAGACGATTGGATGAGTCGAATATGAAATGAATGGGACTGTAGGGGTACGGTATTCCTATTTTTCTATACACATACGAGGAATTCGAGCAGAACAGGGAAAGCTGTCTGAACTTACGCAAGCCGTAGCATATAGAAATAAGCCTACTTTCTCAGGAGGAGGAAAGGTTGTACGATCATAATTCTTCACTTGCTCCCAGAAAACGTCAGAAGACCCATAAAAGGTTGCCTTTCCCCAGTCGCTGATGAAAGGAACCTCCTTAGTAGTTTTCTCTCATGGAACATTCACCGAGTTGGCTCGCAACAAGAAAAAAACATAACATGAGAATTCTAGTAAACAAGGAAAGAAAGTGAATGAACATTTGAAATTAAGTGCTTACCATAACAAGAGAGAAGGTATGAAACTTAAATAAGAAGATTGGATTTGGGAAAGGAAGATCACGGACACCTTGGATTCGGAAAGGAAGATCACGAACACCGAAAGAAGAAAAAAAGAGCACAAGCATTAGGAGCCATTCAAATAAAAAGGGTAAAAGAAGAATGGGGAAATGTGAAAGAGGAGGCCATTAGGTCTGGTTCTCCCTAAGGGTCAATTCCGTAGGATTTAGCCACCCAAGGAGCTCTCCCTCTTACATTTAACTTCTCCTTACTCGTTGAATCAACCGATTGGAATGAATGCTACTTCACCGTAATATCCGAGCCAAGATCCTTATTAAGGTGAAATGGCTCGGAATAAATTCTTCCTCCTTACGATGTTGTCCTTTCTTTCAAAATATCCGAGCCAATGACCTTGTTAAGGTGAAATGGCTCAGAATAAATTCTTCCTCGTTGCGGGGTTGTCCTTTCTTTCAGAATACCCGAGCCAAGGACCTTGTTAAGGTGAAATGGCTCGGAATAAATTCCTCCTCCTTGCGATGTTCCTTTCTTCCAGAATATCCAAGTCAATGACCTTGTTAAGGTGAAATGGCTCGGAATAGATCCTTCCTCCTTGCGGTGTTCCTTTCTTCCAGAATATCCGAGCCAATGACCTTGTTAAGGTGAAATGGCTCGGAATAAATCCTTCCTCCTTGCGGTGTTGTCCTTTCTTTGAGAATATCCGAGCCAAGATCCTTGTTAAGGTGAAATGGCTCGGAATAGAGGCCTCCTCCTTGCAGTGTTGCTTTCTCTTTAAGAATATCCGAGCCAAGATCTTGTTAAGGTGAAATGGCCCGGAAAAGAAAAAACTACAATCACCTGAAAAGAGAAATCGATGAAACAATTAAGAAAAAATTAAACAAAAACATCAACCAACAAACAAACAATCAATCGACAAAATAAAATAATTGTACATAAAAAAAGTTTCGAAATTCCAACTTAAATAAAAGAATTATGAAAACAAAGAAATACTCTTTCAGCCACAATAAAACGTGGATTGTCAGCAATATATCTAATTTATAATCCAAAAAGAGCATACTTATAACAATTGCCAAGAATGAGAACAAGCAGTGGTTATCAACTGGAAAAAAAATGGGTTACATAAATTGGACTTCCTCGTTTTATTATATGAAGCAACTGGAGTATTTCACATTTGCCCAAAGTTATCAATTATTAATGTATGTAGAAAAAAGAAACAAAAGTGTATAAATATAATTTTGTTAGTCAAAAAAAAAAATTGGTTACCTCAAAATCTGCTACGTCCACTATTGCTACAAAGTTATTGCTACCCATTATTTTTTTTGAGGAACTTACTAGCTATCAATCTAGGCCACATAGTTTCTCCTTGCTTTTTTCGGCATGGTGAGATTGAAGATCGCCGGAGGAGAAAAAGATGAAAGAAGAAGGGTTCGACGTGAAAAGAAAGAATACCTTATTTTGTGTTCCTAAGACTTTACTGGCGTGTATGTTATGTTATCATTGTCTGCTTCCTTCCTTTTTCGGCTCATTCGAGATGCATCCAAATAAAGGCAAATAAAAAGTTGAAATATGTGAAGACTTTTCTCATACAAGAGGTGTCTAATTATCAAAGTTATAGTCATCCTTTCCCAAAGAATTACCAAGGCTTCATTTGATGCAAGACGTGCTTTCATCGATTACTCTAAAGGAATCTAAATAAGATAAGTAAATGTTTTATTTTATTTTCTTAAAAAAAAGATTTTATTCTATTTTCAAAAATAATAATAATAATAATAATAATAATAAATAATAAAAATATTATAACAAGTGTAGCTAAAGTCACTAAAAATATGCAATAATGTAGATAAGTACAACAATAGTCGAATACACATCACTTATGCATTCATGTGTAAAAAAAAAAATATATATATATATATATAATAATATATATATATATGTATGATATACATAACCATAAGTGTTCAAATGAAAGTATGCACGAAATCACCACTAAAGCAATTTTATTGCAGATTTGCAGTTTGCACACCTTTGAAGTCTTACTAGCCCCAGAAATATTGGGCAATTAAATGTGGCAGACTTTGGCATAGCAGACTTTGGCGTAAATTGAAAGGGATTGTGGCTAGCATGATTCATGCAGAAACATATGATTTTATTTTATATGATTTGATGGTTTTAATTTGATTTATAAAAAAAAATCTCTTTTCAAGAAAATAAAGATTTGATTTGATTTTTTTCAAAATAAAGAAAGATTTTTATTTCCAATTTTCAGAATAAAATCAAATTTTATAAAATTAAAATTTGATTTTATAAAATTAAGATTTGATTTTATTTTGGAAATAAAAATCAAGTTTTGATTTTATTTTGAAATAAAAATTAATGTTTTGATTTTATTCTCAAAATCTTTGAAAGGATTTGATTTTCAAAAAATAAAATAAGATTTTATTTATTAATTAATTTATCTTGATTTTATTTATTATATATTAATAAATAAAATCTTATTTGAACTTTTAGGTGTAGGCGTGTGTTTGTGACAGGACTGGGCCAGACCACAAGTTCTTCCCTACTGAAGTTCTCTACTAGCAAAGAAAGGTAAATGCAAAGGTTGATCTTAGTGAAAAGGATTTAATTTTGGTCGCTCAAATAATAGGAAATAAATATTGGGCAAGATCTGAGAAAAATTTCGTAAGATTTTTTTTAAGATGTCCAGGAAGAGCCTCGCCAGTCTTGTCTTCCTGAGGTTTAACTCTAAGGGTTTGGCTCCTCAGAGTTCCTCTTCTAGACCATTGTCTTCAAGACACAGTAGAGTGAAGCCCGCAAAATCGCTTCAAAGACTTGCAGTTTTCTTGCACGATCATCTATTTGGAAATGTGACTCTCACGCAGGGGGCAAATGTGGGCCCAAGTGTAAAATTAGGGTTCACATGACCTAATTGAATTGAATGCACAATTAGGGTTCCACGGCTTCATTAAAGGTGCAAATTAGGGTTCGCATAACCTAATGAAATAAAGACGAAAAGTCAAAAATAAATGTGCGAGACCTGAGAAAAGCCTCCACATGTCCCGAGGCAGAAGACTCGTGGAGGCGACTCGCTTTTGGGAATTGATTGAGGGATTGGATTGGTGACTGTAAGGATGAGGGCAATATGGGCATTACTCTAGGACTAAAGGGTATTTACGAATTTCCACAAGGCATGTGTCTTCTGCATATGACTACTTTCCGGAAAACCCTATAAATACCCCTTCCATTCCATTTGGAAAGGGACTTCTCTTGAGACTCAAGACTTGGAACTCTCGAAAGATCAAAAGGACCCTTTTTGGTGACTTAAAGGCTCGGAGATTCCACCTAAAAGCACTAGAAAGGGGTTTGAACATTATCTCAACTCGAAGGACTCAAGAAGGCTCTTGGAATCCCTGTTACCCTAACACGGTTCCCGGATTCTAGGGGTTCTGCCACGCGTCGTTGGAGTAATCGCCCACCTGTCGTTCTCCCCTCTTCAATTAACCAATCAATTCTGTGCTCTTTATGGATTTCTCTCATCCTCAGCCAACACGAAACTCTAACCCTAACAAAGTACGATTTCCTTGCCCACAATACCTTATTATTCACAAATATAATTAGAGAAAATTCGATTTTATTTATAATAAGTTGGGGTCTTACAGTCACTATAGCCATATTCAGACCCTATAACGATGGGTTTAACGACGATTTTTTCCGTCATTAAAAGTATTACACGCATCATAAGAAGCGGTATATATATATATATATATATATATATATATATATATATATATATATATATACATAAGAAGCAAACTATATATATATATATATATATGGTCTGGATCTTAAAGCTTATTCTTTATCTAACATACCTTGCATATTCCCCTTTAGCGACGGAATTACGCGACGATTCATCTCGTCAATCATATAGTTCTGATCCATCGCTGTGGGTGCTCAAAATTTTCGCTTTTTTCGGTTTTTATCGAACAGGTTGATATCTGCATTTGCTGCTTCTGGTTTTGGTATTTTAACACTTTTGATGCTAGTGGCGAAATGACTTTTTGAATTCGGTAAAAACCAAAATCTAAAAATTTAATAATTAATAGTTAATGTTTTGTAATTTATATATTAAATATTTTTTATATATTAATAATTTTTATATAATAGTAGTTTTATTAATTTTTTTATATATATTAACAATATTTTGTAGTTTTGTTTTATATATTAATTATTATTAATAGTTAATGATTTCTTAGTTTTTAAAAAAATTATTAATATATATAAAAAAATTATTTAATTATTATTAATAATTACATATATTACCATGCGGTATAACCGAAAATCGAACCGAAAAAATCGGTACCGATTTTGTACCGAACTGAGGTTTCGGTTCTTGCTTTTTCGGTAATTTCGAATTGGTACCGGTTCGGTATTTTCGGTACCGGTTCGGTTTTTTATCGATGAGCACCCCTATTCATTGTTATATGTTGTCTGTCGCTAAAAGTTAAGAAGACGGTTCTATATATAGCAACAGACCGAATCATCGCCCGGTCCGTCGCTAAAGAGAAGTACTATGCAAGGTATGTTAGATAAAGGGTAAACTTAAAATCCGCACTATATATATATTTATATATATATATAAGGGAGTAATTTCTCAGAGTGAAGTTGCAAGATTGGGTGAAGTTTATCAGTGATCAGAGTTGGAACCTTCGTTATGTTTTGAATCCTAAATTGTGATTTTTTCTGTGCTAGTATGTACGTAATCTTTTGGATAGTTCCTTTCTTGTTTGTTTTAATATCAACAAATTAAATTTCTTTTACCGATAAAAAAGAAAGATAATTACATTACTCATTTACTCGGAATTCTTTAATTCATTACATTTTTTATCGAATTTTTTTTAATACACATTTAGCGATATATTAAAATTTGTTATAAATAATTGTGTAAATAGTGCGTACCATCACTAAGCAATACTTGTGTGGCTAAATATTTATCGAAGGATATTGTATGAAACGTAGAATCGTAAGAGATCCAAATTAATCAAGAATTAGGATCTGTTGATTAACGCTAATTTATTATCCACAATTTTTGGTCCGATATTTCGTAGTGGAATGAGGTATTTAGGGCATGCATGAACGTGGCATCACCAACAACTAATATATAGATATGATACAAAATCAATTGGCAGAAAACTAAGTAATTAATTTGTTTGGTAAGATCAATCTTTGACTGATCGAGTGATCAGGAGAGAGGGTGAGGGAATAGCTGACAGACAGAGAGACAGGCAGAACCAGGTAATATATATATATAGATAACCTTCTTCTTATTATGTTCCTTTGATATCTATTAATTCAATTCTTCCCCCACCAAACCAGGCCAGGCCAGGCCAGTACTGTACCTGCCTGTGGCTTGTGGTTTGAAGTTAATCCACAAGTTACAATATCTTCAAAAATCACTGCACGTGTGCATCCGATCCATATATATGAATTTTAGTGCTTGTGCTGGAATGAGAATAAGGCGCGCGATGATATTATTTTAGCAATGAAATATGGTAATAGTGTTACATCTTATGTTCGAGAGGACCTTGTGGTGCATGCATTCATATGGCATTTAACTAACACTTTTTTTTCTATATATATGGGTCGTCGTTTGTTTCTGATCCTATGTACGACTAAATTTGGTTTTCCCAAATATAGTCACATATATATAGCACATATTTGATATATATATATATATATATATATATATATATATATATATATATATATACCTAATAAAATATATCTTTGATTGACCTAATTATTTTATGTCACTTTTAATATTTGTTTTATTGATACGTCAACTTAATAATCTAACTTCATTTGATTTAAGGTAATAAATTATTTTAAAAATAATATAATAATACACAAAATCTATCTAATGATTTAAAACGATTGAAATATCATTTTATAATAGTAAAAATAATATTGATATAAGTATATATATATTTCGAGAGCTTAGTTTTAATAACTTCTATTGTTATTAAAGTGATAATGAAAGTTCAAATCAAACAAAATTTTATATAAACTCATATTTTTACATATTCTTTATATGTACAGTTATATTATTAAATTGATGATCAAATGATGTTGTATTAAAAATGAAATAAGATAGCTTATCTTAGCTAAGTGGATATATATTACACTATTAGCGTATAAAAATTAAAGAAATTTAAATGAGACTCTCATTGGAGGGAGCCGTATGTACATGGAGTGGACAGTGGTCCAAACGTACACCATGAATTCAGAAATTAAGTTGTCAACTCGTGAACACTAGAAATAAGTTGTCAACTCGTGAACACTAGAAAGAAGAAAAACTGAATTTTTAAAAGAAAACTTGAGTTATGTTTGTTTGTAAGGATTATAATTATGAGATTATAATTCTAAGACTATTAATCCTATAATTATATTAATTCCAAGATTATAATTATAATCTAAAGACTATTAAATCATTTTATAATTCCTAAACTAATAGTCTCAAGTCTAAATTTAAAAATAAATAAGACACTTGTGATTAACAGTCTTATTCAAAATATAATCCTTGGAAATAAAGATACGCTTGGTGAACTTTTTGGACATGACAAAAGAAAATTGTAGTTATATATGGACTTAACTTCCGAGTTTAAGAGTCCAAGTTTGAGTTGTTGCTGATGGCAAAAGTGCTGCTACTATTAATCAGTAACCCTTATGATGTACTGTATATATTATATGACAAAGTTTTTCAAAATAATTACAACTAACATATGTGATAACCTAGCACAACTACATTCATAGAAATAAATAACTTAATTGGAGCTAATTAATTTAATTTGTTGGTAAATGAGAAGTGAGAAAGATAGATTAATTAGAATGAAAAATATGTCAGTGCAGTGCTCACTATGGAGGAGAGCAGTCGACATATATATTTTTTTCTCTCTCATGTCTTTTACACTTCATTCATTTCCTTCAATCATATTCCACAACTAGCTAGCTAGCTAGTAGTGATCAAACTATATGGAGTAGCTCTACAACTAACATTTTTAATTAAAGCTTACACCACTTATTTAAAATGGAATATAGTGATATTAATTACATGGTAAAATTAAAGTAGGGGGGACAGAACAATTTTTTTTATGTGAAAAAATATACTCTTATCAAATATATTGTGATATCCTATTTTAATGATAATGACACATTTATTCAAAATAAAATAATTATCCCGAGCTCATATATACTTTTTACACGGTTAATATTAACTCCCATATCTTATTAAAATTCTCAAGACCAAGCATTATAAATAATAATAAAATTATCTTAATTAACTAATTAATAGAATGGTAAAAAAATGAAGTTCAACAAATATAAGAAGGTTTTATTAATTAGGAGTTGAAAGAGGTAGGAGTTGAAAGAGGTAGCTAGTGAGTGGATTGGTGGGGTGTGATTGTTTCAAGGACACACGAAGTAGTGTCCAATATCTGAAGATAAATTGAAGGGTGCAGAATTAATGGAGTAATGGCAATGGACCCTAGGTTTTGTGGTGTGCATGCAAATTTATATTTATAATTGTACATGTAGTGGTCCTGGCCAGATACATATATGTTACAGATGTTGCTGCATAAGGGTTTCACAAGGGAATGCCCACGGATTTATTGCACAAAAAGCTCAACATTCCCCACTACCCCCTGTTTATAATTTCTTTTATTATTCATTAGTTGGCACCTTTCTGTATTCATGGTGTTTGGACCACCCCCATGTATCTAATACAATAATTTCATTATTACTACTTTAAATTTTAAACTAGATCGTTATTTAAAATGAGACTATAATTTTGAGACAACGAGAGTATATATATATATATATATATATATATATATATATATATATATATATATATATATATATATATATATATATAGTACAGTACTGTATATATCGATCTAATGATCTTGGCAGTGAGACACTCTCTAACCTAAATTCACCACTTGAATAAATTCATCATAATTAAAACTAATGATTATAAATTCTAATCCTAAATATTGTCAGTGCTTATATATTTCCATTATAGAGTCAGCTTTATTTTCTGGATTTTCTTTTGTTTACTAAAGTGCATATTAGTCCTAACTACTGCACTAAAGGGTATATATATATATGCATGCACCGACTCTGCAAAAGTAATACAATAATCAAAAGGTTTTTGCCCGAATATATATATTGTCTACCATTTTGAGTATGGCTACACTTGTTATACTAAAGGTTAGTATATAGTATAATTAATTGGTAATTAAGGGGACATGCATTATCATGTTTTCGACGCGTGATTTTATATAATTAATTATAAGAAAGACACATTTCTGATGAATTTCTCAGATTGTGAGGAATGCATGATTATAAGTATAATCTTTGGAATTCGGTGTTGGGAAGAAAAAAAAGAACAAACGTGCACATGAAATTTTGCGAGAAACAAGTTTAGTTATAATTAATCAGAGAATTTTCTTCAAGAATACATTAATTGAAATCAAGGGTTTAAGTAAAAAAAAATTAATATGTGAAGCATTGTCGAACTAATCTCCACACCCCAAATAAGGTATGCCTGCGGTCTCCGCGTTTCCGTCTGACCCAAGTCCCAATTTACTGAATTTCAAAACTATTTAATTTTTTTTCTTTCTAAAAAGACAAATACTAGATGAAGATATATAAGTACCATATAATATTATGATTTTGCATTAGAACTAGCTAGTTAGTTTGCATCAATGACAAAGACTAGGGTTTAGGTTTGTACCAAACTCGCTCGTTTTTTTGGAATTGTCAAGTTGATCTACTCTATTCTAAGTTATACTACTATTTTAATTTATTAGTTAAGCGAAAGAAGAATTGTGCATTTTACAGCTGTTGAGACGTGGACAACACTGCTGCTGCTGCAGCATGAATGGGATTCCGGTCAAACTAAATACAGTAGAACCTCTATAAATTAATACGGTTGAGACTGAATTTTTTTATTAATTTAGAAAATTATTATTTAATTGTTTAATTAATAATTTATTAATTTAAAGAGTGTTTTTTTTTATTCGGTGAACATAAATTTAATTACATTAAAATTATTGCATTTTATTGATGTTTATATCATACTTTTTTTATACAATGTATCATTATTAAATTAAATTAATGTAATAATAGAATTCATTGTAACTAATATTAATTATTTTTAATAATTAAATAATGTTCATTATATCCACTTTTCAAATTACATTCACATTTCATTTCAAAAAAAAATTATATTCACATTAAGTTTAATTAATTTGTATATATAAGTTTATTGTACTAGAATTTAATACATTCCATGTATGATGATAAAGAGAACTACAATATAAACATCAATTTATTCTAGATATATTTGTAATTTAAAAGAATTATTAATTTATGATTTTGATGGAATCATATATTTATATAAGGGTCTTTTTAAAAATTATTATTTTATCAAAATTATTAATTTATTCCATTAGCCCAAATCGAGACTGAAAAAAAATATTAATTTATAGAGTTTCCACTTTAAACTAGATCTCGCCCTATGCTCAAATATATATTTAATTACTTAGTAAGAACCTAACTAACTGGATATATAACCATCTTTAATTTATCCACCATTTGGAAAATGATCGACTACCCAACATTTATTTGTGCATGAAAGATATCTTGACTCACCCAAAGATGAAACGTTTATATAATAAAAATATTGTGTGCATGCCTCCACAGCTTCCATACGTACAGTACATTTTTCACAAAATACATTTCAATTCAAACTCCAATATCTATCTATTGTGTCATGTCAAATCCACCTTTGAAGATTAAGTGGATAAGAAACATAAATAGACAATATATCCGGTTATTTGCTGTGCATCATGATATCTACGTACTAGCTCGATCGAGCACCACATGTATAACGACAATATATATCTAATATATATATATATATATATATATATATATATATATATATAATTTAGCTTTCATTTTCCATGGCCATTTAGTCATATTATATATACTACATCACGTACAAATTTTAGCCAAGTTTGAATGTTTCCATGCCTTGTAGCTATCAAGCTCTGTGTTGTTTGATTAATATATAAAAAGGTGATCCAAACACAACCATAGAAAGCAAAACGGGTTCAACATTCGTACCAAAATGTTCAATTCGTTAAGGAAAAGTCATCATCTAGTTTTCGAAATTAAAGGCCAAACCTGGAAATTCTTGATATATACATACAAGTACTTAATATCTCTATATATGTTTTATGATTTTGTTAAACAAACGTTAATTGTGTCAACTTTAGTTTTGTATGAAGATACGTATAATTTGTTTATGCAGGTAAGTTTGATTATCGCCATTATTAATACGTACCTCAGCAGTCAGCAATGACCTATGACAGACCTCATATATTCCCCTAATCTTATGTCCCATTTTTCTAGACCTATTTTCTTTTAAATAAAACTAAAGTTAGATTCTCTGTATATTGTATCATTTCCAATTCTAATCAGGAGAGAAGTGTGCTGTTATAATAATGGTAATATAGAAAAATATTCTACTACCAAGAACAGACACAAAATGGTATCTTTTTTACTTTAATAAATTACATATATATATATATATATATATATATATATATATATATATTTTTTGTTCCTTGAATCATTCAACTGTTTCCATCCTACCATCAAATATTGAGTTCAAAGAAAAGATATCATCTACCAATGAGTTGACATGGGGGTGGTTCCACAGAGATATATTTGAGTTGGTATTTATGTTATTTGATACTAGTATATATATTATGTGTTGAACAATACTCCAAACAACATAATAATTATCAAACTTTTTTTGGAAAAAGAAAATAATCACACCACACACGAGGTGTGGATATGGACCCTGATGTTGATAAATTTTAGGGTCAGACAGTTCAGACCAATGAACAAGGTGCATGGGACAAAGTTTAATTACTGCTTTTTATAATCAAGGTTTGGTTTGTTTGATTTGCTTTCTAAATGGAGTAGTAAATAAAGTTATTTTTAGATCCAAAAAATCATTTGGTTTTATAAAGGTGTTAGTGTATGTTTGGTTAATTACTCAGCTTGATGTGTCCAAAGTCCAAACACACTTAAAAATCTTATTAAATTAAAAATAACTTATTTTAAATATATTTTATTTAACTCAAAGTAAATTTTGGGGCTCAAACGCAAATGTACTAAAAATGGTGCATGTAAATATTCAAATGCAAATGCAACATCCATGGACAAACGTTACAAATGCTAATATATAATCGAACAAACCCTTAATTAATGCGAAGGTTAAGAAAGAAATATGTTGGATCTTCCTAAACAAATATTATTATATAATCTAAATTATTCATTCTTAACCTTGATTCATTCATGCATCTTATGGTACATTATGTTGGATTAGTGAAAAAAAAAGAGAAGGAAAATTCAAAGTTTCAAGAAACACAAGAGCCAACAGAAAACTTCATTAATATATATATATATATATATACACACACACGGAGAGAGGATAAGGTGCATAACTCTTTATTTAATATATTTTCTTTACCACCTTTTTTTTATTAAAATCATGAACAAATCGCATATAACATATATTATCTGTTTTATTATCTGTTTTATAGTGACATACCAACCATCGTCCATCACTAAAAATGGTGAACAAGGTATGTAAAATAAAAAGGTATGTATTGCACCAGAAACGAACTATATATATACATTAATGGATGGATCAGTCCGGACTCGGACCGATCATCAAATCGAATCCCAAATTTTTTTTTTTTTTGCTTTTTTTTAAAACAACTAAAAATATTTAATATTTATATGGCTGAAATTTTTCATAATATCTGATGTTTTGGGGTGATTTGGATACCTATACTAAAAAATGATGATATACATGTATATACATATTTTGTTATAATCGTATTCAAATCACGCCTAAAACATCAGATATGAAAAATTTCAATCCATAAATATTAATTTTTTTTTTAGTTTTAAAAAAGCAAAAAAAATTTTTAAAAATCCGGACGGGACTAAAATCCGGGCGTCCGGACTCTCTCTCTCTCTCTCTCTCTCTCTCTCTCTCTCTCTCTCTCTCTCTCTCTCTCTCTCTCTCTCTCTCTATATATATATATATATATATATATATACTCTCTCTCTCTCTCTCTCTCTCTCTCTCTCTCTCTCTCTCTCTCTCTCTCTCTCTCTCTCTCTCTCTCTATATATATATATATATATATATATATATAAATGATCTTAATCTACATGCTTTTTTTTATTTAACTATATTTTTTTTTTTTTTTAGCAAAGTAATAAAAATGTATAATAATTTTTTGGAATTAAGTTTTTTTCAAAAAAATGTTTTTGTTGTGATTTGGATCGATCAAACCAAATCACAATAATTTATTTATTTGTTTTCAATTCCAAAAATTATTATACATTTTTATTAATTATGTTTTTTAAAAAAAAAATGCAAGGTATCTAAAATAAAAGAACTCTATATGGTGAAAACACTGTTTTGTTATATGACTAAAATCACACCCAAAAACACTTTTTTAAAAACTTTCAATTCCAAAAATTATTATACATTTTTATTAGTTATGTTTTTTTTTATAAAAAAAAAAGTAGGTAAGGAAATTTTGAAATGAAATTTCGATAAGGGTGAAATATTTAAGAAATGGACTATATATATATATATATATATAACTGATACCCTGTTTTAGAAAACTTTCAAAACAAGAAAAAGACAACTCGAAATTGTAGTCAATGTGGTTAAGTAAATAACACTGCAGTAATCGATCACTTGACTTAGGCATATATTATACTGAGAAATCTGAAATCCGTTTAAAGATCAATAGTTTAAAATGGTACATGAAATCATAAGCACATCACATAAAACATAAAGATTTAACCTTAAACCTTTCTTCATCACAAATTCAAAACTTTGACGATAAAACACGTACGGGATAAATTATTATTATTATTATTATTATTAAAGTCGAGTATAAATCACACATTGATGTTTATTAATCATATATATATATATATATAGGCTTTTATCCTGTAGTTATGATAATTAAGTTACTAAGGGAATATCCTCAAACAAAGCAACTATTTCCAAAGACTGTAAGCATAAATCACTTGAATTATTTCCAAAGACTATAAGCAATAATTGAATTAAGTTGCGGTAATTAAGTTATTTCCAACGACTATTTATTCCGCAACAGTGTGTTGTGTTAGTTAAGTTGTTCTTTTAACACTGTTTTACGAAAGGTCTAACGTGTATAAAATAGTGACAGTGCAAAATTTAGTGATCAATTAAGCTCTAAAACCACCGTTTATTCTGGGTCGGCTCCCATGTATATTGTATATTTGAAAATTAAAAGGTGATGACCTGATTATGGATACATAACATACCACACCAAATGTAGTTATGTATCAACCATGAAATTACCAAAATTCAAACCCCTCCAAAATCATGGTCCCACATGGCCATGCTATGCCCATACTAACACCCATGTGAAACCCTTCCTTCCATTCACATGGGATGCTCTCTCTCTCTCAAATCAACGCCCCTGATTTTACTCCCACAACCCCCTAAAACGCATCTTGACCGTCACATTCAAGTCCTCGGGTCTTCCATATGGGCGGCTGAGCTTGTCCAACTCTTGTCCCCTAAATGTAGGAGCACTTGCCTCAAAGATGCTGTTATTGCTACCGACAGCTTAGCTTGCCTTTGTCCTAAATTTATGCCCTTTCGATACCAATTCAAAGTCTTTATACATACTCATTCATATACCTATAATAAGGCCCCCATTGTTGTCTAAACTTTTATCAAAAAATTTGTGCACTACACATATATATCTCCACAAACCCAAGAACAAGGAGGAGAAGAAAAAGACAATATTCATCAAGCAAATCAACATTAGTTTCCATATAGAAAATAAGGGAGATAGTTTGTTTTTGGGTCAAGAATCATTCAAAATGGAAAGCGTTTTTAGTCAGGATTCCGGTCTCAACCTTAAGGCAACTGAACTTACATTGGGATTGCCGGGGAGAGATGATATAGAGAAAGAAACAGTCTCTAGCTTTAGAAACAACAAGCGAGCAATGCCGGATTCAGTTGAGGACAGTGGATCAGTTTCTGATGCCAAACATAGCAACCGGGAAACTGCACCTGCTTCCAAGTAAGTCACTACCATATTCCGTCACGTTATATGTTATAAACTGTATGTTTAACAAAGAAACTAATAAAAGGGCATGTAAAATTGCAGAGCACAAGTAGTTGGATGGCCACCAATCCGATCCTACCGGAAAAATAGCTTCCAACTAAAGAAGGCCGAGACGGAGACCGGATTTTATGTAAAAGTAAGCATGGACGGAGCACCTTATCTTAGAAAGATTGATTTGAAGGTTTATAAGGGATACTCAGAGCTCCTAAAGGCCTTAGAGAACATGTTCAAGCTCACCATAGGTAACAATACGTACTGACTTGCTGATATTTTTTCCTATACTATGATTAGATGATTATTGGATGTGTATTTAATTATGATATGATTTGGTTTCAGGTGAATACTCTGAGAGGGAAGGTTACAAAGGATTAGAATTTGCACCTACTTATGAAGACAAAGATGGCGATTGGATGCTTGTTGGAGATGTTCCTTGGGAGTAAGTTCTCTCTCTTTCCCTATTTCTCTGTGTGCCTGTATCTAATTTGTGTGTATATATTCCTATATACTTATATGTATTTGATTCTTATTTGCAGTATGTTTATGTCATCCTGCAAGAGACTGAGAATCATGAAAGGATCAGAAGCTAGAGGTTTGGGGTGTGGTGTTTGAAGAACCCCCACAAACCAAAACAAACTAAAGCAGAAGTGGAGGAGATCTCTCTCATGAAGAGATAATCTTCCAGCTTGGGTTCTCGAAGAACTTCGATTTTTCATTACCTTTTATGTATGAATAGTTTTTATAGGTTTCAACTGGGAAGTGAAAGGATGTAAAAGCTACAGTTTCTCTCCCAAAGTTGTGGCAGGAAGATCACTAGTGGTTTTGAGGTTTTATGATGTTAGTTTTGTTTGTAATACTCTGATCAGACCACAACTTCATAGATATACAAATTTGCTTCTGCAACAATTGTATAAAAAACTACACTGAAGTTTTGGTTATATATGACCAAAATGATAATATATACATATATATAAATAGCTGGTTATACAAATAATGGTTTGTATAACATCATTAATCTCATGTTCGTTGATACATAATATGTCTTTCGATCAGTATTTTGTATGTACTCTTACCATGTGCTAAGGTTGTGTTTTCAATCATAAGTCCTCAACATTTATGTTCAATCCATGGGAAAGTTCAAACCAAGCCTTCATAGATGTTATAACGCAGTTCACCCTTCCTAAAGCAGAGTTTAGAATTTTTCAGGAAGAGTTCATCAAAAACTACAACAGTTTTCAACAGTGAGTACCTAATGCTGTATGCAGCTCTGACACTTGAAACCAGAAGTGTAGATATTAAAATTAAACAGAACCAAGAAGTTGTATGTTGTCCTATAATCATGTCAACAAACTATCTGCAGTAAAAACATTTCATCAAATGCGTGTCTAATCCTCCATGTTACTGCTGCATCACCACCAATCTTATCTAAAATCCATCATCCAGTTTTACTGACAAACAGCAATCTGATACCTGACTACATTTTTAATTATCAGGCCAAATTGGAGTAAAGACAATGGAAAAGACAGGTCTGAACTTTGATGAGACCACTAGTTTCGATTTATATTTTACTAAAACCAATCATCCTATTAAAATTTCTTCTACTTCAGAAGGTAATCAAATAATCAAAAAAATTAACTTCATGCTTAAATATTAAACCAAGCACATATCTATATCATTGGACTGGATATGAATTAGGTATCTCAAGTTGTGTAATCAAGTATTTGCATAAGTGAGCACTCTCTTAGCAACCTATGAATGGTCAGTAAAACTGTGGAAGAAGAGAAGGAAAGGAAATAGAAAGGGAATTTACACTTCTTCAAGAAAATTTGATAGTTCCACAAGATACTCCTCACATGAATAACAAATGGGGACCCACATTCATGTGAGAAAGAACTTGTAAAATATCAAATTTTCCGTTTGGACATAACAATTCCCAACAGAAAAAGAAATAAATTGATTAATTACATTTTCCAAGTTCAATTGAAGATGTAAAGGTAACTCTAAAGATCAGATTCCAGAAATAATTGCTTTTCTAAACTTTTTGTGTATGGTCAAATGAATCACGATGTATTTTCCATAAGAGTTGGTACTGCATAACATGACTCCTCCAAAAATAAAGAGAGAGACAGAAAGATCCCATTTTTGCTGCTTTATGTGGTTGGAATATAAACACATTCACACACATTTATGTATAATTATTGATCTTGATGTCCTTTAGTTGCGTACGTGGGTTTCCAGGATAGGGCAATCGATTTTTTTTCTCAATTAACATGTAACTAGTTGGTAGGCATGAAGCTTCGTTGAAGTATCATCTCAACCAAGGAAATCTTTTCGATCTGTGAATAAGTATTTTGTGCTTTGCATTATATCTTAAATGAATATTCATTTGGTAAAGGATGATCATTTTGGAGCCATGTGCAGCAGCAATTTAAATGTATTTGACTAGTATTTTATTGAAAAGCTGATATTTTAGAAAATTTTAATCTTAATGGATTCTTAGGATGTAATCTTGCCTTCAACTTTATCCTTTTTCTGTGGTTACTTTTTTCTCTATTTGTATTTAAAATGTTAAATGTTCAGTTTGATTTAAAAAAGGTATACACTGGATAACCCAAACCCAAAGCTGCTTGAGGTACTGTTTATCATGATGTTCACTGCGGCTATGAGAAAAGTCCCTTGAGTTCACCCCTTCCCAAGACATATACAAATATCTCAAATTACTTGGAGAGTTTGCCTTATTAGATCTTGTCTTATAAGAAACTAACGGCAGCATGACGAGATGCATGCAGAAATAAATACATGTACATATAATTAATAAAGGAGAGTAATAGGTGTAGTAGAGATAATTTTTATTTTATTTTTTTAAAGTAGGCAAAGATGCAACTGCAAATAGAGTAACAAACCAGATAGAGTAAGAGGATGTGTTCCTATTAGGCCAACCGACAAGGGTCCTTAGGAGGGAAGCTTCGCACCTAACTTTAAAATGGATGCAAGTAAAGCTTCTTCTTTTTTCAAATAGTGTAAGAAATAAACTAATTCACATCTGAAAATAAATTGAAAATTAATAAGATGTGAAAGCAGTAGGCAAGAAGTCACTCCAGAATGAACATCTATATGGTCCCTAAGATATGACATAAATAAAGGAGTTACTTCATTATGTTTACTCCATCAACCCTACAGCCTGGAAAAATTGACCAAGTTTTACAAATAAACCTGTTGCTTACTTATCTTTTTCATAGTTGGGCAACTCAGCCTGCATCTTAATCAAGAAAGTCTATATATTAAAAGCTTGTAGTGTGGTATATATCTCCCAATTCCATGTGTATGACAAAGTCATGCAAATACCAAACTTTCCTATTTTGTGTTTTCTCAAACATTCCACTACTTTCTTTTATATCATGTTAATATTCTCTTTTTTCTCATGGCACATATTGCTGTCATATAATGCCTCATTTTCTTCTTTATATTATAAAATAGAATCATGTCCAGGTCTTGGATTAATGTTTTAGTAGATATGATAACTGCGAAAAAAATATTTACTGACAGTTTATAATTGAAGCCTCTTATTGAGGATAGCCACTTAAGCATTTTACCATATCATTTCCAAACATTCATGGAAATTCATTTTATGACAAGTTACAGAACACAGTTTTCCTAAAAAAGTAAGGTGCTCAATTCAATATTTCAATCAAATATGTATTCATCACAGGGTTTGCTGAAAAGCTAAAAATTAAAAACTGCTGATTTATTATTGGCAAAATGTGACACTGAATCGACGGAATCAATACAGTGGATCCTCCTCTATAACGAAGACATAATAGTGTCCTACCTTTTTTCAAAAGGCCTACGTCTTTCTATCTCTTGTGCTACGAAGGGAATGGGATTCAGCCAATTAAAGCTAAAGATTCAAGACATAAAAAGAACCTTAAAATGTTGAAAATAGATATCTACCTCTTTTGATGAACTAATAAATTTTTCAAATACACTATAGAACTTCCAACAGGTTCCTTGAAGTGCTTTTCTTCTTTTTGAAAGGTCGACACTTGACAAATTCTCTTCATTTCCTATGAAGAAAAGAAGAAGATAATGAACAAATTCAATCAGTAAGTTTTTTTAATCTTCATTCATAGATTCAAATGAATGTTAGTTAGAGCATCATTTATACAAGTTAAGTGGACTCTCACAAGTTCGGGAATTAGGATATTCTGGCTGACACTTGCCCTCAACATAAAGAAGATCCATTCCATCAGAAGCTCTATCATTGTGTCACAGGATGTGCATTTCTTAACGACCACATCTGAGTGATCATCAAATTTTCAAATTATGAGACAAAAAATTAACAGTTGATTTTGCTTGTTGCCGATCAGATATATGCAAGCAACATAACGTCTCAAAGAAAATTCAAAATAAAGTATATGTCATCAACACGCATAAGTGAAATATCTCCCATGTCAAACTCACTACAGATCCCAACTCAATCCAACTAGAACCTCTATTCTTTCTCAACCGTTCTCCTTAATCATTCGTCTCATAATAGCAACAATACGCCATTGTCCGGAAGCAGCATAAATATTAGATAGGAGAATGTAGTTCCCAAAACTATCTGGCTCAATCTTGAATAACTCAGTAACAATGCACACTGGAAGCTGCAAGCAAAGCACCCCGAACAACTGATGCATGTGGACGCCATGGGCATGCTACTTAAGTTATGTGCCTTTGAAGGCACCATCACGGCCAAAGAGGTCAACCACACATGCATAGTTCTTACATGTGGTTTGAAGTTCAAACTATTCAGTCATTCGTTTGAAATACGTCCTCCCCTCCTCAAAAAGACAATCATGATTACAAGCACTCAAAACCCCAAGTTACTCCATCGAATTTTATATACTCCTTGTATATCAGCAGAAAAAGAAATGGCCTCTTGACCGATGATGTTAGTCCAAGAAATCAAATTTCTACCCAGAAATATTATTGAATACCTCACGTGCAGCATCAACTCTACCACTGTTTCAACATCCAGATATCATCGAAATTCATGTAAAAATATCCCTTATACGCATCTCACCAAAAACAACTTAGCCAAATCAACTTTCTCACATCTTAAAATTTTTAGACAAACCAATAAACCACCTCGCCATATTTAATGTTGTACTTCAAGCAAGGCCTAAGCAAATGAGTGAAATTCAAACGTAAGAAATACTCGCATTTAGCATACATTAAACAGAAGAACTTCTCTAAAGTTCTTGTTTTCCACGTGCCCAAGAATCATTGATGTCCATAACAAGGAATTTCGTTGAGGAATTTTATTGAACACCTTGTCAGCTCAATCAGTTGCTCCAAAACATAATATAGCCCAAGGATTTCTTTTCTTCTCTTTTTTTTAGAACAATGTCAAGGAAATTGACCTACCCATCTGTCAAGAGACTAGCATGGAAAAATTTCAAGAGAATTTGGCACTTTTGAGAAGGTGATAGAGTGATTTATTTCATATTAGCGGGAAAGAATATAACCGTCACTCTTGAGTAACTTCTTTCTGAATGGGAATCTACTTCGAACTTTGGGTATAGGATTTTATACCCTTTTTGTTTTGTCCCATAATAAGTCAATTTATTAACACTAGTCTCCTGGGCGGGTGTAGTTATCATGTAGTTAATTTTGGTCAATTGACCAATACAGTGTCGATAAACAAACGGGAGGTGAGCTAACTCCCTGCGTGTCTGCCCTATATTGGTCAATTGACCAATTTACGATAAAGTTAACTTCATTATAACTAGATCCCTCTTGGGCACACAAGGCCCAATGAATTGGGATTTTCTTATTGGGCTAGGACATTTCGGGTAAGCGGGTCATTTATGAAACCTAGGCGGTTAAGACAAGTGAGGCAATGAAATACTACCTCCGTTCCTAAAAGATTGTCGTTTAAGGTTTTGGCACATGGATTAAGAAAGTACTATCATCTATCAAGTAAAATTTGTTTGAAATTCCATCACTACCCCTTTATGGGAAGTTGAAAACTATTAATACAAGGGAGAAAATTTTTTGGGACAATGAGAGAAGGTAGGGGTAATATAGGAAAGTAAATAATTTATTCTCCTCGAAAGTTGTAAACGATAAATTTTTTAGAATAAATTTTTTCTTTTCAAGCGATAATCTTTTAGGAACGGGGGGAGAAGCTAGTTTGATTGACTTGCATCACCTTTGACTACGAGGGCCAAAGCTCACCTTTAGTTCACCTCTTGAGCGTTGTTTGGAGTTACACACTTACGTATGTTAATTATTTTTAATTATTAATAACTAAAAGTAATATAATAAAAAAAATAAGTAATGAAAAAAAATTAGGATAAAAGAGAGAGACAAAATTTATAAGTAGATAAAGGAGTAAAAAGTGGAAATAGTTGAGATAATGGGTCGTTATCTTAAATTTTGAATTACATTAATAATTATGAAGTTATAACTTTTTGTTAGAAAGGAAGAAAAATTCTAGGGGGATACCGGGCCCTTTTTTTCTTTTACTTTCAAAAAATTTATAATATTTATTTTAACTCAAATTTTTACAGGATTCAGTTGTTTAGGTGTAATTTGAAAATATGTAAGTGTAGAGCATTAACAACAGTTTTTCTAATTAACTCTCTATCCCCAATTTTGAAGAATGCATCAACAAATTATTATCCAACATCTTCCTTATCCTTATTTGACTCTCTATTTTAATCCCTATATAAGATTTTATTCCCCAAAATGAGGGAGTCAAAAAACCATTCTCTATATATACAAAATGACATTTCACACCTTCATTTAAGTGGACAACTCATCAATCATACACATCTTGATATTTTTTTACTACTTTATTTTCAAATTATAAACTTAATATTGATTTATATTTTAAAAAATAATTTCAAACGTATTCAAATTTAAAACTGATATAAATTTATTTAATCTATGTCAATATAATTATTGTGGCGCCCCCCCAAAATTAGGTATACATCACTTATTAAAGTGCATGGATACATGGTACAAAATTTAAATACAACTTCATTTATACAAATTGTTGAGTATCGTATAGAATACGACCACGATTAACTGTGAGTTTTAATACAAATGTATGTAACTCTCTACGGTGCCTCGACCACAACCTTACAATGGTACTTTACATAAAAGTATAGTCAAAGACCATTTTTAGAAACTAAAATATTTGGAAAGTACTCAAGAAACCTTTCATACATGGGAGGCCATGCGTCAGGTTATAATAGATATCATATGGCAATGAAATTATCCTTGGTTGACCCTAATAGACCCCAAAGAAAAATAAAGAAGATTACTATCATCTTCTTTCCAATGGTGAGTCTTCTCTTGACATATAACTATCTCCACTGTCTCCAAGTGAATATTATATTTTAAATCAACTCCAAGATCGTATAGGTAGTGCCCATAAATATACTCAGCAAGTGGATGCGCAAAACCCTTTCTTATGATAACACGAGTTTGTATGTCATTAGACATCTTGTATGATAGTGGCAAAACACCCTTCCAAAGTTGAGTTCACCTCACCCTATTTGATTCACCAAATATAACTACTAAATGTTGTATAGAATACAACACACTTTTCTATCTTGTTTAAGGAGAACCTCCATGATTTAGAGACCAACGTTACTATTCCCTTTATCCTTTCGACCCGTGAACACTCTTATTACACAGAAAGGAATTGTGAAGCGAGAAAAGGTGAGCCTGACTAGCCCGATGAAGGAATATCATGACTAAAGATAATTAAATTATCAATAGCTTTCATCAATAATAAATCGTAGATTTAGAACATATAGTAGATGATAAAAATTTTCAACCATAGTTAACGTGAACGAAAGCGATCCATTAGAAGAGTCAAATATAGACCATAAGGTCTATTATCTTCTATGTTAAAAGTCCACCAATAATGTTTTATCCATATAAAATAAATCAATGAGCCTCTATCCACAATCATATGAATAATTCATAATCATAATTGTGGTTCTAAATTCCTCTCCTCAAAACTAGGACAAAGATAATTCTCATCACCTATCTTCACCGAAACATCAAAAATCATGGTTATACCAAATCGAATTCCTGCTCATTGTGACGCCCCCAAAATTAGGTATACATCACCCATCTTGGGTCGTCGGATACATGGTACAAAATTCAAATACAATTTACTAATACAATGTCATATGTATAATATGACAAAACATAACTGTGAGTTTGAATACAATTATTATCTACTAGAGATTATACAAACTCAAAAGAAGTCCTCATTACAATTATTAACACACTATTTCACGAAATAGTGAGGACTACTAATGCTATCCTCCGGGCGGTCACTTACGTTCCCCGAATTAGTCCATGTTATATTCTCATTTCTCAAGAGAACAAAGTGAAAGAAAAGGGTGAGCTCAACTAGCCCGAAGAAGAAAAATTATGACTAAGATAATGCGAGAATAAATTATCATTAGTCTCCAACAATGTTAAAGCGATAAAATATAATAGACATCAAGTTTAAGCTGCGCAGAAACAATGAATCCATTAAAAGAGTCAAGTAGAAAATAAAATCTACTATCTTTTATGATTAAAAAGGTTTTCATCACTTTATTATCATTGAGACTCAACTTAATAAATATTCCACATCATCGAATCACCCCCGCACTTACTGCCAGGATATTCTTTAGTATCACGACCACAATTATCCGTGCACTACTGGGCCGAAGAATATTTGTGTATTCATTAATGGTCATGATCATGCCAACAACTCGTCCATCAATGCACTACGGGCCAATGAGGACTTTACCACATCATTTGTAACATTACGGTCATGGTTACAATCAATAATCCACAGTCATAATCATACCAAGTCCATCTACAATGCACTTACAGATACACGAGATGACTTTCAAAAAGATATAAACATGAGGATGATGACAATGATATAAGAATTCAATAAAACAAGTTCAAGAATTAATTTATCCACGAACTAATAATGTCTAAATTGTCAACATGATACTGCTTTGTAGAGTAAAATTTAAGAATGATCAAAAGAATATTTCCATGAAAAGATACTGGATGAAGCACAAATATCAAGGATATTCTACTAATTTCATGGAGTATAGAAGTCAAAACTTTAACCAACCGAGTATAATAAAGAATGGAATAACAAAAGAAATCAACATGCATGCGGTACTTGCGTGACAGATGGTTATTCCAGCGAAATAATAATAATCTAACCGGGTCGAGGCAAAATTTTGCCGCAAGCGGGATGTTTCAACAGAATAATAAAAGATTTTAACCAGGTCGGTGTAAAACACATGCAGGATGTTCCAAATGAATAATAATAAGATTTTAATCAGTCCGGTGTAAAACACACGAGCATGGATGTTCCAACGGAATAATAATAACGACGGAACCGAATTAATTGTAAAACACACATGAGCAGGATGTTCCAAGAATAATAGAAGAATGTCACCAAGTATAGGGTAGGCCAGCGTATACGAGTTATTCCAATGTAATAATAGGAAATGGAATAACAACGATTCTCTTCATGAATAAGAAAAGAATAACACCCCTTACGGGTACAATAAATAATATCTCTTACCATAAAAAGAACTGGATATAAGAGTAAGAAGTAGCGAATAATTTTCTATAGCTTTTCTATAATTTCTCTCTCTGGAGTTTCAAAGAATTAAATAAGAAAATAATGAAGGAATGAGCTTATTTATAGGAGAATGGAAATGACACTATTTGCAAAAAAATTACGGATGCAACAATCTTATTCGAATGAAGTTTACTATTTCCACATGTCAATCTTTTTTTTTTCAAAGTCTTGACCAATCGGATAAATCAACACATGCAAATTAAAAACTTAAACCAATTAGAATGCACCAATTATCAATAATCTCGCATGATTGACAAGTTTGGCTAAATCTGATTTAAAGCTTTGAAAATCTACCCATAATCGCCAAAATAAGCTAAAGAACTTGTCATTCTTTGAAAAAAATAATTGAGGCCCCCCTATCAACCTCATTAGTTTATATATATATATATATATATATATATATATATATATATATATATATATATATACTCCCACCATCTTTTTTTCTTTTCCTTCTTACCACCGTACATCCCTTCCCCATTTGTCAATTCACATTTTACCCATGCTTTTATATATATATATATATATATATATATATACCAAATAACTTCCTACCGATTATTTTATTTTTTTTTTTTAAATGGGTAAATGGGGGTCCATAAATACAACAATTTACTATAGCAATAATTGAACAAAACTAAGTGACTTCTCACGTAAGCATCAATAATTAATACCGTAGTGCTACTATGCAACCACGCCAGACATCTTATTTCTTTTAACAAGGGTGTTTCAACGAGCTTAACAGTAAAACTTCACCGTTATTTTCATAAAGTATTTTTTCGCTTTTCTCATCCGAATAATAATTCCGTTATTAGGTCCACCAATGATTGTCTTGCCGTTGTCTAATATTCCTGTTAAAACGAATATTCCCCACCAATTGAATATTATATAACAACTTGCGTACTTTACAAAATTTATAAATATTACCCACAACTATAACATTATATCAATTTCACTCCATAATATTCAAAAATAATATTTATAGAAAATTCATCTTTATTCAAAAAGTTGGGGTTTTACAATCTCCCCTTATGAAATTTTGCCCTCGAAATTAGGGTACGTACCTGGTATATTGAAGAGGTAAGGATACCTTGATTTCATTTCAGATTCTAGCTCCCAAGTCAATTCCTCAACATCATGGTTTCTCCACAAAACTTTGACTTGAGGTATAACCTTGGTGCGTAGAATATGTTCCTTCTTATCCAAGATTTGAACAGGAACCTCTTCATACGTCAAATCTTCCGCTATTTCGTCCGATTCCAACTCAATAATGTGGTTCGGGTCTTCCACATATTTACGTAACATGGATATGTGAAAAACGTTATGAACACGAGACATACTTGGCGGTAAAACGAGTCTATATGCCACAGTTCCTACTCGATCAAGGATTAAAAATGGGCCGATGAATCGAGGATTGAGCTTTCCTCTCTTTCCAAATCTCGTAACTCCTTTCCATGGAGCAACACGTAACAACACATGATCTCCTATATCGAATTCCACGTCCTTTCGATGAAGATCAGCATAACTCTTTTGTCGATCTTGTGAGGTTTTTATACGTTGTCGGATCGTTTGAATCTTTTCCGTAGTCATACGTACCAACTCTGATCCCAACAACGTTACTTCACCCACCTCATCCCAGCATACTGGAGAACGACACTTTCTTCCATACAACGCCTCGAATGGAGCCATGCCAATGCTTGCTTGATAACTATTGTTGTAGGAAAACTCCACCAATGGTAAGAACTTGTCCCAACTTCCCTTGAAGTCAAGGACACAGAGTCTTAATAAATATTCCAAAGTTTGAATAGTCCTCTCTAATTGTCCGTCCGTCTGAGGATGATATGCCGAACTAAATCGTAAATCTGTGCCCATAGCTTTTTGCAAACTAACCCAAAATCATGAAGTGAATCTTGGGTCTCGATCAGAAACTATGGATACTGGCATACCATGCAGTCTTAAAATCTCGTTTATGTACATACGAGCAAGACGTTCAAGTGTATAAGTTTCTCGTATTGGTAAGAAGTGAGTAGACTTGGTCAATCTATCAACAATGACCCAAATTGCATCAATGCCTTGAGAAACCTTGGGAAGACCAGTAACGAAATCCATGGTAATGTGCTCCCACTTCCATTCTGGAATTTCAAGTGGTTGCATGGACCTTTTGGTACTTGATGCTCGCGCTTGACTTCGTTGACACGTTAGACACCTTGAGATAAACAAATATTATCTCTCTTCATATTGCTCTACCAAAATGTATGGCGAAAGATCACGGTACATTTTGGTACTCCTAGATGGATTACAAACAGCGATTGTGTTGTGCGCCCATCATGATTTTATACTTTAACTCGGGATCGTTAGGAACACAAAGTCCGGAGTTGACTCAAGTATTCCTTCATCATCGATTCTTGCTTCCTAAGATAAGCACCTTCTTGCACTTTCCTCCTCATCGCATCGACTCCCAGTCCGTAGTTTGAAAGCGGCTTTAACTTTATCAATTAAAGTCGATTCTACTCGTATATTCGTCATCATCACATGGGTTCGTATATTCGCACTTGTAACCGCATACGATCTTCTACTCAACGCGTCAGCTACCACGTTCGCACTTTCACGATGATATTGAGTGGTACGATCGTAATCTTCAACAGCTCGAGCCAACGTCTTTGGCACATTATACGTTCGTTTTGGTTGAAGAATTATTTGAGGGTTTAAGAAATGGGTTTTGTACTGGGGTCAATACAAAATTCTATTTCACGCTCTAGGGGTAAGAAGTCTTCAAGAATACGTCAGAAAATTTATTAACAATAGAAATATCATTTAAAACTGTGACTCTCATCCAAGACTTGGATAACACGTCACATTGATACCTATCAACTTGCCATCGTCATTCACGACGTTGCCTATAGAAAGTCTGGCTTCGGTGCATTCCACACAAGAAAGTCAACAACGAAAGGATCGGGGCTCTTTATTTATGGCTTGATATGACAATGATTGACTTTAGTGGCTTGGTTGCTTGAGTTCGCATAACAGGTTGGTTAGGAATATGAAAGCTAACAACCTTACGAAAAGCATGATGAGTAGTTAACCAATCATTTCCAAAAATCACATCAAAGGAAAGTATTTTCAAAGAAATAAGATCAACAGGTAACGTGAAAGTGTCGATTTGAATCAAACAAGATTTATAAATAGTGGAGTTAACGAAGGTTCCTCCTAACAGAGTTTCAACAGATAAGTCAAAGTCAATTTTTTTTTTTAAGAGCCAAGTTTAAACGTTGAACACAACTAGGTGAGATACAAGAGTGGGTAAAACCAGTATCGAATAAGGTACAAACTTTGCAAGGGTTTATGATTAGCTTACCCGCGATAACTTCATTTGGGTTCATCACTTGATGGGAAGTCATGACAACCGCTCTCCCTTAAACTACCCGGCTTTGACTTGTCTGGGGTAGCATTTGGTGTCATCACTATCGTTGGAATTAACTTTAATATAGGGCATATTCCACCCTCAACTGCTTCATCGTACTCCTGATTTATGATCTGAATCATCAATCCTCGATCCATATCGAGTTCAGATTGACCGCTTCTGTCTGAGGTAATTCAAAACTTCGATGTTCGGTTCTCCCAATTCTTGTCCAAAAAGAAAATGTATATCATCTATTTTAGCCTTTTTGGATCGGACGTCTCTTTCTAAAATATCAACACGTCGTGCGGCTTTTACCCATGCATCCTTCATTCTCACTCGTTCAGTTGTTTCTTCTTTCAGCTGATCCTTGATATTTGAATTCTCAGATTCCAACTTTAATATATTACACTGTGCCAAAGCGTGATTTTGTTCGAGCATCACATATCGGGTAACACAATTTTGAATCGTTACATCTCTTTACTCCACGACTGCCTGCCGTTCTTCAGCCTGCTCTTCTAACTCATGAACACGATTTTGTAATTCTAAGTTTTGATAATAAACTTTTTCTAATCAATTCTCCTCAGGTTCCTCTTCTTCCTCTTCTTCTTCCTCACTCTCAATTTGCTACCTCTCGCCACTAGCTCTAAAAAGGTAACTATTAGTTCTTCACTTACCACGTAGATATCTCTAATTTCTTCTTCACTTTGATATTACATTATCCTGGTTGGTGATTAGAGGTGCCACGGTCTCATTCACTCCATTGTTGACATTTTCAGCTGCCATTTTCAAATACTTCCACAAAACAAAGGTTAATTAACATGTCACATATTATCAATATACTCTGACCAACCAATTAAATAACAAATAAACTTAGGTAGGTCATACTAGTGAAGGAATTCTCCGTCTCTCCCCTCCTAGTTTTTGTCTCACATTTTAGCCAGGGATTATATCCCTAAGCTTTAATACCAACTGTGACGCCCCCAAAATTAGGTATACATCACCCATCTTGGGTCGTCAGATACATGGTACAAAATTCAAATACAATTTACTAATACAACTGTCGTGTACAATACGACAAAACATAACTGTGAGTTTGAATACAATTATTATCTACTAGAGATTATACAAACTCAAAAGAAGTCCTCATTACAATTATTAACACACTATTTCACGAGAATAGTGAGGACTACTAATGTTATCCTCTCGGGCCATCACTCCGTTCCCTCGACTAAGACATGCTATGTTCTCATTTCACAGAAGAATAAAGGTGAAAGAAAGGGTGAGCTTAACTAGCCCAAAGAAGAAAAATTATGACTAAGATAATGCGAGAATAAATTATCATTGGTCTCCAACAATGTTAAACGATAAAATATATAATAGACATCAAGTTTAATCTGCAGTGAACAAGCAATCCATTAAAAGAGTCAAGTAGAAAATAAAATCTACTATCTTTTATGATTAAAAGGTTTTCATCACTATTATCGCCGAGACTCGACTTTAATAAATATTCCACATCATCGAATCACCCCCGCACTACTCTGGCCAAGGATATTCTTTAGTATCACGACCACAATTATCCATGCACTACGGGCCAAGAATATTTGTGTATTCATTAATGGTCATGATCATGCCAACAATCGTCCATCAATGCACTACGGGCCAATGAGGACTTTTACCACATCATTTGTAATATTACTACCATGGTTACAATCGAATAATCCCTCGGTCATAATCATACCAAGTCCATCTATGCACTTACAGGGCCCACGAGATGACTTTCAAAAGATATAAACATGAGGATGATGACAATGATATAAGAATTCAATAAAACAAGTTCAAGAATTAATTTATCCAGGAACTAATAATGTCTAAATTGTCAACATGATACTGCTTTGTAGAGTAAAATTTAAGAATAATCAAAAGAATATTTCCATGAAAAGATACTGGATGAAGCGCAAATATCAAGGATATTCTACTAATTTCATGGAGTATAGAAGTCAAAACTTTAACCAACTGAGTATAATAAAGAATGGAATAACAAAAGAAATCACCATGCATGCGGTGCCCGCGCATGATAGCAGGTTATTCCAACAGAATAATAATAATAACGAACCAGTCGAGCAAAATTTGCACCGAATGTGATGTTCCAACAGAATAATAAAGATTTTAACCAGTCCTGTAAAACACACACATGATGTGATGTTCCAATGAATAATAATAAGATTTTAACCAAGTCCGGTTGTAAAACACACGAACGATGATGTTCCAACGGAATAATAATAAAAGGCGGAACCAGTCCTGTAAAACACACGCATGGATGTTCCAACAAAATAATAGAAGAATGTCACCAAGTATAGGGTAGATCACGACATGAGTTATTCCAATGAAATAATAGAAATGGAATAACAACAGTTCTCTTCATGAATAAGAAAGAATAACACCCCTTATGGGTACAATAAATAATATCTCTTACCATAAAAGAACTGGATATAAGAGTAGGGAAGTAGCAGAATAATTTTCTATAGCTTTTCTATAATTTCTCTCTCTGGAGTTTCAGTGAATTCATAAGAAAATAATGAAGGAATGAGCTTCTATTTATAGGAGAATGGAAATGACACTATTTGCAAAAATTACGGATGCAACAGTACTTATTTAGACGAAGTTTACTATTTCCACATGTCAATCTTTTTTTTTTCAAAGTGCTGACCAATCAGATAAATCAACACATGCAAATTAAAAACTTAAACCAATTAGAATGCACCAATTATCAATAATCTCGCATGATTGACAAGTTTGGCTAAATACAGTTTAAAGCTTTGAAAAATCTACCCACAATCTGCCAAAAATAAAGCTAAAGAACTTGTCATTCTTTGAAAAATAATTGAGCCCCCCTATCAACCTCATTAGTTTATATATATATATATATATATATATATATATATATATATATATATATATATATATATATATATATATATATACTCCCACCATCTTTTTTTTCTTTTCCTTCTTACCACCCGTACATCCCTTCCCCATTTGTCAATTCACATGCACCCACCCATGCTTTTATATATATATATATATATATACCAAATAACTTCCTACCGATTATTTTAATTTTTTTTTAAAATGGGTAAATGGGGGTCCATAAATACAACAATTTGCTATAGCAATAATTGAACAAAACTAAGTGACTTCTCACGTAAGCATCAATAATTAATACCATGTGTTACTATGCAACCACGCGTATTACTATACTTTTAACATCGGGTGTTTCAACAGTTAACGGTAAAACTTCCGCTATTATTTTTATAAAGTATTTTTGTCGTTTTCTCAATCCGACAATAATTCCGTTGTGGGGTCCACCAATGATTGTGCCGTTGTACGAATATTCTCTGTTAAAACGAATATTCCCCGACCAATCGAATATTATATAACAACTTGCGTACTTTGCAAAATTTATAAATATTACCCACAACTATAACATTATATCAATTTTACTCCATAATATTCAAAAATAATATTTATAAAAAATTCATCTTTATTCAAAAAGTTGGGGTTTTACACTCATAATCATACTAATAAATTCATCTTTGCACCACGGCCAAAGATATTCATTAACAATTCATCTTTGCACTACATGCCAAAGACATACAACTGTATTTTAGAAGAGTCAAGTAAAACATGATATCTACTATCTTCTACGCATTTAAAAGTGTATAATAAATATTTTATCGCTAAGACTCAGCTTAATAAATAATCCACATCATCGAATCACCCCTCTTTTACTACCAATGATATTCGTTAATATCACATCCATGAATTTATATTTCATCATTTGAGACTCGCTTTCGATAATCAATCCATATCAATTTGAATTATCCATGCACTACTACCAAAGATATTCATTATTATCACATCCATGAATTAATATTTTATCGGCGAGACTCAAATTCAATAATTAATCCACGTCATCGAATCATCCCCGCATTACATGGGCCAAGAATATTCATTAAGATCACAACCACGAATTATCCATGCACTACGGGCCAAAGATAATCGTGTTTTCATCAACTATCTCCGATAATGCCATAAAACAATTCATCTTTGCACCTTGGTCGAAGAGAATCCATAGCCATAATCATACCAAAAAGCGTCCCATCAATGCACTACGGGCCAATGAGGACTTTTTTCACATCATTTATAACATTACGGTCCATGATTATACCGAATAATCCTCATTCATAATCATACCAAGTCCATCTATGCACTACACGCCACAGATGACTTTCAACACAATATAAGCATGAGGATGATGACAATGATATAAGAATCAATCAAATGAGATAAAGGATAAATATTAAACATTTATAATACAATTTTTCCATCGTTAAATAATAACCAAATGTTATCAACCACTTAATAATCTCATAATCTAATATCATTAATATTATAACAATATTTTAATCATTTCTTAAACTTATAAACAATTTATTTCAATTGTTTACACTTTATCAAATAATGCATTTAATCATTCAAAAATGTCATACTCATAAGATTTCATAATCAATGATCAAATCCCTCATCAAAATCTGCATATACCCTATATAGAATTCTCAAGCCATAAAATCCTATTTTTTTAATTTTATTACTTCACATAACATATTTAATTCATTTACTCATAACTAGTTTATTTTTATGAAAAATACCAAATCAATCCCAAAAATATTTCTTTTCTGGGATTTAGCAGAATATAGTCCCATCTTGAACATATATTTTTCTCAGAATTTTTAAAATTCATTTACTATTTTTCATATGGATAAAACTGCCGAATATTTAGACATTTATCATAAATTGTACTTTTGTCCAAAAATTCCGAAATTTACAGGGTATACTCCTGTTATATACATGTACTCCCAATAAAAATTTCACCAATTTTGGAGTTAACCACAAGGAGTTATAAGAGTTTACTTTTAAAATAGTTTTTCCAATAAAATCCATAACTCTTAATCTATACATCCAAAAATCGCCATTTTTGGACACAATTTAGAAAACTCATTAAATTATCATTTCAAATTTTTCCGTAATTTTTGAGGTTCGTAAAATTACGAATCACCTCGCGTAAACCCCTTTTAATGAAAATACTATTCGTATTTGAATACGAAGGATCGTTCACCATGCATGTGGTAATCCACATAAGCAGTTATTCTAACGTAATAATAAAAATGGAATAATGTAAGATTCACCATGCGCATATAGACTATATCGGCAAAAGTTATTCCCAAATGTAATAATAAATAATGGAACCGGGTTACAGTAGCAACGCACGCACGGATATTTTCGGCGAATAATAAATAATGGAACCAGTCCCAATTAGAACGCACGCATGTGGATATTCCGACGAATAATAAATAATGGAACCAGTCCCAAGCATAAACGCACGCATGTGATATTCCGAAAGGATAATAAAGAACGGAATATTAGAAGAATTTCACCACGTATGCAGATTGATAAAAAAAGTTATTCCAACATAATAATAAAGAATGGAATAATGTAAGAATTTCACCAAGTATAGGGTAGTCCATGCGTATCTGAGTTATTCCAACGTAATAATAAATAATAATAATATCTTTACGAAAGTACGACAATTATATCCCCTACCTTAAAAGAAAAGTATTCCGAATTTGGTAGAGGCGAGTGAATATATACTTGAAAAAACCTTGCACTACGCTTCAAAACTTTCTTAAACTCTAAAGAAATACGCCAAGATTATAGAAGAAGATTTCTCTCTATAGTTTCTCTCTCTAGAGTTTCAAAGAATTCGTAAGAAATAATGAAGGAATGAGCTTCTATTTATAGAAAAATGGACCGCGATAAGAATTAACTCATGAATCTAGTCCAGATTGATTTACTTTAATCTGGCATTCCATATTTAAAGTTAAAAAATTTTAAATAAAATATAATATATTTTATTTATAATCTAATAAAACGAATAACTTTATAAAAGATTTTACTATGCAAACACTATGCAGCACTACATGCAAATATACTATGCATAATAAAATATAATATATTCTAATTATTGTCTAATAAAATGTATAACTTTATAAAAGTATTCTGTTTTATATAAAAAGATTTTACTATGCACAATAAAATATAATATATTCTATTTATAGAATAACTTTATAAAAGTATTCTGTTTTATATAAAAAGTTTTTCTGCTTTTATTACATTAATAATACCAATAAAACAAAAAGCGAAAGCGACTTATCACATAAGCATCAATAATCAATCTGCGTCTTTATTTACCAAAATAGAAAAAAAAATTGAATACTTTTATTTCATAAAATTAGGGGTCTCACAATTATAAAAATAATAATTATTATAAATTTTATTATTCTCAAATTTTAAATGAATCATATTAAATTTAAATTTAAAAATATCACAAATTAACTTTTTAAAATTAATATTAATCTTATGTACATTTATTAACTACAATCCATTCAATATTCACTTCATAAATTATTTAAAATTTAAAATAAAATAAAAATTATTTTACAATGAAATATAATTGATAAATTATACTCTCTTTTATAAATTATAAGATTATTATTAATTTGATATTTTGACTATTGGAAATTTTAACTTTTAACTTTTAAATTTCATTATTTAAGGAATCAATATAAGGAACCTGTTGGGTACATAGTGAAAAAATTGAATCTTTATTTTGCAAATGACGCAATAACACTGCAGAGTAGGAATAAAGATAAGGAAACTGTTATGAATCTAGGGTTTAGGGAGTAAAAAAAAAGGGCCAAAGTCAAGCTCAGAAAAGAATGATATAATTAAGATTATAAAGTAAGAACATTGAGACTAAACACCCTACTCTTCCTTTATAATATATAGATAGATTTTAAATAAATTATTTAAAAAAAGAGAGTAATGAATTGAAACTTATGTGAAGAGTACCTAGTATCTATTCTTAACTCAAGATTCATAATTTCAACAATCTAAATAATTTTTTTTGATTATTAGTTCTAAAAATTAGTCAAATTAGAACATCTTATAAATTAATGTATTTGTGAATATCTAACTTATCCTTCAAATATATGTATCTCTTTAATACATGTATATCTTAATTTAAAATACAATTCAAATACATATATATCTTTATACATGTATATATATTTATTTTTGATTCATTCTCCATCCATCTTTATAAACCTATAAATAGATGTATCTTATTTGATGTAAAACACACTTTAGAATAAAATGAAATAGTTATCTTATTTTCTCTTAATTATTTTCTCAGATTATATTTTACAGCATGTTATTAACATGACTCTAATATTGATTTCATCTTCTCAAAACCCAAAAATTCAATTTTCAGGGAATTTCTCTTTGCCTTACTTTCCTTTCCCTGTTAACAAATAAGAATCCATAGTCTTGCTGTGTCCGTCTCTCCACTCACCACTATCAACACCATCATCACCCACCACCACCACTATTACCATCAACAAACAAGATCCGCCACTACTTACCATAACCGTCACCACACCAACAACTAGTGGCGAAGCCAAAAAATTTCGTTAGTGGGATCGAAATTATTATTGAGTTATAAATAATTCGGCGGGGGTTCAGGGACAGCGGCCCCGAGCCAATTTTTTTTAATACTTTATACTTTCGAGTATATATATATATATATTACAATGAAAATATAATGAGTAATAATATATGATATATATACACTATATTGACTCATAATAGACTTTTTTAATCACAACTGTTCATAAGTAAGTAATTTATTATTTATTTTTAAAAATAATATAAATTAGATTATTATTTAGTTTAAAATATTATAAAGACATACACATATTGAGAGGATACGAGTCATATGTGGTTAAAATTTGATCGACAAAGTTATAAATTTTCAATTTGACCCCGTATAATAGAAAATTTATAAAATTTTAGTTGGGTCAATTTATATATAATACTTAAAAATTTTAAAATTTACCTTACATTATAAAATATATTTTTTTTCAACAGAATCGATTAACCCCACAAAGTCCTATGTGGCTTTGCCACTGCCAACAACCCAATCACAACACCACCACTACTCACCATAACCGCATAACCGTCACGCATCACTACTACCAACAAGATCTACAACAACTAAACCTAGATTCATAGTATCACCAAGCAATGATCACACAACCAACAGTATTGATTTTTGAGACGAAAAACCGTATCATAACTAATTAAAGTTTTAAGTTCATGATGTCGGTCCATTGGAAACTATAAAAATGTATAACGGAAAAAATCGTCGCCATAAATTCTATAACGACGGATTTTATCATCGCTAAATATCTATAACGATATTTTTATGTAAAAATATTAAAAAGTCATGTAAAAACATTAATAACCTATACAGTTTTCTCTTTCTTTAATTATACTTTAAAACTATTTTTTGTATTACCATACAATATAAACTTGAGAATATATAAGTAATCTATTAATAATATATTATAATAATGATCAAGGAAGTCGAAAACAAAAATAAAAATGATGTTGACGTGACAATGATACTGCGAGAACAAGACTTAATATATTTTATTATCCTAAATTATTACTCTTTTTTCATTTCGATGATTAATCTTTCAATTTGTCAATTATATGAATAAACTGTTAATTTATTTTTATTTTTGTCCAAATTCACTTGACACGTCAGAAATTGATGATGTGTCTGCCTGAGTGAGGCCATGTCTAACTTATGTGTATTTTAAAAAATAATATTTTCACTTTTTTGTTTAAAAATAAACTATTAACCTTAACAAATCTTCATCTTCTCCCGATTTTAATATTTAAAAAATGAAAATGAAAATTCCATCGGCTCTTCCTGGTAGTTGGATATATATAAATAAAATTTATATTATTATTGTGGAGCTCTTCTAGGTAGACATAGAAATTAGACATAAAAATTAGACATGAAATTTGAACTTCACCTATTTATATTTTTACCCACTATTGGGGGTCAAAACATAATTAGGTGAAATTCAAATACACCCATGTCCAATATTTGATTATTGTGAGATGAAATTAATTCAATGTAACAAACATATAATTAATGGTTATATGAAAAATCATTACGGTAAGACCCATTTGATGATTTTATCAATAATAAAATGCAAATTTTAATAAAACAAACAAAATTAAAAATATCTAAATGACAAATTATATTATAATCATGAATAAGTTTATTATCACATACAAGTATACAACCGCTCACATGCATATTGGCATGGCCCACCTGCAAATCAAATCACGTGGGTCATGCCAATATGCATGTGAGTGTATGTGAGCGGTTGTATATGATAGTAGACTTATTGTATAATTATCAAATGTGCTAGCAACCACACACTTATCAATTAATGCTTTTGGATAAGTTTTCATCAAATGATTGGTGTTCAACCAAAGAAAAAAGAAGATGATGAACTGATTTCGTTGATGTGGGGATTGGGAGTTTACGTTTGGATATGGGGAAAAGCAATTGAAATTTGGAGCGACAATGGTTGAAAAGATGGAGGATACACACAAATCCTCATATCTGCTTCTCTCTAGATCTCAACGCATCCCGATCTAAGCTGGGGAGGGTCTATTTTTCGATTTAAGTCGAGTGGGGGGCGCGGGGGGAGGATGGGGGGGGATCTGTTTTCCGATCTAAGCTGACGGCATCCAGATTTAAGACGGAGGGTGGAGGAAGGAGATAAAGAGAAAGATGTCGATGTTGGGTTTAAGATCAGAGGATTTGGGACGAGAGAGAGGCGAGATTCTCCTCAAACATCATGATCTATCGATGAATTGAATGAGATTTGGTCGAGAATGATTTTCTTTTGTTTTAATGTAGAATAAAAGACTAAAAAAGATTTTGACAAAGCTATGTAAGAACAGAGAGAGAGAGAGAGGTGATTTTTTTCAATCAAAGTTTTTAGATTTTTTTCGAGTGGGAAAATTTTTGCCGATCAAAGTTTTGAGATTTGTAAAATTGTTTTATTTTGTTTTGTTTTAATGCAAAATAAAAAATGATTTGCCAAATTTACCTCAGGTTAAACAATTTAAATTAACTAAAAAGTGAAAATATTATTTCATAAATACACATCAGCTGAATTTGACCCCACTCAGGCAGACAATCCATTAATTTTTGATGTGTCATGTGACTTTAGACAAAAGTGATAAAATTAATAGTTTATTCATCTAATTGACAAAATTAAAAGGTGAATGATAGAAGTGTAAAAGGTTAATAGTTTAGAATAGTAAAATATATTTAAACCCGAAAGTAAATATACATTTTAATTATATTTTGTAATTATTTTAACACTTGATATTTTAAATGACATCTATTACTTTGATAACATCATTTCTTACTTAAACTAATATAAACTTCCAACATATTATCACCTGGCTCTAACTTCAATGTTGATACAAAAACAAAGATTCCCGGTGAAATTAAAAAAGAAACTAAATACAGTAAACAACCATATACCAGAATTCTATATTAACACTACTGAACTTGTCATAATGTAATGTGTATAATCTCCAAAACAGAAGCATACCTTTTCCTTGTATAGTTCCCTAACTTCAAGCTCATCAAAAATGTTATAAAGCCAATCTCATCACTTTCGGCTATGATTATCCCACAACTATTTAATCTGGCAGATTAATACCTCCCCTTAATGCATATTACATGAAATCCCTATAATAAAAAATTTAGATGACTAAATGTTCCATGAAAATAATTATCATACAAGATTTACTTGTTCGCCCTGGCTACACCTTGATCTCCGAGTCAACGACTCAAACATATCCAAAAATTTCTCAGACACCTGATCGACAAATGTTGAATAATTAACCGTCACCAATACTCTGATTTGTCCTAAGCTTCCAAGTAAAAACATTGAACCTTTGACAATTTTGACCTTGCAATCATCATTCATGTTGTAGTCTTTCTCATCCTGGCTGTAAAATGTGTGATTATCTAGAGGGGCATCCAAACATTTATCTTCTTCCAATAAATTCTTCCAGGTTACCTTTATTCCTGGCGAGGCTCACTATCTGATCCTTGTTTACGAAGTTCCTCATCATTCTGGACATCTGTTGGTTTATAATTAGCAGTAGAGTCGGACAGTAACACCACCGAGTGGCTTCGCACCACAGCGCTCTCACTTGGGGTTGACGGCTCATCCGCGAGGGTTGTACCATGTGAAGCCACATATGATATGCCATACTTTTGCTCATGAGTTAGTCCTGGGCAAAATCCCTGTGGAACAAATAATAGAGATTTAAGCTGAACCCAGATGAGGAAGGTAAAAACACTCTGGTATTTAACATGACAACTGTATATATTCCAATAGTTATGACAAATGCACCCAGTTCTTCCTGAACTATGTTCTTCATGATCCTTATATTTTATCAATGCAAGTTCTCAAATTTCAGGGGAATCACTGGAATGTGACTCAAAAGAGCTTTATTAAATTGGTAAACTGAAATAAAGAATGAACTTGAAAAGTTAATAATGTACATGTCCAAGGATTGAATATGAGCAGCTACAACTCTTTTTTAACTAGAACATTGTTTTTCTTTGATAATTATTACTTCATGCTGGTTTCTTTGTGCAGTCTTCTTACTGGAGACTCGTTATCCTTTTCAATTGAAATTTCTGACCTTTCCAAAAAATATTTCATACATAAAACACATATATAGGGCATTTTCACCACCTCTGTGCACGTATATAATGGCTTCAAAGACACCATTGCAAATTTGCTTATTTATATTAGAGGTTATTAAAAGGATAAAAAAAGACAGTCTTTATGGGGTCGGGTATGGCTGGAAGCAGGGGTGGATGAAGAGTTGCTCTGGTGAGGCCTCTTTGGTTTTTGGTATAAATGTAATTTGGTTGACAGAAAACCCAAGGGTCTTCCTTGAGGAACCTCAACAACATACAAGGAGTGGTACAGAAAAAAGTGTATATACTAAATTCAACTCAACAATGCCTTTTATCCCAAATTATTTGGGGTAGACTGAACAGTAATCCTATATGCAAGTGTAAAAGTAGAAAGGTGAGAAGAAAACTGAAAAGATAAAGCAAATTAAAAAAGATACAGAAGTGTATATACAATAATACAAATATTGTATAGAGGTGGTACTGGGAACAAAGTAAAATTAGGGCGTTTGTTTTTGCATCAAACTTGAGATAGTGCTTACTGACCTTAATCAATCCCGAGACAGAAGTGAACTTCTGGAAACTGGAGGTACCCAGATCTGATTTACTGCCATTCGTTTCCTGGGTGATACCCGAAGTATGGGATTCCTGTCTGAAATTGCTGCTTTGACAGTATGCTCCAATATAGGAACAATGTTCCTGTACTAGTGATATTTGTGGAGTTGCAGGCAACAAATGGCCTTCAGTGCTGAAGATATACCTGTAAAAGGAGAATATTCAGGGTCAATGAAAGTATAAGAATGGGTAGCCATCTTTTGGAGTATAACTAAACATTTAACACAACAAGGTATGTTATGTTTGGCAAATTCTTAAAACTAAAAGAACCAGAGTACTACTTACTTGTATGGCCCATTTTCAACAAGATTATCTGCACCCGCAGCTAGATCAAAAAGAAGCCACAAGTATTTCACCTAAACAAGTAGATACAGTGTTGAAGTTCTATTAGAAAAATTAAAAGAATGTTGATAGAATATGATACACGAGTGAAGCATAATTATATACTAGAAGATCATAGTGGCGGCATATGGGACTTCGTATCTTGAAACAATTTTTTTTACAGACTCAAGAACCCAACTGTAGCCCACCAAACGCTAACTTATTATGTGAATTCCCATAATTTCTTTAGTGTTTGGTATATGATGGGAAGAACCAGTTCATAAACATTTCAGTAAATCTTTAAATGAAAATGAAAATGAAACTGTGAGCGCGCCAGCCAATGGGTCTATAAAGAAGCAAGCACGAAGTCAACAAGCCAATCTTAAGGCTAACTTCAGTTTCACATTGAAATGAACTAAAGACTATGTTTAGCATCTGCAATTTGGTCTGCTCAATGAATCTACCCTTGTATCATTCTTATAAGGGTTCAAGACCGATCCCTAAAATACCTAGTACAATATAGCAAGTGGATATCATCTATGAAACCTAATAAATCCCAAATGATCTCCTAATCAACATGCTCAAAATGGCAGGCCAAGCATACTCAAAATGCAGCCTAAACTTTATGCTTTATGTCTTCCCAGCCAGATTACAAATGGTGATCATCAACATCTAGGTAATATATAAAAAAATCTCACAATACTTAGAGAAGCAAATTTAAAAGAACATAACATATTTGAATCATTTCATATAGCAAATTGTCCATACTGTCTCAGCTAAGAAAAAGCTCTCCATGTGATCTTCCTGTTTGTGAAACTCTACATCTGATATATGGCAATATCCACATGCACAACGGGCCCCATATTGCAAGCTGGCAACCATGTCCCTTCCGGCATCAAGATATCTACACCAAAAAATTGAGATAATGTTTTAGTTTACAAGAACTTAAGAATAACTTCCAAAAGGTTAGCAAAGAATAATGTTGTTTATTAGAGAAGGAGGGGGTGGGGGGAATAAATAATTTATAAGAAAAAAAATGCAAAAGTTAAAAAGCGTCTAGAGGAAAACAAGAAGGGAAACTGTAAGAGTGAATATTATTTAGTTAAGCAGAAAATTTAATACGACTAAATATTTAGTTGATATTATTAAGATGTCTACACCCCCCAAAAATTGAGATAATGTTTTAGTTTACAAGAACTTAAGAACAACTTCCAAAAGGTTAGCAAGGAATAATGTTGTTTATTAGAGGAGGGGGGTGGGAATAAATAATTTATAAAAAAAAAGGCAAAAGTTAAAAAGCATCTAGATGGAAAACAAGAAGGGAAACTGTAAGAGTGAATATTATTTAGTTAAGCAAAAAATTTAATACGACTAAATATTTAGTTGATATTATTTTGAACCGTTAAGATTTTATTTGGACATTGAATAAGCACTGTACTATGACTTAATTTTTATAATAATATGAAGAACATGAAAAAAATTATTAAAAAAAGGAAAAAAAGGAGAGGTTATTGTCAATAATTCATATCGAGTAAAATGCAAATAACCACCTGCGGTTAAATCCCACTTGTCTGCTAGTTCTCCTAAAAGCTACCAATATATATATATATATGGAAAACAAAAATAAAAATAAGAAACCTCTAGTTCAGAGCCAAGTACTCGATTAATGTCATGTGGCAAAAAAAACAGTTAATACTTTGTGTCACCCAGCTCAAACCACAGATGGTCAGGTGTATTTGGGTAGACCACATGTAGTAATTTGCATTTTAGCGTTTTAGTCTTCTTTATTACAAATCTTAGACCATCAAAGCTGAATTGAAGAAAACTTGGGCCTTGTTTGATCCAAATTCTGCTACAGTACTTACTTTTGGATTTTTAATTAAAACTGGCCAAACATACAATTTGTTTTTAATACAAATACTCTGAAATTATCATTAGAATAAATAACTCAAAATAAAATTGAATTATTGTCGAAACTCTAAAGACTCTAAACAAGGCCTTAGCTTTTCAAAATGAACATAGACAAAAACCTCCCAACCCATGTCCAGAAATTCTTTTAAACTGTATTTCATTTCAAGTGCCTTCAATCTACAAGATACAACTAAAGAATCAGATAGACTGCACTATGCAACATCAGCAAAGTGTTTTACCAAACATTTAAGAGCATGTAAAACTGTGGTTGAGAATATACATATATATATATATATATATATATATATATATATATAGAGAGAGAGAGAGAGAGAGGATGCTTTCAAATAGATAAGGAAGCAAACCTAGGATCCCTGGTAGCTTTGTAGAGCCAATATGTGCTCTCCATTAGTTCTGGACGCAGTGGGTAACTCTTTTGACCATGCTGCCAACAAAACGAAAGAGTTGAGACAGATACTGGGGAACACAACAATATAATATGATCAAGTCCTACTTATTTAATTGCTATAATAATTGTCAGTTACTTGGTCTAAGGAGCCCTATTGGAGTACAACTAGCATAAGCTTCCAGGGCTGGTTAGTTAGTTTCCAGTCCTATAAATAGCAGGGAATCGAGTAGTTGTCAGGTCTATTGATCATTTTTAATCTCAGAATTCTCTCTAAAAGTTCCAGTAGTAATTCTCTACTTTCTCTAAATTCTAAGAAAACTCTCTTTTCAAATCTCTTATTCTAGCTTCCTTTCTCTGAATCTATCTTTCCTAAAACCTGTAAACACACTGAATTCAAACCCTAGTTCGTAACTGTAACATTCTATCATGATTAAATTTAAAGCAACCATAAGTTCCTAAAGAAACTTGCTCAAAATTAATTCACGACCTAAATGAGACTGAAATTGGATAAATCACAAATTGAACTGTTGATACTTGATACATGAAGTTTTCTCTCGATAATTTTTTGGCTCTATTTGGCTTCTTTCTAGTGCCTACTATAAGTTAGATAGCGAATTCCTGAATTTCTTTTCTTGTTTTAGTTTCCTTTTCATTGGTAAATAATGGCAATCATTTGACCAACCAACTTAGATACTGAGTGAAATAATTCCTAAGAAATCTTGATTTGACGCAAATACTGCATGTGTACAGAGATAAATTAGCTTGCCAAAATTATATATGAAGGTCGATAGATCATTACAATACACAGGCCCATTAATGAAAGAAGCAAATGCCATATAAACAACCTTAATCGGAAATATAGATAACAGTAACTTAAATACCTGAACACTGAGGGTGGCAAGATTAAAACCTTCTGGGGTGAACCCATATCTTTTCCAGACACTAAAGAAAGCAGTATGTGTTCGAATAGCAGGATCAATATCCCCTGCTAGAACCTTCCAAAAAATAAATATACACCACCAATTATACCCTACTCGGATTTGAACTTATATGGGCATTAAACAGTAAGTAAAAAAAATCAATTACCTGAAGACCAGGCCAGAATGCCTGCAGACTGTTAAATAATGGCCAGACAAGAGCAGCAGAATTCATATTTACTTCTACATACCTAAAAAACAAATTTTATTCATCCTCCTGTCTTCAATAAGAATCTTAACTTCAAAGATGAAATATAAAAAAGACTACAAAAGATAAAATGGAGAACAAGATTGATATATATTTACACAGTTGCATATTATAGCTTGAATATTTTACCAAGGATCATTGTAAAGGTAGTGCATTGCAGCTCCATAAGCTTCTTGGAAGATGAACAAATATTCTTCATCTCCAAATAACAGGAAAGCCTGAAGATAAACTATTAACACTTAGAGGAAAGCAAAATAATCCGCACTTATCATTCTACAAACGGGGAGGAGAAGAGAGTGGTCGAGCCATCAAACAAAAAATAAAGTAAAATTAACAGAAGGAAACAAACACCAAAACACTATACAGAGTTAGAAAAGTAACTAAGACCAGGGGTGGGGGACAAGTAGGTTGGGCCGACCCACTATGTTTTTATAAAATTATTTCAATACACATATTAACTCAAAATTAATCAAAAATCAAGGGATAATAAAGTATAATAAGCAAATGTATATATAAACATAGAAAACAATTTATTTTCTAAGAAATTATATATTGTAGAAAAAAAAAACTTAGTTAGATTGAAAGCATATGCATTTTGAGGAAAAATAGATTAGTACACTGCATTCTCAAGATACAACTCAAGGGCACATTTTTTTCTCTTAACATATGTTAGCCTCAAATCTGACTGGAATAACTACTGTATTTCAAGCTCTAATAAGTTACCCCCAACCCACAAGAAAAAAAGAGGTTCGAGGTTTAAATATTAAACAGGGTAATACTTGAGGATTTTCCTTCGAACTTTAAGACTTAAACTATGTTACTTGATTGATTTTTTTTTGTAAGAAACTGTTAATATACTCCCTCTATCCAGAAATAAGAGTCAAATTTAGCTTGCTGACATTTTTATGTATAGAATTTAGAAAAGTTTGTCTGCGACACACTTACATAATTACATTATACTTATTTTTTTAACATTTTTTTTCAATATTGAAATTTAGGTCTAAAATTTGTTTTTAGGAAAATATTATTAAAAAAAAACTTATATTTGAGTGTGAACTAGGCAACCCTTGATATGAGTAAGAAAAAGTCAAAGAGTTAAACAATGCTTTCGTTTCTGGAATAGATGGATTATTATGTATTAAATTTAGTGATCTTGTATAATTGAAAATAATATATAGAATCTTAAATATCAGTCCTTAACACCCTCAGCAAAAAAAATTATGGTTTAGCCACTGACTAAGTCAGATAATGTGGCATATAAACTCTACAATGTTGATTGACCAACTGGATATAGTGAAATATATAATATAAGTCAGAAATGCTAGTTTAAGTTGCCCTTTGATCAAATTAGACAAACCACAACAAGAGAAGAGACTCGAGAAAACTGTTGGTAGTCTACACTGGTATAACCTCGTCTCAAATACAATATATTGTAAAGTTCTTTGTTTTGGTTTTCCACGTATTCTCTCTAGCATGGACTACTTGTCCTCCCATCAGATACCTTAGTTTTCTATAAATAAATTTTCTGTTCTATCTAAAGAAACTGATAACAAGAAATCTACAAGGACCACCGACCAATACAATTCCTAGTTGGAAGAATTTACCTTTAGGAGATACTCATAGAAAGAGTCAATACTTGTTCCTATGCCAGCATCCTGCAAAGCAACAAGATGCAATTTATAAACCATAAAAAAACAAAAGGTAAAATTTGTACTAATCATAAAAGAGAAATGGTAAACCAACAAAAGAATCCAAATGTTTTCCAAGGCAAAATTACTATGCAACATCAAACACAGGAGCTGGAAAAGTATAAGGGGTCTAACATCCTTCATTGTTTAACAGTTTCCTACAAGCTTATAAAAGTTCCACCAACATAAGGCACCATATATTTCTTTTCCACGAATAGGTAGCCCACTGAACTGAAGTCGCACATAATTTCCAAAGAATTATTAGACAACTGCCATTTCACCTAAAATTTTAAAGATAGATAAAAAGCACAATAAAAAGCTCAGGAAGAAATTTTAAATTGCAACACAAATCATGGCGCGACAAAAAAGAACTCTTAGAACGTTAAACTTATCAGCTAATTCTACAGTATCATTCAAAATAAAAATCAGTGAGAAAATCATGAAGAAAATCCAATTTTTTATATTGAGAATATAAGTCGTTCATTACATCATGTTATTATTTATTAAAGAAAACCTAATGATTGAAACATTCTTAAGATAAGAGATGAACATCAATGGAAAACCATATATAACTTAATGCATTTTGTATAACTTAGAATAAAAGACAAAAAATTATCTTAATGCCTACATTTTAGTTATCACAGCTTTATACATCATATAATTCTTAGACATTACGAAGTTACAGACTAAGCACCACATTAAATTGCATGTCCCTTTATAGGGAAAGGAGGGTAACCTTTTGTGTCCATTCACCAGTAAAAACATCAATATGAGCACCAACTAAATTAATCCTTGAACGACGGGCCCATAATCCACGAACTGAATTCTTTGTAACTTGCTCAAAAACTGCAGCAGAAAGAAAAACATAGGTATACACAAAAATGAGAACTGCTTTAGCAATGCTTACAGAAATTATAAACAAACCCCCCACCCCCACACACTCCACCCACCGCACACCCCTTTCTCAAAAAGAAAAGTGAAATAAAACACAAGAAAATAGAAATGAAAGAAAAAGGAAAGTAAGAAGAACACAGCACTACAACTTTTTCTTGGGGGAGGGGAGGTTTTGTGAGCTTTTTTCTTTATACTTTGTTTTTCACAAGTATGTTAGGAGCTATATATTTGGGACTTGGCCTGTGATAGGATCATAGGAATGAGTGGCAATCCGCACATTGGAGACTGAGTAGGGTGTTACAACCTACACGTTTGTTTCACTTCTATTTTCCGTTCCTTAGTTATGTCTTTCCTTCTAGCCTTTTAAATTTCTAAGTTATTTTAGTGTTATTTTTATTCTTAATTCTTATTATTATTTTACTTTATTTTATTCATATATATATATATATATATTTGTTTCTTAGAATATTATTATTATTTGCATATTTATTTTATTGTTGTTATTATTTATATATAGTTGTTTTTTAGAATATTATTATTATTTGTATATTTATTTTATTATTATCATCTAAATTCTTTTTGTTTTATCTTTTTATGTTATGCATTTTTTCCTTATTATCTTCCTTCTTTTACGCTTTCATATTGGATTCATTTTAAGCCTACCCCAAACAAATTTTGGATAAAAGGCCTTGTTGAATCAAAGTATAATACGGAACAAACCAACCTTGACAATCTAGGAAACATCACAATCATTTAAATCACCTCAGCCAAAATAACAGTAAAATCAACCCAGCCAAACTAACTAATTCAAGAAAATGGTAAAAGAAAACCAACTGGGGTCATAAACTAATGTCTTGATCACTTTATAGGTAGAAGAAGGGGAAAAAAGAAGAAGCAAAAACTGTCATCACCACAACCCACCTGGAAAGGGGATCAGAAAGCAGTGAACTGAAAACTAATTAGATGCAAATAGGTGCAAAATATCAAATCAAAACAGTTACTAGGTTTTCCCACACTGTCCTTTTGGGACGCTCAATGCTTGTCCCAACAGCTTCCTCATTGTGAGTGAAATCCACACTATCATAAATGGTAACATGTACAGATATGTCTTTAAGAAAGAATCGTGCCAACAACATGAACAATCATCAGAAATCTGGTGTAGAAATAAACAGATGAGATGGAAGTAGGGCTAAAAGCAGTAAGCCAAAAACCAGCTATATATAACAGAATGATATTTCATCTAGATATAAGCTGCCGACAAGCCTCCACACGAATTATCACTCTTATATGCAGAATATGTTGTTTTTCTTTGAAAGAAGTAAATCAAAAGAATGCATTTTATTAGAACAATCGTTATTCATTAAAACTAAAAAAAGAAGGCAATTCGAAAAAGTTGAGCATGCTGGCTTAACAGCAGAAGTAAAACTTACTGGGATCATTAGTTAAGCGGCTAAGCACCCCAAATTCTAAAGTCAGAGTTCCGCCACCAGCCGTCGATGTTATCTAAATAAACCAAAATTTGTGACTTCATAGTTGTACAAAAATTACATGCATAGATAATCAGGAAAAGAGCAATGCAGCTATGATCTATCCAATCATTTATAAGTATTCAACATGCAGTTATGCATCACCGCTTTTTGATTCTTCATCTTAAATTAATTATACACAAACATGGGTGCTAATGTCTTCAAATAAGTACAACCATAAATCTAAGCACTAAAGCAAGGTTGAAGTGTTATAGATACATAAACATAACAAACTTAAAAAGAAATGCAACTAAACGAACCAATTACTTGGCAGTTTTTAAGATCCAGTCTGCATCCTCGCTTATTACTTCAAATGTAGATTAATTATTATATGGACTAGGAGTACACATCTTTGGCATACGCATGGGCCGAGGTGCTAGAGATCAAATAAGAATAACCACAAATAACCACAAATCTATGTACCAATAAGGTTAAATTTTGATATTCTATTTTATTCTTTTATTATGTGTCTAAAAATGATAGCAATTCGTAAATGTAGTTCTCTAATTTTGATGTTTTTACTAAAAGAGATTATTAGGAAAAGCATACTAGTTTGGACATGCTACTCCATTGTAACAGCAGGAGTGTTGCAAACATATCTCATACCAATAACTGATATCGTGTCAAGACTTGTTACATGGAATGCACATATAATGTGGACTCTAGCCACAGAGAAACTTTTAAAAACTCAAGTGTCAGAATGCAGCACATCATTCATGTCAATATGATAAACACATTATCAAAACGGAGAGGCAAAACATGATGTGCTGCTGTGCAGATCCAGAGTTATCCTACAAGCTTGATTACCTTCCTAGACAAGTTTGGAGCACTTTAGCGAACATTTTAGAACTGAAGAGAAAATCACGACAAAAAAATAAAAAAACTAAAAGATTGAAAGAAAATACAAAGAGGTTTTGCCTTGCTTTCATTTTCATCAACTCCATACAAGAGATTGACAGATCCGAATGGAATTCCTGCAGCACAAAACTTAGAAGAGTCACAAAATGATTGATGAAGGAATCAATTAGGAACAGTTTAATTACAGTTGATAAAGAATAAACTATGCTTTTGCTACGAAAGAAAATTATAAATTAAAAAAACAACAGAAAGAAAGAAATGGTCTCGTGAAACTCAAGCTTCAAAGAAAAAGAAAATTGTCTGAGTATACATGCAGCAACCCTCTGCCACCTGATACATGAGTTTTCTATTTGCTTTTTTTTTCAGATAGGTTCCTCCATCAATAATTTAAAATATGCATGGAGCAAGTGATAAAGTAGTTTATGGCCAAAACCACCCCCTTGTATGCTAGGCCAAACACTAATAGATATATATAAATGCATCTTGCTAGTATATACTCTAACAACCAATCTGATTTTATTAGTTCGGGATGTTTTGTTCTATTAGAGAACTTTTCATTTATATTATCAATCTTGTTTAAGTATAGTGATAATGAAAGTAATTGAGTTTAAATACTCTCCATAAATGTAAGAAAAATATTAAACTTTTTAAGTAAAATATATACACTATGCCATTGATGATAACAGATGCAACAAATGCAAAAAATGCATTGCAACTAAAAAATCTTTTTATTAGCTTAAGAATTTTGGGTAAAATAAAATAATAGTTCTGAACAAATACCTATGTAGGAGTATCAAATGCTGGAAGTAATCTTGTTCTGAACAAATACCAGATCCTCAGCTAAGTAAGAAGCAATTCATCATCGTATGAAGGAATTCTCATGCCCTGTATACAAAGTAAAAGGAGCTCAGTTATGATTTGTAGCCTAAACTATGATATTCGAGGAACATTTGAAAACACACAGAACAGAAAAGAATTTTCCTCCAAACAGTAACTCAAGTAGCAATTGATAATTGAAATCTCAGCAAAAGTTTCCCTTGATAAGTAACACTTGAAAGCTAATGTCCTCAAGGGATATCTTCTCTATGATTTTTCTCTTTAAATAGCAGCACAAGCTCCAATTGAGATATGAAGGCTCCATAATATCCTTAACATAACCAATGGTACAAACTAATATGAAGATTTAGATTATTTTTTTTCCCACTGTAATTTATCAGGTAAAAGAATGAGACTGACTTCAACCTTTAAGCAACTGCAACTATGGATGTTATAGCATACTTTCATTTTCAAGGTGCAATAGAAGTCATCTACTGTATTTTATTAACAAATGGCAAAATGGATTGCCCAAACCAATGCTTTAGTACTATTAATCCAAAACATATGCTCATATACGAAAATGCACCATGCTACGCAAGCAGTATTTTCTAGATTAGTCCAGAGCTATATAATTCATCTGTGCTAACTGATGATTGATATTGAATGAGTAAATACAACTTCAATAGGTTAAACATTTAAACAAATTGCATTCAAATGTATATAGTCATCTTCTTTTAAAGCCTTTTCTAGATAGTCTATAGCAACTATTTGCCACTTAAAAAAGGATGTGATGGAGTCCAATATAAAGTTGTGGTTTCATTTATTTGGCAGACTAGTAGTGTTGACCAAGTACAAAACCAAAAGCTGGTGTCATAGTTCATTTACATGAAGTAGTTTCTCTCACACTTACACCTACATTCTCACGCTTGACACCAAGGTTTTACCCCATCTTAAAGACAAATTATGAAATAAATATCTTCACCATGTTGCTGGATTAGGGTTTTGTATTTCATTTCCGTGTACATGGGCTATAAAGCGGATTATGAATGTGCACAAATACTCACAGTTACTCCTTTTATGCGAGGTGATGACAAACATAACTACACTACAACTCATAAAAAGTAAACTCTTGTTAACTTTCCTCAAAGGTATTTACACATCCCATAGCCATTGAAGAAGAGGTATTTATACAGCAGCTTACCAACTCTTCTTTTCAGAGTGTTGAGTACCTCGATGCCTCATCTATCTAATCCACAAATCATAGGAGACCAATTATCATCAGTACTATACATGTGTCTAAAATCAGTATTTCATTCCTTCTACAAATCTATGTAATAAGTATAACTGTTCAATATTTCCCTTGCATCTCAAGTACGCCTAAAGGTCAATAATATATGTACCTGTGCAAAACGGAAGAGCAAAATCAAGAAATTTATTATCAATTTTGTATTGTTATTTAGAGAAAATAAAATCAATTTGGAAATTATTTCCTTTTAGATTAGGGTTTTAATTACGGTAGTATATTTGAATTAGGAGATTAGTTTTAGTTGTAGTAGTATATTCTAATTAGGGGATTACTTCCTTTTTATATTGGATTCTTTACTTGGTCGCTAAATCATAGAGTTCCTCTATAAAGAATTGTAATCTTTATTATTTTCCAATGATCGAATATATTGTTTTGAGATTAAAGGTTTGTCCTTTTGTGTGTTTCTTTAGGTACTCTTATTCCTTCTTCCCACCTTGTCATATGTCATTACGTCAGAAAATTGCAGCGCAATTATTTTGATTTTAGTCCCTGTAACATAAGTTATCGTACTGGCATCATTTACCCTGCCAAAAATTGGGGTGGTTTCTGTGAATTTGTAAGAGGTTACTTTTTCGTTTATTTGGATGTTGTTGGGTTTTTTTTTTTTTTGAGGGGACCACTATTTTTAGTTCCAAAAAATAGGTAAATGAAAGATAAAAATAAATAATGCAAACATGTCAATTATTCATTTCATTTCTGCATACATGGCTTGTCCAAAAACACAAACAAGAAAAATAAAAGATAAGAGGATGCAATCTAGAAGAATAAATTGAAGAAAAATGAAACAGTATAATTACCGTAGCATAATCGCTGGCAATAAGATGAGCTGAAAGTAGTCCTCCAAGGATCCGTATAGTAGTTTCAAACACGGATACTGTCTTGTTCTGCAAATGTGAGACGAAAGACCCTAATTTCAGATTGGCTAGTAAAATAGGAAGTAGAGTAATTTGTCAAGCCACTACTCAAGGTCTTATGAGTGACCAATACAGATAGGTAAAATGTATAAAATCAACAAGACAAGTAAACTAGATTCCACTGAAAGTTTGAATGAGAATACCAAATAAAAATATCTGGGAATTCAACAATACATTAATTAGAGTGAGACTTTCAAGTTTCAATATGACTCAAATAGATAAAATCATATTTAAAGCACCCTTAATATGTGGCAATTGGCATTGATTGAAATGACAGAACCCGTAACTACTTTTTAATCATTTGGAGAACCAAATCACAGACTGCCTCAAAAAGTGGAAATATGTAAACAATGAAACCGACACTGGCAAGAATATAAGGAATTCATTGGAGAAAAATGATTCATTTAAGGTAACTAACTCCTTAATGATAAAGCATGATAGCCTTTTAATTCTAATAATTTTTCAGCTAAATAAAGCTATAAACTTTTTAAGTGGAGTACCTCCAGTAAAATCATCAGAATATGTGTTGTACATGCCCACTTTCAACACAGGACAAAGATGTTTCTATGTCATAAATAGAAAGAAGAATTTTTTAAGATTTTTGAGGTTATAATAAAACCAGAAAATATAATGTGAACAAAAAACTTCATGGAACTTGACATTGTTCTCAAACGGCTTATAACACCAACTAGCGGTTCAAATCCATGTGCTTATCTTCTCTTTTTAAGTCCAAATTTATGACCCTCAAACTTTGAGTTAATAAAATATAAGTTTTAAGTGAAACGGGTGGTCCAGCGGTAAAGGGTTGAGTTTAAGATCTCTTCAGTGAGAGGTCAAGGGTTCGACTCTCGTAGTGCCCAAAAAACTTGAGATCACCTGATATTTTTGTCTTGCTGGAGGCCTGTAAATATCTAGGGTTTGTATTGCAGCTCTGCATGACAGAGTGGTGTATTATAACTACCAAAAAATAACTAAAACACCTTAGACGGAGGGACATGTTACGCCAACGGCATGCTATGGAAACTGTACATGACTCCCATACGATGTCCTCAAACAGACTAACTGACACAAATCAAACTAAAAATTAACATTGTAAGTTTGTAACTCTAGACAGAAAGCTTCAACCAAAACAAATTAGATGCGCTAGTGTTACCAGTGGTTTTGACATTCAGTCCATTAACTACAGGCAAGTTAATATATAAATTGCATACTCACGATATCAAACCGAAGATTTTTACCAATCCATTCAACAGAGGTGGTGAAGCGCTCTACATTTCCCAATAGAGCCAATGTGTCTAACGAGTCAATCTGTAGTGATAGCATAATAAGTAAAGTTTACTTCAATAATTAGACGAGATAAGTTGAAAAGGAAGATCTTACCAACGTTAAAGCATAACCGCCAAGTGTATCTTCTCCTCCACATGACAGAGGTTTTAACTCATCACGTGGAAAGGCATGGTCCATATATCCATCAAATGCATGATAGAACATTCCTCGGACCTACACCACATAAGAATTTATCACTTGCAACCTAAGGTCCTTATCGCACTGAAAAATGCATACAGAGAACACTTGCAATTCAAGTTTTCATGGATCACTAACTGCAGCTCATATTTTTGTGCTTAATGTTGCCGTCTCTTTCCTTATCTTAATATATGATGATGAAATAAAGCTAGTTACAGATTCGATGTCAAGCCAAAGTAATTTATATTCCCTAAGTTCCAAATTAGTCATTGCCCTATCCTTTATTGATGTCCCAAAGCTTAAGTTTTTATGTATGAAATTTTTTTTACCTATATTAACATTACCATTCTACCTTTACATTGAAAACATATAGTTTTACACCAATCTTACTACTTTCTTAAAATACTGAAAATCAAACGAAGCCAACAAAACTGGGCAGGTGGGAGCATCAACTAAACCTATAACAACATGAACACTCATTCCATGATCAAGAAGCTATAGTATACTTGTTTGTTAGTGCCATATTCCTCTCCAGATCAAAAAATCCAATGAATTTGCATAAACCTCATTTAAATTGCTTAAGTTCAGTTATCAGATGGCATGAATAAATCCAATCACTTGCTGTTGCTTAGTAACTAACAATTGCACCAATAATGAAGATCAATTAAGATAAGCGCACAGATATCAGATTAAGTTTCTAATAAGTAACGGTTAAAAATTATCACCATATGCCTTAAAATTGGAATTAGAAGGAAAAAGGGCACCTCATCTCTGAGCTGCTTGGCTTCCTGGGGAGTAACGCCCTCTGATTGAATGTTGCAGATGAAAATGTCCGTAAATAAAATTAATAGTAAGAAGAATTGTGTCCATGGTTTCCCAACCTCCATTGAGGTCTTTTTCTCTCTCCTCTTTCTCTCCTTCGACTGCTGTGCTGTGCTGTGGACTGTGGTTTCAGCGAGAAAGTAAACGACGCCGTCCGTCGTGATTAGGAACTTTGGCTTTATTTAAAAAAGAATTTCCTTTCTTTTTGTTTTTCTCTTTCGAAATTTTAATAGTCAAAATGGAGGGACAAATGGATTGACCAAATATTTTGTTTACGGAATGATGATTTTTTGTTTTACGTTCTTTAATATATTTTATATTATTTTGAGAAGAGACGTGAATAATTATTATTTACTGATTTTAATTATAAGTTATTCCATAAATTTACTGATTCGGAAAAAAACTTGGGTGAACAATTCATAAAATTAAATTTTTAATTACTTACTCCTATGACTAGCAAACACTTGTTGTTATAGTAGCAAGGCAAGTTTCATAGTAGGATTTTAAAACAATTAACAAATCCAATCACCAAAAAGAACCAACCCCAACTACAACTAGCTGCGAACTCACTCTAATTATTAACCCGACCAATATATGAATATTATTCAATAAAGATTCTAATAAAAATTTATTTCAAAAAATAATAATGAATGCATTCAATAATTCATTCTCTCGTTAATTATAGATTTTTAGGTTATTAATTATAGATTTTTAGGTTATTCAAGCTCGTGTTTCTCCAGAGGACTTGTGCTTCATTAAATTTTACCTTTTCAATTTTGCAAAAAGAAAAATAATTAATATTTCAAATGTTTGTACCCATCTTTTACTTGTCAGTTACATAGACAATTACTAATAGAACCCTTATGGAGAAATACATAATAAATAAACCCTTATTATAATTTTATTAAATCTTAATATATATATATATATATATATATATATATCTGATCGGATTAAATGATCTACTCATTATCTTACTCTACCGTGTTCACCTTTTTTGGCGACGGTTTCGATCATCATGGCAACCGTCGTCTATACTTTTAACCACGCTATAGGTTGTCCGTCGCTAAAAATATAGACGACGATTGTATGACCAAAATCGTCGCCTAAAGTGGGGTGAGCACGGGTGAATAAGATAAGGGATATGCACTTGATCCTTGCTCTATATATATATTAACATATTTCACCACTATAATTCAGCACAAAATTATCGCAATATATCATGATTTGAAAAAATGAGATCAACCCCAAAAAAAAGTTCAGCCCTAAATACGAAAGACAAGACATTAAAAGCATAATCAAGCTACTTTACTAAAAAAAAATCTCTTGTTGAATAAAGATTCCTATCTATAGAAAGAAAAAATTGTTCCATAAAAGGTACTTATATAAAATGACATAATAACCTCAATTTTATCAACATAATTTAATTATCATGCCTCTACAATGACGAAAAACTAAACAGTTTTTGAGATGAATAATGATTAAAAATTACATTAATAATATTTGTAAATAGGACTCCTTGTGAAAGGGAGGGGTAAAGGCAAAGAATAGAAGTTGAAGCAGCAGCAAAATTAGTCAAGGAAGAAGCTAACCACCATTTGTTCAGAGAAACTGAAACCATTTTGTTGAAACGCTGTAGCGAATGCATAAAATGAGAAATGACTTTTGATTGTTACACCCGGGGGGGGAATCAAGGAGGCAGCTCAACGGATATGTAAGCCCAGCACCACACACACACACACACAGAGGGTAATAAAAACAAGCTTTAAGACCCTGCCATGAAAAACCTGTGAGCCACTTCATTCAATACATTTTACATCAACACTGGTGCCCTCAATTTATGCCTGTCAACAAGGAAAAAATGGCTGAATAAGTTACATAACAGTCTATTAAAAATAATATAAAGAGAATAAACAACTTTATAAACAATATCGTGGATGTTATTCGTCCAAAAATATATTGGCAACGGAATAAAACAACAAGGCAATAAAATTAAACAAACAAATAACTAGGCAAAACAATACATAATGAGAAAGTTCACATTCCTCCAAAGACCAAATCAGCATAATCTGCTCACATAATAGCAAGAGCGAAGAATAGATGAAAAGAATTGAACTAATGAATGCTACAAAACCAACTATTGCCGTAAAAGACACTACGGAAGGAAAATTGGACGTGTATGAGTTCATGCAACCGGTAAAACTTTATAGCATCTCAAGATTCTGGCACATCACATCTACTATTGATTCAGTAATTTAAAAAAGAAACAATTTCATACTTCTGCCAAACTTGCAACTTATGCATGCTTCATGATGAATTCTACACAAAAATTAGGAAAAATATAGTCTTACAATTTGCCATGTGTATAGTACCTGTTCTTTTTTCTTCTTAGGCCGTCTCTTTCTTCGGGGTTTTCGGGCTTCAGTGTTAGAACTCAAATTGCTACTATTGCTTGTGTGTGAATTTGAGTATCCCCTGTTTCTAGAGTTAGAACTCAAATTGTTCTTGTTGCCGGAGTGTGAATTTGAATATCCCCTATTTCTGAAGGAAGATCCACTCGTACTATTTGACATCTTGCCAGGCATGGACATTTCAGGCCTGTGTAATGATTTCTTGCTTGAAGAGCCTTCAGAAAATCTTGATTTAAAATTAACTGAATTTGATTTCTTAGATGGCCGAGGTGGAGGCATTAATGCACGAGCAGAAATCTGTCTCTACATAGATTCATACAAGAGAAGAGTAAACAGGTATCATTAGCATTCTCGCTCATCTTAAGATAACAGAATACCAAACTCAATTGACAACCTGATTCTTTTCATCACTTGACATGCCAGATGCAGCTTTGCCAGAAGTACTAGAAGCTTGTTCCCTGCAAAAAAAATGATTTTAAAAAGAAGCTAAGATTCAGCACTAGTATTGGAAGAAAAAAAATCTGAGTGCAAAAGGATGATCAAACCTAACACCATACCAACACAGAAATCAGTATCAAACATGCCAATAATATCAGTGGTGTACCTTCCTAATTATATTAAGCTTCATCGATTACGAGTAAAAATATGTGTTCACTCATTAATCTTAAAAAGGTTAAATTGCTCCTTGTAATACCGAAATTCTATAAACAATCATCATAAAGACACCAAAAGACTACATTGAGCTTGACTCCTCTCAATGACCATCTCTATTTCTCAATTCTGGCCATCAAATTAAAGAGGAGATCCAAATGCAGTTCGTACCTAGTTATGTGAAATATTAGCTCTCTACAGATTCACTCTTTTCTTAAAAGAAATATATAAGCACTTCCAATTAATGTAAGACTTAAATTGCACCACCAACTAAAAATTAAAAAATAAGAAGAATAATACGTACCTTGTACTTTTATCTGTCCATTCATCATCTGCGTCAGCTTCATCACTTGAGCTTCCAGTTAAGAAGAAGTCATCTTCACTTGGCTCCAAAAGGCCATCATCCTCACTCCCTGTCTCTGTAAGAGAAATTCAAATAAAAGATTTCAATTCTTCAAGCAAATCCTAGAAGCCTCATAATTAATGAGAAAGTATAATCGAGCTAGTATTACGAGCCATTCAGTATAAAATATCCAATATACCTCCTCTATACTTGTATCTCAAATTATTTTTTTGCCTTTGTTTAGTTATTAGAAAATAGTTCACAATAATCTGCAGCTTCTATAATCCATATACTATGCACAGTATTTTGTATATACAACATAACAAACATCCACATTCATGTCAAGATTCAAATGACGCAAGCCTAGCTATGAAATACTTCCTCCGTCCCGTATTAAACGTTCTAATTTCCTTTTTAAGACGTCCCAAACTAAATGTCCTATTTTTATATTAGTAACTACTTTTATCTTATTTTTCCACTTATACCCTCATAACCTTTTTAGCCAACTTTTGCCGGAAACTTAAGAAATGATAAAAGGTTTACATTGGAAAGTGATGTATTGTTATACCACTTTCTCTCTCATATTATGAGTATGACATGTCTTCTATTTAATGACCCTCTAACTTCTTTTTCTCTATTCATTCTAGTTTTTGGTACTTTCTTCTACATTCACCACGTAAATTTCTCTCCTTCATGTTTCATCTATAGTTTCTCTCAAAATCTCTACCTTGTAAAGCTGTATAAAATAGGATTCAATTAATGGAACAACGCCAATCCCACAATGAGAATCGGAATGATTGTTGGCTATGCACTTTCGGAAAATGTTCATAATCTTATGGATCTAGAAAATTGATGTTGCATTTGGAACTAGTTTGGTCCTGTAATTTGGTGATATAATTTTGAAAGGTCTGTTTTTTGGGGAAGATATTTATTACGCTTGTAACTCAAAATTGGAGAATTGAATTTTAATGCAATCAAGGACTCAAGTAGTTTTTAAAATTGTTACAGACTTTGTTAATCACATGAAAATTTATAATCCAATGTTAGTTTCTAGCACATGCTACAATTTTTTTTAATTTGTGATCAATGAGTCAGTGAGATACATTCAAAAAGGGAAATGCTTCTTCATTCAAAAAAAGAGATGCTTCAAATTTTCCAAAACAATACTAGAAGCAAAATAAAACCCATGATCATAAACTCTGACACTATTGCTTACTCCAATTGTAGATGGTGCTTAGCTTCTTCCACAATATTGTTATCACATTGAAGACAAATAGGAAGATTACCATCCATTTCCAAGGCTTTTTTGTTCATATGCGGCAGCTTGTTATTTCCGCCAAACCCCTTCATCACTTCAATCATACATCGTTGACATAATTGAGACTTCTTGCCGAAAGTTGATTAAAAGATTTTTCTACGGCTACTACGAATTCATCAATAGTTATTGGAGCTTCTTGATGTTGTAAGGATTGGCCCTATAAAAACCAAGATCAAGGACATTCATATCGGGGCTATTACGCCAATTGAATATCGAATCCATCTTTTCTCGCAGCTTCTACGAATTTCACGTCGTCAACGGAAATGTGTGGTTTAGCATTGCACAATACTGCGTTCACGAGAATTAGAAATTAGCCATTTCTCTCTTATTGCTGGCAAAACCTTTTCGATCAAACAAGTCCTATACTCTTTTTTGTCTACTGAAATGGGTTTCGTTTCTAATGTACCGACATTCATATTTTTGCTTTTTCTTTGAGCAATTTCTTTAAAAACAAAAGGAAAAATGCCAATTTTTCCAAAAAAAAAATCATTACCATTTGCATCAAATCTTGGACGAGCCACAGCCGCTAAGAACATGATTTATGGAATAAATTTTTACTTTTGCACGTTCTTAACGATTTGGTCTCGTTAGGAAGAAGGTAGTACTTTTCTGATGTTTTGGCATATAAAACCACTGTTCATCTATATGAACATAATTGAACATATCAATAAGAGTTGATTGATTATTGGGTCCTTCAAGTATTTTAGACAAGCAAAATTGCAACCTTACCTTCTTGTTTTCATCGGACAAATAAGGTTTGATTGCATTTGAATGAGCTATCAAATCACCCTCTCGGATCCTTCGATGCAATGTGGTCTTAGGTACATTTATAGCAACCGACAATGAGCGAATATTTTTCAACCAACACGACTGGTACATTGTGAAGATACATCCACCAAATTGTCATGTGCAAAACTCTTTAATTGTTACCAAATTCTTCTAAACGTTCGAGTCAATTTTCCGAACATGGATGCTAGATTAATCATTGATCCGTAACTAACCTTCCCATTTTTTCTTTCCTTCAACAACATCTCATATATGGCTTGTCTTTCATCATTTGTTAAGTTGTTCATTGTTTTTCTTTGACAAAAAGTGAGAAGAGAATAGTTTTATTTATACTCATGTTCATTTGAATGTTCTAGTTAGCTCTTAAAGTTAAAGAAATAAAAAAATAAAATTTCGGAACAAAACAAAATTTTGGGGGCAAAGTTGAGTTTGTGAGATTATAATTTGAAATTTTTTGGAACACAAATTTTTAGTTGCCGTCATAATTTTGTTGGGTGAAGTTATAGAAGAATATAAAGGGTGTGCATGCATGGATAGAGAGAAGTTTTAGAAGAATGTAGACTGTTTGCATCCATTGAGATATAGGACTTTATATATATATATATATATATAGAATTTCTTACTATTAGATATTGCCCATAAATTTCATAATAGGTACCCAAAGATTCATAGTGAACTTCGAGGGGGACTTCTTTTGCAGAAATAACGCGTTGATCTAGTCGCCACCGAAGCCACAAAGGACTATCTAAATTGATTCGTTTCTGCCGATAAGTGGTAGTAATTAGTGGGTGGGTTTGAAGAGATAAATACATTTATTGGAATGTGAGAATAAAAACAAAATGATCTGGAGAACGGATTCATGTGGGAACTGAGGAGTAATTAATGTTGATGTAGTAGTGCACAAATGGCCTGCAGCTTGGCCTTGATCGCCTGGGCCCGGCCTGGTTAAGGCCTGGTCTGGCCTGCAAGGTTGAAAACAGCTCATGTTTTTTTTCACATATTCGGCCTGACTTGGCCTTCCAAAAAGTCCGGACTGGCCGGACTTCTCAGGCCCAGGCGGCCCAGCCCACTACTCCATAGTCCACTCCCTTCGGCCTTCCCACTCCCAACACGCTGTTACTACGGACTAAGGGTCTAACTAATTATTAATGTTCTAAAAGTCGGCCTAGTCGGCGACTAGGTCGGAGTCAAGGCTCGCCGAGTCGACCAGGCCATAATCCTTTGATTTAGTCGCTGGCCGACTTAGTCGGACTCAAGTCGACGACTAGTCGGTAAAGTCGGGGCAAATCGGAACCCTACCTCTGTAAAACGACCGCCACTTCTTTGTTTCGGAAAAGAAAATTGTTCAATCGACGAGACGACGACACGCACCTTCTTCTTCTTAAGACCGATCACATATCATCTGCAATTTCTCCTTCTTCGACTGTTGTTGCCGACGGAGAGTTTCTCTGGCCCTTTGCTAATCGGGGCTAAAACCCCGGAAATGAAAAATGCCAAAATAGGAATAAGACTTGATATTATTAGAAATGCCCAAAACGACGACGACTGCGTAGCAGACGACGACTGTCGCCGACGACGACGAAGACTACCGACGACGACTAGTGCTTGACTGCTTCTCTTCATCTTCATCATCTTCGGCCTTCTTCTCCGGTTCGTCTCTCTCTCTCAGTTTCTCTTTTTTTTTTTGGTAGCTGCTCTTCTTCATCTCTAGTTTGTCGGCAATTTGTCAACTGAATACTGATATAAGGCTTATAAAGCATAAGGCTTACAAGGCTTAATTAGTTCCTTAGTGGGCATTAAAGAAAAGGTTGGATAAATTAATTTAGTTAATTGTTATATTTCATTTTAATTTTAAAAAAATTTCAACTTCAGTTATAAATTAAATTTTTAAAATCTGATTTCAGTTATAAATTAATTGGAATGTTCCTAATGGGTTTCCCAACTGTTGATCATTCTCCAATCTCTGCCAGAAAAATCCAACACTGACAGAGGCTCAGAGCCATATTCATACATAAACACCAAAATTTCATCCAATTTAAAAATTGGAGGCATAAAAACGAAAATCACCATTAAACAAATCAGAGAGATATTTAACACATCCCTATTCTCTCCTTCCCTTGATTTTTCCCAAGTAAAAACCCAATGATAGCCAATTCAATTTTTTGTAAGACCCTTTTCTATTTGTTTTGAAATTGTTCTTTTTCTTCAATTTTTGAAACGAAGATGGCAATGGAGAGTATGCCCGGATGACAACTCACATTTTTGTGTGGAATTATTTCGTGGATGGCTTTATCTTCATTTTTCAATCAGACCCAAAAGCTTAGATCTGTAATCCAGCCATGGGTAATTAACCGTGTTCGGTCAGAAATTTCTATAATCCTTTAGATCCAGGTTCTTGCAATATTTATTCATTTCTTTGTTTGTTGGTTTATGTACATTTAGAAATACCCATGTAATTATTCTAAATATGAATTGTTATTTTGTTGTTTGTTGTTAATTCTTTATTTTATTTGAATGTATGTTGGACTTGCAGAAATACCAACATGGACTTTTAGATGATTTGTTCTCTGGCTCTGGGTTATCTAGTATTGTTTTTGTACTTCCTACAATGCTTTTATTCCCTTGCTCTTCTGGGTATGCTCTCTTTCTGATAATTTTTGTTTGGGTTATGGGTTTTATTAATAATTGAAGTACCTGCATTTTTTGATATTAATTGTGGTTTGTGGTTTTATATTTTTGAGTGGGTATGACAAATTGGCTAGACAAACGACCCTTTTGATGATTTTTTGTGATTATTTGGGGAACTATATAAAGGAATTATCATGTCAATTTTTGCATACAGCTTATTTTTGTTATGAATTGGGCCTGGCCTGGGCCTGCAGGCCTCAACAGGCTACAGATTATTGCGCCAAGCCTGGCCTAGCAGTCCAGAAGTCAAGGCCTGGCCTGGGCCTGGTCAACGAGCAAGGCCTAGCAAGCCCAAGCCACACCAGGCCAGGCCGGCCTGTTGTGCATCATCACTATGTTAGGGTCATAGAAAAGTGAATGAATACTTCAATTAATAAGCAATTTAGAAGGGCAATTTAGGTTAAAAAAATATATTATTAATTAGTGTGCCAAAACCAATTATGACATTTATTTCGGGACGGAAGGAGTAATAAGCAATAAATAAGTAATAACTAACACCAGTGGTACATCAGAAAATACCTTCTAAATCCTTCCCACTTGCTGCAGCGGCAATTATATTGGCCTTGATCTGCTTGCGCAATATGTTTCGCCTATCAACTGTGTCCCTATCATCACCTCCCATAAACAGAGCTACATATTTCTCATTCTTGGGAAAGAACTGAAGTTTGAAAGGGAAGTTAGCTTTAGCTCTTCAAAAAAAAAATGAAAGCAGCAATCAATATAGAACCTAAAAAAAATATTTATGAATTTGATAGATTAGTGCCAGAGCCAGAACTGAACTTGATGAGTTAAATATCAATTTTCACTTAAAATTTCAGTAGTCTTTGAATTTTAAGCCTAAATAACAATGCATTTTTTTTTTGAAAAACCCTACTCTTAAACCCGGCAACTAATCCAAGGTTAAGACAACCAAGCATATAATAAACTGCGCAAGAAAGTAAATAAAAGGGTATGAATATGAGCTACGAACATAACACACTACAAAATATACAGATATAACCTTTTTTAAAAACAAATAGGAGTCAGATGTGTTGGGACTAGATTAAATGCAACCACCATAACATATGTTTCCATTATAATTTTACATATTTTTAGATACTAAGAAGACAGCAAGCATAATATTTTTAATTTTATCCTTCATTGTCGCACCTCCATGCATAATTGACTAGGTTAAAATGGATATGTTTAAAAAATGAGGTGGTGAGCTTTATGGAACCCGACACCTACAAATTCGTGGAGAAAATAATAATGTTGATAAATGTTGTGGAATTGAAAATCAAAGGTGACATTTTTTGGGGCAATCAATCAAAAGTTGTTCTTGAGCATATAGATGCAGATCACCAACAGGCAACAACACTTTTGGTGCCTATTTCGTCTATCGTTTTTCTGAATTATATACGGGAGGGGTGGAAAAGCATGTAATTTGAATCAATCACCAAGATAGTGTATCCTCGGTTATTTCAAAAACACCCAAATGCTAACAGATTCTGATAACAGTCAACCATAGCTCTTACCATAGTTGTCACGGCGCCAAGGCGGGACGCGACGGTAGTTGACCGCCAAGACACCTAGGCGATAAGACGCCCGCTATGGCGTCCGTATGGCGACAAGTCGTTAACAATGTGCAATTTATATATTATTTGTTTTATTTCAAAAGTATATTACACAATAAAACAAAGTCATAGCTCAAACAAAGTCATCAACTATGAAGTCATTTCCGTCTTCGACACGAGCATTCCTCTCATTAAAAGGAGTAGGGTCATGAGTTAGGTTAAGGGGGTTGAGTAATTGAAAAAGTCAATGGGTTATGACTCATGATGAGTCATGGTAAAAAAATGACTTAATCACTTGACTTGGGCCTGCTACCAATGCGTGAGCCTTAGCGGCTCGGCGTCCAAGGCGTTGCATTACCCTTCTCCAACGCCAGGATGCCTGTTAGTCGCCTAGACGACGCCATGGCGACGCCATGACAACTATGGCTCTTACAAAAGATTAAAAACTCAAATGCACTCTTTTACATTATAATAATAACAGTGGTTCTAAAAAAGGTGCAGCGTCTCATATAGCTTACCCTAACATATTCAAGATCTTCTTTCAATTTTGAAAGCTGCTCAGCAATCTCTTCTTCCTGGGTCTGACCTGCTGAAACACGCTGCTGTTTCTCCAATCGTCTTATTCTTCGTTCAATTTTTCTTCTCTCTAAAAATGTAAATATTAATCCCAGAAAGAAATCATAGCAATGAAATCCTATCCAATCATAATACAATTTGTGGAATTTGGAAGTTTCACGATTGAAGCACAAAATATGGAGTATATAACTTTACCAAAAAACTTTTTCTTTCTGTCCAGCAAAAATGTTTTACGTTCCCCAGCCAAACGAGTGTGAATCTCTTGTTGTTTCTTGAGCTCTTCTAGCTTCTTTTCTTGGGCCTCTCTAACTTCGGATGGAAGATCCTGGAATGAATCATCAAGATAAAGTGCATCTGCAGTTAGTGACCCAAGGAGAATAGAAGCCATTAACAAAACATTCAGATTACAGAGCACATGATGTGATGCTCATAAAAAGTTCCAAAGTTCCATTAAACCCCAAGGTTAGCAGCTAGGTAACGTAACTGCTTCAAAAGTCATTAAAGTTTCTTTATATCAAGAATTAAAAGGAAAGGAAAGGAAAAGAGAGAGTTCTTAGCAATTGCTTGGTTTGAGCATGAAGAGCGAAATGGAGGGATCAGTTATTCCCTAAATATAGAGAGAAAGTATTAAGAAATTAAGATTAGCCATTTGGTTTCTATAACAAATATTTTTTATACTTCATGTTTCATACAATTAAAAATATTAAGCTTTTTCTTTCGTTTAGCTGGTCTTATCCAATGAGTTTTAAGGAATCTATAGCCAGACCAAATGGACCAATTCTTTGCACTTGTGCACATTCTGAACACTGGGGGATGCAGAGGTCCAGCAAAGTTAACACTAGACTAATGTTTCCAGTCATTACCTTTCAAGGAATCTATAGTCGTTCATTTCCAATAAAACATCATTTTTTCGGAAAAATAAGTAACATAAAGACTCGGCATATGCACTTTAGCATAAGTAGTTACTTATTGATTGAGCTATACTAAAAGATGATCAAATACCAACAGAAAGCTAATTAAATCGATTCAGCTGGGAGTCCAACTAAAAGGTAAGAACATGTAACAATACAAAGCCAGCTCCTACTTGATACCTATGTCATAAACACCAAGCGATTGCCAAAAAATTCCCCATATATACTCATTCTTTGTGTGAACAAAATCAATAAAAATTACACCTTTGACCTAAATTCAATCATGTCATCCTAACCAAGCAGCAACTAGGATTGAAAAACTAATAGCTGCAGTTAACTTTCAAATTTCATTTTAAACAGAGCATTTGGAGCATAGATTCCGCACGTTGAAATTGGTCATGCCACACACACAAAAAAGTAAAAATCATCTAGCTCCCCCAATCCAATTCCATTGTGTGGATTATATGAAACTAAACATTACCTTATAATAATTTCATTACCAAAAAAAAAAAAAAAATTGGTACCAAGTTCAATGACAATGAAATCCCTGCAAATCAACAAGCAACAAATTCACTAGGCTCTGCAAGCATTCGTTACACAAATTAGAGTTATTAGCTCCGTTACGGGGGAATGAAATTGAAAGGACTCTGTACGTATCTGAAGCAAATGCAACTAAATTATACTGAAAGGTTCACATATTGAATATGCTTGCATATATACATACATATAGAATCTATAGGGGTTATACCTTGGTGAGAATACGCTCAGTGGACCGAATTTGGTTTTTGAGAGAGACGGACTTAGGCTTACTTTTCTTCTTATCAACACCGCCACTTGGTCCTTTTAACCGGCGATTGCTCGCTGGTTTGCGCTCCGAACCTCTGCGATTCCCATATCCTCCGTGCGCCATTCTTCGAGAATGGATGGGGGAAAATGGAGTCTTTTACTTATGTTGTGCCCATATGTTGTGCCCTAATTATGAAGTGTTGAAGTCTACAACTCTAACGCGGTAATATTGCTTTATTCTTGTCCGAATATAATGACAGTGGAAGTATAGCCCTTAATGGCTTAATCTGCTAAAGGGCTGTATTCAATTAAGATTTTTAAAATTTTTTTTTAAGTAATAGATTTTTGTAGAATTTGTAAAATTTTAATGATTTTTATCGTAAGACCCCAACTTATTATTAATAAAATTTATTTTCCTCTAATTATTATTTTGAAATAATAAGGGTTGATTTGATTAATGTGGATAGTTATGAGTAAATACGCAAGTATTTCAAAATAAGCAAATGGTTATAAAATATTCGTACTGTCGGGGAATATTCGTACGACGGCGCAGTCATGTATGGGCCCCATAACGGAAAGCGATTGGAGGAAGAAAACGACAAATATAAGTTGTTTAAAAATAACAACAGAATAGTTATTCTTATTTATCTTTGCTGGAATACCGGTGGTTAAAACACAAGAATACGCGTTGTTGCACAAGAAAGCATACCATTGCACCAATTATTGATTCTTATGTAAGAAGGCACTACTCAATAATTATTACAAATGAATTATTGCTCAAAGATTTTATTGATTTAATAATTCTTTGCGTTGATATTTTATATTGTTGTTGTTTCAATAATTGTCATTACACAAGATTTTTCATTATCGAAGCAATAATTCATATTATCCTAATAATATTATTAGATAATATTATTGGCAATGTCTAGAAAGTTCTCATCTAAAGAGAGTTTTGTCACCTAATCATAAGGCCAAGAAGGAGAAATTTATTGAAAGCCCTCTTCCTGTAAACCGCCTAGTTGTCAATATTGTGATTCTGTATATATTATTTGTGAATAATTAATTATTGATTTATATGATGAGGAAAATATTGATTTTATGTGGATATAGATGAAGAAAATATTTTAATGTGACAATTGTTGAAAATTAAAATTTTATCTTTTTCTCGATAAAATAATTCATTTAAATATATTATTATATTTTTAATAATATAATAATTGTGATATTTTTACAATGAATGTGTGATATATGAGTATACGAAGAGAAGGAGTATTTTTGTTACAATAAATATTTAAAACATGTTAAACATGTTTGTGAACCCCATTTCTTGATTGAAATTTGATTATAGCACATGTAAAATCGCCTGCTTATGAATTTCTATTAATTTCGCTTGGAATTTGGAAAACTTTCTTCTCGCAAAGTTGTAGAGAATTTAATTTCTTATAAAAACTCGCAAGATTCGAATTTTCTGACAAAAGAACTATTTATTGTGAATTATTGAAGTTCTGAAGCTCTGAAATAATTAATTTTTAAAGTTTTAAATATTTTTAATAAGAAAAATATTTTTTTTTGAGTTAGGCAAGGTGAGTCACTCTTGGTGGTTGATGGTTTGAATCAGATTTTGGGTGCGTAGGAATTTAATAAATATATATTAATATTTTATTAAATTTTCTGCTTTGGTATTCTAAGTATTTTCCTATAAATAGGGTGCTTAGGTTAGAATTGAAAATCACACCAGAAATTGAAGTTTTCTCTCTTTATTATCGAGCGTATTCTTGTGAGTATTTTGAGTATACTTTGAGTATTGCTATACTGATTGCAAGTTTAAGTTATAAATTATATCCAATATTTAGGCTAAATCTTTTCTTTCCGAGGTAAGGGATATTATTTTTTTCGTAATGATATTATTTCTTCAATATCATTATCCCGAAATATTGATCTGAAGTTTTAATCAAATTTGGAACTTTTGGTGTTCTGAGTTACTATTCACGATACTTGACTATCCACGATACGACCATTATTATTCACGAATACTAAGACTATTCATCGAAAAATGAAAATTTTCCTTTTCGCCTAAAAATATCTATTCGGATACTAGCTTTGATTGTATCCATATTTTGATCATTCTTGAATTTTACACCACTATGATTATTTTTGAGATATTTTTGGACGTGGATAAAATAAAGTACGAATCCTTAATCCTTGTCATTTTATTTCACTTTGGATTCGCTTTCTTTAAAATATTTTTCATCATCCCCATCTTAAATGATGATATTATAGAATATCTTTGGCTTCAGTAGTAAAAGATGAATGATTTATGATTAATATCTTTGGCCAGTAGTGCAAAGATGAACAGTGTTTTTATGAATACGAATTAATCGATGAATATCTTTGGCTTTTAGTGCAAAGATGAATATTTGATTCCGATATATATATTGATTGATGTTACTGGGGGATAAAAGATAGACGATGAACTTTTAAATTCATACATAGAAGATAGTAGTTTGCATTCTCTACTTAACTCTTTTAATGAATTATTATTTCAAATGCGAATATTGATTTAAAACTTGTTGTATTTATTGTATTCTATTAGATTTTTTTTCTGTTGAAGACTAATGATAATTTGTTGTATATTATCTTAGTCATAATATTCTTTATTGGGCTAGTTGAGCTCACCCTTTTCTTTTTTGTTCCATTTTTCTTCTCGGAGGCGCGTAATATACGAAAGTACGAGTCGAGGTATGGAATGAAGGTTCTAGAGAAAGGTGTTTAGTAGTCCTCACCATTTTGTAAAATAATGTATCAATAAATGTGATGAGGATTTATTTGAGTATAGATATTGTCTAAAGATAATATTTGTATTCAAACTCATTTTCTTGTTGTAATAATAAAGTTGTAGTTGTTTCTGTACCATGTATTGACAACTCATAATGGGTGATGTATACCTATTTTGGGGGCGTCACATTCACAGACTTTAAAGATTTTTTAAAAATAACTTTTATAGACTCCATGAAATAAGTAACAGACTTTTATAAATTTTTTATCAAGATTGTGATAAACTTTTGTATACTTCTAATATATCTTGCAACTTATATTAATTGTTAATTAGCCCATGTGTACAACATCTCCCTCTTTTTTCATGAACTAGAGTAATTCTCATTATATTATTGTGGCATGAAATGTTATATATGTTGAAAGTGTTCATATTATTCTACTCATTTCATGATATATTTGTATACTCGGATACCAATAAAACTTTAGAAACTACAGACACAATACAAAAATTGATTGCTTTCGAACGGTTGTTTTTTTCCTCACCAATTCAGATTATGTCTAGTTATTTGTTTACTTATTAATATATCTTGTTAATTCTCTTATAATAAAATTATAATAAATCCAATTATTTTTATGGCCCAAATTTTATCAAATTATTTATCCATCACATATTAATATTTATTAGCCCATATAAAATAAATAACTAATTTGACCCAATAAAAGACAAAGTCCAATTAATAACTAGTTTTATCCACCTTTGTGTTTATTTGGAAGTCTTTAAAAATCTTTAGAGATGAGGTAAGACTTTGGATATGGGTTGATAGTTATAATTCTTCTTCTAAAGTCTGTCAAACTCTACCATTTGATAGAAATATTTAAAATCTATGACTTTTTGAATACCAAAATACTTTTATAGACTTTGTAAAAATCTTAATTCAATACCACCTAACTTTTAAAGACATTAAAAAAGTTGTAATTGAATACCACTAAACATTTATAAACTCTTTAAATGTCTTGATTGAATACAACCAAACTTTTAAAATCTTTAAAAGTCTTTAAAAATATTAATTGAATACACCCCCTAATAATAAAATATTACTACTAACATTTTACAACACATTATGTCATTTTATAAACTAAAACTAAAACTAAAACTAAAACTAAAAATAAAAATAAAAATAAAATAAATTTTAAAATATGTATATATATATATTTATAACAAAGGAAGCTTTTTTATTACTTTTATTTAACTTTAGTTTTAATAAAATTATGCATAGAGTTTGGAGTAAAGAAGGTTATGTATTGAAATTTGAAGGTGAGGGGAGGAAAGGATGAATTTTTTTTTTTTTTTTTAATAAAAGAAGAGATTTTATTAATAGAGAAAAAATGATATAATAAATGGGAAGGATGAACTTTTATTTAATTGAGTGGTTCAATTATTATTAAAATTGTGTATGAGTTTATTATTTTGTTCATGTGAAATTTGTTTCCACTTTTATTTGAAATTTGATTGATTATTGTAATTTTTTAAAGTTATTAGTGTAAATTTATAAATACTGTAATTACGTACTTTGACTATAAGAATTTATTATAATTGTACTACACATCCCTAAATCGGAAATTCAAAAAAGGTTCTCCCTCGATTTTAAATTATAAAATTAATATTGGCTAAACATTTTTAAACTTAAAATTGTTATGATTTATTTAAGTTTTAAAAAACATCAACTCTTATAACTATTAGTACTTTTACGATATATATATGAATTCTTATTTGTGTCAGTTTTGAGATTGAAAATATTTGAAAATAATTTTTAAAAGTCAATATTGATAATTCTGTTAAAAAAAATTAAAAATTAAGGAGAGTTTGATCCATTTATATATAATACATATAAATTAACTCCAAAAATTTAAATATTTCTTTTAGGAATAATATTTAGAAGCTCCCTTTAATTTGCATGGACGATAAATCCTAACCTCTTTAAATATTATTTTTTTCAAAAAAAAAATTACTTTTGAAACCACGGTAGTATTATATTATTTACAGAAAGGAAAACTGTACAAAATCTCTAAAATGTTAACCAGTTACTTTCAAGAGGTAAATGCAATTTGCAGTATAACTAAAACATCAACACCAATCTGTAAGAATCTGAAGACGAACCATGAATCTATCAGTACGTACAATGAATTAACTCAACTCGAAAGAATAATTTTGGTGTTCATAGCATTATTGTCTCCTTCTCGACCTTGCAAGATCTGAACATGCTTAGACCTGCCTCAACAGCCTAAACATACTATCATTTCCATTTCCAAAACTTGGAGTTAAGTTGCCCAACAATAAGATCTATTGAAAAACTGATAAAGAAAAGCCAAAAGTTTCAAACAATACAGCTTTGCTATATTAGTCACCTAAGCTTCAAAACTTCCATCTTTTGTGAGTTCTGGTTTGCCTGAATTATAGGAAGCAAGAATGACATCCCTGCAAGAGTAAAAAGGAGCAATCATGATTGAAAATTAACGTTCGTTTAAGAAGGCATAGGCTGAACTCCTTCAAGCTCCGATATTACAATCAGTGAATCGGTCAGTTCAAGGAAGAGGGGCTCTGACTTGGAAATCGGGTTTATAACCTGCAACATTTTAGGGTATGAGAGAGAGACTTCATAAGCTATATTCATTAGGTACAAAAATCAACACGATAATACCTCCTTATTGTTTTTCACAAAACCAATAGCAACCTCCCTTCGCAAATGTGCTCTTTCTGAGAGTTCAGCAAAGGATGGATTCTCCCCCTCCTTCATGTAGAGGGCAACATCCTGTCAGAAAAAAAGAAGACAAAAAATTCAATATTTAGTCCCGCTCCCCATGTCTTAGTTTAAGGGATCTTTCTCTTTCGCATGTTTCAAATTAGATGCCCTTACAAATTTACGCTACCAAGTTTCGTGATCATCTAAGTTTACATATCTTGGTCAATGGTCCTTACACATTAGGTAATGTAAGAACGATATAGCATATCTTCATTTTGAAGTGGATGGGTGATTACAACTATGACTTCAAGTATATACTACACCAACGGCAGGGGAAGGAAATTTGGAGCATCTAAAAATAATATCCGCATTAAAAAGAGAGTTGCTATGTTAAATTTTATGAATAATTGTAGTGGTCAAAGCAATGTGACCAATATATATGTCAATGTTCTAAAAGGCGCTAGGCGGGAGGCGGGAGGCGGGCGGCCGAGGGGGACCTAGCGCCTACGGGGCCTGGGCGGGGCCTAGGCGGTATTTTTTATTTTAAGATAATTTTAATATTTTATCTTACATTTATCTAAACAAAATAATAATATAAAGCAAAACAATCTATAATAATGATAATAAAGGCATTTTCTTAAAGTTCAACACATTCATATTGCTAATGTCAAAGTTCAAACACAAACATGAAATTGTTCAAAGTTTAGACATATTTTTAACGTATTAGTTTTATTTATAAACAAGATTACTATTAAATAATAAATTTTAAAATTTAAGAATTTAATTCAATATTAAAACTTAAGAAACTAAACATAAATTTAAGAATTATAAAATTGAATTAAACTAAATATTACAAATGTATCTTCATTTATATAATTTGAAGTTGGTACAAGTTCAAAAAATTACAACTATAATAAAAGTATCCATTTTGACTTGATATTGTTCACTTCTTGTTGTGATTTGATATGCTACAACCTCTATTATGAATACGGTAATCATTAGAAAAATAAATATATCAAGATTTAGTTTGGGTAGTTATTAAAATAAAAAAAATCTTTTCGCCTAGAACCCGCCTAATTTTCTAGAGGGATTTTTTTGTCGCCTTGGACCTAGGTGATGCGCCTGGGGGCTTAGAGGCGCCAAGGGGGGCCTAGGTCTTAGGCGGGGCGCCAAGGGGGGGTCTAGCGCCTAGGCGGGGCTTAGGCGGACCTAGGCGGGGATTTTTAGAACAGAGATATATGTGATAGTACACAAAAAATGACAAAGTAGTAGTTTCATCTATTTAATGGAGAGTCAATAGGCCACAATGAGCTAATTTTAAGGATCAAACAGATTATATATACAATAATGTTTGATAGATAAGTATCACCAAAGTTGTAATTGGGATATTTCAAGAGAAAAGGAAAAAGAAAAAAGAAAAGAGGAAAGCAAAAATAAAAGCCATAACCTACAGTCACTGTTATAATTCCCCTTCATATGATTATGTGGTTCAAACTCTTTACCAGTTGAAACAGATTAGATATATGAACAATGACCGGCAAACTATAACTCAAGTAATGCATGAACCTCCCATACATGGGAATGGTCAAGGTTTGAGCTTCAGTGGAGGTATTATTTAAAAATTGTTTGTAGCTGATATGGCCATATTTCGTTGTAAATTTTGAGGTTGGGTTAGCCCCCTCTGCCCCTATGATAATTTTGTTCTCAAGAACAAAACAAAAAGATATACAGAACAACATAATGGCCAGAAGTGAAACTGCTACTTGATTTTTTTAAGGCAAAACAGTTCGACGAAATAATCCTGAATTTTCAGTACCAGAGCAGCAAAATTAGCCGAACAATGTGCACATTACGTCTCTTTCTAGTTTTGATTGAATAAGAAAACTAGAAAGGGATGTAATCCTAAATTTTTTCTGTAACAAATTGAGAAAACCCCCATTGGTGCCATATGTCCAAGTTGAAATACACTCTAGATTACTCTCATCCTCAATGACTCGTGTCCACAATCTACAGAATCTTAGAAAGAAAAATCCTTGACAGTGGAGTTTTGTTTACCTTCACATAAATTTCATCTCCTTCTGCATCCAGAATGTCTTTCCAAACTTCATTCAAGTCACTATTCTCCGCCACTGTTATGAGCAAACAAAATTTTTTTTACTCAAAACAAAAAATTGAATGATCAGAAACACTATTTGGGAACAAGAAAAGTATAATGTAAAACCTTGAGCTGTTACAAGGCTCATTACTTCCTCTGCTGCAATATAAGTGAGGGATGGCTTAATTCTTGTAATCTGTAGAGTGCAGGAGTTTGATAAATTATCATCACCTGGGTCAAATTCCAATACAAAGTCACACATGTTTGCATATAAAAATTAACGAGTGTACACGAGGAAAGATTACTTGTTTGCCCAGTTTCGAGTCGACAATTTCGGCAACTAGGTTTTGCACCTGCAGTTCAAGCGGTTATCTTCTGGACTTAGAAATATATTGCTATAACGAAACAACACATGAAGAAGTAAATGTTTTTGGTGATTTTCATGATTTAGCTTATGTTTTTCGGGAATGCTCAAATTTTTCCTGTAAGGACCAAAAAGATTAAAAGATATTTAACAATTAGACACCTATGTTGATTCAGAGAATAAAAACGGCTAATTGTATCTAATAATAATAAGCTTACAATGCTTTGTTAGTGGAGTTTCAATGAATGGCATTCTCATAGACATGAATGTGCATGTGTGTGCGTGCCTGTGAGAGACAGAAATTAACAGAAATAACTTAAGAAGAAAAAAGAATAAAAAGAAAGAATATAACTATCAAGATTTTAATGAAGCACATTGCACTCACCTTCACTCCAAGTTTGCCACAGATGTCTTCAGCAAGAAGAAGAGAATATGCTGAATGTTTATCTGCCGTGGATGGATCTAAATAAAGAACAGTTAACATTATGTTGCCTGAAGCCAAAAGAAGCATCACACTTCATTACCTCCAAGTTGCCAATCTCGATCAGATATCACAACAATGGAAAAGGGAATGTCTTCGCCTGCCTTGGAAGAATTTTGAATATTTGATATGGTTTCTTTCAGACTGTCATAGTCCATGGGGTTTCCAATCTGTAGCACATGGATGAACATGAATTTTCACAACAAAATATGAAGAAAATACTCGGAAACAAAATGAAGGAGATACATAGTTCTAACTTCTAACCACACTGAGTTGGAAAGTACCCTGTGGAACACCCGAATGTTTTTTAGCTTGCCGTGACCATTAATGTTTCTTGCCTTGTTTCTATCATCCATTGGCACATCTGACAACACCTCCTACACATTTATCCGCAGAGATTCTTAGAGGGGAAGTATAATTCACACATGTCTTTTTTACATAATAATGATGATACCGTTAATACTGACACTCCTCATAAAACCTCAAAACTTCATGCAAAGAGAATCAACAAAAAACATCTTGTCTCATAATAGGGGAGAAGGCAGACTTCAATCCTAAAAGATCCAAGCATTTCAAGGTACTTGCAGAAATTGATGCTTATATATCTAGATTACATGAAGAATATGTAAATAACATCGAAAACATACCAGTACACTACCAGGTCCAAGATAATTATCATACTCCTCTATCATTTCCACAACATCTGGTCGCCATCCGACCATTAGTATCCTTTCTTTGGGTCCTACACTCCAGTCTGATGCCTATATTCGAAAGCCGAAGGAAAACAATCTGACACCCAGTAACACATATTGATACAATTATTTTCAAACAAGGAATACCTTTGAACTTGGTCTTATGGGTCGTTTGACTACATTCTCCAGCCGCGCTTTTTCTATCTGTTGGCCATTATTTGGGTATTCAACATTCTTTTTCAGTAGTTTAACATTATGGACGGCATTATCTTCTTCACCAGTAACAATTGGATACGCAAGTTGTGGTTTCTTCTTCCCATGGACTGGTGCAATGAACAACACCTACACGTGCAAAGTAGAACAACATTAGGAAGCAAGAAATCCCAATCAAGAAGGGATAAAACTAACTGAAAAATCTGGTATGGTTTTTCGATAATCCCTTCACAGAAGAGCTATTTTTTCCATTGGAATAGTTGCATTGAACTGTGATGTATAAAGTTTACTTCAATGAAAATGGACAACGCAGCCAAAAGAGATGCATAATATATCAGATAGAATAATCTCCCTGGTGTCAAGTGAATAATACTTTCAACATGAAAAACACTAAATGACTAGAGAAGATATCAACGACAACAGCCTTTGTAGAAAGTCATGTAAAAAATGCAGAAGGATTGGACCATAAGGTTAGAGTTCCAAAAACTGAACGATTCATCTTAGGCCTGTTAATTAAACCCAGTTTTTATAAAGAATGGAGCATTAAATTTTTGGTGAGCAATCTTCCTGTGATAGGAAGTGTTATCCTACTTTTTCTACCAGAGTAGGGCATGCATTTACTTTTTGCGGGTCAATAATTTTATTAAGCAACCAATAACAATACTTTAAGACAGAGCAAATGGGTAAAATTGATATAAGACAAATCAGAGAAGCTTAGTTTGGAACTGCAAAAAAAAGAGGAAAGGAGAGCAAGTAAAGTGGGACTGTGGGGTTCACAAACAATGAAATATAAGAAAATTAGATCATTCGTGGAAGACAAAACATTAAAATGGACAATTATTTTTTATAAAAGGACCTCTGGTGAATCATCAGTTCTGCATACAGTGCAACGATACTGAATATAAGCACAATATAAACAAATTGCTTACATACTTTGTCAGCTTGCTCTAGAACTTCATCATCATTTGGGTGGAAATGTATCTTTCCTCTTCGATAAATACCACAAACAACTGCCTGAAAGATTAGAGGAGATCTCAGAAATACTGAATTAGCATCAAGAATGTTCAAGTAACATTAAGATGGAGGCAATTTTGAACTTACAATATTATAGAGAATCTGAACTTGAGATTTAGAGGAACTTTTTTGATATAGACTTCATAGTAAAGTTGAGGTGGGTTGATTGAGTTATAGGTAGCAATAGATTATTAGATGATGGGTAATCATTATTAAAAGGTTTTATTGCTATTGATATATTCACTCCATTCCACAAATAGAGTCTCATTTGAGACTCCACTTTTCAATGATAATAGTGTAAAATGACACGATTTCCTAAAATTTGCCATCATAATTTCACTATCATACACTTGACTTGAGTAAATAAACAGCTTGTTACTTTTAGGGGGTATACATGGAACAAAAATATATTCTTAATATCTGCAAATTTTAGAATACAGACTCTTTTTAAAATTAACAGAACGGATGAAGTATTAGAGAATGTTGATCAAAGGAGGCAGACTCATCCAGTTACTTTAAGAGGTGGTCCCACAACCTCATCCCAAACCAGTCTTCCCTTTAGTGCAGATCAGCAAATAGTAAAAGTGTTACCTCTTAAAATTAGGACAACTGAATCCCATATGGATGCAATATATGTCAATCCTGATAAGGTAGGAAAAATGCAAAGATTGAATACATTTTCTGCAAGATAAAAACAGTGCAATGATAGTTTAGAATACAAAATCCCTCGTGATTTAAAATTAACAAAAAACAAAAAATGAAGCAGAAATTTGCATAGCACATGCTGCAATCCATGGGATACATATTCAAGTGCTAGTCAAATGAAAACTATCAAAAGGAAAAATAATGTACAAAGAGAAGCGATTTAAGGAACCAAGAAAGGAAATGAAAATATTGAGCAATTTCAGTAGACCCCTGAATCATTGTATTACGTACAAATGGCAGATCAATAAAATTAGCAACCAACGCTCGAATTTTTCAACTTTAAGCATCAGTATTACGAAAATATATGCATGTAAGAAGGTTAACATTAATATATGTCAAATTAGTACTTTCATGAGACTGTATAGAAACATAATTTAGAATGAGAATATGAACTGTACTTCGATAATTAAGCAAGTGTTGGTAAATTTTTATGAGTCCCTTTTGCCGAGAGCACTGAACAAATAATTTGGAAGAAACATTTTCCACAGCCGCAACCTTCAATCCTGAGATTGTTTTTAAGAGCTCACATGTATTGGAGCTCGAGACCTGGATGCAAGTAACAGAATAAGTTAAACTGGTATATCGCACATTAAACCTTACATACAATTATAGTGCAAAAGCTATACATAAGTAACACACCTCAACAATGGCAGGGACAGAGTCCATTTTTGGAAGGGGTTGAAGGGCAAGCACAGATAGAAATGCATCTGTATCAACTCCATACCTGAAAATTTTAGAATCTGATAGTAAATAAACTATTAATAAACAAAGTATTTATTGTGCGATTAACACACTGCCAGAACAGTTCGCCATGAGCAAAATGCAACCTATCCAGAGCATTGAAACAAGAGAATGAGAAATAGGGATTCCATTTGGGATCTTGCTTGAGACCTATAAACATCACATTTCTGTGAACATATAATGATTCTCTCTTTTTTTTAAAAGGTTAAATGCGGCTGACTGAGTTTTATGTTTCCATATATTGTGGGCAGGCCTAATAGCGATCCATATGTCATGTTATTGGTAAATGACTTGATGTCGTATTACATCCTCATACATGTTTGAGTTACTCTTACTATGAATTTCTAAATAAGGCTTAGATTGTACAGTGTTCTCTCTCTTTCCATCTGGAATTCTTCATCTCATATTTCAAAAGAGAAAATGATTAATGCACAAAACTAGTACAAATAATAAGATGGGTGCTGGACAATCGCCTTATGAAGCTCCCAACATAAGCACGCTCCAATCCCTCGCCAAGACCAAAAGAAAAGAGAAGTGCAAAAGATAACAATGGAAGTTTGAAGTATATTTATGACTATATTCTTCAATGAATCAAGCTATTACCGATCTCCTTTTGTTGGCAATATAATAATGGCGCGTGCCTTATTAGCTGCTGCACGTTCAAAGGATTTTGTCAAACTTAGACTGCAGCTGTATCAAAAGATGTCATAGTGTAAGATATTGAAACAAACCAAATTGAAATAATCTTTAATAATAAAATTGAAATGTTTTATTGCTTGGAGATCATATATAAATGGAACAAGGCTCACAAATGAAGATCTCTCAGATAACCTAATACCATTTCTTAGAATCTGATTAATAGCAAGAAGAGTAGATGTTACACTTAAGGAGGATAATGAGCACTCCAGCTAAATAGAAAAAAGAAACATTCTCTAAGGAGAAAAGAGAATGTCACTATGAATTTTGGTCCCGGTTATTAAGGATTTACTGAGAGGGATGGTGCCATGGTGGACTGCATACAGACTTAAACTTTAAGGTTATACACACAAACTGACTACCTAATACCTTAATGTTCCAATTTTAGGCGTACTTTGAAAAGGTAGTAATTGCGGCCTACTCTTCAAGAGTTCACGTGCAGAGAAGACATTTAAAGTTGTAGTCTGCCTTTAATGTTTTCGGTGGCAAAAGAATCTGATGTGCAGTGCTATCACAGAATCCAATTACAGATCATCCAAGATGACATGCTTTAGGAGTCGAGCAAGTGTAAAATTATTAAAGATGATTGTTGATAATCTGGAAAATGAATAAACCCTACACTGCCACAATGTCAATCATCAACACAGAGTTCAATTTGTCAAAAAAACACATACTGAGTTTGAATGTATACATATACGAGCAAGTCTATGAGATTATTGATTTACAATAAAAAAAATTATGACTCCTCCCCTAAACTCACCCCTCCTATCCTATGAAAGTATCTATACAACTAAGGGTGTCCAAGCAAAAGATATAATGGGCAACAAAGTAACAGTTGGGCTCCATAAGGAAATAATGGGCATTCCTGAAAGGTTTCATCATTAATATAAGGAAGGAATCACCGATCATAGATACCTCTTTGTAAGAACATCAATATGACTAAGATCTTTTGCAGTAATGTCAACGATTTTGTCCATATGCTTAATTGGAAGATCAGACAATAGAAGAATTCTCTGCCTCCTGTGTATACATGCAGGATGTAAATATGTAATAGATGCCATAGACTACTTATTAAATTTGCAAACAACATATGGGAGATTACCTAGCTGTAGCAGTACCTAAGCGAACAGTAAATTCATGGTACTTATTCAGCTGCTTAAGTATGAAGGCAAGACGACTATTAATTCCACAAATAATGATATGATCAGTCTCCAGAACTTGCACTTGCGCTCCTTCCCTGAGCTTTCGCATATTACTCTGTCCAAATTCTAATTAGGAAGATACCATGCAGATATTAAGCTTTAGTTAATGCAGTTGCTTCCAAGAGCTTACCCTGAACTGTTCTGTCATCGTGCTCAGTAGGCGAGAATAAACAAGTATGCCCCATATAGCAAGAACAAAGCCAAGAACGCGTTCAACCCGTGTTCTTTGCTGCAGTTCAACAGGATGAATATTTTGTAAGCAGTTATTACATCATCATTACTTGGACAATTAATAACATTGTATCTAGTGGGCAATTGTGGATGAATAGAGCAAATAACACTTTTAGATGAGTAGATGATGACAACAGGCATGCCCAAGCCTCCCAAAAGCATTCCTCCAGAGGTTGTGTACGACCCCTGTGTTACCCACAATGGACGTCTCCGAATTAGCAGAAGCATGATAATCAAAACAAGAGTAGCTTAATACAAGAACCAAATAGCCAGTTGACTATCACATAGGGGGGGTGGGGGTATCTCAAATAAATCTGGTAGTAAAAGTTGGAAGAAGATATGACACAATATGTCAAATATAAGACTAAATGGCTAAATAAAGACAACGTTGAGACACTAATGTACATTGTCAATCTTCTGAAGCATTCTATGAAAAGCAAATCTAAAATAATCAACCTCAAGTGATCCCACTAAATTTGTCATTGTCAATGATGAAGTATAACTGCAACACATCCATCAATGGCACGTTGGCATTTATTTTAGTAAGATAATAATCAGAATAATGTTTAATAGTCAATGCATGTAAGAAGAAAAGTTTTGACGAAGACAAACAGAACAAAGGATTGCCAAGATTTTTATTTTTAGTAATAAAAAAGTTTATTCAAAGAGCCTCCAAGGGGGTGCCACCCATCTACAAATTGAGTCGCAAAAGAACAGGAAAAACCCTGTGCCACCCAGTCAAACAAACACTACACTATTTCCCAAGGTTAAACTCTGACAAACAATACGATAAACCTCATTCTGTCAAAAGTATAGCAAGCTCAAAAACAAGTATTTTAAATGCACATTGGAACGCTCAGATTGCCAATATTTATTCTGAATGAAGTTAACTTGTCAAAGTTTCTGTAATGACATAGATGAGGTCAAGTTATCATGACAAAGATGAGGCTAATTTGTTCCATATACTAAATTCACCATCTTGAAAGTTGAAATACAGAAGTCTCCATAGCACAGTATCATTTTGTTTAAGTTATCAACCAACATACTTTTATAAGATAAGGCCTTCCTTATTCTCTTCATAATATTTAGATACATACACAGAAGAAGGAGAAAATGCCGAGGTAATAATTACGGTAGCAATACAGTTGTCCAAAAAAACAATGATAGTAGGTTACCTAAACTTATAGAAGAGAAAACCACCAATCATAACAAATGAGAAGCATGCTACGAGGAGCACCAGAAAAAACCTGCATAACATCCATCATTAAAGATTCAACCAATTAAGTTATATAGAAATACAAAATCATCAAGCAGTCACTCCTTAGGAGGTCTATTGAAACAAGCATATGACATAACAAACAAGCAGTGGATAATATTAACATCAGGTAACTAACTTAGTGTTAAAAGAATGAGATAAAAAATATTAACTAAAGGAAATATGGATACACAAATTAATACAAAAAACACATTGAAAACTTAATTGCAAAAACAAATCCTTCATTCTGTCCACAAAACAAAAAACTACTTTAAGTAACGAGGGTATTAATAAATAGAATGCATTGATGAAACATTCTTAAATTTTGTAAGAATATAATAAGTCAGTAAGGCAGGTCATCTTTAATTTCCAGAAGGTATTATATTTCAGATACTCTGCATTTTGAAATTGTTATCATCCATACCTATGATGCCATACATGATACATGTGCTCTTACTTTATAACCATATAGGAAGTTAAAATTTGAATAATGTTACATATAAGAGGAAAGAATTCACCTGACTTACGTGGCAACATTTCTCTCAAGTTGTATGTTGAATAAATACAGTAATCGTGCAAAGTTCCATCTGATATCTTGTAATGAAGGCAAAAATACATCCAATCTAAGAGGTGTGGGCTTATTCAATGAATTGGATATACAAGCAAAAGGAAAACTTGAAGCCACATGTGTTCGAATCACATAGAAGAATAAGTCTCTAGCCGCATTAAACATCATATTTCCGGAATTTAGTTGTATCAATCTGACCAGGAAAAAAGATGATAGACATACTACCATGAGTTTAGTTTGAGGACCCTGCACATGGTGTAATGCAAATCTATATCAGTTTATACATTTGTAGTTAGTTCAAGCTGATTATGTGTATCAATCTATAACTAAATGGTTATGAGCATGTAAAAAAAATTAAAACGTAAGAGTTGTAATAACATTGCAACAATATGTAATACTCAAATACTACCAATCTTTCTTTTTTATAACTAAAAGTAACAAATCTATCTCAATCACAAATTGGAAAATTCTAAACTAAAAATTCATTTTCATTAATTTTGTGCTCCAGCTGCTTCTTCATTAAAGGATACCTGATGATGATTCTTGAGGTCCATCCGCAATAATTTAGTACCCAAATTTTCTGAAGAACTCAAATTAGTAGAGCTATCCCTTTTGGGCCATGTTGTTTGAGAACTGACCTCCCACTTCTCTGGAGAAGTTTATTGGAATCACCACAAAGGGGAAAAAGAGGTATTAAAAAGGGGAAAAAACAGTACCTAGTAATTAACTGCAGAAGGGGGAAAAGTGAAGCATGTATATGAGTTTTAAAAGAAATTCTATATATATCATATGTACTCATTGAAAATCATTACAAATCAAACCATATTTATCAATTACCATGACAATATCTATAAGCTATGGCATAGAAGTCAAATAAAACAGAGAAATTTCCTACAGGGATAACAATAAGCACTAACCCAAAAATTAATTTTTCAAACAAACTTCAACAAGTGGCATATCAGAGTGGTTGAAAATTAAGTGGAATACTTAAGTTTTGGTACAAGAGCGGTAGATAAGTGTGGAACGATAGGTACCTTTACTAAAATCCTATAGGCAACATTTTGGGGTTAAGTTGGGTTGATCTAGTCCAACATGCAAGGGGCGATTCCATCCTTTACAAATGGTGGGTACAGGGTAGTTGCACACCTTAGCTCTTGAAAAATCACAACAATGCTAGTGTAAAGTATAACCTTTGTTTATTAGAAGATATGGAGAACCTTTTTTATATATATATATATATATATATCCCCTTAATTTATATATATATTAAACTTCAATATGGAATTTGACCCCTTGTTTGACCCCTTGTCTACGGACTACTAACATGACCTTTGGACTTAAAAGAAACAGCAAAGAAAAAAATTGCAATTACCTTTTGACCCCTTGTGAAAAATTTCCGGCTCTTCCACTTCTAATAAGATGGTCAATTTAGATCAGTACTACAAAAGAAACATACATCTCCTTCCAATGTTTTCTTCACAGGTATTTTTAGAAAGGGACAGATTTGCAATACACTAAAAATGCAAACTTTCAATCATAAGACGTTATTTCATATAAGAGTCAGAAATATTATTAAATTTTTCTGACATACTTGCACATAAAGCTGAAGGCTGGTTCCGCCAACGCGGGCATGACACTGATTTTCTGAAAATTCAGATTGTTAGAATCAAATTCTATACAGTTAAACTTCAATGCCTGGAAGAGATTAAACATAGCTGTTATAATTTTTAGGTAAAAAATGCAAATACAATTGAAGCTCAATAAGAGCGGACCGGATTTCTACAAATACAAATAGCTCTTCAGTCAACTAAACTCAACAAAACCTAAACTCCAACCATGTACGGTATGTTACGTGGATTTGTCTTCTTTAGTATGCGCTTTATGGAGCCACATAAAATTGTGTGGTGATCTTGTAGTAATGATTTTAAATCAATAGCTTCTTTAAGATGATTATGAAAATAGAATAAAGGATACAGTGTTCAGTGCAAAGTTAACTGTTCAAATACTGGTGATGATGGCAGCCAAGAGACTGATTGTACAATTGTTGTGTGCAAGTGATGATGTTAGCATTGGTACAATAACGGGACAATGATGAAGAGTATGATGGTATGCCCATTTATTTATACAATCATGATGATAATTTTAGTTGCAAATCAAGAATTAGTTACAGTATAGTGGAGTGTGAACTGTTTGTATGCAGTTTGGTAAGAACATAATGGTGTCAAACTGTCAATCATGGAGGTAACAGTTTGCATTGGTGTGCAAAGGAAGAAAAGGACGAAAATCTAACCCCAAAAGGGGCTGAACTTTTTTGATCATTGATCCGTTGGGAGTTAGGGGACCCGTAATATATTCGATTTCATTATGAAAGCCACAAGACTCATGCCTTTGGCCATGAAGATGCTGTTTAAAGCCCAAAAGAAGCCTGGAAAGATGTGTTTTAAGACCCAAACCCAAATGACCTCATAGGCTAATACTGTTAAAAAAATTAAATTAAACTTTTGGTAATTAATTATTAATTTAAATATTTATTTTTGAGGGACATTGTGAGGATTAATGTATTTGAGAGTTTCAATATCTAGAACCATGTAGAACATGCTTGCACTTAATATCCTTCTTGAGCTTTCCACCAACATCTAGAACCTTCACTTTTCTACCAATGCTCACCCCACTAAGTTAGAATTCTTGAACCCTCCAAACCTGCACCTACCTTGAGCTTCTAGAACCTTCTCTAGTCACCTATAAATAGAACCCCCACCACCCAAAATCACCAAGACAACACAAACACAAATCACCAACAACAACAACTACCTTTCCAAGCTTGTTCCTACTTTCTCTTTTGTAAGCTTTCTCTTTTGTAAGCTTTTGGTTGTAAGCTTGTAATTTAGATTCCTCCATATAATAAAGGTTTTTTTTCCTCATTTTTTTTGGAGCTATATTCTAATTTTTTCGTTCTTCTTCAACTTCGGTTGTGAGTCTTGGGCTAGTGGAAATTTATTTTTCACTATTCTAAGGAAGCAATTTCCAAAATTTGGAATTTGTCTTTCTTCACATGGTATCAAAGCTATAAAAGTGTTAAGTTGGAATCTTGTCAAGGCACTCTTGGTGAAGAAGTTCGTCGGCGTTCCAAAAATGGATTCAAGCGGAAGGATTGTTGGCCTTGGGATTGAGGCACTCAATCAATCTAACTATAAGGTATGGAGGTCATGCATCGAGTTTTATCTTCTTGGAGAAGACTTGTGGGAGTTTGTTGGTGGAGATGATAAGGTGGCTCCTACACCCACGGAAGATAATGTCGATGTTGTAAAGAAGTGGAGGACTTCTAATGCAAAGGCGGAGTTCCTATTGAAGAGATATCTCTCTCATGATTTGTTCGATCATATATTTGGGTGTAAATTGGCGACTGAGATATGTAATACCCTTAAAGAAGAATGTTGCCCGGCTACAATATTTGGAGAATGAGTTGGCGAATACTACTCAAGGTGATCTCTCTATTTCTCAATTTTTCTGGAAAATTAAATTCTTTGTTTAGAAATTTCTTCTTTTGATCCGGAGGAACCCATCTCGGATGCACGGATGAAACGGAATATTATTCGTGGATTAAAAAGGAGTACATTCATTTTGTCATCTTTATTCAAGAGCCATCCCTTGTTGAGTTTGAGAATCTTCTCTCTTCTCAAGAGTCTCTAGTGTAACAAATGGCGACGGTTTCTTTATTTTCTCAATGTGATGACTTGTTCTCCGGAAATAAGAAATTTTACAAAAAGGAGAAAGAGAAGGAGAAAAGGAAAGACGGAGATGGGGAGCCATCAAGGATCGAGAATGGCAACAAAAGCAGTATCAAATGCTACCATAAGACTGGGCACATCAGGAAAAATTGTCGAGTGAAGTTGAAGGGTGGCACTGTAGCTGATAAAAATGGCAAGGTCGAAGAAAATTGGGGTAATTGTTTCTCGGTGGAAGCTACCTCAGTTAATGCTTGTGTTACCATCAACTTCAATGAAGATTGGATCGTGGACTCCGGTTGTGGTCATCATCTTATCGACGATGACACCAAGTTCTCGTCTTCAAAATTATGAAGGTAATGAGGTTATTATCACTGCGGATAATACAGTTCATCTGGTAGAAAAGAAAGGTACCGTCACCTTCAACAACAATGGTGATCCAATCACTCTAAAGAGTGTGTTTCATGTGTCGGGGATGAAAAAGAATTTTTTTTCGGTGGCTAATGTGGTGGATTCTGGTCACTATGTTTTGTTCGAGCCTAACGAGGTAAAGTTTTTCCGAAATTTGTCCAAGGTAGAAGGGGATGTCGTCTACACTAGTAAGAGAGTTAAAGATTTATTTGTTCTATCTGCCTCAACTTCTTATGTTGATAAAATGAGTACAAATGATAGTGCTTCTCTTTGGCATGCTAGACTGGGGCACCTAAATATGGATAAGTTAAAAGTCATGGTGAATAAAAATTTGGTTGATGGTTTGCCTCATATTACTACTTTTAGTAATGGAGAACTATGTGAAGGTTGTCAATAAGGTAAGGCACATCGTCTTCCATTTGATAGATCCCGAAGAAGATATGAGACACCATTAGAGCTTATTCATAGTGATGTGATGGGTCATACTCGTACACACACCTTTTCTGGTTATCGCTATATGGTGGTCTTTGTTGATGATTTTACTCGATTCACTTGGGTGTACATTGTGGAAAGGAAATCTGAAGTGATTTTCAGGTTTATGGAATTTAAAGAGAAGGTTGAAGGTGAGCTCCAAAGGAAGATTAAGGACCGATAATGGAGGAGAGTATACTTCCCGAGAGTTCAATATCTTTTGCTCGAGGCATGGCATCCGGAGGCAACTTACTTGTGCGGACACTTCTCATTAAAATGGCATAGCAAAGAGGAAAATTTGGCATCTCACCAAGACGTTCAAGAGCTGGTTGTATGCCAAAAATTTACCCAAAGTCATATGGGCGGAAGGTATGACTTGTGCAGCTTATGTGATTAATCGGATCCCTCTCAGCCCGATTAATTTGAAATCTCCATATGAGATGATGTATAACGAAGCCCAATGTGAAAGACTTAATCTCTTTATGTTCGATTAATTATGTTCATATTCCGATTCACAGATCTAAATTGGATGCCAATGAGAAAATGTATCTTCATCGGTTATGATGAAAGGAAAAAGGTTTGAAATGCATGGACCCTGAACCTCGCAAATGTAAAGTTTCTCGGGATGTGGTGTTTGATGAAATCTCATCTTACTATAGCCCCGGTGGTGTCTCTGTTGGTGCTCCTTCAACAATTAAAGAACATGAACAATTCCCATGAGTTTGCTGAACTCTTCTACCTCTTCTCTAGTATTTCATCATCACCATCATCACCACTGATGTCTAAAAGCTCTTCTTCTTCAAAATTAAGGGAGTCTGGTGATAGGGGGAGTGAAGTAAATTCTCGCGAGGTGGAGCAAGAGGAGAATGCTATCTTGGAGGGAACAAATGCTCCAAGAATGACTCGATCAGGAAGGCAAGTCATTAAGCGATTCGTTATCGAGATGGTAATCTGGTAAGCACTTGTCATTGCTTTAGTCTGGTCCTATTTATGAAAATGAGCCCTCTTCTTTTGATGAAGCAAAAGATGTTAAAGAATGGGAGGAAGCCATGGATGAAGAGATGCATGCACTTATAAAAAATGAAACTTGGGATCTTGTGCCAAAGCCCAAGGATGTGAAGCTGGTGTCTTGCAAATGGGTGTACAAATTAAAAAAGAAAGCAATGGGAGTATTGATAGATTCAAAGCAAGGCTTGTTGCAAGAGGCTTCTCTCAAGTATATGGAGAAGATTATGAAGAGACATTTAGCCCGATAGCAAAAATGACATCTGTTCGGGTTGTGATCTCTTTGGCGGCATCTCTTGGTTGGAAGTTATGTCAACTTGATGTAAAGAATGCTTTCCTATATAGTGAGATTGATAAAGAAATCTACATGGAGCAACCACTTGGCTATGTTTCTTCAACTCACCCAGATTATGTGTGTAAACTTAAGAAGGCTCTCTATGGCCTTAAACAAGCTCCGAGGCGTGTACTGTAAGATTGTTTGAGTACTTACAATTTTGTGGTTATTTTTTCTAACTCAAATTCTAGTTTATTTGTAAAGAAGCAAGGATCACTACACATGATTGTTTTATTATATGTGGATGATATGATCATTACCTGCATAATAATGAACGAGAGGTTGCTAAGCTTGGTTTGAACTCTCTATTCGATTTGAGATGAAAGATTTGGGAGAGTTAAGTCATTTTCTTGGCTTGAAGTGAAAAAAAGGTGAATGATGGGATTTTTCTATCTCGGAAAGCTATGCCAAGAAGTTTGTTGATAGGTTTGGAATAAAGAAAAGCAAGAACTGTTCCACTCCTCTCGAGCCTAACTTTAAAATTAGGCGTAATGAAAGTAAACTTTTGTCGATTCCCCGACCTTATCGTGCTCTTGTTGGTAGTCTAATTTATTTGACTATTACAAGGCCAGATATTTCATTTTTGTTGGGCTTGTTAGTCGCTATATGCAAGAGCCACGAAAATCTCACCTTGATGCGGCGAAGCGGATATTGAAGTATGTGAACTCTACTTATGACATGTGACTTCTTTATAAGAAAGGGGTTGAATTTTCTCTACTGGGTTCACGATCACGGATCTAGGAGGTGATTTGGATGATCGAAAATCTACCTCTAGGTATGTGTTTTCTTGTGGTTCGGCATGTGTCTCTTGGTGTAGTAAAAAACAAGACTTGGTCTCACTTTCTACTACTGAAGTGGAGTATAAGGCTTCCACTCTTGTTGCTCAAGAATGCACTTGGCTTCGTCGGCTTGTTGGGATGTGTTTTCACCTATTCATAAACCTACAAAACTTCTTGGTGACAATCAAAGTGCTATAAAGTTGGCTACTAATCCAGTGTGTCACGCAAGAACAAAGCATATTGAGATCGAGCATCATTTCATTCGTGACAAGATACCTGACGGAACAATTAAAGTATCGGAGGTGCGGAGCAAGGACAACATTGTAGATATCTTCACAAAGTCTCTCTCCAAGGAAGCATTCGAGAATCTTCGTGCGGAGCTTGAACTTATTTCCAAAAGTTCACTTTTAAGGGCAGTGTTAAAAAATTAAAAGTAAACTTTTGGTAATTAATTATTAATTTAAATATATTTTTTTTAAGGATGTAGCGAAGATTAATGTATTTGAGAGTTTTAATATCTAGAACCTTGTAGAACATGTTTGCACTTAATATCCTTCTTAAGCCTTCCACCAACATCTAAAACCTTCACTTTTCCAAATCTCCACCTACCTTGATCTAGAACCTTCACCACTGCTCACTAAGTTAGAATTCTTGAACCTTCCAAACTTTCACTACCTTGAGCTTCTAGACCCTTCTCTAGTCACCTATAAATACACCCCCTCCCACCACCCAAAATCACCAAGCCAACACAAACACAAATCACCAACAACAACAACTACCATTGCAAGCTTGTTCCTACTTTCTCTCTGTACTTTTCTCTTTTGTAAGCTTTTTGGTTGTAAGCTTGTAATTTAGATTCCTCCATAATAATTAGGTCTTTTTTTCTTCCCTCATTTTTTGGAGCTATATTCTAATTTCTTCGTTCTTCTTCAACTTCGTTGTGAGTCTTGGGCTAGTGGAAATTTATTTTCACTATTCTAAGGAAGCAATTTCCGGAAATTTGAAATTTGTCTTTCTTCACAATTATTTGTACACATAAAATTGAACTCCGGTATGACAATGGGGCGCATATATGTATATGTATGTGTATGTGTATGTGTATGTGTATATGTATCTGTATATGTATGATTGATATAGTTAGATATATGTATCGAGTATGTTTGAATTTACCTTTTGGAAGGATAAATTTGATTGAGTAGTGGAATTCGTGGCGAAATCCATGGGCGCGAGCTATGCAACTGAAGCATTTCTTTCTCTCTCTAGAATGTGCTGTGGGAGAGAGAGAATGAAAGAGAGAGGTGGAATTATGTTAATAAGGAACGGATGGTATTTTATCATTTCCCTCGTCAGTGATAACAAGAGATGGTGAAAGGAGGAACATTGCAAGACGCACTCTGTCTGGCTGACTGGGAATAGTGGAATGAAATTAAAACTGTTTTAAGTTAAAATTTGGAACGGATATTTACAGAACACCAGTACAATTCAAATTGTGTAGTAACTAGTAACTCATTTAATTTTTAATTAATTATAATATATATATATATATATATATATATATATATATATATATTTATGTATGTATATCGAGCTCGTTTAAATCTTTTTTACATTTATGTTAACGACACTTAACAGCTTAAACAATGCATATTATTCCTTTAAATCTCATATTAATTTTGTCACTTTGATTTAACTCAACTCAACTCAATTCAAATTTAATTAATTTGTAGAATCATATTGTGTCATAACTTATTTAATTATTAGTTAATATATATAAGCTCGTTTAAATTTAACTTAAATTCGAATCAATCAGACTCGTATAAATTTTAATTAAAATTATTTTATTTTTAGTCGAACTTGACTTAACTCGATTAGTTTACAATTTTATATTTTAAAATTAAAAAATTGTCGTCTCTTCTTTTTTGAGATATAACACAAGCTATAGGATGGATCCATCAAATTGAAGCTTAAATTTTCTTATATTCCCAAATGTTCTGCCCCTTCATTCTTTTATTTCGGAAAAAAGAAACAAAATAATAATAAAGTGTGTTCCCTTTAGTCTGAATATACCCCCACTTGACTTAAAAAGTAGCCCTTTTATGACTCAATGTTTCATGTATTAAGGTACCTCATTTAATACAACTCCTTCAAAAGATCGTATAAGATCTCCTAAAAATAAAAATAAAAATATTGAATTCAATCCACAACACCTTCTCCTTATATTTAAAAATCAAATAAGAATCATTAATTCCTTTAAACAACCCATCCTCCACATTAGACTTTTATATATACGGGCTGAAATAACCCCGCATGGACCCCAACCCAACAAACAATCTTGGGCCCGAATACTTGCAACCCAATAAACTTGTAATTTGTAAATGGACAATAAAGAATGAAGCACGTGACTACTTTTCTAGCAATCATTTTCCAGTTCTGGCACGTTAATCTTTTTCCTTTTAATACAAACAATGACAAGTTTTAAAACGTGACGTAAATGAAGGCTTAGAGAAATTTGGAGCTACTTTTAGAGTTATACACAATAATTAAGAAAATAATTATATAATATTAATTATTTATAATACTCTTAAATTCTTATAATTATCATACTTATCTCATAAAAAAATATAATATTAATTATCTATAATATGCATGTGTATGTATGTGAGTATTATATGACCCTTTTTATGTGATAGTAATATTATTATTTTTCTTAATTCTTGGGATTTCACTTTGATGGGCTCTTACGCTCTGTTTATGAGTTTTAAAATAGACAGAAAAGAAAAAAAATTGACGGAAAATTTAAGTTTTATTTTTAATTCTTATGTTTCTGAGTTTTTTAATAAATGGAAAAGAAAATAAATGGATAAAAAACTTGGTCACTTTTCCTGCCAAAGTTTTCCGTCTAAAATTGGCCTGAGTTGGACGGAAAAGAAATTGGAATAAGTAATATTTTTATAATTCTCATATTATCCTCAACTTTTAATATAATAAAATTTAAATTACAACTCATGTCCTCAATTTTAAATTTTCTATTATTTTCTATTAAAAACTCAGAAACAACATAAAAAAAAACTTCAAATTTTCTATTCTTTTTTTTTCTGTTCAAAACTCAGAAAGAGAGTGTTAAATCATGGCTTGCCAGAGGGAGGAGGTACTATAATTTAGGGTTGAATAATAATGTAGTACAAAAATTATAAACAAAAAGTTGTGTACTAATATATATATATATATATATATATATATATATATATATAAAAGTCTAGTTACAACTTACAAGTAACGATAAATTTATAGTGATCATAAATGCTTATGTACGTGAATCATACACTAATTTATTTTAATTTATGGTTCATAGTTTCATTCAACTTTATTATAAATTTGTCTACTATAAGATTGTATAAAATGTCCAATGATAGGTCAAATTTTTTACTGTTTGTGCACATATTTTAATGTATAGTTTGAATACATAACAGGAAATTAATATTTTCACATGAATTTTTAATATTTTCATATGAAAAGTATTGTTATAGATGTATAACGACGGTAAAAACCATCACAATAGAATCTAGCGACGATTTTCATGTTGAAATATCAAAAAGTTATGTGAAAATATCAGTTTTCAACATAACATTATTCTTTAAGTATAATTTATTATTGCAAGACCAGTTCAAAAGGGTTGCATGTATAATTTATTACTCTATTCATTAATAAAAGAGCCTTATTTGTTAAATTCATGAATTTTAAAATGTAATAATTTTTGAAGTATATTTTGTAATATAAAAAAATCTCAGATAAAATGTACTCGAATATTCTGCTCAACACTTTCCAAAATGCTGATATTCTTACGTCAAATTAAAGGTTTACTCAAATATGATGCGCATTAAATGAGTTATCAAAATTTAAGTTTAGCCTTTTAACTTGGTCAAGCCTCTCAAAATGAGTAGGTCATTTCTCAAAAGTTATAGCTAGCCGAGGGGTGATGTGCAAAAGCAAACATTGCCAAAGCCCACAGTCGAGGTGTCTGACCCAAGAAGAGTTATTAGCGAATAGGGGTAACGATGCAAGTTAATGTGAAAAAATACAAACAAGATTCAATTTTTTTTAATTATATGATTCAAATATGAGCATAAAAAATTATGTAAAAAAATCAAAAACACATAAAAATAATATTCTCTGATTTAATTCTCCTTTTGTAATCTTTTTATTTTTTTTAATGGATTACAGTTTTAATAAAGAAAACTATGGCCTCTAAACATCTATCCAAATTCGACAGATAGATATGGGCCATAGCCTCCCAATACTTTAAAGAAAAGCACCAAGTTACATTAAAGAAACATATTCCACTAACTAATACAAGTCAAGCACAAATCATCTTTTTGCAGGAACTTTTTCAAAAAGACACATTTCTTTATCAGTCTAAAGCATTTCCCTTACAAATACATTACACTTGCATAAAACTGATCCATACGTTTACAATATCCTATTGGCCACCATAGAATACTAGTTCCCCACACAACAAAAGTAGGCAGTAGCTTTACCAAGATAACCTTGAAATTTTCTGGCCTTGATGATGTGCCAAAATTTGCTTAGTTCTCTTCAAAGCATGACAATATGACATCACCACCTTGTTTGACAGAAATTTAAATAAGACCGAAAAGATAAAAGATAGGGGCAAAGCATAATTGTGGCATCTGACTTTGATTGCATTGCCCCAGAATGATAAGAAAAGAAAGATACTAATAATACTTAATAGTGGGATTTGATATGAAGGAGAACGAGAAAAAGGTTGTCAGGGAGTTGTCGGAGGCACGTGCAACTTATTAGCTGTCTACGATGGAGCAGGAGGTTCAGGCTTGACGAGTGTAGAGATGTCTGGCTGGTTAGTAGGATATATTAGTGCAGCAAGTGATATTGGCATGATGCATAGTGCTTTGGATTGAAGGAATTGCATGGCAGCCCCTACATCTTCTTCCATGAGCTTAGCCACTTCTTGTCCCGTGTCATCATTAGACCAGTTCTCCCAAATAGGCCTGTCATTTCCATTTTCACTGATGCCCCCCTAAATATGGGAAAAGGAAATAGATATCGTAGAAAGGATATATACGAAACCTTGAAAATATAGACATTTAAAAAGAGTTTCCATCGTGATAAGTGGATTATAAGAAATATAGCTTTTGTCCTTACCTCGACTGATTGCAATGGAATGTCTGCTACAAGCTGTGCAACAGCACCAGCTCCACCCAGCCTACTCATGCTCAGAACCTGTTGGGTAGGATAACATGTTCAGAATCCAGATAATCATTAAGGGTTGTTAAACATGACTTTTCACACATAGACATGCTAACACGTATGCTCTATCCTGACATGTTTGGTTGGTTAACGTTTCAAATTTACTTTGGAAAAATGACCACTCAAGCTGGTGAGATAAAGGACTCCATAACCACCAATGAAAAAAAGATTAGTAGGACTAGAAATAATTGACACATTTTACCCAGAATTACTATGTACGCCTAGACTTTAACCCTTGTATGATTTGTAGTCCAATAAAATTGCTAGGTTATAGATAACAATGATATTTCCATGGAAGCTTTAACAATTAGAGCAAAAAGAAACGAGACAGGAGCAAAAAGTCATGTAGGAGTAAACAACATGCATCAGAGATATTCAGATGTTTTATGAGTTGAAACTGTATACAAGTGTTACGATTAACATTATTGAGAAGAAAATGTGTTTGCGTACAAAAATTAAGATTTGCATAAAACTCGAGTGACATTGGAGCTTAGTGATGGTTATGATCAGATTAGCTAAAATAATTACCACTATGAACAATCAGGAGATAACTGATTTATTTACCTTCACTTGAAGTCTCAAGAACTTCACATAATCCAGAATTTCATCAAGCATAGCAGCCTTATCTGACTGAGAAAATATTTAATACGTCAGCACCGGGAAGGTGGGAACAATACAGAGTATGCAAACAAGTACAATTTAATTATAGTTTCCTCGATCTCTCATCAGTATCAACATAACTGAACAGCATAAATTTGAATGAAACTTCCAACATAAAATATCTCAAGAATCCTATAGGTCCAAAATGTGGATATAGATTCCAGAAAAATATGGTCAGTGTTAAAAGAGTATTCGTGATTAGAAGTATGTAACAGATTGTCAACGACAGTATGAAAATATACAAGCTCTTACCAAAATCAATTAAAATAGACATCATCTTCAATTCAAGAAACCATAGTCAATGTATGTCACATGATTGATACTTGTTTAATGTTGTTCCATTAATCATAACAAACATCATCAGAATTCCAATTAATAAAGATAGCGGCAAGAAGGCCGACAGCCATATCACACGATGTCTAATAAATATTGGTTTTGGTGATAATGATATATAAATTTGAAGTAGCCTATATCGAAAGTCGAAACCAAGCCCAACAGCAAGTGCAAGAAGTAATGACTTAAAATACTATTATACTCCTCCCTCTATGTTCCGCAAAAAATGAATCCCATTTGTAATATTTTCAATTTTTTTGAATAAATTTTTGCTCCATGTTTACTTTATTGAGTGTAGTTTAGTAATAATCTAGTGAAGACATGATAATGCAATTGTGATAATAACCTTGCAGACTTTATGCCATTTTATACTATCATCAATAGAATTGGAACTCTCTTTTTTTGGAACCAAAAAATGTGGCAAATAGGACTTTTTCGGAACAGGAGGAGTAGTAAAAAGGAAAAACTGTTACATAAAAGCTACAACAATAATGTAACGACAACAATGAAATAACATAGACCTTGTTGCAGCTGGGAACAAGTTCTTGCAAAGCCCTCATTCGTTCAGCAATTCTTTCCCTACGCAACTGCAAAAATATATATTTACTCATAGTAAATTGAATAGGGCTGTTGTATGCTACACAAACCCTAGATATACTCCCTAAAAGTACCATTCAGAATTGCCTGCTTATATATACTCAGATTACCCGCTCAGCAATACTGTGGGGATCGGTAGCTTGTCCTCGCCGGGCCCGTACCCTTGGACGCATGTTAGGGGGGTGTGGCACAGTCACAGCAGTGCTCGTAGTTGTTTGGCTTTGAAAAGCCTGAAAGAAGACATAAGTGTAAACAAATAAGATACAAATCTAAGATTAAAAGGTTCAAGTAAAACTGCAAGTATTTCTTAGATAATATGTAATCATGGTGCCGCACAGCCCACTTCTTTCAGTGGCAGTGGTTTTTGAGTACAAGTAAGTTACATATAAGTTCATTTTGAAGTATGCAATAAGCAAACTAGCAAGTAGCTGAATTTTAAAAAACACTGGACCTCCACTAGGACCACCGACGTAGCCTATATGTGTGTGTGTATGATCCAAAAATATTAACAAATGAACGTTCAGAACTGAAGTGTACTTCCTACTTGTATAGGTCCGTGAAATTCAAATGTTCAATTTTATTAACAAACTTACCCCAAATACATATCTTTGACTAGTTTCGAGAGTAGAAGAATTGGATATGTTAAATCACATTTGGGACCTTATACATCAGGACTTCAACTAGGTTCTCTAGCATTAGAACACCTAACTGAAGTTGCAGAACAATATTTTAAGATACATGTAAGAACTTAGAAAATTGTAGTCACATTTTACAGCTTCATGCTGATAAGGGTGTGAGCTTCTATAAGCTTCCACTAGCCATAACACCTTATCTATCCATCTAAAGGTATAATGTGGGTACAACCGAAAAGAGCAGAGTAGCCAATATTCCACAAAGGTCAAATTAAAGAGTTAAACATGCAAATGGGCATCAGTATCATATAGAGTGACTAACTTGATACAAGTCCAAGTATTCAGTATAAAAATACTGCAATAGATTGAAGTAAATAACATACATTACTAAAATATATTTAGCAAATAAATAAAAAATACTAAAAGATGATCGTGGGATTTTGGCATTTTGCTCCAACCTGGTGAATCTGAGGGACAGAGTGGCGGACAGAGTGAGGCTGTAAATGTTCAAACACTGGAAATAAACTCCCCATGTACATGGACCCTCTCTCCTGCAAAGAAACAGACAGAAAATGACTCAACAACCCCATTCATCTCCAAATTTACCACAGTCGGAAAAACGCAGCAGAAAGTGAAAAAGCGCCAAACATTCACACGCGAATTTTAGTAAAACTTGAGGGAAAAAAGGGTAAATGCAGAAGAACTCACCCGCTGGCCGTTATCTAAGCTCAAACCCAGAGGAAAAAACGGCTGCTGAATCCCCACGCCTCCGCCGGAGGCGAGGTGAGAAGCCGTCAACGGCGTCGTTTCGGATGAACTCCCATCGGTACCCGCCAAGCCACTGTAAGTGGGAATTGCAAGAATTTGCTCGAGGAAGTCGTCTGAGTAACCCTCCGGCGGGTTATTCGCCATGCCAGGGGTTAGATTTTTCCGGCGAAAGGAGGTGACTTGTAAGAGAAACAGTGACAGATGTACCGCCCGAAAGAGAAAGAAAATAGTACTTGTGAAGAATTGGAAAGATAGGTTTTTGAAGATTTGTGCAGTTTTTTTTTATGATTTATGGTGGTTTGACAGGGGAGTATTATTGTCTTTCTTGTTTCATGCGTGCTTTCGAAAAGAGTGCAATTTTCAACACGCTGATGATTTGTTTGGGGCTAAAAATGTAAACTTATATTTTTGCCATTCCGCAAGTTTTTTTAGTTTTTTTTTTAACCAATTTATAAATACTACCCCATTCCAAGATTATGATACTTTTCATTATATATTGATTTTAGTTATTGCAATAGTGATATAAACAATTATTTATAGCGAATTTTACTGTTATACTCCTTCTGTCTTCAAAAAATGGTTAAAGGACATATTTTTTTATAAATTAAGATAGTTAAATAAAAAAGACAATATAAATTTATTTTTGCTTTGTCCTTGTATTAATATGTTTGTTAATTATTTTAATTGACTCTTGACTATGTAGATAGAGAAATTAATTAATTTGAGTCATTCATTCATTTATAGTGTGATTGATTTATTGTTTAACTAAGGCGTTGCTTCAATGTAATATGATTAACTTTATTGTTTATGTATTTGTCCATAAGACGTTGATTCAATGTAATATAGACTATTTCTTCTGCCCTTATAAGTATTTTAATGATATAAAGTATAGGTTAAATACTTCATAACATATTCTCTGGGTTTTGTTTAAATTTTTCTTTTTTATTTTTGTGTTCACTGTTTAGTTTAGTTGATTAGATACAATTTAAAAATATTTTTTAATTTATAAATATAATGTTTTTGTGTAAATATAATATACGACTCGACATAAATGTAACAGTGAGCGTTAATTTATGCATGACTCGGAATAATAATCATAAATAAATTTATTAAATTACAAATACAATTATTATTTATAATAATATTAGTATTATTCTCTTTTAAATTTCAAAAGCACACGTATTTCTTTTAAGTTAATCATGATTAATATTAGAACCTCTTTTTACAATGAGACAAATCATTCAACCGACCATTGTTTTAATTGACAAAATTTATTTATTTAAAGTTTGCTAGAGCGCTCTTGATTTGTTAATTTGGTTGGACTAACGTGGCGTGGGCATCCTAACGCTCTGTTTATGAGTTTTGAACAGAAAATAAAAGAATAGAAAACTTAAATTAGAACAGAAAAAAAAGAATAGAAAATTTAAAGTTTTCTTTTGTCTTGTTTCTGAGTTTTTAATGGAAAAGGATAGAAAATTTAAAATTGAGGACATGAGTTGTAATTTAAAATTTATTATGTAAAAAGTTGAGGATAATATGAGAATTATAAAAATATTACTTATTCTAATTTCTTTTCCGTCCAAATCATGCCAATTTTGGACGGAAAACTTTGACAGAAAAAAAATGGTCTCTATTCATTTCTTTTCTTTTTCGTTTATTAAAAAACTCAAAAAGATAAAAATTAAAAAAAAAATTTAAATTTTTCGTCTATTCCTTCTTTTTTTTTGTTTCCATTTTAAAACTCAGAAATAGCATCCCCTCTTGTTCGCTCAAGTGGATGAATACACTTTGTATAGAGGAATGAGCAAGCTATTGCAATTGGTCTCATTAACTACTCCACACTCCTCCTGCTTCTTCAACTCACTCCCTTGCCCTCGATTCCATTTCCCTTCTCTTTTTCTCTCCTCTTCTCGTCCCAATCCTCCGTTCGTCAGGCAATTCTCTCTCTCTCTCTCTCTCTCTCTCTCTCTGTATCTCTATATAATCGTTTTACTCATACTAATAAGTAGGTGTATTGCTAATGGCTTGCTTTGCTTAGTGTACTGTCAATTTGATCAGTATCCTAGCTTATTTTGTTGTTTTTATTTTTTTAATCTTTTTAATTATGGATGATTTGGCTTTGGGCAGGCGAGAGAGATGAAGCCATGAAACTGTTATGTTAAAGCTATGAATTTCATGTTTACTTTTATTGTGTTTAGTTAATCTGACTCTGACATGTGTACTCCTTTGTTTCCGTGTCTATTAGTTTCTTAGTGATTAGATTATATCATTATGAACATCGAAGCAGAAGAAAATTCATATTATGAGCTACCACTTTGTAGTTAAAACTACGAAATTAGTGCTGTGACTGGATAACGAGGGTTTTCTTATCTTGAAAAAGTTATCCGGCTTTACAGAGTTCTAAAACAGTTTGAGTATTGGCTGAAGCTGGAATCCATATCATTTGAGATGAGATCATAGATTGTGGATTTCAGAGTGACACTATGCAGTGGGGACTGATTTAACTAGAAACAGACGAAAAGAATTAAGTTCACTTCTCTGTCAGTGCGTCAGTAGGTACTAACTCATATTGTATATATTAATGGACATCACGTGGCACGAACGATGTGGAGTCCAAATTATGTAGTAGATAATGATGATTTTGATTTTTCCATAGTGTTTTATTAATGGTGGCAATAAGCTTAGAAGCTCAAAGCATGGAACCACATGCTATTTTTCTTGATTATATACATGAGTCTTGACCCTCTCAGTCTTTGCATGATAAGTGTCCCTTGAGCTTTTGCTCTCAATCTATTGATATAAGTTTCTTTAAATGGTCACATTATTATAGGTAAGCTATTGTAGAATCCCTCGACCTTGTGAAAATATGGCAAAGTTATAAGTATTGCCTGTGAAGTAATGATCTTATATTATGGAAACAATCCTGAAAGATGCTATTTTTTTGATAGATCAAAATTGAAAGAGAACAATGTATTAAGGTACCTTAATATCTCACAACAAATGAAGTACCCAAGTATATTTGGAATCTAAAAGGGTTTGTTTACTCTTTTTGTGCAATCTAAAATTGTTTATGACCTAAGACTGACTCTGTTGTGTGTGTGTTTGGTGCGTTTTGGGTGGTGGTTACTGCCAAAAAAGAAATTATGTTAGTATGTACTATTACTAGTTTTTGAGTACTGAGCTTTCATCTTTCATCAGTTTTTCTTTGGGTGGTATTCTATCAGTAGAGGAATATTTATGATCCCTGATTATTGAGAAGCATAATTATTTACTCGTCATCACTCATTTGTGCTTCTTGATTTTCTTTGCTTTAATTTGTAGCAAAAGCGTGTCACCCTGCTTAGCGATGGATAGTTCTCGAGGCAGCCCCACAAAGGAAATTCCAGTGGTTCTTGATGCTGCTACCGAGGGAGAATATGCTTCTCAATCCATATTGCTACAGGAATTCACAAATTTGTCAAACATTGACAAGGCATGGACTTTTAAGTCTGACAGTGGTATGGTTGCTTACTTATTTCCACAGACTGAAGCTTTATATCTTTTTTCCTTTCACCTGATTATCTTTAACATATGGCAGCTTTTGTGTTTTTTTTCCCTGTTGGTTCAGGGTCCCAAGCTATGTTCTCGATAAGCCAACCAAATCTTTTGGCCAACAAGAGAAGAAAACATATTTTATCCAGTCAGATTTCGAAAGGAAGTAATGACTCTGTAACCTTTCAGTGGGCCCCATTTCCTATTGAGATTACTGGAGCATCAACAATAGTTCCTTCGCCATCAGGTTTAAAGCTTCTTGTCATACGAAATTCTGAAAATGAATCTCCTACTCAGTTTGAAATTTGGGGTCCATCTCAGTTAGAAAAGGAGTTACATGTTCCTCAGTCAATCCATGGCTCTATATATTCGGATGGATGGTAACTCTTTATATCAATCTAATTTGGCAAATGCTAAGTGTATGTTAACTTGTGATTAAGGCAGACCTGTTTTCTTACAAGTCTCTTGATAGCACAGGTTTGAGGGAATTTCTTGGAGTTCTGATGAATCCCTCATTGCTTATGTGGCCGAGGAACCAGCTCCTCCTAAGCCCATATTTGGTGGCTTGGGCTACAATAAAGGAGGTTCCAGTGATAAGGATTGTGGTAACTGGAAAGGTAAAGGGGATTGGGAGGAGGACTGGGGAGAAACTTATGCCGGAAAAAGGCAACCTGCACTCTTTGTCATCAATGTTAACAGGTCCCACTTAGATTTCTGCTCATATTTTTGTGATGATTGTTGGTAGATGTTCCATTAAAGTAGAACGTCAGATATTTGAATTCATGCAGTGGAGAAGTACGTGCTGTCAGAGGAATCGAGAGGGCATTGAGTGTTGGACAAGTTGTATGGGCTCCATTAACTAAGGGTATGCATCAATATTTAGTTTTCGTTGGATGGCCATCAGGCTCTAGAAAACTTGGTATCAAATACTGCTATAACAGGCCTTGTGCTTTGTATGCTGTTAGAGCTCCATTTTATGAATCAGAAACCGGTGCAAATCAATCTGGGTAAGTTGCAAATACTTGCATCATATAGTATATTAATTCACATTTTAATTGCTTCATCCTTTATGTTTGAAAATGCATTAACAGGCTTCAGAGTTCACAATATAACCTCATTGTTCTCATTAAAACTTTTTGCTTGTTCAGATTTAATGCAACTGATGATGTAATCATGGTTACTCTAACTCAAGACATAAGTAGTGCTTTTTTCCCACGGTTCAGGTAATTTTACTCTTAACACTTGATTTGAACCTGTTTCTTAAGATTTAAAGTAGTTTACACCATTGATCCATGTTTCAGTTGCATTTTTTTTTTGGTTTTGGAAATTTTTTATGCTGTCCTTCGAATTGTTATTGTGTAATCTGTGTTATTTATATGGATCTTTAAAGTCTGGACATGGTTTGGTTATAAAGCTGCTAAGCTCTTGTAGATGGGTTTTGATACATAATGGCCAAGATAATTGTTTTAACTTTACTTATCAATAAAATAAAAAAATGAAAAAGAACAAAGTGTTTTCACTTCTTTTTGTAGGAAAGGGTTAAGGTTTGAGAGTGACCATCTGCTTCTATTTGTAAAGGCAGGTTACGGGAATAATCTAGTATCAATTTGTTGCATAAATCTAGTTATGATTTGTTAACCCGTGTCATTTTATAGCTAATGAAAGAATCTGTTTTGTCTTAGGTGGTGAAGTATTACTAAAAATAAATGTGAAATGGACTTGAAACCACTGATGATAGATAATTCTGTTTGCAGCCCAGATGGAAAGGTCCTTGTATTTTTATCTGCAAAAAATTCTGTAGATTCTGGGGCACATGCTGCAACTAATGCACTTTACAGAATTGAATGGCCAACTGACGACAAGTTGTTCTCTTCCGTGAAGCTTGATGATGTGGTGAGCTGGTGACTATGATTAAAAAGCACTGTGACTGAATATTCATTATGCACAACTCTTGTTCACTTCCCACCCTCAACCCCACCCCTGGAATCACTCTTGGACACTTTCATCTAATCATGCACATGTATATAATGAAATGGTTGTTTCATTACTTACATGCAAGAGCTTGTTAAAGTTGGCATGCAGAAATTCTGTGGTTTGAGAATTTTTTACTTGAGTAATTGTATTCTGATGTTTCTAGTTTAGCTATTGGTTACATAATCTGTGACATCTCTTGTGGAATTCATTGAAAGAAATTTTTAATGAGGTTTTCTCAGTGACTTCCAGTCTATTGGTTTCTAATAAAACTTAGCAGTTTGTTCAATATGGTTAAATACATATTGTAGTGAAAAACGTAATTATTTGGCTCTTGTGTATGAAATTATCTCAAGGTCTTGGTGGGACAAAATATTGCTATTCCTCTAATATCGGAATGTGTACACATTTCAAATATTTAAGCTAAACTTAAATATCACTTTAAACTAGGGACTATTACAAGTTACAACCCCTATTGGTGTGTCATATCTGTTCTTTCCCTTAATCCCTTCTGTTGGCTTGATGGCTGAATATTGCTAAAAATGTGAAACAAATTATTTGATCAATGCACAATGGAATTAGTTTAAAACATCTGTAGGTTCTTATAATGAGGAGAAAACTCCTGAGTTATGGCTGTTTCCATCACTGTAGTCTAAAAGGCTTCATTATTACATGAAAAAATACATGTTCTAGACATGTAGAAACAAAGGTCTGTATACTCTGACTAGAGAATGCAATTATCCCTTAGATTGCTTGGGGTTTATCTATCTCTATTTTTGTGTGTTTGTGGAGGGAGGAATGCTAAGTTACTTTGAAAGTGTTTAGTCTTTGCTGCTTATGCTCGGCCTTTTCGAGATAGTTATTTGTCTTTCGCTTTGTTGTGGGATAGGGTCTTTTTCTTCACTTCTTTATTTGCCTATGCCATGGTTTCGTTTATGGAAACTTATGTTTATGATTTTTGTAGGCATTGGAGAGCTGCTCTCTTTTCATTAATTTATATTTTCCACCTCTTATAGGGTTGGTGGACTACTTGTTCCTTGTATACTTGTATTCTGTCTTCTAATCTAATAAAATTTCTTCTTTTATCCAAAAGAATATTACCCTTGGAAGTATTTTGCATCCAACACATCAGATGACTTTGAAAACATTCTAGTATATTTTGTAAACTTTCAAAAAAATAAAATAAATTTCTATTATACTTTTTATGAAGCATATGTAAATAACAATGAGAAATATAATTACGATATAGGAGACTTTTTTTGGAGGTATATTTTCTGATGACCTGTCCTATGCAACATTCATTTCTAGGTCCCTGTGGTGATGTGTCCCAAGGATGGCTGCTTTCCTGGGCTTTACTGTTCAAACATCCTCATTAACCCATGGCTTTCTGATGGATATACCTTGATTTTATCTTCCAGCTGGTGCAGCACTCAAGCAATACTTGCTGTGGATGTGTTGAGGTAAGTAGCAATAGAATTACTTTTTTTACAATTTTCAATCTCACTGACCTAGAGAAATGCGGATCCTGATTTAATATTTAACAATATGCTTGCTGTTTGCAGTGGAAATGTAGCACACATCACTCCTTACTCAAATTTTTCCTGGGATGTTCTTGCACTGGATGGGGATAATATTATTGCTGGTAACAGTAATTGCTGTTGTTTTTCATGAACTTGCCATATATTTTGTAAAATGTTGTGGACTTTTTAAATTATATGTTATATGCTAACGAATAAATTGTTTTAGACTTAATTTGGTCTTTTTTTTGGTGGGGGTTATATATCCTTATTAAAGCCTGTAGCAGTCCAGTAGATGTTCCTAAACTCAACTATGGTTGTCGTGTTGGGGAGGCATCTTCAGGAGCCGCATGGAATTGGCTAGATGTTTCGAGCCCCATATTTAAATGCTCTGAGAAGGTTTCTTCTATACTCGTTTGTGTAATATGAAATGTTTTATCATATGGGTATAGTGTGTGTATTTGTGAGTACGTGTGTTTTTTACCTAATTCTTTGTGTGAACCTGGTGTTTCATCTTGATCTTTTTACAGGTTACATCTTTGTTGTCAGCTCTGCAATTTAGTATAATAAAAATTCCAGTCAAGAGTGTTTCTGAGAACCTGCCAGAAGGTATTTAATGGCAATTGATGTCCTATAGAACCTGTTAATTCAGTGAGTGGGAATGTGAGCTTTTGTGCAAGTATCAATAAGACACTTAGGAGGGAGAACATACTGCAACTATTGTTTTTTTTGTGGTTTTTTTTTTTTGGGGGGTTTGGGTTGGGTAGAGTTTGGCACTGGGGGTCTCAGACCACGACTGGGACCTTCTCTTATGTGTTAAATGCAATCATGATGAAGAATATTTAAGTTTCTCCTTTGTCAACTCATATGTGCTTTTTGGATGTCTATATCCCAATGATAATGAGTTCTCCACTTGCCAGAGAAGAACATATAAGCTGTTCTCCCATACTTTCAAGTATTGTTTATCTGCATGCTGATGATTCTTTCTAGACATTCCTATATCTTGTATGCTAAGCTTGCTCATAGCCTGCCTAAGTTGCTAAGGTAACATTTGGGTTGTCATGGTCCCACATCGGTGTTCTAGTGTGAATTTGAAAGTTTTATCTTTGATTTTTATATTGTGTTTTGCTTAAGCCGATAGCAGGCTATGAGTTTCAATCATTGATTTTATTTTTGAAGTTGCTTTGGCTAATTGGTTGTACATATTTACTTAATTTTAGGTGCTAAGAAGCCTATTGAAGCCATATTCGTATCCTCTAACTTGAAGAATCACGATGTATGTGATCCACTAATTGTAATCCTTCATGGGGGGCCTCACTCTGTCTCGTTGTCAAGCTTTTCAAAGTCCTTAGCATTTCTTGCTTCAACTGGATTCAGCTTGCTCATCGTAAATTACAGGTGAGTGAAGGTTGTCCATCCTGTTTCCTTGGATCTGTATTTACGTTTAGGTATTAAAAGGTGGTATATAACCAAGTTAAAATAGTGCACGTGAAAATGTCAAATCCTACCAATTCCTATAAGAACTATATCTTGTACTTTAGAATCCTTAAATCACTATGTGAGCTGATTTATATCTTCAACATGTTTACCAACGCAGTAAAACATCGTTTCCTTGAGGGTATATTTATCGAGGAAAAACTGATTTTTTTGGCCAACATATCATTTTCCTTTAGGTAACAAGTAAATTTGATCAAGTCAAAGTGAGTTTTTAATTGATATGAAACTTGGAAAATGTGGATAAGAATATGTAATTTCAACAATTCATTTTATCTAGCTTCACAAATTCAATTCCCTCCTATACGTGTGGCCGGAACTTGTAGAATTAGTACAAAAGAAATTGTAGACAATACTCCTCTTTAAAGACATGACCTGAAATGTTGTCAATAAATTATACTCCCTAAGTTTCAAATTAAGTGAATTTTTTGACCGACACATAGTCTAAAAAAGAGTGATAATTATTTTAGTCTTAATTATATTCATAAAGAGAGTAAAGAGTATACTAAAAAGAGTACTCTCTCCACTTAAGAATGGTATATAAATATGTTCTATTTTTTCTTTTTTTATCAAATTAAATTATGTGTTTGTCAAACCAATTCACTTAATTTGAAGTGAATACAGTATGTATAAGTTATTATCTTCCTAGTACATTATAGATTCTGAACTAAGGCTGATTTGATCAAGTAAAATTAAGTAAAGAATCTTTGTTTCTCCTAGTATATTTTTTTTTGAACAGGACAGGAGTTGATAGTTGTGGTGTTGAATATTGTACCCTGTAGGATGCTCATGTTCAACACAACCCACACGGTTCATGTGCTGATTGGGCTTTTGGTCATGACTTGCCAACAATTGTATTGATTAGTTCATAACTTCATATTATGTGGATCTCCTGTCTTTTAGAGCTTTTCAAGGCATCATCAGGTTTCCATCATGGTTTCCATCATGTGTGTATCTAACACTCAGAGTATGAATTTCCATTCAAATGTCAAATCCTACAAGAACTGTATCTTGTATTTTAGAATCCTTAAATCTTTATTTTTATTTGCATTGATTTATATCTTCAACATGTTTACCAATGCACTAAACTGTCGTTCTTGACTGAGTATTTATAGTATAAACTTAGGTGTTCCTGAGTTCTTGCCATTTGGTGAAACTTGAAAATGATAAATGATTGTTTGTTGTTCTTCGGAGACTCTTTATCCTCCTTTTCTATACTCTCTTCTCAATTTAATATTCTTTTATCAAAAATATTAAAATGAAACTAAATGATTGGTCCCCGAAGACTAAATCTATCTCGGCCAGTGGATGTAATATAATTTAGTGTCCCCAAAGACTAGACTAGATAGGTTAAATGCTCACGTAGGCAGAAGTTAGAACTCGCTTCACATGTTAGAGCATAAGTATTCTGTTATAGGATTCTATACATTCTATAATTTGCTCACTGAGGTCAAAATGAAGGGATTTAAAAATTAATAATTTGATTTTCATTTGCTATGCATGGCAACTAAAATTGCAACAAACAAACAGTTTTTGGCAATTTTACTTTTTACTCAACTTTGTTTGCATTTAATTTTGCTAACATCTTACACGGTTAATAGAGATGATGTGTTTTTTTCAAGCATCTATTAATGTGGATTATAATACAGAGGTTCACTGGGATTTGGGGAGGAAGCATTACAATCTCTCCTAGGGAAAATTGGATCCCAGGTGGTTATTTTTTAGTCTATTTTAGTTATTCATGCTTTAAGTAAACACGTTACTCTGGAATCTAAATTTTTGATTGCTACATTGATAATAGAAAAAAAGTTTTGTGGAGTCCTTGTGATGTAGACCCTAATCTCTTGTGATAAATATATGCAGGACGTTGATGATGTCCTCACTGCTATAGATCATGTCATAGACATGGGACTTGCAGACCATGCTAAAATTTATGTGCTGGGTGGTTCCCATGGGGGTTTTCTAACGACACACTTAATTGGCCAGGTGCAGTAGTTATTCAAGAGACTGATATATCAGGGCCTTAATTTTTCTCTCAGATCCATGCACACATTTAAGAAGGGTCTCAATACTTAATGGACTAGATGCAGGGATTCAATTATAGATTTATCTTGTCAAACATGCTCTCAGGCTAGAATTTATAGTTTATAACTGTTTGAATTCTGCAGGCACCAGATAAGTTTGTTGCAGCAGCGACAAGGAATCCTGTTTGTAACCTTGCTCTGATGGTTGGTACAAGTGACATCCCTGATTGGTGCTATGTGGAGGCATATGGAAGTGAAGCAATATCTAGCTTTACAGAAGCTCCTTCCGCTGACGACCTGTCTCTTTTTTACAGCAAGTCTCCTATTTCACACCTTTCAAAGGTATCTTTCTGATTCTACAATACCAGTGTTTTTATATTTTTCCAAATCATCCTGTAATAGACATCAGGAGAAAAAGTAGAAGGCATATTGGACTTGAGAATTTGTGCAAGCATTTGTAGACGGAAAGCCTTTTGTTTTTTTTCTAAGCAGTGGTGTGCCCACAATTTTGCTCCACTGGGCTTTACGAACTGATAACTATTTTAAAAGAATAAAATAAAAGAAGTGATTATATAAAATAGAGAATATGTTAATATTAACAATTTCTTATAAACACTTGTGAAAAAAATACAATTTCTTACAAAACAAGTTTGAAGTGAAATAAAAATTAAAGCCTATCGGCCAATAAATATCTTAAAGTATACCCTAATTTCTCTTTTAAACCTGATATTTTTTTCCATAATATATTGGACTAACTTTTGTTAAAGAAATTTAGACAGAAGACACCAAGTGTGTATGACATATTGTTAACACTGAGAATTGTATTCCATTGAATGTTGTTTCTCTATTACATGGACTGATTATATTTATACACAAGTATCCTAATTACAATTATGGTAATTCATAAATTACATCAATGTGTACACACTGATTATGGAAGCTATAATTATAGTAAATCTATATCATATCTTCTAACACTTTTCCTCAAGTTGGTGTATAGATGTCTCGCATACTCAACTTGAAACATAGTGGATGAAACATCTTATTACTAAGACCCTTAGTCAAAATATCAATGTTCTAAAAGGCGGGAGGCGGGTGGCCGAGGGGGGCCTAGCGCCTAGGGGGCCTGGGCGGGATTTTTTATTCTAAGTCAATTTTAATATTTTATTTTACATTTATTAAAACAAAATAACAATATAAAGCAAAACAATTTATAATAAAGATAATAAAGGCCTTTTCTTAAAGTTCAAACACATATCCATATTGCTAATGTCAAAGTTCAAACACAAGCATGCAATTGTTCAAAGTTTAAACATATTTTTAACCTTTTAGTTTTATTTATAAACAAGATTGTTATTAAATAATAAAATTTAAAATTTCAAGAATTTAATTCATTATTAAAACTTAAGAAACTAAACATAAATTTAAGAATTATAAAATTGAATTAAACTAAATATTACAAATGTATCATCATTTATATAATTTGAAGTTGTACAAGTTCAAAAAATTACAACTATAATAAAATTATTCATTTTGACTTGATATTGTTCACTTCTTGTTGTGATTTGATATGTTATAACCTGTATTATGGATATGGTAAATCATTAGAAAAATAAATATATCAAGATTTGGTTTGGGTAGTTATTAAAATAAAAAAATCTCTCACTTTAGAATTACTTTAATTTCTTAAAGGGATTTTTTTGCATTTGGGCCTAGGTGAGGCGTCTGGGGGCCTAGAGGCGCCCAGGGGGGCTAAGCGCTAAAGCGACCTAGGCGTGATTTTTGAAACGGTCTAAAATATCAAAGAACCGATGTTCTGTTTTGACAAAAGGTAAGCAGATAAGACCACTAGTTAATTTTTCTTTGATAAAGTGCTTGTCAATCTCAATGTGATTCGTTCTATCGTGTTGTGCTGGGTCGTTTGCAATACTAATGGCTGCCTTATTATCTCAAAATAGCTGCATAGGCCTTTTAGTTGTAACACCCAAGTCTTTTAGCAAGGTTCGAAGCCACATTAGTTCACATATACCCAAGGCGATAGTTCGATATTCAGCTTCAACACTAGATCTTTGCTAACACACACTGTTTTTTACTATGCCAAGTAACAAGATTACCTCCAACAAGTGAACACTAACCTGATGTAGAACAATGATCTTCTATAGAGCCAACCCAATCTCAATCGGAAAAAGCTTCAACTCTTATATGACCGTGTGGTGCGAACAATAAACCTTTTCTAGTAGCAGACTTGAGATATCTCAGAATTTTCGTGTGATAATGTCGAGGATCATGCATATACGAACATACTATTCCCGCAATGGTCTAGTATGAGAGAGGTATATCAATTGTCCCACCAAACGTTGATAGCTTTCTCTATCAACTGTAGGTTATGTGCCCCCTATTAGATGATGATTAACTTCAATAGGAGAATCAACATGCTTACTTCCCAACATGTCAGTTTCTGTTAAAAGATCAAGGACATACTTCCTTTGAGATAGAAAAATCCCGCTGGAAGATCTTGCAACTTCAATGCCAAGAAAATATTTCAAAGGACCAAGATCTTTAATCTCAAACTCTTTGGCTATCTCTTCTCTATGATCTCCTGCCACCATAATATCATCAAAATATACGATAAGAATGGTAGTCTTACCGTTTATCTGTTTAACAAATAGAGTATGGTCTGCTCGACTCTGCTCTACCCGAATCTTATCATTGTTTTGTGGAATCTACCAAACCAGGTTCTGGGAGATTGCTTCAAGCCATATAAAGCCTTTCGTAATTTACACACTTTACCCTTGGTAGCAGATGAAGCAAAACCAGAAGGTATTTCCATGTAAACTTCCTCTTCCAAGTCTCCATGAAGGAACACATTTTTCACATCTAATTGCTGAATATCCCAGCCAAAATTCGCTGCACATGAGATTATAGTACGAACATAGTTCATCTTTGCCACAGGAGCAAATGTCTCTTGGTAATCAATTCCATGAGTTTGAGTGTACCCTTTTGCAACTAGCCTAACTTTGAGTCGCTCAACTGTCCCATCTGACTTCTGTTTAACTGTATATACCCATTTATAACCAACTGGTTTTTCCCCGTAAGAAAGTGAGACTAGTTCTCATGTATCATTCTTTTTCAGGGCATTCATCTCCCCTATCATAGCTTGTTTCCAATTCTCCATTTCTCCTCACTAATTGCTTCTTTCCGTCCCTGAGGTACATATATTGAACACAAGGAAGAAACAAAGGAGTGATAGGGTGCAGATAATTTATCATAAGCTAAGAAATTAGAGATAGGATGTTGAGTACAAGCTCTAATCCCTTTTCTAAGAGTAATAGGAATGCCAGTATCATCAGAAGAACAAGTAGGATTAGGATTCTCACTATTAGCACTATCAAGACTAGGTTCTGAGCAGGGTTGAAGTAGTGGTGTAGAAATGGTGACTTTATGCTTGCCTCTTCGAACATAGGTTCTCAACTTAGGCTCATTCTGTAACTCCCCCTGTGTAGAATTATCAGAAACAACAACAGGAACAGGAAAAGATGGAACAGGAACAGAAGATATAATAGAACTTGTAATGCCAGCCTCAGGAGGAAACTTCTTCTCTTCAACAACATCCTTCCCTGAGGAGAAGGTAAAGAAGAATAAAAAGGTTCCAATTCCCAAAAAGTTACATCCTGAGTGACGAATACTTTGTGTGAAGGAGGATGATAATATTTATAACCTTTTTGGGTTGGAGAATAACCAATGAAAATACAGCGAAGAGACTTGGGATCTAATTTTCCCCGAGTGGGACATTTATCATGAACGTAGCACACACAACCAAAGACTCGAGACGAAGGAGAAGGACTTGTCGTGTGTTGGAGAAAAGAGATTGGACTTTTGTTCCCAAGAATTCTAGAAGGAAGTCGATTTATCAGAAATGCATCAGTCAAAACAACATCTCCCCATAGAAATTAAGGAGTTTTCATAGTGAACATAAGAGTGCGGGCTACCTCTAGTAAGTGGCGATTCTTTCTTTCCGCCACTCCATTTTGTTCTGGAGTTTTGACACGAGGTTTGAAGAATAATGACATGCTGAGAGATAAGATGCAAAAATATTATTATTACTATATTCATGACCATTATCATTATGGAGAATCTTTACTTTAGCTTCAACTTGGGTTTGAATCATTTTATGAAATTCCTTGAAACAATCAAACACCTCATCTTTGGAACGAAGAAGATAAATCCAAGTGACACGAGAATGACAATCAATAAAGCTAACAAATCCATCTATGACGAACGGAAACAACCCGGAGGGTCCCCACACATCGATATGTATAATAGCAAAAGATTCGAAATGTCGCCGATGTTAATAGCGAATAAATGTAAATGTTTGTGTTTCCCCAATTCACATAGTTCACACAAAAACCGAGTTTTATTACATTGTTTAACTAAAGATGGAAACAAAGACTCTAATATGGAAAAAGAGGGATGTCCCAAACGTCGATGCCACTGATGGAGAGAAGTCGGGCTTGAGTCAGAAGTAAAGTGGAGAGCCTGAGTAGGGAACATCTAAATAATAGAGATCACCAACTGCACTACGACTGCGAATCTTCTGTTCCTTCATCAAGTCCTGAAAAACACAATGAGATGGGAAAAAGGTTACTGAACAGTGTAAGGATTCAGAAAGACGTTGAACAGATAACAAATTTGCCGTGAATGAAAGAATACGGAAAACAGATGATAATGTCAATGAAGGAGTACAAAATACAGAGCCTCTCCCAGAGATAGAAGAGAGGGAACCATCAGCTACACGAACCTTGTCTTTTCCAGAACAAGGCGTGTATGAAGTAAAAAGAGTGGAGGATCCAGTCATATGCTCAGAAGCACCTGTGTCAATGATCCAACCAGGTCAAATTAATGAAACATTAAAAGCACAAAGATGTAAACTTGACTGAGCATAATTAGAGGAAGTAGATTTAGAATAAAATTTTTGAAAAACTGAGATTTATTCATGGGTGAGTGCATTAGTAGTGTTTGAAGCACTGGATGTAGTAGTCACATAGTCCTGAGATCCACGACCACTACCAAATCGACCCCCTCGTCCTTTAAGACGTCCATGAAGCTTGAAACAACGATTCCTGGTATGGTTTTTTCCCCCACAGTAATCACATTCGCGAGATTCCTTCTCAACAGGAGACTAAATAGTGGAGCCAAACTTAGGATATGAAGCAACCATGATTGATCGGTTAACAGAATTTAGAACCATCACCCGATGCCGACTTTCCTCTTGTTGGACTCTAGCATGAGCCTCTCACAGTGATGAAAAAGGTGTCTGATCAATCAACTGTGCTCGAACTTTATCAAATTCTATATTTAAACTAGCCAAGAAATTCACAACTCTATCTTCACTCACAAACTTTTGATAAGCAGCTGCATCTTCTAGACATTTGGCGTAAAAAACCCGATAATGATCAAGCTCCTGCCAAAGATCATTAATTTCTGCAAAATACTGTGACACAGACTTCTCTCCTTGTCCCAACTCACGGATTTGTTTACGAATATCATACGCCTTAGACATATCACCAGAAACAGAGAAGGTTTGAGAAATAGCCTCCCAAAGTTCATATGCAGTGTCTAAGAACATGTAACTGCTCCGCATACCCTCTTCCATTGAGTTAAAGTTCCATGTTTTCACCATGGAGTTATCAGATTTTTATTCTTCTTGGGCTATACTTGCTTGTGTAGGCATGATTGTTGTACCATTGATGAAGTGCTGCATACAGTTAGCTTCAATTGACATACGGCATGCTTGAGACCAAGCTAGATAATTATTTCCATCCAACTTAAATGGGTTGAGAACCAAAGCAGAGTTAAGATGATGATTCCTAATCAATCGCCTTTTATTAATCTTAGTAGAAACCACCGCTATTAATAAAACTAGACTTTGCCATGATAATGTAGTAGAGCAACAAATGTATCCGAGGAAATATTAACGAGGATGGTTTAAAACTCAAAAGAAAACCAAGCGGAAGCAAGATCACAAGCGAACCCTAGCAACAAAGAAAGCAATATAGTAAATCAGAGATACTATTGTCAAATAAAACCTTAATAAACTGAATCAATCCCTACAAGACCACTGTAGATGACAAGGGAGGAGAAAACCGACCACACTGCAAGAAGCATGCTACCAAAAAAAGTCGTCGGAAAAAGCACTCACGTCTACGTAGAAGGCGCAAGCGTGGCATCGGCAGCCGGAGAATGGGACGGCGAGTGGGGGCGCGTGTGATGATGGGTGGAAGATCTGACACTTCAGTCACGATCGCTGGCACTGTAGAACCCTAATGTAACCTCAATTTCTCCAACAAAACTTATCATGCAAGGTTTCTATAAGAATCTATGATCGTCAGTTGAAATAGAGGAAAAAAAAAGGAAGTAAGTATGTTAATGGACCAAGCTTTGATACCATGTTAACACTGAGAATTGTATTCCATTGAATGTTGTTTCTCTATTACATAGATTGATTATATATATACACAAGTATCTTAATTACAATTATGGTAATTCTTAAATTACATCAATGTGTACACACTGATTATGGAAGCTATAATTATGTTAAATCTATATCATATCTTCTAACACATATCAAGAACAGTTGATTAAAGGGATTGACACATGATATTTTTACAATGTCCCCTCTCACATGAAATGGGACCCACTCCACTCTCATGCGAGGGAGAACTTGTGAACTATAAAAAATACATGTGAAAATAGTTCTTCCCCTTCTAAAAAACATCTATTTTCAACCTAACGAGTTTCTCTAAAATATAGCATTCTTATGAATAAAATTGAAAATTTTAGGTTTTAAAATGTTCAGTGGGCTGGCCTACCCCGCTCCTGATGGGCTATGCCTCTGCTGGTAATGTCCTCAAATGGGCTTCTGGTTTGAATGAGTGTTGAATGATTGGATCATTCACCCCTTCTTATGTTTGAATTGAAAGAATGGAATATAGTAGAGAATGAAATGGAGAGTGAAATGATTCATTCAATCCCAGTTGGAATGAGTCATTCCATACCCTCCCCCAAGGTATAAAATTCATAAATGGGAATAGTTCATTCCATTCCAAATGAGCAACCAAACACAATATTTTCATTCCATTCTCACATTCATTCCTCCAATCCAAACTAAGGTAACATTAATAGTGTTTTAGTTGTCCAACTAAGGTTGTGGTGGAACACTTGATCTTTTCAACAAATTTTGCAGCATTATAATTCTTATATGAACCAGAGTTGGAAGAGTAGCTCATACTCTTATAAACCTTAAACGATACATGGTATTTAGTAACTCATATTGCTAATATCTGCAGGTCAAAACTCCTACACTTTTCCTACTAGGAGCGCGGGATCTTCGTGTTCCAGTTTCTAATGGATTGCAAGTAAGGCTTTATACTTCTTCATCCATATTTGAATACATCATTTAAAATAGCAGCTAATTGATGTATGGTGATATGGTTGACATGGATGCCCTTATATACTGCATCACTGTATCCTTATATACTGCATCACTGTATCCTTATAAACCAGTGCTCAAGTAATTATCTTTACATGTAAATAATCACGCTTTCTGGTTCAACAAAGACGAAAATTATGGATTTTCTACTCGAATTAAGATTGAGAAAAGGTTGTATACATTGTCGTACTTAGAAACCATGTACTTTCTATCAATAAGCTGTCTAAACAGTTCTACTGTTGCAGTCCAAAGCAGACGTATTACCAAGTTGTGAAAGAAAACTTAGGTTTAACTGTAGTATGTTTATACTCCCTCTGTCCCATATTATAAGATCATTATTTGACTTTTTGAAGTCAACTTACGATACTTTTAATAAGTAGTCTCAATTTTAAGTTAGAAAATGTCTTAGATTGACTTTCAAACTTATAATTTGGAACTGAGAGGGTACTTCTTTTTAAGATCTAGTGCTAATAACATATCCTGTGAGATGATTGCAATAGTATTTATTTGAAAATGAATACATTAATTGGTCCAAAGTGAAAGAAATGATTCTCCTTTTAGTCTTCATCTAAGATTATTTTCTGATTCAAACCTTCACAAAGAAAAATGGAAACTGTTAGGAGTATTTGGTTTCACTTTTATCTGGTCCACCTAAAACTCAGCCACGGTTGAATGCATATTATTGATAAGTAAATCGTATTGTTAAGTAATGGGACTGCTATAATTTTGAATTAATACAGTATGCACGAGCATTAAAAGAGAAAGGAGTTGATGTCAAAGTGATCGTGCTTCCTAATGATATACATGCAATTGATAGGTAACCTTTTCGCCTATCTTCTTTTATACATTGATGATACCCTATTTTGTCTTGTCCAAAATTTCAAACTGAACTCCGACTACAAATTGGAACTGATGCATGTTTTTGTTTTGCAGACCGCAATCTGACTTTGAAAGCTTTCTTAATATTGGAGTGTGGTTCAAGAAATATTGTAACTAAGCTGTCAATTGAATTAGACCTAACAATCTATCACTCAAACTCAGGGGTCACCCAACTAACCTCTAAATTTAAGGTTTGGACACGAATAAATGCCACTCATTCAAACAAGTGGGAACACATCTATGTTTAAGTACTTTACTATCCACAGACTGATGGGCAATCTGAAAGGCTTAAATAGATGCTTAGAGGGGTATTTGAGGTGCATGTGCAGTTTACAACCAAGGAAGTGGTTGATTTGGCTTAAGATATTGGTGGGGACAATTACTGAAGTTGTTGTATAAAGGAGGAGGGAATGGGTATCTTATCAGTAACAATATGTTTCTTCTTTACAACTATTTATAAATCTAAATCCCTCATCATTCCTTTCCTTCTACCATTTTTGATTTCTTTAAATTTCGTGTTTGTGAATTGGGACATTAATTCAGCCAATTCACAACAATAATACAGCAGTATCCTGTATATGAAAGAGAGCCATGCATTGGAGTTGATGAGAATTTTAATCTGTAAATTGCAAACTTTTTGTTGGGGAATGCATTTTTGGTTGAAATTAGAGAGAAATTTTTTCTAGTCCGTTGTGCATTTTTATTTTAAAATTTAGTGTCATTATTTTTTTGGTTGTCACACAATTACTACAAAATTCTTCACTACACGAGAGTTGAGAACATATAAATTTAATACTTCACTAATTAATTTAATTTGCACGGCCTACAATTGTAATTATTCGTTTAGTGTTATGTTAACATAACTGTTTCTTCGGTATTACATGGATGGTGGAATTTATTTCAAATTTTGGACGGTCCAGATGATTTATTAGAATTTACAGAAAATTTAAAATCAGTTGTATTTTGTTAGATAAATTCAAAACCCTTCAGATTTCTTCTCTCTTTTTCAAAATATAAAATAAATTTGACTATTTAAACCAATTTTAGAAAATTTCAAATTCAATGATTCATATATTTTTTTAAACAATATTAATAGTTCATTTTAGTTAATTTGTGATATGAATACTTGTATTAACTGAAAGTGTATTAACTGAAAGTATATGAACTCATATAAATTTTAAATAGTAAAATGAACTCATATAAATTTTAAATAATAAAATATTTCAAAATAACTCTTATATTTTTTTATGACCATATATATATATATATATATATATATATATATATTGTGAGGCTTTTTAAAAAAGAAAATAAGAAAATAATTTATATGTTACAAATTTACGACGAATTTGAATTTCATGAAAATCTATGAGAAAACGTAGAACAAATGCGGATGCACATACTTCACAATTGCAGCTTATATTTTATTTTGAATTTAACACATTTTATATTTTTAGTGAAAAAATAAAATACACCATTCATTGAAAATCTTATTACATAATTAAAAAAAGAGTAATATGGTCTAAACATTAAGATTTTAAATCATTATTTTAAATATGCATGCGTCTATAATATTGTTTTCAACTATTCCTCCATCTAATTTTATTTGTTCTAATTTAAAAATACATACTTATTAAGAAAAAATTTATCTTCAAATTATCCATCTTAATTACTTTCTATTATCATTTTTTTTTGTTTTGATAAATCTTCCGACTCTTTCTTAAAATAATAAAATAGAGGAGAGAGAGAGTGAAAAAAGGAGTGGATTATGCTTCTACTGTCCAAGTTAATAGTGTTTCTTTTTTTCGATATATGTCAAGTTGTTTTTAATGATTTTTTTGTAAAATTAAATGAAGATAGTATTAAAAAAAAGGTCAAAATAGTATTCACTTTGTCCCATTTTAATTGACGTTTTAAGGTTATGAGAAATTAATTAATAATTTTTTTGTTTGACTAATTTGAATATAAAATTTTAATATTAGCCCTCTAAAATTTATTAAAAAGATGAGAGAAAAACAAATTAGCTTTTAATCATAAGAGATGGTATGAGAAATTAAACACTTAATACATTATTGAAATTTATAAACGACAAATAAAAAAGAACAAAAATTTATCTCTAAAAATAAAAGAGACGTAGGAAGTATTAAAATGGAAAGAGGACAAATAAATTTGAAAAAAATTAAAAAGTAAATTGTAAATTTGGACGGAGGAAAACAAGTGTTAAACTTTTTAATGTTTAAACTGTATTACCCTGCTTTAATTAAAGTAATAAGAGTTTTGGTGAATAATTGTTGGAAAATGTTACAAGTGTAAATTTTAATTTCATGCTAAAAGTATAAGTTGTATTTAATTCTAAATAAAATTTAGACTACAGATCGGTTTTAAAGTTGGTTTAGAATTCAAACTAGATTTTAGTCCATATTATGAAGACTCAAAAAAATATTGGGCCTCACAAAATTCTTAAGGAAAAGGCAAATTGATATACAAACGTATCCAATTATAATAAATTTAAATTGATCAATTTATTAATATAATATTGATACACAAAAAAAAATTTATTTTTCAATTTAAATATGACCCAGCTAATTGAATTTTCATCAACTCCGTATACAAACATAGCCGTCTGTGGGACCCAATCTATAGCCATTTTAATTTTCGATAAAAGGACTCCTTAATTTTTTAGAATAACTCATTACAGACGATAACCGTGGTGGATTTGTTCAACACTACCTGATGTTTCGCAAATTGAAAATATAGAATCCCTTTCATTATTTCTTTTGGTTTCATCAGTCCACCCATTTATGAAAAGGGAAGAAAATGTTTGTGAAGCTTCAGCATTTAGATACCATTTCCTTCAACAAGCTATGCTCCGTAAGTCCTCCAAACCCAACTGTGGCAACTCCAGTTTTCCCACAAATAAACAATTTTGAACAGCCCATCAAGAAACAGAATAACCGTCTTATTACTGAACGTCCCAATGGAGTTGGTCAAAAAAGTTGCAGAACTAATGGAACACCAACCTATGATGGGAATGTTGATATTTTTCACAAGACCCATCATGGCTTGGTGAAATACCCAGATAAGAAACAGGGTAGAAACAGTGTGGGGAATAGTAGAATTGAGAAAAAGAGAGGATATGATTCTAAATTCAGGCCTCGGGAGAGAGTGCATACCAAGTGTTTGACAAAATGGGCACGTTATGGAGGGTGTATCGCGGCGATATTAGAAGCTTTAGAAACTATTAGTGATTTGGATGAGGCTTTGAGGCCATGGAAAGAGAGTTTGAGTAAAAAGGAGAGGAGTATAATTTTGAAGGAGCAAACGGATTGGGAAAGGGCTTTGGAGATTTTCGGGTGGTTTAAGAGAAAGGGCTGTTATGAGGTGAATGTGATTCATTACAATATAATGCTTAGGATTCTTGGGAAAGCGAGGAGGTGGAGTGAAGTCGAGGGGTTGTGGGATGAGATGGGGAGGAGAAGTATTACACCTATAAATTCTACTTATGGGACTTTGATTGATGTTTATAGTAAAGGAGGGCATAGGGAGAAGGCGCTTCATTGGTTAGTTTTGATGCAAAAACAGGGGATGGTACCGGATGAAGTGACAATGGGGATTGTGGTTCAAGTGTACAAGAAGGCGGGAGAGTTTAGAAAAGCTGAGCAGTTCTTCAAGAAGTGGTCAGCAACAACAAATGATGCTGCTGATGATTACTCTCAAGCTCATGCTTGCTTAAGCTCGTACACATATAACACACTAATTGATACTTATGGGAAGTCTGGACAAATTAACGAAGCATCTGAGACTTTTGCATGGATGCTTAGAGAAGGAAATGCCCCAACCACAGTGACTTTTAATACAATGATTCACATTTTTGGTAACCATGGACAGTTGGAGGAAGTGGCTTCCTTATTGCGGAAAATGGAACAGCTTCAATGCCAACCTGACACAAGAACTTATAATATTCTTATTTCCCTCCATTGTAGGCATGATAATATTGAACTTGCAGCCGACTACTTCATGAAGATGAAGGAGGCTGCCCTTGAGCCAAACCTTGTGAGTTACCGTACTCTCTTGTATGCATTCTCAATAAGGCATATGGTCAGTGAAGCAGAAGAACTGATTTCTGAGATGGACGAAAGGGGTCTTGAGATTGATGAATACACCCAATCTGCACTGACTAGAATGTACATAGAAGCTGGTATGCTTGAGAAGTCATGGTTATGGTTCAACAGGTTTCACGTTGATGGGAATATGACTTCGGAATGCTACTCAGCAAACATTGATGCTTTTGGGGAGCGAGGGCATGTTTTGGAAGCTGAGAAAGTTTTTAAATGTTGTCAAGAGAAGAATAATCTGAGTGTCCTTGAGTTTAATGTTATGATCAAGGCATATGGGCTCAACAATCGATATAGTCAGGCATGCCACTTAATTGATAGTATGGAGGAACAACATGGTGTATTTCCGGATAAAATTAGCTATAACTCACTCATTCAAATGTTAGCTAGCGCTGAGCTACCACACATAGCAAAACCCTACTTGAGGAAAATGCAAGAGGTCGTGGTGGGTAGTGATTGCATCCCTTATTGTGCGGTAATTTCAAGCTATGTTAAATTAGATCAACTGGAAATGGCTGTAGATCTATTCAAAGAGATGATTGCGTTGAATGTCCAGCCTGATGTTGTTGTTTATATGCGTTTTGATCAATGCTTTTGCTGATGTTGGAGGTGTTGAAGAAGCTTTAGGTTATGTAAATGCTATGAGAGAAGCGGGCTTACCAATGAATGCTATTATATATAATTCCTTAATCAAGCTTTACACAAAAGTAGGATGCTTGAAAGAAGCAGAAGAAGCATACCAGATGCTTCAATCATTGGATGTGGGTACTGATGTCTATTCCTCAAACTGTATGATCGATCTATACAGCGAGAGATCTATGGTTGAACAAGCAGAAGACATTTTTGAAAATTTAAGGATAAAGGGGAATGCAAATGAGTTTTCATATGCTATGATGTTGTGTATGTACAGAAAAGTTGAGAGATTTGAGGAAGCCATTCAGATAGCACAAAAATTGAGAGAGTTGGGACTTTTGACTGATTTATTAAGTTATAATCATATTCTTGGGTTGTATGCATCAGATGGGAGATTCAAGGAGGTAAAGAAAACTTTTAGAGAAATGATGAAATTTGCTGTTCAACCTGACGAGTATACGTTTAGATCACTTGGAATTGCTCTTGTGAAACGTGGAGTTCCCAAGCAGACTGTTAACAATCTAGAAGTAATGTGGAAGAAAGATCATCGGACTGGTTTGAAGGAATGGATGTTGACCCTCTATTCAACAGATGCAAATTCTGATGAAGATGAGATGCTGATTAGTGATGATGCTTAGCTCACATCCTCTAATGAGTTAATTTTTTCGAGTATAAAGATACTTTTAAAGAAGTCCTGCTGATGGTTGCACCTTCTTAATTACATCTTAAAAGGTGCCAATGTTGTATCATTTGTATAAAATACTGATTGTCAACAGGACTTGATTTCAGCTCTTAAACAGTTGTGTGGTTGAATTATATAAAATATGTAAATCTTGGCCTGATGGGACGTATTTAACATGCAACTCCAATTATATGGAAGTTGTGCAAGAATCAAGGATTTGGGATGATTATTGTGTCTGTTTGAAATTATCTTGGACTGGTGGGGCAAAATATTTTTATGTCTTTTATTGGCTTACTGCAATGTGCTTAACGGGCAAGTCACATCCTAAATTTCGCTGTAAAATAGGGCCTGTGTCTTTTCACTTTATTCCCCTCTCTGCTGGCCTGTTGGTTTGAAAATAATGAAATGCCGTATTAAATCATTTGCGCCAAGACTTGAAACTTCCTAAATGAATCAGTGGATCTATCAGTAACAAACTTGAAACCCTTTAATAACTTCCATCTGAAAAGGAGTAAATAATTACTATTACACATCCCGTTTCTGATCTTGATTTTGCATTTCTAATTAGTGTAGCTATTTGCAGTGGAAATGTATTAGGCATACCTCCAAAAAAAATATAAATACTAGATAGCATTTTAAGTATGATGAATTTTCTGGTGCAGTAATTTCAGATACTATATTTACTAGAGCTTGTATTTTTGTCTCAGACGCTAGGGTTTGAGTGTTCTGTACATATACATGTTTGTTTGCAACCGGAATTATATTACCTGGTTGAACCGTGGTATTAAATGTGGTTAAACATAGCCCCCATAAGTATAGTCTTTGTAAACAAATGTAGCCTAAACTTAAAGCTGTAAAATGAGAAAACAATTCGGGCTCTACTCGAAATATAAATGAGTAAAATATGAACAAATTTTAAAGTTTGATAATTTACTCGAACCTCCTCAAATTGTAATTTTATATTGATACTCGGATCATATTCGTTCGAAAAGTTCAAACTTCAATCAAACCTTATTTTATACTAGATAAATTTTGTAAACCAAATCTGAGCAACTTAATCTAAACTGGATGTAGGAGTTCAAGTTTAAATTTGTTTTGTTAAATATGCACTGATTTCACACTTTGAGTTCATCTCCTTGTTCTCAAATTCTCCGCATATGAATTAGTACGAGGAGAAGGAGTAATTATTGAAAGGAAAGACCATAATCTGGATATGTCAAACATCAAGCAAGGTGAGTTTCATTGGATGTAGGAGTTCAAGTTTGTCTAGTGGCTTTTGGTTTTTTGGACTCGTACCCACGGATCATCTAATTTCTGATCCAGTAACCGGAAATTGAAGCATCTTTTTTGGCTCACTATGCCAATTTCTTCATTTGTGGATATATAATATGTACTACTATCAGACGGACCATGATTTTTCTTACAAAGAATTTGTTAATTTTGATCATCATGTGGAGTCAAACGATGGAGATATAGTTTAAACAACAAACCAAGGAGAAACAAAGACAGAATTATTCAACTAAACGCTAAAAGATAATTTCAATGTACAAAAGATAATCAAACACATACTCCATCAAAGTTAGCACACACATAGCAAAGCTCCTGATCACTAACAGCATAGGTACATGTAAAACTTAGCAGGAACACATGCTCACTTCTGTAAAGTTTCCATCAGCCCAACACCCCCCAGCACCCCACCACACCCTACCACCCACCCCCAACTTTCTCCGTCTCAATTCAAGAAGACCCCTCATTGTGCTATGAAACAACAATGTCTCCAAGACCCAACTTCAACTCCTCCCATTCTAGCCCATCAAACTCAGCCCCACCACCAACCACCTTCATTTCCACCATCAACAACTCCATTTCTGTTACCACCTCCATTATTCTAACTAACAAAACCATTTTCCCCTTAACCAACCCCATATCCCTCCCCTTCCCTTTCTCCACTTTATACCCCAATTCCCCTCCAACTTTTCTAACTCTTTCTTCAATTTCTTTCATTGACCCTCTTGGAGTAAACCTCCTCTCTTTCATCTTCAAATTAACCTCGAAAAGCCCCGACAAATCTAACCCCGATGACATCGAAATTATATCAAAGGCATTCATTCTTGAATCACATTTACAATCACTACCCAATACATACTCCAATCCATCAGTCCGGCACCGGGCCTCCGATTTCAGTGATTTCTTAAACCAACTCAGACCCATCAAAGCTTCCGTACCCATCCTTGTATTTGGATTCGGATCAAGTAGCCGGTAAATTATTTGCCTGGCCGGCTTTGGAATCCAATCGGGAAAGACAAATTCCCGGTGGTGGATTTTCTTATACATGTTTGGCAAATTGCTGTCATCAAAAGGAAGGGACCCAGCTAAGAACACGAACAGAATGATCCCACATGACCACGCGTCGGCTTTCGCACCGTCGTATCCATTCCGACGGACAACCTCCGGAGCCGTGTACGCCGGAGTTCCACATGCCGTGTGGAGCATCCCGTCTTTGAGCTGCTCCGGAAGGGCGGACAATCCGAAGTCGGAAATCTTAAGGTTTCCCATTTCGTCTAGTAACAAATTTTGAGGTTTTAGGTCCCTGTGCGCCACCCCGTTTTGGTGGCAGAAATGAAGGGTGGAAACCAGCTGCTGGAAATACCGGCGAGCCGCCGATTCAGTGAGCCGGCCACGGCGAGATATCTTGGTAAAGAGCTCGCCGCCCTGGGCGAGCTCCATAACGAGGTAAATCTTCGATTTGGTGGCCATAACTTCGTGGAGATCAAGAATGTTAGGGTGGTTGTTGAGGCGGCGCATGGCGGCGACTTCCCGGACCAGGCGGGGCTCCATTGTGGGATCCATGATGGCGGGCTTTTCGATGACTTTTATTGCCACTGACGAGTTGTCTGTTAAGGATCGGCCGTGAAAAACTTTTGCAAAGCTGCCACGGCCCAATAGATGGCCCAATTGGTATTTTTCTAATATGATTCCGCCGCTGGTGGTTCTTCTGATGGTCGTGGCGGAGGTGGATTGTGGGGGAGTTTTTGAACCCATGAGGGAGCCTACCAGCGGCGGCCGGTGTGGGTGGGAAGAGATAAATAGCGAGTGGGAAAAAACCTCATATAAACCCATTATGTTGTGTTGGGGTTGATGGTTTTATATTATAGGAATACCAAGTAAAGCGGGACACAGTTGGCTCCACACTGGCCACGCCCACATTCAAGTTTTTGACTCCTGTTTTGCCCGATTCCATTGCCTTTAGAATTTGGCTGTTTATTGCACTTTGGACCAACATTTTTATGTAAAAAAATTAGTTACCAATGTATTGAAAAAATTTCTTATTTTGATTTGAAACAATAAATAGTGTATATGTTTCGACTTAAATATTTAGGTTATATTTGTTTCTAAGAATTATATTTAAAATATGATTATTAATTTTAAGTATTTTATTTGTTTTTAAATTTGGACTTAGACTATTAGTCTAGACATTATAAAATGAATTATTTAATATTATGTTCAACCAAATATTATAATCTCCAAAATATTTGGGCTAAAAAATTTAAACAAAATTATCGTACACTTTTTTTTAAATGACCATAATATCATATTATATCCAATAAATTTATTATTGATAAACAACTTATTGTTGGTAAAAAAAATTATTTAATCAACTTATTGGTAACAGTTTATTATTGTTAAACTGCTTATTGGTCCTAGTAATATTTAAATATTGACTTTTTGTTTGTCAAAATTAATTCAAACAACTAATTGTTCATCATTTTTTTTAATGTATAAACAAGTTTAAATTATAATTTAAAATATGATATTATTGGTAAGGGTATAATAGTTCAAATGCTATTTTTTAAAATCTAATTTTTTAATTAATTTTGAAGAAAACAAACATAATATCAAACTATTTTAAGTTATTCAATGAATAATCCCATAAAAACAAACATGTAATTGTGACTATTTAATCCTAAGATTAACAATTTTAAGATTATAATCCCATAATTATAATTCTTATGAACAAATATGAACTTAGAGTTTTGCATTTTATGTAGCTAATAAAGGTGGGAGAATAGAATTACAATTTGTTAAGAGTACTTTTGTGTGTATAAATTATACATAAAAAAATTGTTCATATATATGATAGGATCGATGTAATGCATATCAAATTGATTTGTAAAAATTAAATAATAAATTTCATTTTTATTTTTTTATATTGTTTGTGTATAAATTTTGTGCAAATAAAACTAATCTTTTTTTTACGCACTTTCCATTGCAAATGTCAGAATTAAGCAAAAATTCATTTGAGTTTTAAAAATGTAAAATATGTTTTTATCTATTCTTAAATGTTACTTAATTCTTTTATATCTTATATGTGATTATTAATCAATTAATGAGTATTATAGAGTATAAGCGTAAACCAAAATCAACTCGAATCTAACATCCTTTATTTAACCTCCCCCCTAACACACAAATTTTCACTTTTATTATACTTGTATTCACCGGCAAATTCAATTTCTTATAATGGGTATATTTGTTTGGATGGTAGATTGTTTTTTAGGATTTCATAAACATATCACTCCCCATATTTTCCAATTAAAATAAGTTTTTATCTCTTAGTGACTTGTATCTTATGTGTAAACGGTAGCAATGAAATAGACTTGGATAATTGATTCAATCAGTAATCGAGCTGTTTATTGATTTAGTGACGTCATTAATATATATTATTAGTAATTATTAAAATTTTAAAAAATCTCGTTTTTGTATGAACTAAAACATAATAAAATTGAGTTACAATATTATTAAAAATAATTAATTTTAATATTAAAATTAAAAAAATAATTAAAATCCGTTCACTAGATCAACTTAATTGATTTTACTGAACCACTTGCTCGACCGACGATCAACTGGGATTTTAACAAAAAACGAATTATTGGTTCAATCCGATTTTAAATTTTGATCGATTTTAATTTTAACCGATTGAACGAACAGAGGGTCCGATCTGATTAGGTCCAAGTTTTAAAATCATGACCAGAGTCCTCCAACTTTCCAATCATTTTCTCAACATATTTTTGTTGCATTTTCTCCCAGTAGGCCCCTATAGTCAGAATTAGTCCTCTCTTAGAAACATTAAAATCTCTCTTGAGTTTGCTTTATAAGTGATTACAGTAGCCACCGTTGAATTAGAGGGTCATTGTCCTCGCATAATAGTTAGGACTTGTAAATTCTTGTGTACCGTAGATTTTGATTTGGTTAAATGTGGGGCCTACTACGAGCGTGAGCTACGAGGTGGTTCTAACTTCTATTCATAGATTGTCTATTTTTTTATGCATCACTTGTGATACACTTGAGCTGATTTGGCGGCGGTGAATAACACACGTGGCACTCTAGGCCCAGTTTACTATGAGTAGGAGGCTACGGAACTACTATTACACAGTTTAGAGAGTTTCATAATTCTTCTTGCATTAATTAAAAAAAAATATGTATAAAATTACTTAGATAAATGAGGGAGAAAGATACTCGAGAACAATAAGAAAAAATTTGTAATTAATATTTTTTAGAAATTTGTTAACAGTCAAGTATACTTGAAAATTTTGAACTTCTTAAAACGTCATTTATTTAAGAATAAAAAAAATATTACTCTTGTCCAGTGATGAAATAGAATTTAAGAATAAATAAAATAAAAATAATTGTAACGACCCCAAAATAGGTCCATTCCATCCAACTCATTCTGAGTCGCCAAATACATGGTACAGAAAATAACTACAACTTTATTACAACAATTGTCGTACAAAATACAACAACACATATGCTGTGGGTTTGGATACAAATATATACCAAATGTGACACATGTCCCAACCGTGGACAACACCTCACAGTGACACCTTACATAAAGGTATAGTCAAAAACTGCTTTTAAGAATTAAAATCTTTGGGAAATGCTCATGAAACCTTCGTATACATGGAGACCACGCTGCGCCTGCAAGTTATGATAGATATCATATACTACGTAATTATCCTTTGTTGACCTAATAGACCCCAAAGAAAAACAAGAAGATTACTATCATATTCTTCCCAATGGTAAGTCTTCTCTCGACATATCATTATCTCCACTATCTCTAATTGAGAATTATACTTCAAACAAACACCAAGATTATATAGGTAATGCTCAGATATATACTCGTGAAGTGGATGAAAGACAACCTGTCTTTATGATGACACAAGGTTGTATGTCATTAGACATCTTGTATAATAAAGGCAAAACACCCTTCTAAGTTAAATTCACCTCACCATCAACATCTATAGACTACCGCTCTATTCCTCATATTCCCCCCGACGACCCAATTACACTTTTATTACACGAAAGGAATCAGAAGCAAAAGGGTGAGCACAACTAACTCAAGAAAGAATATCATGACTAAAGATAATTAAATTATCAATAGCCTCCATCAATAATAAATCGTAGATTTAGAACATATGGTAGATGATAAAATTTCAACCATAGTTGCGGTAATGAACGAAAGAATCCATTAGAAGAGTCAAATAGACTATAAAGTCTATTATCTTCTTCATGTTAAAAGTCCACCAACAATGTTTTATCCTCAGAACATCAATCAACAATTCCCCGCCCACAATCACACGATAACTCATAATCGTAATTGAGATTCTAAATTCTCTTCGCATCCAAGACGAAAATAATTTTCATCACCGCCTTTTACCTCGAAACATCAAAGATCATGGTTATACCAAATCACGCTTCTTGTTCACACTCATACTTATGAATTCATCTTTGCACCACGACCAAAGATATTCATCAACAGCTTCATCTTTGTACCACATGCCAAAGATATTCAACAACAAGTCATCTTTGCACTACTACGGCCAAAGATATTCAACAACAGTCATCTTTTTGCACTACGCACCAAAGATATTCATCAATAACTCATCTTTGCACTACTACAAAGCAAAAGATATTCATCAACAAGTCATGTTCACCTCAACACTGCTCATCTTTATCTTAAAGAAATACATAATCATTTCGGAAGTTGATAACAATAATTATAACCATGTAGATCAATTCACCTTTGCACTTAAGCTAAAGATATTCAATTATAAATTTTAATGGTCATGATCATACCAAATACACAATTCAACTTTTCACTTCATCGCCAAAGAGAACCCTACCATGATCATACCAATAATCTACCCATCTTTACACTCCAAAGAAAGAGAATTTCAACATCGTGGTTATAAAATGTTATATATGATAATAAAATCAATATATAGTTTTAATCTCCAGAGTAATATTCATAAATCAACTATAATTTGGTTAGAAAAAGAAACCAATTTTGTCATTTAATAAGAACTCGTGAATAAGAACTCATGAATAAGAATCGTGAATAGTAAACCCGACTCAAAAGGTAGAAATTCCACAATAAAATTCATACCAATATTTCTGGTATAATGATATTGAAAGAATAATATTTTTTTTAAGCTTATAAACAATTTATTTTAATTGTTTACACTTTACTAAATAATGCATTTAATCATTCTAAAATGCCAAACTCATAAGATTTCATCACCAATAACCAAAACCCTCATCAAAAATCTGCATATACCTCATATAGGATTCTCAAGCCATAAAATCTTATTTTTCAATTTTCTTACCTCACACGACATATTTAATTCATTTACTCATAACTAGTCCATTTTCATGAAAAATACCAAATCAGTTCCAAAAATATTTCTTTTTTGAGATTTAGCAGAATATAGTCTCATATTGAACATATATTTTTCTCAGAATTTTTAAAAGTCATTTACTATTTTTCACATAGCCAAAACCACCGAATATTTAAACATTTATCATAAATTGTAATTTTATCCAAAAATTCCGAAATTTACAGAATATACTCATGTTATATATATGTACTCCCAATAAAAATTTCATCAATTTTGGAGTTAATTACAAGGAGTTATAAGCGGTTATTTTTAAAATAGTCTTTTCTCGTAAAATTCATAACTCTTAACTTATACATCCAAAAATTTCCATTTTTGGACACAATCAAAAAAACTCATCAAATTATCATTTCAAATTTTTTCAGAATTTTTGAAGGTCTAAAAAGTTACGAAACCTGAAAACACAACAACCCTTAAAATCCCTTACCTCAAAAGAGCAGTACTTCTGACTGGAATAACGTTGAACGAACTTGCACCGTATAGCAACACTCAAGATATCAAAATACTCACAAGAATATACTCGATAATATAGAGAGAGAAATAGAGAAAAAACTTTAGTTTCTGGTGTATTTTTCAATTCTAACTTAGCCCTCTATTTATAGGAAAATGCTTTAGAAACGCCTAAAGCGAGACTAAAATAATAAAATATATTATTTATTTTTCTTATTCCATACCAACCTTCACCAACCAATTTTGAAGGCCATCAGCCATCTTTGAACAAAAAACATCACCACCCATGTGCCAACAACCACAAAAAACGTTTTTCTTAAATAAAATAATTAAAACTTTCAAAATTAATTATTTCTAACTCCTAACTTCAATAATTCATAATAAATAGTCCTTTTATCACAAAATTCGAATCTCGCGATTTTTTATAGGAATTTCAATTCTCTACAACTTTGCGTAAGAAATTTTTCCAAATTCCAAATGAAATTATCCAAATCCACAAAAGGATGATTTTAAACACCGTTTCAACACCTTTTAAAATTCATAACAAATTATACGTTCGATTTTAACGGTTCAAAATTTGTGGACATATACTCTACTTATATATGTATAACATATCCAAAAATCACAACGATCCAACGGTCGGATTAAAATTATAACTCACACAGGAAAGCTTTAAAGAACAATCGATTCGAGTTTTTAATACCTCCAATCCGACAAAATACTGATAAAACACTTCAACAGTAATTCCACATAAATAAATCCATCATCTATATCCACATCAAATAAATATTTTCTTATCACATAAATCAATAACTAATTATTCACAAATAATATTACAGAATCGCAATAATGACAACCAGTGATTCCTGTGAAAGAGGGGCTTTCCAATAAGGATTTCTCCTTATCTTGCCGCAATTAGATGACCAAACCTCTCCTTGACGTAACTTTCTAGACATTGTCAATAATGCTATCTAATAATATTATTCAAATAATATGAATTATTGATTTGATAATGAGAAATACTTATGTAGTGACAATTATCGAACAACAATAATATAAAATATCAACGCAAAGAATTATTGAATCAATAAAATAAAATATTGAACAATAATTACCGTAATAATTATTGAGTAGTGCCTTCTTACGTAAGAATCAATAATTCAAAAATACATGCAATCTAATACCGTGTCTTTCTTCGCAACAACGCTGTGATTATTGTATTTTAACCACCGTGTAATCCAACAAAGTTAATTGTGAACGATTACGCCGCTATTTATAAAAACTTAATTTTGTCGCTTTTCTTCATCCGACGCTTATTCTCATTATGGGGCCCACAAATGGTCAAGGCATGGCCGTATTTAATATTCCCCGACGTAAAGAATATTCCACGACCAAACGAATATTTCCTGACAATTGAATATTTTATAATCACTTGCGTATTTTGAAAAATTTCATATATCATCCTTAATTTTAACTTTTATCAATTTAACCATTTACTGAATTGTAATTATAAGAAAAATTGGATACTTTTATTTCATAAAATTCGGGGTCTTACAATAATATATTTAATATTCTAAATCATTTCAATCAAAATTATCATATATATGTATATATATATATATGATAATTTTGGCGCTCACAACCATTAACAATCAAATATATACTTAAAATATTTTAAAATTATTTAATTCTATTTCTTATTCCATTCTTTCAATTTAAAAGTAGCACTAATCTCATCACAAGCTTGCTTATACGACATAAGCTCCCTTTCATATTTTTTTTCCTTCATACATCGCTTGGGGCTGACCGCGCTTTAGGGCAGGAGGGCACCCGACCCCACCGAATTTTTAGGGGTCAGGGGGTCATATTAGAGAAAAAAAAATTAAGAGGGTCATATTAGAAAAAAAAATATTAAGAGGGTCTAAAGTGAACATGTATACTAAGAAACACGACCCCACTGTATTATGTTATATATATACTAAGTGAGCAGACACTCAGGCAACAATCCTTAATTCCCAAATCCCACTAAGTCATTAAGCCAATTTTTCTATTCTTCTATATTGTGGATATAGAACCCATTTCAATTTTTCGAGTATAGAAGGAATTGGGGAATTGGCTCAAATGTTGGTTCGTAAAAGAAAGGATGATGTGTATTCCCAAGTCTATTTGTTGCTGAAATTGGCTCTACTTTTGCCCGTTGCTCTTCAGAATCGCTGTTGAAAGGACATTTTCAGCCATAAATATCGTGAAGAATGAACTCCGTAACCAAATGGGAGATGAATGGATGAATGACTATTTAGTAACATACATTGAGCGTGATATTTTTGTAACTATTAAAAATGAGGCTATATCATGCAACAATTTTAAGTAATGAAATCTCGAAAAATGTTATTATAAATAATTTTTGAGGATTGTTTAGTTTTGTAAGTTATTTTATGAAATTTTTATTTGTAAGAATTTTTTTTTTTGAGTTTGACCCCACTGAACAATCCGTCTAGATCTGTCCCTGCATTGCTTATACATTTTTATTACATAAGTAGTTAGGATTAAGTATATAGAAGTATGGAGGAAAAGAGTATAGATGAAATCTTAATTCTACTTTCAGTTTTAATATAAGAAACTGATATATTTTTACAAGATATCATTTACATAAATGTGATTCTTAGTTGCTATTTATGTGAATTTTTTTTAAAAAAAATATTAAATTTTATTGTGAAGTATTAGATTACTATTGATTTGCTGAAGTTAATTTAAAATTAATATATTTATTTTAACTTAGTCAATATAATAATTAATATTATAAATTATCTAAATAATATAATTTTTATAAATCATCTTAATTTTAAAATTAAAAATATTTAAATTGACTTTTAGAAGGAATAATGACCTTATACTTGAACAAAAATAGTACGATATATGAGCAGTTCATCTAAGGTGACAATTTTTTTGTTTACAAAATGATATATGTGATGGAGTGTAATTAATCAATAATCCGTCATATAAACGTGGGTGGGTCTAGTGATAATTAACAAACCAATCACAATCAACTGCATCATTTTATTAACAACTTTTTATAGGATTAAAATTTTCTTGTGGCCAAAGTAATACTATATATTAATATGTAGTGATATTTTTAGGCCAGTGTACAATTTTTATTGGAAATTACTACTTTTGAATAAAAAGTTGATATTTTCATTCAAGAATGTGAATTTCATTTACCGTTTATAAGAGGGAGAGTCTTGTTTAAATATTATTCTTTTATTAAAAAATTTAGGTTATGTTTGTTTGTAAATATTATACGTGTCAAATTTTTAATGTTCTCACATTCAAAATATCGAAACTAACATTGTGAAATTACAAATAATATATATATATATATATATATATATAAAATTAATATAACTCTAAATTTCTTATTTTTAGTTAGTAAAAGTAGTTCATTAGTCCCGTATTTTTAGTAGTTCATTAGGAGTACTTGTAATTTTGTAATAATTTTTAGTCCCGTGTTACTGAAATAGTATTGTAACAAGATTGTTTACTTTGAATTATAACTCTGAGAAGTTATTGAGTTTAAGACATCGAACATATATTATTGCTTAATTCTTAATAAACAATTTTAATTTCTAATTAAATTGTTTGTTATATATCTAAAATAATTTTTAATATTATCATTAAAATAATATTATTTGGTTTTTGCACAAAAAGATGTCTAAAAGAGAGACTAAAATTTAAAATTAACTTTATGGGTTCCATATAAGTTTTAACATGAAAGCTATAAATTTGAAAATTAAGTTGATGAACTTGGGTACGTATCTGGGAAATAAAGAAAATTTGACTTGTAGCTAAGTTCTTCAAACCCAATGAAGTTAATTGTGCTGCATGTTTGTTTATTCTAGTTTCACTAGTAGCCAATTACTTGGTTCATCAAACCAAACAAGATGTGGTTGGAAGTATTAGTTTACCTTTCACAGTATATATGTTTTAATCTAGCTACTGCAAAATGCAAATCCCTTTCAAGATTTTTTTTAATTAATTATAAATTAAACTAAACTAGATCGAGGTTGACATGATTTTACGTACGTACTATGTTGGAATAAATTAAACAAGGGAGGTAAACAAGAAAGCAGGTATTTCCAGCAGCTCATATATTTATATATATGAATATATATATATATATATATATATATATATACTGTTGTGTAGTATACAATCGTTTATGACGATGATTTTTTTGGTGATTGTTGATATGTTATGTGCATGAGTGTTTTTATTGTTGGAGAACTGAATTAATATTGAGGCACATGTGGACTGTTGATATGTCATGTGCAGGTGTATTTAGACATGTTGGAGAATGAATATTGATTTAACCGAGTTAAATCGTCAATTTTAATCGAGTTAACTCACTGATTTTCTAAATTGAAGTAAACAAAATTTTAAATTAATTTCAATTGTTGATGTCATATTTTATTATCATTTATGTGTATTTGTATATAAGTATTGAAGCATTTGTATTAGACCCTTTTGTATGCTCAATGGCTGCGTTATTCTTGTAATCTTTTTTAATGAAAATGATATTTATATATGCAATGATTTTGCAAACTACAGTCCTACAGGAGGATATATACAGCCTCAATATTTTGACTTAATTTTCCCATGCATGCATGAGCACCAGATAATTAATTATTTATTTCAGATATTTTCACATAAGTCATCAAGTTTATCTTATAGATTTTTATAAGATAATAATTATAGGTAATTAAAGCTGATTATTGATCTTAGGTTTTTCTTTTACCAATCTCATTTCATTTGACGATGTTACTACACCGACCAAGTGTGATCTAATTGAAGATCGAATACCGACACAAGACTCTAATGGTCTATTCGCCATGAAGCAACATAATTTCTTTTGACAAATTAAATAATGTAGGCTACCGACGCATTATTCTTTCAACTATCATCGACAACCCCATGCACGGTGCACCCCTCCCCTCCCCACCCCACCACCCCACCCCTCCCCTGTATTATAAATTCAACATTATTTCACAATAGATTTTAGTCGTTCATTCGCATATCGAACGGTGTAATGAAACTTCAATCCGCACTCTAATATGGGGGAGCACACAGTTTAATTTTGCAGACCACTTCGTTAGAAACAAAGAAAGAAGAATTTCAGCCAATTTAATGTAAAATAAAAATAAATTTTCTCCAATCCGTAGTTTAATTGTACGGACGAGAATTATTTTTTAAAAAGAGAATAATGACTTTGTTGAAAAGAGAATAATGACTTTGTTGAAAACAGATAAAGAATTATTCCCACCAATTTGACGTAGTTTTTTTCTTCTCTAATTCGCAGAATAAAACTGCGAGTTCCCTCACATTAAAGTGCGGATTAGAGTTCTATTACACCGTTCGATTCGTGAATGAATATTTGTTGTAAGGATAATTTTTTCTTTACAACATTGACTATATATAGATCAATCCTCTATATATATTTTAAACCGGATGACATTAATATTTTCCTCCTCAAATAAAACTATTCCAACATTTCTATTTCATTTTGCATTAGTGTAAATTGTATGATATGTATCTGATTCGGATTGTAAAACAAAACTGAAAAAAAAAGGTTGTCAAGGAAAGAAAAAACATGAATAAAAAACAAACTAGTCGAGGAAAAAAGATCACATCCTGGAATATGCTTGGCTTCTAAGACTATTTTCATGCTTTTAGGTTTACTACACTGATATGCTATTCTATGCTGGTTAATATCGATAATACAACCTAAAATTATAGTATTTGTTATTTAGTATTATAATTTGAGTATAATAGAAATGATAATAATAAATTGAGTATGAAATTAAAGAGTTATATACAAGGTTTTCAGACCCAGACTGATCATCGAATTGAAAAAAATATTGGATGGATAGATCACTGGTTCAACCAATGTTTTTATTAGTTATTGATATATATTATTAATAATTAATAAAATTTTAAAAAAATCTCATTTTTTATAAATTAAAACATAATAAAGTTAAGTTACAATATTACTAAAAGTGATTAATTTTAATATTAAAAGTTTTTCAGTACAAAATATATTAAAAAATAATTAAAACCGATTCATTAGGTCAACTTAATAAGTTTTATCGATTTGACCAATGATCAACTGGTTCAATCCGACTGGTTTCGATTTTTATCAGTTGAATCGACAGTTCGGTCCAAGTTTTAAAACCATAATTGTATGTATATCATAATTATTATATATAATTTTTAATATATGCATGTACATCTTTGGATTTGGAATTATACAAAGAAAAGTCGAGGCGGAACCGGGGGTTGGGGCATATGACCTCGCCGCCTCGCACACTCTTTCTCTCGACCGCCTCTTCTCCGCCGATTTATAATCGAATTAGGAACCGTAAATCAGCTTTTTTCAGCCAATCCACTACCGATGTCTCTGCGGTTGACCAATTTCTGGAGAACAATTCAATTGCGGATTTCATGAGGTTCAAAAATGGCTCCGGTAATACCGAATTGCAGACTGCTGTTATTAAAACAGTAAAAAATTCTCTTGGTCTCTTCTTCAGCCATTCCTTCAGGTGATTTTTATTTATTTCTTTTTATACCTATATACGTTCATCAATTTGTCTATATCTCAGCTCTGTTATGTATTTACCTTTATCAATTGTTTTCAACTTGTAATTTGGAATTAAATGAGAAATTGCTTTTGTTTCTTTGTTCTTTTATAATTCAGTATATGGTGGTATATAAAAACAATTTTATTTTAATCCCTGGAGCTCTTTTATGTTTCAATATGTGGTATATATTCTTTTGTTTTTGTTTCCTTGAGGAATGTAAGGATATCTGCCAACTGAAAATCACCCATTTTAAGGTAGGTCATATCCTATAATATAAATGATTTTATGAGAAAAACTGGGTGTAAAAGGGGCACAATTATAAAAATTAGTAAATGGTTGTGTGGTCGATTAAACAAATGTCATTTTACCAACTTATTACCATAGGGAAAAGGAAATAAGACCATAGTATTTTTTTTATTTATTTTGTATCTCTGTCATGTCTGAGAAAGAAGAAAATGAGAAGCCAGACTGTCTGTTTCATAAGGGGAACATAAAATTCATTATAGCCATGTTCAATTCACAAAACGCAGCCCATCAGTTTGATTATCATTTACCTTATAATCCTAGAAGTTTTAAATGGTTGAAAGTTCTAATTTCTTGGTTGTTTGCTTGTGAAAATCTTATAAGACCATGTTGAGCCGCTTTAAACTCTGTAGTGGTCGAAAGTTTTAAATGATTGTAATTAATTTGGGTCAAAATCAAATCCAAAGATCTTAACTCGCTTCTCTCTCGTTTTCAAGAACTCTGGCGTCATTCATCCGAACCTTCTAGAATCGCTTTCTCAAATTTTGTTTTGATTCCGCCACTGGCAAAAATACGAAAATTTTAAAATAATACAACTAGGGACTAATGTAGGATTAACTCGGTAACTAATCACGGTTAATTTGGATAAAATCTTGTTTGCCTTGTTATATATATTATTATTGATTTTTTTTATTTGGTCTTGGAATGGGCTTGGGACAACTTTTCCGGGTTACCATTCTTATTAAACCAACCCAGCTTTAGCCCACTGTCAGAGTAATTCTTATCGTCTCTCTCTCCTAGGGTTTCATTTTGTCCACTCAGCTCAGAAAAATTAAGGAAAAGAATAGGAAGTTGAAAATGTCATCGTTGGGAACTTCGAAGGGTGTATTGGAGATCGCAAAGTTTGCTGTATATGTAACCGTTCCGATTGGTCTTATGTATTTCTTCGCCAACAACACTCAGAATCTTCAGAAATTCATGGGCGCTGTATGTATATGTTTCTCTATATAATGTATCTTTCTGACAATCTTCATTTCTGCTTTATAGTTTCATAGATTTTGCTAAATTTTGTTTGGTTGTTCTAGTTCAGTAGTGATGGCTTATGTGCGTGTATACATGTATGTAATCTATAAAGGTGTTGTTCATATAAACTTTGTTTGATTCATATTATATCACTGATTTCAATGTTGGTTTAAAAGCAGCTTGTTATTTTGCAATTTGATTTCGAGAATGCCTTATGAATACGATCTCTGCTTTACTGTAGATACTTGATATCTTGACTAAATTGCAAATCTGACCCTCCTATTTGTCATTTTTTTTGCTAAACTGTTCCTTAAACTTTTTTAGCACAACTGTTAAGATGTATTAGTTATGCAGAAGTGTTCCTCTATCATTTTTCTGTTAAATCATTCAACAGAGATTAACTGAGCTAAGGGCATAATGGGCATGACAAGAAGGGAAAAGGAAATGAGAGGGAAAACATAATGGGCACAACTTGTTCACTCCAAAACAAGGCTAGTATTACTCAAGAAGTCTTCACTGTCAATTAGACAATTACTATAGTTGCCATTTCTCTTCCAAAACAAGTGGATGTGCGGGGCTTCCAGGATACTGCCATTGGATCTCCTATGAGGCTTTCACTAACTTAGTTAAGTTACATAATCATGGATATAAATATAAACATATACCTATAATTCTATGACATAGAAAACAGAGACCACAACATGATCCATAAGATTATATTTATGTTAGTATGATCCACTATAATTTTTACCTACTATAATGATGGATTCATAAAAATGATGGATTCCAATTCAATGGTCGTATATTTCCCCTCCTCCCTCCCTCCCTCCCTCCCTCCCTCCCTCCCTCCCTCCCTCCCTCCCTCTGTGTGCACACTAAAATTAATACCAACACAAACCCAAAAATGTCCATGTCCATCTCCACAATATTAATAACTTCCATCAATTGATTTAATTAATAATTATCAAAAGCCTTGTACCTCACAAAGGAAATATCCTTGACATAAAAACAATTGGTTCAACACCTCTCTTACCAGAATTCCTTAGGCATGAACAAGCCTGCTGTGAATCCCTGGACATCTTTCCAGGTCCAATTGTAATAAGTTAACTAAGCCAGAAAAGGTACTCATTCCTTTAGCAGTAATACAACTGTGTCTTCTGCAACTAAGAGTTGCCAAGTTGGAGAGACCTGAAAGAGTTTATTATAACTATCCAAACCATTAGGAGAAGAGAAAATACTCAGCTACTCATGCTATTCAGTTGGACTTCACGAGCCAGGAAATGAGTACTTCAAAAAGAGAAATATTAGGTGTAAAAAGAAATTATGAACAAGAAAAAAAAGCCATATTTGAGGGTTCAAATTGTATCTTCTAGTTCTGTTATTTCTATGATGTTCCTTTTCATAAAATAAAGATAGTCTAGAAATCTCTTTAGACTATAGTAGTCATACCAATATATCTATAGTCAATTTCTTTAACCACTGATTTGTATTTTCTCTAATCTACAGTTGAAGAAAATGAAGGTAATTAAGCTAAGTGAACTTCTCTATATTCAAATTTCATAAACCCATAGAACTATGTAAAACAGAAAGAAGTAGGTAAAAATTCTATGACATATTCAAATTTCATAACCCATAAAAATTATATTTATGTTAGTATGATACTAATGATAGTATCTATGTATAACAGAAAGAAGTAGGTAATATGAACATATCCCACTAATTTTGCCATTTTATAAGGAATGTTATGTATTGCTAACTTTACTACTATTATATTAGAGATCAAAAGTTCACTACTATTTGTATGATCCGAATCCTGTAGCATGATTTGATATTGCCATTAAAATGTTCAATACTAGAATTTAGTTTTGACGTAATTTTAAATTTATAGAACTAAAAAATTCTTATCCGATGGAACAAAACTAAAAATAACTCATAGGATTAAAAAAATTCAGTCATGTCAATCAAAGCAATAAAGACATTCACATATAGCTCCATTCTAAATATTAAGCCATAAATTTCTTTCCTTGTTTGTATAGAGTCCATATATCCACACGCATCAATCCACACACAGTCTAAATGTCTCAAAACTATTGATACCGACAATAATTTCACGGTGACTGATTAAGATGAATTTTATCCCTTATTGAAACCTCCAAGCTGCTCTCTCATCTTTTTGATCATGAATGTTATACGATTCAGCACAAATCTATTCAAATGGGTCTAATAACTAAAAAGAATATATTAACCCTGCTGACATGCCCATTATTCCCCTAGCTCAGTTAATCTCTGTTAAATGATTTAACAGAAAAATGATAGAGGAACACTTTTGTATAACTAATGCATCTATGAGGAACAGTTGTGCTAAAAAAAAGTTTAGGGAACAATTTAGCAAAAACATGACAAATAAGATGGTCAGATTTTCAATTTAGTCTGACATCTTATTCTCTAATTTTAGGTTCAAAATGAAGTGTTTCACAATTATAGTTTATGAGTCATTATAATATTTGCAGGTGATTTACAAAGGGCAAGTTGTATTGCAGAAATGTGGTTTTGTCTTGCTGTTTTTATTTTTTCGTTTGAATTTATACATTATTGAATTAGAACAGTACAACAGTTGCTGCAAAAGAAAGACAGAAAAAAACAAATCTTTTTAACCTAGCTTGAAATGTCTCATACTTCCTTTTCTTAGTGGGCCTCATTAGTCTCTCCTAGTTGTAAAAAGTTGTTGTCATTAGTGTTGGTGATGAATTTGTGGTTCATTTGGTTTTGTAACTTGTGTATGATAGTTGAGTGAGTTTTTTTTTTCTTTCGGGGGTCCGGGGGAAGGGAGCATTGTGTGTGGACTCAAGAGTTAATCTCACTTAGTTGATACACACTCGTTAATAATGCTCATTCCTTTCCCCTGGTCCTAGTATAGAGAAACAAAATGTCTAACAACACAAACTTTTTTGAGAAGAAGCATGTGTGGTTTACAAGTATATGCACTTGAGTGACACTAATTCAAACTTTGATGATATGAGAATTTTGGAGTTGGTGCTTAGTACTGTACAATGGTGTATACGCTTCTTAAAACTCACTAATATGTTACCGTCTTACTATAAAATCGTGGATCTTTAGATATGACTTTCTTTTAGCATGCGACATAGGTGTATTTTGTAGGAGAAACAAAATTAAAGGTTCATAATTATAGAAGTAGGAGAGGAAAGATTTGCTAGGAAAGTGCATGTGCATATCTATATCTTAATATTTTTTTGGGTGAATATTTTAATATAATGACTCAAAAGTTTATTAGATGCATAATACTGACAAAATAAGATATACCTGTGGTAAGAAAATAGTTGTGCATATTTACTTTTCTATGTAGTAGGCTAGTAGCGTATATATTTTTCTTTTGTATTTGCCATCTTGACTTTTTAAATGTGCAATACTTTGTGTGAAACAAGTATAGGATCGAACTGCTCTGTTATACTAGGATATCAATACAACATCTGAAGAGTACATGGTTGAGTTAAGCAATGCCTGGAAAAATTGTGGAGGAAGGTTACATGTTCAATACATATTTTCTTTTTCACCTTCATCCTTTATAGTTTCCTTTTTACCTTCATTAGAAGGTTGCGTTGCGTGTTCAATACATGATTTTCTTTTTCTGTTAAGCCTGTGAATTTTTGATACTGGAACTTTGTAATTGAACTTTTGATCAACATCACTTGTAATAAAAATGGGTTCAGTGAGCATTTTTCTTTATGCTTTTCATGCAATTGTTATTCAATTTGATTGTTTAAGAAAATAAGAAGTAACACTACCTACCTATTTCTTAATAATATATTTTTTTGATCTGAAGCGTCAATATGTGGTTTATCCCCCGGAGGGACCCCGGCCTCCATCACCAGAGGAAATAAGGGAGATGGCTCGAGAACTAGCTCGCAAGCGAGATAATACCCGCTGATGATTGGCCCTTCAAATAATTGACTGTTAATGTAATACTCCAGTAAGTATTTTGTTTTTTGATTTTGTTGTTATAAACCAATACTGTTATGTATATACTAACAATAAGGTTTTTAAAAAGGTGATAATTTGTCCTTGGCTGAGTTGATAATGTTTTGTCGGGATATGACTGTTGGTCTTTCAGACCCTCCTTTGAACAAGAAAGCGGCTGAATACATGTATGTATCAATAATAGGATGAATATTTGCCTTAAAAATAGTGAACTATCATTGGTTCAGGACATGTGTCCAGTATAATGGTACAAATTTGAGGTAACTGATTATTTCTACATCATTCTTCTCACATCACATGAATATGAATATGAAGAAGTGATTGAAGAGAAGAGAGATTCGTGTGGAAATATCGATTAATGATTAATTAATAGAAAAAAATGTTTATATTAAAAGGAGGCAATTGATATTAATATGGCAATAAAGTTGGACACATGACAATCTCATTTTTCTAGACAATTTTGCCCTTATTATGAAATTGGTGACAAACTATTATTTATTTTATCTTTTGGTCACGGCAAGCCTTGCGAGTTTGGATCCCGTGGAATAATTAATGGTTTGATGAAGTTGGGCTTGGCGGAGTTGATTCTTTTAGAGGTTATTTTGTTTATTTTCAATGCAATTGAATTGAATTGGGATCCATCAAAACCAAATAACTTCGATCCGATCCATCGGCAAATTGTGTTTGAAAATCATAATTACAAAATTCTCACTCTCATAAACTTTTCTGTTCAACTTAGGGATAGAAAATGGACCCTATGGGGCCATTTAAATACTTATATGTGAGTATTACCTATAGAGGACCGATTTAAAACACACCTCTTAAATAGTATTACTTTATTAAAATTACGTTATTTTGAAGATTCTTTTAAAAAATAAGTGGGCCGTGAGTGACATTTTTATAAATAAAAAGAAATTAAGTGAGATTACTCTATTTTAATATTATTTTATATTTTAAAAAAATCTTTAAAATGACGTAATTTTAATTAAAAAAATATTATTTAAAAGAGTGTTTTAGATCCGTCTGTACTTATAGATATACTACCATTTACGTTATGAATAGTGGAAGACTCTTGACTTAAGGATTGATTTTACGGTGAATGATATACATATTTTTCTAAAAGAATCAGAATTAATGATGTCCAAAATAGTAAAACGCCGTCTGTGGGAATCGAACCCACGACCACGTGGTTAAAAGCCACGCGCTCTACCAGCTGAGCTAAGACGGCTCAATGTAATTATATTAACTTGAAGGATATTTCTCATATAAGACCTAATTTATGGCCACTCAAATTCTCCTGGGTTTTGCATTCATTAGCCACCTTCATTTCAATGTGAAATTTGGAGTTTTTCAGGTCCAAAATTAAGAGCTTGTTGGTTTGGAGTAGACTTTATTGGTGCATGTTTGGTTTATCGGGGGATTTATCAGTTTTCTTAATATTACTCCTTTCATTTTAATTTTAATGTCCAATTCTGACTAATTAAAGTTAAATTAATTATTTTCAAAATTATTGTTTGTCAGGAATAGGTGAAAAGATTATAAAAAAAGAAGAAAATATATTCAAATTTTATTATTCTAAAAATATATTTATTTATTAATTTAAAAATAGTCAATCTAATTTTAAAAAGTTAAAACTGGACATTTAATTTGAGAGGGAGTAGTACTGCACTTGAAAAAATAAAAATAAAATCATTTTCGGTTAATAAAGGACCAAAATTTTACAGGTTTCGGTTTGTAATTAGTTGATACATGATACATGTACGGAGGACCAAAACTTTTTCCACTCTCTTTCCGGAGGACGGAGGGAGTACACAATTAAGCCAAATTTCATAGAAATTCCCACATTCAAAATACCAAAAGTTAGCTGTGGCCTCTTTGATTGGCCTGGCCCTCCATTTCCAAACTGCTTTTTCCGGCAAAATGAAAGAAAATTAAACGAAGTTGAAAGCACATGAATTCATGTTCAACAGAATTACCCAGAAAGTTCACTGAATTGTACTTTTTATCCTTACAATATAATTGACAGTGCTGAATTTTCTTCAGTCCCATTGACTTCAAAAGTCGGTCTTTCTTTATTCTGCAATAAAAATGGTATTTCGTTCTGATTTTACTATCGCCTTCTGGGAGATGCTTTTCAGCTGTTTGGAGGTAATTTTCTCAACCCATATCTGGATGTTTTTGGTTCTTGCAGTTTCTTGTTTGAGATGAACTGTAGACAAAATTTCACATGAACTTCACCATTTATTCTTTCTTCTTATCATTTCTATTTAGATAAATGTGTTTTTTTTTCCTTTTAACACAGATAAATGGGTTCTTTTCAGCTTGATGAATGCTCAAACTTCTTCTCTTGATGGAAATGTGGGTTTAAAGCTGCAATTTACTCATTATATGTGTTAATTTTGCATGTTCATTTGGATTGAGGCCAACTAGTAATTTATGTGTTTTTAGTTTGTTGGAAAATCAATAGAATCATTTTAGGTTTTGGAAATTGTATCTTATTTTATGACAGGTGAATCTTGTTCATTAAATTTATATTTAGTCACAGTAATTCTTTTGAGTTTCTCTTAGTTTTAACTAACTGCGGTTTGGAGCTTCTTATATTAACATCTCTCTCAAGCCCTTTAAGCAGAATTTGAAGGGTTTGTGATTAAGTTTGATTATATTCCAGTTTCTTATAGCAGAAGGAAAAAGATTTATGGGCTAGTAAGTGTATTCTGTATTGTAACTTTTGTTTTGACTTTTGCCAATTTCGCATTATGACCTGGGTGTACTGTTATTATATTGTCTTCCTCCGAATCTTTCCTGTAGTGCTTAATGAGAGTCGAAGATTAGAGATGTTGGCTATAGAAAGAAATACTTCTTTCTTGTTTTATATTTATTACTTGGATTAAGTTTCTAAATGTTATGTGCATGGGACAAGTTATCTTAACATGTTCTATATTTTATGAAAGAGTTACTTCGTGTAGTTGTTTTGTATGTATCATTTAGAATATTCTTCTGCAATTAATCGTATGTTGTTGAACATTCCTTTGTGGATGAGCCTTCTTCTGAATTATTGTAAATAACTTAGGTGGTTAACGAAGTCTTATTAATGCCCAGGAAAGGAAGAAGCGGAGGAAAGAAGTTACAGTTGGAAGAATGTTCACTTAATTTTTCAATGTTTATGCCATTTCATGTACATGAGTCATTGTCTTGATTTTGGATAGAGGATTTATCATAATGTCATAAGGATGGAGTTCGTGCCGATTGGTACTGTCTTGGCTGTCCTTACTACCCAGGTCATTAAAACAGCTCAAGCTGCCAGGGATGTTGCTTTTGAGAAGGAGAGTTTCAAGGTTCTTTCAGATCACCTTTTTGACATTGAGCCTGTCTTAAAGGAATTGCAGCTTAAAAAACTAAATGAATCATCAGCTGCAAGGCAAGCTTTGGAATTCCTTGATGCCGATGTCAAAAAGGCTAGAAACCTGGTTGATAAGTACATAAACCGATCCCGTTTCTACTTGCTTGTCAAGTGCCGGCACATTGTCAAGGAGGTACAAGAAGTCACGAGAGATATTGGAAAATCTTTTGCTGCCCTATCCATTGCAAACACTGATGTATTATCAGGCATATCTGACCAGGTGAATAGGTTAAAGAACGAGATGCAAAGAGCAGAATTTGAGACTTCTCACTTTCGGTTCCAAACTGCTGACAAGGTAAATCAGGGTCTTACGGATCCGAGGCTTGACCCAAATGACATTCTGAAAGATATTGCCATGGCAGTAGGGGTGCCAGTTGATCCCTCAGAGATAAGCAAAGAGCTGGAGAGCTTCAGAAGAGAAAAAGAAGAAGCCGCAAACCGGAAAGAAAGGGCTGAAGTTTTTTTCTTAGAACAGGTAATTGAGCTACTCTCTCGAGCTGATGCTGCTAGAGATTATGAGGAAGTCAGGAAGCAGTATCACCAAAGGCTTCAGGTCATAGAACGATACGATCCTAAAGAGGAGTATATCGAGCCTTTTAAAGCATTCACTTGTTGTATTACTAGATCTGTAATGGTTGATCCTGTTAGCCTCTGCACTGGTACATCATGCGAGAGAGAAGCTCTTGAAGTTTGGTTTGATCGTGGAGAGAAAACTGATCCACAAACCGGTGATCTTCTTGAAGATTTCTCATATAGGTCTAACCTTCAGCTGAGACAATCGATCCAAGAATGGAAAGAACTCAACTACTGCCTTAAAATCAGGTCTTGCAAGGCAAAGTTGCTATCAGAGGTTGATTCGTCTGTGGAAGAGGCCCTTGACCAAATGCAGGAGCTTATGAGGGACAATTCAATTAATAAAGACTGGATTTCCGTTGCAGGGCTTACAAAATTGATAATCTCTATCCTTGGAATCACAGAGAATGGAGACGTGAAAAGAAAAATACTAGTTACCTTAATGGACATTATACAAGGACATGTCAGAAACAAGGTATGCCTAATCATTTTCTTGTCCATTTTTTTCCTTCTACAGAATAAAAAGTAGAAAAAATTGCTTGCATTCTACCCGAATGCATTGGTCCATGGCTCCCTGCTTTCTTTTCTTCTATTACTTGCTCCTTTGGTTCTATGATAACATCCGTTTCCAACATCTGACATTCAGAAGCAAAAAGTTTCTATAGTTAAAGTAGTCCATTAATAATCTATACATTCACATTAACAAACTCATAATCATGAGAAGAATGCTTAATTACATTTTGGTAGTGTTTCTTATCTGACTATCTGCCATTAATTTGCTAGTGTTTATTTGAGTTGGTAATATGTGAGCTTATGTATTCAATTTAATTGTTGTTTTTAATTTTTAACCAAAAGCATTGAACATTGGAATCCACAAATGCATGCATAAGTTTTCAGTTTTAAGCTTAGGAAAAAAAAAATTTGCTTTCGCAAAATTCTAAATGCAATGTATCTTCCAATTCTATAGGATTTATTGGTTGAGAATCAAAGGTTCGAAGACGTCATTGCATGCCTAGGGTGTGATTCAAGCATATCAGATAGTGCTGTCCAGCTGTTGTATGAGTTATTGCTGGAAAGGTCTTGTTGGAATATGTCTTATTGCAGGAAGCTCTCTCAGCAACATGGTGCAATCTTTAATCTTGTTACCTTTCTGAAGGGTTCAGTGAGAGAGTCATCGGAGAAAGCAGCTGAAATTTTGATGAAGCTTTGTGATGAAGATGAACAGAATACTATTAGAACTGCTGAAGCAGGCTGGTATAAACCACTTACCAAATGGACAATAGAAGGTCAGGAGGTTCAGTTTATTCAAAATTTTCTGAAAAAATATTCCTTTATAAAGTCCAACATGAATGAATAGAAACTGCTTCTTGCTTTGTTTATTTGATGCTAAAAAGAACTGTTTCCCTTAAAATGTTGGTGAGAACTTTTCCCAATTGTTGAGTTATAAATGAAACACAAGTCAAGATGCCTTCAGTTGTTTGCTAAAGGGATTTCGGAGGCTGTTTTCTCCATCGCGAGATTAGAATGTCTGTGCAACACACAAGCACCCATTCTTTGAAAGAGACAAATATAAGAAAAGGTAATATGTGTGTGATGGTAACCTATATACTCAAATTTCGTAAATATCAACTTATGGAAAAGGAAATTAAGTATGGAAGTTGACAATTCCAGTTCAATTTCCTTTGAGAAAAAGAAAAGCAATAATAAGAACTCTGATGACAAGCCGGGTGAAATATACAAAATGGCTTCACTACATTTCCCAAAAAACTGCAGTGGGAATATTATGCTACAACTCCTTATAATATCTTCCTTTTTGTTACATATATGCAAACAATTTCTACTCTCTTTTTTTCATCTGTGAGTAACGTATAATGATGTTCACTGCCCTGTGTAGCATCAAATGATGAAAGTGGTACATAATTGACATGACTTGGAATTTGAAAGACTGATGCAATTAGGTCATGCTTATCCTCTTCAGGACCAGAGTCTTCAAGGATAGTGATGGTGAGAGCGCTTCTTAGTTTAACATTGGCTGAAGAAAATATAAAGCTCCTTGGAGAGGAAGGGCTGATACCTCCTTTGCTTGAAATGGCATCTGGAAACACCGAGTCCAAAGAATTATCATTGTCTATGCTGGTTAAGCTGTCAGCCTATCATGAGAATAAAAGGCATATTGCAGTGGCTGGTGGGGTTCCTCTTGTACTAAAGCTATTCTCTTCCCATATGCGCATATTGATTATTTCTAAATGCTCTGAAATTCTTGATAATCTTACTTCCAATGGTGATGGAATCAAATTCCTTATTGATGAAAATGGAAACCAACTTGAGCTAGAGTCTGTCATCACCACCTTGTTGGCTTTCCAGCAGAGTCCCACCTCTGATACTGTACAAAAGCCTGCCTTGCATGCATTACTTGGTATTTGTCAATCTGATGCTGGGCTTGTTAAGACGGCAGTTCTCAAGGCCAATGGTGTTTCTCTAGTCCTTCCTCTTCTTGATCACTATGATCTTGAAATACGAGAAGCTGCAATAAATCTTCTCTTCCTCTTTTCCCAGCACGAACCAGAGGGAGTTGTAGAATTCCTTCTCAAGCCAAGAAGGCTAAAGGCTTTAGTCAGGCTTCTTGAGAACAACGATAAAGGTGAGGTACAAATGGCTGCAGCCGGTGTATTAGCTAACCTTCCCAAATCAGAAATATCACTCACGAAGAAATTAATAGAATTAGACGGACTGAGAGCAATTGTAGACATCCTAAGATCTGGAACCATAGAGGCACAAGAAAATGCTCTAAGTGCTCTCTTCAGATTTACGGATCCCACAAATCTTGAGTCACAAAAGATTGTGGTTGAACAAGGGGCATATCCATTGCTTGTAGACTTTCTCAAGGTTGGTTCAGTAACAGCGAAGGCAAGAGCAGCTGCACTCATTGGTGATCTTTCCATGCGCAGTTTAGAACTCACTGTTGTGTCCAAAAGAGCTGGTTTCTGGTGTTTCTGTGGAAGCCGTGTCCCTAAATGCCAAGCACATGGAGGTATCTGCAGTGTGAACAAGTCATTTTGTCTGTTGGAGGCAAATGCTTTGCCTGAGCTGGTGAGACTCTTACAAGAAAAAACTCATGAGACTGCTTATGAAGCAATTCAGACACTTTCCACTCTGTTTGCTGAAGAGTGTCCCCATAGAGGGGCCAAAACTCTGCATGAGAATGGTGCAATAGTTCACATCTTTGAGATTTTGACCTGGGGTTCAGAGTCATTAAAGGAAGAGGTTTTAAGTCTTTTAGAGAAGGTTTTTATGTCAAAGGAAATGGTGGAAATCTATGGATGGAAAGCTAGAATACCTCTTGTTCAACTGACAGGGCGTAGCTTTCACGAGGATGGGCGTCTTCAGAGGAAGGCTGCTAGAGTCTTGTTACTCATTGAACGTAACTCAAGATCATCGACATCGGGTGTTGTTTCTGGAGTAAATGAGTGAAGATGCTTTTGTTTACAATAGAAGAGAGACTATCCAGTAAATCAGGTACATGTAGTACAATAATTCTTAGTATTTATCTGATATTAATCACCTTCTGTTATTTCATTTCAATATCAGGCATCATATTTGTTTCTGTTCTTGTTATTATATCTTTATTGACTTCTTGAAATCACACTCCTTAAGCCAGTTAACTGGATGGTGATGACAAATTTTAAGTGGATGAATTTTAGACTTCTGCCATTTTGAATCGTGGAGATGCATCTTGAGGAACTCTAAATACATCTCAGTCATTGTAAAGTTTACCAGTACTTTTGAGTAAACCATCACCCCACATTAGTATTTAGTAGTTGCAGTATAGTAGAATTATGGAAGGGATAACCAGGACAAAACTGAAAACAAGAACATTGAAAACCCCCCAAACCCAAAAATTCACCCCTAAGGAATTGCATAAGATTCTAACCCAACTTTTACACAACCAAAAAGAAGAATAAAAGAATACTTATAAAGCCTGTCTGTTCTGACTGATCTTACACAAGTTGTTTTGACTTTTTCTTCCCCTGGTTCAGACTGGCATGTCGGTGACCTCTTGAATAAAAATAATTTAAATTACAGTAACCAATATAGAAGAAGTAAGAAAAAATAAGGGGCTGAAAATATATTTAGGCTTGAAATAATTAATTAGTAGTATCGTTTCTCAATCATAGAATACAAATCATAGAATACAATAGCTGAACAATAAAAAATAACTCCAACAAATGCCAAAATAAGAGTTAAGATCCAGAATAAATCCACAAAAGAATGATATTTACACTATAATAAACATATAATTATTAAGTACTATAGCCAGGGATTTTCTGAATATCAACATAACAACATAAATTTGTGAATAAAAGTACTTGACATTCCCACGAAGCTTTTCAGAAAGATAAAAGACATACTGAAGTGGCATTATGGTAATCAAACAAAAGAACAACTAAAACCTCCGAATATCTTTAAGTGGCGTGGCAGCTTCATCCTGTTTCGACATTTTGATAGTCTGGCAACTCACTAGTCTAAGGAGAGAGCATAAATACCAGCTTCACAATTCAGTGAACCAGGCTGAACAATAGTTTGTGTTCTCTGGAAAGAATGACCACTTTTCCAATCCCAGAACCGCATACTCCCGTAAACCAATACACCCTCCTTAGTATGCAGCCAACAGATTTCTTGTGGTTGGTAAGTGTAACCATTGTTTTTCCCGTTCCTAATGTTCCGAACAGATTAGAGATGTAATGGACGCAATTACATTCAGATTTTTAGTTAGTTTGGTAGCAAAAGAAAATTTGGATATGCGATAATGGATTTTGTTACAGCATATCTGTATGGATCATTCGATAATGATATGTATATGAAAATTTCTGAAGGATATAAAATGCCTGAAGCATATAATTCAACATCTCGAAGTATGTATTTTGTCAAGCTACAAAGATGGGTTAAAACAATCCGGACGCATGTCTTTTGAAATAAGGGTTTAAAAATAATCTAATTTGTCCATGTGTTTTTATCAAGAAATCAGAATCCGGATTTACTATTGTTGTAGTATATGTTGATGATCTAAATCTTATAGGGACTCCAGAAGAGTTAACAAAAACAACAAATTATTTAAAAAATGAATTTGAGATGAAAGATCTTGGTAAGACAAATTTATGTCTTGGCCTGCAAATTGAACATCTTCCGAATAAAATTCTTGTTCATCAATCAACATACACATAAAAAGTTCTGAAGCAATTTTACATGGATAAAGCTCATCCTTTGAGCACTCCAATGGTGGGTCGGTCACTTGATGTCAAGAAAGATCCGTTTCGACCACAAGAAAATGATGAAGAAACTCTTGGTCCTGAAGTACCATATCTTAGTGCAATTGATGCTTTGATGTATCTTGCAAATTTCACAAGACCTGATATATCATTTGCAGTTAACTTACAAGCAAGGTATAGTTCTGCACCAACTCGGAGACATTGGAATGGAATTAAGCATATTTTTCGATATCTTTGTGGGACTACTGATTTTGGATTATTTTATCCAAATGGATCAAAATCACAGTTAGTTGGATATGCTGATGCGGGTTACCTTTCTGATCCATACAAAGGCCGATCACAAACAAAATATTTATTTACTTATGGAAATACTGCTATTTCATGGAGATCTGTTAAGGAAACAATTTCTGCTACTTCTTCAAATCATGCACAGATTATCGCAATTCACGAAGCGAGTCGTGAATGTATTTGGTTAAGATCGGTAATTCAGCATATTCGTGAGAATTGCGGATTATCATCAATCATAAATAGTCCAACAATAGTATATGAACTGGGACGAAGCCAAGATTTGTTCTTTGGGGGCAAAAAAATTTAATGAGATAAAATATATTCATCATTAAAAAATAAATTTTCACTATTACAGAACATATTTTTACTAAAACAAAAATAATGTAGTAATAGAATTTGTTTTGACAAAGACAATAAAACATAACAAAAAAAGTCTTTTAGAACATATCAAAGCTTTGTAAGATTTTTTTTTTTGGGGGGTGGGGGGGGGGGGGGGACCGTTGCTTACAAAATTTTGAAACTAAACCAAATGTACAAGTGAGTCTTACAAAATTTTTAAATCTTGGAGGGCCGTGGCCCCCTCCAGTCTACATGTGGCTCCGTTCCTGTATATGAAGATAATGTCGCTTGTATAACTTAAATTAGGGGAGACTATCAAATGTTATAGAACTAAGCATATTGCACCAAAATTCTTTTATAAACATGAGCTCCAGAAGAGTGGTGATATTGATGTCAAGCAGGTACGATCATGTGATAATTTGGATGATATGTTCACTAAGTCATTACCAACTGCGACTTTTAAGAAAATGGTGCATAACATTGGCATGTGTCGACTTAAGGATATTTTTATCATGAACAATGGTACTCATGAGGGGGAGTAAATTTTCTAAAGGATATGTGTTGATTGTATTCTTTTTCCTTCGCTAAGATTTTTTTCCCATTGAGTTTTCTTTTGCAAGGTTTTAATGAGGCAATCCTATGACACTAGAAGTTATACAAGAATATTGTACTCTTTTTCTTAGCCAAAATTTTTCCACTGGATTTTTTTTTGGTAAAGTTTTTAATTATACATATTCTAAGAGCATTGATAACAATTTCTCTAATTAACTCTCTATCCTCAATTTTAAAAAATACATCAATAAATCATTATCCAATAGTTTCCTTATCCTTATTTGACTATCTATTTTAATCCCCTATATAGGATTTTACTCCCCAGTGTGAGGGAATTAAAAGACCCTTCTATATATATACAAAATGACATTTTACACCCTCATTTAAGTGGACAACTCATCAATAATACACATTTTGACATTTTTTTACTACTTCATTTTCAAATTATAAACTTAATATTGACTTTTAAAAAATAATTAAATTTCAAACGTATTCAAAAAAAATGGTGGATGACAACTTGAATACAAGAGATTATTAATATATATACTTTCTTTTCTTTTGAATTTATTTTATCTATCGTTTTACAACAGTAGCAAGCTTTTACTTCGTATTTTAGGTTTCATTATTAGGTTTACTTATCGATCAATTCAATTCAATTCAATAGGCGAATCCGGATATACAAATTGACATCAGCCTTAATTTCCTTTGTTTAACAAAGTCTATGAAGCCTTTATTAATTTCCGGCCTAATATTTCATCATGCATGTCCTCGTCAACATCCACATCATATAATTAATAATTAATAAATATGTCAGTAAAGTCCACCTTACATTAAAGACGCTAAATAATTTAGAAATAAATTTATAATTAGTGGAGAATAACTAAACTTTTCATCACAATTAAGATAGATAGGGATAGGAGTAGTGAAAAATGTAGTTGTCCGCTACTGATTCTGAGTTTGTTTGTACATGATGATTAGTGTGCAAAGAATAATTAGGGACTTAATTAGGAGCATAATTATTCTTTGCATAATACTAATCTCAATTTGTCACTCCATTTCCCAGTTCCCACTATATATATATGTACCCTTTAGGCTTATCATACCAACATTGAGAGGAGCAATTAAATGAATATTAGAAAGAAAGAGTTTTGACACAAGTTAGACAGCTAAAAACTTAGTAGCTAGAAGAGATGTAGGTTAGGTTATATATAGTACAACGTTACGCTTTATACTTGTTGTTGGCACTTTTTTGTTGGATATTAGTTGTATTTTAATGCAAATTAATTAATATGTGAATCAACTCCACCTAATTGCTCATTGCCGAGACGTATTATCATATATACTCCCTCCTTAATTCCTCCATACTTGCAACTCACTAACTTATTTTCTTTTTCTCTTTTGACATATATATATATATATATATATATATATATATATATTTGTATTTAGAGTCTTATATAAGTAACTTTTCTTCTTCTTCTCTTTTCTATGCCTACGGGACAAAACCACAAGAATGGCTAGGGATAAAACTGCAAGAACGCCACTATGTTTAATTTTTTGTTTCTTTTTTTATGGGTAATAAATTTGTGGTCAAATAAGAAAATAAAATACTCTTATATTTAGTGATTTACAATATTTAGTTGTTAAACTTATTGTTGGGTCATAATATTTCTCCTATTTTAGTTGATAGAGATTGGGTCCATTTATCAAGATAATCTGTTGAGCTTTTATTATTAAGCCACGGGACTTTTTGAGCCCATTTATCATGGTCAACTTTATTTAATCTCGTTGACCGGGTCACCCAATGGATTGACCCATTAGATATTTTAATATCTCACATTTTGACTTGTGATGATGAAAAAGCATGACAATGACTAAGGATCCCGCCATGCATTAATGTGGATGGGATCATAACCTACGGCCAGTGAAAAGCAAAGGCCAAAAGCGATAGATAAACCTGATATAGTCGGCAGAGCCCATCGATCGTAGGGGGTGTCGTAGAAGTAGTGGTGGTGGCACAAAGAATCCAAGCAAAGGTAATATAACTTAAAGAAGGAAGCCACCTGATGGAGGTACATTCTTTCATATATTGATTATTCATATTCTCCCATACACACAACCGAGATTTATTATCTCTCTCAATACACTAGACCATATATTCCTCCATTGTTAACCTTGTGAACACGTCTTTAATTCTCACGCTGAGCTATCCCCGACGGAACCGCCGCTGCTTTGGTGTTATTTGTCGTTCTTGTCGTCGAGATCGTGACGTCTTACGTGATTGGGGCGTGGAGAAAGATCTTGGCGTTAACATCGGCACTTGAAGGAGGGCTTTTGAGTTCTAGTGTCATTAAAATTTTCAATCACAATCGCTTAACCTACTTCGTAAGATGATGAGGAGTAGGGATGGTACACCGTAAGGGCGGCGATGATGGCCATTAGCTCGTCATCGCCTCGTGTTTGGTGAAGGATCGTCTGGTCCTTCCAAGAGTGCTCACGAGAGCAAGACGGCTTCTAAGCATAATTCGGAGGATCTCCGTCTCAAGATTCTGGCGAGGCTGATCGAAGATTGGTTTTCGATGCGAACGAGAGCGAGATCATGGTCGAGGATGTGGAAGGCTCGCCAACCAAGATTCATCATAAAGTAGCCAAGAGATAGAGTCGCCAAGTCATGCGAAGATGGCGACGGTTTTACGAGAGAGCATGGCGGTCTATTAAAGCAAATAGAAGATATACCAAACAGATGCTTGGTGGCGGAATGCAGGACGCAAGCATCCAAACATGATCAATACTGAAAAGACGCAGCAAGCATAAGGAGGAGACTCGACGAAAGGGTAAGGAGCCAAGAGTTCCCTCATGGGTTTAAGGGATCATTCTCAAGAGAGAAGATCGAGAAGCGAAACTCCCATGGCCTCGAAGAAGGCGATAATGGCCAAGCATTTCTCAAAGATCGAGATGATTATCAACAAAGGAACAAGTCGAAGGAGGTCGCATCCAGAAGTCCGGGTAATGGACTATCAACGTGATCATTCTCACCACAAAGAAAAAGTTATGTCACCAAGTAGATCAAGAAGTCCTCTCAGGCGCGTGGGATCGGCGGGGGTCGATCCTCTCGTAGACATAATGTTGTGCATGAGAAAGAGGTTTCCCATGACTGAAGGCGCGAATTTTCTAGTAAAGGAGCTTAAAGAGCTCGAGAAAACAACCGGCCGAGGTCCAAAGAAAGTGAAGGACGCCCGAAAGAAAGATCCCTTTTTCCTCGGATATTCTCAAGGAAAAGGCGATATCACTAAAAAATGCCTCGCGTGGAAAGTTACGATGGAACAGGGGACCCTTATGACCATAAATTAGGCGTTCGAATTTTTAATGGACTATTACGACTTCACCGACGCCGCCAAGTGCCACACCTTTCATTACAACGCCGTAAAAGATGCGAGAGGTTGGTTAGTTAGGAACTTTGCCTTCAGATTCCATATCCTCATGGACCGAACTTTGTGATAAGTTCCATGCCTGCTTTTAAGAACTGCAAAGAAGAGGAAAGCCCACGGGTTCTTTGGCACGATCCGGCAGCTTGCTTGCCAAATGAATCTTTGGGCCATGATGTAAAGAGGTTCGGAGAAGCAATCGGTCAGTGTCCGATCTTAATGACCTCCAGTGTCAGAGGTTTGTTCCGAATGGATTGGATCTCGGTCAAGTCCAAAAAGTCAGTGAAGAAGTTGATGTTCAATCATGCCTTTGACAAAGCGTAAGGCTACATCGTTGTGGAAGAAGCTATGAATACTCTGAAAAATCCTCTTTCGTCAGGGAAGAGTCGGTGGCTCTAAGCCCGGTTGAACAGAGGAGGAGAATCTGGGATATAATGATCGGACGGAGGGCGCTTCAAAAAGTACAACAATTCTTGGCGGCGGGAAGCGGATCATCCTCCGCTCCGCCCAAGGTGAATAAGATCTACACCAAACTAAACACCGATAGATCGATAATTTTGGATCGGATCGAAATCAACCTTTCTTTTGAGCCACCCCGTGATAATTACCGAATCAAGGTGGTAACTCTCGTAAATATTGTGGCTATCATCAGTCACCGCCGCGACACTAACGAGTGTTACAATTTGAAAGACTTTGTGGAGAGGAAGATTAAAGACGCGGCTTGTTGGTGCGCAGATGTGGTCAGTAAATAATCGTGAGAACGTTAACCGTCTGCTCGGGACGGTTTAAGGGGCTCCATCGCCGCCAAGGCATGTTATCGATGTGATAACCGGTGGGTCCACGGGAAGTTGATAGGGAAGAAGAGAAGGGCTTTACTTATGACGGATGCTCCCACGAAAGTAGATAGACCATTCCCGGATCGTATATCATTCACCGACGACCGACTATCCTTCTGAGCCCATCGAGCCGCGTGAGGGGCCTTGGTGATCACAGTATGAAGTGGGCACGGTGGACATGAAGCGCATGATGATGTATACAATGGATCTTCATGAGATATCCTCAGATGCACACGCCATCGGAGGATGCACCTCGATGAAGCGTAAAATGGAGGTCGGGCAGAAGCTCCTTTATACGGCTTCAAAGAATGATCCTGTAGAAGTTGCGAGCACTATTGAACTCCCTTGTTGTCTTCGCATACACTACAAAGAAGTCGAAAAATAGTGTGTAAATTCTATGTCACAGACGTTGATTCACCATAACGCTTATACTTGGGAAGACTTACTTTAATCGCTTCTCCAAGTCGTGACCTCCATCCTCATTTCAAAATCAAGTTCCCCGGCTACTGGAGTAGGAGAGGTGGCGGGGGACTTGGATCTCGCCCGACGATGCTATCTCGGAATGTCATTATTTCCTCCGAGAGTGGGGTCAAACAAACAAAAAAACAAAGCGATGACAATTGAGATCGAGCCTTTTACCGAAAGTAGTTACAACCGATGGTGATTCTCACGAGGAACTAAGAGGTCGAATTGATCCTTGGAAAGTTTGACAAGACCGTGAAGATTGGTTCAGTCTACAGAACCTCTTCTGACAAATCTCATAGAACTCTTACTGTTGTATTATGCGGATATTTTTGCATGGGAACCGAAAGACATGCCTTAGTTACCTAAGATAAATAGAGCATAAATTTCTTTGAACGTAGATCCTCGAAGAAGCTGCCTCGGCAGAAAAGACGGATCTTTGCACCGAACGACGTAAAATTCTTGACTCGTGAAATAAAGAAAGTCATTGGTCACGACTTTTATATATATGAGATTGATTATCCCGAATGGATGGCTAATGTGGTGTTGGTGCGAAGCGAGAATGGAAAGTGGCGGGGTTTGATCGACTACACCGACCTCAATAAAGCTTGTCCGGCGGATTTTATCCTCTACCCCATATTGATCGACTTATCGATGCCACTTCGGGTATGCATTACTAAGCTTTATGGATGCTTTTTCGAGTTATCACCAAATATCCATGTGTAAAGAGACATCCCAAAGATCAGATTTATTATACACCGCTTCGGTACGCCTTTCAAGAAGATGACTTTTGGCCTTATAAATGCCGGAGCCACTTACCGAGAATGATGAACTTCATCTTCGATAGTAAATTTGGGAAGGAACATGGAAGTATATCGTTGATGACATGATCGTGAAAAGCATGCACATTCAGAGTCACTGACGATCTGAGAGGAATGCTTTCGATCGTCTCATCATCGCTAACTAAGGCTATTTAATCCGCCAAGTGCACTTTCGGCCTCGGTGCACAGGAAGTTTCGGGTTATCTTGTTAGCCAAAGGGGTATCGAGGCCAATCCGCAGAAGATTCAAGCCATTCTCGACATGAAGACTCTCGGTCCATTCAAAGACGCCCAACGTCCCGATGGTAGGATTGGCAGAGATAAGGAGGTTCGTCGCCAAATCTGCAGAGAGGTGTCTTCCTTTCTTTGATACATCGAAAGGGTCAAGAATGCGAAGACGCGTCCAAAGGACTTCAGAGAGCGAAGACGCCTTCCGTGAGCATAAAGGCGTATCTTTCCTCGGCTCCTTTATTGGTAAAACCCATTCCAATGAGAGACTTTATATCTATATCTGCGGCAAGTTCGTTAATGCGGTTGGAGCGATCTTTGGTTCGGGAGATCGCTGGATGACGAAGATCCAAATTGTTATGTCGACCACGTCTGCGAGATGTCAAACCGTATCCAAATATTGAAAAATTTGCCTTCGCCTTGATAATTGCAGGTAGAAACTTCTAGCGATTTTTCAAGGTGCTCCGGCCCAGTCAGTCTACGGATCAACCATCAAGAAGGTGATGGGCAAGCCGGAAGTTTCGGGAAGGTTAGCGGCGTGGACAATGGAGTTGTCACGCTTTTTCATCGAATACCATCCACGAACCGCTATCAAAGGCCAAGCTTTCGCCGATTTCATAAGTAGAATGTTCGCTTCACCGAAGCGATCTTAGAAGTTACTGGAAGCGAATCCTCCGATCGAAAGCGCCACAGCTTCTTCAACAAGAAGCGAGAATGTTTGGACTCTATATGCGAGATGGTTCCTCTACCCTAACTGCGTTAGTGGGGCGAAATTATCTTGACAAGTCCGGACGGGTTCAAAGTTCAACAGCCATCGATTTGGATTTAAAGCGACAAACAACGAGGCCGAGTAATGAAGCGATCTTAGCGGGTGTTCGATTGGCAAAAAGAGTCTAGAGGTCCTAACCTTATCATCTACAAATGACTCTCGATTGGTTGTCAGCAAGCTATCGGGGACTATGAAGCTCGTGGAAATCGGATGATCAAGTATTTATGCGGAGTTAAAGGACCGACTTCAGATTTCGCTCAGACGAAGTTTCAGGCATAGAGCGTAATGACAATTCTATCGCCGATGCATTGTCGAAATTGCTACTACTTGATGCGAGATGTTTTAACGGATCGATTTACTTGGAAGTTCTCGCAATGTTAAGTGTTCAACATGAAGTCGTGATGTGTATCGAAGCGATCTAACTCACGGATGACCCCTACATCGAGTATTTGGCGATGGCGTCCTTCCTTCTGGATCGATGTTAGCAGAAAGAAGATCAAATACAAAAGCGCCAACTTTGTTCTTATTGATGGGGATCTTTACCGATCGGCCTTTTCTTCACCATTATCGAAGTGCTGGTCCCATCTCGAGGCGAATATGCCGCTTCGGGAAGTTCACGGTGGCATTTATGCGGTGATCATATGGTCGCTAAATCTTTGGCTTACAAAAAGTACTTGACAAGGGTACTATTGGCCTACAATTTTCAAGGAAGCTACAGAGTATGTCAAAAATGTGAAAAGTGCCAACTCAATGATCCGATCCCATCATCGCCCACCGGAAGAAGCTATACTTTCGATTTTATCTCCTATATCCTTCATTGTCTGGGGTAGATATATTGGGTCCATTGCCTAAAAGCTAAAGGTCGTTAGCTTTGTCATAATTCTTATTGATTACATGACTAAGTGGGTAGGCGGCCACTTTGCTAATTACTTTAAGCAGAATGTTTGAAGTTCATAAAAGAATCCGTAGTGTTTCGCCGGGATCCCTAGAGTATTAATATGGACAACCGGACGTCGGTTAAATGGGATCAAAATTTGAAGCATTTTAAAGGAGTCAGATTCAACATAAGAAGACTTCTGGCTCATCCACAAATCGAATGGCCAAGTTGAGGTGACCAACAGACGTCACGAATCTGGATCGTTGCAGACTAGATGAAGGAAGCTAAAGGAAGATTGCTGGAGGAGTGCTTCTCAGCGTGTTGTGGGCTTACCGGACTACACCAAGGACTACCACCGGGATTCACCTTTTCGATCCGGCCTTGTGGTATCGATGCCTTAGTCCTCGTCAAATCGGATCTCCAAGTCTTCGTCGTCACCAATACAAAGAAATATACAATGACGAAGGATCAAGGCCAATTTGGATCTACTAAAAGAAGTTAGAGAGGTTGCTTTCTACTTAAATTGGTCGCTTATCAACGAAGAGTAGAATAAGCATTACAACAAAGGGGTCAAACTTCGCAGATTCGAAGTAGAGACTTCGATCCTCGGAGAAGTCAAGCTTCTACACCTCAAAACATGGGAAAGTTAATGCCAAACCGGGAAGGACCATATACGAGGTGATCAAGTATCCAAACCGTACACTTTACTTGCTAAGGGCATTAGATGGTTCCAAATCAAAACACTCTGCACGCTAAGAAGGCTTTAAATACTTTCAATAAAGATCAAGTTAATTCATCCAAGTTTGTATATTATTGTTCATTATCAATAAAAGACACTTTTTCACTATCGGTCTTGGTCCTATTTTGTCCTATGGTCACTATGGTGTAAGGAGGTATGGTAGGACTCATTTGGCCATCCGATGGCAACCCATTTATTTGTCGCTTCTACCCCGGTGGTGAGCGAAGGATCCTATATTGATTTTACCAGGTGGTAAATCAATGGTCACTATCGGTCCCGGTCTATATTTTGTCCTATGGTCACTATGGTGTAAGGAGGTATGGTAGGACTCATTGGCCATCCGATGGCGACCCATTTGTCGTTTCTACCCCAGAGTGGTGAGCGAAGGATCATATATTGATTTTACTAGAGTGGTAAATCAATGGTCACTATTGGTCCTGGTCCTATTTTGTCCTATGGTCACTATGGTGTAAGGAGGTATGGTAGGACTCGCTGGCCATCCGATGGCAGCCCATTTGTCGTTTTACCCCGAGTGGTAGACGAAGGATCCTATATTGATTTTACCAGGGTGGTAAATCAATGGTCACAATTGGTCCTTATATCTTGGTCCTTATATCTTGATCCTTATATCTTGGTCCTTATATCTTGATCCTTATATCTTGGTTTTCCTATAATCGTTTCCCCCCGAGTGGTAAACAAATGACCGATCTCACACTTTTGAATGATGAGTATGTGGTACTTTTATTTAATTTAAGTGTTGAGTTCTAATGCCTCGTCCCTTAACATCACTTTATCTCTCATTATATGACATGCTTATCTCGTTATATGACATGCTTAATCATTCGAAGTTAAAACCTCGAAAGGGTTTTTTGTATACTTGTCCATATAAATTCATATCAAGTATTGACGTAAAATAAAAAGTACAATCAAGTCATAAGGAAGAAAATCATTTCTCATTAATATTTAAGTTCATTTACAAATAAGGAAATAACATAAAATTTCTACGAATATTCATAATAAGACTAAAGACAATCCATAAGTCGGTGCTTCAGTAGCTCCATCATCATCCAAGAGTCCAAAGGTGAGGATCTAAGTTAGCCTTGATCAACCTTTCTCGCTAAGACTTCTAGCTAGAGCTCGTAGCTTTTTGTGAATCCTCATGATTTCTTCGCTTATTTCGTCTGAGTTCTATACTCTTCACAAATTTCTTTCAAGAAGAGCATCGGTTAAAGGAGGCCCAAGGTCCCAAGAGCCTTGAGTTCTCGGATCTCTTGCTCATCTGCTGCCAGATATTCATTGAAGCTTTTCATCCCGCTTCCATCTTACGGATCGTCTTGGTCAAGATTTTGGCGCTGACTTCAACTCCTTGATCTTATCCATCCTCGCTCCACTCCTCCGAACTAAGTCGACATTCATGTTGACAATTTCAACATCTTGAGCCTTAAATCGACTTTTAGTTCTTCCTCGAGGCCTTCACTTCTCCCTTAGCTTGGGCCAACTCTTTCGAAGACCTTCATTAGTATGAAGAATGCCTTCACGATGAGTCCTTTCCCGAGCCAAAAGGCATTTCGTGAGGAATTTTCCTTCTTGCTTCCTTCCTCCCTGGGATTCAAATTGAGAGATCGGGACGCAGACGTCCAAGAGACGACATTCACTGCTCATGTTCAAGGTTATTCAATCGACTTCGGATGTATGAGTATGAAAATAAGTAAGCAAAGGAAGAGAAGAGTCATTTACCTTAGCCAAGTAGCCATGCCTTCATTGAAGCAAATCCTCGTTAATCGTTCCGAACCGATGGTCATCGGCCTCATGCGAACAAAGGCCTCAAACAGTTGAAAGGGAAATTGGCATCAACCAAGGCCACATAGTCGGTGAACCCATGGCATCATCTTCAAATTCGGATGTCATTGATCCTTGAGAAGGAGGCATAGTCGATCGCGAATCCGGTGAAGGATCCGCATGCATTGCCTCTCTGGAGAAGGTGATCGAGCCGCATTGCTCGGAGTCAAGAAGGTTCGAAGTCGAATCGAAATGGACCGTCCGGCGGTCGCTTTTCTTTTTTCGGACGAGGAGAAGGGTTGAACTTCCGACTTCTTCGGCGTTAGGTGTTGGGGTTTCATTTAGAGGGTTTGGATGTCAAGGAGGGGAACGCGAAGTTCGCTTCAAGAATAAGAGGAATTATTTTGCTTCTCAATTTTTTAAAGACGAAGGACTTTCGCCCGATCGTGTGGAGGAATGTCAAGGAGACTCTCTTTCTTAGATTTGGTTCGTAAGTTGGTAGGGTTGGTTCGAGAGGTTGTTGTGGGTTCATTGAAGGAATCGTTTGTGGGTTTACCTCGTAAGTACCTCCTCGTCCGCTTTCGAGATTTATCTCATGAGAGTCTTGGCCTTTTGGCGCTTTCTTCCTTCTAATGCCGAGGTCGGAGGACCGCCTTGGGATGATAGATTGTCGCCTTCAGGGTCATCATCCCAAGAGGGGTTGTTGTTGGCTCTCGAGGCGGGGGGTTCATTCGGAAGGCTCCTCGTTAGGGAGTTCTTCATTTGCATCAATAATCCTCCCCGCCAAGAAATCTTCCAAGTCTTTTACTTAGGAAGTTGGTTTGATCAAAGACACCGCAAATAATCACAAGTTAAAATTGCATCACATAAACATTTCAAAAATTATATCACGTAATGGTCCAAGACTTACGTTTATGGTCATACAACCATGCTTGCTTGGTCAAGAGAAATGAAGCTCCACTCTTGAGAAGGGATCTTATTTATGAAGTCGCCCATCTCCTCACGCGCCCCTCGGGATGTCACCGTCAGCAGCAGAGATACGCTCCAAGTGGTCCAATCGGGAAGGAGGAGATTCCAGACCAAATGATGAAGAACCATTTCTCGTGCCATCCTTTTGTTGCTCGAGGGGGTGCTCATCGAGGCCTCTTCTCGAATTCGAGTTTGGGCGTGGGGACTGCTTTGCTCAAGATTTTGAACCCTCGTTCTCGGGATCTCGCCAAATAGAGAAGAGGTGAAGAAGATCAACAGAGGGGTAACCTCTAATTCATGATGTATGGCGATGAACGCCAAAGATATGGATATAGAGAGTTAGGCACCAACAGGCGAATCCTACTCCAATAAACCCTGGAGGGGTAACTATGAAAGGTGGAGGGTAGGCGAACCCCTTTTCCAAAGTGAGTAGTCGGCATGGCGACCCATCCGTCTGTCATTGATACATTCGCTTCTCAAAGCCATTGGAGCCCTCATAGCAAAGTTATCCTAAACATGATATCGAATCCGGAGAGTTCTCGATTCGATTCGTAAACGGTGGAGGTGATGTTGGCACGAGGAAATTGTTCCCCATCCTCAAGAAATCGGTGGGAGGTGGTGGATTGGCACTCGAACCCCTCGGTTGGGGTTTGAGCGAGAGAGAACTTGAAGGGGTTTGGCTTGGATTCACCATTGTTGAGTTTGTGAAAGCTAAAGAGAGGTTTTTCGAGAGGCGAAGAAAGCTCAAAGGTTCAATTTCAAATCGAGAGTAAAACCGCCAATTTTGGTGAGGTTTATCTTTTATCTTGACGGTTATACGTGGATCGAGGCCGGCGTATTTAATGTCAGTAATAATGGGAATTAAAGTGGAATACGTTTGGATGACCTTTGAATATCTTATCGATTGGGCCCGACCGTTGGATCTCTATCTTATTGGCCCATCCTGCTCAAATTCAAACCTTTATCAAATTGGGCTTATTGCTCGGATATCCACTATCCAAATCCTCCCTTATTCCACTTCAGATATTAAAAGTGGGTATGATCCACTTGTTTCCTATCTTTTTGGCCTTTATTAAATCCTAAATATCATGAATCATATATAGTTTTCCATTAAACATCTTGTTTAACTAAAAAACTAGGGGGTAATGTTGGGTCATAATATTTCTCCTATTTTGGGCTAGGATAGATTGGGCCCATTTATCAAGATAATCATTGGGCTTTTATTATTAAGCCACGGACTCTTTTTGAGCCCATTTATCGTGTCAACTTTATTTAATCCTCATTGGGCCAATTTAATCACCAATGGATTGACCTATTAGATATTTTAATATCTCACTTTGACTTGTGATGATGAAAAAGCATGACAAATGACTAAGGATCCTCGCCATGCATTAATGTGGATGGGATCATAACCTACGTACCAGAGAAAAAACAATGGCCAAAAGCGGTAGATAAACTCGATATAGTCGGCAGAGCCCATCGATCGTAGGGTGTCGTGTAGTAGTGGGTGTACAAAGAATCCAAGCAAAGGTAATATAACTTAGCAAGGAAGCCACTCGGATGGAGGTACATTCTTTCATATATTGATTATTCATATTCTCCCATACACACAACCTGAGATTTATTATCTCTCTCAATACACTGTACCATATATTCCTACATTGTTAACCTTGTGAACACGTGATTAATTCTCACGCCTCGAGCTATCCCCGAGCGAAACCACCCATCAAGCTTTTCGGTGTTATTTGTGTTTATCGCTGCGGATCGGGACGTCTTACGTGATTGGGACGTGGAGAAAGATCTTGGCGTTAACACTTATATTAAATTTCGTAAAAAGTTAGATCGAACTAATATATGTATATATATATATATATATATATATAAGTTGAATAAACAGTAATAATTCAATTAATTTTATTATCCTAATTTACATAAGAAGAAGTTAGATACAAGTTAGACATATTTAATTGCTAATAGAATTGTAGTAGTATTAATGAGGGTGGGGATCGAGAAGGAGCTGCAGATTCCGTGTGGATTTCAATTCCTCTCTACCATTTCTAACTCCAGCTAGCTAGCCTGACCATATCTTTAATTCTTACCAAAACTTTGTACTTAGACGACTCAGATATACTACTATTTGTATATAGACCATGGACCCAAATGCAGGCACAGCTGCTGTGTGAAATGTGACATGTATATATATATGTATGTACTATGTATTATAAAATCTAGATCATTTAAACCATGCAGTAATCTAGTTGGGGAGGTGCTTGTTAGAAGTTATTTTCATTTAAAGATATCGAGACACCTGTTTTGGTTGTTTATTGTTGAATTAACAGTGTTATGGAGGAGTATTTAATACCCACTCCGTCTCACAAATCTCTCAACTATATTAAAAAATAAAAAACTGTACACAAGAAAATGTTTTAAATACACAAATCAAATGCAAACTTTGAATAAAGATGAGTTTAATCACGCACAAAAGTGTGCTGAAGTAGGGCCTATTGATTTCTTTTTTTATATATAAAAGAACAGTAATTTACGTAGGTGAGATTCATTAGGACTAAAAATAACTTAATATACTTAAATATCTATGTTAGTTTTTGAATCCAAGGAATAAAATAGAGAAATAAATATAATATTAATGTGTGTGACAGAGAGATGATGATATATTTATCTTTTTGTAACATGGTGTTATTAATTTATTATGGGGAAACTGAAAAAATAGACGATATATTTTTTTAAAAAATTATCTTATTCTGGTGTTAGCGTAGTTTATTTTCCTTCCAAATGCCAGAAAGATTTGTGTGTGAAACCGAGAATTTGGCTTAGAAGGTCAAAGGCGGGTTTTCCATTACCCGTCACGTACCATTTTTAATTTCCCTTCACTATTGGATTGCTCTACTTCAACTCTATTCTATCTATACGTTTTGGAGTAAATATATGGAGTACCAAATTGCATGTCTTCTGCTTAATTTTACGTGCGTTCATTGGCTGCAAATCACGCAACAACCACTATATTTATTTGTAAAAATTATATTTGGGATAGAACCAGAGCGGAGCTGCTGGTAGACTTTTGGAGCTGTAACCTGTCCCAAATTTTTTTTGGATTAATTACATATTTTAGTACATTTTTAGAAATAAGTTAGATTAGCCTTGATCAGGCCAGCCCAAATATACAATTTTGGCATTATAATATCCTTTGGCCCGCCCAGCCCAAATGTATGATGCGGGTCACATGTCAGACGGAGGCCCACGTTATGCATGTGTGTATGAGGAATAAAATGACAAAATTGTTCATAATAATGTCATTAAATATGGAGAGAGAATTAAAATAAGAAAAGTATGAGATATTTAATGCTACGGGCATAATAGGAAAAAATATGTAAAAATTTGGTTCTTAAAAGAAAGAGGATATTTAACATGGGATAATCCAAAATAGTAATAAGAATTTTTATCCTTGAATGGAGGAAGTAATATTATTGAGGTAGAATACATTAATCTCCAATTCGAATTCAATTACTTACTCTTTCCCAAAAAGGTTGTCTGATATCCATCAAAAACACATTTAATTATACATATCAAAAACCGTCCCTTATTTATTTGTTTTTTTAAGAAGTGGACACACGTATTAAAAAAGAATTAATATTATATTTTTTAATTAAAAATAATTTTAAATGTCAATATTATCCTTGTTTAATCATTGGATAGTATATACATATAGCGTTCCTTGAATCTTGGAATATTTTTTGTGAAACCACAACACGGCCCTTATGAGAAAGAAAGCAACCACCGACATGCACAAGAATGGAAACTGAAATAAAGATAATATAGTACTCTCTCCGTTCTATGATAAAAATTTTTATTACTATTTTAGGTAATTTTATGTTAAATATCCATTTTTTCTTTAATAACCAAATTTTTACACATATTTTTCTATTATACCCGTAGCATTAAATATCTCATACTTTTCTTATTCTAATTCTCTCCATATTTAATGACATTATTATAAGCAATTTTGTCATTCCATTTATCTTCTTAATATGCGTGAAAAGTCCACCAGAATTTTTATCTTAGGACGAAAAGAGTACTTATCTTCAAATCTCAAAAAAAAAAAAAGCCTTGATATCATGATGATATAGCGCACACAAATAATCAGTATTTCATACCTATATGCTGTTCAGCGCTAAATATTTTTTAAAAAAATCAATATTAAATTTAGAAGTGAAATTTACTACTGAAAATAATTATATTTATAAGTTAAAATATAAGTGGACTTATAAATTATTTTAAGTTGTGAATTATAAATAAAAGTGTTCGGTATCAATTTGACTTATAAGTCAAAAATTAAGTTAAAATAAGTTATGAAGATGTTCGGCTTATAATGACTAATTATAAATTAAAATAAATGTAAAGATTAATAAAAATGTCATTAATAAAAAGAGAAGCAAACTAGACATTACAGTTGGTAACCTAACTTATTTTAAAATGACTTATAAGTCTTTTTAAAATAAGTTAGAAATATTACTTATTTTTTGACTTAAAATTCAATTTATAAGTAGAAAAATAAGTCATTCCAGAACAGATGAATAGTAACAAATGACCCGAACAGGCTCTAAGATGACTTTAATTTATTAAATGTTTAATTTAATGACATAATAATAAAATTATAATGATAAACTTAAAAATAATAAAATATACATGATTATATTTTCCATCACAATAAGACTCCTTTTCGGAATTTTTTTTTTGAAAGAAATCAATTATTTTTAAAGAACAAATTGAGTAATTGGTAAGTTAACTAACTTTCCTTCTTTCGATATCTGACGTGCAGGCATGGCCATTGGCGAAGGCGAACACACCATAAGCCACGTGCCTACTACTACCATTCATACCCAGATACCAGGAAGCAAAAAAATTACTCCTTTGTACTAGTATGTTAAAAGTAGATCAAATGCTAGTAGTATACATACTCTAAATTGTACTACAAGTTAAAATAAAAAACTATTCCTATTCCTGTACATTTGATTGGTTTGGATTGAAGAAATATACTCCCTCAGCTCATGATAAAAGTTCTTATTACTATTTTGGGTAGTTTCGTGTTAAATATCTATTTCTCTTTAATAATTAAACTTTTATACATATTTTCCTATTATACCCGTAACATTAAATATCTCATACTTTTCTTATTATAATTCTCTCTCCATATTTAATGACATTATTATGAGCAATTTTGTCATTTTTATTCATCTTCTTAATATGTGTGAAAAAATCCACCATGACTTTTATTCTGAAACGGAGGGAGTAATAGAAATTGAAATATTTCATTCCATTTTAGTTGGAATGCGTTATTAAATGCTCTCCCCCAAGACCCTCATGGCTTAATGATAAAAAAAACTACTCATAAAGCCTTGGGTATGAAATCTTGGACAAGAATGTTAAATTTCAGTCAGCAAACAAAATAATAGTTCAATCCATTCTAATCGCAACCAAACATAATTTTTTTCATTCAATAAAAATGAGTAATTTCATTACTATATTTATTACTTTAATCTAAACGTAACATTCACAAATTCTATTTACATTACACGCCCATATAAAGTTACATTACACGCAATCCCGCTACTATTAACCCAATTTACGACTTCAATGCCACGGCTATCTATCTTATCTACCATTTAAAGTTCGTTGGAAGTAGTTGCACCCCCTCCCCCATACACACACCCCTTTAAATTCTCCCCCTCCCTCTTTTCAATCTCATAACCCAAAAAAACTCCAAACAAATTAAGCAATTCACAAATTCTACTCACACACCCCCCCAAAACTCCTTTTCTTGCTTCTTTCCTTCTTTATCTCATCTGGGTTTCCAAAATTATTTCACAGAAATGGTGAATGAAGAAAATCGAAACCCGGAATCCGAGACGATTTCCGTCGAGAAAAGACCGAAAAACGCCCTTCCAAATTTTCTCCTATCGGTTAAACTCAAGTATGTGAAACTTGGTTACCATCATTTAATCTCCAATGCCATGTACCTATTGCTAGTACCTTTACTAGGCATTTTTTCCGTCCATATTTCCACATTTACCGTCCGAGATTTTGTCCAAATTTGGCACCACCTCAAGTTTAATCTTGTGACGGTTATTATTTGCTCTGCTTTAATGGTCTTTTTGGTGACAGTTTACTACATGAGCCGTCCCAAAAAGATTTACCTAGTCGATTTCTCATGTTACAAGCCCGACCCGGCCCGAATGTGCACTAAGGAACTTTTCATGCAAAGATCCACACAAAATGGGAGTTTTAGTGAAGAGAATTTGGCATTTCAAAAAAGGATTATTGAGAGGTCGGGATTGGGCCAGAAAACGTATTTTCCGGAGGCTGTTTTGCAGGTTCCTCCGAATATTTGTATGGCCGAGGCGAGAAAAGAGGCCGAGATGGTTATGTTTGGTGCCATTGATGAGTTGCTGGGGAAAACCGGGGTTAAGGCCAAGGATATTGGGATTTTGATTGTGAATTGTAGCTTGTTTAATCCCACGCCGTCGCTATCGGCTATGGTGGTGAATCACTACAAGCTAAGGGGAAATATTTTGAGCTATAATCTTGGTGGTATGGGCTGCAGTGCTGGCTTAATTTCAATCGACTTAGCCAAACAACTTTTGCAGGTTAGTCACTTATTTTTCTGCTTTTTCTTTGTTGACTTGGTTGTTTTTCTTTTGTGACTTAAATGAGTGAATGTTATAGTACTTGTGTTTCTTTTAGAAAAGATATAAAGTGGTCCAATGTTTAGGATTCATAATCTGGTGAACATCGTAGATGTAGGCCTCCATGCATGTGCCCATATATACTAGTAAAAGAGTGACTAAATTACTCAAAATTAAGTTGGTGATTAAAGTAGTGCTAAACGTGTTAATACTCGATCGAGCAATAAACTTGACGTACATTTGCAAATTAAAATAAATCTTTTCAAGACTAATGAGCATAAGTTATTTGAATGTAACAACAGGTGCAACCAAACTCGTATGCCCTAGTGGTGAGCATGGAAAACATAACATTGAACTGGTACTTTGGCAACAATCGGTCAATGCTCGTCTCAAATTGCCTCTTCCGGATGGGAGGAGCTGCAATTCTCCTCTCTAACCGATCCTCTGATCGTCGGCGTTCAAAATATCAACTCATCCACACCGTTCGTACCCACAAGGGAGCTGACGATAGATGTTACAACTGCGTGTTCCAAGAAGAGGACGAAAATAAAAAGATTGGCGTCGCGCTCTCAAAAGACCTAATGGCTGTGGCAGGGGAGGCCTTAAAAACAAACATTACAACCCTCGGGCCATTAGTCCTTCCCATGTCCGAACAACTTTTATTTTTTGCCACATTAGTCGCTAGAAAAATTTTCAAAATGAAAATTAAGCCCTATATTCCAGACTTTAAGCTAGCGTTCGAGCATTTCTGTATCCATGCCGGTGGAAGGGCGGTGTTAGACGAGCTAGAGAAAAATCTTGAACTAACGGATTCGCATATGGAGCCTTCAAGAATGACTTTGTATAGGTTTGGTAACACTTCTAGTAGCTCATTGTGGTATGAATTGGCCTATTCCGAGGCCAAGGGGAGGATCCGGAAAGGCGATCGGACCTGGCAGATTGCGTTCGGCTCGGGTTTCAAGTGTAACAGTGCGGTTTGGCGTGCCATCAGGACCATTAATCCGGCTATGGAGAAGAATCCATGGATTGATGAGATTGATGAGTTTCCGGTTCATGTGCCTAGAGTCACACAAATTGGTTCTTGAACAAAAATATTCATCTCTTTAGGGGGTGATTCGTAATTAGTGTAAAACATGATTGTATGGTCTGTCTATTTTAGGATAAAGTCATGGAAAGCTATTTCCTAAATGTTTTATGTCTCTAGATTGTGCAATGAAATTTTTTACTTGTTGCAGTAACATTTATTTAAATAATCATTTAGTCATTCATTATATAATTATGCATCCAACTGCCTAAGAAATTACTAGGAAGTGTCCATGTGAGAATAAAATTCCCCATTCTTTTAACCATAAGTTTGGATTGAATTAACACAAACTCAAGTATTCTAAATTTCTAATGTCCCAAAATAATTTAAGCAATCAAAAAATCTCATCTATCTATATTTTAAAGCATGGTTTTTGTGAAGTTGGTTGCTTTTTTTGTTTTTCTCTTTTGACCCTAATTTTACTTATTTTACTTATTTTATTTTTTTATATTAAAATTTTAAAATTTTTTATTTAATCCTCTAAATTTTATAAAAATCTTATTTTACCACATATAATTTACACGCATGATCCGTGTCACTGAGTACTATATTATAATGCATCCTTGGAGGTTTTGGTGAAATTAAGTCTCATTTTTTTTTTCTCTTGGTCCCTACAGGTTTACTTATATTACTATTTTGTCATTTTTATACCTTTCTAATTAATCTTTCAAATTTTATAAAATTCTTATTTTACCCCCACGGGTACTAGTAAAGAATGATGTCAGTCTTAATCATTGATATAAGCGTCAGTCTTCTTTATAAATAGTGTCTCTAAGACTCTAACGGTCTCTTCAATTATTTTAAAAATATTAAATAGGTAAGTTATATCAAAAAAATTATTTTCAACAATCTCTTCAACCTTCATCATTCTCTTTTTTCAAATATGTAATTTCATTCTCTCTTTTCAAAACATTTATTTTGTTTTGGGAGAATCAAAATCATATGAAAAAGACTAAAAATATTTATTTTGCTTGATGGATTTGATGTACAGCTTATTGAATTGAAGAGACTGATGAACCACAAAATATAAAAATAATAAATAATGCTCTTCAAATTGTTATGTAGGTCAACAAACTTCAATTAAATTTTTTTTTTTTAGCATACTATTTGAGCATCAAAACTGTTTAATTTGGCACTAAAAGTTTGTGCATGAATATTTGGAGGAGAATGGGAAATGCTAACATGCGCACCATTAATGCCTAAGTGATGCATTAAGTAACTTGAAAAAATAGACAAGTTGTATGTTTCTCTCATTACTCATAGTATATCTCGCATTTTATAAATAAATAAAAAATTTTAAAAAATATCCCCACAATGTTTACCCTCATTTTTGGGATTAGTTAAGTGGCATTCAGATTGAACGAGAAAAAACAGAAGACATGCAAGTAGTTGGGTAATTAGAGAAGGTCTTTAAGCATTCATACAAAGAGTAATGATGTGTTTCGAACAATGTTTTTTATTTCATTCTTTTTTCTATTTCATTCACTCAATCCAAACGATAAGGGTCTGAAATTGAAGGTGAGGCTAATATTTGAGGGATCCGGTTAGTATAAAGTGAACTTTATAGTAAGTTCATTTTATACCTAATACAGTGCTGACACACAGACGGAAGGTTGATATATCTGTCTGTATGTCAATATTATATTAAACATAAAATAAATTTATCATAAAATTTATTTCATGCTAATCGCTTCATGTTTGAGCAATACATGTACTAGTCATGCCTAATTGAATTGCAGATTTTGAGTCCGGCCAGGCAGGCAGGCAGGCAGCTACTTTTTGGTCCTTGACAAAAGCTTATAAATGTGACACAAGAATAGCTGGAAATTGGAGTGGCAACTGCTGGCTTCTGATAAGTGGTGTGGTAGAGTAATTGGCACAGCAATTGATTAATTGTGGTGGGTGTGGGGATTAATATAAAAATAATTAGTTCGAGTCGTATAGCTTTTGATTACTTGTTTGGGAAAAGATATGTTTTAATTATAGTGATGAAGTAGTACAATATTAACAATATTTCTGTGTTCCATTACACAAAAAGGGATTTCAATCATATAGAATTCCTCATTTGTGGGATACTTCTCTCTCTCACACACACACACACATGTGGCTTTGGAATTAAAATAATAATAAAATTAAACTCACAAGTAAGATGAGAAAATGATGGCTAAAAATAATCTTAACACATATTTAGCAAAACACAAACGTACTAAATATATGTAATTCAACTAAAACACGTCAACGAAGTTATCTACTCTCTAATTTCTCAAATATAAAATCAGTCTTGGCTTTTAAAGTAATTTGAAATAGATATTTTTAAGCTCGAATCTGGATGTTGTTTTTAACTTTTGAAATTAATAAATCTTATAATTAGTATCAATTTTTAAAATTGATTGTCTAAAGTTTAATGAAATTCATAACAATTTTATAAATTCAAAAAAAAATCTCAACTAAAGTTTGAAAAGTCAATTTTATCATATATCGTAGAACAGAGGAAGTATATAAATTTTTATATCGTCCTTCTCCGACGATCGAGAATTGGCGTGTAGTCTGTACAACTCTTTTTTATATATATATCTAAATTACATCAAAAACGTTGAATTTTATAAAATAAAATATTATATCTAATCAATAAATAAAATAAAGAACATATTAAATTAATATAATAATCTATTATATGATGAAATTATTACATTAATTTAACGCAAACCGAACACTATCTTCACTGGATTAGTAACATTTTTATTTGGGCAAAGAAAAAGAGAAATGAGTTGCTTACCAAACTTTGGCAGCCAATTCAAGTTTGAGTTGCAGAGTCCTTTACTCCTGTCACCTTCATCTAATTAATTGAAATGGCAAGTCAATGATTGTACTGCCTGCTGCAGATGGTTGACAATTTTGACTCCAGGACTCCTTTTCATTAAATGATTGACAAATGTACAAAATTCAAGCCGTCACCCAGTTGTTATAATGAAATTAATTTTTGATCAAGTGATGACTACCGTCAACACGCAGACAGATAATTTCTCTGTGCGTGTCAACTTATCATGATATTAACTTCGTGCTAACCGGATTTATTATTATATATTCACCTTTGATTTGATTATTATGTTCCACAAAAAAAATAATGTTAGTAAATTTTGCAAACACTTTGTTACATATTTTTTCGAACCGACAATGAAATTATAATAACAAACACGAGAATATTGTGTTAATTTTTACACTATTATTAATAAATAAATAAAAAAACAACTCTTTATATGGAACAGATTTATTTTACAATTGAGATTCTTTTTATAAAAGAGAAGCTTAGTATTTTTAAGACAAGATTGTCTAGCAATTTGGGCTTTTCCTTGCTTCAAGTAATCTATACCCAGCAACTGATATTGTTAATATCAGCAAAAATTACATGCATTGTTATGCAGCTAAGTCCAGTAAAAGAAAGATTAAAAACAGGAGGAATTAACGGTGGTGTTACTGGTATTTGTACTTTTCATACTCTCCAAATGACGGCCCAATGTTTCGTACAAGAAATTTGTTACAGTAATTAAACATTGAATTACTACAATAATTTCAGCATATTCAACTGCTAAATACAAAAGCTAGCTGATATACAACTTGGTATAATTCCATAGCAAGATCGCCAAAAAATGCAGACAAGAGGTGGGAATCAGTTACATGCCCGAGGTTAATCCATACCATGTTCGAATATCGACCCTCTGAAAAAGTATGTATTTCTGGGACTAGATGCAGTGTCTTAATCACTTTCAGCAGTCGATCAATTGCCCTAAATTTGGTACAGAACAGCAAATTAAGCCGTATCAGTCCAATTTGGAGATAATATTATGAATGTTTGACTAACCATTGCTCACTGGCAAGCGTTAAGCTACAGTCCATATTAATTTCAACAAGGTTATACATTGCACCAACAATAGCTGCTTGTGCATCACCAGCTGGTATACTCAAAAGATCAACCAAGCTTGTAAAACTGCAGACTCAAATAATCCTTTGCATGAGGTGTTTAAGCCATGCATGCAGTATAAACTACAATACATCTATACTACAAGAGACACCAAGTGAAGCAATATAGACCTGTGGGCTGTGTTGCAAAAGGAAGAAGGAAAGATTCATTATCAGGATTTATTATCGGATGCCCAAAGCAATTCTGCAGCTGAACAATGCCAGGATTTGACAGAAGATCCCAGAATCCCCATAACAGCCTGAACTGCACGCTTCTCTCTGGTGAGGTGGAGCCAATAAGAAAAATTTTAGTCACAAATCTGAAATTAAAGTAGCATGTAGTAAAGTGAAATAGAAAGTCAAAATCCTTACGTTATTTTGATATAACCTGGCTTTGATGAGCTAAGGGCACGAAGATCTAACAACACAGCCAAATTCAAAGATCTTCGTACCCTTAGCTCATCAAAGCCAGGCTCATGAGCTAATGGTCACAATAAGAATTATCAGAAGCACTGTAGAAATGACAAGATTACCAAACCGGAGCACAATTGGCTTCATTGCCTGCATAGATACTGTAAACATCTTTCATTTCTTGCTTTCGAGAAGAGATTTGGACGGGGGGAAATGGATAAAAAATAAATCCTATTTCACAAAATGTCTCAAACATGCACAAAAAAAAAAGATACCGATGCCTTGGCTAGTTATTATGAGTACAAAGTATTGTTCAAAGGTTGTTTAGATAACTCAATTGGAATCAGATGTTAACTACTGACAACCTAACAAGGCACTTTTGTCACCTGTATTATGATCTTCAATGCATAGGAACACTGTTTCTAAGCAGTGGTGATGTTGGGCAATAATGACTTCATTTTCTGGCATGAAAGAGAAATTGCAGATAATATTTTTGAAGCAGCAACAGCTCACTGCTGCTTTCTGCTCATCCTTCTTCATCTAGATTAAACAGACCACCACTCTGAAGGATGAAGGGGTGTAAGTCGAGCCGAATAGTTCGTTCGGTACTCGACTCGAGATCGGTTATAAAATATGATCCAAAGATTGAATTCGAAGTTGATTCAAGTCGAATCTGATCCATACTCGTTTTTTGTTTAATGATACACGAGTCGAATTCGAGTATACCAAAGCGATCAGATTAGGGTTCGAGTATTTCATTTTTTCTCGAACTATACTCGATACGAGCATGGATCATATTTGAATGCTAGTCTAATCCATACTAACAAGCTAAATATGTGATATTTGTATCGATCTTTATAATTTATAAAATATAGTACTAAATTGTGTAAGCTTATACTTGAATAAATCAATGAATTGATTGTCAATTTCTATTACATTCTTTGTAATTTCTTTACATAAATAAAAGTAAAAAACTTTTATATATAAACATTAATTCAATAATCAATTTATTATGTAGTGGTTCAGTATTAATCGAAATGGTTCATATTCGAAACTCGATTTAAAGGCTCATGAATAACTTGTTTTTTAAACGAGTCGAATACTTACAAGTCGAGTAGGTCCAAGTAATGATCCAAGTCGAATCTGGCGCAAAATTAGAAACTCCTTATCGAGTCGAATTCGAGCTCAATTTTTTCGAGTCGAGTCGAGCCGAATTTGAGCAACTCGTTTACACCTCTAGGCATACTCATACTTTTCTTCGCAGTTGCCTCCGAAATGGAAAAACCGGATTCCAGGCTGCCATTAGGAGATCATCAAAACTGAGGTTCAAATCCATGGTGTAAACTTGCACACAAGAAAATAGTAGTAATGACAAAATTACCTAGGATGTGGACTAGTGTCATGCAAGCTTGACGCCTTGTATTCATTTCCAAATCCCACCCAAAATTCTCAACCTAGGCCTCTCTATGAGCTCCTTTGTCATGGCTATATCACGCCTGTCATCTATCTGTAAACAATGAATGATTGGTAAAATCGAGCATATCCTATGATTCGAAAGAATTTGGAAAGCAAATAATTATTATATTATAAAAGAATAAATAAAATAAATCCTTAAAACCCACATATACTTGCTATCAGAAGTGTAAGAGACAGAAAGTTGACGCCTACAATATGGAGAAGAGCATCAAGCACTGTTAAATTATGCAACACAAATCATATGAACAGAAAACCAATCTAAAAGAAAAGTGGGACGCTTTCACTAGGTCAACATGTTCGTGTTGGACACTGCCAAATTGACCATCGGAAACATGGACTATACTTAATTGTTATTTTAGATGCTGAAGAAGCAAGTAGCAGATAGTAATCAACACAGGACCCTTGTAGAAGACAATAAATTCTAAATAGGGATAAATGGATGCTCTGTTTCTCAGACCCCTAAGGCAGAAATGCATGCGTTAGCTAGGAAAGGAGGCAACCAAGATGCAGGATGTGTCCTTCCGAGCAACCTCTAGTAGACATTTCTATTATGGTGTAATGTACAAAGGAATGTTGTCACATTTGTTTACTTATTTCCCTTTAATCCTCCCACAAAAAGGTATATCAATCAAAGAAAATAATAAGTAAAAATTTATTTACACATTCACAAGATTAGTTAGATATTCATGAATTGACATACACATAAACATAAATCCTTAATTATCTAAATAGAATGGTGATACTGCTTATAAATTAATAAATGTATTTACTTTTACTTGTTATAAAAATGTTTATAAATAAAATTAATTTTATATATAGGGAACTGTAGTTAGATAATAGGCGCTAAATGCTAATGTATCCAAGTCTATGTTATCATACTATCGTGACGATGTGTGAGAAGTGTCCGATTTGTATCATATGATCGTATCAATGTCAACATATACATGACAATGCCTCCTTTGTAATCTGTAATCCGTTGAATTTACTGAATGCAGGTTCTTCTCTGCTTTCAGCCCTGCTTCAATAAAATTAGTACTCTAAATAACGCTATTCCACATTATTGATACCGGAAACATTAAAACCTTCATTGTGTTGACTTTTATAAGTACTCTAACCTCCAAAAAATTCACTTATAATTAATTAGTCAAGAATTCACTTATTCATGGATCATTTCACCCATCTGTTGTAACTAGTAAACCTTCCATAGAAATAAAATTACAAAAGCATCATAAACACTTCCAATTTGGGTCGTTACAACCGCATAAATAACATGCAAAACATAACACATAGAAATTTCCAATGATTGGAGCAGAACTTAGGAAGGAAACAGAGCTAATGTTTTTATATATATTATTGTATTCTACAAACAGAGCTATCATTTATATATACAAGTATGATAACCACCTATACTAGATAAAGGGATTTACAAAATCAAATATTCTAACTAAGAGATAATTGTGAGAATTCAAAAACAATATCCTAACTAATTTCTGATTATTATCTGGTGTTAATATTCCCCCGCAAGCCAAAGGATGACCTTGAAAATACTTTGAGCTTGGACCGGTTGTACGAAAAGTGGCTGTTTGATAAGGGTTTGGTGAGAGCGTCGGCAACATTGTCGTTGGAGGATACAAACTGAATGGAGACTTGTTTGTTTGCAACCATTTCACGGACAAAGTGATAGTCTATCTCAATGTGTTTTGTGCGAGCATGAAACACAGGATTGGAAGCAAGATAGGAGGCTCCTAAATTATCACACCACAACACAGACGTGTGCTGAAGAGGCAACCGTAATTCCTTGAGCAGCGAACAAAACCATTTTAAGTCAAGCAGACGACGCCGGCAGCGGCCTTATACTCAGATTACAGAGACGCAGCGGCGTAGCAGGTCGTTCTTACTGAAACCCAGAAATTAAGTTGCAGCCTAGGTAGATTGCATTTCCGGCAGTGGATTTACGATCATCAATGTCACCTGCCCAGTCCGCATCTGTGAACGCATGAAGAGTGTGAGAGGCTCTAGTTGAGAAAAATAAACCATGAGACAAAGTTCCTTGCAAGTAGCGCAAAATCCGTACAAACGTGAGGAATACTGAGGAGTTGGTGGACGGAAATTTCCTCGCCCACGACCACGTGTACCACGACCTTGACCACGATGGTTGTTGAAGCGTGGAGCATTGTTGGTGAAACGTTGAACATTATTGGCCGATGGAGTAAAAGAAGAGTCGACCAAAATATTTGGTTCGGTGATAAACTCGTGGTTGAGACATTTGCTGAGTAACGCAGAAAAAGACAGGGGAGTATCAAGCATGGAGAGGAGGATTTGAGAGAAGCAAATTCAGCACGAAGACCCTTTAAAACGGCGACCAGGAAATCAGATTGGGAGATGGGTCGTGCAGAGGCAAATAATTCATCGGATATTCGTTTTAGACGATGAAGATAGACAGTTAGAGTTTCATCATGTTTTTGGGGAGAATGCAGTTCCATGGAAATTCGAAGCATACGGGTGTTGGAAGGGCTAGCAAACGCTGCAGAGAGGGTAGACCAGATATCGGCAGATGATGTGAGACCAATGGCAAGGGGTATCACATCTTTACTATGAGAGGAGATAAGTAGGCTCATGAGAAGTTTGTCTTGTTCATCCCAGGTTTGTGCCGCTGGATTGGTAGTAGGAGAGGGAGTAGAGGAGGCAGTAGATGGAGTGGATGAAGGACTGGATGGCAAAAAAGAGGGAGGACGTGCGAACTCGCCGGTGACATAACCAAACAAGTTGTGGCCTTGCAGTTATGGATCGATTTGTGTGTGCCATAGGAGATAGTTGGAAGAATTTAATTTTAGTGTGATGTAGTGATGGGCTTGAGAGAGAGTAACAGGTGATGAAGGAGGGTTGAAGATTGTGGTAGAGGAGCTGGACATGGTGGATAGATTAATGAGAAGGAATGGGGTGTCTGCCTCTTTGTTTGTGAAGGAGATTAGAATAATTGAGAATTGCCGTAGAGGAATAATTGCAGATTTGCCGTATGGCTTTGATACCAGATTGGAACAGAACTTAGGAAGGAAACAGAGCTAATGTTTTTATATATATTATTGTATTCTACAAACAGAGCTATCATTTATATATACAAGTATGATAACCACCTAAACTAGATAAAGGGATTTACAAATCAAATATTCTAACTAAGAGATAATTGTGAGAATTCAAAAACAATATCCTAACTAATTTCTGATTATTATCTGGTGTTAATACCAATAGCTCAAACTGTTGGTATAGCAATTGAAACTGAAATAAATTGAAGTAATAGGGTATGGTTATGATTGACTGACCGGCGAGTGCAGAATGAACTTGGAGAGATGATCCCAGGAGTGTTAAAGGTGGCCCGGAGTCAGAAGCAGAGAACGAGGCGACGGAGTTTCTTCCGAATTGCCGGCCTCTCTTCGCCGCCGGAATAAAGAGTCTTCAGCATCGTAAATAATTATTATTCTGAATTGTTATGGAGCTTTAAATAATTAAGCCCAGATGATGATGGACTCTGGAAGATGTTCTATCAGGCATCAGCTACTACAAATCATACGGCCCAACTCATCATCTGGCTAAATTAACAAGTTGTACTACTACGAGTACTTTATAATTTTATTTTATTTAAAAAAAAATCTATATTTTTTAAAAAAATTTGTATAAATGTATGGTCAATACTATTAAATATTTTGATTTACTAATTAGAAAATGAAGTTAAGTCCCATCATACAAATGGAAATGAGATTTTGTATGTTGTTAGTACATAAGTTTCCTCTCTTGTAAACTTCTTATACAATACATGTTATTGTAATCTCTGTACAAGTATTAATTTTGTATGCTTCCATTCTTAAATTCTCGCACAATATATTGTCATAATATCAGAGCGAACAAGTTATTTTATTCTTGTGCAAAATCTAATGTAATGTATATTATTATGCTTATGCACCCCATTATTAATTCAATTATAAATTCGCGTCTTTGACTTACAAATACATCACGCATATATATATATATATATATATATATATATATATATATATATATATATATATATATATATATATATATATATATATATATAGAGATATATAGTAAAAAGTCGAATCTTAAAAAATAACCAAAGTCATTTAACTGTTTATTTTTTGTATCATGTATGTGACAGTTCGTCCGTCGCCAAAGACTAATTGGGTATGGTCATAGAAAAAAAGCGATAGTTAAATGCTTTGATTCGCTTTTTAAGGTTTTTTTTAGAGGCGGATTATATATATATATATATATATATATATATATATATATATATATAAAATTAATTAATCGGCCAATAAGATATATATCGACTTAACTAACATCATCAACTTGATTGCCTTAATTGACGTGGACAATTTTTTTACCAAAAAATCTATTGGGTTGTTAGGTAATAGGAAAAGGTTTCATCTATGTGTTTGAGAGAGGGAATAATGAAAAACAAAATGATATACATATTCAAAAATATTTGACAAATTTAAATTACGATTAATATAAAAGTGTATGTAATAAAATAAAATAAATTAGAGTGATATATTTTTTAATTATTACATATCTTATGTATCGCGATTATAATTTTTGTAATATATAACATGATTGTGTCAAAAAAAAAATGTTAAAAAGAGAATGATTAAGGAATAAGGACTACCTAATCTTCTCTCTGTCTTATTACCTACCCCTACCAACTACGAGTATTATCGTAGGACGAGGGAGAAAATTAAAATAAACAAAGTTAGAAACACACGTTTCTATATTTTCAAACCCAATAATGTGGATTTCTACTTTCATCCAAAACTCACCCATTATTCTTTTTTTTTTTTTATTATTATTAGTCTAAAGATGAAATATTAAATTTCATAATAATTAAATCTAATTTTATTTAATATATTTCATAATAATTAAACCTAGGAGTATATTTCATCATACTTTCGAATTTTACGACCCCTTGGAGTCGGCTTCTCATTTTCGAAATAAAACAGCATCAGATGTGCAGGCTGAGCTTGAAAGGGAGGAAATATTACTCCATTTTCTATCCTGGACTCAAGAGTCTCTCTGAATACCACAGGCATGAAAAATGTGCCAAAATTGAAATTGAGGTAACTTCACTACCACAAATTCCATTTTTTTTTGGACATTTATTTACTACAAACTTAGATACTAGTAATAACTAAAAATATTGTTCCACAATTAAATCACCAAAAAAGAAAATCATAACCACTCAAAGAAATTTTTTAGTTTTCACTAGAAAAAGTTTTTGGAAATTTGCATGCCCATTCCCCACTTTTGATTGGTTTCCCAAACTATATATTCCTATATTCCTCCTATCCACAAAAATTGGAAACAGAAATACCATCACAAAGTATATATACGGAGTATATATATACTAAGTGAAAATAAATAATAATAATTAAAAATAAATCATCAAAATATGAGTCACTTGGTCAGTAGCTCTATATAATAACAGAGTTGTCGGAGGCTCAAAGCAGAGATCTGTTGTCCAACTTATCTTCTTGAGGGATTTACTACAACCCGTTATAATCTATCTTATATTCAATCTCTCGGCCTCAAATACTTCTAATTCGACTTGTTCAAGGTAATTGAATTTCTTGTCAATTTATATTTTGGTTCTGTAATAATACCCTGTTTCAAAAATTCAATCTCTTTCGTTTTATACTTGATATGGTTCTATGAACACGTTGGTATACTAATGCTTTTGTAGATTTTGTTATTTGGGTTTTTGTTTTGTCTGGGTTCTGTTTATTTTGTTGATTTTATGAGGTTATGCTATGTTTGAAGATAGACTAAATGTTCTGTTTTTGATATTACCTTCATAGGAGTAGTATATAGTTGGATCTGTTACTTTCCATTCAGTTTTTATTCTTAATTACGAGATTAATTTATTATTACTTTTTTGGGTTCGGGAATATGATTTTCAGCTCATTGTGTTTTTCCATTACCTTCTTTATAGCTTCCTTGATATCCCATAATTAAAGATTTAACTTTTAGTTTTCTAGTTTTTTGATTTTTAGTATTCTGTAGGTGTGTATAAGCATACAGAGAAACTTTGTTAGCCTCGTTCTGGTCCTGGAGTTAGGTTTGTTTGCTACTCATGTTTTGATTTTGTTTTAGTTTGTTGAAACTCCAAACAATGTAGAATGGACAAACAGAACTGTTTGTATAAAAGTACTCTTTATTTTATGGGTTAGAGTTTTATTTCTTGCTCTTTTGTGTTTAGTTTAGTGCAAGATTAATGTGTCTTATGTAAATTCTTAGTCTTTGTTTGAAACTAGGTTAGGTCAGGGGAAAAAGAATGAAAAAAGTTCTAAGAGTTTGCTGAAAGTACATTGCATTTTATGTTAGCAATAAAATTGATGTTAGATTTTCAAAAGTATATAGAATTGAGCTTGTATTCATTAAGAGGGGTTTTCCTTTCCTTTATGTTTTTAAGAAAACAAAAAATTTCCTGCTCTTTCCGAATCCAAAATAGAGAATTTATATTGGGCAATTGCTTTTTTCATTTTGTTCCATTTCTTATATCTTTATGCTTGTTATATTCATTTTTGCACTAATTGGCTGTTTCAACTTATCTCACCATCCTTTAGCTCCTTGTCTTTCTACATCACAGTTGTCCCTCCCTAAACACAGTCTATCACAAACACCTTGACTTGTATATGTTTTGTAATGTTTTACTCAAGCATGTACATTTTCTTCATATTGCATCTACAGTATGGGAAGTGCCGGGAAAACCAGTTATGGTGCATACACCTATGAGAGCCTTGAGAGGGAACCCTACTGGCCATCTGAGAAGCTCAGGATTTCCATCACTGGAGCTGGTGGATTCATTGCCTCACACATTGCGAGGCGCTTAAAGAGTGAGGGACATTACATCATTGCTTCTGACTGGAAGAAAAATGAGCACATGCCAGAAGACATGTTTTGTCATGAGTTTCATCTTGTTGATCTCAGAGTGATGGATAACTGCTTGAAAGTTACAAAGGAAGTTAATCATGTCTTCAACCTCGCTGCTGATATGGGAGGTATGGGCTTCATCCAGTCCAACCACTCTGTCATTATGTATAACAACACAATGATCAGTTTCAACATGCTTGAAGCTGGAAGGATAAATGGTGTTAAGAGGTTGGTCACCTTGAACTGGTGTTTCGTTTCTAGAATTGTTTTCTTTTTCTATTATTGGTTGTTAAGCTTGCTAATATGAATTAGAATTCTTGAATTCTGGGAATGTGCTTTGTGTTATTATGACAGAGACATTTGTATTCCGTGACTATTGCAAATTTGCATTTATTGTAAAAATATATTTCTCTTTTGCAGGAATTAACTCTTTGGAAAAGTATCACTTGACCTTTTGAAGTTATTCCTTTAAAAAGTTGGAATGGTCTCCTGGTATTAGGCGGAAAAAGTGCAATTACTATTTTCATGTGGCTACGGTGTGGCTAAGGGCATCTCCTTTGACATTTATCCTTTCAAATAGTAACTTTATTTCTTCTTGGGACTGGATTTTTAAAAAAGTAGGACGAACGACAGCTCAAAAGTGGTTATTGTTGCACCATGGACATTAATCCATTAGCACCTCTCCAATCTTCGTGGGAGATTATGGTTATAGAGAGAACTACCATATAAACTGTTACTATACCATGCCAACTATATTAGATCATTGGAATTTTTAGTTTAAATTGTTATGGCAGTAAAATTGCTCTAGGCATACTTCATTATATACTCCTCTACCATTGGTTTATCCATTTAGTTGCCTCTAGTTACCAGTATGGAAGTTTTCATTACATGGATGCAGGTGTTTGACTTTTATTATGGTGTGCAGGTTCTTTTATGCCTCTAGTGCTTGCATCTACCCTGAATTTAAGCAGTTGGAAACTAATGTGAGCTTAAAGGAATCCGATGCTTGGCCTGCAGAGGTTTATCCCGCATAACTGATGAAGTTAACTATATTTATGTATAAATATTAAGTTGGAGATGCAAAATATTAATGAGAGTATATATATTGCTTGCATTTTAGCCTCAAGATGCATATGGCTTAGAGAAGCTGGCAACGGAGGAATTATGCAAGCATTACACCAAAGACTTTGGAATCGAGTGCCGAATTGGACGCTTCCATAACATTTATGGTCCATTCGGGACATGGAAAGGTATGTGAAGATTCAGTTTCCTCATGACAGAAATTTTTGGTTACTAGTCATTAATAGTAATCTTCTTGTACTTATTTGATCTCTTCAGGTGGGAGGGAGAAGGCACCAGCTGCTTTCTGTAGGAAAACCCTTACTTCTACTGATAAGTTTGAGATGTGGGGAGATGGGCTGCAGACTAGATCTTTCACATTCATAGATGAATGTGTTGAAGGCGTCCTGAGGTAAATTTGCCTCACCCTTGAACATGTGTCCTCTTTGAACTTCTATGGTAATGTGCTTTATTGAGTTTGATTGCATACCGATGTTGATAACTAAATCATGTCTTTTGGTTTTTCGGAGAGTTCTTGTGAATGATTAAAACTGCATTTGTTGATAAAATACCTAGATAATATTAAAAAATGCTCCTTGCAAGTTATTTTGCTCGTGGAGAGATTTGTTATATAGGTGGCTGATACTAGGGATGAAACTTCCTATAAAGTAGAATGTTACCTTATTAATTTTGGCATGGATTTTTTTTTTTTGGGTATTTATTTAGACCTTGAACCTTGCATGTTTCTATAAAAAGAAATGTTGGTGAGACCTTGAAACCCCGAGCTCATTTATGAAACCTCACTGTACTTGGAGAAGTAAAAATCCAGTTGGATTCCAAAAAAGACACCTTCAAAATGGGGAAATAGAATGTTGTTATTGTGACATGGGGATCTGTATCATGTTAATGTATTATTTTCACATAAACATTTGTTGTGAACAGGTTGACAAAGTCTGACTTCCGAGAGCCAGTAAATATTGGAAGTGATGAGATGGTAAGCATGAATGAGATGGCGGAGATTGTTCTCGGCTTTGAGGACAAGAAGCTTCCCATTCAGCATATTCCAGGCCCTGAGGGTGTCCGTGGTCGAAACTCAGATAATACTTTAATCAAGGAGAAGCTTGGCTGGGCCCCTACCATGAGATTGAAGGTATCTACTTGTATTTGGCTTTTCTGTTGTGTAAACTCTCCTCCTGCTATTATTTAGCAAATTGATGACACTCTTATCATTTCTATACACATCTGATATATAACACAGGATGGACTGAAAATCACATACTTTTGGATAAAGGAACAAATTGAGAAGGAGAAAGCTCAGGGTGCTGATCTGTCAATTTATGGGTCATCAAAAGTGGTGGGAACGCAAGCACCCGTTCAACTAGGCTCTCTTCGTGCTGCTGATGGCAAAGAATGAAGTTGATGATGCGAATCTCTCTACCACCTAATGCTCACTTCAGAACCAGGTTTATGTATTAAGTGCCACCATATTTTAGAGTGTCGATATTCTTTTAAGGTTGCAAGCTAGGATCTGTCATGCCTCCGTTTTCCTGCTATATCTTTGGTTACAGTATGTAATCGTATCTCTGTTACGTGTAATTTATTGCTTATCAGAAAGTGGGCTGCAAATTGTATCATTTTCTTTCCATTCTTGCTTCTGTATATTCGGTTTTCCCTTTTGCTTTCTCAAGTCATTTTATAGGAACATTGCACTTGGCATTTTTTGGTGGGTGGATTGGCATTCTGTAGGGATGGATATTGGATGGATCTCTAACAGTTTGTTTTAAGAGGGGTTTTTATTTGTTGTCTGATTCTCATAATCCTTAATATGCCTTTATCATTGGCTAAAACCGGTTCTTATTCCTTGGCTGTCATAATTTAGTGAGGCTTGACATGATTATGCTTGTTTTGAACTTTTAAGGGCTTTGACAGCATAATAATAATAATAATAATAATAATAATAATAATAACTGGAGTATTTCTCTGATACCAATTTCTGTAGAGTAATTTGATGATACAGGACAGGACAGGACAGGACACTCTAGTTTGTTTGTATTGGAGCAGGATATTGATGGGAATTATTGTATCCTAATTGGACTTTCTGAATAATTGGGCTTTGTTAAGCACATGGGTGGTGGCCCACGGGCAAACTATGTTAGATCACGGGCTTTGTGTTTTTATTAAAAGGGCAGAGATAGTGAGCCCACATGGGTTGACGTCAGGAGGGGAGGGGAAGCAAAGTTCCTTTCTCTTGTCTATAGAAATAGAAATAGAAATAGAAATAGAACTGGTAAAGTAAAACATTGTAATTCACATACGAAAGATTTAGGAAAATGATATATATTTTTTGAATGTTTATGTTGCTTTTTGATCGTGGATAAGTATTAGTGATAAATTTATTAGAGGAATTGTGTAATAAGTGGGACCTTCTTATAATTCATATCAATTTAATTATAATTGGACATAAATTTATTTTTAACTGGTGAAGTAGGTGATTTGGTAGATGTGAATGGGAGGCAGGAAGCATCAGACTTTTAAGAATTAAAGATGTAGAGATAGATCTGTTCCAGTTGGAATTTGAAAAATGCACGAGAGAAGGAATCTTGAAATTAATTATTTAATTTTTTTTGTTAGTTAAACATGATTCATTGACTATAGCATTTGTAAGTATTCATTTTCTTTGATTCTAAATTATTACTCCATTATTGTTGTACTAGGATAGGCATAGTATTCGTCTTGTGATTTAATGATTAAAGCTGCAACTTTACTAGTAAAATTTAGGCTTTCCCTATCTCCATTTTCTGGCTGGCCCTGGCCCTGGCCCTGGCCCAACAAAAAGTCCCTCCGGTCGTATTTTGAAAACACGGTCTTAAAAGACATTCCTTTGGATTGGTACATGATCAACATACCCGCCATTCCTTTGTGGTTTGGTTGGTTGCCCATCCTCTGCTAAATTTCTATACTTTTTAATCATTCATTTTCTCAACAACCCAACTACAAAATTACTACTAAGACCTTCAGTTTCTTAATTTGACGTATTGTTAAGTGGTGGTAGCTCATAAATTGAGAAATAATTTACTACTGTAACTACCAATATATTATTATTCCATACTATACTTACCTCTTGAATTATATAATATTCACTATATCAACTTACTTGTGTTTTTTTGCTGTTAGAAATTCATAATCAATCATTGCTACGTATACATGCATGGAGGACTTGAAGATTGATTAATTACCACTGCATTTCATTTCATTTCCTTTCCTACTCCATTTACTTATCCTTCATTTTAGGTGCAAGGGTGCACGGATGGTATATCCTTTGAGACGATCCTCTTGGGGATACTACAAGATTGTCTAGTTTGTGTGGTTGGGGTTGGGGGTATTTTGTGTACTCGATGGTGCACAATCTAAGGATTGTGGTGCTTGAGGATATATATATAAGGGTACGTAGTGGCTACAAGTCCATTATATTTTAAAATTGTCGAGTTGGTTTCAAATATTTCATGCGTGCGTCCCAAATGAAACATGGAATTACATTTTACTTTATTTTAAGGAAAGGGATTCTTATTTTCTGAAGAAAAAGAGGGGTGGGGTGGGGTGGGGTGGGGTGGGGATCTCATTTTACTGTTGGTTTATTTTCTTCGTCAACGGCAGTGGCTTCTCCAGTTCTCCCCTCCTTATGTTTTACCTAATTCTTTCTATATTCAACTTAAATGAAAATAATTGAATATTTCAATTTCTCTTATTTATCACCTTGAAATTTAGTATCAATAGACAATAAAGATTCACCTTTGTTTTATATAAGCTTGTGACAGTGAGGGTCGATAGAAAATATGAAGGACATTCTTATTTGTATGTGCATATAATATATGTACATAAACGTGTATATATATATATATATATATATATATATATATATATATGAAAATGTTCAAATATTTGTTGTGTTACAATTCAGATAAACATAGTTTTAACTGTCCACAAGAGACATGAACGATCCATCTTTAAATTTTTTTTATCTTTTTACTACATTTAGGGGAGTAATCCGTTGATATAACTTTTGGCTTCTAGGCCCGAGTAGGGTCGAAGGCTCAGTTTAACACTTATTAGGGTTTTGGCTAATTATTAAAGACCTGTATTTAAATTTTGTATATATGATCGAGTAGATTGCTTGTAAAAGTAGAATTGGTTTAGTCAGCGGTCTAAACCAATGTTCGATTCGGCAGTTAAACGAGTCTCAGGTAACAGAGGAGGAAATAAAATAAAGAGTGGAATGATTTATTACATATCATCCTCGAATGAATAAAATTCATAAATTTGAGAGAGAGAAAAATAATTTATTCTATTCCCATTACAATTAAATATAATTTTTTTATTAATTTTATAAAAATGAGTCATTTAATTTACACATGATTTGAACTTATCTAATCATAATAGACTTTCATCCTGAGTGGGTTTTGACTTTTGTGGTCATTGACTGTGATAAAGCTCCTGTGACAGTCCAAAATGATGCTGGCAACAAAACAAGAAAAGTTAGATTTAATGGCAAAATTCTTGATGATGAACTTTAAATTGTGGTAAAAAATGGCGATTAATGATAAATGTATCGATTATATGTGTCAGTATTCTATTAATCAATTAATTAACTTATCAAAATATATACTTCATGCTAATCGAATTCTCCATTTCTTATGGGGGTATTGGCAAGAATTTTTGTATCCTTAATTAAATATATTAGAGATTTTTCCGTATACGTATAACGTATCAAACAATTACAATAATTTCCTTTTTCTTTTACTTTTAATGGGCATCATTCATCAACCCTTACTTAAAGAGTTGTTTAAATACTTCAAAGGCAAATCCTAATCACCAAACTAACCCCATAGCAAACCACATTTATATTGCAATTTCTTCTCATCATTTACATAAAACACCCCTCACATATTAGAATTCATAGACATAATAATAAACCTCAAGTCTGCGTACAATTGAGTAAATACAAATGATACTCATTTGTCTCATAATATATGATATTTTAGATAATTTTATTTTTTTTAATATTATTTATCGTTTTATATAACCTAGGAGAATTAACTAAAATATTTTTAAAATTATCGCTCATGGGAAAAATATTACAGGTGAGAGAGTGAGATAAGTAAGGTGTGACGCCCCCAAAATAGGTATACAACACCCATTCTGAGTCATAAAAATACATGGTATAGAAAGCAAATTACAACTTTGACAATACAGATGTCGTGTAGAATACGACAATACAACTGTGAGTTTGAATACAAATATTATCTTCTGACAATATATACACCCAAATAAGTCCTCATTAATTATTCATACACTATTTTACGAAATTAGTGAGGACCAATTTAAAACATCTTCCTAGAACCATCACTCCATACCCAGACTTCGATCCTGCTATGTTCTCACCTCCACGAGAAGAAAAATGGAACAAAATGAAAAGGGTGAGCTCAACTAGCCCGAGAAAGAATATTATGACTAAGATAATATACAACAAATTATCGTTAGTCTTCAACGAGAAAAAAATCTAATAGAATACAATAGAGCAATGACAAGTTTTAGATCAACAAATGCAATGAAATGCTTAGAATCCATTAGAAGAGTCATGTATGAGAAAAAGAATTCTCACCGTCTTCTAAGGTTTAAAAGTCCATCATCAATATTTTATCCTCAGTAATAACAATCAATATTCATCTTTGCACTACAGCCAAAGATATTCATTTAAAACACCAAATAATCATGTTCATCTCAACACTGCTCATCTTTGCACTACAAAGGCCAAAGATATTCATCGATTAATCGTTCATCTTTGCACTACTGAATAAAAGATATTCATTTATATCATCATTTAAGGCGAGGATGATGAAAATATTTTTAAAGAAACGAATCCAAAGTGAAACAAAATGACAAGGATTAAGGATTAGTATTTTGTTTTACCTCGTGTCCAAAAATAACTCGAAAATAATCATATTGGTGTAAAATTCAAGAATGATCAAAACATGGATACAATCAAAGCTAGTATCCGAATAGATATTTTGGGCAAAAAGAAAAAATTTTATTTTTCTAAATTGAATAGTGTCAGTATTCATGAATAGTCAGTATCGTGAATCTTTAGATCGTGAATAAGTAACCCCAGACACAACAAGTTCCAAATTTGATAAAAAAGTTCACCAATACTTGACATAATGATATTGAATAAAAAATATCATTTAAGAAGAAAATAATACCCTTACACCTCAAAATAACCGTATTTACGATGAATTTCGGTATAGTCTTGATGAAACCCGCACCATATAAAAACACTCAAAGTATACTCACAAGAATACGCTTCGATAATTTAGAGAGAAAACTTAGTTTACGGTGTGATTTTCAATTCTAACTTAGCCTCTATTTATAGGAAAATGTTAGAACGCATGAAGGAGACTAAAATAATAAAATAATATTATTAATTTTCAAATTTCCTACGCATGCCTCCACCAACCAAGCCAGCCAAATTAGAAGAAAATAGCAGCCCATGTGTTCAACAACACTACCAAAAGTGGGTCCCACCCATTAATTTAATAAAAATCATTTTATTTTCTCAAACTTCAACAATTAAGTAGAAAATAGCTCGGTTATCGAGAAAAATTCAAAACTCATGACTTTTCATGGGAAATTCCATTCTCTACAACTTTACGAAAGAAAGTTTTCCAAATTCCAAACAGAAATTGACCAAAATCCATAAGCAGGCGATTTTATACTACATAATAAATTTTCTATTCGAGAATTGTGTCTCACCGACACACAAAAACATGTGTTAAACATTTAATGCCACAAAATATTCTACCTCCTCATATACTCATATATCCCACATTCATTATAAAAATATCACCGATAATATATTATTAAAATAATATATTTAGATGAATTATTTTATCGAGAAAAAGATAAAATATTAATTTTCAACAATTGTCACATTAAAATTTTCTCCATCTATATCCACATAAAATAAATATTTTCTTTATCATAATAATCAATAATTAATAATATTACGTAATCACAAGATCGTAATCGTGTAGTTCCTTGGAAAGTGGGGCTTTCAATAAGGATTTCTCCTTCTTGGCGTGATTAGGTGACCAAACCTCTCCTTGATGTAACTTTCTAGACATTGCCAATAATGTTATCGATAATATTATTCAAATAATATGAATTATTGATTTGATAATGGAAAATCTTGTGTAATGACAATTATTGAAACAACAAAGAATACAAAATATCAACGCAAAATTATTGAATCAATAAAATATAATATTGAGCGAGAATTACTATAACAATTATTGAGTAGTGCCTTCTTACGTAAGGATCAATAATTCAATAATACATGCAATACCGCAACATGTCTTCTTGTGCTACCAGATTCAGTATTTTAACCACCGGGTAACCCAACAAAGTGTTAATTTGAATAATTTACGTCGTTATTTATAAAACTCAATCTTTGTCGTTTTTCTTCATCCAATCGTTTTCCGTTATGGGGCCCACTAATGATCGCTACCGGTCAATTTGAGATTCCCTTGACAAAAAGAATATTCCACGACCAAACGAATATTCCCAAAGCAATAATGAATATTTTATAACCACTTTTTATTTTGTAAACTTTGCACATTTCACCCATAACAAAAGAATTATATCAAATTAACCTTTATTAATTTAGAATAATGAATAAAGGAAAATTCAATTTTATTTATAATAAGTTGGGGTCTTACAACTCCCTCCTTATGAAATTTAGTCCTCGAAATTAACGTCGTGCTGGTGTATCGAAAAGGTGAGGTACCTCGCTTTCATCTCCGATTCCAACTCCCATGTCATTTCCTCAATTGCATGGTTTCTCCACAAAACCTTAACTTGTGGTATAACCTTCGTAAAGTAAGACATGCTCTTTCCTATCCAAAATCTCAGCAGTGTCTCCTCGTAGGTTAAATCTTCACTATCTCGTCCGGTTCTAATGCAATAATGTGGTTCGGGTCTTTCACATATTTACGAAGCATAGATATGTGGAATACATTGTGAACACGAGACATACTTGGAGGTAACGCGAGTCTATAGGCTACGTTCCTATTCGGTCAAGAATCTCAAATGGACCAACAAACCTTGGATTGAGCTTTCTCTTTCTCAAATCTTGTAACTCCTTTCCATGGAAGCAATACGTAATAATACATGATCTCCAATATTAAACTCCACGTCCTTTCTATGAAGATCGGCGTAACTCTTTTTGTCGATCTTGTGAAGTTTGAATACTTTGTCGAATCATTTGGATCTTTTACGTAGTAAATGCGTACTTAATTCGGTCCCAACAATGTTGCTTCTCCCACCTTTCGTCCCAAAGATAATTTGGAGAACGACATTTTCGGCCATCTGATGCCTCAAATGGAGCCACGCCTATACTTGCTTGATAACTTTTGTTGTAGGAGAATTCCACCAGTGGTAGTAGTCTTATCCCAACTTCCTTTGAAATCTAGGACACAGAGTCTTAATAGATCTTCAAGGGTTTGAATAGTCCTCTCTCGATTGTCCGTCTGCTTTGAGGATGGTATCTTTGAAGCCATCGAATCGTAAATCAGGTGCCCATAGCTTTCTCGCAAGCTAACCCAAAATCTTGAAGTGAATCTCGGTCACGATCCGAAACAATGGATACTGGCATGCCATGCAATCGTATAATCTCATTCACGTCATATGAAGCAAGACGCGTTCAAGGGATAAGTCTCAGCGTACGGTAAGAAATGGGCGAGACTTGGTTAATCTATCAACAATAACCCAAATTGCATCTACACCTTGAGAAACTTTGGGAAGACACAGTAACAAAATCCATAGTAATGTGTTCTCATTTCCATTTCGTAATCTCAAGTGGTTGCAATGGACCTTTTGGCACTTGATGCTCCGCTTTTACACGTTGACAAAGTTAAACATCTTGAGATAAACTCGCAATCTCTCTCTTCATATTTGTTCCACCAAAATGTATGTCAATATCATGATACATTTTGGTACTCTCGTGATGGATTGCAAACGGGGTGTTGTGTGCCTCCATCATGATTTTATGCTTCAGTCGAAATCGTTAGGAGCGTAAAGTCTAGAATTGACTCAAGTATTCCTTCCTCATCAATTCTTGCTTAGGAATAGCTCCTTCTTGTCTGTAGAGCTTGAAAGCGACTTTAACTTTATCGATTAGAGTCGGTTCTCTTTCAGATATTCGCCATCATTATGTGGGTCCTGGAGTCTTTAATTCTACCTCCATCCTTTGCAAGTCATACAAAATGGGCCTTTGCGTTGACAATATCGCACTTCAGATTTGCGTATGATCTTCTACTCAATCGCGTCAACTACTACGTTCGCTTTTCTAGGATGATATTGAATAGTGTGATCGTAATCTTTTAATGACTCCAAATGAACGTCGTTCTTAGCGCATGTTGAGTTCTTTTTGGGTGAAGAAATATTTGAGGCTTTTTATGATCCGTATAAATCTCTACTTTCTCCTGTGCATGAGTAGTGTCTCCATATCTTCAACGCAACACGATCACCGCTAACTCTGCATCATGAGTAGGATAATTCCTCTCATATTCTTTGAGTTAATCGTGAGGCATAGGCTATGACTTTCTCATGTTGCATGAGAACACATCCTAACCCTCGATGAAGCATTCTTTGTAGATAACAAATCCATCCGAACCGGATGGTATTGTTAGAAACAGTCTTAAAATGAGTCTCCTCTTGAGCTCTTGGAAACTCTTCTCACATTCTCCGCCCCATATGACTTTTGTATCTTTCCGAGTCACCGAGTTAGCGAGAGTAGCGATTCGAGAAAATCCTTCCACGAATCTCCGATAATAACCAGCTAAGCCTAGAAAGCTGCGTCTTGATTTCGCCACCGACTTCGGTTGCTCCCAACTTTGTATTGCTTCAATCTTCGCCGGGTCCACAGATACTCCTTGTTTTGACACCACGTGCCCAAGGAATACTACTTCCTCAAGCCAGAACTCGCATTTCTTTAGCTCGGCATAAAGCTTGTGTTCACGAAGTCTTTGTAGTACCAGCTTCAAATGGTGCTCATGATCTTCACTTTTGGAATAGATGAGGATGTCATCAATAAAGACAACAACGAATCGATCCAAATATTCCTTAAATACACGGTTCATCATATCCATGAAAGCGGCGGGGAGCATTAGTCAATCCAAAAGACATGACCAAGAATTCATAATGCCCGTATCGAGTCCTCGAATGTCGTCTTTGGAATATCCTCGGTTTTAATCTTGGTGATGATATCCGAATCGAAGATCGATCTTTGAAAAGAATTGCGCTCCTTGTATGGCGGTCGAACAGGTCATCAATGCGAGGTAATGGATACTATTCTTGATGGTGACATGGTTCAATTCTCGATAGTCAATACAAAAGTCGCATACTCCGCTCTTTCTTCTTTACTGAATAAAACAGAGCACCCCAAGGAGACGTCTTGGATTTAATGAAACCGATGTCTAATAACTCCACCGTAGTTGGACTTTTAACTCCACGAAGTTCAATAGGAGCCATTCGATATGGGTTTTAGAAATGGGCTTTATGCGGCTCAAGGTCAATAAAGAATTCAACATCACGTTAAGGGGGTAGGCCGGAAGCTCTTCAGAAATACATCGTGAATTCTCAACCACGTAAATATTATTCAAATCGACTTGTCTTTATTCAAATCCATAACATGGGCTAAGAAAGCTTGACATCCATTTTTCAATAAACGAATAGCTTTGTGGCTTGATATGACAAAATGATCGATTTTAGTGGTTTAGTGGTTTGAATTAAGTATGACAAAGTTGGTTAGAATATGAAAACTAACAACCTTACGAAAACAATCAATTTTGGCATGATGAGTGGTTAACCAATCAATTCCTAAAATCACATCAAAAGCAAGTATCTTTAAAGAGATAAGATCAACAGTAATGTGATAGTGCCAACTTGGATCATGCAAGATTTATAAACCGTAGATGTAACGAAGGTTTCACCCAACGGAGTTTCAACAGATAAATCAAAATCTAATTTCTCCTGAGTCAAGTTTAAACGTTGAGCACAAGCGGGAGATATAAAAGAATGGGTAGAACCCAATTGTCTAGTAAGGTATAAACTTCGCAAGAATTCAAGATTAGCTTTACCCGTGATCACCTCGTTTGGGTTCCTTTACGTTTTGTCCAATCCACGACAAACGCTTCTTCCAGAACCGCCGATTTCGACTTATCCGGATGACCCTTGGAATCACCACTCTCACTGCTTTGAACTTGGTTTCGCGATAAGACAATCTCGAGCGATGTGGCCTTCCTTTCCACAGTTGTAACATACCTTGGATTGTTGTGGACGATTTGGGTGATATATGTCCTCCTTCCGCATTTGTAACATCTAACTCTGGCGGTCGTTCTCCTCCCCAGCATTTGTTGTTGGTCTTTGGTCTTGCTTAGTTGATATCTTCTCGTCATTGTTGAATCTTCTCTTCTCAAATTTCCACTTGAGTCACCTCTCCTATTATCATGTCCACGATTACCACACGAGTGGTTACCGCCTTTGTCCGTATTCTTTCCTCCTCACCGTTATCATCGTTCGATGACTACCTGATTGTGGTCCCTCGGTTGAGTATACTCACTATCTCGCCTAATAATCGAGCCTGCTGACAACATCTAAATACGAGAGAAAATTTATGAGAGATAAGGTATTGACGAATCTCTCGTTTTAGACCTCTCGAAACATACGCGTCATTCGCTCCTCATTCTCCACCAAATGAGGTGCAAACTCGATAATTCTGCGAACCTTGCCTCGATCGATCCACCGTCATGTTGTTCTCGTTCGAGTCTAATAAACTCTACCTCCTTCATATGAGCGAATACTTTCTCGAAAGTACTTGTCATTGAACGATTCAAATCTTTCCCAAGACATGTTAAGTGCATCCGGTCAGTACGCTTACTTGATTCCCACCATGTCTCCGCTTCACCACCAAACATAAAGGTGGCGAATGGAACCTTACATTTCTCCGCGCACCCCAAGACATCGAATATCTTGGTAATTTGCTTGACCCACGTTTCGCGCCTTGATCGGATTCGGCTTTCCATGTTAATCTAGTGGTCCCAACTCCTTAAACCGCTTGTCGTGATGACGGTCGATGCGTTGCCATCATTTCCACCCGTATTTTGTACACGAGTCTCCTCATGCGATTTTGCATGAACTCGCAAAAAGCTTCTAAACATCCCGTCGCTCATCATTTACTCGGTGGGCGTTGTTGTTTCACAGGAGGAACATTGCCACACTGTTGCACGCTTCTCTCTCGTTGGTGAATGCAAGGCGTCTCCACTGGCCTCATAAACTCCATTGTTAACGCTTCTCGTGACCATTCTTAAATCTTGCAATAAAACAAGGGTTAATTAAATAAATTAACATATCACATAATATCCTATATTATGACCGACCAACAAATAAGCTTAGGTAGGACACACTAGCGAAGGATTTACTTGCCTCTCCTCCTAGTTCTATTCCCCGATCTTCGCCAGGAGATCATATCCCTAAGCTCGATACCAACTGTGACGCCCCCAAAATAGGTATACAACACCCATTCCGAGTTGCCAAAATACATGGTATAAAAAGCAAACTACAACTTTGATAATACATATGTATGTCGTGTAGAATACGACAATCAACTGTGAGTTTGAATACAAATATTATCTTACAGATAATATACACACCCAAATAAGTCCTCATTAATTATTCATACACTATTTTACTGTAATTAGTGAGACAACTAAAAAACATCTTCCTAGAACCATCACTCCATACCCCGACTAGATCCTCGCCATGTTCTCACCTCCGAGAAGAAAAATGGAACAAAAGGAAAAGGGTGAGCTCAACTAGCCCAATAAAGAATATTATGACTAAGATAATATACAACAAATTATCGTTAGTCTTCAACAGGAAAAATCTAATAGAATACAATGAGACAACAAATTTTAGATCAACAAATGCAATGAAAGCAATGAATCCATTGTAAGAATCACGTAGAGAAAGAATTCTACCGCCTTCTAAGGTTTAAAAGTTCATCATCAATATTTTATCCCTATAACAACAATCAATATTCATCTTTGCACTACGTGCCAAAGATATTCATTTAAATCACCAAATGGTCATGTTCATCTCAACACTGCTCATCTTTGCACTACGTGCCAAAGATATTCATCGATTAATCGCTCATCTTTTTGCACTACAAAAGCCAAAGATATTCATTTATATCATCATTTAAGACTGGGGATGATGAAAATATTTTTAAAGAAATGAATCCAAAGAAACAAAATGACAAGGATTAAGGATTAAGGATTCAGTACTTTGTTTTACCCATGTCCAAAAATACCTCGAAAATAATCATATTGATGTAAAATTCAAGAATGATCAAAACATGGATACAATCAAAGCTAGTATCCGAATAGATATTTTAAAAAAGAAAAATTTTATTTTCTCTTGAATAGTCTTTGATTCGTGAATAAGGTCTTGATACGTGAATAATGCCGTATCGTGAATAAGAACTCAACCACAACAAGTTCCAAATTTGATAAAAAGTTCACCAATATTTCGGCATAATGATATTGAAGAAAAAATATCATTTAAGAAGAAAATAATATCCTTTACCTCAAAATAACCGTGATTTCCATTCGAATTTCAGGTATAGTCTTTGACACAAACCAAGACCAGTATAACAACACTCAAAGTATACTCACAAGAATACTTCGATAATTTAGAGAGAAAACTTAGTTTCTGGTGTGATTTTCAATTCTAACTTAGCCTTTCTATTTATAGGAAAATGTTAAACGTCAAAAGGAGACTAAAATAATAAAATAATATTATTAATTTTCAAATTTACTACGCATGCCTCCACCAACCAAGCCACCCAAATTAGAAGAAAATAGCAATTTCATGTGTTCAACACCTACCAAAAGTTGGTCCCACCCATTAATTTAATAAAATCATTTTATTTTCTCAAACTTCAACAATTAAGTAGAAAATAGCTCTGGTTATCGTAAAAATTCAAAACTCATGGCTTTCTATGGAAATTCCATTCTCTACAACTTTACGGAAGAAAGTTTTTCCAAATTCCAAATGAAATTGACCAAAATCCATAAACAGACGATTTTATAATACATAATAAATTTTCTATTCGAGAATTGTGTCCACCGACACACAAAACATGTGTTAAACATTTAATGCCACAAAATATTCTACCTCCTCATATACTCATATATCCCACATTCATTATAAAAATATCACTTAGTTAATATATTATTAAAATAATATATTTAAATGAATTATTTTATCGTAAAAAGATAAAATATTAATTTTCAACAATTGTCACATTAAAAATTTTTTCCATCTATATCCACATAAAATAAATATTTTCTTTATCATAATAATCAATAATTAATAATATTACGTAATCACAAGATCTTGTGACGACCAGTTCTCCTGAAAGAGGGACTTTCCAATAAGAATTTCTCCTTATCTTGACGCAATTAGGTGACCAAACCTCTCCTTGAGAGCGAACTTTCTAGACATTGCCAATAATGTTATCTCGATAATATTATTCAAATAATATGAATTATTGATTTGATAATGGAAAATAATCTTGTGTAATGACAATTATCAAAACAACAAGAATACAAAAATATCAACGCTGCAATTATTGAATCAATAAAATATAATATTGAATAAGAATTACTATAACAATTATTGAGTGCGTGCCTTCACGTAAGGATCAATAATTCAATAATATCGCAAGTAATACCGCGCTGCTCTTATCTTGACCAACGCCAGACATCAGATTTTAACCACCGGTAACCCAACAAAGCAAGTTAATTGGTAATAATTTACGTCGTTATTTATAAAACTCAATCTTTATTCGTTTTCCTTCATCCAACCGCTTTTTCCGTTATGGGCCCACCAATGATCATACATTGTCAAATGCAGATTCCCGACAAAAAGAATATTCCACGACCAAACTAATATTTTCCTAATAATAATGAATATTTTATAACCACTTACTTATTTTGTAAACTTTGCACATTTCACCCATAACAAAAGAATTATATCAAATTAACCCTTATTAATTTAGAATAATGAATAAAGGAAAATTCAATTTTATTTATAATAAGTTGGGGTCTTACATAAGGTAATTATAAAAATTTAAGAGTATTATAGACAATTAATATTATATTTAATGTTATACAATTATTTTTTAAATTTTTGTGCATAACTCTAGAACGCCATACTCCCTTCATTCTTTAATATAAATCGTTTTAAAATTGTGCACAAGTATTAATGAAATAATTTTAAAACATTAAATATAATATCAATTGTCTATATTACCTTTATACTAGTATTAGAAGAAGAGTGTTATTTATTGGAAATAGAATAATGAAAAAATAAAAATTATATTTAATACTTAGAGTAATATTGGAAACTAAACAATTAATACTTACTTAAAATTTTAAAACAATTTATATTAACGGACAAAAATAATTTTTTAAAACGATTTATACTACTCCTTCCGTCCTTAATTATTTGACGTTTTAGAATTTTTTTTATTTGTCTCTAATTATTTGACGTTTGTTCAAATTTAGGAGAAGTAATGATAATTTTTCCAAAATTATCCCTCGTTACTCTACCTATTTTTTGATATTTTAAACTCTCTCTTTTATTGTCCTAATAAAATTCTTCTTATCCCAACAAGAGATTTAAGGGTATTATAGACAATTGAGTACTATATTTAATATTTTTTGATTATTATTTTAATTTTTATGTCCACATCTAAAACGTTAAATAATTAAAGAGAGAGAGTATTAAAGAGAGAGAGAGGGAGAGGGAGAGGGAGGGGTGAATACTTAATACGGAGTATGATCAATTTTCAAAACATTTAATACCTTTTTCTCTCTATTAACTTAACGGACTCAAAAAATCAACCATATTCCAAATCAAAACAAGCAATGAAAATATAGTAAAGTTCAACATGTACATGACAAGCCAAAACGGTCAACCAAGGGGATGAACAAAGGCAATAATATTCGTTGCTTGAGAGTTGAGACCTCTCACTAACTCAATTCAACCCCCCAATGAACTTCAACCACGTGTATAAATATATAAAATAATATTATTCTTATTCCATAATAATAGTCATTTTATTATGAAATTTCATTCCTACTCTTTTATAAGAAGTTAAAATATTAATACAAGAGAATTTTTTTTTTAAGATAATAAGAGAAGTTAAGGATAAATTAAAAAATTAAATAATTTATTCTAATAAAAAGTTGAAAATTATAAATAAATTGTAATTTTTTTAATTAAAAAATCAATTATTATGAAACGGGGTTGGTAACAAATTTCACACACCCACTCGGCCACTCCTATTTGTATGGTCAAACCGTCAAAGTAAAAAGCTCACACCAATAAACGGAAACGTTGGGTAAGTAAAATGAATGAGATAGTGGGGATTTCAATTTTCAGTTCACGAGAGCTTGAAAATTTTAGCACTTCAAAAAACCAAACAAAAATAAAAGGAATATCACGTTTTTCTAGTGAACTCCTCTCCGCCTTTGCCTCTTATTCACGGCGATCGAGACGCCACCAACCTACCGTCATCTTACTCCCTGAGTCTCATAATTATCTTCTCCCCAGACTACTACTCTCTCCGTTGCTTAATATACGTCGTTTTAAAATTATGCATAAGTATTAAGGAAATAATTATCTATATTACTTTTGTATTGAAAGAAGAAATTATTATTTATTGAACATAAAATAGTGAAAACTAAAATTAGTATTTAATACTTAGGATAATATTGAAAACTAAGCAATTAATGCTTACTTAAAAATCTCAAACGACTTATATTAAGGAACAAAAATATTTTTCTAAAACGATTTATATTAAAAAACGGAGGGAGTATTCTATACTGTATATAAATAAACATTTAACTTAAAATTATCTAAAACAATAATTAATAACTTTATTATATGATATATAATATAATATTTTTAAAATATTTACACAGATGCATTAATTAAATTTAAAATTTAAAGATAAAAAGAACTCTTCGGCTTTACTTCCTTCGCAGATACATTAAATATGCATTCAACCAATAATAATATAGAATTAAAATTTATCATTTTTCTCTTTATTTTAATTGTAATCGATAAGAAAAGAGGGGAAAAGATTATACACACTCTTATACTTTTTTTTTATATTACATTTTACTAAAAGCAAAATTAAAAAAGATTTTAAAAAAATCCAAAAATTTCAAGCTTTCTCTTTGAAGAGAGAAGCTAAACCGGTGACAACCACCTTGCCTCCTCTGTCGCACCTCCTCGGTTTGACCGCAGGCGGCTGCCAGGGGGATGCAATCACCTCCGACTTCTCATCATCGCCGGGACTTTTCTCCGTCGACGACGAATCGGTTGTTTCTCCAAAAATCAAATCCAACTCTCCGCAATCACACTCTACAGAACACTGTTTGTTCTCCGTTTTCGATTGCTCCACGGCCTCCTTGACGGCGTCGTTTGGAGGAGTGGTTCTGGTGTGAGGGGACAGCCATTTCGCTCTCATGTACTCGGCTTTTCTCCAAGGAGGAATGTGCAGGCCTTTCTTCTTCAAGCTCTGTTTAGCTGCCTCCGATACAATTGAAACTATTTGTTGAAGACGATCGGCTCTTCCGACGAAGATGTACGGCAGAGATTGAAGAATCGCTTTGTAGTTTCCGGTCGGCCGAGCTATCTCGAACTCCGATCTGAAGTCTATGTCGATTAACACTCTCTCTTCTCCTTCCATAATCACATCTATGTATTCATATTCCCCTGTATACAGAAAAATAAACGCATTAATCGTATGAAAAAAATATACATGAAGATTAATAATATACATGAAGATTAATTGTTTATATGGGATAGAGAGAAAAATTACCAGCTGGAAATGAAAGAGTTTTCTCCCATCGTGATTTACAAATTGAAGCATTGTAACCTAGAAACAGTAATCCGTCGGTGAGTATTGTTCTCAGATCGTCCTTTCGCATGCAAATTCTGTTATTCTCAATGATTTTGGAAGTATCAGCTAATAGATTTCTCTCGGTAACACTTGCACATTGAATCAAACTCTGCAAAGTATGTAAGAATAAATCCTTTAAATAAACGGATTAATATATTCGAGAGAAACGAGAACTGAAGAGAGAACTTTAGCGATATATTTACCTTGATTGTATCGGAAAAATCACCGAACCAAGAGGAAGGAATTGAGTCGCCAAAACCAGTAGATATATCGAATTCGTCATCGGAAATGTCATTAATGTTTCCGTTAAAGCAGTTGCATCGATTGCGGCCACATTTCTGTGCCGGTTGCTTCTCATTAGTCTCTTCAATGAAATTCTGCACCATTTTTGCCAAACAAACAGAGCTCGGCTCGAATAATTCCATTGTGGCTATTCCATCTTTGCCGTTCTGCCCTTCGCCGGAGGTGGTTGTCTTCTCCACCGACGAAATCCGCAGAACATTAGGGAACTGCAGATCAAAGAGCCTCTTGAGCCGCGATTTTAACACAGGCTTGGCCGCATCGGTTCGGATCGATGATTCTCGGTATGTTGGAGAATCAATTGGTTGAATCTTCATTGGAGGCATAGCTATTACTACCTTCTAATTAAAAGCTTGTTAAAGCTACAATAACTATCCAAAACTGTGTACAAAATTCAATAAACTCTTACAAACTCACTAAATGCCTAATCCCTAAAACTCTTCGCTTTCACAGAAATACATGAAGGAACAAAGTGGAGTATTGAACAAGCATGAAATTAAAGCTAGGAAGGTTAGGTTAACTGATTCATCATCATCTAATTAATACATCATCCGATCACCACCGTTCGTCACTTCAACAGATCAAAATCTAATTTACACGTAAACAAACTAAATCGGTACCTTTCTTAGCTTACGAAAAATGGAATAACTTCAAAATTCAGCATAAAGAGATTTAGCTGCTTTCTTCGTTTAGCATTTTTCGTAGAAGACGTGACGGCGATGAACGGGAACACGGGCATTGCGTGCGTATAGAGTGGAATCTAAGGCCGGAATACTTCATTTAACGACGAAGTTTTTTCAGCCAGCGGTGAAGTTTGTAACGGAGAGGTTTTGATTTTGATGGAGTGCGAAAAGCTGTTCTTTTTCTTGTGTTTTGGTGGTTTGTGAAGTAAAAATGCTACGAATGGATTAGAATTTATATAGATCACCAGGTGATATTGCTGACTAGGATTATTTGATACACCTGGCGTATGACATGCCATGGATAAATTATGGTGTCCGAGTTTTGCTCACGTGACAAGGGTGGTACGGCGAGGGTTTAGCTAGAGTTAATAATAGAAACGCGGAGCCTGGTTATTGGTTGTTTTGGTTCCAAGGACTGAGAAGTATCCTACCAATTTTTTTGCTATTGTTTTTTTTTGAGAAATGGTGATGAAGTTAACTTTGATTAATTGATTAATAGTACAGTATTGACATATAGGTCGAAAAATAATTTCTCTGTATATTAATACTGTATTGGTCAATTGATTAATTTATCATAAAATTAACTTCATGATAACCGAATAATTTTTTTTAATCTTGTGCGTAAAAAGTAATGTAATTTTAGAATACTATTACCGGTCATGACTCACATGGCACACTAGAGGTGGGTGCTTTAGAGTTTTTATTATAATAATAATGGAGTGGCCTTGAAGAATTCTTAATGAACTGAAATTCTAAGGCTGTTGGCCTTGAAGGAATCTTAGTGATTCAGGATGATGCCCTTCCTTAGTGGAAATCTTGTTAGTTGAAAGCAGAAGAGTGGATCAGAAACTTGAGTATCTGAACCACTTAAAACCCCTTGTGTCTTTTACCTTATGTCATTTACATTATGTATATTAACTGCTATAATTGCAATGTATGTTTTAACTGCTTACAACTGAACTAACTCTACGAACAATGTATGTTTGATTATGAATATTCCAATGAATGGTATATTTTACTTATTCCGTTGTGTTTGAAAAGATTCTTATGTTTGTCATATGATAAATAATTAGCAATAATAAAATAAACCAGAAAAGTATTTGAAATGAAAAGGATCTATTCAACCCCCCTTCTAGATCTATTGTGCCTACTGGGAACTAACAAAATTTACTTCATTCAGCTACTCACTCAGCCATTCAGCTAAAAAAACTGACTTAGCCATTCAGCTAAAAAAATTTGACTTAGCCATTCAGCTCATCCATCTTACCGATTCAGTCATTCAGACCAAAACAAACGCACTGACCAATTCAGCCATTCAGATTCAGATCCATTCAGTTCTAAACAAACACCCCCTATTGTGCCTATATAAGGCGATCTTGGAATTTTTTTAAAGAATACATTTTAGAGAGAAAATGTGTTATCTATGGCGAGAAATAGAGAGAAAAACCTATCTAAATTTAGTTTTTCTCATCAAATCTTCCACTAATCTATAGTTGTGATTCATACAAAGCATAAGGAAGAAGAACTTTTACTCCCAATATCCATTTCTCATATTTATACTATATCCAACTTATTTTGTCAATTATTGTGGTTGGTGTTTGCTTTTTTATGGTTATATTTAAAGGTGTTTGGATCCTATTTTTGGGATTATGAGTGGTTAAAGAGGATTTCTCAGGGATGAAATCTCCTCCTAATTATCCAAAGATAACATTTTAGTAATTTATTGATTTTAACTTCGATTCAACTTCTTTTAACCGATTATTTTTACTTGGGAGTTATTTTCTATTTATTTATTGGTCACCCAAATATCTTAAATTAATACATAGTGGTGTGGAGATCTCACCTTTTGGCCAACGAAATTTTTTTATGAATAGAATCTTCTTATAACCAATCTGGAATATATTTTTAATAGATCTCGATTATGTTGTTTTCTAGATATATGAAATCTTAGATCTACGGGTTTCACTCCCTAGATTCTAAGTTCTTTTAATAGATATCATCGATACGTGATAGATCCTTGTGATTTCGATAAGAATTGAAGATGTTCGACTTCTACGATATAAATTGGAGTATTATTGATTTGTTGTGCATCTATAGATTTAAGGTTTATGGAGATACTTTCAAAAACTCTAAACTCTGTTTATAGATCTTGATATTTTGTTGGGTATGATTACTAATCCTATGAGCTTAGATGGATTCAAGACCCTTAAACCTCGTGTTTAACGAGAATTGAAGGATAGTAAAACGTAAGGCTGTAAAATGAACAAATAATTCGAGCTCGACTCAAAATATAAATGATTCAAATATGAGCAAAATTTAAAATTCGATAAATTATTGTCTCCTAGAATCGTACAGATTTTGGTGTGTGCATTATCTTTGAAGCAACTTTAAGTCTCTTTGAACCCATGCACAAAGGATTTGACTTGAAAGAAAGGTTTCGTTTTAGTTTCACTTAATGAGAAATTTAAAATGTCATTAATTAGGTAACACATTATTTTTACAAAACCTTCGTCAAATAAAAAGCGTTGCTTTCTATTATTTTTAATTTTAGCCTATAATTAATCTAATAACCTAATTTGATTCGATTTTAAAAGATCTTTATAATTTTGTTAGAAAAACGATTTCATATGTCGAAAGATAAAATCAAGTATCGAAAATAGGGTTGGAGTTACTCGTGGGCATGCAAGTCATCTAAATAAATCTAAACACCTCAAAATAATAAAATTCACTATCAAGTGATCTGAAATCCAATTTTCGTGCAATGGAACCCTCGATATCGTTTTAAGGACCGAATTACATTTACAATTATCGAATCACAAAATTACAACTATTTAACTATGTTCATCATGGGAGTATTCTTCAATTCCCGTTAACACACATGGTTTAAGGGTTTTAAATTCATTCTTATACAAATATTAGTGATACTAATAAATATATTCTAAATAAGCTAATTAATTTGTTTAATATATATATATATATATATATATACGTGTGTATATATATACAGAGAACTTTTTATACGGGTAGTCATGACGATGATGATTAGACGAATAAAATAAATCGTCGCTAAATTTATCGTCAGAGGGTCTGCGAACATTACCGATTCAAATTCTATGACGATAAATTTAACAACAATTTTATGTATCTCTAAAAATAATTTGCATATAGACCACCCGCATAGAAAGCGAACTACATACATTATATATTTATATTTCTATTTATATATACAAACAGAGTCTTGAATAGGATTTAGAAAGCAACAGTTTTGCCTTCCAGAATTTCAGCCCAATTTGTCCTCTACTTGGAACAGAATATTAATTTCAGCCAATGGCGATGGTATAAATGTAAATTTCGAAAGATGAGGAGAAGAGGACAAAATACAGATAAAGGACAGATGTCAATCGCGTAGTCGGTCCGTAGCGAAATGTGAGCCAAGTGTCATTTTACCATTCAATGCTGTTCTTCCTGCAGTCAGTTGTACACGCGTGCACTCCAAATAGACGTTTCCACTTCGCCAGGTAAATATGATAACCGTTACATTTTTTACGTACCGTTTCAAGTAATTATATTATTTATGTACAAAAAATATATATATAAATTGTCCTATAAGAATAGAGAAAGAATAGGGATTGATATTTATAATTAATTTTTTGCATATTTTTATTGATATATAATAAAATAATATTATATACACAAACTATATAAAAAAATTAGGCTTAAATATGAATTAGTATCCTAAACTATAGGCATATTCCACTTCGGTGATCCACCTTTCAATTTTGTCAATTAAGTTATTTAACTATCAATTTTTTCCAATTACACAAATTGAACACGCCACGTCAGCAATTGCTGACGTGGCTAATTTAAGTGGGGCATTAACTAGCTTAGGTGCCAAAAAAAATATTTTTTTATTCATTACATAAACAAATATGTTAATATCATGGGTAAAATAGTCAAAATATAATTTAACATTTCAAATTAAATTAAAACAAACATTAAATAAACCCATATCAGTACCCTTCCATGATCGATCAAAGACAAAAGCCCCAAATTGCTCGACAAACCCTAGCTCAACCGAAGTAAAGAAGCTTTTAGTCCAAACAAAACAAACAAATTCTTAGACAAATCAATTGATCGGTTAGTCACAGATGCAAGATCCTCAGAGAACCTCCTCAACGTCTCCTCCACCGTAGATCTTTGGCGTCAATCACCTTGAATCCCATAAATTTAACACCATCGAGTCTCTCAGTAAATTGTTTGTGTCGATCTTCTAAGTCGGAACCGTTTTTCTTAGCTTTTTAGGCGTGCAAAGACCACGAACTTCGGCACTCCCGGTCCGTCCGGTCTTGGGATGTAGTAGATCTGAGGTTCGACGATTTTGCTCCGGGACCAAAAGAAAGCGGAGAGCGAAAAGAAGAAGAAGAGATACCGAGAGAAGAAGAAGGACCAGTGAGCTTAGAGTGGTGGGAGCCGGGACCCGAGAGAGTCGACTTAGAGGAGTGAGATCATAGAGATCTTTATTTGTTCAAATTATACATATACATGAGTATGATAATAAGGATACACATGGGTTAGATTTGAAATTGATAGAGAGGACTTTTATGGATGAGGTAAATGACGGTGGTAATTTGTTAACTCGATCGATCATTGAGGTTTATGAATTATGAAGTTAATTTAAATTAAAGTGTGCAATTTGTTCTTTTGCCATTTCGGTTAATCACTTCATACACTTCTAGGTACTTGTTTGATAACTACACTTTGATTGTTGGCGAATATTTGGACTCAAAGCGATTACACCAAATATTATTGTCAGATCAAAGGAAGAGATCGGAGGTTAAAAAACTTCCCTGAGGAAGATTTTGGGAGAGTTCTACTGTTTATGTTTTTGATTTGGACTGAGTTCGATTTTGTTACTCGATCGGTATCATCGATCTGTTGCTTTTAAAGACATGGTTATTGCAGATTAGACAAAGACATGGTTATGGAGCCGAGGAGATTTTTCTGAAACGAGAGAGGGTGGTGGTCGTCGATTAAAAAGCAAATGGAGAGAGGCTAGACTTGTTAGGCTGAAATGGAGGGTGTTGGTGGTTTAGGTGGAGGTGGTGATCGATGGTGGTGGCGGCGGAGAGTGGTGGGGGAACTGGAAAGGATGGGAGGAGAGGTTGATCTAGGATTTGTTTTATTTTAATTAATTAAGGATGGAATGAAATATAAGGATTTGTTTTATTTTCATTAATTATGTTAATTTTTGTTTTGATCATTTTGCCCCCTATTAAATCAGACTTATTTATTTTATGATTAAAAAATTGTTTTTTTGCCACGTAAGCTTGTTAAGACCCCACTTAAATTAGCCACGTTAGCAATTGCTGACGTGGCGTGTTCAATTTGTGTAATTGGAAAAAATTGATAGTTTAATAATTTAATTGACAAAATTGTAAGGTGGATCACCGAAGTAGAATATGCTCTATAGTTTAAGATACTAATTCATATTTAAGCCAAAAAATTATACCCGTATGTCTTCTTATACAAATATTTGTTTTTTCCACTTTATTTTATCTTTATTACATTGTATTTGTACTGTATTTTTAAGTTTGTACTTGAATGCCTTCTTATGCACCTTCCATCCAATACATTAATTATTTAAAATTTATTATAATTGAAATCAATATTTATTAATTAGTTTATGCTACTAAATTGTATTATAATAGACTGTTTTAAAGTGTGTTCCGGCATTTTTCTACCATTTAATGAACATATATATTTTGACTAAAAATTTAATGTTTAAAAATTCTAATGTAGTATAAATAATTTATTTATTTTTTATAAAGTTCACAATATTTAAATAGTTAAATACATTTAAATATTATTTTCATAAAATGGAACAAGAAAAATATTTTTGAATTGAATAAAAATGAAGCAAAAATATAACGGATGAGAGCCAAATTTTCAATTCTTCATTGGGATATGTATTACTTTATTGAGACATCAATTTCCAAAAAAACTTTAATGAGACAAGAGTATTGATGAGAATTTCTTTTGATGATGTCTATTGATATTCTTGAGCACTCATTATCTATGTGCTTTAAAATACTTTTCGGAACATGGGTTTGTTTTTAGCTTTTCATACTCGAGGGCTCATTATTTCCGATGAGTTTGAATAAGTTATTTAAATTATTTATTTTATAATTTTGAATATATTTGGACGATTCATTCAAATGATTGTGTTTGAATAAATAAGAAATTGTGTCAAATTATATTTTTATTTATATACTCTCATAGATAATTAAAATTATATACGTATATTATCATCTTGCTTATTTTATTATTATAAACAAATTTATTATGTACAAATTAATTTTTATTTTTTTTAACAAATTTGATCAATAACCAATTTAATAAATGTTGTTGTTGTTGTAGTAGTGTTTTGTTTTGATTTTATGAAAGATTGTTCAAAAGTTTATATTTAATTTTTTTAGATAACATTATTTATTTATAATTATATAATAAATTTATTCATAATATTCAAAAAGTTAAAATAAAAAATAGATGTATTCAGATGTTTTTTAAGATAAACAATTATCAAACACATCATTTTATTCTGTAATCAAATTTCTGTTTCATTAAGCTTTTTTTATATATTCATAAATTTTTATTTAGTTTTATCAATTTTACCCCGATTAACACTAATCTCAGTAGTTTGTGCTTTGTACTAAGCACTAATTCCCATAAACGGGTCCATAATTTATCTTTTATACTTTTAAATTAACCAAATGAATGAATATTGCGAGTTACTAACATGAAACTTTATACAATAACATAAAATAAATTAGAATGAAAATTTTCTTAATCCTTATTTATTTCATTTACATACATCAAAATTCACAATCCACATAAATTTTTTGTCATGTATAGTAATGCTACGTTTGGATCGATGGAATATGAGGGAGAATGGAATTATAAAAATGTTGTTTGGTTTATTTATTCCAACGGAATAATGTATTCCTCCTGGAATGATAGTTAACTTAAAATTTTAATTTTCTTTCCTTGAGGGGTGGCCATAATAAATCATTCCATCCATTATTTTTAAGTAATTGACAAATATACCCCTAAAGATATAATAGGACTTTTTACATATTCATTCAGTTCGATCGATCTGGGAACGACGAGAGAGAAGGGGCCGAGATTTGATAATTTTTTCGGAATTTTCATATTTCTATTTCTTCGTAATTTACCCCACTTACCCTCACCCAGCCACCCCACCCACCCCACCCCACCCCACCCCTACTCCCACCTACCCCACCTACCCCAACCCTACCACCCTACCCCCCACCCACCCCACCCCACCCCCTACCAATCTACCCCCACCTACCCCACCCCACCCCACCTATCCCCACTCCCACCCCTTACCCACCTACCCCACCTACCCCATTCCACCTGTGACGCCCCCAAAATAGTATCTGACACACCCACCGAGTCGCCAAATATATGGTGCATGTAGCAAACTACAATTTCAATAATACAATTGTCGTGTGCAAAATACGACAACACATACAATGAGTTTAAATACAAATATTGTCTTCAGACAATATCCATACTCAAATAAGTCCTCATTACAATTATTCAAACACTATTTTACGTAAATAGTGAGGATCGCTAAAATATATTTCTAGAACCATCACTCCGCACTCTCACTAGTTTTACGCTATGTTCTCACCTCCACGAGAAAAATGGAACAAAAAGGAAAAGGGTGAGCTCAACTAGCCTAAGAAAGAATATTATGACTAAGATAATATACAACAAATTATCGTTAGTCTTCAACAGGAAAAATCGATAAAATATAATAGCCAACAAGTTTTAGATCAACAACTGCAATGAAACAACAATCCATTAGAAAGAGTCAAGTAGAGAATGAGTTCTACTATCTTTTAAGATTTAAAAGTCCATCATCAATATTTTATCCTCAGAACAACAATCAATATACATTTTAATCAAATATTCATCTTTGCACTACAGCCAAAGATATTCATTTTGATCACCAAATGGTCATGTTCATCTCAACACTGCTCATCTTCTTTGACTACGGGCCAAAGATATTCATCGATTAATCATTTATCTTTTTACTACAGTAGAAGATATTTAGTAATAAAGATCATTTAGGACCGAGGATAATGAAAATATTTTAAAGAAAAAGAATACAAAGGAAACGGAAGGACAAATAGTAGGGATTAGTATAACGGTTTATCCAAGATCAATAATACTTCATAAATACCAATTTTGAAGCGGAATTCAAAAATAAAGATCAAAACATGGATACAATCAAAGATAGTAACCATAATAGACATCTTGGACAAAAGAATAAAATTTTATTTTTCTATTGAATAGTCAGTATCACGTGAATAAGAATCAGACACAAAAAATTCCAAATTTGATAAAAATTGATTAATACTTGGCATAATGATATTGAAGAAATAATATCATATCTCGAAGAAAATAACATCCCTTACCTTAAAATATCGATCTTTCCGATCGAAATATCGGTATATAAGATCAAGGAAACTTGCAATCGATGAATAGAAACTCACAAAGTATCTAAATACTCACAAAATACACTCAATAATCTAGAGAGAAAGAGAGAAAACTTGTTTACGGTGTGATTTTCAATTCTAACTTAGCCTCTATTTATATGAAAATGTTAGCAGACTTGACTGCAAACTCCATGGCTTTACTCGCTACAATTCTCACCCACCACATTTAAAATAAATTCAAAGACATTTCTTCACCAACCACAAGTGGGGCCCACTCAATTCTAGAATTTTCCACCAAAATCATTTATAAAACTAATTTCTAAATCAGACAACTCTTAAAATTCATAACAAATCATACGTTCATTTTTAACGGTTCAAAATTTGTGGACATATACTCAACTTATATATGTATAACATATCCAAAAATAACAACGATCCAATGGTCGGATTAAAAATTATAACTCACACAATATATCTCAAAAATACTGATTTAATTTTTAATACCTTCATTCCGACAAAAATACTGATAAAACACCTCAACATTAACTCTTTCATTTTTAACTACAATAAATATTTTCAACATTTATATCCACATAAAATAAATATTTCCTTATCATATGAATCAATAATTAATTATTCACAAATAATATTACAGAATCACATTTATGACAACTAGGCCGTTCCCAAGAAAGATGGGGATTTCCAATAAGAATTTCTCCTTATTGGCTCGCAATTAGGTGACCAAACCTCTCCTTTACAGAACTTTCTAGACATTGCCAATAATGCTATCTAATAATATTATTCAAATAATATGAATTATTGATCCGATAATGGGAAATCTTGTCGCGAAGACAATTATTGAAACAACAATAATATAAAATATCAACGCAAAGAATTATTGAATCAAAAATAAAATATTGAATAAGAATTACTGTAACAATTATCGAGTAGTGCCTTCACGTAAGGATCAATAATTCATCAATCACAGATGCATCAGTATTCTTGTATTTTAACCAATTTGTATTCGAATAGTGTTAACTTGTAATAACTACTGCCAATTATTTATAAAAACTCAAACTTGTCGTTTTCTTCATCCGACAGTTATTCAGTTATGGGGCCCACATATGATTGTGCCGTTGTAAGACTCCAAATAATTAATAATTGAAATTTAATTTCCTCTAATTATTATTTTGAAATAGTAAGGGTTGATGTGATTAATGTGGATAGTTATGGGTAAAATACGCAAATATTTCAAAATAAGCAAATGGTTATAAAATATTCATTGTTGTCAGGGAATATTCGTTTGGTCGTGGAATATTAAATACTGACGGTAGCGACCATGTGTGGGCCCCATAACGGAAAAGCGATTGGAGGAAGAAAACGACAAATATAAGTTGTTTAAAAATAACTACGTAGTTATTCTGGTTTATTAATCGTTGGAATACCCGGTGGTTAAAACACACGATATCTACGTTGTTGCACAAGAAGACACTTGCGATTGCACCAATTATTGATTCTTACGTGAAGGCACTACTCAATAATGGTTACGATAATTATTGCTCAAAGATTTTATTTTATTGATTCAATAATTGTCTGCGTTGATATTTTATATTCTTATTGTTTCAATAATTGTCATTACACGATTTTTTTCATTATCGAAGCAATAATTCATATTATCTGAATAATATTATTAGATAACATTATTGACAATGTCTAGAAAGTTCTCGCTAAGGAGAGGTTTGGTCACCTAATCAAGCGTCAAGAAGGAGAAATTCTTATTGAAAGCCCTCTTTCCTGGGCCACCGTTGTCAATATTGTAATTACGTAATATTATTTGTGAATAATTAATTATTGATTCATATGATGAGGAAAATATTGATTTTATATGGATATAGATGGAGAAAATTTTAATGTGACAATTGTTGAAAATTAAAATTTTATCTTTTTCTCGATAAAATAATTCATTTAAATATATTATTATATTTTTAATAATATAATAATGGTGATATTTTTATAATGAATGTGTGATATCTGAGTATCTGAGGAGAAAGAGTATTTTGTTGCAATAAATGTTTAAAACATGTTAAACATGTCCGTGGACCCATTTATTGATCCGAAATTTGATTATAAACAAAAAATCGCTTCGTTTATGGATTTCGGTCATTTTCTCGTTGGGATTTGGAAAAACTTTCTTACGCAAAGTTGTAGAAATTGAATTTCCTATAAAAACACGCGAGATTCAATTTTTCTGACAAAAGAGCTATTTATTATGAATTATTGAAGTTCTCAAGAACCGAAATAATTGATTTTTGGAAGTTTAAAATATTTAAAATAGGAAAAACGTTTTTTGTGTTGATTAGCCTCATTAAACACATGCTAGTGGCTGAATTCAGATGATTCAAAGTGTGCGTAGGAAATTTTAATATATATAATATTATTATATTAAATTTTCTGCTTTGATGTTCTAAGCATTTTCCTATAAATAGGGTGCTTAGGTTAGAATTGAAAATTACATCAGAAACTGAAGTTTTCTCTCTCTATATTATCGAGCGTATTTTTGTGAGTATTTTAAGTATACTTTGAGTATTGCTATACGGTGCAAGTTCAAGTTATAACATATATCCAGTATTCCAGTTAGAAGTTCTGTCTTTCCGAGGTAAGAGATTTTTTTTTTTTCCGTAATGATATTATTTCTTCAATATCATTATGGTGAAATATTGATCTGAAGTTTTTATCAAATTTGGAACTTTTGGTGTCGGAGTTACTATTTACGATACTCAAGACTATTCACGATATCTGATCTTATTCACGAATACTGACTATTCATCAAAAATAAAAATTTTCCTTTTCGTCTAAAATATCTATTGTGGATACTAGTTTTGATTGTATCCATGTTTTGATCATTCTTGAATTTTACACCACTATGATTATTTTTGAGGTATTTTTGACGTGGATAAAACAAAATACGAATCCTTAATCCTTAATCCTTGTCATTTTGTTTCACTTTGGATTCGCTTTCTTGAAAAAAAAAATTTTTCATCATCCTCGGTCTTAAATGATGATATTATTGAATATCTTTGGCTGTAGTGCAAAGATGATTGATTTCGATGAATATCTTTGGCCTATAGTGCAAAGATGAATGATTTCGATGAATATCTTTGGCCCAGTAGTGCAAAAGATGAGCAGTGTTTAGATGAACATGACTAATCGGTGAATGTCCTCGGCCCAGTAGTGCAAGGATGAATATATGATTTCGTATATATATCGATTGATGTTACAGGGATAAAAATATTGATGATGGACTGTTAAATTCATAGATATTAGTAGATTTCATCCACTACATAACTCTTCTATGAATTAATATTTTTCGCTGCGAGTATTGATTTAAAACTTGTTGTCTATTGTATTCTATTAAATTTTTCCCTGTTGAAGACTAACGATAATTTATTGTATATTATCTTAGTCATAATATTCTTTATCGGGCTACTGAGCTCACCCTTTTCCTTTTGTTCCATTTTTCTTCTCGTGAGGCGAGAATGTAGCGAGTTCGAGTCGGGGTATGGAATGATGGTTTTAGAGAGTTGTTTAGTAGTCCTCACCATTTTTGTAAAATAATGTATCAATAATTATGATGAGAATTTAATTGTATGTGGATATTGTTTAGATGGCAATATCTCAGATTTAAACTCACAGCTTTCTTCGTTGTAATAATAAAGTTGTAGTTGTTTACATGCAGGTATCGACAACTTCGTAATGGGTGATGTATACCTATTTTGGGTGTGTCACATTTGCATCGAGAGCTAGGGATATGATCTCCGCGGAGATCGGAGAATAGAACTAGAAGGGAGAGACGAGTAAATCCTTCGCTAAAGGTGCCCTACCTAAGCTTATTTGTTTGTTGGTCGAGATATAGGGATATTATGTGATATATTGATTTCCTTAATTAACCCTTGTTTTATGGCTTAGTGTTTGAGAATGTCGATTGAGAATATTAATAAAGGAAATGAGACCGTGGAGACGCTCAGTATTCACCAACGAGGAGAACGTGCAACAGTCGACAATGTTCCTCTTGTGTAACAACACCACCGAAGCGGATGATGAACGAGGGATGTTCGAAGCTTTTTGCGATTCATGCAAAATCGATTTGAGGAGACTCGTGTTCAAAATACTGAGGAGGAAATGATAGCAATTCACGGGTTGTCAAATGTAGCGCTTCAAAGAGTTGGGACCACCAGAATTTAAGGGAAAGCCGATCCGATCATGGCGTAAACATGGTTCAAGCAAATTACCAAGATATTCGATGTCTTGGGATGCACGAGAGAACGAGAGGTTCCATTCGCCACCTTTATGTTCCGTGGCGTGTATTCATCGGTGGTGGGAATCGTGAAGCGTACCCATCCAAATACCACGCCAAAGATGTCTTGGAAGACGTTTCAAAAACTATTTAATGACAAATACTTTCCTCAAAGTGTTCGCTATATGAAGGAAGTGGAGTTTATTAGACCGAGCGTAACAACAATGGCGAGCGGTCTCAAAGATGGGCGAAGTTTGCAGAGTTATCCGTGTTTGCATCTCATTTGGTGGAGAATGAGGAACGTCGACGCGGATGTTTCGAGAGGTTTGAAACCCCAGATACGTCGTTGTCTCATCTCTCATAAATTTTCTTTATTCGGATGTTGTTAATGTGGCTCAATTGTTAGAAATGAGATAACGAGTACGGCCAACCGAGGTACCATAATCGGGGATCATACCGGGAGAAAGTAGTCAACAAAACAACAATAACCAAAGGAAAAAGAAAAAGACGAACAAAAATGGTAACCACTCTAGTGGTAATCATGGCCATGAAAATAAGAAGCGTCGAGTCGAGGAGATTTTAAAAGAGAAGATTCAACAACGACCATGTGAAGACAATGCAGCCAAAGAAGAATCGGTTCCAAGGGAGGAGAACGACTACCGGTCATATCTATAAATGCGGAAGAGGGACATATCACCAAACCGCCCACAACAGTTCTGTGTATGCTATAATTGTGGAAAGGAAGGACATATCGCCGAGATTGCACAGGCGAAACCTAGTTCAATGGGGACGGTGACTCAAAAGATCGTCCAAAAAGTCAAAGTCAATCTGCCTCGGAAGAACGTTTGTTGTGACTGGTCAAAATGCGAGGAACCCAAACGAGGTGATCACGGGTAAGCCGGTGCTACCCATTCATTTATCTCTCATGCTTGTGCTCAACGTTTAAACTTTACTCCGGAGAAATTAGACTTTGACCTATCTGTGGAAACTCCGTTAGGAGAAACTTTCATCACATCCACTATTTATAAATCTTGTTTGATTCAAGTTGGCACCATCACCTTACCTGTTGACCTTATCTCTTTAAAGATACTTGCTTTTGATGTGATTTTAGGGATTGATTGGTTAACTACTCATCATGCCAAAATTGATTGTTTTCGTAAGGTTGTTAGCTTTCATATTCCTAAACAACCTGTTGTACGAATTCAAGCAACTAAACCATTAAAATCAATCACTGTCATATCTAATCATAAAGCTATTCGTTTATTAAAAAACGGATGTCAAGCTTTCTTAGCCCATGTTATGGATTTGAATAAAGACACGTCAAATTTGAATAATATTCCCGTTGTTATTGACTTTCCCGACGATTTCACAAGAACTTCCTTGCCTACCCCGAACGTGAAGTTGAATTCTTTATCGACCTTGAACCCGCATACAAAACCTATTTCTAAAACCCCATATCGAATGGCTCCTATTGAACTTCGAGGAGTTAAAGGTCCAACTACGGAGTTGTTGGACATCGGTTTCATTCGTCCCAAGTACATCTCCTTGGGGTGCTCTGCTTTTATTCGTAAAGAAGAAGAAAGACGAGTATGCGACTTTATATTGACTATCGGAATTGAACTATGTCACTATCAAGAATAGGTATCCCCACCTCGTATTGATGACTTGTTTGACCAAATTGCAAGAAGCACAATTCTTTTCAAAAATCGATCTTCGCTCGGATATCATCAATTGAAGATTAGAACCGAGGATATTCCAAAGACGCTTTAGAACTCTCCTGATGACGCATTATGAATTCCTAGTCATGTCTTTTGGATTGACTAATGCCCTCGCGACTTTCATGGATATGATGAACCGAGTATTCAAGGAATATTTGGATCGGTTCGTTGTTGTCTTTATTGATGACATCCTCATATATTCCAAAAGCCGTGAAGATCATGAAGACCATTTGAAGCAGTACTCCAAAGGCTTCGTGAAAACAAGCTATATATGCTAAGTTGAATAAATGCGAGTTCGGCTTGAGGAAGTAGCATTCCTTGGGCACGTGGTGTTAAAACATGGAGTATCTGTTGACCCTGCCAAGATTGAAGCAATACAAAGTTGGGTGCAACCAAGACGGCGGATCAAGACGTGAACTTCTTTGGGTCTAAATTTGGTTATTATCGGAGATTCGTGGAAGGTTTTCTCGAATCGCTATTCAGCTAACTCAATTGACTTCGGAAGGATACAAAAATCGTTTGGAGTGAAAAAATGCGAGAAGAGTTTCCAGAGCTTAAGAGTAGACTTATTTCTAAGACTGTTCTAACAATACCATCCGGTTCGGATGGATTTGTTATCTCACAAATGATGCTTCGGCAAAGGGTTAGGATGTGTTCTCATGCAACGTGGGAAAGTCATAGCCTATGCCGCGACAACTTAAAGAATATGAGAGGAATTATCCTACTCATGATCTAGAGTTAGCGGCAAATAAGCTTCCGCTTAAAGATCCGGAGGCACTATCTTTATGGGGAGAAAGTGGAGATATATTCGCACCATAAAAGCCTTAAATATTTCTTCACTAAAAGAACTCAACACGCCAAGAAGAACGCTGGCTTGAGCTATTGAAAGACTACGACCACACTATTCAATACCATCCCGAAAAGCGAACGTGGTAGGTGACGCTACGCGTTGAGTAGAAGATCATATGCGAGAACGAGTGCGATGATGTCAAGTATACGACAGAGCCAACTTTAATAGAAAAAGTTAAGGTTGCTTTCGAGCCAATCGACCCGAGGAAACGATGCATATGAAGAAGAAAGTACAAGAAGGTGCTATTCCGGAAGCGAGAATTAATGAAGAAGGAATACTTCTAGTCCACTCCAGACTTTGTGTTCCTAACGATTCTGATTTGAAGTACAAGATCATGATGGAGGCACACAATACACCATTTTCAATCCATCCTGGAAGTACTAAAATGTATCTTGATCTTTGACATACATTTTGGTGGAACAATATGAAGAGAAAGATTGCAAAGGTTATCTCAACATGTTTAACTTGTCAACGTGTAAAGGCGGAGCATTAAGTGCCAAAGGGTCCGTTGCAACCACTTGAGATTCCGAAATGGAAGTGGGAACACATTACTATGGATTTTGTTACGGGTCTTCCTACGGTTTCTCAAGGCATCAATGCTATTTGGGTTATTGTTGATAGATTAACCAAGTCTGCTCATTTCTTGCCGATACGGGAGACTTCTTCTCTTGAACGTTTTGCTAGTATGTATGTGAATGAGATTGTGAGGTTGCATGGCGTGCCAGTATCTATAGTTTCGGATCGTGACCCAAGATTTACTTCAAGATTTTGGGTTAGCTTGCAAAAAAAGCTATGGGTACGGATTTATTTATTGATTCGCATACCATCCATAAACCAGACGGACAATCAGAGAGGACTATTCAAACTCTTGAAGATTTATTAAGACTCTGTGTTCTAGACTTAAAGGGCAGTTGGGATAAGTATTTACCATTGGTGAAATTCTCCTACAACAACAGTTATCAGGCAAGTATAGGTGTGGCTCCATATGAAGCATTATATGGACGAAAGTGTCGCTTTTCAATATGTTGGGATGAGGTGGGTGAAGCAACATTGTTGGGACTCGAGTTGGTACGTATGACCACAGAAAAGATCCAAATGATTAGACAACGCATACAAACGTCACAAGATCGACAAAAGAGTTATGCGGATCTTCATCGAAAGGACGTGGAGTTTAGTATAGGGATCATGTATTATCATGTGTTGCCCCATGGAAGGGAGTTATAAGATTTGGGAAGAGAGAAAAGCTCAATCCACGATTTATCGTCAATTTCAAATTCTTGACCAAGTAGGAAATGTAGCCTATAGACTCGCTTTACCTCCAAGTATGTCTCGTGTTCATAATGTGTTTCACATATCTCGTATTTCAGAAATATGTGAAAGACCCGAACCACGTTATTGAAGTTAGAACCCCACGAGATATATTAAGACTTAACGTATGAGGAGGTACTGCCAAGATCTTGGATAGGAAGGATCATGTCCTACGACGAAGGTCATACCACAAGTTAAAGTCTTGTGGAGGAACCATCTTATAGAAGAAATGACCGGAATTGAAAACGGAAATGAAAGCGAGGTATCCTCATCTTTTCAAACACCAGTATCGTATGTCAATTTCGAGGACGAAATTTTATAAGGAGGGAGGTTGTAAGACCCCAAATAATTAATAAATGAAATTTAATTTCCTCTAATTATTATTTTGAAATAAGAATACGGTTGATGTGATTAATGTGGATAGTTATGGGTAAAATACGCAAATATTTCAAAATAAGCAAGTGGTTATAAAATATTCATTGTTGTCGTGGAATATTCGTTTGGTGCGTGGAATATTAAATGCAGCGAAGCAACACCATGTATGGGCCCCATAACGGAAAGAGATTGGAGGAAGAAAACGACAAATATAAGTTGTTTAAAAATAATCTACGTAGTTATTACTGCTTTACATCGTTGGAATACCCGGTGGTTAAAACACAAGAATACGCTGGCGTTGTTGCACAAAAGAAGACACACGGTATTGCACCAATTATTGATTCTTACGTAAAGGGCACTACTCAATAATGGTTACGATAATTACTTGCTCAAAGATTTTATTTTATTGATTCAATAATTCTTTGCGTTGATATTTTATATTCTTTGTTGTTTGAATAATTGTCATTACACAAGATTTTTCATTATCGAAGCAATAATTCATATTATCTAATAATATTATTAGATAACATTATTGGCAATGTCTAAAAGTTCATCTAAGGAGAGGGTTTGGTCACCTAATCATGGCGCCAAGAAGGAGAAATTCTTATTGGAAAGCCCTCTTCCTGAACCTACTTGTCAATATATTGTAATTACATAATATTATTTGTGAATAATTAATTATTGATTCATATGATGAGGAAAATATTGATTTTATATGGATATAGATGGAGAAAATTTTAATGTGACAATTGTTGAAAATTAAAATTTTATCTTTTCCGATAAAATAATTCATTTAAATATATTATTATATTTTTAATAATATAATAATGGTGATATTTTTATAATGAATGTGTGATATACTGAGTATACTGAGGAGAAAGAGTATTTTTGTTGCAATAAATGTTTAAAACATGTTAAACATGTCCGTGGACCCATTTATCGATCGAAATTTGATTATAACTTTGAAAAAATCGCTTGCGTTTATGGATTTCTTGGTCATTTTCATTTGGGAATTTGGAAAAACTTTCTTACGCAAAGTTGTAGAGAATTGAATTTCCTATAAAAACACGCGAGATTCAATTTTTCTCGACAAAAGAGCTATTTATTATGAATTATTGAAGTTCTCAAGAACCAAATAATTGATTTTTGGAAGTTTAAAATATTTAAAATAGGAAAACGTTTTTTTGTGTTGATTAGCCTCATTAAACACATGCTAGTGGCTGAATTCAGATGATTCAAAGTGTGCGTAGGAAATTTTAATATATATAATATTATTATATTAAATTTTCTGCTTTGATGTTCTAAGCATTTTCCTATAAATATAGGTGCTTAGGTTAGAATTGAAAATTACATCGAAATCAAGTTTTCTCTCTATATTATCGGCGTATTTTTGTGAGTATATTTTAAGTATACTTTGAGTATTGCTATACTGATGCAAGTTCGTTATAACATATATCCAAATTCCAGCTTAGGTTAAATCTTTGTCTTTCCGAGGTAAGAGATTTTTTTTTTCCGTAATGATATTATTTCTTCAATATCATTATGGTGAAATATTGATCTGAAGTTTTTATCAAATTTGGAACTTTTGGTGTCTGAGATTACTATTTACGATACTCTGACTATTCACGATACTGATCTTATTCACTTAATACGACACTATTCATCAAAAATAAAAATTTTCCTTTTCATTCCAAAATATCTATTGTGGATACTAGTTTTGATTGTATCCATGTTTTGATCATTCTTGAATTTTACACCACTATGATTATTTTTGAGGTATTTTTTGGACGGATAAAACAAAATACTGATCCTTAATCCTTAATCCTTGTCATTTGTTTCAATTGGATTCGCTTTCTTGAAAAAAAAATATTTTCATCATCCTCATTCTTAAATGATGATATTATTGAATATCTTTGGCACAGTAGTGCAAAGATGATTGATTTCACGATGAATATCTTTGGCCTATAGTGCAAAGATGAATGATTTTCGATGAATATCTTTGGCCGTGTAGTGCAAAGATGAGCAGTGTTTAGATGAATACATGACCAATCGGTGAATGTCCTCGGCTCAGTAGTGCAAGGATGAATATATGATTTCGTATATATATCGATTGATGTTACGAGGATAAAAATAATGATGATGGACTAAAATTCATAGATATTAAGTAGATTTCATCCACTACGTAACTCTTCTATGAATTAATATTTTTCACATGCGAGTATTGATTTAAAACTTGTTGTCTATTGTATTCTATTAAATTTTTCCCTGTTGAAGACTAACGATAATTTATTGTATATTATCTTAGTCATAATATTCTTTTCTGGGCTAGTTGGAGCTCACCCTTTTCCTTTTTGTTCCATTTTTCTTCTCGGGAGGCGAGAATGTAGCGAGTTCGAGTCGGGTATGGAATGATGGTTTTAGAGAGTTGTTTAGTAGTCCTCACCATTTTTGTAAAATAATGTATCAATAATTATGATGAGGATTTATTTGTATGTGGATATTGTTTAGATGACAATATCTGTATTTAAACTCACAGTTTTACTCTTGTAATAATAGAGTTGTAGTTGTTTCCGTAAGACCCCAACTTATTATAAATAAAATTGAATTTTTCTTTATTCATTATTCTAAATTAATAAGGGTTAATTTGATATAATTCTTTTGTTATGGGTGAAATGTGCAAAGTTTACAAAATAAGCAAGTGGTTATAAAATATTCATTATTGTTAAGAATATTCGTTTGGTCTTGGAATATTCTTTTTGTTTGGGAATCTCCGTATGTGGTACAAGATCATTGGTGGGCCCCATAACGAAAAAAGCGGATGAAGGAAAACGCAAAGAAGATCGAGTTTTATAAATAACGACGTAAATTATTACCGAATAACACTTTTGGGTTACCCGGTGGTTAAAATACTGATATACACGTGGTTGCATGCAAAGATGACATTACCAGTATTGCATACAATATTATTGAATTATTGATCCTTACGTGAGAAAGCCACTACTCAATAATTGTTACAATGAGAATTCTTGCTCAATATTATATTTTATTGATTCAATAATTCTTTGCGTTGATATTTTGTATTCTTTGTTGTTTCAATAATTGTCATTACACAATTTTCCATTATCAAATCAATAATTCATATTATTTGAATAATATTATCGAGATAACATTATTGGCAATATCTAGAAAGTTCATCTAAGGAGAGGTTTGGTCACCTAATTGCATGGCCAAGTAAGGAGAAATCCTTATCGAAAGCCCCCTCTTTCCTCGAACTACCGGTTGTCGATCTTTGTGATTCTCAGAATATTATTAATTATTGATTATTATGATAAAAAAATATTTATTTTATGTGGATATAGATGGAGAAATTTTTAATGTGACAATTGTTGAAAATTAATATTTTATCTTTTTCTCGATAAAATAATTTATTTAAATATATTATTTTAATAATATATTAACTATGATATTTTATAATGAATGTGGGATATATGAGTATATGAGGAGGTAGATTATTTTTGTCGCATTAAATGTTTAACACATGTTTTGTGTGTCGGTGGACACAATTCTTGACCGAAAATTTATTATAGACTATAAAATCGCCCGTTTATGGATTTTGGTCAATTTCATTTGGAAGTTGGAAAAACTTTCTTCCGTAAAGTTGTAGAGATGGAATTTCCCATAGAAAAGTCGCGAGTTTTGAATTTTTCTCGATAACCGAGCTATTTTCTACGAATTGTTGAAGTTTCGAGAAAATAAAATGATTTTTATTAAATTAATGGGTGGGACCCACTTTTGGTAGGTGTTGAACACATGTCTTTCTATTTTCTTCTAATTTGGTGGCTTGGTTGGTGGAGGCTTATGTAGAAATTTGAAAATTAATAATATTATTTTATTATTTTAGTCTCCTTTTTATGCGTTCTAACATTTTCCTATAAATAGAGAGCTAAGTTAGAATTGAAAATCACACCGTAAACTAAGTTTTCTCTCTTTCTCTCTAAATTATCGGCGTATTCTTGTGAGTATACTTTGAGTGTTCTTTATACTGGTCGGGTTTCACAAGACTATATCTGAAATTCATCGTAAGATCTGGTTATTTTGAGGTAAGGGTATTATTTTCTTCTTAAATGATATTTTTTCTTGAATATCATTATGTCGAGGTATTGGTGAACTTTTTTATCAAATTTGGAACTTGTTGTGTCGGGGTTACTATTCACGTATACGGCACTATTCACGAATACGGCACTATTCGCCGAAAAATAATTTTTTTTCCTTTTTGCCCAAAATATCTATTCTGGATACTAGCTTTGATTGTATCCATGTTTTGATCATCCTTGAATTTTACACCAATATGATTATTTTCGAGGTATTTTTGGACATGGGTAAAACAAAGTACGAATCCTTAATCTTTAATCCTTGTCATTTTGTTTCACTGGATTCGTTTCTTTAAAAATATTTTTCATCATCCTCAATCGTAAATGATGATATAAATGAATATCTTTGGCTGTAGTAGCAAAGATGAGCGATTAATCGATGAATATCTTTGGCACGTAGTGCAAAGATGAACAGTGTTGAGATGAACATGACCAACCAACCGGTGATTTAAATGAATATCTTTGGCTGTGTAGTGCAAAGATGAATATTGATTGTTATTCTGAGGATAAAATATTGATGATGGACTTTTAAACCTTAGAAGACGGTAGAATTCTTTCTCTACGTGACTCTTCTAATGGATTCTTCATTCCATTGCATTTGTTGATCTAAAACTTGTTGTCTATTGTATTCTATTAGATTTTTCCTGTTGAAGACTAACGATAATTTGTTGTATATTATCTTAGTCATAATATTCTTTACTGGGCTAGTTGAGCTCACCCTTTTCTTTTTGTTCCGGTTTTTCTTCTCGGAGGTGAGAACATACTTGAGGATCGAGTCGGGGTATGGAGTGATGGTTCTAGGAAGATATTTTAAGCATCCTCACTATTTACGTAAAATAGTGTATGAATAATTAATAAGGACTTATTTGGGTGTGTATATTATTGTCAGAAGATAATATTTGTATTCAAACTCACAACAGTATTGTCGTATTCTACACGACATCTGTATTGTCAAAGTTATAGTTTGCTTTCTATACCATGTATTTTGGCGACTCAGAATGGGTGTTGTATACCTATTTTGGGGGCGTCATAGTTTCTGTACCGTGTATTGACAACTCAGAATGGGTGATGTATACCTATTTTGGGGGTGTCACAGCCGTCGTACGAATATTCCCCGACAACAAGAATATTCCACGACCAAACGAATATTCCCCGACAACAATGATTTTTTTATAACCACTTGCATATTTTGCAAAATTTGCACATTTCACCCATAACCAGAGAATTATATTAAATTAATACCTTATTATTCATAAATATAATTAGAGAAAATTCGATTTTATTTATAATAAGTTGGGGTCTTACACCACCCCACTTACCCCACCCCACTCTACCCCCACCTACCCACGCCACCCCACCTACCTTACCCCCACCCCACCCAACCCCTACCCCCACCCACCCCACCCCACCCCACCCCACCCTACCCCTCCCCTCCCCTCCCCTTTATTTCTAAGAATGAAATATGTGTTAAATTTTTAATATAAATTGAATTTAAGTTAAATTTGAACATTTGAGGGTATTTAGGTCACTTTTTAATTATTTATTTCATTCTTAGATATATTCCTAACATCAACCAAACATATACATGGAATATTAAAAAGTCATTCCATTCCATTCCTTATCCCATTCTCGCATCTATTCCATTCCCTACTCTATTCCATTCCTTCAATCCAAACGTAGCATAAGCGTTTTCATTTTATTTATTATTTTTTATAATGTATCGTTTATATATTTCAAGAAAATAGTAATGATTTAATTTCTTACATTATCCTATATTAAATCCTAATTTGATTTTTTTCATCTTTTTAATAAATTTTAGAAAAATAATATTTAAAATTTAGATAAGATTTGATCATTAAAACAAAAAATATTAATTTTGTTTCTTAATTTTTATAAATTTTTTAAAAACTGCACTTTAAAAATAACGGCGGAGTAGTATGTTAATTAATCATCAAGGGTTTGAGACTATCGGCTGGAACCAAATTCAGCGTCACTTTCTATCAAGTTAGGGCAGTTGAAGGTAATGGTGTAAATGAATCGAGTCAAGTCGAGTATTGAGTTGTTCAGATTTGATTGACAAAATTTATCAAGTATAAAATAAGGTTTGATTGAAGCTTGTTTAGCTACCGAGTCGAGTACGATCTTGAATCGAGCCCGAGCAGTTTGAAATTTTCAAATGAATATGATCCGAGAATCAATAAAAAATTACAATTTGAAGAGGTTCGACTAAATTATCGAACTTTGAAATTTGCTCATATTTGACTCGTTTATATTTCGTGTCGAGCTCAAATCGAACTTTTTTGACAAATGGGTACGAACTATTTGCTCATTTTACAGTCTTAGTTGAAGGTAAGAGTGTAAATGAACCGAATCGAGTGAGTATTGAGTTGTTCAAATTTGGTTCATAAAATTTATCGAGTATAAAATAAGGTTTGATTGAGACTCAATTAGCTACCGAGTCAAGTACGATCCCGAATTGAGCCCGAAAAATTTGAACAAATATGATCCGAGTATCAATATAAAATTATAATTTGAAGAGGTTCGAATAATTTATCGAACTTTAAAATTTGCTCATATTTGACTCATTTATATTTTGAGTTTGAATCAAACTTTTAGTCTAACGACTACGAATTGAACTCGAACTGCTTGTTCATTTTATAGACTTAGTTGAAGGAGATTTTCATATTATTTTTATATGTAGGGAGCATATATTAGTTTATATGTTAAATTTTTATTAGTTACTAATATGTGAGTTCTACTTATGAAAATATCAAAAAAAAAAGAAAAGAAAAAGAAAGGTGAAAATATGAATTCCCTATAAATAAGGTGGTGGAGTATTTTAGAAGAAACGGATAGGATTCACATGGATCCATGCCCCACGGTTGGCCCCACCTCAGGTTGTGACCTAATTGTGTCAACATTTTTATAAAAAGATATAATTGAGTTTTAGATATTTACACCTCACAATATAATGCATCCTTATCCTTTCTTTGGACTCTCTGTCCCTAAATACACTGATTCATGAAATAAAGATCATAAAATTTGAATTCTCTCATTTAAGTTTTATTTATAAGAGTAATTATAATATAAGTTGAGACTTGTTACCTATATGATAACAATTATATTGATAATAAATATTGATATACGTAAATACACGAAATACAAAAATAAAATAAAATTATTATGTTATCTGTTAAAATTTTATGTTAGCGTAATTCAGTTTCATTACCACATTTATTAACATATAAATTATTTCGAGTCTTATTATGTATTACGATAAATTTATGTCAAATTATAATTGCGAAACTTATCAATATATAAAATTATTAAAAAATATAAGGGGCCCTAGTTAGTAGATTTGAGTCCCCTCCATTACACATTCCATCTAATTCCATCCAATATACCAATTATTTCATCTCAGTAACGTTGTAAATAATGATCAAAATATGCTAATAAATAGCTGATGTTATTAAGATCATTCTTATAAAATATAGAATCATTAAAAATAATTTTATCGTTAAAAGTTTTAAAAAAAATTTAACTATTAAAATTTTGATGAAATATCCACATGTTTATCAAATGATAAAAAAGTATCAAATTCAATTCATTTTTGAAAAACTATACTACAGGCCTGCATCTCAATATTATAAGTCAATTGATCGGTGTTAATTTCAATTATACCGTCTAAAATTATAAATATATGGTATATAATGTGTAATGCAGGTCGGAGGGGAGCTAAATCTTTAATTATTACACATTTATTTAAAAAAATTACCTTTAATACTTATTAACATAACTAATAATTTAAAATTAAATATAAAATATTGGTAACATATATCATTTTTCAATCATTTCCCATATAAATATTAAGCATATCCATACAAATTACGTGCCTACCAAATATAGCTGGTCAATCCCCCAAATTACGTGCCTACCTATGCTTTATTTGCCTTGTTATTGTCCCTGCTATTTTGGGCACATTGACTAGTGCTCAAGGATAAATAGATAATCTATCCAATCATTTTTTTAACTAGTATTTTTTTAATATAAATTATGGTACATGCAATATATAATTATTATATATTATGGTAAAATATTATCTCAAGCAGTCATATTTGATCAGGAACATTTCAAAAACAGAAGGACTTTCGTAGGAATATTTAAAGAGGATGGACCTCCAATTAAAATCCATTTCCATTTAAAACTGAGAAATTAATTAAATTATAATTTGGACTCGATTAAGATTTAATTATCACTTTCGTGGATTTATAAAGAAATAGATCCCTGGACATCCCATCCAAATTTTCAATTTGGCCACACAAAGAACATGATTTTTGGGATAAATATCAAATGAAAAATAATGAGGCATCCTTTCAATTTCATATAAATTTTACTGGGTAACAATTTAAATGGGACCATAATTACTAGGTTATTAGTAAGTAAAATGAACAAACAGTTCGGATTTGATTCGTACTCGTTTGATTAAAAGTTTGATTGGAGCTTAACTCGAAATATAAATGAGTCAAATATGAACATATTTTAAAGTTCGATAAATTACTCTAATCTCCTCAAATTATAATGTTTATTGATACTCGGATCATATTCGTTAAAAAAATTAAAATTGTTCGGGCTCGATTCGAGATCGTGTTCGACTCAATAATTAATGATTCTCAATCAAATTTTATTTTATACTTAATAAATTTTTGTAAATCAAATCTAAGTAGCTTAATATTTTATTCGATTCAATTTATTTACGCTCTTAGTTACCAGGGAGGTAAAATTCTAAGTAGGTGAAACCGCATCTTTGGTGATAAATTGCCGGTCTATGGTAGATGGTCTCAATTAAGAAATAGAGGAGTGTTTGTTTTTATTGATTATTACAACAAAGCTGGTGTCACCACCTTTGGGAAATTTACGAACTGATAAGGACATAAAGTTGTTTAATGAGGGATATATCATATATATATATATATATATATATGAGATGATAGCTTTGTCTTTGTCCTTCTCTTTCTAAATTATTGTAACCATTGATTCTTATTAGTTTTGGGTTTCTTCTTTTTATTTGAAAAGAGCCAAACAAGCCATTGTTCTGACACTATTTTTTTACTTGATTTTATTATTATTATTGTTGTTGTTATTATTATTTGTCAAACTGGTGATTAGGTCAGTCTTAAAATAATATTACCAAAAACAAAAGTTAGGAAAATACTATTTTTACATGCACTTTTAATATTTTTACATGTTCATTCTCACATGAAGGTACCGACTCATTTTATTTTTTATAAATAAAAAATTATGTAATTTTTAGAAACTATTATTCAAATTATTTATTAGTTCTCGAAGGCCTTTTAAATAATTTTATTATTTAGTCGGGTGAATTGGTTGAAGAAATCTACACAGGTAAATTGGTGGGACATTCATGGGCTCCGGAGTGGGGGCCCATGATTGATGATGATGGATAACGCACTTATTATAATAATAATGCAAAGATTGATTATTTACCTTAATAGTTTCTTGTAAATTGGGTTGAAGAAGTGTTTATCTATATAGATTAGTTGGTTGGCCACTTGTAGGCTCTTATGGCCATGGCCCAATGATAATGATAGATAAAGAGATATCATCAACATCATCTATGAAACCCATCTTTTTATTTATTTAATATAAAAGAAACCCCATTGAAGATTTTCTTTTAATTAATCAATGAGGCCCATTACACGTGTTCCTTATCCAGAAGTCAATTTAATCTTTATTGAAAATCACAAGTGTTAATGCCAAGATCTTTTCACGCGTCCCAATTACGTAAAGCACGTCCAATCCTGCACAGTAAATACGTCAAAACCAGAAACTTGACGGCTTGGACCGTCAGGAGATAGCTCCGGCGTAAGAGTTAGTACAGGCGATCACAAAGTTAACAACGGAGAAAAATAAAGTCTAGTATCTTGAGAGATAAAAATATCAGTTACCTTCCATTGTGTGCTATCCTTGCTAACATATACCCAAATTTCGATTTCTCGTGCCACCCACTCCACTCCGACCACGGTCCCCATTACTGGTGACCTCGATCGCATTGCGCAATTTCACCCGCCGCCCATCCCATCACTTTATTGCACACCGCTTCGGTACTAAGTCCAATCCTCATTAATGCCTTAGAGAAGCGTGAAAAATAACGAACAATCATGTTATCTTCTTCATCATTACCGGCCAAATCCCAAGACAAATATATTATTGGGTGAATTACATATTCTATTACATTTTAAAAAAAAATTACAACAATAATGCCCTCATAAAACTTTTACACAACTAATACACTTCCATATTTATTTACAATAGTAGTGCAATTAGAATTCCTTAATTTAAGAATTAGTATTCAATTAGAATTTCTTAATTTAGGGATTAGTTATACCCATGACTTCTTCTCTCTCCTCATCTATAAGAACTGCAGTTAGTCACCACCCTTCTTTTTCATTCAACGTATTCTTTCTATATATATATATATATATTAGTTAGTCGTACATGCTTCTCATCAGCCTCCACGACCCAAGAGCAAGCACCACCGCATCAGCCACCACTACTCTTCCTCCTTCCAACTCCATCGCCTTTACCCGTCCTCCCTCCACCGCCACTGTCTCCAATTTCCCGATCACAACAATTGATGATTTTTCGATGAGGGAAACGACAGCGCCTTTCTTGACAAGAAAGTAGGCGGTGCAAACACTGATGACTCCGCCGCAAACAACTACTCTTTTGGGTGGAGGGTTTTCAAGGAAGTGGTGTTGTAAGACCCCAAATAATTAATAAATGAAATTTATTTTCCTCTATTTATTATTTTGAAATATTAAGGGTTGATTTGATTAATGTGGTTAGTTATGGGTAAAATGCGCAAATATTTTAAATATGCAGGTGGTTATAAAATATTCATATTTGTCGGGGAATATTCGTTTGGTGGGAATATTCTTACTTTGTCGGGAATATTCGCATGCATTTACGGAGCCTTATGTGGGCCTATAACGGAAAGCGATTGGATGAAGAAAACGACAAATATAAGTTGTTTAAAAATAATTGGCGTAGTTATTCTGAATTTACACCGTTAGAATACCCTTATGGTTAAAACACAAGAATATATGATTGTTGCATGAAGACACTAGATTGCATTCAATTATTGATTATTACTTAAGAAGGCACTACTCAATAATTATTACGTGAATTCTATCGTCAAGATTTTATTTTATTGATTCAATAATTCTTTGCGTTGATATTTTATATTATCATTGTTTCAATAATTGTCATTACACAAAGATTTTCCATTATCGAAGCAATAATTCATATTATCTGAATAATATTATTAGAAAATATTATTGGCAATGTCTAGAAAGTTCTGTCTAAGGAGAGGTTTGGTCACCTAATTGTGCGCCAGTAAGGAGAAATTCTTATTGGAAAGCCCTCTTTCCTTGAGCGGCTCCTGGTTGCCAGTATTGTGATTCTGTAATATTATTTGTGAATAATTAATTATTGATTTATATGATGAGGAAAATATTCATTTTATGTGGATATAGATGGAGAAAATTTTTAAAGTAACAATTGTTGAAAATCGATATTTTATCTTTTGTGATAAAATAATATTTTTGTGACGCCCCAAAATAGGTATACATCACCCATTCTCGAGTTTAATCAATACATGTACGTAAACAACTATAATTTTATTATTACAACAAGAAATCGTGAGTTTGAATACAAATATTATCTTCTGACAATATCTATACTCAAATAAATCCTCATCATCTTTATTGATACATTATTTTACAAAATGGTGAGAACTACTAAACAACTCTCTCTAGAACCTTCATTCCATACCCCGACTCAGATTTTCGCTATATTCTCACCTCCCGAGAAGAAAAATGGAACAAAAAGGAAAAGGGTGAGCTCAACTAGCCCAAAAAAGAATATTATGACTAATATAATATACAACAAATTATCGTTAGTCTTCACGGAAAAAAATCTAATAGAATACAATAGACAACAAGTTTTAAATCAATATTCATGTATGACATAATGATTCATTAGAAGAGTTAAGTAGAGAATGCAAACTACTATCTTCTATGTATGAATTTAAAAGTTCATCGTCTATCTTTTATCTCTGTAACATCAATCAATATATATCTGAAATCAAATATTCATCTTTGCACTACAGGCCAAAGATATTCATTAGTTGGTCATGTTCATCTAAACACTTGTTCTTCTTTGCACTACGGGCCAAAGATATTCATCAGAAATCATTCATCTTTGCACTACAGGCCAAAGATATTCAATAATATCATCATTTAAGACTGAGAATGATGAAAATATTTTTAAAGAAACGAATCCAAAGGAAACAAAATGACAAGGATTAAGGATTAAGGATTCGTACTTTGTTTTATCCATGTCCAAAAATACCTCAAAAATAATCATAGTGGTGTAAAATTCAAGAATGATCAACACATGGATACAATCAAAGCTAGTATCCACAATAGATATTTTAGACGAAAAGGGAAAATTTTTATTTTTTGATGAATAAAGTCCGATATTCGCGTGAATAAAGTGTCGATATCGTGAATAATGTCGATATCGTGAATAAGTAACTCAGACACCAAAAGTTCTAAATTTGATAAAAACTTGGATCAATATTTCAAAGATAATGATATTGAAGAAATAATATCATTACGAAAAAAAAATAATATCCCTTACCTCACAAAGACAAGATTTAGTTGAAACACCTGATATAAGCTATGACTTGATCTTGAACTTGCAGATATAGCAATACTCAAAGTATACTCAAAATACTCACAAGAATACACTCGATAATATAGAGAGAAAACTTCATTTAAATGTGATTTTCAATTCTAACCTAAGCACCCTATTTATAGGAAAATGCTTAGAACACCAAAGTAGAAAATTTATTAAATATTATTATATTATTATTATTATTTCTACAACTTCCTACGCCAACCTAGAATCTGATTTCAGCAATTAAAACACATGCAAGATGTAAGACCCCGAATTTTATGAAATAAAAGTATTCAATTTTTCTTATAATTACAATTGAGTAAATGGTTAAATTGATAAAAAGTTAAAGTTAAGGGTGATATATGAATTTTTTTTCAAAAATACACAAGTGGTTATAAAATATTCATTGTTGTCGGAGAATATTCGTTTGGTCGTGGAATATTCAATGACTGTAAGTGGATATTCGATGCGACGGTAGCAGCCTTTTGTAGGCCCCATAACTTGAAAGCGATTGGAGGAAGAAAACGACAAGAATAAGTTGTTTATAAATAACAGTAAGTAGTTGTTATCGTCAATCTCATTGGAATACCCGGTTGGGTAAAGTAAAGTAATGTCTGGCGTTGTTGCAAGAAGGGACATGGTATTGCACCAATTATTGATTCTTACGTGAAAGGCACTACTCAATAATTGTTACGATAATTACCGCTCAATATTTTATTTTGATTCAATAATTGTCACTGCGTTGATATTTTATAATTATCACTACACAGTATTTTTCATTAATTATCAGATCAATAATTTATATTATTTGAATAATATTATTAGATAGCATTATTGACAATGTCTAGAAAGTTTTGTCTAAGGAGAGGTTTGGTCACCTAATTGTGCTGCGCCAAGAAGAAAAATTCTTATTGAAAGCCCTTTTCTTGGAACCTGCCTCGTTGTCGATAATGTGTTTCGTAATATTATTTGTGAATAATTAATTATTAATTTATATGATGAGGAAAATATTGATTTTATGAGGATATAGATGGAGAAAATTTTAATGTGACAATTGTTGAAAATTAATATTTTATCTTTTTCGATAAAATAATTCAATTAAATATATTATTTTAATAATATATTAATGATGATATTTTTACGATGAATGTGGGATATATGAGTATATGTGGAGGAGGAGTATTTTGTTACTAAAATATTTAAAGCATGTTTTATTTGTTTGCGGGACACCATTTCTTGACCGAAATTTGATTATAAATTTTAAAAAATCGTCTGTTTGTGGATTTCGGTCAATTTTTGTTTGGAATTTGGAAAAACTTTCTCCTGCAAAGTTGTAGAAAATTGAATTTCCTATAAAAACTTTCGAGATTCGAATTTTCTGGGAAAAAGGGCTATTTATTATGATTTATTGAAGTTTCGAAGCTCCGAAATAATTGATTTTTGGAAGTTTAAAATAATTTAAATAACAAAAACGTTTTTTACATTTTGTTTCCCTCATTTAACATGTGTTAGGGGCTGAGTTCTGATGTTGAGAGCATACGTATGAAGTCTTGGAAAAAAAATATATAATATTATTCTTTTAATAAATTTTCTGCTTTGGTGTTCTAAGCAATTTCCTATAAATAGGGTGCTTAGGTTATAATTGTAAATCACACCAGAAACTGAAGTTTTCTCTCTCTATATTATCGAGCGTATTCTTGTGAGTATTTTGAGTATACTTTGAGTATTGTTATACGGTGCAAGTTCGTTCAGCGTTATTCCAGTCAGAAGTACTGCTCTTTTGAGGTAAGGGATAATAAAGGATTTTAAGGGTTATTATTTCGAAATTCTTCTGAACCTTCAAAAATTCTGAACAAAATTTGAAATGATATTTTGATGAGTTTTGTTGATTGTGTCCAAAAATGGCAATTTTTGGATGTATAGATTAAGAGTTATGAATTTTACGAGGAAAGACTATTTTAAAAGAAAACCCTTATAACTCCTTGTGGTTAACTCCAAAATTGATGAAATTTTTATTGGAAGTATATCTATATAATATCAGTATACCCTGTGAATTTCGGAATTTTGGATAAAAGTACAATTTATGATAAATGTTTAAATATTCGGTGGTTTTGGCCATGTGAAAAATAGTAAATGACTTTTAAAAATTCTGAGAAAAATATATGTTCAATATAGGACTATATTCTGCTAAATCCCAGAAAAGAAATATTTTTGGAACTGATTTGTTATTTTTCATGAAAATGGACTAGTTATGAGTAAATGAATTAAATATGTTATGTGAAGTAAAAAAAATTAGAAAATAGGATTTTATGGCTTGAGAATCCTACATGAGGTATATGCAGATTTTTGATGAGGATTTTGGTTATTGGTGATGAAATCTTATGAGTTTGTGGCATTTTAGAATGATTAAATGCATTATTTAGTAAAGTATAAACAATTAAAATAAATTGTTTATAAGCTTAAAAAAAATATTATTCTTTCAATATCATTATACCGAAATATTGGTATGGATTTTATTGTGAAATTTCTACCTTTTTGAGTCGGGTTTACTATTCATGAGATACTATTCACGAGTTACTATTCATGAGTTACTATTCACAAAGTTACTATTCATGAGTTACTATTCATGACAAAATTAATTTCTTTTTCTAACCAAATTATAGTTGATTTATGAATATTACTCTGGAGATTAAAACTATATATTGATTATATTGATTTTATTATCATATATAACATTTTTATAACCCTGATGTTGAAATTCTCTTTCACTGGAGTGTAAAGATGGGTAGATTATTGGTATGATCATGACTAGGGTTCTCTTTGGCCATGGTGAAAAGTTGAATTGTGACCGGTATGATCATGACCATTGAATTTATAATTGAATATCTTTAGCTTAAGTCTGAAGGGAATTGATCAACATGGTTATAATTATTGTTTATATAAATTACAAGCGATTATATATTTCTTTGAGATATTAATATATTTGGCATGTGATGCAAATATGAATCTGTTGAGGAATATCTTTGGCTTTTGTAGTGCAAAGATGAATTGTTGATGAATATCTTTGGGTCGTGGTCTGCAAGATAACTTTGTTGTTGAATATCTTTGGCACCGTAGTGCAAAGATGAATCGTTGATGAATATCTTTGGCCGTGGTGCAAAGATGAATTTATTAGTATGATTATGAATGTAAAGCGTGATTTGGTATAACCATGATCTTTGATATTCCGGTAAAGACAAGTGATGAAAATTATCTTCGTCCTAAAGGAGAAAAGGAATTTAGAACAACAATTACGATTATGAGTTATACATGTGATTGTGGGCGAGAATTGTTGATTGATGTTACGAGGATAAAACATTGTTGGTGGACTTTTAACATGGAGAAGATAATAGACTTTATGGTCTATTTGACTCTTCTAATGGAGTGCTTTCGTTCACTTGCAACTATGGTTGAAATTTTTTATCATCTACCATATGTTCTAAATCTACGATTTATTATTGATGAAGGCTATTGATAATTTAATTATCTTTAGTCATGATATTTTTTTTTGAGCTAGTTGTGTTTCACCCTTTTGCTTCACAATTCCTTTCGGTAATAAGAGTGTAGGGTTGGGTTGAGTCGAGCGGAATAACAATGGAATAAAACGGTGGTCTATATAGATGTTGAGGTGAGGTGAATTTAACTTGGAAGGGTGTTTTGCCACTATCATACAAGATGTCTAATGACATACAACCTCGTGTCATCATAAAACGCGGTTGTGTCTTCATCCACTTGCCGAGTATATCTACCAAAGACTACCTATATGATCTTGGAGTCTATTTGAAATTTAACTCTCAATTAGAGACAGTAGAGATAATGATATGTCAAGAGAAAACTCACCATTGGGAAGAATATGATAGCAATCTTCTCATTTTTTTTGGGGGTCTATTGGGTTGACCAATGATAATTACGTAACCATATGATATCTATCATAACCTGTAAGCATGGCCTCCCAATGTATGCGGGTTTCTCTTGAGCACTTCCCAAAGATTCTAATTTCTAAAATAATTTTTGACTATACCTTTATGTAAGGTGTCACTGTGAGGTGTTGTCCACGGTTGGGACATGTGTCACATTTGGTATATATTTATATCCAAACTCACAGTATATGTGTTGTTGTATTTTGCACGACAATTGTTGTAATAAAGTTGTAGTTATTTTCTGTACCATGTATTTGGCGACTCAGAATGGGTTGGATGGAATGGACCTATTTTGGGGTCGTTACACAAGACCCACAATCAAATCACCAAAAACGTTTTTCATATTAAAAATATTTTAAACTTCCAAAAATCAATTATTTCGGAACTCCGGAACTTCCATAATTCACAATAAATAGTCCTTTTGTCAGAAAATTCGAATCACGCGAGTTTTTATAGGAAATTCAATTCTCTACAACTTTACAGAAGAAAGTTTTTCTAAATTCCAAAACAGAAATTGACCAAATCCACAAACGGGTGATTTTACAAAGCTATAATCAAATTTCGATTCGAGAAATGGGGTCCACCAACATGTTTAACATGTTTTAAACATTTATTGCAACAAAAATACTCTTTCTCCTCAGATACTCATATATCACACATTCATTGTAAAAATATCACCATTATTATATTATTAAAAATATAATAATATATTTAAATGAATTATTTTATCAGAAAAAAATAAATTTTTAATTTTCAACAATTGTCACATTAAAAATTTTCTCCATCTATATCCACATAAAATTAATATTTTCCTCATCATATAAATCAATAATTAATTATTCACGAATAATATTACAGAATCACAATATTATGACTGACGGTTTCGAAAGAGGGGCTTTCCAATAAGAATTTCTCCTCTTCTTGGCGCAATTAGGTGACCAAACCTCTCCTTAGACAGAAATTTCTAGACATTGCCAATAATATTATCCAATAATATTATTCAGATAATATAAATTATTACTTCGATAATGAAAAATACTGTGTAGTGACAATTATTGAAACAACAGTAATATAAAATATCAACACAACAATTATTGAATCAATAAAATAAAATCTTTGAACAAGAATTATCGTAACAATTATTGAGTAGTGCCTTCTTACGTAAGAATCAATAATTGGTGCAATACCGCAATGTCTTCTTGTCAACAACGGCGTATTCTTTATTGTTAACGCTTTGATTTTGTCGCTGACGAAATCACCAAAACAGCTGGCCAAAATAGCGTCAACGGTTGATGGAGTAATTGTTGTGAAATCAAACTCACGAAATAAACTCACATAAACATAAATAAAGAAATATAATGTATGAACACAAGAATTTACGTGGAAACCCAATTGGGAAAAAACCACGGAGAGAGAGAGTAATCCACTATAATAATATTGGGAGTATAAGTTGTATATATGGAGAGTACAAGTTGTTGTGTTCTATGATCTTCTCCCCTCAAACCCTAGCTTGTAGCCATATATATAGAAGTCACTTCCACCCGTATCCTACTAGGAAAAGGATTCTTTATCCCTCTAAATAAGGGAATACAATCCTATTTTAATAAGGACTCTCCCACTATCATAATAAATACATATAGGCCATCACTGCACTTTACCATTAAAAAGATTTGGGTTTGCACCATGGCTAGAAGACCCAAATAATCACACTCTAACATTTCCCCCCAGTCTCTTATTTATAAAGAACTTATAAATGAGAGAGTATTCAAAAAGTCTTCGTGGGATTTTTATTCTCGGAATTTTTATCCGCTGGATTTTTATCCTCGGGATTTTTATCCGCTCGATTTTTATCCGCGGGATTTTTATCCTCCGAATTTATATCCTCCGAATTTCCTTCAGTATGTGTTTGATGATGAAACCGAAGCCACTTTTAAAGCACTTCAATGATATAAAAGCTTAAACTTTTATCTCTGCTATTTGGTGAATTAAATTCTTGGTGCGACTCAAAGATCAATTTATCATCACACCGACCAAAGTGTTAATGTTTAGATTTTACATGCATCATGTGAATACTACCACTACATGCATAATATAAGAGAATATGTAAAGTGTATCAATAATCAATTACGACCATGCTTGAATTGTTATTGACATAATACATATATACACACGTCTGATAAGTATATATTTAATTTAATAATAAAGAATCACTTATCTCCTTGGGTGAATCGGTGATTTTAAATCGACCACACTAGAACAAGTGTCTTGATTCCCACAGAGCCGCAGGCATTGATAGCACGCTGATTTTGTATACGCTGACGAAATCACCAAAACCGCTGCCAGAATAAAAAATAAGCGCCCGGACGGTTGATGGAGTAATTGTTGTGAAATCAAACTCACGAAATAAACTCACATAAACATAAATAAAGAAATATAATGTATGAACACAAGAATTTACGTGGAAACCCAATTAGGGAAAAACCACGGAGAGAGAGAGTAATCCACTATAATAATATTGGGAGTACAAGTTGTGTATATGGAGAGTACAAGTTGTTGTGTTCTATGATCTTCTCCCCTCAAACCCTAGCATGTAGCCATATATATAGAAGTCACTTCCACCAGTATCCTACTAGGAAAAGGATTCTTTATCCTTCCAAATAAGGGAATACAATCCTATTTTAATAAGGACTCTCCCACTATCATAATAAATACATATAGGCCATCACCGGACTTTACCATTAAATAGATTGGGTCGCACTGCGCATGCCATTTGAACCCAAATAATCACACTCCAACAACCGTGTTTTAACCACCGGGTATTCCAACAAAGGTAAATCCAGTAACAACTACGCCAGATTATTTTTAAACAACTTATATTTGTCGTTTTCTTCCTCCAATTGCTTTCCGTTATGGGGTCCACATATGATCAACTAGGTAATCATCAAATATTCCCCGAGCAGATCTGAATATTCCACGACCAAACAAATATTCCCAATAATAATGAATATTTTATAACCATTTGCTTATTTTGAAATACTTGCGTATTTTACCCATAACTATCCACATTAATCAAATCAACCCTTACTATTTCAAAATAATAATTAGAGGAAATTATAGTTCATTTATTAATTATTTGGGTCTTACAATTTTATTATATTATTATAATTTAATAATGATGATATTTTACGATGAATGTGGGATATATGAATATATGAGGAGGAAGAGTATTTTTGTTGCAAAAGTTGTTTAAAACATGTTAAACATATCTGCGGGCCCATTTCTTGACTGAAATTTGATTATAGCCTGTAAAATCGCCCGTTTATGAATTTCGGTCAATTTCTGTTTGGAATTTGAAAAAACTTTCTTCTGCAAAGTTGTAGAGAATTGAATTTCCTATAAAAGGTCACGAGATTTGAATTTTCTGACAAAAGGGCTATTTATTATGAATTATTGAAGTTCCGAAGTTCCGAAATAATTGATTTTTGGAAATTTTAATTGTTTTAATTAACAAAAACGTTTTTTGTGTTTGGTTAGCCTCATTAAATACATGCAAGTTGCTGAAATCAGATGGCTCTAGGTGCGTAGACAAATTTGTATATATATATTATTATTATATTAAATTTTCTACTTTGGTGTTCTAAGCATTTTCCTATAAATAAGTCTTAGGTTAAATTGAAAATCACACCGTAAATCAAGTTTTCTCTCTATATATTATCGAGTGTATTCTTGTGAGTATTTTTGAGTATACTTTGAGTCTTTGTTGCTATCTGATTGCAAGTTCAAGTCATAAACTTATATCCTGTGTTTAACTAAAGATCTTTGTCTTTTGTGAGGTAAGGGATATTATTTTTTTTTCGTAATGATATTATTTCTTCAATATCATTATCTTTGAAATATTGATCTGAAGTTTTTATCAAATTTAGAACTTTTGGTGTCCTGAGTTACTATTCACGATATCTGACTATTCACGTATATGACCTTTATTCACGAATACGACACTATTCATCAAAAAATGAAAATTTTTCCTTTTCGTCTAAAATATCTATTGTGGATACTAGCTTTGATTGTATCCATGTGTTGATCATTCTTGAATTTTACACCACTATGATTATTTTTGAGGTATTTTTGGACATGGATAAAACAAAGTACGAATCCTTAATCCTTAATCCTTGTCATTTTGTTTCACTGGATTCATTTTTTTAAAAATATTTTTCATCATTCTCAGTCTTAAATGATGATATTATTGAATATCTTTGGCCTATAGTGCAAAGATGAATGATTTCTGATGAATATCTTTGGCCCGTAGTGCAAAGATGAACAGGTGTTTAGATTAACATGACCCGGTAATGAATATCTTTGGCTGTGTAGTGCAAAGATGAATATTTAATTCGGATATATATTGATTGATGTTACGAGAGATAAAAGATGAGCGATGAACTTTTAAATTCATACATAAGAAGATAGTAGTTTGCATTCTCTACTTAACTCTTCTAATGAATCATTATTTCTAACTGCGAATATTGATTTAAAACTTGTTGTCTATTGTATTCTATTAGATTTTTCCTGTTGAAGACTAACGATAATTTGTTGTATATTATCTTAGTCATAATATTTTTTACCGGGCTAGTTGAGCTCACCCTTTTCTTTTTTGTTCCATTTTTCTTCTCGTGAGGAGGCGAGAATATAAGCGAGTCGCAGTGGGGGGTATGGAATGAAGGTTCTAGAGAGAGTTGTTTAGTAGTCCTCACCATTTTATAAAATAATGTATCAATAAATGTGATGAGGATTTATTTGAGTATAGATATTATCAGAAGATAATATTTGTATTCAAACTCACAGTTTTACTGTTGTAATAATAAAGTTGTAGTTGTTTCTATACCATGTATTGACAACTCAGAATGGGTGATGTATACCTATTTTGGGGGCGTCACAGGTGCTCTATGAAAGAAGTTAATGAACGAATTGATCAATCAATGATAATTGGAGTAGAGTTTGGGATATAATTGAGGAGTGGACTAGATATGGAAAAGGGTGACGACGATGATGTCATCGACATATTCAGTTATGTTTCTTTGGTCACCGACATATTTTGATCTTATTAAGGTAACCAAACTGTCATACTAAGGTAACCAATTTATCACACCTTCAGTTTTGTCATAATGCAGTTGGTAACCAAACATTTACACCAAGGTAACCAAACTTTCATACTAAATTAACCAATCTACATCCACACCTGCAGTTTTTTCATAGTGCAGTTGGTAGTCAAACATTCATAACAAGGTAACCAATTCACAATTTATGGTAGCCAGGGTAACCAAATATTCAGACCAAGGTAATCAATTCAATTTTATTAAGTTATCAATTTTGTTTGAATGTGATGCAGTTGGTAGCCAACCATTCATACAAAGGTAACCATTTTATTATTTATGAGTAACAAAATAGTTATAAAAAAATTTCAAAATATTAAAAGTTACATCTATTTATTTTTAAATTTTTTGTAGGGCGAATCTTCTTCTTATTCCCATTGGCGTTTTGGACAACGGATATTTGCGGAGGTGTAGCGGCGGACTATTATTTCAAATTGTATGTGATAGAGATGAAGATTTGAATTTGAATTTGTTTTTGTTGTTAGATCCAAATATTTGAATTTGAATTATTAATTATGACAGTTATTTGTCCTTGATTTTAAGTTTCCTTATTAATGTGAATTGTACTATTTTTTATAATATGGTTCTTAATTACACTCTTTTTGTAATTATTTGATTGATGCACTTTTCTTATAATTACTTTCTATTTGTTGTATACTTATATAAAGGACCTTATATTATTCACCTAATGGGTCAGTCCACTAAACCAGTCCAATACTTTCAAGTCCCAAGAGAGAAAATCCAATGAGAGCCCACTGAGGCCCACTTATGATTTTATTGAGAGTTTTTGAGTACTTAAATCAGACATGGAATTATTATTTCGAGTTATATTCGAATCAAATCACGAGTAATTATTTAAGAATTTAAAATTACATAATAGTTTTTGACAAAATAAAGTTATATTCGAATCAAGTCAGGAGTAATTACTCGCCAATTTTTAATTATTAGAGGAAAACACCTGTCTTTAATTGAATTGTGGTAATATAATGTAGGGATAAGGACAGTGATGTACAAAATCTGCTACCTCCAACAATTATTATGAGAAAAATGTATAAGCAAAACCACCCAATTATACCATACCATCAATTTCTTATTTAAGCATTGAAATAAACAAAAGCATGTTCTCTCGAATTGCGTAATATTCTTCATATTTATTAGTTTTATTTTATTACAATTACAATTGCAATTTCGTCCCTTTTTAATTTCTATTTATTTTCAAACTTTTACACAACTCCTATTATATTATTATGATAATTATAATTATACACGCGTTGCGTGTGCCACTAGCACTAATATAATAATAATAATAATAATGATGCAAAGATTGATTATTTACCTTAATAGTTTATTGTAAATTGGGTTTGGGTTGGTGGGCCACTTGTAGGCTCTTAGGGACAGGGTCCAATGATAATGTTTGATAAAGATATATCATAAGCTGTCAAATCCATCATTTAATTTTTCCAAGTTATCTTAAAAGTCTTTGAGGAGGCCCACTCCTGATTTTATTTACCCGATTGTTAAATGTTTACGGCGAAAAAAATTTAAATTATTATTTTAAAGTTTTTTTAAATTCAAATCACGGGAGAATTTATTTAAGATATTATAATTAAATACTAGTCTTTGGTTGAGTGGAGTGATATTAGGGTCAAGTCATGAGTAATAATATGCTGAAAAGGGTCCATTAGTAATGAAAAATGATATATATTATGATTTTATATGTTATTTTTTTATTGCAAATTATGTAAATAAATTTAATTGGTAATATTTTTATAATGTATTTGATATAATAAATAAATTTTATAATCCAATGTACTAATATATGTCGAAATTAGTAGAACCTTCTTATATATAAAAATAGAGCTCTTGTAGGTGGACAAGAAAAATGGACACGAGTGTATTTGAACTTCACCTATTTATATTTTTATCTACCATTAAAAGTTAAAATACAATTAAATAAAATTCAATACACCCGTATCCAATTTCCATGTTGATAGAGTTTTTTGATAAAAAAAAATATAATGTTGGGACAAGGACAGTCATAAAATCTGCTACTTGAACTAGTAAGAGAAAAATGTAAAAGCAAAACCAGCCAATTGTGACTTCCTCATGGAAGACTAGACTACCAGTACCAGCCAAAATAAGTCTTCCTCCTGGCAGGCATAATCTTTAGGCTGGACTTTCATCAGATGACTTAACAGCTCAAGGAAATGGTGGTGTACTTATTTTGTCAACCAACAAGTAATTTATTCTTATTGAAACAACACTCGGATCAAATGAAAACTAATAGCAAGCTGAGGCAATCAAAAGGAAACAAACAAAAATTGAGGAGCATTTATCATGGACAAGAATGGCCTGTAACTATAAAATTAGCCCAATGAAAGCATTTTCAATTATTATTGATGATGCTCAGAGTCTAATTTTCCTCGGGTTAAATATACTTTTCTCCACTCTATTCGATATCGGTTTATAAATGCATTATTGGACTGAATTTTTTTTCATTTGACTCACTGAACTACAATTTTTTTACAAACCGTTACAAATTCTGTTAAATGGTTTGACTTTAGAAGGAAAAATTACATCACCTGCCACGTGAGAGAGAAAAAGCTTACATGGCAGACAGTTTTCATTTTGACAAGCTTAGATGGAAACTTATATAAATTTAATGCTATATTTAATCAAAATCAAATAAATAAAACAATCCATTCAAAATAAAAGTACAATAAAAAATAACTTTTTAAAATTTATTTTAATCATTAATATTTTTTTAGTATGGTAAAACTTTAATATTATAGCATACAGAATTTTTTTTTCCCAGTATGGTGCAATATTAAATAAATTATATAAATTACACATAAATATGTTTTTTTTAATTTAAATAACTCATTAAATTCATTACTTTTATTAACCTCTCTTCAGATAAAACTAAAATTAGTAATATAACATAAAATTATTACTAACATGTTATATTACTAATTTTGTCATAATACCTCAACATTAATAATGAAAAATTATTAATATTTTTTTTTTAATAAATTTATCTTTTATTGTATTCAAATATATTACATATGTTATTAAAATAAGAGAAATTTGGATAAATTATTCATAAGTATTTTCATAATAAGCACAAATTTAAAATTAAAATTCATAAAAATAAATTCAAACTTCAAAAATATAACTAAATTTTGAAAATTAATTATTATTTTTATTTTTCAAAACTAATATAATTATTATTTATATTATGAATCATTAAATAAATATTAAATATTAAATATATTAACAAATAATTAAATTAATTAAAAATATATTAACAAATAAGTAATGTAATTAAATAAAATATATTAATTAAAGTAATTAATAATAAAACATAATTGACGATCATGAATTAAAGTAACGTAAATGAATTCATATTTTTTAAAACAGAGGATCATGAATTAGTTTGAAAATACTCCATCTATCTCTTTCTTAATTGACGATAAACATCAAAATGAGAGAGGATTAACATAATTCCCAATTTCTATTTAACCAAATTGTGCAATTACAATACATTTCAGAACAAACACAACTATTAAATCTAAAAACCCAAACATCCAAAACTAGAAATCAACCACCAAAGCCGTATAAAATCATGCCCTGCCTCTTCAAAGCATAAACAACATCCATGGCGGTCACAGTCTTCCTCCTGGCGTGCTCCGTGTATGTCACAGCATCGCGAATCACATTCTCCAAGAAGATCTTCAAAACCCCTTTTGTTTCCTCATAAATCAGCCCACTGATTCTCTTTACTCCGCCTCTTCTCGCCAACCTTCGAATCGCCGACTTGGTGATGCCCTAAATGTTGTCCCGGAGAACCTTTCGGTGCCGTTTGGCTCCGCCCTTGCCCAGTCCTTTACATCCTTTGCCACGGCCTGAAATTTCTTATCTTTGCCTAAGAGATGGACACATATTTTGAACCAGATCCAGATCCAAGAAGGAGAATATTAGATAATTTTATAATAATAATAATAATAATCCTTCAATTTTAAAATATTAGATAATTTTATTTTTTTAAAGTAAAATTAAAATATTTAAATTTTAAAAAAATATGAATTAATTAATTTATATAAATACATTTGTAAAAATTATTCATTAATTTATTTTATTATTAATTAATTAATTTAATTTAATTATTTGTTATATATATTAATTTAATTTATATTTTGTTAATTTATATAAATATATTTGTAAAAATTATTCATTAATTTATTTTTATTATTAATTAATTAATTTAATTTAATTATTTATTATGTATATTAATTTAATTTATATTTTGTTTAACTATTTGTTATAGAATTAAGTATAATTTAATTTAATAGTTATCCAACTCAGTTTCTCTCTCCTGCCACGTATTGCCACATCATTGTTCTGTTAAATAATTAACGGACATAGACGGTTCGATGATGCATTTGTAAATCGACCCTTAGTAGAGTGGGAAAAACTGTATTTAACCCAATTTTCCCCACAACCGAAACTTCTAATTTAATAAGACAATAATCAAAACACATAAGCTACATTGTTTGGAAAAGGAAAAGGAAAAGGAAACGGAAAAGGAAAATGAAAATGAAAATGGAAAGGGAAAGAAAACCCATAAAAGGACCAAAAAAAAGGAGAAACTATTAAGTCTATAAGGGTACATTTCTAAAAGGTGGTGCTATCCACCACAAGTAAAATACAAATATACTAAACCCTACTTTCTGTGGAATAGCAATCCTTTGAAGCAGAGAATCGCCGTTTCGGTAAGGGAAGGAAGAACAGGCCTGGCCTAAAAGTCACCCACCCTTACTTTCTCTAACACACAGGAACTCAATAATAGCAAAGGTAATAGCAGTTTGACAAATAACATGGATTATAAGGATGTAGGTAGTGTTCTCAAGTCATAACCAGAATTTGGACCTGTATTCTCATGGGACATTCATAACTTGAATGGATTGCAACATATCAGAGACAGCAATGACCAAGTCACCCGATTTAATCATTCCCCTGGCCTTGAGCAAGGCAAATGTTTTATTGAGGTTACTTTCCATATCATCAGAGAAACTCAAGCGGAAGGGTATTAGACCCCATTGCAGGTTTAGACGTCTGCGTACAGATGTTGTGGTCGTAAATGCAAAAATTGGGCAGTCCGGGCGGCAACGTGACAAGAGAGATGCCATATGTCCGTTTTTTGTGTAAACGAAGAGAGCATCCACCTCTAAGTTGTTAGCTGCAAAATTAGAACCAAAATTAAGGACATGTATGAGGCCAACACACCACCAGTGTGAAAAACGTTAACAGTTTAAGAATACCCTAAGACTCACCACCCCATTACAACAACAGAAGAAAGGAAAAAATAGGGAATAAAGAAAGGAATGGGAGAGAAGAAAATCATAATGAGGAAAGCAAAACAGGACTGAATGTGTGAAAATCTGGGATATAGTTTGAGTAGCAGTACCTAAGGAGGAGCTTGCCCATGGGCTAGGAGACACTGCTATATTACTCAAATTTAGAATAAGGAAATCCAAGAAGTGTACCAAGACATATAATTGAACTAATCAACATTGGGAAGAATAACAAAGAATCTCCATTAAGAATCAACCTAAAAGTCCAGTTAAACAGTAGTACAAGGATGTGAGAATATATCTCTTATGCAACAATTTTTTTGACAGACCATTACAATTGCAATAAATGATGTATTATGAGATGCAAGCAGCAAATTATGATTGATTACCAGCTGACTTAATTTGCCAAAAGAATCAAAATATAACATTCAGTCCTTTAAGAACATTACTAAATGGTGTTTTATCACAAATTTATTGAAACTTATTATAGGAAATGCGTGTTGCACAAAACAATTTTGCCAACATGAAAATTCATCAATCCAGACCTACAAAAACATAGGATTCATGTTTAAGAAAAAAATATGTGCATATAGGATATTTCTGTTAAGCAAGAGGTTCAAAAACAACCGTAGATGCATTTAATGCTATGATTTTCAGAGACATTCTCGGTGAGCACGGAATATGTGCTTCACACTTAATGTTAGCAAGGACCATCTTCTGGGTGCATATTGTATTAGCTATACATAAAAGTGAATAAATAAATAAAAAACCCACCAGAAATGTATAGTGAAGTTTTTCTTACCCATCTTGGCAGCAGAGTTGCAGATCTCTTCTGAAATACTGTCAGAGTACGAAGATGCTATATCTGGGAGCTCCATAGCTTCATGTCTTTTCTCTTCCCTCCACCACCTCTCAATTCTCAGACTTACACTTCTCAAAACAGTCAGTGCTTTGTCAGGAAACTGGCCCATGGCTGACTCACCAGAGAGCATTAAAGCATCGGCCCTTTGCCTTACTGCTTCAGAAACATCAGCCACTTCAGCTCTTGTGGGTGTAGGGTATTCAATCATGGACTCAAGCAGCTGAGAAGCAACAATAACAGGCTTATTTAACTGCCTGCACACTTGAACAATTTTTTGCTGAGCCGATGGAACCTGCTCCAATGGGATTTGAGCACCCAGATCTCCCCTTGCTACCATAGCTCCATCTGATGCTAGGATGATCTCCTCCAAGTTCTTCAAGGAGTCAATACTCTCTATCTTTGCAATTACGGAAATATCACTGCATCATCAGAATAAAACACATTTATTCCAATCCACCAAAGAATACTACTTATCTGGAATTATAGAAGTGCAGTTCCTAAAAAGAATTGCAACAATAATTTGTACATTACATTGAGAAAAAGGGGAACAGCCTCGTGGATGTTTAAAATACAAAGGCGCTGATAACAACATGATACATACAACAAAGTAGATAATTGTTCCAATATAACTTATGACCTCTAAAAAAAAGAGAGGCAACAGTTTAAAGACGCTGTTCTATTGCATGGTTTCAGAATCATGGAAAACAACATATGAACAGATTTGATGTCAAAAAGAAAATCAACTTCCATTATTTGTAAATTTAGTTGTTTACTGGTTCTTGACTGAAGGTTTGACGTGAAAGATACGCTCTTCAAACTATTAAAATTGTTCAATCTGGACATACATGGTATACTGGTATGTGGTTGGCCATTATAAATTCTCTTCAGCTGACAAAACTGCTACGCAAAATTAGTCTGAGGTTTTGAGATATGACTCATTTATGCCAACTGGCAAAGCCATATTTTATACACACACACATATATACAACAAAGAAGCATTCAGAAGATGATAACTAATGAAAAGAGATCATTTAAGTTGATTGTTTTACCTTGGGAGGGGGAGTTGAAGACAGAATTTCCTTACAGATAGTTAGGGACTATGGAATATAGCACAGCCAGAATATATTAGATGCAATGCGGCAATTATTAACCAAAACTGTACTAACGCCCAAAAATGTTCATACCATTTGAAGTAGAGAGTAACACAAAGAAAAACAAGGATATAACAGATGCAGCATAGATTATATGTTAGTCGTGACCGCTTCTATTTTTAAGGAAAATAGAGATGGCAGATCTCCAGCAGGTAAAAACACCCACACGATTTTCCAATCATGTACTCTTGATCCAAATATCAAATACTGGGGTAAATAAGACTTGGACACCTATAGATTTCAAGGAAATTAGAGTAAGGAAACAAGAAGGTGGTATACAAAATATACCCTGTACCATCAATAAATTTAAGCTGTTCTTCACTTGAGAAACTATGACAAAAAGCTCTACTGCAATAAGTTTGAACATAGCAAGGAAGGCTAGATATCACGTGGTTCAACTTATTGGAAAATTAATAGTTGACATCCCCCTCCTTAACAAAAATAGATAAAGTGAATAAAATATTTAAAAAACAAAGGAGATATATAACAAAATCCAAGACCAACATGGAAGATAGGAGAGGGAAGAGTTCAAAAATAATACTCCCTCCGTCCCATAGTTATAGGCTGATTTTCCATTTTGAGATGTCTCAATATATAGGCTACTTACTATTTATAAAATTTAGTTGGTTCATTGTTTTACTTTTATGCCCTTATAATAAATATTCAACCATTACTCTTTTTTTGAAGAAACAACATTCAATGTCATTATTTTTATCACCACATTTAATGTTGTTGTATTCTCTTTGGTTAAAGTTTATGGAATTTAATAGTCAGCGCACGTCAATCAATGAAGTTGAGAGTTCCAGTGTGATAAGTAAGGAGTAATTAACTTATTCATTAATTCCATATTAAGGGGTATATGTTAAAAATTGTCACTTAACTGATTTTCTTAAACTATGTGCCAAAAGAAATCAGCCTATAACTATGAGACGGAGGGAGTAATAAAGAATTAAAGAGTATGAACATGGAAATACAATCAAACCTATCACGAGCCCGTGCTTTGATATAGCTTTTAAGATGATTAATCACTTCAGCAGACTTCACAAATGATATTGCAATAAAATCAACACCCTCTGCAGTCCCAAAATCAATGTCCAACCAATCCTGAAGAGAGCAAAATAACTTGAGTGAGAAAAATATTAATGTGCTATGATAAACCAAGTAAAAATAAGCCACAACCACCATGCCTTGTACGTTACTACGTGGCTTCCTAGTGGCCATCCTTTTGCCACATGGCAAAAAGGCTGCACAAAAATGAGTGGTAAAATGTCCTGGATTTACTCCCAGTGACTATGGTGATTTTGAATTGCCTATAGCACTCTGAGCAAAGTTAGAGCAAAGAGCCACATACTCAAGATACTCTGACACCTTTAACATGCACCTTCAGGATCTAAGGCTCAAGTCATTCTCTTTTAAGTTTTAAGTAATCCTAGGGTGGCCCAAACAGAGAGAAAGGCTTGGGGGGTGAATGGCCAGATACACTTGCTTTCCTGCTCCTACTTTGTCCTTCTAATATGAGAATATCCTGGAGAATTATTTAAATAAGTATACTTGTCTGTTAACAATGCATGGCCATTTGGAGCCTAATCATATTCCGTTGTTCCACAAGCTTGCACAATATCATATTTGCAGTCAGTTAACTGGGAAAAGTTCGCTTGTTTCATAGTACTATCTTATATCTTCACAAAAGATAACATTTTAGAGAAAAGAATCATAATTTTTCTTAATACATATCTTAAGACTTGGACATTGTGCTGAAGTATCACTTTAAGGTTTGCAACTTGAACTAAGGAAATTACAATGGAAGAATGAGAAGAACTAACCTTTGAGGAAATAGTAGGGAGCATGGCATTACGTTCCCGTACCAAGCTTCCATCTCGCCAAAAGGTCAGATTAGCCCGAGGTAGCAGAAGCCCAGGATCAGTACATCGGCACTTGACATCTGGACCAATCTTCTCAATCACCTCAAACCTCACCATTCCGCCATCGAGTAGGAGTTCATCCCCAACTTTCACATCTATCAATAATAGTTGACATCATACATGTATACAAACATGCTACAGGACATACAAGAAGAGGTAACTTTAAAAAAGGAGTAATTAAACCTTCGGCAAAGCCTTCATAGTTTACAGTAATGGTGCGCTCTGGGAGAGGGGAATCAAAAGCACGAACGCTAAAAGTCCATATCTCGCCATCCTGCATAATAAATGATCATCAGAAGCTTCATGACTGTAAACTGGGAATTGCAATAATCAGAAAGTTACAAGTTTCTTAGTGAAATTTATATTAATTTCACTTCAGGGCATAAAGATACCTCTTTAGAATTTTTTAAATATAGTTGAGCAAGATAGAAGTTAGGACTTTCCCTCTTCAAGAGAATAATTAATGATCAAGACATTTGTAAATGAGACGTTGTGACAATAATGACCTTGGGATTAGCAATTACTAAGAAAGTAAAAAGTTGTTTTTAGTATAGGAGAGAAGATGTGTGTGTCCCTAGTTATCTCTCTTCAATTATCCTGATCATAAAGTAAATTTTAACGAGATCGGTGCTACATATTGCATATAGAGTTCAAAGATCAATTGAACAGCAACTCAAAGTTTTTATCTTTTTGCAAAATTAAAGTAAAATGGTACTACCAATATAAGTTAAAGATTAAGGTGACAATTTCTGGTAAATACAGAAAAGGAAAGGGCACAAATAATTTGGAACGGAAGGAGTACTAGACCTTGATATAGTGGTTGACAAACATACCCAAACTTACAGACAAAAAAATGTAACTATATTAACAATGTTACCATGTGAAACACATGGAGAGACATTTGCAGTCCATTTGGCTCCATTATATGAAAGGAAATCAAAAAAGGCACATTTTTTGCACAATAGAGACCCTTCCCTTACAAAGTAATGTAGCCAAACCCAACAGCAAAACCTTTGAAACCAAACTTTCTTATTCTTAATTTCTTGAAAAAACATATCCAATTCAATAAACACAACAAACCAACAATTCGAATCAAATTAATTTACCGATAACTAAATCAATGAGCTGAATTAAGTAAATTATACCTCAGCTTTAGCAGATGGAGCGCCCCCAAGATCTCCCATGTGAATTTCACTCCCTTCAGTATCCATCATAATAGCAACAGCATATCCTTTCTCCTCATTCAACCTCCTCACCCTCTCAATCACCCTCTTATGCCAGTCCCGCGTGCCGTGACACATATTAATCCTAGCCACATTCATTCCCCCCACCGCCAACGTCTGCAGCTGCTCGAAGCCGCACGTGGCGGGGCCGATCGTGCACACCAGCTTCGTCCGGCGAGTGCTCCGGAACCCATTTTCCTTTAACTCTGCTTCCGTCACGGCATCCACCTCAAACGAGCTGGAATCCACTGTAGTCGAAATCAGGCCATTGCCCTGGCCGTCATCGGAGAGGATTACCGGGGACGGCGGCGAAGAGTCGAGATCTGACGACAGGGCTTTGATGGGTCTTCTGATTGTGGTTTTTGGAACCGGAAACCGGCGACTGAAGGTTAAAATGGAGGTTTTTGAAGTGGGGTTGTTTGAAATGGTGGAATTTTGGGAAGGGAACGAAGAAATGAAGAAATTTAGCGACTGTGACATGGTTTTGGGAAAGAGGTTGCAATTCGCTGATTTCAGAAAATTGGGCAATTATATGAATATATGAGATTGTTAATGTTAGTGTTTATATATGGAATGGAGAGAGAGAATGGAGGCGGAGTTAGCAAAGCTTAGAGGGAGTACAGTGTTAGTTGGAGCTTTGAAATTGTCGTCAAAAAAAGAGGGACAGTGTTGAGTGGATAGAGCGGGGATCAGGTGTTGCGGAGTACACTGTGATTAAGTTGGTATTAATTAATAATTACTCTATCCACGGCAGGCCCTGACATTTTCAAGGCTACAGGCGAAGATAAAATTTGGGGACCCTTACATTTTAAAAAAAATCACTTCCAACAAATGATAAAAAAAAGATTTCAATTTTCAATATCATTTAATAGAATATTATTGAGTTCAAATAAAAATGTTACAATTACAAAGATCAATACCTGATTATTGAAAAACTACTCTTCTTGTATTTTTGACCGCAAAAGTTTCAATTAAGCTTGAATAGTCAAGTTTATGAACCAACTCTTTTTCAATCGACAACAAAGCTAAACCGTTCAATCTTTCTTGTGACATTGTGGATCGAAGATAAGATTTGATCAACTTTAATTTTGAAAAGCTTCTCTCAGCAGAGGCAACAGTAACTGGTATGGTTAATAGAATTCTATAAGCAACCCAAGCATTTGGGTAACACTCTTCCATTTGCTTCAAATAGTGCAATACATCCACTGCCCTCTTTGCCTTTTTTGGTATAGCACCTTTCAAGTAGCTCAACTCATGGAATAGGTCACTTCCATTAACATCAAAGACATCATCATCTTTTAACAAAGTTTCAAGATTCTTACAGTAGTCCATCAAACTATTATTATCTATAGACTTCAATTTCTCCAACTTAAACAAAATCCAAAATCATCTTCATATTTTTTAAATTGCTCAAACCTACTTTGAAGTGAAGAAAGCGCTTGATCAATTATACGAGAAAGTAATCGACCTTGAATGATTCCAAAGTTGATGGTGTCACCTCATCTTCACTATCACCGTCATCAAAATGCCTTCTTTTCTCGAGTATTTCTTTTTTCACGAAATGTAGCTTCAATTTCCATCTCACTTGCAATTTCTTTAGCTATGATCCGAGCCTCATCAAATCCGGTTTCTCTATACTTTTGGATAAATGACATAAGCGTTTCCAATTCTTCAATAGCAATATCAATATGCATGTCTTCGGTTTGGAGAACTTTACTCACAATATTGATAGCATGCAACAATAATTATTAGAACTGAATCATCTCCCTTTGTGATCATCTGGAAATGTGAAATTAATCTCTCTTTTAGGACCTCTTTCAACTAAAAAGTCTCTGGAATTTTGTTTCATCTTCTCCCAATTTCCTGGATCATCAATGTCGAATGGGAAATCAAATGCTGCTCTTGAACCATGTTGATTATCTTCCTCTTGCATATCAATATTTTCACCTACATCTTTCATACTACCATTATCTCCTGCATTTTGTTGATCATCTTCAGCTATAATTCTTTCTTCCTCATTTTCTATAAGATTTGGCTCATCCATGTTACCACTATTATCAACATTCTGATTCTCATTGTTCTCCTTGTTTCGCTCTCATTCTCATGTACATTCACATTAGTACCGATCAAGACTTGTTACGTATTTCTCTTAAAAGTACTATTAAGAGATCCAGATTGACTTTGAACTAGTGCATCTCTTTGTTGCCTCCTCATTTTTTCTTTTGAGCCCCGATGGTTGAATTCTAATTCTATTTGGAGGCATTATATATTTATATGACAATCTGATCCAATTATGCAATAAGACAATAACTCAATAAGATTAATAACTCAATAAGACAATCTCAAGAACCATGTAGATTTTTTCATAGCAGGTCTATTAGGGGTTTACGGTTTACCAATTATGCAAACTTAATAACCATTCTTCCGGATGCACAAACTTTCAAAAAAATATTACTATATTAGGGACTTAGGGTTTCTTCAGATACAATTTCAATTGGAGCAATCGAAAGCAAAAGAACCAATCTTATGGAACAAAAGTATTAAAAGTAAGAAAGAATGGAGAAATTAGTTACCTGGTAAAACAAAATTATTCTGAGAATTGGACCGGATGAAGAAGAGATGATAGTCAATACTCAATAGATGTCAGATGTGTAAATGCGTCTCGATCGGTCATGATGGCCGATGATCATATCGCAAAGACCCGGCGAGGAGAAGTCACGATGGCCGATGATCATATATACATATTTAAAAAAAAAATGGGGCTCCAAAATTTTTGGGGCTCTAGGACCATGCCTCTTGGGCCTATGCCCAGGGCCGACCCTGACTCTATCAGACGCAATATTAGAGTTATTATTAGGGTCCTTAACACTAATATACAACAATTAGAAAGTAATTACAAAAATAAAACACACACAACATAATTACAAAAATAACGCAATTCATATTAATAAGGAAACCTAAAATTAAGGAGAAATATCTCGCCATAACTAATCATTCAAATTCAAATATCCGGATCTAACCACAAAAACAAATTCAAATTCAAATATTCAAATTCAAATTTCATAGGAAAATTGCACAAATTTTGTACTTTGCAGGAGGTGGCGAGACAATTTTCGTAAGAGGTGGAAGCTTTGGAGATGATGACTTGGGAGGAGGTGGTAATGGTGGCTTGGGGCGCGGTGATGGCTATGGAGGAGGTAACAATGGCGGTGGTGGCGGTGGCGGTGGTGGCGGTGGCGGTGGTGGCGGAGATGGCGGTGATGGCTCAAGTGGTGGTTACAGAGACGGTGGAGGTGGAGGCTGGGGTGGTAGTGGTGGGAGCAACCATTTTCTGGTAGTAAAAGGAAATTCTCAAGATACTGCAGAGGAGAAGATCATTAGTAATGTCATGGTAACCAAACTTTTATAACAAGGTAATCAAATTTTTATACTAAGGTAACCAAACTTTTATACCAAGGTAACCAAACTTTTATACTGAGGTAACCAAACTTTTATATTAAGGTAACCAAACTTTTATTCCAAGGTAACCAAAACTTTTATACTAAGGTAACCAAACTTTTATACTAAGGTAAACAAACTTTTATACTAAGGTAACCAAACTTTTATACTAAGGTAACCAAACCTTCATACCAAGGTTACCTTGGTGTGAAAGTTAGTTGACCAACCAACTATATAAAAAAAAGCTGATTGTGTGGAGGTGGATTGGTTACCTTGGTATAAAAGTTTAATTACCTTAAATATAAAAAGTTTGGTTACCTAAAATATAAAAGCTTGATTATTTTATATAAAAGTTTGGTTACCAAACTTTTATACTGAGGTAACCAAACTTTTATACTAAGGTAAACACCAATCAACAAAAAAGTGATCATAAATTCATAATCAAATGCACATTTTGCATAAAATTAAGATCATAAACCCCAAATGAATGAAATTAAAGAAAACCTTAAAAATTAGTGCGAGAGAGAGAGAGAGGTAAAATAGAAGTACTTACAAAAGTTAGGTACAAAGAAATATGAAGAACAATTGGAAGAATGAAAGAGATAGAAAAAATGATGAGAATAGAAGAAAATGGCGAAATGGCGTCTTCATCTTTTATACAAAAATGATGAAATAAATGTCTTCATTTTTTGAAGAAAAATGGCGTAATAATAAAAGAAAATGAGAGAGAAAATGGCAAAATGGCGTCTTCATCTTCTCTCTTCAATATGCGTCTTCATCTTATCTCTTCACTCTTCACTTTTTTGTCTTTAAATATGAAAATGGAAGAATAGAAGTGCGTTGGCGTCTGATGAAAATGAAAAAGTGTAGGAGGAGATGAGAGAAAATGATGGCGTAATAAGAGGAGATGAGAGAAAAAATGGCATACCAAAACTAATCCCTAAATTAAGGAATCCTAATTATACTAATATTGTCATGTCAAATACATTACATATTAATCCCTTAATTTAAGGACCTTTAATTATGTTAAGATTGAAAATAAAAACAAAAAAGTGTTATACTTTTGTAATTATTTTATAGGTGTATGATTTTTGTAATTATTTCTAAAAATGTACTATTATATGTAATTTACCCTTATTATTATGTATAGTGGAGTAATTAAGAAAATGATTATGTAACATTAATATTAACACTCAATTTTAGCATCATTAACACTTAATTTTGGCATCAAACTCTTACAAATATATAAAGAATTTTTGTTATTTTAAAATGAAAAGTTAATATTTTTACAACCATTTTTGAAATCTTCATAAATTTCACACATAAATAATAAAATGAATATATGGATGTGAAGTTTATATTTATATATATATATAATACATATTTATTGATATAAATATTATTTTAACGTACACCATTATTTATGATAATTTTTATTATATTATTTAATATAATATTCACGTTGCTAAATGTGTATCAAAAGAAATTAGTCAAAAAAAATAATTCAAAAGATCCTCCTAATATGTTACTTTTTATTAGAAAACATTTTAAAAAAATTTCGATCAAAATTTACTAAATCAGAGATGGGCCCAAAGCTTCATGGGCGGTCCGTCAAATCAAAATCCGAGCTTTGGCGTAGCTTTTAAGTCCATGAAAATCCGGTAGTTTTGGCCCTACTTAGCTTTGATCCTACTACCGCCAACTATTAAATTTTTTTTTTTTTTTTTAAATAAAGTGTTAGGTTGTGAGGCTTGAACACAAGACATGTAAGTAAATAAATAAGAGTTCAAACCAACTTAGCTACAACAACTATTTATTTTTGATGTAATCTTGATATATTTTTAACTATAATTGATAATACTAATTTATAATACTATTAAAATTTTAATTAATTGAGCTATGTAGTTAATGTATGTAATTAATTAATCGTGTTTGTTTGTATTATTGTTTATTATTAATTATTTTATTATTTTAATATTTTTATTATTATTATTTTGATGTAACAAAGTTTTGCAAAAAAAAAAAAAAATAAATTCTCATGCTGGCATGGTAAAGTAAACCCCATTTTACTTTTACTTAATTTCAAATTTCAACCACCAAAATCCGAACCTTTTGGCTGCCTAATCGTTGTTGGCTCTCGGCCCAAATTTACCGCTTGCTTGCCAGTGTAATACTCATAGTAAATTTATTAAAATAATAAGTTTTGTTAAAATATTATAAAAATATCACTAAATATTTGATCTGACAATATCATTTTAAGTTTAATGATATCAACGGTCTTAAAAATTATTAATTATTATCTTTAAATATTTATATAGTAAAATAATATTCTCTATATTTTAAAATTAGAGATATAATTTGATTTTTAAAGTTAAACGATAATATATTAAATTTCAAACTGTTAATGTATTTAATTTTAATTGATACAATTATTATAATTGTATAGTATATAATAAAATTTATTAATTATAAAATTTATTTTATTTTAATTTTTTACAAAAATTGTAGTACTAATTTTAAATTTTAATATATTATGGTTTGATTAAAAAAAGTCTAATGGTATGTCTAATTTTGGAAAGGGTAAGTATTTATTACTAGACCCAGTTACTTTTTGCATTAGCCGTGATTGGTCAATGCATTCCACGTCACGTTCCATCGTGGCGCAGACAGCAGAAATCTTTTCTTCACCATCTTTCCTTCCTTCCTCCGAATATCTTTCTCCTTGAAAAACTAAAAATACCCCCTTCTCTCTTGTTCATTTCATTCACAAAGATTTCTGTCAAAAAATATTAGGGTTTCGGAAATCACCATCCCAAACACCAGAATTAATTCCCCATCAAAAGCAACGCGATCGGAATTTTCTCTTGTGAATTGATAATCCTTGTTGTCGATTCAATTTAAAGTAATTTCTCGTAGATCTTGCATCATATGTTGTTTATATTTTTGTCTGTATCATTTCCGTTATAAATTTGTTGATTGGAGATGTTGATGTATTTTGTTAAATTTTTTTTTGGTGAATTTAGGTAGAAGATGGGGGCATTCATGTCACGATTTTGGTTCATGATGTTCCCGGCGAAGGAGTATAAGATAGTTGTGGTTGGTTTGGATAATGCTGGTAAAACCACCACGCTTTACAAATTGCATTTGGGTGAAGTCGTTACTACTCATCCTACTGTTGGCAGCAATGTTGAGGAGCTTGTTTACAAGAATATTCGGTTTGAGGTGAGACTGAATAGAACCTTGAATTCCACTTGATTAACTTATTTGGGTGATTATGCTTCTTAATTATGTTGCTAACAATAAATGATATTGGATTTTAGTTTACGGTTTTGGTTTGTTTAGATTAGTTGGTGTTGGAAAATTTATTTTGGTTTACAGTAGTGCATACCCTTTGGGAAAATATTGAGTAAAAAAAGTAGGGAATTTGAATTTCTGTTATTCCTCTGATTTGTAGTTGTTGTTTTTTGCCTTCTAAAATGTATACTTCTGTAGAACTAAAAATGTGTCCTATGAACTTGGTTATGCCTTTAACTGTTACACATATACTTATTGAAGGTTATACTCATCTCTGTGGGTTTTCTACTTAAATTTAGATGCTGTGAGGGTAATACTAGGAATCTTGTTGAGGTTTGGATTGGATGGGTGTTCATGGTTTGTTGTTTAGTTTACTTCAGTGGTAGATAAGGCTAAGAAAATGTCTTTCTAAAGAAGAAAATACTCTTCTATCTACGTATGTGCCTGATTTAGGTGGCAGATAGAGTTGTATTAGCTATTAAGTTGTATCAAACACAAATTCCAACATGAAATCTTGGACACCTGCAGAGCTTGTAGGTAGGATGATTAATAACATTATATCCATGGCAAGAAAGAAAGATGCATTCCAATATTCTACTACTAATATGTTATCCCTGTGGATGATTAGGCTGATAAGCTCCGCGGTGTCAATATTATTAGGTTTTGTTTACACTTGGTGTATTCAAAGAATCAAAGTTGAAGCTCAGTTGTTGTATTGCGATCTGATATTTTGAATTTCCGAATACCACCTAGTTTCTCTTCTTTTTTTATGGAATTTATTTATTTTAGATAGAAGTTGTGGTCGTACATCAGAGTAAATGTAGAAGAAAATCTGCACTATTGACTTTTTATGGATAATCAATTAATTTCTACTCTACTAGGAAGTTGTTACAAGCTATAACTTTTCTCTTTTTAGCACTGATAGTTTCTTTAAAAAAAATTACCACCTATTAGATTGAAATATTTTATTTTACAGACATACTAGTTCTGGTTATATCGGAAGATCCAACAGAAAAAATATACATGCTTATTTATCACCGTAGATTATGTCAAATAGAAATGGAATACTATTCCCTTCTATCATAGTGATCTTAGGTAAAATACAGAGTTCAGAAACAGTCAAAAAGGTGCCATGTTCATATTGGACATGTATAGGACACCGATATTTCATAGGCGGTCTTAGATATGTGTTGGTGTGCTATTTTTGGCGTGTTCAATACTTCTCGAGTATTCATAAATGTGAGAAACAAACTTTGGATGTTGGATCCTGACATCCAATTTATAGTGGCTTCAAGTTATGATTGGGCCAAAGCACCAAATAGGGCTACAAATGAGTTGAATGTCTTTTGTATAGATGACTCAAGGTGTATAGTCTTAACTCTTAAGCAAAGGATAGAGAGAAGATTATTTTTTGGAAGTTGGAACAATATAAGAAGCTTGGATTTGCCTGGTATATGTGGAAAGCTTGGTTCTCATTATTTTTGTTGGGTTTTGGACTGGACAAGAATAATCTCTTCAAGGTCTCTAGTTCCAGTTGTCATACTTGGGGCAAAGCTAACCTACTCAATTAAATTAAATAAAATGAAATAAAAAGATCTTTTGGCGTTGTGGGTGTTGCTGTTCTGGTCTCTACGGACAAGAGAATGCTCTTATCTCTTATTATATTGTTATTTTCCTTTGTTTATTGTTGATAGAGTGTCATTACATGCTTCATTTTTACTGCTGCTTTTAGTGCTTTCCTAGAGGTGACTATTTCTAATTTTCCTAGGAATTGGAGGTCAGTCCTTTATTTTGGCATATCATCTACCTACACTGAGGAAATCAACATTGGATGTGGAATATGAGAAACGTTCTAGAAATTAATTTGTCTTGGATAATTCCAATATTGTGATTATCGTGCCAAATTAGTTGTGTCTCATATCTGACAGTATGCAAGTGATAAAAATTGTGTACTAGAACTTGGATTCCGGTAATGCACTTGTGGTCATGGAACTAAAAGATAACTGTTGTAGGAAGCTGCTGAGCAAGTTTGGTGTTTTTGGTGGGTGAATAATATATAGATCATAGATGGTAAACCTTTATTTTTCGAGGTCATAATCCAATAAATGTACTGAATGTAGCTGGTATTTTGAGGAGATGTTGTGCAGCATAAAAAGAACTGTTCTGGTGATCTGTTGTCAATTTTTGCAGTAGCGCAAAATATTGAATGCATATATGAGGAGAATTCTCTTGAAGGAACTTTCGGTTCTCTAGGTAACAGAAATAGAGAGGAAATTCAGTTTTACATGGTGATAGTTGATCACATGGCAATATTGTCACTGTGAGATCTGATTTTCTGGGAGTTATTGGCGTTCAATGGTCTGATTTGCTTGTATGTATGGATATTTTCTTCTTACAGCAGAGTGCTTGGGTAGCACATATAATCTTGCATCTATCTTTCAGATAAGTTCTATTAGTGAAGCTATGGTCATGAGGAACGAAGGGTTGTTATCCAAAAATCAAGTGGTTTTTGGGAGTCGGAATTTTCAAAAAATCTGCCATATAAAATATGTCCTTATTAACTTTTATCTCTGCATACTGATCATATATCTACTAGTGGAGATAACATGGTGTTTATAAAGAACTGAAAGTATGATTCAACTTGCATTTTTTCCCTCTCTAGTGTGATTTTCCTACATTTTTCATCTAGCTGTGTGTCTCTAGTCTGTAATGGTTTAACGTGTGATTGATTGTACAGGGATTTATCCTTGGAGTTGTTACATTTTATATTTCAAACTTACTTTATCCAACCTTCCTCCTTGCTCACCCATTGAATTAATTCAAGAGATCGTCTGTGACGGCTTACAGTTACTTCGTTTACTATTATTGGTCTCACCACCTAGTGGCTTTCTAATTCACTTACCCCCAACACTTTTGTCATTTCAATTGACTTGTTAAGATCTATGGGCTCCTTATCTGTAATGCACTGGTGTTGTGTGAAGGAGGATTCTTATGGTAACTGATTTAAGTAGTTTGTTTTGGTTGATATCAGGTCTGGGATCTTGGTGGGCAAGATAGACTAAGGACATCATGGGCAACATATTATCGCGGGACTCATGCTGTTATTGCTGTCATTGACAGCACTGATAGAGCCAGGATTTCTATTATGAAAGACGAACTATTCAGGCTACTACCAAATGAGGATCTTCAAAGTTCAGTTATACTTGTCTATGCAAACAAACAGGATCTGAAGGATGCCATGACCCCTGCAGAAATAACCGACGCTCTTTCCCTTCACAGTATCAAGAACCATGACTGGCACATTCAAGCCTGTTCTGCCCTCACTGGAGACGGGCTCTATGATGGCCTAGGGTGGATCGCTTTGGCGAGTTAGTGGAAAAGCAACTAGCTAAAACTGAAAATAGTAAAAAGGGTAGACTCATGTTATTCTCTTTTTAATGTTATTGTTGAACATACTGAATTTTCATACTCATTTGTAGCGTTTTACAAGGGGCTGAAAACAGATTTGCCATGATCCATTGTTTGGTTTCAGTTTGCCAAAAATTTATTCTAAAGTTGACTATCATTTTTCCTATGACAGTATATTATTTTTGTTGGAAGGAAAATTGTACAAATTATCAAGAATGATATCCGGTCCCTGGAAATACAGTTTTTTTTTTTTTTAATTTTATAAAAAGGGCGAGGATCTTCTCCCCCACTTCTTATTTGTCACACCCCAAAAGATAGAACAGCGAGATAATTTGTTCTTTCTCTCTCTCTCTATATAAATTCAAGGGTTGGGAAGAAGGGTGTTCATGGTTAAGAAACAGCTCCTTCTACCAACTTGATAGTGATTTATGCACTTTCAAGGGGAATATGCAGAAAAGAAGGCAGGAATTAGGAAAGAAGGCTAAACAAAGAACAAAAAAGTAACCCAACTTATATTTCAATGGGGCCTGGGGAGTTGTAAACAAAGTCAACAAGATTTAAACATTAACCAATCTGATGCCATTTGTATTGAAATAAATTGTATCTTCTGCACAACTTTGCATTTCAATCAATATCTGCTGATGAAATTAAACCAAATTCTGATCTTGCTAATAAGAAAATAAAAGTTGTCATTTCTGCACAATGTACCATCTCATCTGACAATTGGCAAGAACCTGATGTTGCTCTATGTCGGTAGCATGCTGTATGGTACCAATTCTCAAAACCTCTTGGGTAATGATGAGATACTTGAAATTAAAAGACTTGTCACAATATCCAGCATCTGCAACCAGATGGGTCTTGTGGCCCTTCAAACCATCTATCCCAGGTCGGATTTGTGGGGCCATTTGTTCTGCAAAATAATGAAAAGTTAAAACAAGGATGAGCAGGCATATTTTGAGAAGCATAGCATCCTAGAAGATAATAAGCAAGATATGATATTACATTGGGAGCAGAGGATCCGGTTTTGTTTCCACATTATTCAGCAGTCTAGTGACACAAAACAAAAGAGAAATCAGAATATCAATGGCAGTTATAATCATAATATACAGTAAAGAAATTGCATTGTAATTATTTTCTCATACTTACTCCTTGCACGCAGCTGAGGCCTTTTCCATTTTTTCAAGCTGATCCAGCTCTTCCTGAGTACAGGATTTATCAGAATAAAATAACACCCAATTTGAACGAAAAAAGAAGCACGATAATCCAATATTAGAACTGCAGAAACATTATCGGAAGGTATGGAGATGGAAAAATAAGATCTATCAAAACAATAACAGATTAAACACTTACCCAGAAAAGGAAAAAAAAAACTGACAACCCAACCTAGGAACTCCATGCTCCATAGGCCATTTACTGATTTATTAATTGTAAGATGAATACGTTTTATTTCCTTCTCTACTTTTTTCTCTAGAAATTTTGTTAACTAAAATAGATTTGTATTGTATTTTTATACCTAAGGGAATACATATTATTTATAGAAGGGAAGAAGCTAGTGGCAAAAAAAATAATCCAAAACAGCTAATCTAAGTATTATGACATGAACACATTTTAAACTCTTTTTCCTTTTCTACATTTAGTCATTAACCCACTAATTTCACAAAACAAATTTCTGATTTCTAAGGATCATCATGTGATGCGCTTTGACTTTGGATTTACTGGTTTCAACTTTCCAGTAACTCACCCTCACCCACAAGGAAAGCTCCTTCTGCTGATGCTTCACACTATTATAAGCAACATATTGTATTGATAACTAAATTGCATGGAAACCCTAGAAAACTAGAGCCCTTGAGGCTTGAACAGACATCTCCTTAGCAATTTCATAGAGTTTCGCCCCAACCCTACTCTCTCTTTCTCCATCTCTCCCTATCCTCGTCCCTCTCTATCAACAATCTGCAACTCTCGTATGAGCCTGCAATACCAGTGGAGCCCACTCTGATCCAAACTATTACGAAGCCAATTCACAAGTCAAAATTCCCCAATAGTTCATTATATTATCCTCAGAGCTACAAACTCCGTCTCAGATACCCAGTCCAAAAACATACCCAATTTAACAAGCCCGTCTAAGGGCATAATAGATTAAATTCTATATTAATTCTCTGTAAATATCTAAATTATCCAATTTACCTTTCACTTTCCTTAAACCCAATCACATTAACTTACAGAATGATAAAAAATAAAAAAAAAATATTAAAAAAAAAAATCCATTTCAACATCATTACTGATTCTACATTAATCAATGCAACAGACACACTTAATCAAAATCAAGACTACAACTTATATCCAATCAAAGCTCAATTAACAGTCAACTTACCAAAAATAAGCAGTAAAACAGTAGCAAAATCAAGGTCAAACAGGGAAAAAAAAGAAGCCTCTCCTGACCTCAAGGAACCGAGTTTCCTGCTCAAGCCGCTTTACTTCAGCCGTAATCCGATGCTTCCCCCTCGTATCAGCGGCTACCGCCAAGGATCGCGTCTGCTCCGAATCCGCGGATTCCATTTCTCACACACAAGCATACAAACTAAAATCCCACTTAATAAAACCCTAAAGAATCACACGCATGGCATCATTAGGAGATAATTAATTATTATGCATATATATATATATATATTTGTGAGGAATTTGGGAGCAGAAAAGAAGACAGCTTTTTTAATTTGGAATTTGGAGTATGATAAGGGAGTTTGTTTTTGTTTGGTTTGAGCATAAAGATGGTGAAAAGGTAGTTGGTTATTGCCTTATTCTTTTGTCTCCCTCTTTCTCCACCTTTCTGTTTTAGTATTTACTTTTCTTCCCACGCCTTGTTTCCCTCCCAAACAACACCTTTCCCCTTCGGAGCGTGTTTCTCACTCTTTTCTTTCTTTGTCGTATTATTATTATTTAGGGAATTGTTACGACTTTCGAGGGAGGCAAGCAGCTCTCTAGATTCTATTTCTCTATTTATTTTAATTTTTAGTATTTATTAAAAATATGTGAATATAAAAAAATGATATAGATAATTAATTTACATGGAAAAAAGTAATACTTCATAATAACTAGAAAAATATTTCAATTAATAAATAGTTTAAAATGACAAATTAGTTATATATATATATATTAATCAGTGTGTAAAAATCAATTAAAACGTTTATTTTGACAGGGAATGAGTAATTTTTTATTGGTTGAGCTAAATAGACTTGGAATTCTTTTCCAAAATATGAATGTGTTTTGGTATTTCATTAAAAGCTTAGGAGCCATATATTCCACTTATTATAGTCGGACTAAATGATTTTACATATACATATATATATATATATATATATATATATATATATATATATAATAACCTATGTAACATTAAAAGATTAGGATTTTTTTGTAATGATCATAATCTTGAAATTATATTTTCATGAATTATAATTTTAGGATTAAATAGTTCTAGTCATAGTCACATGTTTGTGAAATAACTTAAAATAGTTTCATGTTATGTTTATTTTGTGCATGATTATTTAAAGGATTGAATAAAAACTTACCGTTTGAACTATCATACCCTTACTACTACTAAAAATAAATACTATATAATATTATCATTATTTAAGTATAAATAGATATGATAAGATACATTGGTATTTTTAAATAAAGTTAAAAGTTAATTTTGTTGTGTTCCAAATAATAAGGATTATAATACATAGTTGGACATGGTATTAAATTATTTTATTATTCCGAAACTAATAATTTCAAATCAATCCTTATATATAAATACAGCACAAAACTCAATTTCAAATCAATTGAAAAATTTACCGAGTCAACTCTTAATTAATTAAGAGTTAACTCTTATTATTCTCCTCGCCTTTCCAATTTGAAAAATCGGTAGCTTTCAATTTGAAATCCAAATTTTAGTTAACTTATATAATTTGAAAACCAAGTATTAAAATGTATTCTTTGATCTCTCCTTCTTCTCTTTCGTTATTTTTCTCTCTTGACTTTTATCCTCTTCGTCGTTTACAAACCCAAGAGTCTTCCTCAGAACTACCTTTTTTCCCTGTACTCAAAGTTGGATTTGTAGCCTTTTCCCGAATAAGGAAACCAATCGGCAATATATCTTCGTCAACAACAAAGCCCCTAATTCGATCAATCATGAAGCCCTAGATTGATCATCCTCGAAACTTCTATCCATCGATCCAATGATGTCTCGATAATATTCTAGGTTTCAATTTCTCCACCTCAAACGCAGATCGTATAGATTGTTCTTCTTCAGCATCCCAAATTTATCTTTCTCTATCTCTAATTTCTTCTAGGTGCCTCTCGCTTTCAATGTTCTTCATCAGATACTATACTTCGATGGATGTTTTTCAATTTGTTGATACTATACTTAATTTGCATCTAATTGATGGAAGTGTTTCTCCTTTGTTCATTTGTTTTCTTTTATTACCTTAAAATCAATTTATTTGCTTACTTCACGGTGTTTGTTTGAAAGTGTTGATATGAGTCTATAACAAAATTGTTTGTTTTGTTTAATTTTAATATTTCGGACATCAAGGGCTTAAATGTTTGTATTAATCTCTTCAGTATCTCAAATTCTTGACCAAATAATTGCCAAATCCAAGGATCTTCATGATGCGCAAATTGCTTTCCTCTTGACAAGGTATTAAAATAAACTAGCTTACGCTTATTGACTTGAGTTGGGGACCTAATCTATGCAATACGTTGACTAAAACAAATTGGTTTAGTGTTTTTGGATCGCTTTTGGTCTCCTCTTCCTTTAATCCTTCTCGGTTTAAGTTGCAATCTCCGCCAAATGAGGAATGAATTAATATTATATGGATTATTTAGAATAGAAACATAATGATGCATGTGACGCCCCCAAAATAGGTATACAACACCCATTCTGAGTCGTCAAAATACATGGTACAGAAATAACTACAACTTTATTAATACAACATAAAAACTGTGAGTTTAAATACAAATATTGTTATCTAGACAATATCCACACTCAAATAAGTCATCATTGCAATTATTAATACACTATTCTACAGAATAGTGAGGACTACTAGAACCACTTCTAGAACCATCATTCCACACCCCGACTAAGACTGCCACATTCTCGCCTCCCGAGAAGAAAAATGGAACAACAAGGAAAAGGGTGAGCTCAACTAGCCTAAGAAAGAACATTATGACTAAGATAATATAAAACAAATTATCGTTAGTCTTCAATAGGAAAAAATCTAATAGAATACAATAGACAACAAGTTTTAAATCAATATTCGCAATGAAATAATAATTCATTAGAAGAGTTAAGTAGAGAATGCAAACTACTATCTTCTATATATGAATTTAAAAGTTCATCGCTCTATCTTTTATCCCCGTAACATCAATCAATATATATCTCCGAATCAAATATTCATCTTTTGCACTCTGTGCCAAAGATATTCATCACCGTCATGTTCATCTAAACACATGTTCATCTTTGCACTACGGGCAAAGATATTCATCGAAATCATTCATCTTTGCACTACGAGGTCAAAGATATTTAATTATATCATCATTTAAGACTGAGGATGAAAAATATTTTTAAAAAAACGAATCCAGTGAAACAAAAGAATAAATATTAAGGATTCGTACTTTAAACAATCCAAGTTCAAAATACTTCATAAATAACCAAGAGGTGGAGTAAGATTCAAGAATGATCAAAACATGGATACAATCAAAACTAGTATCCATAATAGATATCTTGACGAAAAAACGAAAAATTTAATTTTTCCGTGAATAGTGTCATATTCGTGAATAATAGTCAGATATCGTGAATAAAGTCTTAGTATACGTGAATAATGCCGTATACGTGAATAGTAACTCTGACACCAAAAGATAAAAATTTCACAAAAAAATATCATAATGCTTCGTGAATAGTACTCGTGAATAGTACTCGTGAATAGTAACTCGTGAATAGTAACTCATGAATAGTAACTCATGAATAGTAACTGTAAGACCCCAACTTTTTATAAATAAAGATTTAATTTCTCAAATTATTATTTTGAAATAGTAAGGAGTTGATTTGATTAATGTGGTTAGTTATGGGTAAAATGTGCAAATATTTTAAATAAGCAAGTGGTTATAAAATACTCATTGTTGTCGGAGAATATTCGTTTGGTCGTGAAATATTCTTACTGTCGGGGAATATTCGTACGACGGCACAGCCTTGTGTGGGCCATAACGAAAAGCGATTAGATGAAGAAAATGACAAGTATAAGTTGTTTATAAATAACGACGTAGTTATTACTGCTATTATCTTGTAGAATACAGATGGTTAAAACACGATGTCTGGCGTTGTTGCACAAAGAAGACACTTCAGATTGCACCAATTATTGATTCTTACGTAAGAAAGGCAATACTCAATAATTGTTACAGTAATTACTGTTTAGTATTTTATTTTATTGATTCAATAATTACTGCGTTGATTTTTTTATATTACTGTTATTTCAATAATTGTCACTACACAATATTTTTCATTATCACAGCAATAATTCATATTATCTGAATAATATTATTATAAAACATTATTGGCAATGTCTAAAAAGTTCTGTCTAAGGAGAGGTTTGGTCACCTAATCAAGGCCAAGAGAGAGAAATCTTTATTGAAAGCCCTCTTTCCTCAGGAACTACCAGTTTCACAGATCTTGTGATTCTGTAATATTATTTGTGAATAATTAATTATTGATTTATATGATGAAGAAAATATTGATTTTATGTGGATATAGATGGAGAAAATTTTTAAAGTGACAATTGTTAAAAAATTGATATTTTATCTTTTTTGGTAAAATAATATTATATTATATTATATAATAATGATGATATTTTTACAATGAATGTGGGATATATGAGTATATGAGGAGGAATAGTATTTTTGTTGCATTAAATGATTAACACATGTTTTGTGTGTCGGTGGACCCCATTTCTTGACTGAAATTTGATTATAGTCTGTAAAATCGTCCTTATGTGGATTTCGGTCAATTTCTGTTTGGAATTTGGAAAAACTTTCTTCTGCAAAGTTGTAGAGAATTGAATTTCCTATAAAAATCACGAGATTCGAATTTTCTGATAAAAGAGCTATTTATTATGAATTATTGAAGTTCTGAAGTTCCGAAATAATTGATTTTTGGAAGTTTTATTTATTTTTATTAATAAAAACATTTTTTATATGTTGTGGGCATCTTTAACATGTGCATGGTGGCTGAATTCAGATTCAAGAAGTGAGCGTATGAATTTTGTTTATATATAATATTATTATATTCAATTTTCTGCTTTGGTGTTCTAAGCAATTTCCTATAAATAGGGTGCTTAGGTTAGAATTGAAAATCACATCAGAAACTAAAGATTTCTCTCTATTCCTCTCTCTAAAATATCGAGCGTATTTTGTGAGTATTTTAGTACTTTGAGTATTGCTATACGGTGCAAGTTCTTTCAGCACTATATCTAGTATTCCAGTCAGAAGTACTATTCTTTCTGAGGTAAGGGATGTTATTTTCTTCGTAAGTGATATTATTTCTTCAATATCATTATGCCGAAATATTGGTTGGAACTTTTTATCAAATTTGAAACTTTTTCATGTATAGGGTTACTATTCATGAGTTCTTATTCATGAAGTTACTATTCATGAGTTCTTATTCACGAGTTACTATTCATGAGTACTATTTGTAAGATCCCAACTTATTATTAATGAAATTTAATTTTCTCTATTTATTATTTTGAAATAGTAAGGGTTGATTTGATTAATGTGGATAGTTATGGGTAAAATACCCAAATATTTTGAAATAAGCAAGTGGTTATAAAATATTCATTGTTGTTTGGGAATATTCGTTTTGGTCGTGGAATATTCGTCATCGCTTTTGGAATATTCGTAAATGCGACAAGCGACCATGTGTGGGCCCCATAACTGAAAGCGATTGGATGAAGAAAACGACAAATATAAGTTGTTTAAAAATAACAACAGAAGTTATTACTAATTATCTTGTTAAAATACTCGGTGGTTAAAACATAGTAGCACACGGTATTGCACCAATTATTGATTCTTACGTAAGAAGACACTCACTCAATAATGGTTACATAATTACTTTATCAAAGATTTTATTGATTTAGTAATTCTTTGCGTTGATATTTTTATATTCTTGTTGTTTCAATAATCATCATTATACAAGATTTTCATTATCGAAGCAATAATTCATATTATCTGAATAATATTATTAGATAACATTATTGGCAATGTCTAGAAAATTCTGTCTAAGGTGAGGTTTGGTCACCTAATTGAAAGTAGTATGCACGCAAGCCAATCATGTTTGATGATAAAGCATATACTTTGTAACAATCTTATTCATTTATTAATAAAAAGTATTAATTAATTAAAGGCTTTGAATTATCTACATGATGCTGTTTTATAATATGTGATAAACCCATAGTTTTAAGCAATGTTTTTAGAATAATGATGATGATCATTCTAATGAGATCTAAATTCTTAGAAAGCTTAAAACTAAAATAGTTCCCAATCGTTGGATTACTAAATTGGGGTTTAGTGAATCCGGATAGATTGGGTACATACGTTGTTTGCTTCATTGGATGAGGATGATTGATCTCATGATCATTTGTGTGGAGACACTAAAGCAAAGTATGTAGGTGCTTATTAGAGAATAAGTTTATCGAACGTGGCTCACTAAGGAATATCTAATGGAGTTTTACTTTTTGTCATCAATAGAATTCTGTAGTGATAGTAGTCTGAGTGATCCTTGCACTTGAGATCATCATAGTATCTTGTGTATGATGAGTTATATTTTGACTTATTCCTTAAGACCCTTAGGGTATATCCAAGGGTATGCTTGGTATAATAAGTTGTATATGGAGATAATGTATGATCAATAAAGAATCTACCACCTCTAAGAAAAAAGAAGAGATATGTCCTATGTGATTCGATAAATGACAACCAAAAGAGTCTTTGTCCAGTTTGAATGAAATTAGAAAGGAGTTTCAATTTGCATTATTTGGGGTTGTGCATTTAAGAGTCGAAATACATATAATTAAATAAAATAAGACTTGACAAAATTCCATGTCTTATATTTAATTAGGACATTGTATGGTGGAAGGATTGAATTATTTCAGAAATTATTTACTCAAAGGTTCTTTTATGATTAATGTTAAAATCTATATTATCCGGAAAGTCGTTGATCGCTAGGGAGGCTTATCCCTATTGTAGAATAAATATTATTTATTTAAATAAATTATTAGTTTAATTTATTTATTTAAATAAGATTAGAATTGTTCTAATTGATTTATTCACAACCTGCTTTAATATGGAGAACCTAAAGGGTCACACCATAAAAGGAAGAATAATTATTTAAGAAGTTAATGACATAATCGTAATAATATAGTTAAGTATATTTAATTTAATCTATGGTGATAGAATAAATTAAATAGCTTAATATTTATTATTTAATATTTTAAAAATATTAAATATAAATTAATAAGAGGAGACTTATTAATATTATTACAACTATTATTATTATTAATTTCTAAAAGAGTTTAGGAATTAATTTAATATAAGTACTCTCATTTATTACTAATAGGATTAGGAGGGAAAATTAGTTAAAGATGTTTAGTTAATTATCCCTAATAAGATTAGGGAGCTTAATTAATTAAAGGATTTTAATTAATTAAAATAAAACCCAATTCCTTAATTGTTAAGGAGGGTTGCCCACATCTATAAATAAGAGGAGTTTTATTATGGGTGTAGAGGTTGTTGTCTTTTACAACATACGTAATTCCAATAGTTGGGATAGTACACCTTTTCTATAGAGATAGAAAAACTAGGGTTTAGCCAAACATCCATCTTCTTGAATCATTCTTCTTCCTTGGTGGATCACCTCTAGAGCTTGGGTGGTTAACGTTGATCAAAGGAAGGAACCAAACCCGGTGGATTCAAGTTGAACGCGAAAGGATTGGAGGTGAACTTGTATACAGGCGAAGCTTCGAATCTTCGCCAGTATGATTTTATTCTTTATCTTTTCGTTTAATTAATAATTGTGCATAAAGGATGATCCGGGTATATGGTTTGTAAAATTTTAAAACTCTGATTTTCCACGCTTCCGCATATTTTTGCAATTTGATTGCGTTCATGAATATAACAAACCTAACAGTGGCATCAGAGCCAAACCTTTATGCAAATTATTAATTATTTTAATTTGATATATATATATATTTGATATGTGTTTAGAACAATTTAATTGGGCATAATTTTGTTGTATAAAATTTAATAAAAATAAATAAATAAATAAAAATTAAAAAAAAGATGCGCGAAACTGTTTCCGTGATTCCTGTTGGCAGATGGCTGTTGGCGTGATTCGCGAATCCTATTTTTTTAGCTGAACCCGTGTTGTTTGGCTGATTGAACATGTAATAGGATTGCTGATTTTTTATTTATTTATTATTTTTATTTTTTTTATTCATGTTTCTCATATTTTAAGGAAGCACGTGGCCCTTTCTAATTGTTAACAGAAGGTTAATTGTTCCAGGAGTATTACGTGGGAATGTTTTCCATTATATATTATATATATGATATATTCAAGGTACAGCACCAAGATGTTATCTTCCTGGAATGTTATCAAAATATGGCCACTTGGATTCTTTTTACTTGGATTCCATGTACGTAATATAAATATTATATACATATAACCGTTCGGTTTTATTATATATATATATATATATATATTATTCTTAATAATTTTATTATTAAAATAAAAGGTTTATTTTAATCTTAAAATAAAAAGTTTATTTTAATTTTAAAATTAGAATTTCATGCTTACTAATTAGAGTTGAAATTAGATTCCATGATAATTAATTAGAGTTGAAATTGAATTTTATCTTTCCTTAAATAAAGGAGTTTATTTAGATATGAAATAAGATTTCATATTATTCAAAATAAAAGAGTTTATTTGTGAATAGGAAAGTAAATACATCTTTTCTTAAATAAAGGAGTTTATTTAAATATGAAATAAGATTTTATATTATTCAAAATAAAGGAGTTTATTTTTGAATAGGAAAGAGAATCCGTGTTTCCTTTAATAAAGGAGTATTTTTTTTTACATGGAATTGGATTCCATAATTAATTAAAATAAAAGAGTTTATTTTGATTAAATATTTTGATTAAAATAAAATAGTTTATTTTATTCAAAATTGGATAAATTAAAATAAAATAGTTTTATTTTGATTTATATTTGGATTAAAAGAAAGGAGTTTATTTTGATTCAAATTTAGATTTTATACTAACTAAATTTGCCCATTAAATGATATCAATATATATATTAAATATTTATTATTCATGAGATGAATGTTATTTATTGATGCATATGGTGATGTGTATGATAATAAATGGGATTGATTATGAATTATCACCAATGTGATTGAATTTTATTTTAGTTGGATGCACGAATGTATGGGTTTTATTAAATGGGGTTCCACATAAAATGCCTTCTAAATTTTTCTTAATGTAAATTCTATCTCCTCCTATGTACTTCCCTCGATCACGATCAAGGTTTCTATTTATTTTAAAATAGTTTTGTAATAGGAATAGTTAGAATTAATTTTGAAGAATCGGAGATCAAGGAAGCAAGGAGCTTGAAGACCCGTTTGTAATGGAGCCCGGTTTAAATGTAATAGTTATATTAAATATTAATTCTTGCACCCTTAGGGTTTGACCTTTTAGTTCACTTGGTGGCTCTCAGTGAACCAAACTAGAATAAAAAGTCCATAATCAATCCGTAGAATATAGTATTCTATATGTGCATGCTTATACTATATATATATTATATATTATGCAAACATGTTTCGCATGTTCATTAATATGACGCGTATTTTATATATATATATATAATGCTGCGCTTAAACAAGATGAGACAAATTAATAACAAACCCTCAAATATTTTATATTAAGTTGTAACGCTCAAAGATATTTGAAATATCGAACGTCGCTTTCTAAAGATGATAGAAACAATAGAGTATTGAATATTTAATATGAGTTTGTTGTGCACACACAAGGCAAGTATTAAATATTTAAGATGTTATTTTATTACATATGATGTTTATAAGGAATTGAACATTCTTTGCTTTGTTGTTACACACAAAGTACATAGTTTTCTCTTCACTTATATGGAAATCTTTAGATCTGACTTAACTTAAATCATTTTAGTTCTGATGTGCACACACTGACCATTATGATTTAGGAGGCAAAATACAAGGAGTTACATAGTTGATGTAATTGACAAGAGTTGTCTACCTATTTATTTATATATAGTTTGTTGTGCACACACAAGGCTATATACATTTGAAATGGGATCCTTATTCTCACTAAAGAAATCTTTAATTAGATTTTGCGAATTATATAAGTGAGGTAATATAGTTTGAAGAAAATAGTGGGAGATACCAATTTAAAACAAGACCTAAATTATTTTGGTAATTAATAAAAGAATGTATGTTAAAATATTGTTAATTATAAATTCATTTACGAGAATTTTACAATATCTAAATTACTATCATCACAGTAGCATATTAGATGCTAAATTAACCTAAATCAATTAAACGGATTGGTTAAGGTAATTGAGAATAGTTCTCACTACCGAAAAGCTATCTTATGTCCTTAATACGCCTATCCTCGCAATGGTTGCGATAATGCCTCCGAGGAAGATATTGCTACTTTTAGAAAGTGGCTAGATGATGCATAGTTGGCTCGATGCATCATGCTCAGCATCCACGAAAGTAACGAGCTTCAGCGTCGACATATAAAAACTATGGATGTTTTTATTATATTCCCGCACATCAAGTAGTTGATGGTGAGGAAAGTAGGGGTGATAGATATAAGATATCTAAGGAGCTCTTCCGATCTAGAATGACCAGATGATACTACTAAGATGGATAAAAGTCCTTAACATAATCAATTTGATTGATCAATTAGGACAACGGGTTTTGTCATGGATGGAGAGTTGAGCCAAGATTTGATCTTGCACTCACTTCCGGACTCCTTTCACAATTGTTGTGAATTTTTCATATGAACGAGCTAGATATCAGCCTCGCTGATTTGCTTAACATGTTGAAAAATGTTGAGAGTCATTTTCCAACCAAGAAAGACCAAGTCTTACTGGTAGGGGCCAAAAGATCTTCTGAAAAGAAGAACGATTCTAAGAAGGTAAATAGAAAGGGCAAAAACAAAGGATAATAAGAAAAAAACTGATACGGATAGCAAAGGAGTTTGCTTCCATTGCAATAAGCCTGGACACTGGAAGGAAACTGCAAGAAGCATCTTGCAGAGGCTAACTAAAGAAGCTTAGAGAAGTTTCGGTTACAATACAGTTTTTGTTCATGATTGAAATAAATTTTTCTTTAAGTCAAGGTTCTACTTGGGTATTGGATACCGACTTTGGTTATCATAAATATAGATTTATGAAGGGACCAAGCAGAAGTAGAAAGCTAAACAAATATAAGTAATCCTATGTGCGGGAAATGTAGCAAAGGTTGCCATATTAGCCATAGAAACTTATAGTTTAGCATTGCCTACGGGCAAATCTATTAAGTCAATAAGTTGTTATTGTATTCCAGCTCTTGTTAAAAACATTATTTCTATTTTATTGTTGGACAATGAAATCTTTGGTATTATAATTAAGAACAATTGTTGTTCTATTTATAATAATAATGTTTTGTATAGAACTGGAATATTACTTAATGGATTTTGTATACTTGACTTACGTGAAAATAATTTTGCAAATTGAACAAACTAGTATAAGAAAAGGAGATGATCATTCGAAGAGTTGAATCTGTGTATTTGCTGAAATACAAGTGTGAATTATTTGAAAGGTTCAAAGAATTCAGAAGTGAAACAAACTGGCAAAGTATTAAGATTCTTTGATTAGATCAAGGAATAAATACTTGTGCAATAAGTTTCTAGATCATCTCAAATGGTTTTCTCATAATGGACTCCTCCTGATACGCAATAATTGATTGATGTATCTGAAAGTTAAAATCGTATCTTGTTGGACATGGTACGGTCCATAATGATTTTATCGATATTCTAGTATTCTTCTGGGATAATGTCCTAGAAATGGCTGCATATCTACGAAAAGGTAACCTCAAAATCCGGCCCCAAGACTCCATAAAAGTTATGGACAGGGAGGATTCCTAATCTTAAGTATGTTAAGATAAGGGGTTGTCCAACTTATGTGAAAAGGTTTCAAAGGATAAGCTTGGGACAAGATTTGACAAGTACAGATTTGTGGGACATCCTAAAGTAAGTTTAGGGTATATGTTCTATAATCCTACTTAGCAAAAGGTGTTTGTTGCGAAACACGTTTCCTTCTAAGATAAAGATGTTTATCATTGAAGGGCTAGTGGGAGGATAATAGAATCTTGAAGAGTTCAAGAACCACAAAATATTGTAAGTCAAATAAGAGGAACCCAGTAGATAGACCTATTGTACCTGGCAAATCAATCATAACCGAATTGTGCCAAGAAGATACCTAGGAGGTATGGATTCATCATGGATGATGATGATGAGGTACGATCATAGAAGATGATGATCCGGAGTTACACTGATGAGGTAAGAGTTCTAGTGTGTACAAAAGTGTCAGTGGGAGAGTTGTGACATTCCTAGTATTATATGTTGATATATTACGGATAAGGGATGACATACTAATGCTATAATTAGTAAAGATAAAGTTGTCTAAACATTCCTCCATGAATTAATTGGGAAGAGTATCTTAATTGGGGATGCAAATCTATATAGATAGATTTAAAAGAATGCTCGGCTTAACCCAAGGAACGTATATTCATTTGATGCTAAAGTCGTTTAGCATGGAAAACTCCATGGGATGTCTCATGTTGATGAGCCATGGAGTGTATCTCTCTTAATAGTCCCCATAAACTCCTAAAAGAGATATCGCATGTGTGACAATCATGTATGCAATGAAATATACGCGACCTGATGTTGATCAGTCATATTCTGGAGAAGTTCACTGTGAGACAGTGAAAAACATCTTAAAGTACTTAACCAAAGACTAAGGATGTGATATAATTCATGGCGGTCCGAATTAAAACTAGAGGGCTTAATGCACTCAAGTTTTTCGAGATTTTACCAAGACGACAGAAAATCCACTTTAAGGTGAATTGGAAAGGTTCCAAACAGCAAAGAGTTGTTGGTTTAGTGATAAAGACAAAGTATATAGCTATAAATGAAGCTACAAGTTGATTGTTTGGATGATAAGTTCATTACAGAACTAGGAATAGTTCCTAAGTCTCATCTTGGATCTAAACATGTGTTGTGGAACTTTCATTTGATTATAAGAATCATTGAAAGATGGGAAATCACTATAGAGATAGTGGACTCTCAAGAACAACATTACATATCCATTAACTAAAGCTTATCCAATGTGCAGGATAATCGCCACTTGTAGAAGAAGGGTATGAGATACCATGGCGGTAATCGGGTTTAGTGTAAGTGAGAGATTGAAAGTAGTATGCACACAAGCCAATCATGTTTGATGATAAAGCATATACTTTGTAACAATCTTATTCATTTATTAATAAAAAGTATTAATTAATTAAAGGCTTTGAATTATCTACACGATGTTTGTTTTATAATATGTGATAAACCCATAGTTTTAAGCAATGCTTTTAGAATAATGATGATGATCATTCTAATGAGATCTAAATTCTTAGAAAGCTTAAAACTAAAATAGTTCCCAATCGTTGGATTACTAAATTGGGGATTAGTGAATCCGGATAGATTGGTACATACGTTAACTTTCATCATTGGATGAGGTTGATTGATTTCATGATCATTTATGTGGAGACACTAAAGCAAGTATGTAGGTGCTTATTAGAGAATAAGTTCACTGAACGTGGCTCACTAAGGAATACCTAATTGAGTTTTACTTGCCTGTCAATAGAATTCTGTAGTGATAGTAGTACAAGTGATCCTTGGACTTGAGATCATCATAGTATCTCGTGTATGATGAGTTATACTTTGACTTATTCCTTAAGACCCTTAGGGTATATCCAAGGGTATGCTTGGGTATAATAAGTTGTATACGTGGAGATAATGTATGATCAATAAAGAATCTACCACTTCTAGTAAAAAGAAGAGATATGTCCTATGTGATTCGATAAATGACAACCCAAGAGTCCTTGGCGGTAAGGCGTAATGAAATTAGAAAGGAGTTTCTAATTTGCATTATTTGGGGTTGTGCATTTAAGAGTCGAAATACATATAATTAAATAAAATAAGACTTGACGTAAATTCCATGTCTTATATTTAATTGGGACATTGTATGGTGGAAGGATTGAATTATACTAAGAACTATTTACTCAAAGGTTCTTTTTATGATTAATGTTGAAATCTATATTATCCGGAAAGTCGTTGATCGCTAGGGAGGCTTATCCCTATTGTAGAATAAATATTATTTATTTAAATAAATTATTAGTTTAATTTATTTATTTAAATAAGATTAGAATTGTTCTAATTGATTTATTCACAACCTGGTTTAATATGGAGAACTCTAAAGGGTCACACCATAAAAAGGAAGAATAATTATTTAAGAAGTTAATGGCATAATCATAATATATGTTAAGTATATTTAATTTAATCTATGGTGATAGAATAAATTAAATAGCTTAATATTTATTATTTAATATTTTAGAAATATTAAATATAAATTAATAAGAGGAGTCTTATTAATATTATTACAATTATTATTATTATTAATTTCTAAAAGAGTTTAGAAATTAATTTAATATAAGTACTCTCATTTATTCCTAATAGGATTAGGAGGGAAAATTAGTTAAAGGTGTTTAATTAATTATCCCTAATAAGATTAGGGAGCTTAATTAATTAAAGGATTTTAATTAATTAAAATAAAACCCAATTCCTTAATTGTTAAGGAGGGTTGCCCATATCTATAAATAAGAGGAGTCTTATTATGGGTGTAGAGGTTGTTGTCTTTTACAACATACGTAATTCCAATAGTTGGGAGAGTACACCTTTTCTATAGAGATAGAAAAACTAGGGTTTAGCCAAACACCCATCTTCTTGAATCATTCTTCTTCCTTGGTGGATCACCTCTAGAGGCCAAACACTTGGGTGGCTAACGTTGATCAAAGGAAGGAACCAAACCCGGTGGATTCAAGTTGAACACGAAAAGGATTGTAGGTGAACTTGTACATGAGGAAGCTCGAATCTTCAAGGGTATGATTTTATTCTTTATCTTTTCGTTTAATTAATAATTGTGCATAAAGGATGATGCAGGTATATGGTTTGTAAAATTTTAAAACTCTAATTTTCCACGCTTCCGCATATTTTTGCAATTTGATTGTGTTCATGAATATAACAAACCTAACACTAATTAAAGGCCAAAGAAGGAGAAATTTTTATTGAAAGTCCTTCTTTCCCGAAACCCTGTCATTAATATTGTGATTTTATAATATTATTTATGAATAATTAATTATTGATTCATATGATGAGGAAAATATTGATTTTATGTGGATATAGATGGAGAAAATTTTTAATGTGACAATTGTTGAAAATTGAAATTTATCTTTTTTCCGATAAAATAATTATTTTAAATATATTATTATATTTTAATAATATAATAATGATGATATTTTATGATAAATGTGGGATATATGAGTATATGTGGAGGAGGAGTATTTTTTGTTATCAAAAATATTTAAAGCATGTTTTATGTGTTTGGGACCCCATTTCTCGATCGAATTTGATTATACCGTAAAATCGCCCGTTTGTGGATTTCGGTCAATTTCTGTTTGGAATTTACAAAAACTTCCTTCTGCAAAGTTGTAGAGAATTGGATTTCCTATAAAAACTCGCGAGATTCGAATTTTCTGATAAAAGGTCTATTTATTATGAATTATTGAAGTTCTGAAGCTCCGAAATAATTGATTTTTGGAAGTTTAAAATAATTTAAATTAGAAAAACGTTTTTGATATGTTTGGTGGGCTTGGTTGGTTGTTGAAATGAGCTGATTTCAGTTTATAAGAGTGTGCGTAGAAAAAATTTTATATATATTAATATTATATTAAATTTTCTACTTTTGGTTGTTCTAAGCATTTTCCTATAAATAGGTGTGCTTAGGTTAGAATTGAAAATCACACCGTAAATCAAGTTTTCTCTCTATATTATCGAGTTTATTCTTGTGAATATTGTGAGTATATTTTGAGTATTGCTATATCTATGCAAGTTCAAGTCATAGCTTATATCCTGTGTTTAAATTAAAGACCGATCTTTCGAGGTAAGTGGATATTTTTTTTTCGTAATGATATTATTTCTTCAATATCATTATGTTGAAATATTGATCTGAAGTTTTTATCAAATTTGGAACTTTTGGTGCTCTGAGTTACTATTCACGATACTGCCTTATTCACGATACGACACTTATTCACGAATACTAAGACTATTCATCGAAAAATGAAAATTTTTCCTTTTCGCCTAAAATATCTATCTGTGGATACTAGCTTTGATTGTATCCATGTTTTGATCATTCTTGAATTTTACACCACTATAATTATTTTTGAGGTATTTTTGGACATGGATAAAACAAAGTACGAATCCTTAATCCTTAATCCTTGTCATTTTGTTTCACCGGATTCGCTTTATTTAAAAATATTTTCATCATCCTCATTCTTAAATGATGATATTATAGAATATCTTTGGCTCAGAAGTGCAAAGATGAATGATTTCGATGAATATCTTTGGCCGTGTAGTGCAAAGATGAACAGTGTTTAGATGAACATGATTAATCGATGAATATCTTTGGCTGTAGTGCAAAAGATGAATATTTGATTCCAGATATATATTGATTGATGTTACGAGGATAAAAGATAGAGCGATGAACTTTTAAATTCATACATAGAAGATAGTAGTTTGCATTCTCTACTTAACTCTTCTAATGAATTATTATTTCATTATGAATATTGATTTAAAACTTGTTTATACTATCAGAAGGGTGAGCATGGTGCGGTTTGAAGTCCAAATCACACCAAAACCGCTTAGGTGCGGTTTGAAAATTCAAAACCGCACTTTTAAACCGCTTGTGATTGGTGCGGTGCGGTTTTAATTGGTGCGCTTTGCCCAAAACCAATTGAAACAACAAAAAGTTTAAGCCTTCAATAAAATTTAACATAAAACTTACATCGAAAGCAATTAACTTAAGGACAAAGTCGATAATGAGAATTATATCAAGATGCTTTAAAACTAAAATATACGCTTATATAAAACAATCTGAGACCATATATTCGATAACAAACAAGAATGTTTATCTAGTTCCCCAAAAATTAAAAGTATATAATGAAGATAAAATAAAATATATTGCAGAGAGGACTAAAATAATCTATTAGACTATTACAATTATAGCATTGACATTAACCAATGCATCAAGTGCTCGAGCCCCTCAACTATAAGCCCTCCAATAACGATCAAACAAATTCAAAATTCCAAAACCCAATTACTTAATTTTGACTCTATAACCTCTAACATCTTCTTTCAATTGGTGAAAAAATGACAATGTAAGACCGGGGTTTTCTCGGCGTGTTCAAGTGAAAAGTAACTTTAGAATTTACTAGAGATAATACATACATACACACACACATGTGCGTGTTTTGCTTTTATGCGGTTTGGTTTTGGTTAAGAACCAAACCTAACCAGAATTTGGTTATTCAATCAACCTAAAACCGCCACATACGCCTTAACCATTGGTTCGGTTTTGATTAGTGCGGTTCTTGCGGGTTTTTAAAAGTGTTTTGCCTAATTTGGATACTTGCTCAAATTTCTAGTCTATTGTATTCTATTAGATTTTTCCCTGTTGAAGACTAATGATAATTTGTTTTATATTATCTTAGTCATAATATTCTTTACTGGGCTAGTTGAGCTCACCCTTTTCCTTTTTGTTCCATTTTTCTTCTCGTGAGGCGAGAATATAAATGAAAGACGAGTCGTGGTATGGAATGAAGATTCTAGAGAGAGTTGTTTAGTAGTCCTCACCATTTTTGTAAAATAATAAATGTGATGAGGATTTATTTGAGTATAGATATTGTTTAGAAGATAATATTTGTATTCAAACTCACAGTTTTACTGTTGTAATAATAAAGTTATAGTTGTTTCTGTAAAATGTATTGACAACTCGAGAATGGGTGATGTATACCTATTTTGGGGCGCCACAGTTGGTATCGAGCTTAGGATATGATCTCCATGGAGATAGGGGAATAGAACTAGAAGGGGAGAGACGAGTAAATCCTTCGCTTAGTGTGCCCTACCTAAGCTTATTTGTTTGTTGGTCAAAGATATAGGGATATTATGTGATATATTGATTTCCTTAATTAACCCTTGTTTGATGACGTGATTTGAGAATGTCGATTGAGAATATTAATAAATGGAAATGAGACCGTGGAGACGCCTCAGATTCACCAACGAGGAGAACGTCAACAACAGTCGACAATGTTCCTCTTGTGAACAACACCAATCGGTTGCAGATGATGAACGAGGGGATGTTTAGAAGCTTTTTGCGCTTCATGCAAAATCGCATTTGGGAGACTCGTGTTCAAAATACAGAGAAATGATAGCAATTCACGGGTTATCACAAAATGAAGCAGCTCAAACAATTGGGACCATCGAATTTAAGGAAAGCGGATCCGATCATGGCAAAAACATGGGTCAAGCAAATTACCAAGATATTCGATGTCTTGGGATGCACGGAGGAACATAAGGTTCCATTCGCTACCTTTATGTTCCGTGGCGAAGCGAGACCATCGGTGGAGAGTCTCGTGAAGCGCACCCATCCAAATGCAAGACTCGGCATGTCTCTCGGGGAGACGTTTCAAAACTATTTAATGACAAATACTTTCCGAAAGTGTTCGCGTATATGAAGGAAGTGGAGTTCATCGACAGAACAAAACAACATGACGATGTCTCAAAGACGAGGCAAAGTTTGCAGAGTTATCCGTGTTCAGACCTCATTTGGTGGAGAATGAGGAACGTATGACGCGATGTTTACGAGAGGTTTGAAACCCGCATACGACAATATCTCATTTCTCATAATTTTCTCTCTATTCGAGATGTTGTAAAATGTGGCTCAATTATTAGAAATGGGTAACGAAAGTACGGTCAACCGAGGGACCATAATCGAAAATATACCTAGATAAGCAATCAACAAAACAATGATAACCAAATGGAGAAAGAAAAAAGACGGACAAAAATGGTAACCACTCCGGTGGTAATCATGGCCAAAAATAGAAGAAGCGAGTCGTAAGAGATTTTAAAAAGAGAGATTTAACAACGACCATGTGAAGACAGCGGTCTTAAAAAGAATCGGTTCTAGGGAGGAGAATTCACCACCTATCGTATGTACAAATGCGAAAAGAGGGACATATCACCAAATCAAGCGCCCACAACAGCTTCAAGGTATGCTATAATTATGGAAAGGAAGGACATATAGCTCGAGATTATACAGTAGTGAAACCTAGTTCAATGGGGACGGTGACTCAAAAGACCGTCCCGTAAAAGTCAAAGTCAACGCTTCTGGAAGAAGCGTTTGTTGTGATCGGTCAAAATGCGAGAACCCAAACGAGGTGATCACGGGTAAGCTATTTATAAATTCTTGCGAAGTTTATACCTTACTTGATACCGGTCTTTACCCATTCATTTATCTCTCCCAGCTTGTGCTCAACGCTTAAACTTGACTCTGAGAAATTAGACTTTGACCTATCTGTGGAAACTCCGCTAGAGAAACTTTCATCACATCCACTCGCTTATAAATCTTGTTTGATTCAAGTTGGCACCATCACCTTTACCCGCTGACCTTATCTCTTTAAAGATACTTGCTTTCAATGTGATTTTAAGGATTGATTGTTAACTACTCATCATGCCAAAATTGATTATTTTCGTAAGGTTGTTAGTTTTCATATTCCTAACCAACCGTCAGTATGCGAATTCAAGCAACTAAACCATTAAAATCAATCACTATCATATCTAATCATAAAGCTATTCGCTTATTGAAAAACGGATGTCAAGCTTTCTTAGCCCATGTTATGGATTTGAATAAAGACACGCCAAATTTGAATAATATTCCTGTTGTTATATGACTTTCCGACGATTTCACAAGAACTTCTCCTACACCCTAGAACGTGAAGTTGAATTCTTTATTGATCTTGAACTCCGTACAAAGCCCATTTCTAAAACCCCATATCGAATGGCTCTATTGAACTTCAGAGTTAAAGGTCCAACTACGGGAGTTGTTGGACATCGGTTTCATCTGGCCCCTAAGACATCTCCTCGGGGTGCTCTGCTTTATTCGTAAAGAAGAAAGACGGAGTATGCGATTTTAGATTGACTATCGGAATTGAACCATGTCACCATCAAGAATAGGTATCCTCTACCTCGTATTGATGACCGCTTAACCAAATTGCAAGAGCACAATTCTTTTCAAAGATCGATCTTCGCTCGTGATATCATCAATTTGAAGATTAGAATCGAGGATATTCCAAAGATCGCCTTCTAACTCGATGCGGGCATTATGAATTCTTAGTCATGTCTTTCGGATTGACTAATGCTCCTGCGGCTTTCATGGATATGATGAACCGAGTATTCAAGGAATATTTGGATCAGTTCGTTGTTGTTTTTATTGATGACATCCTTATATATTCCAAAAGTCGTGAAGATCATGAGCACCATTTGAAGTTGGTACTCCAAAGGCTTTGTGAAAATAAACTATATGCCAAATTGAAGAAATGCGAGTTCTGGCTTGAGGAAGTAGCATTCCTTGGGCACGTGGTGTCGAAACATGGAGTATCTGTTGATCCAGCGAAGATTGAAGCAATACAAAGTTGGGAGCAACCGAAGTCGGTGACTGAAGTACGTAGCTTTTTGGGCTTAGTTTGTTATTATCGGAGATTCGTGGAAGGGTTTTCTCGAATCGCTACTCCATAACCCAGCTAACTCAGAAGGATACAAAATTCGTTTGGAGCAAAGAATGCGAGAAGAGTTTCCAAGAGCTCAAGAGGAGACTCATTTCTAAGACTGTTCTAACAATACCATCCGTACGGATGGATTTGTTATCTACGCCGATGCTTCGTGCAAGGGTTAGGATGTGTTCTCATGCAACGTGGGAAAGTCATATCCTATGCCTCATGACAACTTAAAGAGTATGAGAGGAATTATCGTATTCATGATCTAGAGTTAGCGTGATCGTTTTTGCACTAAAGATATGGAGGCACTATCTATATAGGGAGAAAGTGGAGATATATTCGCACCATAAAAGCCTTAAATATTTCTTCACTCAAAAGAACTCAACACGCGGCGGCGGACGTTGGCTCGAGCTATTGAAAGACTACGACCACACTATTCAATACCATCCTGAAAAGCGAACGTGGTAGGCGACACGCCGAGTAGAAGATCATATCTGCAGGAATGAGTGCGATGATGTCAAGTATACGATAGAGCCAACTTTAATAGAAAAGTTAAGGTTCTTTGAAGCCACCAATCCGGAAATGATGCGTATGAAGAAGAAAGTACAAGAAGGTGCTATTCCTAAGCGAGAATTGATGAAGAAGGAATACTTCGAGTCCACTCCAGACTTTGTGTTCCTAACGACTCTGATTTGAAGTACAAGATTATGATGGAGGCACAAAATACACCATTTTTAATTCATCCTGGAAGTACTAAAATGTATCGTGATCTTCGACATACATTTTGGTGGAACAATATGAAGAGAGAGATTGCAAAGTTTATCTCGATGTGTTTAACTTGTCAACGTGTAAAGGCGGAGCATCTAATACCCAAGGGTCCGTTGCAACCACTTGAGATTCCGAAATAGAAGTGGGAACACATTAGCATGGATTTCGTTACGGGTCTTCCTACGGTTTCTCAAGGCATCAATGCTATTTGGGTTATTATTGATAGATTAACCAAGTCTCCGCTTCATTTCTTGCCGATATACGGAGACTTATTCCTCGAACGTCTTGCTAAGATATATGTAAATGAGATTGTGAGGTTGCATGGCATGCCAAGATCCATAGTTTCGGATCGTGACCCAAGATTCACTTCAAGATTTTTGGTTTGCTTGCAAAAAGCTATGGGCACGGATTTACGATTCGATTCGCATACCATCCTCAAACCAGACGGACAATCTGAGAGGACTATTCAAACTCTTGAAGATTTATTAAGACTCGTGTCTTAGACTTCAAGGCGATTGGGATAAGTATTTACCATCAGGTGGAATTCTCCTACAACAACAGCTTATCGAGCAAGTATAGGTGTGGCTCCATTTGAAGCATTATATGGACGAAAGTGTCTCTCTCCAATATGTTGGGATGAGGTGGGTGAAGCAACATTGTTGGGACCCGAAAGTTAAGACGTATTGTCGAAAAAGATCCAAATGATTCGACAACGATACAAACCAAGACAAGATCGACAAAAGAGTTATGCGGATCTTCATCGAAAGGACGTGGAATTTAGTATAGGGGTTCATGTATTGTTGCGAGTTGCTCCATGGAAGGGAGTTACAAGATTTGGGAAGAGAAAAGCTCAATCCATGATTTATCGGTCCATTTCAAATTCTTGACCGAGTATAAAATGTAGCCTATAGACTCGCAAGCTATTCCTCAAAGGTATGTCTCGTGTTCATAATGTGTTTCATATATCAGTACTTATAATATATGTGAAAGACCCGAACCACGTTATAGAGTTAGAACCAGACGAGATAGCCAAGACTTAACGCACGAAGAGGTACTGCCAAGATCTTGGATAGGAAGGAGCATGTCCCCACGCATTGAAAGGTCATACCACAAGTTAAAGTTTTGTGGAGGAATCATGCTATAGAGAAATGACCAGTGAATTGGAAACGAAAATGAAAGCGAGGTATCCTCACCTTTTCAAACACTGTACGTACGTCAATTTCGAGGACGAAAATTTCATAAGGAGGAAGGTTGTAAGACCCCAACTTATTATTAATGAAATTTAATTTTCTATTTATTATTTTGAAATAAGTAAGGGTTGATTTGATTAATGTGGATAGTTATGGGTAAAATACCCAAATATTTTGAAATAAGCAAGTGGTTATAAAATATTCATTGTTGTTTGGGGAATATTCGTTTGGTCGTGGAATATTCGTATGACGACCAAGCAGCCCATGTAATGGGGCCCCATAACTTGAAAGCGATTGAATGAAGAAAACGACAAATATAAGTTGTTTAAAAATAACTACGTAGTTGTTATTCAAGTTAATCTTCGTTAAAATACTTTCTGGTTAAAACACAAGAAGATTACCAGTATTGCACCAATTATTGATTCTTACGTAAGAAGGCACTACTCAATAATGGTTACAGAATTATCGCTCAAAGATTTTATTGATTTAGTAATTGTCATATTGATATTTTATATTCTTTGTTGTTTCAATAATTGTCATTACACAAGATTTTTCATTATCGAAGCAATAATTCATATTATCCTAATAATATTATTAGATAACATTATTGGCAATGTCTAGAAAGTTCATCAAGAGAGGTTTCGTCACCTAATCAAGCTACCAAGAAGAGAAAAAATTCTTATTGGAAAGTCCCTCTTTCCCGGGAATTGCCTGGTTGTCAATATTGTGATTTTATAATATTATTTGTGAATAATTAATTATTGATTCATATGATGAGGAAAATATTGATTTTATGTGGATATAGATGGAGAAAATTTTTAATGTGACAATTGTTGAAAATTGAAATTTTATCTTTTTTTGATAAAATAATTCATTTAAATATATTATTATATTTAATAATATAATAATGATGGTTTTTTACGATAAATATGGGATATATGAGTATATGTGAAGGAGGAGTATTTTGTTATCAAAATATTTAAAGCATGTTTTATGTGTTGCAATGGACCCCATTTCTTGATCGAAATTTGGAACTTTTGGTGTTTGAGTTACTATTCACGATACTAAAGACTATTCACGATACTGACACTATTCACGAATACGGCAAGACTATTCATCGAAAAATGAAAATTTTTCTTTTTCATCTAAAATATCTATTGTGGATACTAGCTTTGATTGTATCCATGTTTTGATCATTCTTGAATTTTACACCACTATAATTATTTTTGAGGTATTTTTGGACATGGATAAAACAAAAGTACGAATCCTTAATCCTTAATCCTTGTCATTTTGTTTCACCGGATTCGCTTATTTAAAATATTTTCATCATCCTCGCCTTAAATGATGATATTATAGAATATCTTTGGCCTGTAGTGCAAAGATGAATGATTTCGATGAATATATTTGGCCCAGAGTGCAAAGATGAACATGTGTTTAGATGAACACTGACCAATCGAGCTGAATATCTTTGGCCTCAGTAGTGCAAAGATGAATATTTGATTCCGATATATATTGATTGATGTTACAGTGGATAAAAGATAGACGATGAACTTTTAAATTCATACATGTAAGATAGTAGTTTGCATTCTCTACTTAACTCTTCTAATGAATTATTATTTCATTGCATGAATATTGATTTAAAACTTGTTGTCTATTGTATTCTATTAGATTTTTCCTGTTGAAGACTAATGATAATTTGTTGTATATTATCTTAGTCATAATATTCTTTATCGGGCTAGTTGAGCTCACCCTTTTCCTTTTTGTTCCATTTTTCTTCTCGTGAGGCGAGAATATAAATGAAAGACGAGTCGTGGTATGGAATGAAGGTTCTGCAGAGAGAGTTGTTTAGTAGTCCTCACCATTTTGTAAAATAATAAATGTGATGAGGATTTATTTGAGTATAGATATTGTCTGTAAGATAATATTTGTATTCAAACTCACGCTTTATCGTTGTAATAATAAAGTTGTAGTTGTTTCATATCATGTATTGACAACTCAGAATGGGTGATGTATACCTATTTTGGGGGCGTCACACTATTCACGAAGCATGATAATTTTTTTTGTGAAATTTCTATCTTTTAGTGTCGAAGTTACTATTCATATATACGACACTATTCACGTTTACAGCACTATTCATGAATACGACATTATTCACCGAAAAATGAAATTTTCTTCTTTTTGTCCAAAATATCTATTATTGATACTAGCTTTGATTGTATCCATGTTTTGATCATTCTTGAATTTTACTCTATTATGATTACTTATGAGGTATTTTTGGACAAGAAAGACACCAGTATTGCACAAGATTGTTGAATTATTGATTCTTACGGGCGGAAGGCACTACTAATAATTGTTACGTAGAATTACTTGCTCAATATTTTATTTTATTGATTCAATAATTCTTTGCGTTGATATTTTTATATTATCATTGTTTCAATAATTGTCATCAGATCAGATTTTCCATCATCGATCAATAATTCATATTATTTGAATAATATTATTAGATAGCATTATTGGCAATGTCTAGAAAGTTCTCACAAGGAGAGGTTTGGTCACCTAATCAGGCGCCAAAGAAGAGAAATCCTTATCTGAAAGCCCCTTCTTTCTTAGGAACTACTCGTTGTCATAAATGTGATTCTGTAATATTATTTGTGAATAATTACTCATTGATTCATATGATAAGGAAATATTTATTTTATGTGGATATAAATGATGGATTTATTTATGTGGTTATAAATGAAGGAATTAATGTTGAGGTGTTTTATCGATTATTTTGTTTGATCAAGGTATTAAAAATCAAATCGTGGTTTTTGAGATATATTATGGGGTTATAATTTTTAATCCGACCGTTGGATCGTTGTAATTTTTGAATATGTTATACATATATAAGTTGAGTATATGTCCACAAATTTTGAACCGTTAAAAATGAACGTATGATTTGTTATGAATTTTAAGAGGTGACTGATTCAGAAATTAGGTTTATAAATGATTTTGGTGGAAAATTCTAGAATTGAGTGGGCCCCACTTGTTATTGGTGAAGAAATGTGCTGAATTTATTTTAAATGTGGTGGGTGGGAATAGTAGCAGGTAAAGCCATCAGGTTGCAGGTCAAGTCTGCTAACATTTTCCTATAATTAGAGGGCTAAGTTAGAATTGAAAATCACACCAGAAACACGTTTTCTCTCTTTCTCTCTCTAGATTATTGAGTGTATTCTGTGAGTATTTAGATACTTTGTGAGTTTCTATTCATCGCTGCAAGTTTCCTTCACCTTTATACCGATATTCCGATCGTAAGATCGATATTTTGAGGTAAGGGATGTTATTTTCTTCATATATGATATTATTTCTTCAATATCATTATGCTTAGAAGTATTAATCAGATATTTTATCAAATTTGGAACTTTTGTGTCGGGTTATTATTCACGATACTGGCACTATTCACGATACAACACTATTCACGAATACTCAAGACTATTCAATTTAAAAAATGAAATTTTCTTCTTTTTGTCCAAGATGTCTATTATGGTTACTATCTTTGATTGTATCCATGTTTTGATCTTTATTTTTGAATTACGCTTCAAAATTGGTATTTATGAAGTATTATTGATCTTGATAAACCGTTATACGAATCCTACTATTTGTCCTTCCGCTTCAATTGGATTCGCTTTTCTTTAAAATATTTTTCATCATCCTCATCCTAAATGATGATATTACTAAATATCTTCTACAAGTAGTGCAAAAGGATAAATGATTAATCGATGAATATCTTTGGCCCGTAGAGTAAAAAAATGAACAGTGTTGAGATGAACATGACTAACCCATGATATCTAAATGAATATCTTTGGCACCAGAAGTGCAAAGATGAATATTTGATTAAAGATGTATATTGATTGTTGTTACAGGATAAAATATTGATGATGGACTTTAAATCTTAGAAGATAGTAGAAATCATTCTCTACTTGACTCTTCTAATGGATTCTTGCTTTACTCACTGCAGTTGTTGATCTAAAATTTATCGCTATTATATTTTATTAGATTTTTCTCTGTTGAAGACTAACGATAATTTGTCAGATATTATCTTAGTAATAATATTCTTTATCGGGCTAGTTGAGCTCACCCTTTTCCTTTTGTGTTCTATTTTTCTCAAGAGGTGAGAACATACAACAGAACTAGTGGGTACTGGAGTGATAGTTCTAGAAAGATGTTTTAGCAGTCCTCACTATTTCGTAAAATAAAGTTTGAATAATTGTAACGAGAACTTATTTGAGTGTGGATATTGTCTAGAAGACAATATTTGTATTTAAACTCACAGTATGTGTTGTCGCATTTTGCACGAAAATTGTATTATTGAAGTTGTAGTTTGCTCTCTGTACCATGTATTTGGCGACTCAGAATGGGTTGGATGGAATGGACCTATTTGGGGGCGTCACAGTTGGTATCAGAGCTTAGGGATATGATCCCTGGCTAAGATGTGAGACAAGAACTAGGAGGGGAGAGATGGGGAATTCCTTCGCTAGTATGACCTGACTAAGTTTATTTGGCATTTAATTGGTCAGTCAGAGTATAGGGATAATATGTGATTTGTTAATTAACCCTTATTTTATGGCGATTTAAGAATGGCATCGAAATATTAACGATGGAGTGAATGAGACATGTTGGAGACACCTTTAATCAATACCGTGATAAGGTCTGTGGAAAGACAATAATCCTCAGGTAAACAATAACATCGATGAAATGGTGAATGATGGGATGTTCAGAGGCTTTATGCAATTCATGCAATATCAGGCGAAAGCGGTTCCTATTCAAAATGTAGGTGGAAACAATGGCAACCCATGGTTGGTCACCGCTAAGCAGTTCAAGGAGCTGGGACCACCAGAGTTTTTGGGAAAGCCAGAACCACTTATGGCAGAGATGTGGATAAAGCAAATCACCAAGATATTTGATGTCTTGGGATCATCCGAGGAGCAAAAGGTTCCTTTGCCACTTTTATGTTCATGGTAGAGGCGGACATCGGTGGGAATCAGAATGCCAGACTAATCTGCCAGACCGAAGATGTCTTGGGAGAAGTTCCAAGAATATTTCAATGACAAGTACTTTCCCGAAAGTATTCGTCACATGAAGGAGGTTGAGTTCATCAAGCTGGAGCAAAACAATATGAATGTGTCGCAAAGACGGGCTAAGTTTCATGGAGTTATCCCGATTTGCATCCCATTTGGTTGATAATGAGGAACTTATGACACGAATGTTTCATGAGGTTCAAGTTCGAAATACGTCAATACCTCATTTCTCACAAACTTTGTTTATATTCAAATATTGTGAATAGGGCTCGCTTAAGTGGAGCATGATAATGAGCCAAATACCAACCAAGGATAACGAGCAACAACACGATAATAATCGTATCTGCAAGTGGCAACGGCCATCAAAACAATGATAACCATCGTGAGGAAATTATAATGCCGAAATGGTAACCACTTCGGTGGTAATCATGGCCAAAATAATAGAAGAAATGATTTAAGTGGAAATTTCAAGAAGAGAAGATTTAACGATGACGGAAGACGCTTAAGAATAAAGACCAAAGACCAACAACAAATTCTAGGGAAGAGAACGAATAATCCGCTTAGATGCTGGGCAGATGCGAGAAGAGGGACATATAAGTCCAAACTGCTCACGACTTTCCAAGATATGTTTTAGTTGTGGAAAAGACGGTCACATAGCTCGATTTTGTCTCAGCGATAAATCAAGTCCATTGGGACTATGGCACCAAAGGTGGATACTGGATAAAACAAAGTCGATTGGTTTCGTGGAAGAGCGCGTTTTCTTGACTTCTCAAAGAGTGAAAGAACCCGAACGAAGTTAGCATGGGTTAGTTAATTATAAATTCTTGCGAAGTCTATTCCTTATTAGATACCGGCTCTACCCATTATTCTATCTCTCTTGCTTACGCTCAATGTTTAAATTTAACTCTAGAGAAGTTAGAGTTTGACTTATCGATTGAAACTTCGTTAGTTGAAACCTTCATTTCACGTGTTATCCAAGTCTTGGATGAGAGTAAATGCTTTTAAATGATATTTCTATTGTTAATAAATCTCCGACGATTCTCAAGGACTTCTTAGCCTACCCTCAGATCGTGAAATCGAATTTTGTATCAATTCTCAAAGACAAAACCCATTTCTAAAACCCTTAAATATTTTTTCAACCAAAACGAACGATAATGCGCCAATGATGTTGGCTCGAGTCATTGAAGATTACAATCGTATCATTCAATACCATCGTGGGAAAACGAAAGTGGTAAATGACGCGAAAGTAGAAGATCGATGTGCGAAAAGGAGTGCGATGTTGTTAACACAAAAAAATCAATTCTATATGACTTACAAATGATGAAGATAGAGTTAAAGACTCTAGGGACCCACGTGAAGATAACGAATATACGAGTAGAATCGACTTTAATCGATAAAGTTAAAATCGCCGTCTTTACTACACCCGAGTGATGAATATAAAGAAGAAGGTGCAAGTATGCGTTATTCTGTAAGTAAGAGTCGATGAAGAGAAGAAAGCTCAAGCCTTCGATTTATTTGAAATCCTCGATCAAGTAGGAATCGTGGCCTATGTGACTCGCTTTATCGCTAAGTATGTCGCGTGTTCATAACGCTTTTCACGTATCGATGTTACGTAAATATGTGGACGACCCAAACCACATTATCATATGTTAGAACCGCATTTGAGATAAATTAAGATTTAACGACGAGGAGGTACTATCAAGATCTTGGATAGGAAGAGCATGTCCCCATGCACGAAGATTATACCACAAGTTAAGGTTTTGTGGAGAAACCATGCTATCAAGAAATGACCGGGAGTTGAATCAAAATGAAAGCGAGGTATCCTCACTTTTTCGAAACACCATGTATGTACGTCAATTTCGAGGAAGAAATTTCATAAGGAGGGGAGATTGTAAGACCCCAACTTTTTAGTGAATAAAATCGAATTTTCTCTATTTATTATTGTGAATAATAAGGTATTAATTTGATATAATACTTTGGTTATGGGTGAAATATGAAAATTTTGCAAAATAAGCAAGTGGTTATAAAATATTCAATTGTCGGGAATATTCGTTTGGTCGTGGAATATTCTTTCCGTCGGGAATATTCGCATTTACTTTCCACGCCAAACTATTTGTGGGCCCCATAATGGATAAATTCATTTATGAAGAAAACGACAAAATTGAATAACGACGTGAGTTGTTACATAAGATCGTTGGAATACCCGTGGTTTAAAATACGATGTAATACGCGTGGTTGCACAAAGAAGATTACTCAGATTGCAGATCGTATTGTTGAATTATTGATTCTTACGAAGGAAGGCACTACTCAATAATTGTTACAGTAATTACTGTTCAATATTTTATTTTATTGATTCAATAATAGTTGCATTGATATTTTTATATTATTGTTGTTTCAATAATTGTCATTGCACTGTATTTTCCATTATCAGATAAATAATTCATATTATTTGAATAATATTATTAGATAGTATTATTGGCAATGTCTAGAAAGTTCTCACAAGGAGAGGTTTGGTCACCTAATTGCGCCATAAGAAGGAGAAATCCTTATCTGAAAGCCCCTCTTTCTCGGAGAACTGGCCCGTCATCATAAATGTGATTCTCAGAATATTATTTGTGAATAATTAATCATTGATTCATATGATAAGGAAATATTTATTTTATGTGGATATAAATGATGGATTTATTTATGTGGTTATAAATGAAGGAATTAATGTTGAGGTGTTTTATCAAGATTTTGTCGGATTGAGGTATTAAAAATCAAATCGGGGTTTTTAGATATATTATGGGGTTATAATTTTTGATCCGACCGTTGGATCGTTGTAATTTTTGGATATGTTATACATATATAAGTTGAGTATATGTCCACAAATTTTGAACCGTTAAAAATGAACTTATGATTTTTTATGAATTTTAAGAGGTGACTGATTCAGAAATTAGGTTTATAAATAATTTTGGTGGAAAATTCTAGAATTGAGTGGGCCCCACTTGTGGTTGGTGAAGAAATGTGTTGAATTTATTTTAAATGTGGTGGGTGGGAATAGTAGCAGGTAAAGCCATCAGGTTGCATGTCAAGTCTGCTAACATTTTCCTATAATTAGAGGGCTAAGTTAGAATTGAAAATCACACCAGAAACACGTTTTCTCTCTTTCTCTCTCTAGATTATTGAGTGTATTCTGTGAGTATTTAGATACTTTGTGAGTTTCTATTCATCAGTGCAAGTTTCCTTCAGCCTTATACCGATATTCCGATCAGAAGTACTGATATTTTGAGGTAAGGGATGTTATTTTCTTCATATATGATATTATTTCTTCAATATCATTATGCCAAAGTATTGATCTGAATTTTTATCAAATTTGGAACTTTTGTGTCGGGGTTACTATTCACGATACTTGACTATTCACGATACGACACTTATTCAATTTAAAAAATGAAATTTTCTTCTTTTTGTCCAAGATGTCTATTGTGGTTACTATCTTTGATCAGATCCATGTTTTGATTTTATTTTTGAATTCGCTTCAAAATTGGTATTTATGAAGTATTATTGATCTTGGATAAACAGCTTATACTAATCCCTACTATTTGTCCTTTCGTTTCACTAGATTCATTTTTTTAAAAATATTTTTCATCATCCTCACCCTAAATGATGATATTACTAAATATCTTCTACCAGAAGTGCAAAGATAAATGATTAATCGATGAATATCTTTGGCCGTAGTGCAAAGATGAACAAAAAGTTGAGATGAACATGACCAACTAGTGATATAAATGAATATCTTTGGCTCAGAAAAGCAAAGATGAATATTTGATTAAAGATGTATATCGATTGTTGTTACAGGATAAAATATTGATGATGGAATTTTAAATCTTAGAAGATAGTAGAAATCATTCTCTACTTGACTCTTCTAATGGATTGTTGTTTCACCGCAATTGTTGATCTAAAATTTGTTGGCTATTATATTTTATCGATTTTTCTCATTGAAGACTAACGATAATTTGTTGTATATTATCTTAGTCATAATATTCTTCTTACTGGCTAGTTGAGCTCATCCTTTTCCTTTTTTGTTCCATTTTTCTCGGGAGGTGAGAACATATAGCAGAACTAGTCTGGGTACGGAGTGATGGTTCTAGAAAGATGTTTTAGCGATTCCTCACTATTTCGTAAAATTGTGTTTGAATAATTATAATGAGGACTTATTTGAGTGTGGATATTGCCTGTAAAGATAATATTTGTATTTAAACTCACAAAGATGTGTTGTCGTATTTTGCACGACAATTTGTATTATTGAAGTTGTAGTTTGCTTTCTGTACCATGTATTTGGCGACTCAGAATGGGTTGGATGGAATGAACCTATTTGGGGGGCGTCACATTATGTGTTGTCGTATTCTGCACCATAATTGTATTAATGAAGTTGTAGTTGTTTCTGTACCATGTATTTGACGACTCAGAATGGGTGTTGTATACCTATTTTGGGGTCGTCATATTTGGTATCAGAGCTTAGGGATATGATCTCTGGCGGAGATCGGGGAATAGAACTATGAGGGGAGAGACGAGTAAATTCTTCGCTAGTGTGTCCTACCTAAGCTTATTTGTTGGTCGGTCATAATATAGGGGTATTATGTGATATGTTAATTTGTTTAATTAACCCTTGTTTTATGGCAATATTTAAGAATGTCGACTGAGAATGTTAACAGTGGAGTAAATGAGACCGTTGAGACACCTTTGCTTCACAAACGAGGAGAAACGTCAACAGTCGACAATGTTCCTCCCGTGAACAACACCAATTTGAAAGCGGATGATGAACGATGGTATGTTTAGGAACTTTCTAGAATTCATGCAAAACCAAACGAGAAAGACTACTATTCAAAATGCAGGTGGAAACACCGGCAACTCATGGGATGGTCACCGCAAGTTAGCGATTCAAGGAGTTAGGACCGCCAGAGTTTTTGGGAAAGCCGGAACCACTTACTTGCAGAGATGTGGATAAAGCGATCACTAAGATATTTGATGTCTTGGGATGCTCAGAGGAGCAAAAGGTTCCTTTCGCCACTTTCATGTTACGAGGAGAGGCGCGATTATTGGTGGGAATCGGTAAAGCGTACTCGGTCTACCGCACTAAGATGTCTTGGGAGAAGTTTCAAGAATTGTTCAACGACAAGTACTTTCCCGAAAGTATTCGTCACATGAAGGAGGTAGAGTTCATCAAGCTGGAGCAAAACAATATGAATGTGTCGCAGTACGAAGCTAAGTTTGCCGAGTTGTCCCGATTTGCATCCCATTTGGTTGATAATGAGGAGAGAATGACGCGAATGTTTCTGCGAGGTTTAAAACCCAAAATACGTCAATACCTCATTTCTCACAAACTTTGTTTATATTCGGATGTTGTGAATAGGGCTCAGCTTATTGAGCGCGATAATGAGTCGGCTCAATCAAGAATAATAACGAACAACTCGATGATAATCAGACTTATCGACTGGCCATCTAACAATGATAACCATCGTGGAGAAATTATCATGCCAGAAATGGTAACCACTTCAAAGGTAATCATGCCAAGGTAATAGAAGAAATAACTCACGTGGAGATTTCAAGAAGAGAAGATTTAACAATGACGGAAGACGCCGGCACCAACACCAAAGAACGAATTTTAGAGGAGGAGAAAGCCGCCAGCTTAGATGCTACAGATCACGGAGAAGAGGACACATAAGTCTAAACTGCTCACAACCTTCCAAGGTATGTTATAATTATAGAAAAGAAGGTCATATCGCTTCGAGATCAGATGGTAGCAGAAACTCACCCAATGGGGATGGTGACTCAAAAGGTCATCCCTTAAAAGTCAAAGTCACTCGGTTCTTGGAAGAGCGTTTTCACGACTTCTCAAAAAGCGAGTAACTCTCGAACGGTTAGGTTACGGGTTAGTTAATTATTAAATTTTTGCGGTTATACCTTACTAGATACCCCTGCATACCCATTCATTTATCTCTCTACTTGTGCTCAACGCTTAAACTTGTCTCCGGAGAAATTAGACTTTGACTTATCTGTGGAAACTCCGTTAGGAGAAACTTTCATCACATCCACCGCTTATAAATCTTGTTTGATCCAAGTTGGCACCATCACATTACCCGTGACCTTATTTCTTTAAAGATACTTGCTTCATGTGATTTTGGGGATTGATTGATTAACTACTCTCATCATGCCAAAATTGATTGCTTTCAATAGTTGTTAGTAGTTTTATATTCCTAAGCAACCTGTTATTCAATTCAAGCAACCAAACCATCAAGTCAAACACTTTCATATCAAGTCATAAAGCTATTCGCTTATTGAAAAACGGATGTTAAGCTTTCTTAGCCCATGTTATGGATTTGAATAAAGACACGCCGATTTGAATAATATTCCCGTTGTTATCGACTTTCCGACGATTTCAAAGAATTTCTTGGCTTACTCCCAAAGTGTGATATTGAATTTTGTATCGACTTTGAACCCAATACAAAACTCATTTCTAAAATCTCATATCGAATGGCTCCTATTGAACTTCGTGAGTTAAAAATTCAACTATAAAATTTGGTACCGAGCCTTTATCTGGTGACTTCTTTCAGGAATGCACCGAAGCCGACTTTCCGTAGAGGACGCCATATTCGCAAGCAGTAAACCGATAGGTGTCATTGTGATGTGCTATCCAAGATTGGGATATGAGTCACAATGAGAGAGCAACCTAAGTCAAGAATCGAAATACGTAGCTTTACATGCTTAAATTGGTAATTATCGAAGATTTTGTGGAAAGATTTTCTCGAATCGCTACTCTATTAACTCACTAACTCAAAAGATACAAAATTCGAATGGAAATGAGGAATGTAGAACTCAACACGCGGCAAACGACGTTGGCTCGAGTATTGAAAGATTACTACCATACCATTCAATAACATCCCGGAAAAAACGAACGTGGTAAATTGGCGTGTTGAGTAGAAAATCGTATGTGTTACGAGTGCGATATTGTTAACACAAAGACCCATTTCGCACGACTTTCACGTAAGATGGAGATAGAGAGTTAAAGATTCCAAGAATCATGCGTGAAGATAACGAATATACGATTAGAATCGACTTTAATCGATAAATTTAAAGATGCTCAAGCTACAGACTTGGAGTTGATGAATATGAAGAAGAAGATGCAAGAAGTCGTTATTCCAAAAGCGAAAATCGGCGATGTGAGGAAAGCTCAAACCTTCGATTTATTAGTCCATTTAAAATCCTCGATTGAATAGGAATTATGGTCTATAGACTCGCTTTACAACTAAGTATGACGCGTGTTCATAACATTTTTCGCGTATCGATGTTACGTAAATATGTGAACGACCCGAACTACATTATTGAGTTAGAACCAGACGAGATAGCAGAAGATTTAACGTCTGAGGAGGTACCACCAAAATCTTGGATAGGAATGAGCATGTCCTACGCATCGCCAATTTCGAGGACGAAATTTCATAAGGAGGGAGGTTGTAAGACCCCAACTTTTTTATAAATAAAGATTTAATTTCTCTAATTATTATTTTGAAATATTAATGGGTTGATTTGATTAATGTGGTTAGTTATGGGTAAAATGTACAAATATTTTAAATAAGCAAGTGGTTATAAAATACTATTGTTGTTTGAGAATATTCGTTTGGTCGTGGAATATTCTTACTTTGTCAGGAATATTCAGACGACGGCAAGACACCTTAAAGGGCCGTGAACGTAAAGCGATTGGATGAAGAAAATGACAAGTATAAGTTGTTTATAAATAACGGTGTAGTTATTACTGCTATCTTGTTGGAATACCCGATGGTTAAAACACGATGAATACGCGTTGTTGCAGACAAGAAGACACTCAGATTGCACCAATTATTGATTCTTACGTAAAAAAGCACTACTCAATAATTGTTACAGAATTACCGCTCAAAGATTTTATTTTATTGATTCAATAATTGATGCGTTGATTTTTTATATTCTTGTTATTTCAATAATTGTCACTACACAAAGATTTTTCATTATCACAAAGAATAATTCATATTATCCTAATAATATTATTAGAAAACATTATTGGCAATGTCTAGAAAGTTACATCTAAGGAGAGGTTTGGTCACCTAATTACAAGGCCACCAAGAAGAAAAAATCTTTATTGAAAGCCCTCTATTTCCTCGAAACTACCGGTTACCAAAGATTGTGATTCTGTAATATTATTTGTGAATAATTAATTATTGATTTATATGATGAGAAAAATATTGATTTTATGTGGATATAGATGGAGAAAATTTTTAATGTAACAATTGTTAAAAAATTGATATTTTATCTTTTTTGATAAAATAATATTTTATTATATTATATAATAATGATGATATTTTTACAATGAATGTGGGATATATGAGTATATGAGGAGGAAGAGTATTTTTGTTGCATTAAATGATTAACACATGTTTTGTGTGTCGGTAGACCCTATTTCTTGACTGAAATTTGATTATAGCCTTTAAAATCATCCGTATGTGGATTTCGGTCAATTTATGTTTGGAATTTGGAAAAACTTTCTTCTACAAAGTTGTAGAGAATTGAATTTCTTATAAAAATCGCGATATTAGAATTTTTTGATAAAAGGGCTATTTATTATGAATTATTGAAGTTTTGAAGTTCCGAAATAATTAATTTTTGGAAGTTTTATTTATTTTTATTAATAAAGACGTTTTTTATATGTTGTGGGCATCTTTAACATGTGCATGGTGGTTTAATTCTGATTCAAGATGTGGGCGTATGAATTTTGTTTATATATAATATTATTATATTCAATTTTCGCTTTGGTGTTCTAAGCAATTTCCTATAAATAGGTGCTTGGGTTAGAATTGAAAATCACACCGTAAACTAAAGATTTCTCTCTATAATATCGAGCGATTTTTGTGAGTATTTTAGTACTTTGAGTATTACTTATATGATGATGCAAGTTCTTTCAAAGACTATATCCAAAAGATTCCAAATGTAAGTCTTATTCTTTCCGAGGTAAGGATGTTATTTTCTTCAGTAAGTGATATTATTTCTTCAATATCATTATGCCAAATATTGGTTGGAACTTTTTATCAAATTTAGAACTTTTTCATGTATGGGTTACTATTCATGAGTTCTTATTCATGAGTTACTTATTCACGAAGTTACTATTTATGAGTACTATTCACGAAGCATGATAATTTTTTTGTGAAATTTCTATCTTTTAGTGTCAAAGTTACTATTCACGTGATCTATGACTATTCACGATACTCTGACTATTCACGAATCGACATTAATTATTCACCGAAAAATGAAATTTTCTTCTTTTTGTCCAAAATATCTATTATGGATACTAGCTTTGATTGTATCCATGTTTTGATCATTCTTGAATTTTACTCCATTATGATTACTTATGAGGTATTTTTGGACATGGATAAACCGAAATACGAATCCTTAATATTTGTTATTTTGTTTAACTGGATTCGTTTCTTTTAAAATATTTTTCATCATCCTCAGTCCTAAATGATGATATTCTTCAATATCTTTGGCTCAGAGTGCAAAGATGAATGATTTTCTCGATGAATATCTTTGGCCCAGTAGTGCAAAGATGAACAGTGTTGAGATGAACATGACCAATGTATGAATATCTTTGGCTGTGTAGTGGAAAGATGAATATTTGATTTATGATGTATATTGATTGATGTTACAGGATAAAATATCGATGATGGACTTTTAAATTCATATGATGATAGTAGATTTCATTCTCTACTTAACTCTTCTAATGAATTGTTGCTTCCATTAGCAGCTTGTTGATCTAAAACTTGTTGTTCATTGTATTCTATCGAGTTTTTCCTCGTGAAGACTAAGGATAATTTGTTGTACATTATCTTAGTCATAATATTCTTTACCGGGCTAGTTGAGCTCACCCTTTTCCTTTTTTGTTCCATTTTTCTTCTCGTGAGACGAAAATATAATGAACTAATTAAAAGTGTGGAGTAATGGTTCAAGATGTTGTTTTAGTAGTCCTAACTATTTTGTAAAATAGTGTATCAATAATTGTAATGAAGACTTATTTGAGTGTGGATATTGCCTAAAGACAATATTTGTATTTAAACTCATAGCTTTATGTGTTGTCGTATTTTTTTGCACGACAATTGTATTAATGAAGTTGTAGTTGTTTCGCATACCATGTATTTTGCGACTTCGTAATGGGTGTTGTATACCTATTTTGGGGGCGCCACAGCTTGGTATCGAGCTTGAGGATATGATCTCTGGCGGAGATCGGGAATAGAACTAGGAGAGGAGAGACGCAGTAAATCATTCGCTAAAGGTGTCCTACCTAAGCTTATTTGTTGGCTCATTCGTAATATAGGGTATTATGTGATATGTTAATTTGTTTAATTAACCCTTGTTTTATGGCGATATTTAAGAATGTCGACCGAGAATGTTAACAAAAGGAGTAAATGAGACCGTGGAGACACCTTTCGCTTTCACCAACGAGGAGAACGCGTAACAGTCGACAATGTTCCTCCCCGTGAACAACACCAACGGCGCGATGATGAACGATGGTATGTTTAGGAACTTTCTAGAATTCATGCAAAACCAAACGAAAGACTATCGCTCAAAATGCCGGTGGAAACACCGGGCAACTCACTTGATGGTCACCGCTAAGCGCCTTCAAGGAGTTAGGACCGCCAGTTTTTTGGAAAGCCGTAACCACTTACTTACAGATGTGGATAAAGCGGATCACTAAGATATTTGGTGTCTTGGGATTCTCGGAGGAGCAAAAGGTTCCTTTTCGCCACTTTCATGTTACGAGAGAGAGAGCATTATTGGTGGGAATCAGAAGCGCACTACCGATCTACCGACCGAAGATGTCTTGGAAGAAGTTTCAAGAATTGTTCAACGACATGTACTTTCTCGAAACTATTCGTCACATGAAGGAGGTATAGTTCATCGTTTGAGCAAAACAATATGAACGTGTCGTGTGAAGACGGGTTAAGTTTCTGCGAAGTTGTCCCGATTTGCATCCCATTTGGTTGATAATGAGGAGAGAATGACGCGAATGTTTCGCGAAGTTTAAAACCCAAAATACGCCGATACCTCATTTCTCACAAACTTTGTTTATATTCAGATGTTGTGAATAGGGCTCAGTTATTGGAGCGCGATAATGAGTCGGCTCAACTGAAGAATAATGACCAACAACTCGATGATTGCCGAATCTCGGGTTTTAAACCTCTCGAAAACATCCTCGCCATTCGCTCCTCATTCTCTACCAAATGAGGTGCAAACTGATAACTCGCTGAACTTAGCCTCCAGATTGGGACACCGCCATGTTGTTTTGTTCTAGTCTAATAAACTCTACCTCCTTCATACTATGGCGAATACTTTCGTAAAAGTATTTTTGTTGAAAAGTTTCAAACGCTTCCCCGAGACATGCTAAGTCTTGACAGTGGGTCCGCTTTCACACACTTCCACCAAGAGATCCGCCTCACCACTTAACATAAAGGTGGCGAATGGAACCTTCTGTTCCTCCGTGCATCCCAAGACATTGAATATCTTGGTAATTTGTTTGACCCATGTTTTCGCCATGTAGGTCAGAAATGGTAACCTAAAAATTCAGATTCGTCCGCATCCAGTATTCAAAAAAAGCGGATATTATTCAGTATTCTAAAAAAAGCGATATATCCGTATTCGGTTTAAAGGTATCTCAGAATAAACGGATACTGAATACGGATATAAAGCGTATTCAGATTCGATTAACATCCGTCTGTAAATATATCCGTGGGATACGGATATCCTGATTCGATATCTCCTGAATCCGTATCCAATAACTTATATATATATATATATATATATATATATATATATATATATATATATATATATACACACACACACTTAATATTTACATGAATTAAGTTATTAATTAATGTAAATTATTAATTAATAATTTACCTATATAAGTTGTTAATAATTTAATATATATATATATAATATATGTATTTATTAATAACTTACATTCATTGATTAATCACTTACATTTATTTATATAAGTTATTAATATATACGTATACATATGTGTATATATATATATATATATATATATATATATATATATATATATATATATATATATATATTAATAAATCATAACTTAGATTCATTAATTAATCACTTTAACTTATATTCATTAATTAATAACTTACGTATACATTTATATATATAAGTTATTATATATATACACACATATATATTAATAACTTGCATTAATTAATTAATAACTTATATATATATATACAATATACACACATACATATATATTAATAACTTACATTCATTAATTAATCACTTACATTCATTTATATAAACTATTAATATATATTTATATATATATACACACACATTTAAGGACAACGGTCGAGAGGCGGAAGCAATGGACAATATAATTTTATTTTAATAAAATGTGTTAGGTCTGAATTAATTTAAAATTAATCTAGAAGGGAGAGTTAAATAAATTAATTCACGTTTATAAATTTTGGGTGGAGAGAGTATTTATCACTTTCATTTGCCTAATTATTTAGAAACAAGAAGTCCAAATATGTAAAATAAGTTCAATGTCAATTTTGAATCAAGTTAGATTAACTAGTTGTCACACATACATTATAACTCGCGACTCCATAAATATAATGAAATCAAATAATTTCTTATAACCATGTAATTTATTTATTGAGGATAAATAATAAATAAATCTCCCATAAATATTACTTATTCGGTTATTAAATATTAATTTATTTCTCTTTTTATTATTTAATAAAATTTGAAAGAATAATATTGAGATTTTAATTTCAATTTGATCCATCAAACAAAGTATTGATTACATTATTGAATCTTTTTATTATCACCCAAAACGTCCAATTAAAGATGTTTCTCCCTTTATGATTAGGATGTTTGATTAATATGTATGGTTTAAATATTAAATTGTGTTTAATTAATATGTATGATTTAAACTTTAATTTTTTTTCCATAAATATTTTGAATGAATTTTATATTAGGTTATTGATAAATCGAATTCTGGATATTCTTGATATCCGAATAATTTGTCTATTCTTGATAAAATAAATGGTAATTCGGATATTATCCAAGTATTCAAATATTTTTCCTAATAATGGGATATGGATAATATTTTAAAATCCATGGGATAATTTGATATGGACACGGATAACTAATTAGTTTTTTAGAATATGGATACTGGATATACTTGTATCCGTATCCATTTAATACCGCTTACACCCCTACCACTATGATCGAATCCGCTTTCCCTTAAATTCGGTGGTCCCAACTCTTTGAATTGCTTGTAGTGATGTCGCAAGCGTTATTATCATTTCCACCAGTAATCGTATACTCGAGTCTCCTCGCAAATGCGGTTTTGCATGAACTGCAAAAAGCTCCTAAACATCCCGTCGTTCATCGTCTGCTCAGTGGTGTTGTTTACAAGAGGAATATTGCCTTCCTGTTGCACGTTCCCCTGGGTGGTGATTAAAGGTGTTTCCACGGTCTCATTAACTCCACCGTTAATATTCTCAGCTGCCATTCTTAAATACTGCCATAAAACAAGGGTTAATTAAATAAATTAACATATCACATATTAACCATATACTTCAACTAACCAACAAATAAGCTTAGGTATGACACATTTAATAATGATTACTCGTCTCTCCCTCCTAAGACTATTCCCGATCTCCGCCAGAGACCATATCCCTAAGCTCGATATTAATCAGTGACGCCCCAAAATAGGTATACAACACCCATTTTGAGTCGTCAAAATACATGGTCTGAAAACAACTACAACTTTATTAATACAACATAAAAAGTGTGAGTTTAAATACAAATATTGTTATCTAGACAATATCCACACTCAAATAAGTCCTCATTGCAATTATTAATACACTATTCTACGAATAGTGAGGACTACTAGAACCACTTCTAGAACCATCATTCCACACCCGACTAAGATTGCTACATTCTCGCCTCCGAGAAAAAAAATGGAACAACAAGGAAAAGGGTGAGCTCAACTAGCCCAGTAAAAAACATTATGACTAAGATAATATAAAACAAATTATCATTAGTCTTCAACAGGGAAAAATCTAATAGAATACAATAGACAACAAGTTTTAAATCAATATTCGCAGCGGAAATAATAATTCATTAGAAGAGTTAAGTAGAGAATGCAAACTACTATCTTCTATATATGAATTTAAAAGTTCACCGCTATCTTTTATCCTCAGAACATCAATCAATATATATCCGAATCAAATAAATATATATCTCGAATCAAATATTCATCTTTTTGCACTACGTGCCAAAGATATTCATCATTAATCATGTTCATCTAAACACTGCTCATCTTTGCACTACGGGCCAAAGATATTCATCGAAATCATTCATCTTTTGCACTACAGTGCCAAAGATATTCAATTATATCATCATTTAGGACTGAGGATGAAAAATATTTTAAAGAAAACGAATCCAGTGAAACAAAAGAATAAATATTAAGGATTCGTACTTTAAACAATCCAAGTTCAAAAATACTTCATGTAAGATCCCAAATAATTAATAAATGAAATTTAATTTCCTCTAATTATTATTTTGAAATAGTAAGGGTTGATGTGATTAATGTGGATAGTTACGGGTAAAATACGCAAATATTTCAAAATAAGCAAGTGGTTATAAAATATTCATTGTTGTCGTGGAATATTCGTTTGGTCGTGGAATATTCGTCATCGTCGTGAATATTCGTAAGACTAAGACAACCATGTGTGGGGGCCCATAACTAAAAAGCGATTGGAGGAAGAAAATGACAAATATAAGTTGTTTAAAAATAACTAGTAGAGTTATTCTACCGCTTTACATTTATTGGAATACCGGTGGTTTAAAACACGATGTCTGGCGTTATTGAATCGGAAGACACAAGATTGCACAATTAATTATCGACTTTACGTAAGAAGGCACTACTCAATAATGGTTACGGTAATTACTCGTTCAAAGTTTTATTTTATTGATTCAATAATTCTTTGCGTTGATATTTTATATTCTTCGTTGTTTTAATATTTGTCATTACACAAGATTTTTCATTGTCGAAACAATAATTCATATTATCTGAATAATATTATTAGATAACATTATTGGCAATGTCTAGAAAGTTCCATCTAAGGAGAGGTTTGGTCATCTAATCATGCGCCAATAAGGAGAAATTTCTTATTGAAAGCCCCCTTTCCCTGAACTTCGCTGTCATCAATATTGTGATTCGTAATATTATTTGTGAATAATTAATTATTGATTCATATGATGAGGAAAATATTGATTTTATGTGGATATAGATGGAGAAAATTTTAATGTGACAATTGTTGAAAATTGAAATTTTATCTTTTTTCTCGATAAAATAATTCATTTAAATATATATTATTATATTTTAATAATATAATAATGGTGATATTTTTTTAACGAATGTGGGATATATGAGTATCTGAGGAGGAAGAGTATTTACATTTGCAATAAATGTTTAAAACATGTTAAACATGCTCGGTGGACCCCATTTATCGACTGAAATTTGATTATAAATTCTAAAAATCATCCGTTTGTGGATTTCGTCAATTTTGTTGGAAATTTGGAAAAACTTTCTTCTGCAAAGTTGTAGAAATTGAATTTCCTATAAGAACTCAAGTGATTCAATTTTCTCGATAAAGGGCTATTTATTATGAATTATTGAAGTTCAAGCTTCAAATAATTGATTTTTGGAAGTTTAAATTATTTTAAATTAGAAAAACATTTTTTTATTTTTCTAGAAGGTTGGCATGTGTGAATTGGTCTGAGATTAAGATTTCAAGGAATACGTATAATATTTTTATATATATTAATATTATATTAAATTTTCTCGCTTTTGGTGTTCTAAGCGATTTCCTATAAATATAGAGTCTTAGGTTAGAATTGAAAATCACACCGGAAGTCGAAGTTTTCTCTCTATATTATCGAGCGTATTCTTGTGAGTATTTTGAGTATACTTTGAGTATTGCTATACGGTGAAAGTTCAAGATATAGTCTATATCCAAAGATTCCAGCTAAATCGATCTTTCGAGGTAAGGGATGTTATTTTTTATTCAAAAATGATATTATTTCTTCAATATCATTATGCCAAAATATTGGTTGGAAGTTTTTATCAAATTTGGAACTTTTGGTGTCGGTTACTTATTCACGATACTATCAAGACTATTCACGTATACGACACTTATTCACGAATACTTGACTATTCATCGAAAAATAAAATTTTTTCTTTTCGTCTAAAATATCTATTGTGGATACTAGCTTTGATTGTATCCATGTTTTGATCATTCTTGAATTTTACGCCACTATGATTATTTTTGAGGTATTTTTGGACGTGGATAAAACAAAGTACTGAATCCTTAATCCTTAATCCTTGTCATTTTGATTCACCGGATTCGTTTTTTTTAAAAAATATTTTCATCATCCTCGGTCTTAAATGATGATATTATTGAATATCTTTGGCTCAGTAGTGCGAAGATGAATGATTTATGATGAATATCTTTGGCCAAGAAGTGCAAAGATGAATGATTTTCGATGAATATCTTTGGCCCATAAAGGCAAAGATGAATGATTTCGATGAATATCTTTGGCCCGTAGTGCAAAGATGAATGTGTTTAGATGAACATGACCAATCGGTGAATGTCCTTGGCCTCAGTGCAAGGATGAATATTTGATCCCGTATATATATTGATTGATGTTACAGGATAAAATAGATTTATGAACTTTAAAATTCATACATAGAAGATAGTAGAGTTTGCATTCTCTACTTAACTCTTCTAATGAATTATTATTTCACTGCATAATATTGATTTAAAACTTGTTGTCTATTGTATTCTATTATATTTTTCCTGTTGAAGACTAACGATAATTTTGTTGTATATTATCTTAGTCATAATATTCTTCTTCGGGCTATGAGAGCTCACCCTTTTCCTTTTGTTCCATTTTTCTTCTCGTGAGGCGAGAATATAAAGCAAGTACGAGCCTGGGGTATGGAATGAAAGTTCTAGGGAGAGTTGTTTAGTAGTCCTCACCATTGTTGTAAAATAATGTATCAATAATTATGATGAGGATTTATTTGTATGTGGATATTGTCTAGATGGCAATATCTGTATTTAAACTCACAGTTTTACTATTGTAATAATAAAGTTGTAGTTGTTTCTGTACCGTGTATTGACAACTCAGAATGGGGGATGTAGACCTATTTTGGGGGTGTCACACTTCATAAATAACCAGTAGTGGAGTAAGATTCAAGAATGTTCAAAACATGGATACAATCAAAACTAGTATCCATAATAGATATCTTGAACTTAAAACGAAAATTTAATTTTTCTCGTGAATAATGTCGATTATTAGTGAATAGTTCCGAGATATCGTGAATAATGCCGTATCGTGAATAAGTAACTCTCGACACCAAAAGATAGAAATTTCACAAAAAACATCATCATGCTTCGTGAATAAGACTTGAATAAAGAACTCATGAATAAGTAACTTCGTGAATAAGAACTCATGAATAAAGAACCTGCGACATGAAAAAGTTTCAAATTTGATAAAATGCTCAAACTAATATTTCAAAGATAATGATATTGAAGAAATAATATCATTTAAGAAGAAAATAACATCCTTACCTAAAAGGATAGTACTTGACCGTATCTATGGATATAGTCTTTGAAAGGACTTGCATATAGCAATACTCACTAAAATACTCACAAGAATACGCCAAAGATATCGAGAGAGAAAGAGAGAAATCAGTAGTTTCGTGTATTTTTCAATTCTAACCTAAGCACCTATTTATAGGAAAATGCTTAGAACACCAAAGCGTAAAATTTAATAAAATATTATTATTATTTAATAAATTTCCTACGCACACTCAAGACATCGATTTCAAAGAATTAACATGTGCAACCAACTTGTTAAAACTTTTTCTTAAAATAATTAATTAAAACTTCCAAAAATTAATTATTTCTAACTTCTAACTTCAATAATTCATAATAAATAGCCCTTTTATCGTAGGAAAATTGAATCTCGCAATTCTTATAGAATTTCAATTCTCTGACAACTTTGCGAAAGAAAGTTTTTCTAAATTCCAAACAGAAATTGACCGAAATCCACAAACGGACGATTTTACAAGCTATAATCAAATTTCAGTCAAGAAATGGGGTCCACCGACACACAAAATATGTGTTAATCATTTAATGCAACAAAAATACTCTTCCTCCTCATATACTCGTATATCCCACATTCATTGTAAAAATATCACTATTATTATATTATTAAAATATAATAATAAATTATTTTACAGAAAAGATAAAATATCATTTTTCAACAATTGTCACTTTAAAAATTTTCTCCATCTATATCCACATAAAATCAATATTTTCCTCATCATATAAATTAATAATTAATTATTCACAAATAATATTACGAATCACAATCTTTGGTAACGGTAGTTCCTCGGAAAAGAGGGGCTTTTTCAATAAGAATTTCTCTTCTTCGACGCCAAGCAATTAGGTGACCAAACCTCTCCTTATGTAACTTTTTTAGACATTGCCAATAATATTTTCTAATAATATTATTCAGATAATATGAATTATTGCTTCGATAATGGAAAATATCGTGTGTAGACAATTATTGAAACAACAATAATATAAAATATCAACGCAAAGAATTATTGAATCAATAAAATAAAATACTAAACAAGAATTCATCGTAATAATTATTGAGTAGTGCCTTCTTAAGTAAGAATCAATAATTGGTGCAATACTGCAAGCCATCGCGCAACAACGCCAGATTCAGTGTTTTAACCAATTTTATTCCAACAATGTTAATTGTGAATAACTACTGGCTTATTTATAAACAACTTGAAGACCCTCAAATTTTTTAAATAAAAGGAATTTCCTTTATTTATTATTTTGAAATAGTAAAGGTGAATTTGATTAATGTGGTTAGTTATGGGTAAAATGCTAAAATATTTTAAATAAGCAAGTGGTGATATAATATTCATTATCATTTAGAATATTACGTTTGGTCGTGGGAATATTCAATGCTTGTCGGGAATATTCGTATGACGACAGCAGCGACATGTGTGTGCCCCATAACTGGAAAGCGATTGGAGGAAGAAAACGACAAAAAATAAGTTGTTTAAAAATAACTACAGTAGTTATTCTGGTTTACCTCGTTGGAATACCCGTGGTTAAAACACGAAGTCTGGCGCTATTGCACAAGAAGAAGATACGCAGTATTGCACCAATTATTGATTCTTACGTAAAGCATATTACTCAATAATGGTTACGGATAATTCTTGTTCAATATTTTATTTTATTGATTCAATAATTCTTTGCGTTGATATTTTATATCATTGCATTGTTTCAATAATTGTCATTACACAAATATTTTTTCATTATCGAACCAATAATTCATATTATCCTAATAATATTATTAGATAACATTATTGGCAATGTCTAGAAAGTTCTCATCTAAGGAGAGGTTTGGTCACCTAATCAATTGCTACCAAAGAAGGAGAAATTTTATTGAAAGCCCCATCTTTCCTGAACCGCCTCATTTGTCAATATTGTGATTCTGAATATTATTTGTGAATAATTAATTATTGATTCATATGATGAGGAAAATATTGATTTTATGTGGATGTAGATGGAGAAAATTTTTATAGTGACAATTGTTGAAAATTAATATTTTATCTTTTTCTCGATAAAATAATTTATTTAAATATATTATTTTAATAATATATTAACGATGATATTTTTATGATGAATGTGGGATATATGAGTATATGTGGAGGAGGAGTATTTTTGTTACCAAAAAATGTTCAAAACATGTTAAACATGCCTGGTGGACCCCATTTATCGATCGAAATTTGATTATAAACAGTAAAATCGCCCATTTGTGGATTTTGGTCAATTTCTGTTTGGAATTTGGAAAAACTTTCTTCCTGTAAAGTTGTAGAGAATTGAATTTCCTATAAAAACTCATGAGATTTGAATTTTCTGGCAAAAGGGCTATTTATTATGAATTATTGAAGTTCAAGTTCAAAATAATTGATTTTTGGAAGTTTAAAATAATTTAAATAAGAAAAACGTTTTTAAATGTTTTTGGGCATCTTTAACATGTGTTGATGGCTGAGATCAGATTGTCTAGATGGGCGTAGAGAATTTATTAAATATATTAATATTATATTAAATTTTCTACTTTGGTGTTCTAAGCAATTTCCTATAAATAGGTGCTTAGGTTAGAATTGAAAATCACACTAGAAACTGAAGTTTTCTCTCTCTCTATATTATCGAGCGTATTCTTTTGAGTATTTTGAGTATACTTTGAGTATTGATATACTGATTGCAAGTTCAAGTCATAGCCTTATATCCTGTTTCAACTAAAGATCTTGCCTTTCGAGGTAAGGGATGTTATTTTCTTCTCAAATGATATTATTTTTTCAATATCATTATGCCAAAATATTGGTCGGAACTTCTTATCAAATTTCGAACTTTTTCATGTCGGGGTTACTATTCATGAGTTACTATTCACGAGTTACTATTCATGAGTACTATTCACGAAGCGTGAAGATATTTTTTGTGAAATTTCTATCTTTTGGTGTCGAAATTACTATTCATGTATACGGCATTATTCACGTATACGGCACTATTCACGAATACGACACTATTCATCGAAAAATGAAATTTTTCCTTTTAAGTCCAAAATATCTATTCGGACACTAGCTTTGATTAGATCCATGTTTTGATCATTCTTGAATTTTACACCACTATGATTATTTTTGAGGTATTTTTTGACGTGGATAAAACAAAATCACGAATCCTTAATCCTTAATCCTTGTCATTTTGTTTCACCGGATTCGCTTTTTAAAAAATATTTTCATCATCCTCGGTCTTAAAAGATGAATGATTTATGATGAATATCTTTGGCCCAGTAGTGCAAAGATGAATGATTTCGATGAATATCTTTGGCCCAGTAGCAAAGATGAACAGTGTTTTAGATGAACATGACCAATCGGGTGAATGTCCTCGGCTTTTGTAATGCAAGGATGAATATTTGATCCCGATATATATTGATTGATGTTACAGGATAAAAATAGACGATGAACTTTAAAATTCATACATAGAAGATAGTAGTTTGCATTCTCTACTTAACTCTTCTAATGAATTATTATTTCATTGCGAATATTGATTTAAAACTTGTTGTCTATTGTATTCTATTATATTTTTCCTTGTTGAAGACTAACGATAATTTTGTTGTATATTATCTTAGTCATAATATTCTTTACCGGGCTAATCGAGCTCACCCTTTTCCTTTTTGTTCCATTTTCTTTCTCGTGAGGCGAGAATGTAATGAAAGTCTTAGTGGGTATGGAATAAAGGTTCTAGAAAAGAGTTGTTTAGTAAGACTTTCACCATTTTGTAAAATAATGTATAAATAATTGTGATGAGGATTTATTTGGGTATGTATATTGTCTGAAGACAATAATTGTTTTTTTAAACTCACAAGATATATGTTGTCGTATTTTGCACGACAAATGTATTAATAAAGTTGTAGTTATTTACGTATCATGTATTTGGCGACTCGTAAATGGTTTGGATGGAATGGACCTATTTTGGGGCGCCACACAACTTATACTTTGTCGCTTTCTTCATCCAATCGCTTTTCAGTTATAGGGCCCATTAAAGATCAATACTGATCGTATTTAATATTCCCCGACTGGCAAGAATATTCCACGACCAAACGAATATTTCCGAATAAAAATGAATATTTTATAACCACCGCTTTATTTAAAATATTTACGCATTTTACCCATAACTAACCACATTAATCAAATCAACCCTTACTATTTTAAAATAATAAATAGAGGAAAATAAATTTTATTTATTAATAATTTGGGGTCTTACAATGCAAGTTGCATTCTGGAATCATATGATGTCCAAGACAAAGAGGATAATGCGGTAAATACTTGATTTTGATATCTGAAGTTAGTTTCCTCTCCCCAAATTGTTCTTTGTTGGTCTAATTTTACTTTGAGTTGGCCATTTAGAAAAGTGCACATTACATGTTTGATGCAATACCAAAAAAAGAATATTACATTTGCAGTTGTAGTAACGTTTATGCAATATTGAGAGTGCAATGTTTTCCTGATACATAGTTGTATTGGTATATATATATATAAAGTTTGGTAGGATCTAAAATTAATTTTAATTATTTTTGTGAATGCTTGGTTTACATCATATCAAACCCTTGAGAAGGTTGTTTGGCGATGAATAATGAGTTAGTTGTTGGTGCCTTTTGTAATTACCAAAAAGAAAAAATTAAAAAAACATATTTATCTATAATAAGATTTCTGTTTTTTTTTACTGATTTTGATCTTGGTGTGTTTCTTCTTAGTTACAAGCAAACACGGTTCTTGCTTGATGCTGATAATATCAATGGCGTGGGTATTTGGGTGGTTTAGTATCTAGTTGTTCTAAAACCTGAGTTGAAAAACTGAAGTTGGTTTCAAGTTGGTTGCAAATTTGGGTATTATAAGACTGGCTCCCATCAAAAGATTAATAAAAATAAAATTAGCAGATGAATTTTTTTAAATTATTATTAGCTCTCTTTATTAACTTATAGTGTTGAATCAAGTCTAACTTCTTTCTTTTTTTTATTAGCAAGTCAAAGGTGAAAGAGATTAGGAATGAACCGTGTTGGGTTATAAATCTGTCAGAAATAATAAAAAAAAGGCCTACAAAAGACGGAGCTTTCTTCCACCAGCATGAAGATGCAACATATTGCATTTGCTAGAACATGAGATAGTCGCAAAGCTTATTCAATTCAAACTTCCACCATTTTGATTTAGATTATGAGTTTTTATATTTCTTTTTACCTTTAGTACGTGGGCCAAGTTAAGTTGATTTGTTTTTCTATAAATTTTTCGAGTCAGTTTAAGTTGGGATAATCAGTGTTTAAAATATTTAGAATTACCATGCTCTGCAGGGATGACTTTTAGATGATTCCTCTTGAAACTCAGCATATCAATACATTTCTTATACCTGCTTATTCAGGTTAAACTTAAATGCTAGGACTGTTTTTATTTATTTATTTATTTATTTTTGATTCTAAAGATTTTTAAGTTCCTTGCAGACGGATACAACTTATGTCCTCCTCGAGGCAATGGAATATATAAGATTCCTCCATGAACAAGTCAAGGTTTGGCCTTCCCCTATTTTTTTTATACACTGTTTTCTAATTCTAAGATTTATATTCTTATTATTATAGATAAAGTTATAAATATCTTTTTGAAAGATTTATATTCCAGATTTATTATTATAGATAAAGTTATAAATATCCTATTTTGTGATATCACCACATTTAATCTTCGTGATAGCAGTTCAGATTTTATTTTCATATATTAATTGTTTTAGGTACTGAGCGCTCTATACCTTCATAGTACATCAGCGGCTAAAATACAGGTATATTTGACTGGTCATGCAGCTTATATTAAGCCATCTTATAATCTTACATTTTACTTGATGGTTTGATGCTACAAATCCATCTTTATGTGATTAAGCCTACTTATTTTAATTTTAGTATTTTTCTGATAGAAGTACTCTTAAGGGAATTTTATTTTTTCCTAGATTTTTTATATTAATGGATGAGATGAGTTTGTGCTAAAATATTTGTGTTTTTTTTTGTGTGACAAAACTGCTAGAAATGTGTTTCTTTATAGTATTTACTCTCTTAACCAGAAAAGTTAATGAATTTATGACTGAAATATACATGATTTTGATGTATTCTTTCTCGAAAGAATCAGAATCAAAATGCATCTCTCTGCCATTGAATATGGTCCTTCGAGGATGTTGCACTCAATTTGTTAATGTTGATCAGTCACATCCATAGTGCCTCAAAGAGGATGTTGCACTTAATTTGCTAATGATGCACTCAATTTACTAATGCTCCAGTCAAGTTGTTAATGATGTCCAATTACTTACTTTGTCTGACTTGATCCATTTTAAGTGTTTGAAATAATGCCACATAGAGTTTATTTTGATTGGTTGAATGTCACATAATTGTGAATTTGCATGTATGTATTCTTTGTTGAATTCTTTTTTGTTATACTTTATTTATTTCAATTGTGTCCAAATATAAATCCTAACTTTGCCTAGTTGACAGTTGTGTCATTAGCATTTTGAAGCATGTTTAATTTTGGCTTGATGGTTATAAATTTACCTATAGTGATGGGTTTACTAATATTTTTGAAGCATTGCTTTTCTTCTCCCTTCCAAACTGCAATACTTTTTTGGGTTTTCATTTTCACAAGGGAAATTGCTCTGTTTTGGCTGATAAGAAATTTTCCATGGGAATCTGCTTGGAAAAATCTGCTAGATGCGCTCATGCTTCTACTAACCAATTATTTGGTATGTCACTCCTCTTTTTACGATTTCTTATTAAATCTTCCTTATTTGAACGCTATATTTAGATGATTTTTAGTGGTCAGGTCATGAAGATTGGAGAACTTAATAATTCGGATGATATTAGGGAATATTGGGTACTTGGAGAAGAACAAGACTGAAAATGTTAACTAGGTTGGCACAATTACAATTTTTGACTGAATTCATTTAGAATTTTAAAGGCCTAAAATTAGATGAATTTGATGTATTCATAAAATTTTTGGGGTTCTTATTTGGAAATTAATCTTCTGTTGGTGAAAACAATAAAGAGACTTATTTATAGTGTGTGTTTGTACCACTGTCCTCCACTTATATGAAAATGAAATGGAAACATGAAGCCTCTCTTAAATTTAAATATTTGGTAGGCATTTAGTTCAATTATAGCTATGAACTTGAATGTGCGTATAAATTTCAGAAATTCTACTGAATTAAAGAAATTATAGGATAATAAGAATTTTTTTTCAAAGTTTCAGTGAGCTTTGAATGCAAGTGAGGCATAAATTAATGAAAATGGAGATACCAAAGGTAGCATGTGGGCTTTGGATCAGAAGGTTGATCAGCACATGGATGAGGAAGCTGGAAGACTTATAAATATGTATAGAGAAAAAGTAAGCTGCAATTTCTCTTTCTCTTTCTCATTCAATCTCTCTTTTAGTCTTGCAGATATTCTTACCTTTTGTTTTATGGCAACTATAATTAGTACATGGGTATTATTTTCTATTTTACATCCTGACGTTTGACTACCTGGAACTGAATCTATGAAAAGATTATTTTTTTAATATTAATTTTTAAAAATATTTTTTTTCAAATCTTACTTTAGAGGCTTCATATTCATAATGGGCACCCAGATTATTTATGTATACGAGTGTGTATTTTAGGAATAATGTGTTCAAGAATAATCGAAGTGAAAGCATAACGAAGAAATCTTTGAATGCATCTGTCTGAATTATGTCTCTCCAAGGATTTAGAATTTGTTTATGCTGCTTGATGTGATAGTATAATGTTAGAATTGCTTAACTCGGCTTTTTGTTTGCAAATTGGATAGTAGCTTTAAGTTTCATTACTATCCCTTTAAAATATGTCGATTATAATTAACCATGTGGGGGATGGTGAGGCTATTGCATTTAATGGAAATTGTTTTAAGTTAAATATTGTCATTTGATGACTCAGTTTTATTTTGTACAAAAATTCTCAGCTTTATTGCTTTTGCATCTTGCGTTCCAGAGTCTTGGAGTGGTCTACGGAGACTTGGAAACTTATCTTTTGTATGTATTTTACAATACCTTTCCTCATGGAATCAAGCATCCAGAGGGCCTTAAAATATTACTCCGTCCTTTATTATTTATCTTTTTAAAATACATACATAAATATTAAAAAAATAATTAATATTATATTTATTAATTACAAATTATTTTAATATTAATATTGTCATTACATTGAAAAAAGTGTTACTTAATGAATAGAAAATAATGAGAAAACTAAAAGTATATTTAATATTTGATTTAATGTTATGTTTGGTGTTTGCTTCATCTACCCTTTAGCTCATAATTTTTTTGTTTTTTGGGTGGTAGGAATTTGGATGCCACGATGAAGACGTTTTGTGGGATATTTGATTGCCATGGTCCATGGGGGCATTTTGTTGCCAAGACAGTTCGAGAATCATTGTCGCCGTCTTTGTTGTGCAATTGGCAGGAGGCACTTGCTTTAGCCTTACTTAATCCGAATTTTAATTTCGAGTCGAATAAAAGGCTTTAGAGATTTAATTTATGGGCATTCTTACTTTTAAGATTGATGATTTTAATTGAAAAGAGAATTCCATCTGTGTGTCCTCCAAATGGCCCGGGCAAATATGTGAATGCAAAGTTTTACTTTTTGTAAGCTTATTGCTTAATATAGCACTGATGATCTTAGATATATAGCTAGCAGGTTGTGTATGTGTGTGTAATCACATTACTATTCAATATCCATCATAGTATTATACTATATGCTAAAATTAACTGTTAAATTGTTTTGGAAACCGTTTTAAAATTGTGTCGTTAAGTCACGTGGATAATACATATTTTTTTTGTTTAAATACCAAAAAAATTTCTTAGTTCTTCGAACTAATCCGTGTATTGCACGAATTATCAGAAAATTGAAAATGATAAATATTACTAGTAGGTGTCTAGGTGAGGTGTATCCGATGAAAAACAAGTGTTTAAGACTCCCAAGTCCCAACTGTTATATACTCTCTCCGTCATTATTTAAATGATTTTTTAGAGATAAATATAAAAATTGAGATAATAATTAGAAAATATTAAATATAATATTCAATTATCTATAATATCCTTAAATTATTAATTTATCATAGCACAAGAGTTTAAAGTACCAAAAAAATAGGTGTAGTAATGAGGGGTAATTTTAGAAAAATTATCATTAATTCTCTTAGATTTGAACAAACGTCAATTAATTAGGGACAAATAAAACACTCTAAAACGTTATTTAAATAGGGACGGAGGGAGTATGTTTTATGAGAGTTTTTATTGATTTAGGTTTGTGATATATATATATATAAATATATATATATATATATATATATATATATATATATATATATATTTATTTAGGATAAATGACATATAATATTTTCAATGTAAAAACGTATCGTTATAGATATATAATGATTTATAAAAAGCTGTAGGTTTCCTTTTAAAAATAGTCCCACCATTCGGTGATGCCTCAAACTTTACTTCATAGGATATTTTTTCAATCTTGAAAAAAAAAATATTAACTGTTATATTAATAAATTAAATATTTCAAATGAATTAATTGTAACAAACTAAAAACTAATTAGTGTAACAAACTTCGCAAGTGCAAATTAAAATCTTTGGTTTTAGAATGTTTGCAGAATTCAACCTCTACTTGAGGATCTTTGCCATATAGTAAAAGATTAAACACCTTGGCTTGAAACTCAGCATGCTCAATTGTGTCATCCTCCTCCTCCCTAGCACACAGAAAGTAAGGTAATAAACATCGCCTTGAACCACCGCCTGTACGTTGGTTGGCTTTTAGGACGTCCAACAATTTAAATTTGGACTCGGCTATGGCATTGAACCACTCGATGATGTTCATCATTCATGATTTCAGAGGGGATGGGAACAATACAATCACACCATTTGGTAAAAACAACATCCACGTCAAATCCATCGCTCTCGATCTTCAAACATATTAAACGGTTGTGATTGAAAGGAAAAGTGCATGGATCGATCATGCTATTGTAATAAGCAGTTGGTTATGAAATGTGCTTGGAAAATCATCAGGTAGAAGATTCTTTGGTTGCGTTGATCGGAGGGTATTCTTCTAAAATTTTGTCTTTCAATGGTAAGTATGTTTTGCAACTGGCACTATAAATCGTTTTGTAGGAAGAAATATGTGTTAAGAATGTATGAAACTTCTTCGAATGGATCGATTCCCGATTGTGTGACCGTGTAAGAGTGGTGATTCCAAGATTAATCGGAAGATTGGAGACAAAAGATGAAAAATTGTGCATAGAGAGCATAGGTTGAAACACTCAAAGTTGAGTAAACCAAGTCAAGAGAGAAAATAGCATGACTGATTTGCTCAATATTTTTGTTAGGCATTGTGTTAGGACAAATGCATATTTGATTTAATGATGATGTAATGTATATTTGTAATCAGTAACTTTTGTGTAGTCCTTATAATGAAGTTATTGTAAAAGGACTTAGATTAGAAGACCAAACTTGTTAGGTTGATTTATTTCGTTGAGTAAATTGAATGTTTAGCTATAGTGATTTATTTGAACGGAGAGATAAAGAGAATGCTTGCATTTTTTTTTGTCCAACTCAAAAATACTTGAATGTTTAAAGCTCATGTTCGAAAATTAGTTGAGTAAAGGCTGAAGTCACTCTACTATTGTAGAGTAAAGAAGTTGTAAGATCCCAATTTATTATAAATAAAATCGAATTTCCTCTAATTATATTTGTGAATAATAAGGTATTAATTTGATATAATTCTTTGGTTATGGGTGAAATGTGTAAATTTTACAAAATATGCAAGTGGTTATAAAATAATCATTGTTGTCGGGGAATATTCGTTTGGTCGTGGAATATTCTTATTGTTTGGGAATATTAAATTTGCGGCGATTGCCATATTTAAGGGCCCTATAATGTAATAACCGCTTTATGAAGAAACGACAAGTTTGAGTTTTTATAAATAACGACGTAGTTATTCATGCTTAACAATTGCTGGAATACCCGTGGTTAAAATACGAATGTCTGCGTGGATGCATGTGATTGATGAATTATTGATCCTTACGTAAGAAGCGCACTACTCAATAATTGTTATAGTAAGTTCTTTGCTCAATATTTTATTTTATTGATTCAATAATTGTTGCGTTGATATTTTATATTATTGTTGTTTCAATAATTGTCACCGCGTAAGTATTTCCATTATCGGATCAATAATTCATATTATTTGAATAATATTATTAGATAGCATTATTGGCAATGTCTAGAAAGTTCTGTCAAGGAGAGGTTTTGTAAGACCCCAACTTATTATTAATGAAATTTAATTTTCTCTATTTATTATTTTGAAATAGTAAGGGTTGATTTGATTAATGTGGATAGTTATGGGTAAAATACGCAAATATTTCAAAATAAAGCAAGTGGTTATAAAATATTCATTGTTGTTTGGGGAATATTCGTTTGGTCGTGGAATATTCAGATCTTTTCTGGGAATATTCGATGCGACGGCACAACCATGTGTGGGCCCCATAACTGAAAAAGCGATTGGATGAAAAAAAAACGACAAATATAAGTTGTTTAAAAATAACTACAGAAGTTATTCACAGTTATCTTTGTTAAAATACTCGGTTGGTTAAAACACAAGAAGACACTCAGATTGCACCAATTATTGATTCTTACGTAAAAGCGCAATACTCAATAATGGTTACGATAATTATTTATTCGATATTTTATTTTATTGATTTAATAATTGTTGCGTTGATATTTTATATTGTTGTTGTTTCAATAATTGTCATTACACAATTATTTTTCATTATCGAAGCAATAATTCATATTATCTGAATAATATTATTAGATAACATTATTGGCAATGTCTAGAAAGTTCGCCTAAGGAGAGGTTTGGTCACCTAATTGCGCCAAGAAGGAGAAATTCTTATTGAAAGCCCCTTTTCCTGGGCTATGCTGTTTGTCAATATTGTGATTCAGTAATATTATTTATGAATAATTAATTATTGATTCATATGATGAGGAAAATATTGATTTTATGTGGATATAGATGGAGAAAATTTTAATGTGACAATTGTTGAAATTTGAAATTTTATCTTTTCCCGATAAAATAATTCATTTAAATATATTATTATATTTTAATAATATAATAATGATGATATTTTTACGATGAATGTGGGATATATGAGTATATGTGGAGGAAGAGTATTTTTGTTACCAAAAATATTTAAAGCATGTTTTATGTGTCGGTGGACCTTATTTCTTGACTGAAATTTGATTATAGCCTGTAAAATTACCCGTTTGTGGAATTCGGTCAATTTCTGTTTGGAATTTGGAAAAACTTTCTTCTGTAAAGTTGTAGAGAATTGAATTTCCTATAAAAACTCGCGAGATTCAATTTTTCTGATAAAAGGTCTATTTATTATGAATTAGTGAAGTTCTGAAACTCTGAAATAATTGATTTTTGAAAGTTTAATATTATTTAAATAACAAAAACGTTTTTTGTGCAAGTCTTGTGAGGTGGGCTGTTTGGTGGCTGAGGTTTTGAAGCAAAATAAGTGTGCGTTGGAATAAAAATTATATATTTTAATATTTTATTAAATTTTCTGCTTTGGTGTTCTAAGCATTTTTCTATAAATAGGGTGCTTATGTTAGAATTGAAAATTACACCAGAAATTGAAGTTTTCTCTCTCTATATTATCGAGCGTATTCTTGTGAGTATTTTGAGTATACTTTGAGTATTGTTATACGGTGCAAGTTCAAGTTATAGCCTATATCCAGTATTCTAGTTAGAAGTACTGTCTTTCCGAGGTAAGGGATATTATTTTTTTTCGTAATGATATTATTTCTTCAATATCATTATGCCGAAGTATTGATCTGAAATTTTAATCAAATTTGGAACTTTTTGTGTGGGGGGTTACTATTCACGATACGACAATTATTCACGATACTCTGATTATTCAGAATACTAAGACTATTCATCGAAAAATAAAATTTTTTTCTTTTCGCCTAAAATATCTATTGTGGATACTAGCTTTGATTGTATCCATGTTTTGATCATTCTTGAATTTTACACCACTATGATTATTTTGAGGTATTTTTGGACATGGATAAAACAAAGTACTGAATCCTTAATCCTTAATCCTTGTCATTTTGTTTCACTCTCGATTCGCTTCTTTAAAAATATTTTTCATCATCCTCGATCTTAAATGTTGATATTATTGAATATCTTTAGCAGTAGTAAAGATGAATGATTTCGATGAATATATTTGGCCCGTAGTGACAAAGATGAGCAGTGTTTAGATGAACACTGACCAACTGATGAATATCTTTGGCCTCAGTAGTGCAAAGATGAATATTTGATTCCGATATATATTGATTGATGTTACAGGATAAAAGATAGACGATGAACTTTTAAATTCATACATAGAAGATAGTAGTTTGCATTCTCTACTTAACTCTTCTAATGAATTATTATTTCACTGCGAATATTGATTTAAAACTTGTTGTTGTATTGTATTCTATTAGATTTTTTCCTCATTGAAGAGTAATGATAATTTGTTGTATATTATCTTAGTCATAATATTCTTTTTTGGGCTAGTTGAGCTCATCCTTTTCTTTTTTGTTCCATTTTTCTTCTCGTGGAGGCGAGAATATAGCAAGTCACGAGTCCTGGTATGGAATGAAGGTTCTAGAGAGAGTTGTTTAGTAGTCCTCACCATTTTGTAAAATAATGTATCAATAAATGTGATGAGGATTTATTTGAGTATAGATATTGTACTGAAGATAATATTTGTATTCAAACTCACGCTTTTCTTCGTTGTAATAATAAAGTTGTAGTTATTTCGCATACTATGTATTGACAACTCGAGAATGGGTGATGTATACCTATTTTGGGGGCGTCATGTTTGGTTACCTAATTGCGCTACCAATAAGGAGAAATTCTTATTGAAAGCCCTCTTTCTTTCTAGGAACTACCGGTTGTCATAAATGTGATTCTCAGAATATTATTTGTGAATAATTACTCATTGATTCATATGATAAGGAAATATTTATTTTATGTGGATATAAATGATGGATTTATTTATGTGGTTATAAATGAAGGAATTAATGTTGAGGTATTTTATCAGTATTTTGTCGGATTGAAGGTATTAAAAATCAAATTAGGGTTTTTGAGATATATTGCGGGGGTTATAATTTTTAATCCGACCGTTGGATCGTTGTAATTTTTGAATATGTTATACATATATAAGTTGAGTATATGTCCACAAATTTTGAACCGTTAAAATGAACGTATGATTTGTTATGAATTTTAAGAGGTGACCGATTCGTAAATTAGGTTTATAAATGATTTTGGTGGAAAATTCTAGAATTGAGTGGGCCCCACTTGTTATTGGTGAAGAAATGTGCTGAATTTATTTTAAATGTGGTGGGTGGGAATAGTAGCAGGTAAAGCCATCAGGTTGCAGGTCAAGTCTGCTAACATTTTCCTATAATTAGAGGGCTAAGTTAGAATTGAAAATCACACCAGAAACACGTTTTCTCTCTTTCTCTCTAGATTATTGAGTGTATTCTCGTGAGTATTTAGATACTTTGTGAGTTTCTATTCATCGTCTTGCAAGTTTCCTTCACCTTTATACCGATATTCCGATCGTAAGATCTTGATATTTTGAGGTAAGAGATGTTATTTTCTTCATATATGATATTATTTCTTCAATATCATTATCTTAAGTATTAATCAGTATATTTATCAAATTTGGAACTTTTTGTGTCGGGTTACTATTCACGATACTCATGACTTATTCACGTATACAACACTATTCACGAATACTTACTTATTCAATCAAAAATAAAATTTTCTTCTTTTGTCCAAGATGTCTATTATGGTTACTATCTTTGATTGTATCCATGTTTTGATCTTTATTTTTGAATTCGCTTCAAAATTTGTATTTATGAAGTATTATTGATCTTGGATAAACTGTTATACTGAATCCCTACTATTTGTCCTTCCGCTTCAATCGGATTCGCTTTTTTTTAAAATATTTTCATCATCCTCGATCCTAAATGATGATATTACTAAATATCTTCTACCAGTAGTGCAAAGATAAATGATTAATCGATGAATATCTTTAGCCTTTGTGGTGCAAAAAGATGAGCAGTGTTGAGATGAACATGACCAACCTGGTGATACAAATGAATATCTTTGGCTGTAGTGCGAAGATGAATATTTGATTAAAGATGTATATTGATTGTTGTTACGTGGATAAAATATTGATTATGGACTTTTAAATCTTAGAAGATAGTAGAACTCATTCTCTACTTGACTCTTCTAATGGATTCTTGCTTTCTCATTGCAGTTGTTGATCTAAAATTTGTTGGCTATTATATTTTATCGATTTTTTCTCGTGAAGACTAACGATAATTTGTTGTATATTATCTTAGTCATAATATTCTTTACTGGGCTAGTTGAGCTCACCCTTTTCTTTTTTGTTTCATTTTTTTCAGGAGGTGAGAACATATCAGGAACTAGTCGGGGTAAGGAGTGATGGTTCTAGAAAAATGTTTTAGCAGTCCTCACTATTTCTGTAAAATAGTGTTTGAATAATTGTAACGAGGACTTATTTGAGTGTGGATATTGTCTGAAGAAGACAATATTTGTATTTAAACTCACAAGATGTGTTGTCGTATTTTGCACGACAATTGTATTATTGAAGTTGTAGTTTGCTTTCTATACCATGTATTTGGCGACTCAGAATGGGTGTTGTATACCTATTTTGGGGGCGTCACAGAAGTGCTCAAAGAGAACTCTAAGATCATTGAGTGAAATACCGGTTCGCACAGTGAAGACTGAAATCGCTCTACTATCACAGAACGATTGTAAAGTAATGACTTAAAGATCTATTACTCAGATCGAAGTGACTAACAACTAGCTCGATGAATTCACCGAAACAAGTCATATAATCAAAATATAATCACAATCAAACATTGAAATACAACCCGTCAGTGAATTTACCAAAACATAATAACGAACTGCATTCATCCAGAAAGGGGAATCAAGTTTTACAACCAAAAAGTTCCATCAAAATACATGGTTAACGAACCATGTTTGTGGACTACAATATACATCCATCAAAACCATGTTTGTGAACTACAATTTACATCCATCCCAATATACATCCATCCAAATTAAATCATATTTGGGATTTTGTTACTTAAAATTTGTTTGAAACCACATAGAAATATAGGCTTTTGTAATAAAATAAAATAAAAATCTTGGAACAAAAGATATCAAGATCCACTAGGCTGTCGTTTCTATGGTCACCCGCATTCCCTCATCCAACAAATGAACAATTATATATTTCCAGCATTATTTTAACCTTCCAAATGTTATATATTAACATGCTTAACTCCCTCATTTGTAAGGAAACTAAAGCATTTTGATAATTTATGGAATGGTAATCACTAATCACATATGTTTAAGGCAATTGCGATCCTTATTATTGTCCTATGCATACAGGACAAACCATATGTAATTTGCTAAAATATGATTCAATTGCAATCAAAGTATTTCAAGAAAGCAAAACTTTGTCCCCTCTAACTTATAAATACATACCATCTTTCTCATATTCTTCAACCCACTCTTTTACAAGTAATCTTCATAAAAACTCCAGAACAAGAAAGAATGGGCATCACCACTTTCACTGATGAGTACACTTACTCAATTTCCCCAGCAAGGCTATTCAAGGGCTCGATCCTCGACTCGCACAACTTGATCCCAAAGCTCATGCCACAGGCCATTAGGAGCATCGAAACTATACAAGGCAACGGAGGGACTGGCAGCATCAAACAAATCAACCTTGCCGGAGGCTAGTTTATTTCTAACTTTCTCGATACATATCTAAAAAAATTATAAATTAGTCCCTAGAACTTTCTCATTATCTTGTAACACTTTATACGGAACATGAATGTGACATAAATTTTTCATTACTTGATTGCAGGAAGCAACTTTAGTTATATGAAGTATCGCATTGATGAGCTGAACGAAGAGACTTACACATATAATTATACATTGGTTGAAGGGGATGCATTGACAGATGGGCTTGAGAAGATAACTTATGAGATTAAGTTTGAGGGTACACCTAATGGTGGTACCATCTCCAAGATGAGTAGCAAATATTATACGGCTGGAGATTTCGTGGTCAAGGAAGAGGATGTTAAGGCCGGAAAAGAGAAGGCATCAGGAATGTACAAGGCTGTGGAGGCTTACCTCATTCAAAATCCGGATGCCTATGCTTAGAGTTCTTGTTACTACCCGAATGTTGAGTATGTTGTAATAATAAAAGCCTAAACCATGCGGTTGGGAATGTTGTAATTTGTCTTAATTCTCAATAAAAAGGCTCCAGTCCAGTTTTTTTTACATGTTGGTTGTGGCTAAATTTATGTGAAGTTACTTCATTTTGTGCAATTAATTGAAGTAATTCCAGTGATCAAATTAACTGAACAAAATGTATTGGTTGCACTGGCAGCATGTAGGGGATACCAATTTCTGGAAGACTTGAATGCAAGACCTTGCATATCTAGAGCTTTGATACCATATTAAGTTATCAACTGTTGTCAAAGTTTAAAGATGTTGCATGGAGAAAGGGCCCAAAAATGTATATCATGCTTGAACAATCCACACCAAGAAGTTTGGAATCATACGACACTGAATTTTACTTTTAACAGGTTTAGTATCTTAAGAACTCTAATTTTTTAGAAAGATTTCTGTCCTCAAATCAAAAAATTATTCAAAGGCTCTAATAATGATAAATGTCTCTTCTCATCCATTGCAACAGCTCAACGAAGCACGGAAACAGAAATTATCTGTAATCTTCCTCTATGATTCTATTGCATCGGATATTCAGAATTGCAGTAATATTCAGGGGTAAGTCGAATAATATAAGAGATGAACTTGGAAATTTATTCAAGTGTGTTCATTTTAACTAGTTGAGACTCAAAATCTCATCATGTGCAACAAACTGATACTTCCATTACATTACAGAACAGCCACACACCTTTCATGTATTGCCGCTGTACTACTGGACTAACATAACATTACAATTAACTGAAATGATTCTCATCTCATCCAACACTAAATTATACTTTTCATTATTGTAAAATAGCACTTGAATTATAAAGTAAAACATCGATTAGCACTGCAATTAAGCAGGTAATCTTTATTACAGTTGGGCCATGGCCTAACCAAAGAGAAAAACTCACACTCATAAAAACAGCAGCAGTTGAAATTAAAGATGTTAGAACATAGAAGGACATTAAACATAAGCATCCGGGTTTTGAAGGAGATAGGTTTCAACAACCTTGTACATTCCCCACACTTTTTCTTTCCCTGCCTTAATGTCCTCTTCCTTGAGCTCAAAATCTCCCTTGGTGGAACACTTGGTTGTCATCTTAGATATAGTCCCACCATTTGCTGATGCCTCAAACTTAACTTCATACGATATTTTTTCAATCTTTTCCAGTAATCCCTCCCCTTCAATCAAGCTATAGTTGTACGTAAATGTTTTCTCATTTAGCTCATCAATCTGGTGCTTCAGATAACCAAAATTGTCACCTATAACAAAAGAAAAAGATAACTTTAATCATGTAACCAATAACAACAAGTGCAAAAAAATAAAAATAATTGTGTGTAAAAATTAAACCTTGAACAAAGTTGATCTGTTTAATACTTCCGGCACCTCCATCGCCTTGGATGAGCTATAATAGCCTGTGGTAGGAGTTTTGGAATTAAGTTGTGAGAGTCGAGGATTGAAGCCTTAAATATTCTTGATGGAGGAATCGGAGAAGCATACTCATCGCTAAAAGTGATGATACCCATGATTTTCTGTAGAGGTCTAAAAGATGATTAGGGAGAAAGTAAAAAGCTTGATTATGTGTAGAGCTTGTTTGGATATTGTAGATTTATGAGGAGGTATATAAATAGGTAAAAAGTTAGAATTTCTTGTTTTGTAAACTGGATCATTCCTTCTGCAGATACCTAAGCAAATAGACAAATATATTCGGTTCTTTGTCTAATTTGCATGTCCCAAGTTATAACAAACCATGCACATTTAGTTGTGTCAGGACATCAATACTACAAATTCTTAGCAAAAAATGACAGATGGGAGAATAAGCAGATAAGATATTATTTTGGTGCTTAGAAGGGACAGAACAGTTACACAGTCCCCTTTGTGATAAATCCTTGTTAATTAAGATGTACTACTATTATTTATCATTAAACAAGTCGTGGTGATTGATAAACTACAATAATTTGATAATTTATGGAATTCTAACTCACATATGTTTAAGGCAATTGAGATCCTTAATTTTGTCCTAAGCATATTGCACAATGGGAGGCAATTATTTCAGAAAAGTAAAACTCCATTACTTCAAGTTATAAATACATACCATCTTCTCATATTCTGCAAACACATTATAACAATCCTCTATTACTTTCCCAGAGCTAATTCATCATAAAAACTAGAAGATGGGAATCACCACTTTCACTGATGAGTACAATTACTCAATCTCTCCAGCAAGACTATTCAAGGGTTCGATCCTTGACTCTCACAACTTGATCCCAAAGCTCATGCCACAGGCCATTAAGAGCATTGAAACTATACAAGGAAATGGAGGGACCGGCAGCATCAAACAAATCAACCTAGCCGGAGGTTAGATTTCTAACTTTCTTGATAAAAACTAAAAATTCTATAGTAGTCCCTAAAACTTTTTCATTATCCGATCACACTTTAAAAACTTGAATTTGACACATGTTTCATTACTTTATTGCAGGTAGCACCTTTAGTTATATGAAGTACTACATCGATGAGCTGAACGAAGAGACTTACACCTATAATTACACTTTGGTTGAAGGAGATGCCTTGACAAAGGGGCTTGAGAAGATAACTTATGAGATTAAATTTGAGGGCACACCTAATGGTGGTACCATCTCCAAGATGACAAGTAAATATTATACGATGGGAGATTTCGTAGTCCAGGAAGAAGATGTCAAGGCTGGCAAAGAAAAGGCCGCAGGGATGTACAAAGTTGTAGAAGCCTACCTCCTCCAAAACCCTGATGCCTATGCTTAGTGTGCTTGCTACCCGAAATGAGTAACATTGAGGCTGCCTATTTTCTGCTGTTCTAACAATAAAAGCCTAAACCACGCGTTGGGAGTGTTGTAATTCAGTCATCTTAATAAAAATGCTCAATCCAGTTTGTTTCCTTTCATTTTGGTTGTGGCCTATTTCTGTGCAGTTAATTTTGTGCAGTGGAAGTAATTTCAGTGATCAAGTTAAGTTTACAAACCAAGGTGCATCGTAGTGCACAAACCAAACAATTTACAAATCATTACGCTCGCAACATGTGTGGGAACCAATTGCTAACTGAGAAACATAATGCAGTATCTTGCATACCTAGGTGCTCTACTTCCATGTTAAGTTCTCAACTGCTCTTAAAAGTTTAAGCTGTCTAAAAAGGGCCTAAAAGTATTTGTAGATGCAGATGGTATTAATCTGGTTGAAGTAATGTGCCCATGCATTTTGGTGCAATAACAATGAAACTGATCTTGAGTTATAGGTGAAGTTGGATAATGTGCAGGACTTGAATATCAGATAAATCAAAGTATTTCGTTAAAGAAATTGTGAAAATTTTGAAAAGAATGTTTCTAAGAGACAATCTTGCACTAATTGATACAACCAAATTTGGATGCCTTCCTCTTCTTCCTTCTTGAAAGACAATGGGCTTTGTTTAATATTTTTTTGAACATGCCATTAACTTAATGCATTAGGAGTTTTTCGTTAAAGTCGGAAATATGATTAACAGTATATGTAAATCAAAAAATAAGTGGACTGGGATTCATTTTGATGTAGCTTTTGGCAGAGCTGGAGTTTATTTTTTGGGTGCATTGATGTTAGTTTGGGTCAGCCTTTCAATGTTTTCATTAGTTCCCAGTTTCATTATCATGCAACAAATCGTAATATGTCAGGGATCCAACCCTTTTAGATCCTTAAACTTTCAGTATATTCAGAAAAAATAATAATTTTGCCTTGGCAAAAAAAATTAATTACTTAAATATTGTCTAGCACCATATGACTAGCCATAAACATCTATATAGTTTAACATAACAATTGCAATGAGTCTTATCTCATCAAACGCTTAACTATTCGTCTCATTATTGTATAATAACACTGCGATTAAGCAGGTAATCCCTATTACAGTAAGGCCAAACCAAAGAGAAAAACTCACTCATGAAAACAACAACAGTTGAAAGATCAAACAATACTAAACATAGGCCTCCGGGTTCTGAAGGAGGTAGGCTTCCACAACCTTGTACATTCCCAACACCTTTTCTTTGCCTACCTTAATGTCCTCTTGTTTGAGCTCAAAATCTCCCTTGGTGTAACACTTGGTTGTCATCTTAGAAATAGTCCCACCATTTGCTGATGCCTCAACTTAACTTCATACGATATTTTTTCAATCTTTTCCATTAGTCCCTCCCCTTCAATCAAGCTATAGTTGTACGTATATGTCTTCTCATTTAGCTCATCAATCCGGTGCTTCAGATAGCCAAAATTGTCACCTGCAGCAAAAAGAAAATGATATCTTTCATATATATCTTTGTTTAATGATGTAACAAATCAAACACATGCAACAAGTTAAAAATACCTTGAACAAAGTTGATCTGTTTAATGCTTCCAGCACCTCCATCGCCTTGGATGAGCTCGATGCTCTTGATAGCCTGTGGTAGGAGTTTTGGAATCAAGTTAAGGGAGTCAAGGATTGAAGCCTTAAATATTCTTGATGGAGAAATTGGAGAAGCATACTCATCGGTAAAAGTGATAACACCCATGACTATTTTGTAGAGGTCTAAAGATGATTAGGGAGAAAATAGAAAACTTGGGTTATGTGCAGAGCTTGTTTGCATATTTTAGATTTATGAGAAGATATAGGAAGAAAGTTAGATTTTCTAGTTTTTTTAACTGATAAATTACTTCTAATTGGATCATTCCTTCTGCAGATACCAAAGCATATAGACAACTATATTCGATTCTTTGTCGAATTTGCATGTCCCAAGTCATAACAAGCCATTCCCATTTAGTTGTGCATCAATTACCCAAAAGATTTGAACACTTCCAATACTACAAATTCTTAGCAAAAAATGACAGATGGGAGAATAAGCAGATAAGATATTATTTTGGTGCTTAGAAGGGACAGAACAGTTACACAGTCCCCTTTGTGATAAATCCTTGTTAATTAAGATGTACTACTATTATTTATCATTAAACAAGTCGTGGTGATTGATAAACTACAATAATTTGATAATTTATGGAATTCTAACTCACATATGTTTAAGGCAATTGAGATCCTTAATTTTGTCCTAAGCATATTGCACAATGGGAGGCAATTATTTCAGAAAAGTAAAACTCCATTACTTCAAGTTATAAATACATACCATCTTCTCATATTCTGCAAACACATTATAACAATCCTCTATTACTTTCCCAGAGCTAATTCATCATAAAAACTAGAAGATGGGAATCACCACTTTCACTGATGAGTACAATTACTCAATCTCTCCAGCAAGACTATTCAAGGGTTCGATCCTTGACTCTCACAACTTGATCCCAAAGCTCATGCCACAGGCCATTAAGAGCATTGAAACTATACAAGGAAATGGAGGGACCGGCAGCATCAAACAAATCAACCTTGCCGGAGGTTAGATTTCTAACTTTCTTGATAAAAAACTAAAAATTCTATAGTAGTCCCTAAAACTTTTTCATTATCCGATCACACTTTAAAAAACTTGAATTTGACACATGTTTCATTACTTTATTGCAGGTAGCACCTTTAGTTATATGAAGTACTACATCGATGAGCTGAACGAAGAGACTTACACCTATAATTACACTTTGGTTGAAGGAGATGCCTTGACAAAGGGGCTTGAGAAGATAACCTATGAGATTAAATTTGAGGGCACACCTAATGGTGGTACCATCTCCAAGATGACAAGTAAATATTATACGATGGGAGATTTCGTAGTCCAGGAAGAAGATGTCAAGGCTGGCAAAGAAAAGGCCGCAGGGATGTACAAAGTTGTAGAAGCCTACCTCCTCCAAAACCCTGATGCCTATGCTTAGTGTGCTTGCTACCCGAAATGAGTAACATTGAGGCTGCCTATTTTCTGCTGTTCTAACAATAAAAGCCTAAACCACGCGTTGGGAGTGTTGTAATTCAGTCATCTTAATAAAAATGCTCAATCCAGTTTGTTTCCTTTCATTTTGGTTGTGGCCTATTTTTGTGCAGTTACTAAATTTTGGTTAATGGAAGTAATTTCAGTGATCAAGTGAAGTTTGAAAACCAAGGTGCATCATATTACACAAACCAGACAATTTGTAATTAATTTTACTGGCAACATGTGGGGGGAACCATTTGCTAACAGAAAGACTTGATGCAAGAACTTGCATTCAAAGTTTAAGCCGTCTACAGAGCGCCTACATGTAAAAGTAGATGAAGATGGCATTCATTTGGTTGAAGTAATATATCCATTTTGGTGCAATACCAATGAAAATTGATCGAGTTATAGACGTAGTAAAATAATTTTAAGGAGACAAGTTATGTTTAAAATTTTGAAAGAATTTTTCAAAGTGATGATGATCTTGCACTAATTGATACATCCAAATACTTCCCCTGCCTTCCTCTGGCTACTCATTTTTTTAAGTTTAAGTCATTTTTTTTAACATTCAATTAATTTGATGCAGCAGGAGTTTCTCATGAAAGACAGAAATATAATTAACTATAAGTGTAGATCAAAAAATAAGTGGACTGGGATTCTGTTTGATGTAGCTTTCACCAGAGCTAGAGTATTTCATGTATTATTGTGCCACTGTTGTAGCTGTTGGCATATAGTTTGGCCTAACATAACAATTGTAATGATTCTCATCTCATTTAACACTTGATTATACTTCTCATTATTGTAAAATAGCAGCCACATTATGAAGTAAAACACGTATTAACACTGCGAATAAGCAGGTAATCTTTATTATAGTAAGGCCAAACCAAAGAGTAAGCTCAGACTCATGAAAACAACAACAGAAAAAAGATCAAAGAACATAGAAGGACATTAAACATAGGCATCTGGATTTTGAAGGAGGTAGGCTTCCACAACCTTGTACATTCCCAACACCTTTTCTTTGCCTGCCTTAATGTCCTCTTCTCTGAGCTCAAAATCTCCCTTGGTGTAACACTTGGTTGTCATCTTATAAATAGTACCACCATTGGATGATGCCTCAAACTTAACTTCGTACGATATTTTTTCAATCTTGTCCATTAATCCCTCCCCTTCGATCAAGCTATAGTTGTACATATATGTCTTCTCATTTAGCTCATCAATCCAGTGCTTCAAATAACCAAAAGTTCCACCTGAAGCAAAAGAAAAACATAACATGTCATATTTATCTGTTTTTTGTGATGTAACAAGTCAAGCAAAAAAAAAACAGTAAAAATTAGACCTTCAACAAGGTTGATCTGTTTAATACTTCCAGCACCTCCATCACCTTGGATGATCTCGATACTCTTAATAGCCTGTGGTAGGAGTTTCGGAATCAAGTTGTGAGAGTCGAGGATTGAAGCCTTAAATATTCTTGATGGGGTAATTGAAGAAACATACTCATCGGTGAAAGTGATGACACCCATGATTATTGTGTCCAAGTCTAAAAGATGATTAGGAAGAAAGTAAAAGGCTTGATTATTTGTAGAGTTTGTTTGGATATTGTAGTTTTTTGAAAGGATGACATATATATATATAGGAAGAAGGTTAGAAGTTCTTGTTTTTTAAACTGTTAAATTTCTTCTGATTGGATCATTCCTTCTGCAGATACCAAAACAAATAGACAAACATATTCGGTTCTTTGTCGAATTTGCATTTCCCAAGTCATAACAAGCCATTCCCATTTAGTTGTGTAAGGACATCAATTACCTAAACCTAAAGCTTTTGACTACTTCCAATACTGCAAGTTCTTAGCAAAAAATGACAGATGGGAGGATAAGCGGATAAGATACTATTTTGATACTTAAAAGGGACAGAATACTTGCATATTCTTTTTATTAAACAAGTCTTGGTGATTGATAAACTACAGGTCTACAGCAATTTGATAATTTATGGAATTGTAACTCACACATGTTTAGGGCAATTGAGATCCTTGATTTTGTCCTATGCATATTGCACAATAGGATCCAAGTATTTTAGAAAAGTAATACTACATCACAAGGACTTATAAATACATACCATCTTCTCATATTCTTCAAACAACCATTTCAAGCAACCCTAGAGGTAATTCATCATAAAAACTAAAAGATGGTAATCACCACTTTCACTGATGAGTACAATTACTCAATCTCCCCGGCAAGGCTATTCAAGGGATCTGTCCTTGATTCTCACAACTTGATCCCAAAGCTCATGTCACAGGCCATTAGGAGCATCGAAACTATACAAGGCAATGGAGGGACTGGCAGCATCAAACAAATCAACCTTGCCGGAGGCTAGATTATTTCTAACTTTCTCGATACATATCTAAAAATTCTAAATTAGTCCCTAATACTTTTTCATTATCCCAGAACAATTTATGCAACATGAATTTGACATATATAAATGTTTAATTACTTGCAGGTAGCACTTTCAGTTACATGAAGTACCACATTGATGAGCTGAACGAAGAGACATACACGTATAATTATACTTTGGTTGAAGGGGATGCCTTGATAAAGGGGCTTGAGAAGATAACTTATGAGATTAAGTTTGAGGCCACACCTAATGGTGGTACCATCTCCAAGATGACAAGTAAATATTATACGGTGGGAGATTTCGTAGTCAAGGAAGAGGATGTCAAGGCTGGCAAAGAAAAGGCCTCAGGGATGTACAAAGCTGCGGAAGCCTACCTCCTCCAAAACCCTGATGCCTATGCTTAGTGTTCTTGAAACCCAAAATGAGTAAAATTGAGTCTGCCTATTTTCTGTTGTATAAGGATAAAACTTAAAAGCACCACACGGTGGAAATGATGTAATTCGTCTTCTTAATAAAAATGGTCAATCCAGTTTGTTTCCATTCATTTTTGTGGTTGCCTATTTCTTTGCAATTACTTAATTTGTTGCAATGGAAGTAATTTCTGTGATCAAGTTAAACAAAACACACAATTTGTAATTAATTGCACTCACAACGCGTGCTGTGTAGGGGTAGGGGTTGGCAGGGGGTGGGGACTTGAAATTCAGACAAGTGAAAGCATTTTTTATATATAAAAAAAAATACTATGTTAATAGAGAATTAAATTCATGTATTTAATTTAATTATCTCATTCTCTTAAATTAGTGATTGACTGATTCTTTAGTTAATTGTAATTATCTCATTCTCTTAAATTAGGAATTGACTGATTCTTTAGTTAGTAGGTTTGATATTAATATCTTTTGGTTGTAACAAATTGATACTCTCTTGTAATTTTATTGTATTTATACCTCCTAACATCAATGAAAATATCATGTCATTATTCATTAGTCTACATTATTCTATATGGTATCAAAGCACTAGTCGGTCCTAAACCAATTCCACCAATCCTAGCCGAAGACACACCATGGCCACTGATCATCAGAGTATCGCCATTCCCAACCCAGAAAATCCAACCCAAAGTCTTCAACTCATAAACATCTCTCATTCATCCATCATCAAATTGACCTCCACAAATTATCTCGCCTAGAAACTCCAGATTGAGACCATTCTCATAGGTTACGACCTCTACAAATACATTGACAACAATCATCCATGTCCTCCTCGCACCATAACCACCAACAGTGTTGAAGCTTCCAACCCAGATTTTCTTCCATAGATTCGCCAAGACAAACTGTTTGTTGCGCCCTTATTGGTTCCATCTCTCACTCTCTTATTCCGATAATCCAAAGAATCACCATTTCCTCAAGCATGGCAAACCCTTGCCAACACCTATGCTCACCCACGACTCGTGGGTCACATAAAACAACTCGAGGACCAAATCAAGAAATCCATGAAGGGCTCTTCATCCATATCGGATTACATGCAATACGTCAAGTGTCGTGATCGATCAACTTCTTTTGACTAGTAAACCGATGGACCATAAAGTCATCATTGAGACGATCTTAGAGGGTCTCGGTGATGACTATCACCATATTGCCGATATAGTGGCAGGTAGGGACAACCCCATCTCATTTGATGAGCTTCATGAGAAACTCATCAACAGGAATCGACACTTCAAAGATCCACAATCGCTTCATTCCCGCATCTCGCCACACCCAACGCTGCGTCGACCAAATTCAATAATTCACACCGGCCCGTGTCAAAACAGACACACCTACCACATCTTGCTTCGCGACACCGGCCATCTCATCATGCCACGACTCGCCAACAGAGGGTCTTATCTCTAAAGTGCCAAGATGCCGCCAACAGAGACCACGGTTTCTCGGTGTCCCTCTTTCACCAGACCACTTCCCTTCACACTTGCGGCTCACCCTCGCCATCGTCTGAATGGACCTCGGTGGTACCCAAAGGCACATGTCGCCACAACATCAGGTGTTGAGACCCCGACCTGGCTTCTCAACAGTGGTGCCTCTTATCATATCATCACGACCTCGGCAACCTTTCACTTCATGCTCCATATCTGATGGGTCCGATGACGTCCGAAATCGGTGATGGCACTGGGTTACACATTTCCAAAACTGGTTCTGCCTCTCTTAAAACATCCTCTCACACTTTTCAATTACATGATGTTTTATTTGTTCCTGCCATGAAAAGAAACTTAGTCTCCATATCTCAATTTTGCAAAACTAATAACACTTTGATTGAGTTCTTACCATCTTCTTTTCGTGTGAAGGATCTACTGATAGGGGCCATACTGCTCGAAGGACAACCTAAAGATGGTGTGTATGAATTGCAGGTTTCGCACCCCGCTTCTCGTCCTTCAGTCTTCACCAGTACCAAAGTGTCCTCCGGTGCTTGGCATCATCGTCTTGGTCATCCATCCGAGTCAATTCAACGTCATATAGTATCTAAGTTTGGTTTACCTTTAGATTTCTCTAGTTCTAAGCATTTCCATTATAATGATTGTTTCTGCAATAAAAGTCATAAATTACCTTTTTCTTAATCATCTATTGTGTCGACTTCCCCTCTCCAAATTATTTATTCTGATGTGTGGACCTCGCCTATATATTCTTTCGATGGTTACAAATACTATGTTATTTTTGTGGATCACTTCACGCACTACATATGGCTTTACCCCCTCAAACGTAAATCTGACGTTGCCACTATTTTTCCTCGTTTCCGAGCTCTTGTTGAAAACCACTTCAAAAATAAAATAATCACCTTCTACTCTGACAATGTGGGGGAATACATGGGTCTCGCCAAATCCACTGGTCTCGCCACATATTTATCCACACATGAAATCTCGCATCTCACTTCACCACCTCATACTCCAGAACACAATGGCTTCTCGGAACGTCGACATCGCCATATTGTTGAAACAGGACTTACTCTTCTCTCTAAAGCTACCTTACCACTAACCTACTGGTCATATGCCTTCTCCACAGCAGTCTATCTCATAAATCGTCTTCCGACACCAACTCTCCATATGACCTCTCCCTATCATAAACTCTTTGCGTCATGTAACTATTCCAAGCTTCGAGCCTTTGGTTGTCTATGTTATCCTTGGCTCTGGCCCATATTCTCCTCACAAACTCGTTAAGTAATGCTCCACACCTTGTGTCTTCCTTGGTTACTCCCTCACTCAGAGTGCTTATCTGTGTCGTGATCCAAGTACTCAACAGATCTTCATTGTGACGCCCCCAAAATAGGTATACAACACCCATTCTGAGTCGCCAAAATACATGGTATAGAAAGCAAACTACAACTTTGACAATACATATGTCGTAGAATACTTACAATACAACTGTGAGTTTGAATACAAATATTGTCTTCTGCATAATATACACACCCAAATAAGTCCTCATTAATTATTCATACACTATTTTACGAAATAGTGAGGATGCCTAAAACATCTTCCTAGAACCATCACTCCATACCCCAACTCGATCCTGCTATGTTCTCACCTCCTGAGAAGAAAATGGAACAAAAAGGAAAAGGGTGAGCTTAACTAGCCCAGTAAAGAATATTATGACTAAGATAATATACAACAAATTATCGTTAGTCTTTAACAGGAAAAAATCTAATAGAATACAATGACAACAAGTTTTAGATCAACAAATGCAAAGAGAAGCAAAGAATCCATTAGAAGAGTCACGTAGAGAAAGAATTCTACCGCCTTCTAAGGTTTAAAAGTCCATCATCAATAGTTTATCCTCGTAATAACAATCAATATACATCTTTAATCATCTTTGCACTACAGTGCCAAAGATATTCATTTAGATCACCAAATTGGTCATGTTCATCTCAACACATGTTCATCTTTTACTACGTGCCAAAGATATTCATCGCTTAATCGTTCATCTCTCGCACTACAGCCAAAGATATTCATTTATATCACCATTTAGGATGAGGATGATGAAAAACATTTTTAAAGAAACGAATCCAAAGTGAAACAAAATGACAAGGATTAAGGATTAAGGATTCGTACTTTGTTTTACCCATGTCCAAAAATACTTCGAAAATAATCATATTGGTGTAAAATTCAAGAATGATCAAAACATGGATACCATCAAGGCTAGTATCCAGAATAGATATTTTGGACAAAAAGAAAATTTTTTATTTTTCGGTGAATAGTCATAGTATTCGTGAATAATTATCGATATCGTGAATAAGGCTTGATATCGTGAATAGTAACCCCGACACAACAAGTTCCAAATTTGATAAAAAGTTCACCAATACTTGGCATAATGATATTGAAGAAAAAATATCATTTAAGAAGAAAATAATACCCACTTACCTCAAAATAACCGTATTTCATTTGAATTTGATTGTAGTCTTGTAAAACCGCATATGAGATATAGCAACACTTAAAGTATACTCACAAGAATACGCTCGATAATTTAGAGAGAGAAGAGAAAAACTTTGTTTCGGTGTGATTTTCAATTCTAACTTAGCCTCTATTTATAGGAAAATGTTAGAACGCCAAAGGAGACTAAATTAATAAATTAATATTGTTACAAAACTTATTTCTACGCATGCCTAAAGACTAATTCAGCCACCAGCCATCCTTGACCCAAATTAGCAGCCCACATGTTCAAACAAGAGTGGGTCCCACCCATTATTTAATAAAAATTATTTTATCTTCCGAAACTTCAATAATTCGTAGAAAATAGCTCATTTATCAGAAAAATTCGAAACTCGCGAATTTTCATAGGAATTTCAATTCTCTACAACTTTGCGTAAGAGAAAATTTTCTAAATTCCAAGCGAAATTGACCAAATCCACAAACGAGGCGATTTTACGATCTATAATCAATTTTGGTTAAGAATTGTGTCCACCGCACACACAAAACATATGTTAAACATTTAATGCCACAAAATACTCTACCTCCTCATATACTCATATATCCCACATTCATTATAAAAATATCACCGTTAATATATTATTAAAATAATATATTTAAATGAATTATTTTATCGAAAAAAGATAAAATATTAATTTTCAACAATTGTCACATTAAAATTTTCTCCATCTATATCCACATAAAATAAATATTTTCTTTATCATAATAATCAATAATTACTTATTTAAAAATAATATTACGAATCACAAGATCGACAACCGTGCCGCTCCTCAGAAAGAGGGGGCTTTCCAATAAGGATTTCTCCTCACTTGGTAGCAATTAGGTGACCAAACCTCTCCTTAGATGTAACTTTCTCGGACATTGCCAATAATGTTATCGATAATATTATTCAAATAATATGAATTATTGATTTGATAATGGAAAATACTTGTGTAATGACAATTATTGAAACAACAAAGAATACAAAATATCAACGCAAAGAATTATTGAATCAATAAAATATAATATTGAATAAAGAATTCTGTAATAATTATTGAGTAAAGCCTTCTTACGTAAGGATCAATAATTCAAAATATCTTGTAATACCGGTATCTTTCTTTATGCGAACCACGCCAGATTCATCGTATTTTAACCACCGTAACCCAACGTTAAATCTGGTAACAATTTACGTCGTTATTTATAAAACTCAATCTTTGTCGCTTTCCTTCATCCAACCGCTTTTCCGTTATGGGCCCACTTAATGATCAATACCGTCGTAATTTGAGATTCCCGACAAAAAAGAATATTTCACGACCAAACGAATATTCTCCGACAATAATGAATATTTTATAACCACTTGCTTATTTTGTAAACTTTGCACATTTCACCCATAACCAAAGAATTATATCAAATTAACCCTTATTAATTTAGAATAATGAATAAAGGAAAATTCAATTTTATTTATAATAAGTTGGGGTCTTACAACCTCCCCTCCTTATGAAATTTCGTCCTCGAAATTGACGTACGTACCTGGTATATCGAAAAGGTGAGGGTAGCTCGCTTTCATCTCCGATTCCAACTCCCATGTTATTTCCTCAATTGCATGGTTTCTCCACAAAACCTTAACTTGTGGTATAACCTTCGTGCGTAAGACATGCTCTTTCCTATCCAAAATCTCAACAGGTATCTCCTCGTAGGTTAAATCTTCAGCTATCTCGTCTGGTTCTAATGCAATAATGTGGTTTGGGTCTTTCACATATTTACTAAGCATAGATATGTGGAATACATTGTGAACACAAGACATACTTGGAGGTAACGCGAGTCTATAGGCTACGTTTCCTATTCGGTCAAGAATCTCAAATGGACCAACAAACCTTGGATTGAGCTTTCCTCTTTTTCCAAATCTTGTAACTCCTTTCCATGAAGCAACACGTAACAATACATGATCTCCAATATTAAACTCCACGTCCTTTCTATGAAGATCATCATAACTCTTTTGTCGATCTTGTGAGGTTTGAATCGTTGTCGAATCATTTGGATCTTTTACGTAGTCATGCGTATTTAATTCTCGTCCCAACAACGTTGCTTCTCCCACCTCGTCCCAAAGATATTTGGAAGCGACATTTTCGCCCATACAACGCCTCAAATGGAGCCATGCCTATACTTGATTGATAAGCTGTTGTTGTAGGAGAATTCCACCAGCAGGTAGGTACTTATCCCAACTTCCTTTGAAATCTAGGACACAGAGTCTTAAAAGATCTTCAAGGGTTTGAATAGTCCTCTCTCGATTGTCCGTCCGGTTTGAGGATGGTATCTTTGAATCGAATCAGAATCTGCGCCCATAGCTTTCTGCAAGCTAACCCAAAATCTTGAAGTGAATCTCGGTCACGATCCAAACTATGGATACCGGCATGCCATGCAATCGTCTAATCTCATTCACGTACATACGAACGCAAGACGTTCAAGGGGATAAGTCTCACGTGTCGGTAAGAAATGGGCGGACTTGGTTAATCTATCAACAATAACCCAAATTGCATCTACGCCTTGAGAAACTTTGGGAAGACTCAGTAACAAAATCCATAGTAATGTGTTCCCATTTCCATTCCTAATCTTAAGTGGTTGCAATGGACCTTTTGGCACTTGATGCTCTGCCTTTACACGTTGACAAAGTTAAACATCTTGAGATAAACTCCGCAATCTCTCTCTTCATATTGTTCCACCAAAATGTATGTCGAATATCATGATACATTTGTACTCCCAGGATGGATTGCAAACGGGGTGTTGTGTGCCTCCATCATGATTTTATGCTTCAAATCAGAGTCGTCAGGAACGCAAAGTCTGGAGTTGAATCTAAGTATTCCTTCTTCATCAATTCTTGCTTCCTGAATAGCTCCTTCTTGCACTTTCTTCTTCATACGCTGCGTCCCCCAGTCCGTAGCTTGAAAGAACTTTTAACTTTATCGATTAAAGCTCTGTTCTACTCAGTATATTCGCCATCATCATGTGGGTCCCTGAGTCTTTAATTCTATCTCCATCCTTTCGCAAGTCATACAAAATGGGCCTTTGCGTTGACAATATCGCACTCGTGATTTGCATATAATCTTCTACTTAATGCGTCGACCACTACGTTCGCTTTTCGAGGATGATATTGAATAGTGTGATCGTAATCTTTCAATAGCTCAAGCCAACGTCGTTGCCGCGTATTGAGTTCTTTTTGGGTGAAGAAATATTTGAGGCTTTTTTATGGTCCGTATAAATCTCCACTTTCTCTCCATACAAGTAGTGTCTCCATATCTTCAACGCAATACATCACGCCGCTAACTCTAGATCATGAGTAGGATAATTCCTCTCATATTCTTTGAGTTGTCGTGAGGCATAAAGGCTATGACTTTCCCATGTTGCATGAGAACACATCCTAACCCCTTTCCGGAAGCATCATTTGTAGATAACAAATCCATCCAACCGGATGGTATTATTGACACAGTGCCGAAAATGAGTCTCCTCTTGAGCTCTTGGAAACTCTTCTCTCACATTCTCCGCTCCATATGACTTTTGTATCTTTCCGAGTCAGTGAGTTAGCGAGTAGCGATTCGAAAAATCCTTCCACTAATCTCCGATAATAACCAAATAAGCCCGAAAATTGCGTCAGATTGATCACCGACTTTGGCTTGCTCCTAACTTTGTATTGCTTCAATCTTCGCCGGGTCCACAGATACTCCTTGTTTTGACACCACGTGCCCAAGGAATGCTACTTCCTCAAGCCGAACTCGCATTTCTTGACTTTTGGCATAAAGCTTGTGTTCACGAAGTCTTTGTAGTACCGACTTTCAAATGGTGCTCATGATCTTCACTATTTTTGAATAGATGAGGATGTCATCAATAAAGACAACAACGAACTGATCCAAATATTCCTTAAATACACGCTTCATCATATCCATGAAAGCGGCGGGAGCATTAGTCAATCCAAAAGACATGACCAAGAATTCATAATGCCCAGATCGATTCCTCGAATGTCGCCTTTGGAATATCCTCGCTTTTAATCTTGGATGATATATCCGAGCGAAGATCGATCTTTGAAAAGAATTATGCCTCAGAATCGGGTCAAACAGTCATCAATGCGAGGTAGGCGGATACCTATTCTTGATGGTGACATGGTTCAATTCTCGATAATCAATATTGAAAGTCGCATACTCCCGTCTTTCTTCTTTTACTTAATAAAACAGGAGCACCCCAAGGAGACGTCTAGATTTAATGAAACCGATGTCTAATAACTCCTCAGTTTGGACTTTTAACTCCTCGAAGTTCAATAGAGCCATTCGATATGGAGTTTTAGAAATGGGCTTTGTATCTTGGTTCAAGGTCAATAAAGAATTCAACATCACGTTACGGGGTAGGCCGGAAGCTCTTCGTGAAATACATCGTGGAATTCTCTAACCACGTAAATATTATTCAAATCGACTTGTCTTTTATTCAAATCCATAACATGGGCTAAGAAATCTTGACATCCGCTTTTCAATAAACGAATAGCTTTGTGGCTTGATATGACAAAGGTCGATTTTAGTGGTTTAGTGGTTTGAATTGTATGACAAAGTTGGTTAGAATATGAAAACTAACAACCTTACGAAAACAATCAATTTTGGCATGATGAGTGGTTAACCAATCAATTCCTAAAATCACATCAAAAGCAAGTATCTTTAAAGAGATAAGATCAACGGGTGTAATGTGATAGTGCCAACTTGGATCATGCAAGATTTATAAACCGTAGATGTAACGAAGGTTTCACCCGACGGAGTTTCAACAGATAAATCAAAATCTAATTTCTCCGGAGTCAAGTTTAAACGTTCAAAGACAAGCAGAGAGATAAAAGAATGGGTAGAACGGTATCTAGTAAGGTATAAACTTCGCAAAAATTCAAGATTAGCTTACCCGTGATCACCTCGTTTGGGTTCCTCACGTTTTGTCCAAATACGACAAACGCCTCTTCCGAACCCGATTTCGACTTATCCGGAATGACCTTGGAATCACCACTCTCTCTTAACTTGGTTTCGCGATAGTACCATCTCGAGCGATGTGGCCTTCCTTTCCACAGTTGTAACATACCTTGGATTGTTGTGGATGGTTTTGGGTGATATGTCCCTCCTTCCCGCATTTGTAACATCTAACCAAGCGTCGTTTCTCCCCCTAGCATTTGTTGTTGGTCTTTGGTATCGCTGCTTGATATCTTTCCGTCATTGTTGAATCTTCTTCTCTGAAATTTCCACTTGAGTCACCTCTCCTATTATCATGTCCACGATTACCACCGAGTGGTTACCGCTTTTGTCCATATTCTTTCCTCCTCATTTGGTTATCATCGCTCGATGACTACCCCGGTTGTGGTCCCCTCGGTTGAGTATACTCACTATCTCGCTCTAATAACTGAGCCCTGTTGACAACATCTGAATACAGAGAAAATTTATGAGAGATAAGGTATTGACGAATCTCTGCTTTTAGACCTCTCAGAAACATACGTGTCATTCGTTCCTCATTCTCCACCAAATGAAGTGCAAACCTGGATAATTCTGCGAACCTTGCCTCGTACTGAGACACCGTCATGTTGTTCTGTTCGAGTCTAATAAACTCTACCTCCTTCATATGACGAATACTTTACGGAAAGTACTTGTCATTGAACGATTCAAATCTTTCCCAAGACATGTTAAGTGCATCCGGTCAGTACGCCTTCATGATTCCCACCAATGTCTAACTTCACCACGAAACATAAAGGTGGCGAATGGAACCTTCATTCCTCCGCACCCCAAGACATCGAATATCTTGGTAATTTGCTTGACCCACGTTTACGCCTTGATCGGATCCGGCTTTCCATGGAAATCTGGTGGTCCCAACTCTTTGAATTGTTTGGCGCGTGACAAACCGCACATTACTATCATTTCTCCCGTATATTTTGTACACGAGTCTCCCTCGTTCGATTTTGCATGAATCGCAAAAAGCTCCTAAACATTCCATCGTTCATCGTTTGCTCAAGAAGGTGTTGTTTACGGGAGGAATATTGCTTTCCTGTTGCACGTTCTCCGGTTTGCGACTAAAGGTTGTTCCACAGCCTCATAAACTCCATTGTTAACGCTTCTCGTGACCATTCTTAAATACGCCATAAAACAAGGGTTAATTAAACAATTTAATATATCACATAATATCCTATATTATGACCGATCAACAAATAAGCTTAGGTAGGACACACTAGGTGAAGGATTTACTGCCTCTCCCTCCTAGTTCTATTCCCCGATCTCCGCCAGATCATATCCTAAGCTCGATACCAACCGTGGCGCCCCAAAATAGGTATACAACACCCATTCTGAAATCGCCAAAATACATGGTATAGAAAGCAAACTACAACTTTGACAATACAGGATGTCGTGTAGAATACGACAATCTACAACTGTGAGTTTGAATACAAATATTGTCTTCTGACAATATACACACCCAAATAAGTCCTCATTAATTATTCATACACTATTTTACGTAAATAGTGAGGGGATAAAAACATCTTCCTAGAACCATCACTCCATACCCCGACTCGATCCTCGCTATGTTCTCACCTCCCGAGAAGAAAATGGAACAAAAGGAAAAGGGTGAGCTCAATCTAGCCATAAGAAAGAATATTATGACTAAGATAATATACAACAAATTATCGTTAGTCTTTAACAGGAAAAATCTAATAGAATACAATAGACAACAAGTTTTAGATCAACAAATGCAATGAAAATAAAGAATCCATTAGAAGAGTCACGTAGAAAAGAATTCTCTTTGTCTTCTAAGGTTTAAAAGTCCATCATCAATAGTTCATCCTCGTAATAACAATCAATATACATCTTTAATCATCTTTGCACTACAGTGCCAAAGATATTCATTTTATATCACCAATTGGTCATGTTCATCTCAACACTGCTTCATCTGCACTACAGCCAAAGATATTCATCGCTTAATCGTTCATCTCTCGCACTACAGCCAAAGATATTCATTTATATCACCATTTAGGACCGAGGATGATGAAAACATTTTTAAAGAAACGAATCCAAAGTGAAACAAAATGACAAGGATTAAGGATTAAGGATTCGTACTTTGTTTTTTACCCATGTCCAAAAATACTTCAAAATAATCATATTGGTGTAAAATTCAAGAATGATCAAAACATGGATACCATCAAAGCTAGTATCCGAATAGATATTTTGGACAAAAAGAAAATTTTTTATTTTTCTAGGTGAATAGTCCGTATTCGTGAATAATTATGTCGTATACGTGAATAGTCCAGATATCGTGAATAAGAACTCCCCAGAGCACAACAAGTTCCAAATTTGATAAAAAAGTTCACCAATACTTGACATAATGATATTGAAGAAAAATATCATTTAAGAAGAAAATAATACCCTACCTCAAAATAACCGTATTTACGACCGAATTTCAATTGTAGTCTTGTGAAAACCCGCACCAGATAAAGAACACTTAAAGTATACTCACAAGAATACGCTCGATAATTTAGAGAGAGAAAGAGAAAAACTTTGTTTACGGTGTGATTTTCAATTCTAACTTAGCCTCTATTTATAGGAAAATGTTAGAACGCCAGCAGAGAGACTAAATTAATAAATTAATATTATTACAAAACTTATTTCTCGCATGCCTAAAGACTAATTCAGCCACCAAACCATCCTTGACCCAAATTAGCATTACATGTTCAAACAAGAGTGGGTCCCACCCATTATTTAATAAAAATTATTTTATCTTCCGAAACTTCAATAATTCGTAGAAAATAGCTCATTTATCAGAAAAATTCAAAACTCGCGAATTTTCATAGGAATTTCAATTCTCTACAACTTTGCAGAAGAAAATTTTTCCAAATTCCAAGCAGAAATTGACCGAAATCCACAAACGGGCGATTTTACAATCTATAATCAATTTTGAATTAAGAATTGTGTCCACCGACACACAAAAACATATGTTAAACATTTAATGCCACAAAATACTCTACCTCCTCATATACTCATATATCCCACATTCATTATAAAAATATCACCGTTAATATATTATTAAAATAATATATTTAAATGAATTATTTTATCGAAAAAGATAAAATATTAATTTTCAACAATTGTCACATTAAAATTTTCTCCATCTATATCCACATAAAATAAATATTTTCTTTATCATAATAATCAATAATTACTTATTTAAAATAATATTACGTAATCACAAAGATCGACAACCGTGCCGCTCCTGTGAAAGAGGGGGCTTTCCAATAAGGATTTCTCCTTACTTGCTGCCATGATTAGGTGACCAAACCTCTCCTTAGATGTAACTTTCTAGACATTGCCAATAATGTTATCGATAATATTATTCAAATAATATGAATTATTGATTTGATAATGGAAAATCTTGTGTAATGACAATTATCAAACAACAAAGAATACAAAATATCAACGCAAAGAATTATTGAATCAATAAAATATAATATTGAGCGAGAATTCATCAGTAACAATTATTGAGTAGTGCCTTTTACGTAAGGATCAATAATTCAAAATATCGCGCAATACTGCAGTGCTCTTCGCCAACAACCACGCCAGACATCAGATTTTAACCACCGTAAACCCAACAAAGTGTTAATTCGGTAATAATTTACGTCGTTATTTATAAAACTCAATCTTTGTCGTTTTCCTTCATCCAACCGCTTTTCCGTTATGGGGCCCACCAATGATCTAGCCGGTCGTCACGGAGATTCCCGACAAAAAAGAATATTCCACGACCAAACGAATATTCCCTACACAATAATGAATATTTTATAACCACTTGCTTATTTTGTAAACTTTGCACATTTCACCCATAACCAAAGAATTATATCAAATTAACCCTTATTAATTTAGAATAATGAATAAAGGAAAATTCAATTTTATTTATAATAAGTTGGGGTCATACATTCATCTCACGTCATGTTCGATTTGTTAAGTCTGAGTTTCCCATGTCTAAAGTTGATCTACATCTCGCTCGTCCTGATAACTTAACATGTGACACATGGCTCCCACAACATGTCATTCTCTCGGTTTCATACCCATCATCCGAAGGTAGTTCCAGCGGATCTTCGCGATTGACTCCACCACACAAACGATTATGGTAGCCCACAATGACTTGCCCAAGTATCCCCCATACTACCCAACCCAATACCGCTCCTGCACGTCCCTCACTCATCACTTTGGTCTTACCTCCACAAGTACTTCCTAAAGCCTCTGAAGCCCCATCCTCCCAATCCTTGCTTCGCACCTCGCCAATTGTCACTCATTCTAGAAACAACATCCATAAACCAATCACTAAACTCAACCTCTCGACCCAACTTGCCTCAAAGAATTGAACCCACATGTAACTTTCAAGCCATCAAAGATGGCAAATGGCGACAGCGATGTCCGAAGAGTTTGATGCCTTGGTTCAAATGGCACATGGGGCGGTACCTCCCATCGGTGTGCAAAATATTGTGGGGGTGCGAATGGATATTTTGACTTAAACGCTTATCCGATGGCTCTATTGATAGGTACAAGGCTCGCTTAGTAGCAAAGGGGTTTCACCAACGGCCGGAGTGGACTACCATGAGACGCTCAACCGGTTGTAAGCCAACCACAATTAAATCTCATCCTCTCGCTGCGGTCGGTAGCGCCGGGGATCTTCGACGAATTGATGTCAACAATGCATTTCTCCAAGGCACCCTCACTGAAGATGTCTTCATGACCCAGCCTCAAGGCTTTGTTGATGTTGATCATCCACTCCATGTCTGTAAACTGAGAAAGGCAATATATGGTCTCAAACAAGCTCCTAGAGCTTGGTACACTGAACTTCGCCAGTTTCTACTTGCATCTCATTTCACCAACTCAATTGCTGACACCTCTTTGTTCATTTTCAGTGATAAAGGTATAACCATCTTGTTACTTGTTTATGTTGACGATATCATCATCACAGGTAACAATACAACATCAATCCAAGCCTTCATCTCGGTCCTTGCTCGTCGCTTCTCCCTCAAAGACCTCGGCCCTCTTCACTACTTCCTTGGTGTTGAAGTTGTTCCTTGCCCTCAAGGCCTTCTCCTCTCACAACAAAGATACATAGCGCATTTGTTGGCTCGAACAAAGATGACCGATGCACGCCCCGCTTGCAACTCACTTAGCCACCTCTCCCATCCTCACTCTTCAGTCAGGGACAACACTTACTGACCCAACCGAATTTTGGGCTGTAGTTGGCAGTCTTCAGTATCTTTCACTTACCCGTCCAGACATTGCCTATGTAGTCAACAAACTATCTCAATACATGCATCGTCCGACTACCGATCACTAGAATGCTGCTAAGCGACTTCTTCGATATTTGTGTGGCACCATTGATCATGGCATCCTGTTACATCGCCAGTAGCCTCTCACTCTACACGCCTACTCGAACGCCGACTGGGCTAGTAATAAAGACGACTTCACCTCCACCAGTGCTTATATTGTCTATCTCGCATTTAAACCCGATATCCTCGAGTTCAAGAAGAAACTAATAAGCGATGGCTTTCGCTCCTCGATCGAAGCCGAAGTATCGATCTGCTGCTTCTACAATTTCGAGGTGAGATGGATCACATCTCTTCTTAGTGAACTTGGTGTCACATCCTCACAACAACCGGTAATCTACTGTGATCATGTGGGAGCAACGAACCTCTGCTTCAAATCCGGACTTCCATTCTCGCATGAAACATGTAGCTCTCGACTTTCACTTCATTCGTGAACAAGTTCAAGATGGCATCTTCTGAGTCACTCATGTCTCTTCGATGGATCAACTAGTCGATGCACTCACCAAAACCACTACCCCAAGACGTGTTTCAAGGCTTGTTGAACAAGATTGGTCTCACCTCAAGGAGCTCCAACTTGTGGGGGCATAATAGAGAATTAAATTCATGTATTTAATTTAATTATCTCATTCCCTTAAATTAGTGATTGACTGATTCTTTAGTTAATTGTAATTATCTCATTCCCTTAAATTAGGGATTGACTGATTCTTTAGTTATTAGGTTTGATATCAATATCTTTTGGTTGTAACAAATTGATACTATCTTGTAATTTTATTGTATTTATACCTCCTAACATCAATGAAAATATCATGCCATTATTCATTAGTCTACATTATTCTATATATGTTTCTAAGTAACAATCTTACACCAATTGATACATCCAAATATGGATGCTTTCCTCTTGCTTCTTGAAAGATAATGAGCTTTGGATTCTTGATTCCCCCTCTAAAAAATCTACTCTGAAGATACCATTAATTTTATGCAGCAGGATCTCATGAAAGACAGAAATATAATTTACAGTGTATGTAGATCCAAAATTATGTGGACTGGGACTCCGTTTGATGTAGCTTTCAGCAGACTAAGTATTTATTTTTGAGTGCAATGATAATAGTTTGAATCAGGCTTTTGAGGTTTCGTAAGGTGATTTCATTAGTTTCCAATTTCATTATTGTGGAACAAACTATAATCTGTCAGGGATGAAACCTCTCACACTCGGCTAGGGACGAAATTGAAGAACAAAAAAAGTACAAGTACTCACATAACAGGCATGCATCTTCCATCCGACTAGCAATAGCAATGGACATAACAATTGTAATTGCATCGGACATTATGAAGTAATACATGAGTTACTACTGCAATGAAGCAAGTAATATTTATTACAGTAAGGCCAAACCATCACACTCATGAAAACAACAATAGCTGAAAGATCAAAGAGCACAAAAAGAACACTAAACATAGGCATCCGGGTTTTGAAGGAGGTAGGCTTCCACAACCTTGTACATTCCCAACACCTTTTCTTTGCCTGCCTTAATTTCCTCTTCCATTAGCTCAAAATCTCCCTTTGTGTAGCACTTGGTTGTCATTTTCGAAATAGTCCCACCATTTGGTGATGCCTCAAACTTAACTTCATACGATATTTTTTCAATCTTTTCCATTAATCCCTCACCTTCGATTAAGCTATAATTGTATGTATATGTCTTCTCGTTTAGCTCATCAATCCGGTGCTTCAGATAACCAAAATTCCCACCTTCATCAAAAGAAAAAAAGATAACATCTCATATGAATGTCTATGTTTTATGACGCTACAAATCAAACACAAGCAAAAAAAATAAAAATAATTGTTGTGTGTAAAAATTAGACCTTCAACAAAGTTGATCTGTTTAATACTTCCAGCACCTCCATCGCCTTGGATGAGCTCGATGCTCTTAATAGCCTGTGGTAGGAGTTTAGGAATCAAGTTGTGAGAGTCGAGGATTGAAGCCTTAAATATTCTTGATGGAGGAATTGGAGAAGTATACTCATCGATAATTGTGTAGACTGTAGAATGTAGAGGTCTAAAGAGGATTAGGAAGAAAATAGAAAGCTTGGTTTCCTGCTGAGCTTCTTTGGATATCGGTATATACATATATATAAGAATATATATATATATATAGGAAAAAGTTCTTTCTTCTTTTTTTTAAATTGTTTATTCCTTGTGATCAGATCATTCCTCTTCTAATACCAAGGCAAGCAGTCAAGTACATTCGGTTTCTTGTCGAGTTTGCATGTCTTAAGTGATAGGAAAACATGCACATTTAGTTGTATAAGGGCATCAATTTCCCAAAAACTGACTACTTCCAATACAAGAAGTTCTTAGCAAAAAATGAGAGATGTAACAGTAACACAGTCCCCTAGCTGACAAATTCTTGTTGATTAATTATGATATACTACTAGTTTTTAATTGAAAAAGTCTTAATGATCGATAAAATCCAAATTAATGTTGCACAAGGATAATTAATTAGACTACTAAGATCCTTGGTTTTGTCTAATGCAATTATATATGGAACAATATCAATCAAGTGCACAAGACTCCCGCAAATAATCCAGTTTTTGGTCATTAATTAGTAACGTGCAAACTAGACAAGGAACTGAATCTTTATGTCTATCATGTCCTAGTCATTGTTAAAATCCAAAAACTACAAGATAATCCTAGGAATTTTTCTTAGTATAAATACCATCCTCTATCAACTGCCAAGCCACACAATCAAGCAACGTTAACTTCCTCAATAATAGCAAAAATAAATCATGGGTGTAACAACTTTCACTGATGAGTACACGTACTCAATCACTCCGGCAAGGCTATTCAAGGGATCGATCCTCGACTCGCACAACTTGATCCCAAAACTCATGCCACAGGCCATTAAGAGCATTGAAACTATACAAGGCAATGGAGGGACTGGAAGCATCAAGCAGATAAATCTCGCAGGAGGTTTGAGTAATGCTAGCTTGGGTTTTTAATTAGTTATCTAGATCCCTTAAATTTTCATATTAATTTGTAATGCAGGTAGCACATTCAGCTATTTAAAATACAAGATCGATGAGCTGATCGAAGAGACGTACACATACAATTACACATTGATTGAAGGCGAAGCATTGACAGATGGGCTTGAGAAGATAAGTTATGAGATTAAGTTCGAGGGCACACCTAGTGGTGGTACCATCTCCAAGATGAGTAGCAAATATTATACGGTGGGAGATTTCGTGGTCAAGGAAGAGGATGTTAAGGCCGGAAAAGAGAAGGCCTCGGGGATGTACAAGGCTGTGGAAGCTTACCTTATTCAGAATCCGGATGCTTATGCCTAGTCCTAGTGATATTATTATATATGTTAATGTCTGTCTGTCTGTCTTGTCTTTTCCCTTCTTCTTGTTGCACTACTGCTGCATGCAGTACAGCAGTACCTTCCTTCCCTTTGGTTTGACAATAAGATGATATCCTGCTTGAGTTTGATGCTTCTCTATATTCTATCAACCCAATAAAATTAAAATTATTCAGTTCCAGTTCCAACCATTGGATAACCAAGTAATTAATATAAGAGCTAGTTCAACAATTAAGTATCAAAATTGTTATTGTTTGTTTTGCACTAAAAATGTACTGCCTAAGTCCATTCAATTATTCGAAGATGCAATTTGATCAGTTTGTTTGACAGTTTCAATGCGATTTCAAATCAAATTGTTACCCCTATTCTCAAATTCAACTCGGTCCAACTCGATAATAGTGAGTAGCTGAGTAATCGACCCGCGATGAACATTCATCCCTTTTTATTAGGATTAAATTATTTTTTTAGGGAACTCATTTTCACATTATCCTCTCACTTTCATCACGATGAGGAAAAAAAAAAAAAAAACAGAGTAAAAATAGTAATGCCTTTATATAATAATCCTATAATTGCACTGGAACCAAAAAATACCCCGCAACCGTGTTGAGGTTTGGACTGCAGTCCTTTTGACATACTACTTGGGAGGCAAGCTCAAACGACTCCGTTTTCTAGGAATTAAATAACTTGACATATCTGGGTTTTGATTCCTATCCTCGAAAAGTTCGATCTCTTTTGCTATCCCCAACATGTGGCAGAGTTAAAACACTTCACCATCTAAACCTTCTCGTTTCTCACCCTCTCATCTTCTTGATTATTAGCACTTCTGAAGACTCTGATTCCTCTTCAGGTCAGCCCTAGACCAGTTTCAGTCAAATCGGTAAGCCATTTTCCCTAATTACTTTTCTAATTTATCTGTAAAACAAATTTAATATTCTGAATCTTTGTAATTATATCAAACTGATAACAAAAAGCATAAATCTTTATCATTAATTTGTGGGTTTGCTTCATTTTTATCAGTTCATGGCTTCTTCATTACTCAATGGAGCTGAAAATATCAAGCTTGTTAGTGGGTTATCTCCAACTGGGTTGGCTTTTAATGGGTTACATTTTCAAGGGAGAGGGCTTACCAATAAGGGTTTAGTGACTTTTAGTAGGAATTGTTACTCCAAAACCCTAGTACCCAAATGCAGTTTTTCCTCCTCTAGACCTGTTTCTCAACCCAGATTCATACAGCATAAGAAAGAAGCATTTTGGTTCTATAGGTTTTTATCAATTGTGTATGATCATGTAATTAATCCTGGGCATTGGACTGAGGATATGCGAGACGATGCGCTTGAGCCTGCTGATCTTTTTGATCGAAAGATGAGGGTGGTTGATGTGGGTGGTGGAACTGGGTTTACCACTCTTGGTATAGTGAAGCATGTTGATGCCAAAAATGTGACAATCTTGGACCAGTCGCCTCACCAGCTTGCTAAGGCGAAGCAGAAGGAGCCGTTGAAAGAATGTAAGATAATTGAGGGAGATGCTGAGGATCTTCCTTTCCCAACTGATTATGCTGATAGATATATTTCTGCTGGAAGGTATTTCCTTGGTTCATTTCCATAGTCTTGTTATTTGTATTATAATATATTTTGAGGTTCAATTTGGCTGAACATGGATTTGAAATGAAGGGATTCAACAAATAGAATTCATTTAATGCGTTAAAAAGAGGAAAGAGGAGATATATTTTTTGCTAGGAACATACAAAGTAGAATCCTTATAGATATGGCTTTTAAAGAGTTCCTCTAGACATTGTATTACAATCCATTCGCTTTGGCTTTCAAATTCAGTCATTCGTCTTCTTAAAAATCATATAGCCTTTAATCTAGCTTAAACGTTTTATTCAAATGCTAAACTCTTTCATTTTAAATCCATGAATTGTATTCAGCCTAAAGGTGTTTGACAACAGATTATATTGGGAAATTAGAATATATAATTATCAAATCTAATATGTAACTAACATGTCTAGGTTTCTCATAATCTATTTATAAGAGCTTTCACAAGGAATGTTCAGTTCAGAGTAAAGAAAAATTACTGATGTTGTGTTATATTACAATTAATTTGAATTTACATCAGTTATATTACAATTAATTTGAATTTACATTAGTTTTATTTTTCTCATTTTTTAATTAAAGCATGATTTTGATAGAAAAATATTTATGGTTGATGGTGAATATTAATGAGCAGTATATCAAATATGAAAGAATTCTTCTTCTTTTTTTAACTCACAATTGCTCGTCTCAAGTTAAGTGTAATTTTTTATGAGTGTCTTCTCCAGTATTGAGTACTGGCCAGATCCACAGCGTGGTATAAAGGAAGCATATAGGGTACTAAAAATTGGAGGAAAAGCCTGCTTAATTGGCCCTGTCTACCCTACCTTTTGGCTGTCTCGTTTTTTTGCGGATGTGTGGATGCTTTTCCCTACAGAAGAAGAGTACATTGAGTGGTTTCAAAAGGCTGGTTTTAAAAATGTCCAACTCAAAAGAATAGGTCCAAAGTGGTACCGTGGTGTTCGCCGTCATGGATTGATCATGGGTTGCTCTGTCACAGGGGTGAAGCATATGTCAGGGGACTCTCCCCTACAGGTACCTAATTACATTGATTTTATATCTATTCTTGTACATAGGAAATGCTGTATGAAAATTTTATTTTATATATCTTTTTTTGCTTTGTTGCTTCTTTTAAGTGAGTTGCTCTCTTTTTTTTCTTTTAAGATTTTTGGTAAACATGACACAATCTTCATTTATTGCAATTCATTTAAAGTTTCAATAAGGTGGTCATATGGTAAACCTTGTTTGAACCTGCTCATTTTATGTAAGAAATGTCATTTTGGGACTCTGATCAATTATCCTTTTGAGAACAAAGGCTAATGCATAGTGATAGTTCTTCCTAATCTGTTAGGGTCTTGCATAAATTTTTTTTTTTTGTTTGGATAAAGTTTTGTACTACAATAGTTTTTGTAGCATAATTATATTTTGGATTGGGAATGTAAAGTATTCATCTTTATAAGCAAGTTAACAAATGTGATAAGGATGTTCAACTATGGGGTTTAGATTTGTTGCCAACCAACCCTCAGGCCTCAGCCCACTATCTCCTCAATTAATTAACTTCCACAATGTGTAAATTTCTGTGTTGGTTACCTGGTTAAAATAAGGAGTTGAGATATTACAAATTTAGAAATAACTTGCACTTGTTCATTTTGCTGACAATTGAAAGCCATCTTGTTCTTGAATGCCAAGATTAATAAATGAGCCCGAATAGTTGGTTTACAGAATTTGAGACTGTCGTACTGAAATACATAGTATGGGTTTTGACGGCTAAGACATATCAAATGAGAAGAAGCAAAACACAAGTACCTAACCATACACTATTCTAAAGTAAATCGGTAATAGAGTATACTCCTATGGGCAAAGACGAAAAAAAAAATCACAATTGGGATGAACAAGATAGGATGACTGCGAAGTCTTAAACTATCAAAATTTACCCTTTCTTCTTAATAATTGTCTCTTCGAAAGAAACCTTAATTTGGCTCCCTATTATAAGCAAATCTGAATACAGGATATCTAAAATGAAAAATACTGCGAACTACCCATGAAGACGGATTTGCTCACCCAAAAAAATTATAAATACAATAGAGAAGCATAAGACTGGTGTCTAACCTTCTAACTATTTTATGATACCCATGGCTTTCACTTTCTAAAGCTTAGTGGATACTCTGCTTGTCTTGCATCAAGTATGGATGACTGTTGAATGAAGTATTGTATAAAGTGTTCACAACTACTTTCAAAATTAAAATTAAGCATGAAATTGTCAAATCTTTGGTTTGAAGCTTTCTTTCAGTAGTTTCTGTTGTTTTATTACAATTCTTAAATCTGTGTCTTGGCGCAGCTTGGTCCGAAAGCAGAGGACGTGGAGAAGCCAGTGAATCCATTTGTCTTTCTCTTGCGTTTCGTTCTTGGTGCAATGGCAGGAACTTACTATGTGCTGGTTCCAATTTACATGTGGCTCAAGGATCAGATTGTTCCAAAGGGTAGGCCTATCTGAAAAGCCAGAAGAAAACATGGAGGCAAGATGGTACAAAACTTCCATTATCTCTCTCTTTGAGACTGCTTCACATGCCTCTCAAAGAGCCAAATTGGCCTTTCGGATGCACAAACATGCCAGGTATTACCCAAGTATGCAACTATATAGCCTCAGAAAAGCTGTTGAAATAGTATTTCATGTTTGAGTTTAGTAACAATTTTGTGGCAATTTCTACATACTTGAGGTTTACAATAATTTTGCAACTATTTTCAATTATTGTAATGTATATTTTTCATCTTTAAGCAGAAATCACTTTATCTATTTACCCTTTTCCTTTATTGTTGAATGTTTCTCTCAAAATTACAGTTTTAGTCAGGGTGCTACCTCCAATTCATGGCTCCTGCTGATAAGGGAAATTCATGTATGCATATATCTATTTTATATTTGAAAAATCTTATACTTGTGAAAAGTATATCTCAAGTATAGTAAATTCGGATTATTTGATGGAATCTTTTAAGTTGAAAATATCATTGCTATAATTTTTCGTTTTATTGTGTTTGGAGCACTGGAATTGTAATTTCGAGCGGCTTATAAAACTCAAATTTATTGTATTAAAATTAGTGTGGCAGTTTGGACATATAAACTATGTTTTTGAAATAAATAAACTGCGTATGAAATCATTTTTATTTAAATCCAAGAAAGTTTCAAAAAACTGTAAAACTCTAAAGCAACATACACTTGGTACTTCAAATTTATTATATTTATAACTTAAATAAACTCCATTTAATATATATTAAGTAAATATTTTAAAGAGTCGATAAATTTATGTCTAATTACAATTGCAAAGCATATCAATACATTATACATGTGGTTAGTAAAAATTATAAGAGTCATAGTTATTACATATCTTTTAAAAAATATTATAACTAATATTTATTCACGTAATTAATAATTAAAAGTTCACGTAAAATATTATTAAATACCTTTAAATTTTAAACAAATACAATAGCCACTCGTACTATATTCATGTACTGATGACCAGTTCTAGTCGAGGACAAAAGGAGTGAGGCCTCAAAATTGCATTTGTTTAGAGCTCGGCAGCTGAGTCAGTGGCAGAAAGCAAACCGCGTGGACAGCCAAGCGCATTAATGTCAGGAGAATACTATTTTTATATGAATTTTTTATATTTTTATATGAAAGTGGGTCAGAATATGTAGCACAAAAAGGAGTATTAATCTTTAGAATTATTATATATATATATATTGAGAGAGAGTGTTTCATATTCTCCACTTATATAGGAGTTTGTTTTTCCCTTATTTGATTGAATTTTTATTTTATTTTTTATGATAGAGTTTCTTTATCTTCTCATGTGGAATCTTATTTTCTCCATTACATGAAATTATTTTTATTGGAAAATTTGTTATATCTATAAATTCAGTCGATGCTTGTGATATCCATATTTCTAAAGTTATTATAGATTTCACAAGATTTTGACTACGATCGATCCATCATTTTAGTCAATCCTTTAATTGTTATGATGGGATTATCTTCTTTTTTTTTCAGTAGTAATATTTTTATGATTTATTACAGTTTACAAGTTTAATATATTTCGGTCATGTTTATATAAAAATTGATATTTCTACATTAAAAAATAATATTTTTAATCGAATTTTTTTAACATAAATGTGAAACACACTCATTAAGTCATTATTAATGTAAGAGAGACTATTTTCTCATGTGAAAAAATTATTATTATTTGCACTATTTCTATATACTCGGTTGATATTTTGGAGGATTTAAGAAAAAGTAAAGTAAAAGAGAGAAGAAACCGACAAAATAGTTATTTATATATTACGAAAAATTTGAATAAAATATATCGATATATGAGATTGGATATGATTATAAAATTAACGCACTGTATCAAATACATCATAAAAATATTATTAATTAAATTTATCCATGTAACTCGCAACAAAAAAATTAATATGAAGTCGCAATATATATCAATTTTCCGACAAAATAAAACATTTTGCATTATAAAGAAATATCATGAACTATGATTTCTACGAGAGTGGATAGCATGAAATTAAGTTTTATCAATTGATTAATATAGTGTTGATACGCAGATCAAAAAGTAATCTTTCTGTGTCAACACTGTATTGATTAATTAAATAATTTATCATGAAATTAATTTTATAATAATCGGATTGGATTGGATTGGATTGGATTGGATTGGATCGGATCGGAGTATTTGCTAGTCTAGATCTCTCCCGCAAGCAAAGCAAGGAAGAGGGAGTGATGTTGGTGTTGAAAATGAGGTTGGGAAAGTACAGAGTACACACCGCCCAATACGGCCATATCCTCTGTAGTCTTCTCTTTCGATGTTCTTTGTCCCCTAAACATTAAACCTTACAGCTGTCCCTGCATGTCTATTTCTTTATTTATTTATTTCTAAAAAATTAATTAATTAATTTACAAAATATAAAATCTAAGTAGTAGACCAGTAGGCGTAGATTTAAAAGTCATGGTTTGAGAAAAAGAAAGAATATTATATGAAAGTGGATCATTTGAATATCTGCTTAATTATCTGATAAAGGCGTTTAGTAGCCTTATAAGCCGGTCAAATTAATAAGCTACAAAAGTTTACTCTGTTAATTAACTTAAATAATATTTGTCACGACTGTAACAGTGAGAATTGAAAACATAATATCAATCGCGTAATAAAAAAAATAGCATAATATTACCATTATTATAAACTCGTTTCTTTCTTTTTATTTGTCTTTTAGGAAAGAAATTTAATTATGTGTATCTATTGTTTGCAAATTTTAATAATGATCTAATTTTTAATTTATATATTTTCTTTGAAAATGTGAATAAAAAAGTAATGGAGGGACTATAATTATTTTTGTAATATCCACTTATCTAACACTAGTAGTATTAGATTTGTAGATGGTGTATGGATTCTCTAAGATATGATTGATTTAAATACCCCTCCTCTGGCCTCAAGCTTAAATTGACACTACTTTTAAAAATCTACATAAAGCCCGTCCAGGTTTGAGCTATAAGCAACTCTCTCTCTAAAATACTGGTTTGAAGGTTTCTTGAATAAGCAAGCTTGTATTAATTCCAAAGTCCAAAAATGGCAGATATTCTGAATGAAGAACAAATAGTTGAGTTTCAAGAAGCCTTTAGTCTCTTTGACAAGGATGGAGATGGTTAGTTTCTTAAATTTCCCTTTTCCCTTTTCCTTTTCATATTGTTAATTTACTATACAATATGCATGCATAACATCGATCACTAATTTCTATAAAAATATATATTTACAAATCTCTGTTTTTTTCTGTATTTTAATGGCAATTTCTTTCATCTTAATTCTTAATAAATATATATGTTTAGGCTGCATTACTGTTGAAGAATTGGCAACCGTGATAAGGTCTTTGGATCAAAATCCATCTGAGGAAGATCTTCAAGACATGATTAATGAAGTCGATGCTGATGGAAATGGGACAATCGAATTCGTCGAGTTCTTGAATCTTATGGCCAAGAAATTGAAGGTGGTGGTCAAATTTACATGTATATATATATATATAATAGGTTAGGTTAGGTTCCTTTAAAAAAAATTAATCTCACTAAATCTGATTTCTGATGGTGGATTTGTTATCAGGAAACTGATGCAGAGGAGGAGCTCAAAGAAGCTTTCAAAGTGTTTGACAAGGATCAAAATGGGTATATATCTGCTACTGAGGTAATTATCAAAAGATAAGATGACATGCATAGTAATATTATAACAATGTGGATAAATAAGGTTGCTTCATATTGTAATAGCAAAACTAAATGATATTGTTACAACAACTATAAAAATATTGTTTAATGTATATTTGTTCCGATAATATCATTTTCACTCTGTTATAATTACCCCATAATCCTTGATTTAATTTGTATGGGAGTACTGATTAGCATGGAGTTTATTTTGATCAATTGATCAACACAGTGTCGATACATAGATCGACCGATGTGATTTCTCTTTGTCCGTCAGTAGTCAGTACTGCATTGATTAATTGATCAACTTAACATGAAGTTAACAGAGGGAATTTCTATGGTTGCTAACCAAATGGGGCTTTAATTAAGGATTAAAATTATGACTAATCTGTAATGTCACTGTGTTTTAACAGCTGTTTTACATAGTTTAATAGGGTTTGTGCATAATTAATTAACTACACCCCTTTCTCATGCACTGAACTTTACCCATGTTTAATTAAACAAATGGACCTGCATTTTTTTAAAAACTCTTTGATCCTGTGCAGCTGAGGCACGTGATGATAAACCTAGGCGAAAAATTAACCGATGATGAGGTGGAGCAGATGATTAGAGAGGCGGACTTGGATGGTGATGGTCAAGTCAACTATGATGAATTCGTGAAGATGATGATGACCGTCGGATAAAAGTTAATCATATGGTTGAAGATTAATTAATCATTTTGACAATTACCTTGACCTTGAGATTCAATCTGTTCATGATCATTGTATTCTTTCATTTCTAGTTTTAATTGAAAATACATAAGAAAAAATTATTAAGGGGTTGAATTCAACTTTATTTTGAGACTAGCATTGTAATGATTTTAATTATATATATATATATATATATAATACGAGAAATCGTCTAATGAGTATGTCATTACTGATTTGGTGCAATAATCATTACATAATTACTCATTCCGTATTTAAAAGGATGGTCAAACTACAATTTTGTCTATTTTGAATCAAGTAGACCCTATTTTAATATATTTTTAAATATATTTTATACTTAATTTGTGTACATTTAATTTTTTTTATGGACAAAATATTTTGTAACTTTTGACGACGGTGAGAATATTTTTAAGCGTCACAATTTTATAAGATTGCGTCATTATCTCCAAATCTGATATGTTCTACTACTACAATTCTTCACCGGACTATGATTCTCTCCATTCTAATTCGCGAATCAGCTTCCAACAACTTTGATGAAATAACCCGAATCAAATTTTAAATTCAAAATAAATCTTAGGTCAAATCTCAAGTTCGAATTGAATCCATTCAAATAAAGTCTTAAAACCACTAGTTCAATAATATCTTCTTAGATCATCTTAGTCCATCACATACTCACTCAAAAAATCATGACTGAATAAAAAAGCCGTAACTGAAGATAATATTATTAATAACTTAATTCTTAATATATAGACAAATTTTTCTCAATTATTTCGATGCAAGACTAGAATGTTACATTTCAGCATAATAAAGCTTTTATTTTTCCAAGGAGGAACATAAAATTAAGCTGTAACGGTAGTCATTTTTCACATCATTATCATAAACAATTAAATTAATTTTCAAAAGTCAATACCGATATTATAATTTAAAATTGAGAGTATTAAATTAGCTAGTGTATTTAAATTAATGGGCTGCTTTCTTTGAATTAGTTAATATCAATGGGCTGCTTTCTTTAATTAGTTAACGTTAATGGGATGCTTTCTTTCATTAGAAAACATTAATGGGCTGCTTAAATTCCAGGCCAATTCAGTACCAGGCCAGTTTAGGATATCCAAGGCGATCTGAGCAAAAGATGGGCTGGGCCAGGCCTAAACCAGCACACCAATTCAATTTGCCACCTATACGTTTTTAGACCACGCGAATGAAGTTACCTAATGTGCAATCAATTATTTTTGGGGTAAAGAGCTACTTAAGAATTAGGGTTGTTGAACTAAACCGCATTATGATATATATTGTGAATGTTTACGTTATTTTTTTTGATCGTCAGTTACGTGGATAAGTATTAGTGGTAATCTTTTTGTAAGTATGCGTAATAAGTGGAGCCCTCCTATAATACTACTAATCTCATGTCGCAATTATAATTTGATATAAATTTATCGCAATACATAGCAAGATTCTAATATATATGTTAATTTTAATTTTTGTAATGTCATAACTAATGTTTTGATTATTTTCAAACTATCCCTATAATCATATGATATGCACGTGACTGAATAATTTGACCAAAATTAATCATAAGGAATAATTTTACAAAAAATATTTTTAAAAAAATACAACATTAACTATGACATTATAAAAGTTTAAGATATTATATTTATATTTCAATTCAGTATTAATATGAAGGAACAATTTTACGATAAATCCAATAAGCACTACCTGCACCAATTTCTTTAATATAATCAAGATTCAAGGCTATTGCAAAGCGGAGTCCAAAGACACCCTTATTTTCTCTACTACACAAATTTAAAATTCCACATAATCCGTAGTTTGCTTATATTCCTTATGTTTCAAAATTAAAATGACTTGTTAAATTAAATTTATGAATTCTAAATTTTAATATTAATATGGTTTCGTTTAAATTTTGAAAATAACAAATATAATAATTAATAACACTTTAAAGTTTTGTTTACAATTGTAATTGCTTATATTAAAATTAAATAATTTCATATTAATTTTAAATTTTAATGTTTTTTAAACTGATTTTTAAAATGTCAAGTCAATGGAGTATTATTGAATACGAACAAGACATCTTTGTACACCTATGAATCAAATAAAATTATTATGTTTGTGACGTAGGTACATTAGATAAGTACAGATTAAAAATAATTTCATTTTAATTTATTCTATCTTATCGCATACATTTTCACGTTAATCACAATTCAATCTTGTATTTTTCGATAGAATTTGATTTATCTCCCTTGGCAAGTATGTGACTAAATTTAGGTCTGACCCAAAATATTTAAGATTAATTACATATTTTAGTATATTTTTAAAAATAATTATAATAATAATACATGTATATATTATTATTTTTCCCAAATAAAAAAGTTGCGTGTTTTAACAAATACCAAGCCGACCTATAATAAACAATAAAGCAGGCCAGGCCCATAAAGTATGTGTATCAAACCTGTATGAGACTATTAATTTACTTTAATTCACACCGTCTATATTCGATTGAAATTTAATAAAAATGAATTTTAAAATATTCTTCTGATTTTAAATAAATTGGAAAGTCTCTATTATTGTGCAGATTTAAAATGTGAATCTAAATTTCATTTAAAATAGGAAGGATCCTAATCCTCTCATGCACCATGAGTAGGGGTCCTCACAATTTTGGTTTACACCAAAGCTTTTATTTTCAAAAGTTTTTTCCTTTATAATTTATAAATGAATTACTTACCTAGCAAGGCAACGAGGTCACACGTTATAATTATAATTATAATTAATAGGCAAAATACGCGGGTACAAAGTACGTGTACGACATCTCATCCAAATCTTGTAGTATTTCTTAAACCGCCGTCCGCCGCAACTTATTTTCTCATTTCTGAGTAATTTCCAAAAGAAGATAAGTCGGTCCTTTACATTCTTGGAATGCAATCTATCTATCCCTCCCTGACTCCCTCACTGTATCTATATATATAACCATGCACTGCCATTGCTAAAAGATGAAATATTAATCTCACAAATTCTTTTGTAGTTTTCACGTACGATTTTAATTCCCTGCTCGATCAGACAGACACTGCTATATATATATATTTGTGCGAGCCTTGTTCACTCAATATATATTCTGTCTAGTTGTGTGCGTTGTTCACTCAGTTCGAGGCTCGCCTGCCTTTGTAAGTTCACTACTTTCCCTTTAGATACATACATATATAACATGTCTGCTATAATCCATTTAAACTTGCAATGCATGGAAGAATTCCTGCCCATGATCACCCTAAGTCCCCTCAACAAAAAGAGATGGCACTTGGCTTTCGCAACCATCTATTCTTCAAGAGCCTTTTCTCACTTCAACAAATCTGCATTATCCAAAAACTACGTCAAAATCCCATCTCATCAAACACTTGTAATAGTCCCCCCTAGCTTTCCAAATATCAATCAGTCGAGTCTCACTCAACTAGTTAAGGACAAAAATCTACAACACCTTGTAAATTTTGGTGGTGTTAAAGGTTTAGCCTCTCTTCTCAAAACAAATATCGAGCATGGAATACATGCGGATTCTCATGATATTTCGTCTAGACAAGAAGCCTTTGGCACCAATACATATCGCAGGCCGCCTACAAAAAGTTTCTTCACCTTTGTTTGGGAAGCTCTAAAAGATCCAACCATTCTCATTCTCCTAGTTTGTGCTGCACTTTCTCTTGGATTTGGCATGAAAGAAGATGGACCAAAAGAAGGATGGTATGATGGTGGGAGCATATTTGTTGCAGTCTTTCTTGTAATCTCTGTATCAGCAATAAGTAACTTTAGGCAAAACAGACAATTTGAAAAATTGTCAAAAGTCAGCAACAATATTCAAGTAGAAGTTGTAAGAAATGGAAGGAGGCAGCAAGTTTCAGTGTTTGATATTGTTGTTGGAGATGTTGTTTGCTTGAAAATTGGTGATCAAGTGCCTGCCGATGGGCTGTTTTTAGACGGGCATTCGTTACAAGTGGATGAATCAAGCATGACAGGGGAAAGTGACCATGTGGAAGTTGATCGTGACAAGAATCCATTCTTGTTTTCTGGCACAAAGGTAGCCGATGGATATGCTAAATTGTTGGTCACTTCTGTTGGGATGAACACTACGTGGGGCGAAATGATGAGTACAATTAGCCAAGATTCAAGTGATGAAACGCCGCTACAAGCTAGGCTCAACAAGCTCATATCATCAATAGGTAAAATTGGTTTAGCGGTTGCTTTTTTGGTTCTTGTAGTCTTGTTGGTTCGATATTTTACTGGGAATACCAAGGATGAGAATGGGAAAACGGAGTTTAATGGCAGCAAGACTAATGTTGATGATGTGATCAATGGTGTTGTGGGGATTATTGCTGCTGCTGTTACTATTGTTGTGGTTGCAATTCCCGAAGGATTGCCACTGGCTGTGACACTTACACTTGCTTATTCGATGAAGAGAATGATGAAGGATCAGGCTATGGTGAGGAAGCTCTCTGCTTGTGAGACTATGGGCTCTGCCACCACCATTTGTACAGACAAAACGGGAACCCTCACGATGAATTAGATGAAGGTGACAAAGTTTTGGCTCGGTCTAGAATCTATGGAAGAAAAGAGTTCCACTCTTATATCTTCCAATGTTCTTGAATTGCTCCACCAAGGAGTTGGTTTGAACACAACTGGTGGTGTTTACAAGCCCATTTCAGGGTCTGAATTTGAATTCTCGGGCAGTCCTACAGAAAAAGCCATTCTTTCTTGGGCTGTTCTTGAATTGAATATGGATATGGAGGAACTGAAAGGGAGTTCAAATCTTTTGCACGTTGAAGCATTCAATTCGGAGAAGAAAAGAAGTGGAATATTAATCAATAACAATGGAGATAACACAGTCCATGTTCATTGGAAAGGAGCTGCAGAGATGATATTATCAACGTGCTCCCACTATTATGATCCCAATGGGAACATGAAAGCTTTGGATGATACTGAAAGGGTGAAATTTGATCAACTTATTCAAGGTATGGCTGCAAGTAGTCTAAGATGCATTGCTTTTGCACATACACAAGTGTCAGTACATGAACATAAAGACGGAAACATGCACCCAAAATTGAAAGACAACAGCTTGACCCTTTTGGGGCTAGTTGGTATTAAGGATCCATGTCGACCTGGTGTGAGAAAAGCTGTTCAAGATTGTCAATACGCTGGAGTAAACGTGAAAATGATCACTGGAGACAATGTTTTTACTGCAAGAGCTATAGCCACTGAATGCGGGATACTTGGGCCTGATCAGGACATGGATAGTGGAGCAGTGGTTGAGGGTGTGGAATTTCGGAATTATACCCCAGAGGAGAGAATGGAAAAGGTCGATAAAATCTGTGTGATGGCTAGATCCTCTCCTTTCGACAAGCTTTTAATGGTACAATGCCTTAAACAGAAAGGCCATGTGGTTGCAGTCACTGGTGATGGAACAAATGATGCACCAGCACTAAAAAGAAGCTGATATAGGTCTTTCAATGGGAATCCAAGGCACCGAAGTTGCGAAAGAGAGCTCAGATTTTGTTATTTTGGATGATAATTTGCATCTGTGTCAACTGTTTTGAGATGGGGAAGATGTGTCTACAACAACATACAGAAATTCATTCAGTTCCAACTCACAGTAAATGTGGCAGCTCTTGTAATCAACTTTGTGGCAGCTGTTTCAGCCGGTGAAGTACCATTAACAGCAGTTCAATTATTGTGGGTAAATCTTATTATGGACACATTAGGCGCTCTTGCTCTCGCCACTGAGCAGCCAACCAAGGAGCTAATGGACAAGCGGCCTGTAGGGCGTACAGAGCCACTAATATCAAACATTATGTGGAGAAACTTAACAGCTCAAGCGTTGTATCAAATAGTCATTCTCTTGACCTTACAGTTTGGAGGAGAAGCAATCTTCAATGTCAATGAAAAGGTAAAAGACACTTTGATCTTCAATACCTTTGTTCTTTGCCAGGTTTTCAACGAGTTCAACGCGAGGAAACTTGAAAAGAAGAATGTTTTTGAGGGCATACACAAGAACAAGTTGTTTCTAGGAATTATTGGGATTACCATTGTTCTTCAAGTTGTGATGGTAGAGTTTCTAAAGAAGTTTGCAGATACAGAAAGGTTGAATTGGGGGCAATGGGGAGCATGTATTGGTATTGCTGCTGTGTCTTGGCCTATTGGTTTTCTGGTGAAGTTCATACCTGTTCCAGAGAAGCCATTTTTCAGCCTTCTAAAGTGGCAGAGCCTGAAGAACATCTTTATAGACAAAAAAACAAGATATTAGATTAGGAGATTCATTAGAGGCTGTTCATAATTCAATTGTTTATTTTTTATAAGTCATGTCTTTTATTTGGTAATTCATTTTACACATACTGTATTTAAGTTTCAATTGCATTTATAAAGTCTCTCCAGTTTTCCAACAGTACAACACTTTGCCAGCTCTAATACATTTTGATAGTTGACACAATAGTCTATCCTATTTTATGTTTATATATAGTTTCAAAAAATTTGTATATCATTAGTTTGCAGTTGATAGAGAAGCCATTTTCAGTTTTCTAAAGTTGCAGAACTTGAAGAACATCTACAAAAGATAGACAACATATCAAAATATTAGATTCGTAAAACTATTAGACAACGCTGCCTAGCATGCCCGTAAAAAAATTAAACAGATTATACAACAAAATCTGTGTCATTGTTTTACAAGTTCCGCTATTTTTAATCAAACGAGAAAATATTTGAAGCTTTGTGTGGTATGATCAACAATCCAACCAGAGTAATATCTTCAACTATACTCGTATATGGGGAGCAATTTTTGAGCCTTCATAACTCATAAGAAATATTTATGCTTTCTTCAGCAATCAAACTTGTAATTTTCCTAAATCTGTTCATCTAAAACAACACATTACACCAGACAGAATATAGTTTCAAGTTTTGAACTTTGTACCCTTTTTTTCAATATATGCTTTATCAATTTTTCTAATCACTAGTTCTGAAATTCATCATATATGTTACTAGTAATTCGTTATTTTAACAAACAGATGGCATGCTACATGAGACATTGATGCAATCATGCGACTGAAAGAGAAAATTGATCACATTTGAAACAATCCAAGTAAGAATGCAATTTAGGCAAGAGAATAAATATAAAGAAATCAGAGAAGTTGATCAGTAGAAAATTTGGCTCACCCGAAAATTATTTAAGCATAACAGGGAGGCAAGCTTAATGAAGGTGAGGCCTCGATGCGGCTATGCCTATGTGATTGAGCTAGGCAAGCGCAACCAACAATGCAAAAATGGAATACTTAATTATATATTTGTCAAAATACAAATCCCGGAACAAATCTCGTGTTACATTCGAGTACGAATCGAATCAAATCCATCAAATGACTGTAAGGATTTGGATTATCAAATCTCTTACTGAGCTCAATTTCAGCTCAATTTAGAGAGATCTGTGACTTAGAAGAAATTTAGAGAGAAAAAGATAGATAGAGAGAGAGTTCAGAAGAATTAGAGAGAAGTTCAGATTCATAGCCCAACAACTTATTACAGATAGTTTCTCTTATATATAATAAAGTGAACACTACCATCATTAACCGACTCAATTATTACACAAAGACTATTATGCCTTTAATGGATATTTATTCGTAGAGTAGCAGCTGATCGTAGAGTGATAACTACTCGTAGAGTGATAGCTGATAGTAGAGTAGCAGTTGGGTTCCTTACAATCCATCCCTCTTAAAAACCCACTTGTCCTCAAGGAATAAAATCAGGAAATTTATCATGCAAATCAGACCACAATTCCCAAGTTGTCTCTGAAGGTAGAGTGTTAGCCCATTGAACCAAAACTTCAACCTCAGCTGTATTATTTTTCTTAACCATTCTTCGATCCAGCACGACAAGAGGTTCAATAACAAACTGGCCATGAACATCAACTGGAGGCAGAATTGGGGAAACCTGAGCAAACACACCAATTTTCTTCTTTAATTGAGACACGTGAAACACTGGGTGTATTTGAACAACAGATGGCAGTAATAATTTGTAAGCAACAGAGCCTATCTTGTCCAGCACTGGAAAGGGACCATAGTATTTGGAGGCCAACTTGGAATATTTAGATTGTGTCATGGAATGTTGTTTATAAGGTCAAACCTTCAAATAAACCAAATCACCCACATTGAAGACCCTTTCCTGTCTATTGGCATCAGCATAATTCTTCATACGACACTGAGCTTGGGAGAGATTGTGCTTCAGAAGTTGTAACAACTTGTGAAACCCCAGATTTTATGAATAAAGAATTAATTTTCTCGAAATAATTTTTTTTATATTATGGTGTGAATTTGAGATAATGTTATAGTTGTGGGTAATATTTATAAATTTTGCAAAGTATGCAAGTTGTCATATTATATTCGATTGGTTGAGAATATTCGTTTTAAATGAAATATTAAATGCGACGGCAGACAATCATTAGTGGACCCCATGGCGAAATTTGTCGGATTGAGAAAACGACAAAAATATTTTATTGAAAATAACGACGGAAGTTTTCTGGTGTTGATCTTTGTTGAACTACTCGATAGTAAAAATGCGATGTCGTGTTATTGCATAGTAGAGCACGGTATTGATTATTGATATTTATGTGAGAAGTCACTCGGTTTTGTTCAATTATTCTACTGATAGTTCTTTGCGTAGTATCTCACATTATTTGATTCAATTATTGTTGATTTAGAAGTTTTGTTTTATTCAGATTATTAAGCGTAATAAAATAGAAAAATCTTTTATATAAAACAAAATACTTTTACTAAAGTTATTCTATAAATAGAATATATTATATTTTATTATGCATAGTGTTTGCATAGTGCTCGTGATAGTGTTTGTATAGTAAATTTTTTTTATATAAATAGAATATATTATATTTTATTTAAAAGATTTTTCTTTAAATATGAACCGTCGATTTAAAGTAAATCAATCTGACCGTTCATGAATTTATTCTTGTGCATTCTATTTTCCTATAAATAGAAGCTCATTCCTTCATTATTTTCTTTACAATTCAATTGAACTCTGAGAGAGAAACTATAGAGAGAGACTATAGAGAGATAGAAGAAATTTTTACTCTTCTTCTTCACTACTTCTCTTATATCAAGTATTATTTTACTGGTGGGGATATTATTCTTTTGTATTCAAGAAGAACTTCATTATTCCATTTCTTTATTGTTCTGTTGAAATAACTTTTGTCATCTGGAGCTACCCTATACTTGGTGACATTCTTCTATTATTCATCTTTATTATTACATTTAATATCCTCATATCATGCTTATCTGTGGGACACGGTTCCATTTTTTATTATTCCGCTTTTATTATTACGTGAATAATATCCTATCTCATCTTTATCTGTGGGACTGGTTCCATCATTTATTATTCGCATTTATTATTACATTGGAACATCCTCTTGGTGTGAATTTCACCGACACGTTTCCGTTATTATTATTACATTGGAATAACACGCTACATCCAAGACCGCATGCGTGGTGATTTCTTTTGTTATTCCATTCTTTATTATACTCGGTTGGTTAAAGTTTTGACTTATACTCCATGAAATTAGTGGAATATCCTTGATATTTAAGCGCTTCATCCAAAGATCTTTTCATGAAAATATTCTTCCGAGCATTCTTGAATTTTACTCTCTGAAAGCGATGTCATGTTGACAATTTAGACGTTATTAGTTCTGGATAAATTAATTCTTGAACTTGTTTTATTGAATTCTTATATCATTGTCATCATCCTCATGTTTATATTATGTTGAAAGTCATCTCGTGGCTGTGTAGTGCATAGATGGACTTGGTATGATTATATTGAGGGATTGTTGGGTATAATCATAACCGTAATGTTCTGAAATGATGTGAAAAAAGTCATCATTGGCCCGTAGTGCATTGATGGATGATTTTGGTATGATTATGGCTATGGATTCTCTTGACCAAGGGTGCAAAGATGAATTATTTTATGGCACGATCAAGATCAGTTGATGAAAACACGATTATCTTTGGCTGTGGTGCATGGATAATTAAGTGGTCGTGTAATCTTAAAGAATATCCTTGGTAGTAGTAGTGCGAGGGTGATTCGATGATGTGGATTATTTATTAAAATTTGAGTCCCAAAGATAAAAGTGATGAAAAACCTTTTAAATCATAAAAGATAGTAGATTTTATTCTCTACTGACTCTTTTAATGGATTGCTTTGTTCATTGCAGTTAAACTTGATGTTGTTATATTTTATCAATTTAACATGTTGTTGAAAGGCTAACGATAATTTATTACGCATTATCTTAGTCATAATATTTCTTCTTGGGCTAGTTGAGCTCACCTTTTCTTTTCACTGCTTACTCTTCTTGAAATGAGAACATAGCGAGGGACTAGTCGGGGAGCGGAGTGAAGGTCCGAGAGATAGCATTAGTAGTCCTCACTATTCTGTGAAATAGTGTGTTAATAATTATAATGAGGACTCCTTTTGAGTTTGTATAATCTCTAGTAGACAATAATTGTATTCAAACTCACAGTTATGTTTTGTCGTATTGTACACACAATTGTATTAAGTAAGTTGTATTTGAATTTTGTACCATGTATCGGCGACCCAAGATGGGTGATGTATACCTAATTTTGGGAGCGTCACGGTTGGTATCAAAGCTTAGGGATATGATCCCTAGCTAAGATGTGAAGACAAGAACTAGGAGGGAGAGCGGGAAATTCTTTTTTAGTATGACCAACCTAAGTTTATTTGGTATTTAATTGGTCTCATTAAAGTATAGGGATAATATGTGATATGTTAATTAACCCTTGTTTTGTGGCGGTGTTTGAAAATGGCATCCAAGAATGTTGAGATTATCAATGGGCCTTGGAGACCGCTGAGTCTCCACAGAAACAATAATCGAGGATAATGTACAACCCGGAGGACAATACTCCTCATGAAAAAAATAACACCGATGAAATGGTGAATGATGGGATGGTCGAGGCTTTATGAAATTCATGCAACAAAGAAAGCGAAATTCTTGTCCAAAATGCGGTAGAAATTCGATAATTCTCGGACGGATCACCGCTTAGCGATTTAAGGAGCAATTCATGCAACAACGGCGAAAGGCGACTCCATCCATAATAATGCAGTGGAAATAATGGTAACCCATTTGTTGGTCACCGCTAAGCGCTTCAAGGCTGGGACCACCGGAGTTTTTGGGAAAGCCGAACCACTTAAGGCGAGACATGGATAAAGCAGATTACCAAGATATTTGATATCTTGGAATGCTCGAAGGAGCAAAAGGTTCCATTCGCCACCTTTATGTTGCGTGAAGAAGGAGATCATTGGTGGGAATCAGAAAACATACCCATGGCCTTGACTCAAGATGTCTTGGGAGAAGTTCCAAGAATTATTCAACGACAAGTACTTTCCCGAAAGTATTCGTCACATGAAGGAGGTAGAATTCATCAGTGGAGCAAAACAATATGGCCGTGTCGCAAAGACGAGGCTAAGTTTGCGGAGTTATCCCGGTTTGCATCCCATTTGGTCGAAATGAGGAGCGAATGACGCGAATATTTTTGCGAGGTTTGAAACCTGATATACGTCCAATACCTCATTTCTCACAAACTTTGTTTATATCCGGATGTTGTGAATAGGGCTCGATTATTGGAAGCGCGATAATGAGTCGATACAACCAAAAGGCAACGACGACCAACAACACGATAATAATCATCTGCGGTGTAGCGGTCATCGAACAACGATAACCATCGTGGGGATATTACCATACCAAGAATGGTAACCATTTCGGTGGTAATCATGGCGAAGATAATAAGAATGGACATTTTAAGAAGAGAAGGTTCAACAATAACGAGAAGACGTTGGCACCAGCACCCATTTTAAAGGAAGAAGAACGCCCATCGGTCGTATGTTTCAAATGCTGACAAGAGGGACACATGCGTCCAAACTACACGCAATAATCCAAAGCGTGTTTTAATTGCGGAAGAGAAGGTCACCTAGCTCGATTTTGTCGTATGGTGAAGTTAAGTCCAACTGGGATAGTGATGCCAAAGGATGTCCCAGACAAGCCAAAGCCGATAGTTAAAGAGAGAGCGTTTTTTTTTCTCGTGACGAGAAACCTGAATAAAATTATCACGAGTAAGTTAAACATAAGCTCTTACGAAGTCTATACTGTGTTAGATACCAGTTCTACTCACTCTTTTATTTCACCTAGTTGTGTTCAATGTTTGAATTTAACTCTGGAGAAGTTAAACTTTGATTTATCTATTGAAACTTCATTGGGAGAAACCTTCGTTACCTCCACTGTTTATAAATCTTGTTTGATTCAAATCGACACTTTCACGTTACCTGTCGATCTTATCTCTTTGAAAATACTTGCCCTTGATGTGATTTTTTTTGAAACGATTGGTTAACTACTCATCATGTTTTTCGTAAGGTTATTATATTTCATATTCCTAACCAACCTATTATGCGAATTCAAGCAACCAAACCACTAATTTCAATCATTGTCATATCAAGCCATAAGTAAAGAGCCCCGATCCTTTTGTTGATGACTTCCTGGTGTGGAATGCATCGAAGCCAGACTTTCTGTAGGCGACGTCGTGAATGACGGTGACAAGTTGATAGGTATCATTGTGAGGTGCTATTTAGGTTAAGGGATATAAGTCACAGTTGGTATCAATGTGACGTACTATCCAAGTCTTGGATGAGAATATGATTTTGAATGATATTTCTATCATTAATAAATCTCTTGACGTATTCTCAAGACTTCTTAGCCTACCCAGGCGTGAAATCGAATTTTGTATTGACACCAGTACAAAACCCATTTCTTAAACCCTCAAATATTTCTTCAACCAAAACGAATGTATAATGCGCCAAAGACGTTGACTCGAGCTATTGAAGATTACAATCATATCATTCAATATCATCGTGGAAGAGCGAACGTGGTAGCTGACGTGTTGAGTAGAAGATCGTATGCGTTTACAAGTGCGATGTTGTTAACACAAAGACTCATTTCGTATAACTTGCAAATGATGAAGATAGAGTTAAAGACTCTAGGGACCCACGTGAAGATAACGAATATACGAGTAAAATCGACTTTAATCGATAAAGTTAAAGACGCCAAGCTACATACACGAATCGATGAATGTGAAGAAGAAGGTTCAAGAGGCGTTATTCTGAAGCAAGAGTTGTTGAAGAGAGAAATCTCAACCCTCGATTTAATTGGACCATTTGAAATCCTCGATTGAGTAGAACGTGGCTATAGACTCGTTTTACCGCCAAGTATGTCGGCGTGTTCATAACGTTTTTAACGTATCGATGTTACGTAAATATGTGGACGGCTCGAACCACATTATTAATTTAGAACCGGACGAGATAGCGGATGATTTAACGTTTGAGGAGATACGTGTTAAAATCTTGGATAAGAAGAATCGTATTCAACACTCAAAGGTTATATGTCAAGAGTTAGAATATGAAATGAAGTCAAAGTATCCTCACCGATTCAGCATACCAAGTACGTACGTAAATTTTGAGGGCGAAATTCCATAAGGAGGGGAGATTGTGAAACCCCAGATTTTATGAATAAAGAATTAATTTTCTCGAAATAATTTTTTTATATTATGGTGTGAATTTGAGATAATGTTATAGTTGTGGGTAATATTTATAAATTTTGCAAAGTATGCAAGTTGTCATATTATATTCGATTGGTCGGGGAATATTCGTTTTAAACAGAAATATTAAATGCGGCCAAGACAATCATCAGTGGACCCCACAACATAATTATTGTCGGATTGAGAAAATGACAAAAATATTTTATTGAAAATAACGACGGAAGTTTTCTGGTTGATCTTGTTGAACTACTCGGTAGTAAAAAATGCGATGTCTACGTTGTTGCGTAGTAGCACACGATATTGATTATTGATATTTATGTGAGAAGTCACCCGGTTTTATTCAATTATTGCTACAATAGTTCTTGCGTAGTATCTCACATTATTTGATTCAATTATTGTTGATTTAGAAGTTTTGTTTTATTCAGTATTATTAACGTAATAAAATAGAAAAATCTTTTTATATAAAATGAATACTTTATTAAAGTTATTCTATAAATAGAATATATTATATTTTATTATGCATAGTATTTGCATAGTGCCCGCATAGTGTTTGTATAGTAAATTTTTTTTATATAAATAGAATATATTATATTTTATTTAAAAGATTTTTCTTTAAATATGGACCGTCAGATTAAAGTAAATCAATCTGGATAGTTCATGGATTAATTCTTATGCATTCCATTTTTCTATAAATAAAGCTCATTCCTTCATTATTTTCTTACGAATTCACCGAACTCTGTAGAGAGAAAACTATAGAGAGAGACTATAAAGAGATAGAAGAAAAGTTTTCTGCTACTTCACTACTCTTATATCAAGTATTATTTTACTAAGGGATATTATTCTATTGTATTCAAGAAGAGAACTTACATTATTCCATTTCTTTATTGTTACGTTGAAATAACTTTGTATCACGCGAATACTACCCTATACTTGGTGACATTCTTCTATTATTACATCTTTATTATTACGTAAAATATCACATGCTGTATTATCTGTGGGACTGGTTCCATTTTTATTATTCCGTCTTTATTATTACGCTTAATATCACATCATCTTATCTGCGGACTTCAGTTCTATTTTTATTATTCCGTCTTTATTATTACATGGAATATCACATATCGCATCTATATCTGTGGGACTGGTTCCATCATTTATTATTACATTGGAACATCTTGTTGGTGTGAATTTCACCGACCGGTTAAGTTATTATTATTCTGTTGGAATAACTTTGCCTACATCGCAATCTGCATGCGTGGTGATTTCTTTTGTTATTCCATTCTTTATTATACTAAGTTGGTTAAAGTTTTGACTTTTATACTCCATAAAATTAGTGGAATATCCTTGATATTTCAAGGCTTCATCCAATATCTTTTCATGAAAATATTCTTCCGAGCATTCTTGAATTTTACTCTACAAAAGCGATATCATGTTGACAATTTAGGCGTTATTAGTTCTGAATAAATTAATTCTTGAACATGTTTTATTAAATTCTTATATCATTGTCATCATCCTCATGTTTATATTATGTTGAAAGTCATCTACATGGCATGTAGTGCATAGATGGACTTGGTATTATTATGACCGAGGATTGTTAGGTATAATCATAACCTTAATGTTACAAATGATGTGGAAAAAGTCCTCATTGGCACATAGTGCATTGATGGACGCTTTTGGTATGATTATGGCTATGGATTCTCTTGACGGGTGCAAAGATGAATTGTTTTATGGCAATGATCGGGACTGATTGATGAAAATACGATTATCTTTGGCCCGTAGTGCATGGATAATTAGTGGTCGTGATACTTAAAGAATATTCTTGGCCGTAGTGCGGGGGTGATTCGATGATGTGGATTATTTATTAAAATTTGAGTCCCAATGATAAAAGTGATGAAAAACCTTTTAAATCATAAAAGATAGTAGATTTTATTCTCTCTTGACTCTTTAAATGGATTACTTGTTCATTGCAGCTTAAACTTGATGTTGTTATATTTTATCGGTTTAACACTGTTGAAGGCTAACGATAATTTATTACGCATTATCTTAGTCATAATATTTCTTCTTCGGGCTAGTTGAGCTCACCTTTCTTTCACTTTTTTCTCTTGAAATGAGAACATAACGAGGGACTAATCGGGGAGCGGAGTGACAGTCCGAGAGGATAAGATTAGTAGTACTCACTATTACGTGAAATAGTGTGTTAATAATTGTAATGAGGACTCCTTTTGAGTTTGTATAATCTCTAGTAGAGACAATAATTGTATTCAAACTCACAGTTATGTTTTGTCGTATTGTACACTTACGCAGTTGTATTAATAAGTTGTATTTGAATTTTGTACCATGTATCCGACGACCCAAGATGGGTGATGTATACCTAATTTTGGGGCGTCACACAACCGGGTTTCGAGGCCGCAAAACAATCTAGGTTTGTAGATCGAAATAGTACCATATTGATGATAAGAAACATGTGGAGCTGCATACCCATACAAAGCTTGGAAAGAGTCAATCTGTGTTCCATTGTGGTAATGCATATTATACCACCACTCAAAGATGATAACCATTCACTCCATGATTTAGGTCTCTGACTGCACATACATCTCAGATAAGCCTCCAAGCACTGATTAAGTCTTTCAGACTGGCCATCACTCTGTGGGTGATAGGCTGTACTAAGTTGAAGTTTAGTACCCAAGAATTTAAATAGGGATTGCCAGAAATGTCCTATGAAAATTCTATCCCTATCTGAGACTATAGAATTAGGTAGCCCATACGAACATATGAATTTGATTGAGGAACAAGGTAAAGAACATCAATAGCGATAAAGGGTGCTTTAAAACCGGAAAATGGGCATATTTAGTGAGTCTATCTATAACCACCAATATGGAATTGTAACCATGAGAAGCGGTAATCCTTGATGAAGTCCATAGCAATATCCTTCCAGGAATATCGAGAATAGGGAGTGGTTGCAATGTACCACAGCACCACAAAGATAGTTTCATGTTTGCTTAGTTGATGATGTCACATTCTTTAATAAAACCGATTACATCTTTCCTCAAAGATGGCGGTGAAAAACTTTGAAATCCTTTCAAAAGTCCTCTTCTTCTGAGTGACCTCCCACAGGAGAAGTATGAAATTCGTGTAAAGCTTAGTTTTCACAGCTAGAACATGACCAACAACTAATCTATCCTTGTATTTAAGTCTGCCATTAACAAAAGAAAAATCTGGCAAGGACGTAGGATCTAATGCAAGTTGAGCTATCACCTACTGAAATTGAGGATCAATTTCCCAAGTTTGAGCTAGCTCTTGAATCCAAGTAGGAGTAACTGAGGTAATGGCCAAACAATGGGAAACATTGTTGATACCTTCTTGAGACACATGATGAAGCTGCCTGGATAAACCATCAGCTGCTAAATTTTCCTTTCCCTTCTTGTAACAGATTTCATAGTCCAACCCCATTAACCTTGTGATCCATTTCTGGCGATTAGTAGTAGTAATTCTCCGATCCAATGAGATATTTGAGACTTTGGTGATCTGTTTTAATAATAAACTTGTTCCCCATTAAGTAATGCCTCCATTTCTGTACAGAATAAATGACAGCCATCAACTCCTTCTCATAAGTGGACAGGCCTAGATGTTTTGAAGCAATGGCTTTACTTAAGAAAGCAATAGGCCTGCCATTCTGCATTAATACTGCTCCAATTCCAGTAGCACTAGCATCAGTTTCTAATACAAATGGAATACTGAAATTAGGCAAAGCCAACACAGGAGAAGAAACCATAGCTCTTTTAAGCATAACAAAAGCCTCTTCAGCTTCAACACTCCAATGAAACTAATCCTTTTTTAGCATATCAGTCAGTGGTTACTTTTTAAACCATATTGTCTAATAAACTTCCTGTAATAGCCTGTGAGACCCAGAAATCCCCTCAAACCCTTAAGGTTCTTAGGCTTTGGCCAATGCACCATACACTCTATCTTTGCAGGATCAGTAGAGACTCCCTCCGGTGTGATGATATGACCCAGATACTGAACTTGTTGTGTTGCAAAATTTCATTTAGATAATTTGGCATACAACTGATGTTGCCTCAACAACTGTAATGTCATTTCCATATGCTGTAAATGAGTTTCATAAGTAGGACTGTAAACTAAGATATCATAAAAAAAAACTAAGATGAACTTCCGCAAATAAGGGCCAAAAATAGTGTTCATTAAGCTCTGAAAGGTAGCAGGAGCATTGTTTAGCCCAAAAGGCATAACCTTAAACTCATAATGCCCTGAATGAGTCCTAAAAGCTGTCTTAGGAATGTCAGGTGGGTGTACTCGTATTTGATGATAACCAGACCTGAGATCCAACTTTGAAAACCAGCTCGAACCATTAAGTTCATCCAGCAACTCATCTATAACAGGTATAGAAAATTTATCTTTAATAGTAGCATCATTGAGTGCTCTATAGTCAATACACATTCTCCAAGTGTTATCATGTTTCTTTACTAACAAAACTGGAAAAGCAAAAGGACTGTTACTATTCTGAATAACCCCACTATTCAAAGAACTCGACCACTATTTTCTCAATTTCAGATTTCTGAACATATGGATATCTATAGGGTCTCAAATTCATAGGTTTGCTCCCTTCTTGCAAATTAACATGATGGTCATGAGATCTTTCAGGTGGCATACATTTTGGTTCTTCAAAAACATCTGAGAATGATTTCAAAATCTCTTTAAGTTTTGGACACGTAGGTTCCGAAGGTGGACAGTCTTTACATTCCAAGATTCCATATAAGCATCCAAAAAATCCATGAGATGTTGTTCGCAACAAGTTCTGAAACTCACTAGATTCCATTAACTGTATTGTTGGAGTAACATTAATGTCTTCCCCTTTCATCAACACTGACTCCCCATTTTGTACAAATTGGAGCTGCAGTGTATTGAAGTCAAAAGTTACAGGACTTACTGTCCTCAACCACTCGGACCCTAAACGGATCAACACCACCCAAGGGCAGAATCCTCATCCTTGTAGTGTATTCTCTACCCTACATATGCCATTTGAATTCTGAACATACTTGTTCACTTTGCACCTTAAAACCATCTCGCAAATCGAGGCCGCATCCTTGGTGGAGTATTTGTTAACTTAACCTTGAGCTTTCTTAGCGGCGTGAGGATCTAAGAAATTTCCATCTACTACCACTATCAATTAATATGCTAACCGATCCGCCTCTAACGCCCTTGTAGACTGATGGTATTGTTAGCATTATGTCCGGATAAAGCATGCAACGTTATTTGGACATCATCCTTTTGATCCTCCAAGAATGGCCTGTTTTGCTTTTCATGATCTCTCTACTTTTGTTACATATTTTGTTTGTTCCTCAGTTTCCAAGCACATTTCCTCCTCCTCGGATGGTATCATCATGAAAAAATGAGGTTGTTTGCATACATGACCAAATACATACGGCTCATCACAGGAAAAACATAGCCCTTTCTCCTTTTTTTTTCATTATTTGATCTCTGGTCGGATCTTAACTCGGTATACCTCTTCTTCTGCTCATTTCCAATTTCAAAGACCTTAGTTTCCCCTATATTAGGACTAGAAAATTCCATTCCATTATTGCTGACACTTTTCTGCAAGCTAGAATTCATTACTACATTCCTGCTGCTGGAATTATTAATGACAGAAGATTTTAGTACAGTTCTGCTTCTTTTAATCCATGCTTCCACTTTAGCTTCTTCAACTCTAGCCAACCGAATAGCCTCCTTAAAAGTAGTAACTCCTAACTCCTGAATACCTAACTGAATATCCTCCTTTAGTCCACCAACAAAGCAATCAATAAAAAATTCTTCATTCAACTTTGAATTTTTTATCAGTGCCCAACCTCTTAGTTCCTCAAACTTTGTTCGGTATTCATCTACAGTTGTGGTTTGTTGCAATTTTTTAAGTTCAGCTATAGGATTCATCTTAGTCTCAAGACTAAATCTAGCAAGCAATTCATCAATTAAACCATTCTAGGTCAGGTCAACACCATTTTCAACAAAGCTAGAATACCATAATTCAGCCTCTCCTTCGAGATGCATAGTTGCTAGGTATATTTTCTGATTTTCAGCAACATTATAATAGGAAAATAATTTATTGCACTTCCTAATCCAAGTCCTTGGGTTAGATCCATGGAATTTAAAAAATTCAAATCTAATAGTCCGGAATATACCTTCATTTATATTGTTTTGTGTACTACCTCCCTCAAACGTTCCAAGGATTGATCTAGACCTTTGTTGATTTAGATTTGGATTTAGAGGAGTTTGTTGAGTTTGTTGATTGTGATTGTCAGTCCGTCCATTATCTTGCTTCTGTCCTTGTGCTAACAACATCGCTTTTACTCCTTTCATTAGCTTCTCAAGCTTATCATCGAATCCTTTTTGCAGAGACTCCACTGAAGATTGCAATTAAATTTGCAATTCCTAGAGGTTAGTTTCTAGATTCGTTAATCTCTGATTGTTAGTAGCCATATCCACTGATCGTAGCAAGCTTTGATACCACTTGTAAGGATTTGGATTATCAAATCTCTTACTGAGCTCAATTTCAGCTCAATTTAGAGAGATCTGTGACTTAGAAGAAATTTAGAGAGAAAAAGATAGACAGAGAGAGAGTTCAAAAGAAGTAGAGAGAAGTTCAGAAGAGGGAACAATTCATTTCATAGCCCAACTTATTACAGATAGTTTCTCTTATATATAATAAAGTGAACACTACCATCATTAACCGACTCAATTATTACACAAAGACTATTATGCCCTTAATGGATATTTATTCGTAGAGTAGCAGTTGATCGTAGAGTGATAACTGCTCGTAGAGTGATAGCTGATCGTAGAGTAGCAGCTGGGTTCCTTACAATGACACCTTTAAATCACTAGCCCAATAAAAAATTATGACTAAAGTTATTATTGTTAGCAACTTAATTTTTTACGTACAAACAAATATTTCCTGCACATATTTAGATGTGACACTTGAGTGTTATATACACACTTTGTCAATATCTTTAGTTGTGAAAATCGATATATATATATATATATATATATATATATATATATATATATATATTTTATTTTTTGTTGTTGAACGGTAAGAAAATTCTCAAATCAACTTATGCGTCAATTAACTAAATCTCTCTTCGACCAATCTTAAAAACGAACTCCCCACATTGATCAATTCTGAGTGCTAACCTCAAGGTTCAAATACAAGAAAAATAAAGAGAGCTAATCTCCTTTTTTGAAATGCTCCAAATTCTACTTGAGCATCCAAATCTGGATCAATACCATCAAAAACATCTCTTAACAAGGTTGTAGCACCATGTCAAATATGTCCAAAAAAAAGATTAAAACTAAAGAAACATGTTCAAAAGTAAACCAAGCCCTCGGACTACTACGAAAAACACCATCGAATTTCAAAGAAGCACGAGCTAATTCAAAAATTCCAACCCCTTAATGTTAAAATGTAGGAAACATTCAATACAAATGGTGTACTATATATTTCCACAATATTTTTACAATAAAAGTGTCGTTATAGATGTATAACGACGGTAAAAACCGTCGCTATCCGTCGTTATAAGATCAATAGCAACGGTTTTGTTGTGAAAATATCATTTTCTGTTATGAATTTATTAGTTTCTTATATATATAATTGTTTTGTTATATGTATCCAAATCACACCAAAAACACTGTATTATAGAAAAATTTCAGTTCCATAAAATATTAAACTTTGTTTTTTAGTTGTTTTAAAAAAAAAGCAAAAAAAAAATTCCGCATTTTAGTATCGTAAGAGAGTCCTTACCTGATCCGGACCCTATATATGTGTGTGTGTGTGTGTGTTTTACCCAAACATATGTCCAACAATGCAGCAATGCTCCAGTTTCCTCTTATGCTTGCCTTTTGAGTTAAAATGATTTGAACAGCTCTTTTTAATTACTTTTTTTATTAAAAAAAATACATGTTGATTCTTTTTAACTATTCAAATTTGGTTTAGAAGTGTATAAATCTTAGGATAAAATTGTAGCGCTCGAAAATAGTATGTCTATAATTTCGACATCTCATGTTTGGAAGTGTTGTATTGTATAATATTGGCAGACATGATATTTCTGGGTACCATGGTCCATAAGCATTGCCCTAAATTTTTTGGTGCCAACTGCTAAGCACAAATGTTTGATGTTTCCACACATGATATTTCCAGGTACCCTAGCATCGGCCCAAGTCTTTTGGTGCACAAATGTTTCCAGGCATGATATTTCCGGGTACTCTAGCATTGCCCTAAATCTTTTGGTGCCAACTGCCAAGCACAAATGTTTTCAGACATAATATGTCCGATTACCCTAGCATTGCCCAACTACATTTGTGAGAAAGTTTTGAACCAACTTTACATCAAAATCTATTTTCTAAAAAACTCAAAAACATGATATTTGAAAGATTTTAATTATTTTGCCTTGGGTTCCCCCATCCCTTTCCTTAAAAAAACTTACAAACACAAAATCTTTTGGTGCTAACTGCCAAGCACAAATTTTGATTTATGACGACAACTGGACAACGTAGGCATAAACGTAAGTCTTAATAAATTAAGTACAATGGTGCCAAAAGAAGAGTCAAAAGATGCGGCCTATATGTCCGTATGTATAGCTCCGACAGTGCCGTCCCATAAGATAGTTAATAATATTATATTATTCACGCTTCCTTCTCCAAAAAGCATTTAAAAGCCTTTGGCACAAATTTGCCTAAACATCAGTTTCTCATGATCCTCCTAGTTTATGTTTGATTTATTTTCTCTTGGTTTTGGCACGAAAGAAGATGGGCCAAAAGAAGGATGGTATAATGGTGGAAGCATATTTGTAGCACTCTTTCTTGTCATCTCTGTTTCAGCCCCAACTTACTTCACACAAAACAGGCATATGAATTTCACACTCAAAAAGCAAAAATCGCTACACAAGAACTAGCAGGACAGGTATTTGCTTAACCATATATATAGATATAAGCAAATTAACAAATTCTCCAACCAAAATGCCATATTTATAGTGAAATTTGTCAAGTTGTCTATTTTTATCTCAAGTTGGTTAGAGCTGAGACAGAGATGACAAGAATTAAAAACTGCCACAAATATGCTTCCACCGTTATACCATCCTTCTTTTGGCTCATCTTCTTTCATGCCAAAACCAAGAGAAATTACTCCAGCACAGATCGAGTGGGAGAATGGGGAATAGTTGTAATCTTTTAGCTAGAGCTTCATCTTGAGCTTCAGCATCACTATCCATACATACCATGCTCCACATCGGTTTTGTGAGCAGAAAACTTGCTATGTTTTTTCAGCTTACAAGGTAGTGGAGAAGTTAAAGGGGAGATTTTATTTTCAGCAACATCGCGATTACTCTATTGTATGGCATAAGCCACAAGGCAAGTTTAAAATGAGGATGAACCAATTTGCCCAGGCATTATATATGTTGTATTTTATGTTAAATAAAATATTACAAACTTAAATAAAATATATATATTAATTAATTAAACGGTTGTGCCTGCTTAATTTTGAAATATTAATTTATTTTCCGTTTATATACCAAATTAATTTTTTAGCAGTAAAGGTAAATGATGTTACCGTTGCCATCTTTGTTACCGTTGCCATCTTTGTTACCGTTGCTATCTTTTTCCTATATAAAAAAGGCTGAGCTTACTTGGTGATATATCATTCTCTATTGCCACAATTGAAAAAGAGACTACTGACATAAAGCTGCTTCAATTATATACATGGCTTATATTTGAGTTCGTGTAAAAAGAAAATTGAAGTTGTTTATGGGTCATTCAATTATTTTGAATGTTGATTAGTTGGGGGTGAAGAGCCGTTGAATCTTTGAGTAGTATTTCATCAGTGACCTTAGCATCAAAAAAAATTCTACGAGAGGCGAAATTTCTAATTAAGGACATTGCTCAACATAATTCACTATAAATGAATAAGTTCTATTTCGGCCCTTCTTTTATTTTATAGTTGAAACCTATATTTTATTAGTGTTCTCCAACAATAGATGGTACCGGATGAAAGATATTATGGTTAATGATATATATATATATCCTTTGAGCAATTTGTATCATCCTTTTTTTGGCTATCATTATACTAATAACTGAGAATAGCTTTTGTATTTGGTTGAAGAGAAACATGCATGGTAATGCGCATACTTTATTTAACACTACACTAAAAGAAGACTTTTTCGGACATCCAAAAGGAAAAGAGGGGAAGTAAAAAGAGATTATGAATAGCAGCATAACACCCAAACCAACCTGCATTTACTCATTTTAATTATTAATTCCCAGGTCCGAACATTCTTCTTTTTCCGTACAAGAAAAATGTAACAAAACGACAGAAAGGAGAAGTACGTATGTGGTAATTGTTAGGAAAATATGGAAATTAATAAAAGAACCAACAACACAAATAAATTTAAAGTAAAAAAATAGCTTGAAACGCGTAAAATCGCTTTCCTAAAAGCAATATTTGCTCCCTCTCCTTCTTGAGATTGCTATAGGATGAATGCAAATAGCCTTAGTGGATATGACAAGCCTTGAGAAATTTTGTATTTAGCAAATAATGAAAAACTTCAAAGTAGGAATATGAGACATAAGAATTTAATAATTTAGAGAGAGAAATAAGAGTTTTAACAACAAAAATCAGCACTTTAACAATATGAAAATTCATATATTTATTATAGAAAATAACTACCAATAACTACTAATAACTACCAACAACTTCTTTTTAATAACTACCTTTTAATAACTATTTATTAAATAATAAATATCATTTTCTTATTTGAATAATTTATAACAGTAATTGATTCATAGCTTGTGTACAAGGTTTGAATACCATGTACTACAATCTCTTGATTCTACTTATTGCCTGCCTTTGATGGTTGCAGCATGGTGATCCAAAAGCTCCATACTAATTAATTTGGTGAAGTTATGGAGATATATCTCAACAGTTCCAAGAAAGGACGATTTGGAAAACAAAACTAAAACATTTAGTTTTCACCGTAAATATACAAACAATGTTGTAAGAAGACTATGTTTCCAACTTGGTTTAACTTTTAGACGAGTCCGGCAAGCCAAAATCAAGCTCAACTCATTTACAGACCAAAATTCTTAGGATAATGTGGGTCAGTTTGATAAAAGAAGTAGCACTTTTTTAAATCTGGAAGCATTGCTGCTCGGATTTAGTTTCTGTTTTCACATTAGGCATATGTTTAAATATGGAGAATACTATTTTCACATATTTTTTTGACTTCTCACGTGAAGGTGGATCTCACTGCATCTGCATGCTCATGTGAGAGAAGACAAATATCAGTTTCCTTAAATAATACATGTTTGTGTGGATATATCTACTAGTCTACTTTTATTCTCCTGTGAATATCACATTTTTAGCCAGGCTCTGTCCAATTTGCAATCCCCTAATGCCAGTAAATTTGTAACAAAGATTATACTGCAGTCATTCAGTTGCATCAAAATTCTAGGCATACTAGTTCAATCACAGTTTTACTATCAAATGATGAAACAATAAAGAAAACAATACGAGATTCAGAAACAAACATGGATCTATTACTTCTTCTTTTTTAAATGTGTAAGAGGAAGATGGGGTACTAAAAAACTCATCCCTCAGTAATTTAAGATAATGCTCCGGATATTAGTCTAAAGACAAACTCACTCCATGAAATCACAATCAACAATATTTTACAATGGCGCCATCCTCGCACAATAATTACAAATCAACGCAGAGTCTTTTTGTTTCTTCTAGTGGCTCATATAAATTATTATGATCTAGAAACAGAATCTGTTCAGTAGATCTGAACATTCCTTCAAGCTGGAACAGGTTCCGGAATTTTACCATTTTCTGCAAGAGACAAACTATCGTAGTAATCCACCAAGACTTTCCAACCACCAGGGCACATAAATCCATCCGGAGGGTTCTCCTTGTTCTTCGCAAGTGTTCGCATCTGTAGAATGCAACCATGTATTTAGAAGATAGCTAGCATGTATGAACATAAAGACAGATAGAAAGGTTAACTCCACTTTTTCTCACCGTACTACACCCCCGATTTACAAATACATCACCGAACTGAAATTTTTAACGGTCAACTACTTTTTTTTCCCAAACATTTACAAATTTCGTCAAAACAATTTGACTTTTAACAAAAAAATTAAAGAAATGTTATTTTAATCCAATTGTCCACGTGGACATGACAAATAAGTCAAGTAACATCTGGGTCCCACAGATTTGTCCATGTGGTCATCAAAATAGAAAATTTATATGTTAAAAGTTAATTAAAAATTTGTAAAAAGTTAAAAATCTATTCAAAAATCTATAAATAAATTACATAGTTAGAAAAAAAATGTGGAGTATTAAATGAAATAAATAGAAGAAATTAACTTATTTAAACAACTTAAACACTTTAAATTCAAACCCATCCGCTTTAATGGGTTTTATTAAATTATTTAAGTTGTTTAAATAATTTGTTACATAATTACATATTGTTCTTTATTTTGATTGATTGAGATATATTTTATTTTGTAAATAAAATTCCTTCCATATTTTTCTCAAGTAAATAGAATTATTAAGATATATATTTTTCTAATTCATTTATTTAATTTTAATTGTTTAATTTGTTTCAACTTTCAGATTTACTTTTATTTTTCACACATGTGTGGATATTATTTGACAAGCTCACGTGAAAAACCAACTTAAAAATATTATTTTTTAATTTTTCCGTTTAAAGCCAACTTGTTTAAACAGAATTTGTACGGTTTGGAAAAAATAAACAATTAATGAGTTTACCATTAAAAATTTCAGTCTAGTTGAAAACTGAGGTCGAGTACAATGGAAAAAAGTAGATTTAAACATAACAAACTTAAACGTAATGCACACTTTCATTTTTGTGTAAGCATTTCATGCAACTCTCTAGTCAATCCCATAAATTATGTGTAAAAGTTTTGCAGTACTCTGGGAAGTGAGGATACCTTGGTACCAGAAATGAAGAGAAAATCTTCTGCTCTGGATGGCTCAAAGAATGCCATTTTACCCTGACTCTTATCATATGCTGCCACCTACAGTTGACACCAAATATTAAATACTTGGTATTTCATAAGAAATAAGAGTCATAGAGAAAATCACACTATGGGTGGTTTGAATACCTTGAATGGGAGGATGTTAAGCCGCTCCAGCCCAGGAGCCATGCTCAATACCTTCTTCCCATGGTCAGCATCATATAAATCTCTTTTCTCAACTGGATGGCTCATGCCAGCAGGGTCCCGACCCACAATGTAAAAGTTGGCTCCTGCATTAATTCGAGCCTTTGCATGCCACTGCACCTCAGTTGGACCAGCATAATGCATTGGAGAAGGGAATATAGAAACCACAGTGGTCTCTGGATCAAGGACACCATCTTCGAGCACCTGAGGAAACGGTAAGGAAACAACATTAGGGTGCTTAAAGGTAGATAACTGGAGTCCAATAATAACTTGTTGCCTCAGATTGGTAAAGCACTTTGTCCCACATCACAAAAGATTTCGAAGTTTGATGATTTCAAATATGACATAGTATATCTTGAACAGAGGAGAAGCGGTTATGATTATATAAAAGATATTGTGAGGAAAGTGAGCCATGGAGTACTAAGGTCTCAGGTAAATTACTAAATAGGTAAACAAATCCTAAGTTTGGCTCCTGAATTCCCAACACTGGGGCAGTTTGTCTCCAAAACAATCCGTGTTTGGTAACTTTGGTAAGAGTTAATAATACATGGTACACGAACCTTCTCATGTTGCTTCATTCGCCAAGAAAGCGGAACATCATCTGCCTTTGTGTAGCCTCCCAATGGATGAAGCAAAAGTACTGGGTTCTTGTACCCCATCTCAAGAAGCCTACGACGTGTGTCAGTCATCAGCAAAGCATGACCATTGTGCACAGGATTCCTGAGCTGGAAAGCAAACACTGCATCAGCATTACGCCTTGTAAATTCTTCACGAAGTTCGGTAGGAGATAGTCGGAACCGATCAAGACCATCATGGTATTCGATTGGTTCTATAACCTCTAAATCACCTCCGAGCAGCCAGTTTCCAGAGTTCTTTATGGCTTCCTTAACATAAGGTAGGCCAGGGGCAGTTGTACCCCAAGTCCTTGCTATTCTTTCTTCTTTGTTATGCTTGTAGATCTCGATACTATAATTACACAATGTACAAGTGAAACAAGACGTTAGGAAAGAATTGTCATGACACTGGATTGAACAATCAGAACAGTATATGTATAGTGGATGTATAAACGAAAGAACATAAAGAAAAAGAAAGGAAGTATACACCATTCAATAACGTAGTTATACACAAGTGTAAATACACCACGAATATAGGTGTGTTGACAGATTCATCAAGTGATTCTGAATATCAACATGTCCCATATAAAACTTCCCAAATGCTTGTTTAACCCTACTAGTCTATTAATAAACTTTAGGAAGTTTCCTGAATTGTGCCAAATGCCAATCATTGTACACTCGTGTTTTTAACTTTTTATTGCGCTGGTAATATTTTCAAGCACATTACAACAGAGAATAAAGTACGATGATTCTATATATGTGGGCATGTAAACTAGAAATCTAAAAAATATATAAACCCAACCAATGTCTTCAACCTTTTCTATTTGCCTAGATAGAACTCTAACGTTGATGAACAATCATCATTTATGTATTATAAAGGTCGAGAAACAATACTGTTGTCTGTGACAATTTCAATCAAAGAAAGAAAACAAAACTGACATACTATCATCAAGATAGCAATTTAAACAGTTAAAGTTAACTATGAACCTACAAAACTATTCCTGGTCAAAGTCAAACTGCACGGCCTCATACATCAAAGTGTTACACCTACATTAAGCAAGTACAAATTTATATTGAACAACTAAACTCCAATCAACACCAAAATAAAAAGTCACTTGGAAGCTACTTGGAATCTATATACATATATAATAAGACAAAATTAAGTTTTTTGGTCATTCATCTTTCTAAAACACTTTTTAAAGTCACCTGATCATTTTATTTTATTAACTACTATTAAAATACTTTTTAAACTTGGAATTTAATTATAACCAAAACACTCTTTATGATCCTGAAAAACTTTAGAGTAACTTATTATTTTATAACAATTTTATTTCTTATATTATTCAACATCAAAATTACTTGAGCAGCTAGTTAAGCTATCCATTCCAACCCTTAAAACAATATTCTAATCCAGAAAGTTAGCTCTTCCGTATAATCTGGTTCATGATAGTAACAAACCATTTTATTAGAAATCTAATGACCGAAATTTTTAACCACTTTGAACAGATCTGGTTAGAGTGAAGTTAGCACCCTAGTAAGTTCATATAGCTTTTCATTACATTGAGTATAGTTTAGGTTGCATTAATTAACCATTGCAATAAAAAGCTATAGAACTTATATACATAATGTAATAATAAACTATAGAACTTATTAGTGAAGTTGGTGTCAACTTCACCCTATCCTGATCCACCTAACTTTGAACACTAGCAAACTTCTCTACTATTCAGGAGTGATTAACATGAAATTAACTTTGGTCAAAAATTAACCAATACATGTCCAGAGGTGATCTTTGTACCAACTTACCATGGGACTAGGATCCTCTCCATTTCATCATCATCACCTCTCTCTCCCTTATCATCAGGGGCGAAACTAGCATAGGGCTGGAGGGGGCCACGACCCCCCCAAGGTTTGAAAAATTTATAAGGTCCACCCCAAGGTTGGAAAAATTAAATTTATTATAATTTTAAGTTTGTATAATTGAAGCATAATATTGTATATGTGTTATTCCAATTGAATAATACATTTGTATCCAGGTAACCAACTTAAACCCTTATTTAATTTTTTTTATTCTTTGTTTATTTTATGAAACTTGATATTTTACTTTTAAAAGTTTATCGAAAGTGATTATATTCAATTTGTTTTCCTAGAACCAACTAAAACCTTACTTATTTGATTGTAAGTTTATGAAAATTTTATTATTAAAAAGTTCAATAAATGGTCCAATAATATTGATTAAGTCATTCTTGTAGTGTAGTTAATTGAATTTTTTATTTTTTGTTTAATTAGAATCATGGGAAAATCACATATTATTGATTCATTTTTCAAGAGAAAGCAATCAAATCATGTTGACATATCTATGCTTACCCCTGAGCCTAATGTTAAAACATCTCTGCCTACTTCTGAACAAGAACAACGTGAATTGAAGGTAAAGAATGAGATATTAATTATTTGGAACGTGATCCTAAAAAACGTATCAAAATATGGAAATGTTGTGGTGTGATTGAAGTTCTTTTTCTGAATATATATTATGTTGTTAAAAAAAAAATTGCCTCCCCCCCAAAACAAATCCTGGTTTCGCCCCTGCTTATCATGTTGATGTCACATTCCAACACATTTTAATTCTGGACCATGAAATGGAGAATCTCCAATTCATTTGAAATGGAGAGGATCCTAATTTCTTAGGATGAACTTTTTCATTCAAGTTAATAATCCACAAAAAATGTGGAAGCCTTTAACTTCAATGTCCCAACTTGATCCAATAACAAGCACGCACAATCCAGATTTACGGAACTCAACTAACAACAAAGCATTACATTCTAAAGGCAAACAAACTACTATTAACAACACAATTTTGAATGACAAATGAATTAGCTTTACGTAAAAGATGATAAAAATTGGCTTACTTGCCCAAAATCGCAATCGGTTTACCGACTGAATCAATAAGAGCAACCGAACCCGACTCGCCAATCTGAAACTTTTGCGAATCATCTATGGCAAGAACAATTGGCAACGACATGTTGATGAATGACCCATCATCCAGTCGGAGCGAGTTGAAATGAAGAGTTTGGAGGAACTCTGCTTCTCTCATGAATCCTTTAAGCGGGCTAGCCCAGCCTTCGCTGAGCACGTGGACCCATTCGAGATCGATCCGAGAGAGCTTGATTTGGGGTAAAGACAACGCCTCTCTCTTCTTCAAATCTCTTTCTGATTTCTTCACAATCAGCTCCACGAGCTTGCCACCGTCCGGGTCGATCAACCCGCATGAAATTCGTTTATTTTGGCGGGTCTTTGGGTTTGACAGAGGAGAAACAGATAATTTGAGGGGAGCGATTAAAAGGGCTTTGTGGGTCTTTGGGAAAGAATGAGATGTGTTAGGGGTTTTCATGAACAAAGCACCCATAGTCGCCATTGGAGCTAGAGACTTGAAGGTCTGTATCTCCCCTGGTTTTTTCTTTTGGTTTTTTGAAGTGAGTATGGAGGTTATATATTAACATAGGGGAAAGATGGAGAAGGGGTAGTTATGGAAATAAAAGGTAATTTAGATATTAGCTTAAAATAAGTGTTATTTGAATTAATAGATTTTATATACAATAAAATATTATAGAGCAGCAGACTCGGATAGACCCAAAAAAATAATTAAGAGGTTGAAAACTGTATTTCGATTTTTAAAAATTATACTAATCAGATTCTTAAAATTTAGTCCTCATGTTATTCATATTATTAGGGGGGCAAAATTGGTAAAAGTGTGGGAGGATGAACCTGGACAATTTTTTTCCTTATACTAGTAGTAGTTCATTAGGATTTAATAGTGTCTTAATCAAATCCTTCATATCGCTAGCTCACCTTGCTCTTTTGGCCTTTCCCGTTAAGTAGAAAACCAGAAGTACCCTTTTTAATTAGAAGCAGGCCAGCAGCTTTGTTAATTTTGTTCAAGTTGAAACTTCAAAGTTTTAGATGCCAAGAACCTTTTATACAAATCCAAATCAAGTGTTAATTATTCTGCATAACATATTACTCCTTCCCTTCCTTAATATAGGTCGTTTTAGACATGTGTACAAAAATTAAAGAAATAATTGAAAATCATTAACTATAGTATCAATTGTCTATAATACCCTTCACCTCACTTATCTCATAAATATGGATCAAAAGATTAGGTAGAGTAATAAGGGGCAGTTTGGGAAAAATAGTAATCAATTCTCCTAGATAACTACAAATGACAAATAATTAGAAATAAAAAAAAAATCTAAAACAACCTATATATAGGAATGGAGGGAGTAGAAATTTTATAGGATTCCTAGGGAGTACTCCCTCCATTCCTTAATATAAATTTTTTTAGAGAAATATTTGTGTTCTTTAATATAAGTCGTTTGAAAATTTCAAGTAAGCATTAATTGCTTAGTTTTAATATTACCTCAAGTATTAAATGTAACTTTGGTTATCTCACTATTTTCTGTCCAATAAATAACAATCTCTTATTCCAATACAAGGGCAATATAGATAATTGATATTATAGTTAATGTTATACAATCATTTCCTTAATACTTGTGTACAACTCTAAAACGACCTATATTAAAGAACGGAGGGAGTATACACAATCATGAATACACCGATTTGAAAAAAATACTCGCTCTCTCCCATAAATAGTATATGACGTTAAATATAATATTAATTGTCTATAATATTATTAGATTTTCATTTATTACTATATTTATACTCTCTCATCTATAATATTTTTTTATCTCTTAAATTTTTTAAAATGTTAAATAATTTTAGACAAATAAAATCACTTAAAACGTTATATATTATAGGACGGAGGAATACTTATGGACAAAAGATATGAATGAATTACAGTAGATTACTAAATTGAACAATTGCGTACGAATGTAACTAAAATGAGATTCAAAACGGAAAAAATTACTTTTGGATAGGCGTATTGACATACTTTTATTTAATTGTTTGTCCGGTTGCTTTCTCTGGTTTCGAGGAATCTTGTTTATTTTGAAATTTCAAAGATGCACCAATCACTATTTATAAATAGAAAGTCATAAATCTATCCATTCAATATTTGTTTGCTGCATGTGCTTTATTGAACACTCCCTAAACTACAGCCATATTCAGATGTACTACCAATATTGAGCTGTGGACAAAACGTACTTCTCTTCCTCATTTTCATGTACCGTTATATATATTTCATTGGTGTTGGATTTTGTTCAAAAACTAGAATAATATCCACCGTTGTGTATTATTAATAACTAATGTATAATCGAATGAGAACAACAAATATAAAAATTAAAACAGTACGAACATTAAACATTATACTATGCAGCTTATAAGTTTATTTGGATCTCTTTATACTCCTTTTTGTTTTTAGTTTTTTTTTTTAAATTTATGCTTCCCCTTTTAATTTATTATGTTTTTTTTTTCAATTAAACCACTAACAAGTAACATTACAAAATAAATTATAAAAATTTAAAGAAAGTAAAAATAGAATATAACACATACTTGAAGAACTTTTATTTGATGGAGTTTTCTTCATTGTTCGGTTGCAATGTTGTTTTAAGATGTAAACAGCCCTAATTTTATAAAAGTACAAAAAAAAAGAATCTATAAATAATTATAAAAATTCCTAAAGCAATTGTTAAATTTGTGAAATTTAAAAACTAAAATTAAAATAATCTAAACACGGAGTTACTATGTGCCTCAGTTGCGAATTTAGAAACTTGGAGTTGTTGCTCTGTTGACTGAATGGTTGTTGTATGTTGCTTTGTTAATGAACCGCCTGAACAGATGAAGTACTAAGAGATTAAAACTATTAGTGGAGTAGTGAGAACTAGGATAATGAGATTGGTCTTGGGTCTCGTCCATACCGTCAATATCCCTTGTTTTAATTGAGATAATGAGATTGTTGGTTTTGTTTTGCGATAACGGGATTGTTTTTAAAATTATTTTGTGTAGTAGTAGAGTAGTGGGAACTTAGAATAGTTTGTTTAAGTATTCTAATAGTTTTTATTTTTTAAATCAAACATAACAATTTTATTTATTATCCCTCAAATAATTTTTTTTAAGTTGACTCTTAAACTTATTAAAATTTCAATGGCAGCAAGTGACCCCCTTTCCATGCTTGGATCCGCCCATGCATCAATCGAGGGACAAATTGGTTGAGCCTTAATTGCTTTTGAGTCGTATTATGATAAATTTATATTTAATTATAATTATAAAATTAGATAAAATTACACTTAATTAAAAATCAAAAAATAGACGTAAATCGAATTACTATATGAAATTGAAAGAAATCTGTAATGGAGCCATGGAGGCCAGGGAGCCAAATCAAATATTTACTATATGTGAATGATTTGCATTTGATAAGGTAACAATTAGACTTTGACTATATAACATTACTTTTAAACTATAATAATAATAATTATATAAAATAATTGTTTGAACTTTCTTTATTCATGCATGAGTATTGAGTACACAATTTAAAATTTATTAAAATGAATAATATCGTGTTGCTCCGTAAACAAAGGAAAGAAAAAAAATTGTATATTGTAGCGGCAAAACTATATTTCATTTCCGGCCTGCAAATTTAAACTAACTTGTTATTAATATGAATAATATGTTTTTTTATAAACACAAAGGGTAGTGATATGCAGTTAAGCATGTATCATCAAGGTATAAATGGTTAACATGAAGTTAACTTTGATCAATTAACAAATACAGTGTCGACACGCAGGCCGGAAGGTAATTTCTCTATATGTATCAACACTGTATTAATCAATTGACCAACTTATCAACTTCATAGTAACCGAATCCCTGAACAACTATCATGTTTATTAGTATTACTTTCTTCTTGGCCTTTTTCTCTGATTACTTCCTACGTTATTGGGTGAAAAAATATATTCCTATAATCAAATTACAATAGAATAGGTTCTCAAAAAAAGAAAATTAAAAAATAATCTGGTCAAAGTGAATATTCATTTGTAAGAAGAAAATCACAAAGTTTTTTTTTTATTGATGGTAGTATAAAATGATACATGGTAATAAAAATTTAGCGTTCAGCTTTCATTCAAATCATTTCAATTTTTTTATTTATAAATTTTCATTCAATTTTATCAAAAATTGCTTTAATCTAATAGTTATGATTGAGACCCTATAATTTATTTTTCTTTATGGTGAGATTGTGTTATTTTTTTGATTGTGAGATTCGTATTCTCACCTATAAAATATGACAAATAATTAATGTTGAAAGATTTAAAGAATTGTTGAGATTATAATGTAATTTATTATTATCTTTATTCCTCTCTCCAAAGCATTAAAAAAAAGAGCAAAAATTGAGCAATGAGGCTTGAACAGAACAGAATGGTTTGTAGGCTCGATATGTTATTTTCCCACATTGGGCTCTAATGTCTATTTGTAAAGTTATACTAATATACATACATTTATTATCTTCAAATTAGTTTTATATTAGAATTAAAATTTGATAGATTGATAGTGTTGTATTAACATAAAATTTGCCCATATTTTTAACAATTTTCCTCCCTCAAATTAATAATGAGAGAGAAAGTACACGTCAATACATGAACTAGATATTTTATAAATGAGCAACTCAAATTAATCTATCTTTCATCCTCCTTAATTATCCCAACTATGAAGATTTGATGAAGGATGAATAACCTAAAAACAGTTTGTGCTTGTTAAAAGAAAAAGGTTATTCTAAATACTAGTTAAATAGTGGTGTTAACGCCAAGATCTTTCTCCACGTCCCAATCACGTAAGACGTCCTGATCCTGCACAGTAAACACAGTCAACACCGAAAGCTTGACGGCGATTCCGCTTGGGGATAGCTTCGGTAGTGAGAATTAAAAGACGTGTTCACAAGGTTAACAATGGAGGAATATATGGTCTAGTGTATTGAGAGAATTAAAATCTCGATGCAGTGTGTATGGGAGAATATGAGTAATCAATATATGAGAGAACATACCTCTATCACGATGGCTTCTTGCTAAGTTATATTACCTTTGCTTGGATTCTCGTGCCACCCACTACTACCGACACCCCCTCCGATCGATGGGCTCTGCCAACTATATCGGGTTTATCTACTTGCTTTTGGCCACTTTTTTTTCACCACCGTACCGATATAATCCCATCCACATTAATGCACGGCAGATCTCGTCAACTCATGCTTTTTTCATCATCACAAGTCAAAGTAATGAGATATTAAAATATCTAATGGGTCGATCCATTGGTGACCCTATCAATGTAATTAAATAAAGTTGACACAATAAATGGGCTCAAAGAGTCCCATGGTTTAATAATAAAAGCCCAACAGATTATATCGATAAATGGGCCCAATTTATCCTACCAATAGAGAAATATCACGACCCAACATTGCCCCTAGTTTTTATTAAACAGGAGGTTTAATAGAAACTATAAATGGCATCGGTTCAGAACAAAAGGATTTGTAATAAGATCAATAAAGGCCCAAAATACGGTTTATCGAAGTCCATCTGATGAACATCAAATAGTAACATAAAGGGTTCATCTTCGCCGACCTCTACAGAAGTACCAATTGAAGAGCTTTCAACTACCAAAGCTCAAGTCATAGAATGAAATTCGGTTAAGAATAATTTCATCACGGACCAAGCAGTAAACACTAATTCGTGTGCCTTCGTCCCAAATACAAAGAAGCCAAAAGGATACCAAGAGAATGCCAAGAAGATGCCAAGAGAATACCAAGAAGATGCTTGAAGAGAATACCAAATCAACTCCTATCAAGGACAAGCCAACCTCATAAAAAAAAGCAAAATTTGGTCAATACCCAAACACACCTCACAAGAAAATCACACCGAAAGTGCCTCCTCGATATGCCCTCCGACGAATCTGACCCCGAATCCTTCGCGCCAAAAAGAGGAAAACCCAAGCAAATTCTCCGGCCCAAAGAACCACAAGTACCTCTAACGAAACCGATCCTCCGCTTGACCACCACCTGTTTGAAACCGTTGTTTCGATGAAGAGCCCAAAGAGCAAGTGAAGCGATCACCCAAACTTGCTCGGAAAAAGACAACCAACCTCCTCCTCGACTTCAGTCCGAAACCCGAAATCCCCATTCTCCAAATTAAAATCAGAAGAGAATTTCCCATTTGAGCTCTACAACTCCTTCATCCGTAATACCGACAACCACCGGTTCAACAATAGCTCTATCATGGACACTGAATCCGGAGGCAAACACTATCTTCGGATGCCTCCGTCCCAAATAACAAGAGGCCGAAGCTGAAGAGAAGGCTGCTCGAAGAGAGAATACCCTGCTTAAATCTGCTTTGATGAAAGATAGAAATAGTCTCAAAGTTGCTCTTCACGACAATGAGTGCCTTCAGAAAGACCTTGCTCAAACCAAAGAAGATTTGAAAATGTCCCGGGCCACTCATCAAGTCATCGCTAATATAAATGTTGATCTATCAAGCTAAAGGATCAAAGCATCTGGTACATTGTCAGAAGCTCGAAGAAGAGCTCAAAGAGCTTCGGGCCCTTAAGAATTTGAGTCCGCTTATCGAATCAAGACTTTCGTAAGGATATCCAGCGCGTAATACGAGAAAATCCCATGAAATGATCAATAAGATCGTCCCATATATATCGAAAGGATATGAAATCTGCCAAGAAGTAAAAGGCAAGAAAAAGCTCGGGCAAGGTAGATCCATCTCTTCTAGACTCTTTAGATGGCGATGATGACAAGGAAGAAGCCTGAAGATGACAACTCTCTTTATCTTTAGCTGTAGAACTTTCTGTGAAAATTCTAACTTTATGTGAACAGTTAATATTTAATGAAACATCAACTTCATGCCTTAGTATTTCCGTGTGAACATTTCTTGTCTATAATTCAATTGTCAATTAATCAGATGAACCTAACTTAAGACATGAACTAGATAAGGCGATATAACAGCTTAATTTATGAAATGAAGTGAATCAATTTAATGGATAAAATTTAATGAACAATGATTGAATGAATCGAACTCAACACTTGAACAAAATAAAGTAATGTATACTTATCGTTTCCGGTGTGAGATCGGTCATGTGTGAAGTGAATTCGGTTGATCCTCCTCAGACCATCAAAATCTTGCTTACCACTTGGGGTAGAACAAGTATATAAGGACATTTGTTTACCACTCGGGGTGAAACAATTATACGAAAACCAAGATATAAGGATCAAGATATAAGGATCGAGACTTAACCAAGATATAAGGATCGAAATATAAGAACCAAGATATAAGGATCGAGACTTAAGGACCAAGATATAAGGATCGAGATATAAGGACCAAGATATAAGGATCGAGATATAAGGACCAAGATATAAGGATCGAGATATAAGGACCAATTGTGACCATTGACTTACCACCGGTAAAATCAATATAGGATCCTTCGCTCACCACTCGGGGTAGAACGACAAATGGGTCGCCATCGAATGGCCAAATGAGTCCTACCATACCTCCTTACACCATAGTGACCATAGGACAAAATAGGACCAGACTAATAGTGACCATTGATTTACATACAGGTAAAATCAATATAGATCCTTCGCTCACCACTCGGGTAGAAACGACAAATGGGTCGCCATCGAATGGCCAAATGAGTCCTACCATACCTCCTTACACCATAGTGACCATAGGACAAAATAGGACCAGGACCAATAGTGACCATTGATTTACCGCCCTGGTAAAATCAATATAGGATCCTTCGTCGAAGTACTTTGTAAGCCAAAGATTTAGCAGCAATATGATCACCGCAAATGCCCTCGTGAACTTCCCGAAAAGCATATTCCACCTCAGATGGGACCAGACACTTCAGTAATGGTGAAGAAAAGGCCAATCGGTAAAGATTGCCATCAATGAGAACAAAATGGACACTCTTGTACTTGGTCTTCTTTGCAAAGATCTCGATCCAAGAAAATGACGCCATCCGTCGTCAAAGTTATAAGCATCTCAGTAGTGGCGACCGATAATGCCGTGATGTGGAATTGTTATTGTGATCGACTCCTTGATGTCATGTTGTCGATATCCGAAATAGAATATCCATCTGCATGCAATGTCCATGAACTCGTCACCTGAAGAATCAGAACGGCTTTGTCGGACTCCTCACTTCTCTTTAACTATTATTAGCTTCGAAAAAATAATTGTCCGACCACAATGTCAACCGACCTTGAAATGTTTACCAAGTGTTGGATTTCCGAGTCATGACTTATAAATCTACTTTCTTGACGAGTCTTTCATTGCATGGCGAGAACACTTTCAGAGAGTGACTTTTTTGTATTCTCGAATGAATATCCTCCTGTCTTTGCTTTTTTATGCACTGCTGCGCCATAGTCCCGAGAACCCCTAGGATGAGGTACCTTCTTCGGATGCTTAGGAATATGGGTGCATTTTGTGTCTTTGAATCTAAACTCGACGGCCCTAAACGGGCATCTCCGAAGACAAGGTTCATGTAAGCGCAGTGCCTCGGTGGATTCTTAGGAATATAGATTCTCGGATCTACTCAACCATAATCCCGAGACCAATAGGGCAGAATACCATCTTCGGTCAATCAGGAAAATGGTTGTTGGGTCTTCATCTACTCGCTCGACCACCATGATCTCAAGACAAATAGAAGTGAAAACCTCTTCTGCTAATCGGAAAATGGTCGTTGGGTCTTCATCTACTCGTCTTCGACCATGATCCCGAAGACAAATAGGTATGAAACCCTCTTGGTTAATCAGAAAATGGTCATTGGGTCTTCATCTACTCTGCTTCACCATGATCCCGAAGACAAATAGGGCGGGAAACCCTCTTCGGTCAATCAGGAAAATGGCTGTTGGGTCTTCTTTGGTCATGAGGATCACCTTGAGATATGTCCTCAAAGTGTATAGATTGCTTTCCAACTCATGGTTGTCCATCTTTAGGCGTACCACATCTTTCAGACTGGACATAATTGAATGCTTTGTTCCTCATCTTGGCAATCCGAAGAATCTGCACAACCAAATCCTTGCTCTACTCAGCTACATCCTCGCTCCATGACAAATACATCTCTTCCTTCGCCCGGTAGGACCTCCAAAGATCTATATGCTTCGTCCACCATCTTCATCACCGACCACTTTGGTCTTAGGAGTTCTAAAGTGGGATGCCTTTTACTTGCCTTTCTGACCCACGATCATACTCTTTGTCGTGAAAGAAAGACCAACTATCTTCGAAGCTTCATTGGGATCTCGAACGAGAACCCCTTGATTTGTGCCGTAACTTCTGATGTAGAACAACTGGAAATATTGTGATTGATAACTCAAAAACACTAGAAAAACCCCTCCTTCTAGCGCCAATGTTAACGCCAAGATCTTTCTCCACGTCCCAATCACGTAAGACGCGTCGATCTCCGCACAAGAAACACACGAACACCAAAAGCTTGACGGTGGTTCCGCTTGGGGATAGCTCAAAGCGTGAGAATTAAATACGTGTTCACAAGGTTAACAATGGAGGAATATATGGTTCAGTGTATTGAGAGAATTAAAATCTCGATCGTGTGTATGGGAGAATATGAGTAATCAATATATGAGAAATATACCTCTATATCGATGGCTTCCTTGCTAAGTTATATTACCTTTGCTTGATTTCTTGTGCCACCCACTACTACCCGACACCCCTCTCGATCCGATGGGCTCTGCCGACTATATCAGTTTATCTCTGCTTTTTTTACACATGCTTTCTACCGCGCCGTAAGCTATGATCCCATCCACATTAATGCATGGCAGGATCCTCGTCAACTCATCATGCTTTTTCATCATCACAAGTCAAAGTAATGATATTAAAATATCTAATGGGTCGATCCATTGGACTGACCCGGTCCAACAGAATTAAATAAAGTTGACACAATAAATGGGCTCAAAGAGTCCCATGGTTTAATAATAAAAGCCCAACAGATTATACTGATAAATGGGCCCAATTTATCCAGCCCAATAGGAGAAATATCACGACCCAACAAGTGGTAAATTAATTTATGGTTTTTATTTTAAATTCTTAATATTTTCTCTCTCCTCACCCAATTCAATTCTTAAGTTGCATGTTTTGGATTCCTTTGATTCTCTATTACTTTTCTCCCTAATTTTCATTTCAAGAATTATATTTTCTTGAATTTATATTTAATTTCTAAAATATCTGTAACCAATCAAGCGTTTGTGAAAAAATGGAAAAATTTTGAGGGTGCAACGAAAATGGAATTAATTTGAAGAGAAGGGAAATGCAGGAATTTATAGAATAAAGTAGACTAATGAATAATGGCATAATATTTTCATTGATGTTAGGAGGTATAAATACAATAAGATTACAAGAGAGAATCAATTTGTTACAATCAAAAAAGATATTGATATCAAACCTAATAACTAAAGAATCAGTCAGTCCCTAATTTAAGAGAATGAGATAATTACAATGTACTAAAGAATCAGTCAATCACTAATTTAAGGGAATGAGATAATTAAATTAAATACATTAATTTAATTCTCTAATATGCCCCCGCAAGTTGGAGCTCCGTGAGGTGAGACCAATCTTGTTCAACAAGCCATGGAAACGTGTGCGGAGTAATGGTTTGGTGAGTGCATCAGCTAGTTGATCCATCGAAGAGACATGAGTGACCCGTAAGAGGCCACCTTGAACTTGTTCACGAATGAAGTGAAAGTCGAGAGCTACATGTTTCATGCGAGAATGGAAGACTGGATTTGAGCATAGGTTTGTGGCTCCCACATTATCACAGTAGATTACCGGTTGTTGTGAGGATGTGACACCAAGTTCACTAAGAAGAGATGTGATCCATCTCACCTCAGCAGTTGTGGAGGCAACAGATCGGTACTCGGCTTCAGTTGAGGAGCGAGCTACTGTTCGTTACTTCTTCGAACTCCAGGATATCAGGTTTCATCCGAGGTAGACAATATAAGCACTGGTGGAGGTGAAGTCGTCTTTATTACTAGCCCATTTCGGCATCTCGAGTAGGCGTGTAGAGTGAGAGGTGATCATGTATGTAACAGATGCTATGATCAATGGTGCCACAAAATATCGAAGAAGTCGTTTACAAAGATTCCGGTGATCGATGAATCGGACGATGCATGTATTGAGATAGTTTGTTGACTACATAGGCAATGTCTATACGGGTAAGTGAAAGATACTGAAGACTGCCAACTACAACTCAAAATTCGGTTGGGTCAATAAGTGTTGTCCCCGGATCAAGAGTGAGGATGGGAGAGGTGGCTAAGCGGAGTTCAGCAATGGGACGTGCATCACCATCTTTGTTCGAGCCAACAAGTCTGCTATGTATCTTTGTTGTGATAGGAGAAGGCCTTGAAGGCGCGAACAACTTCAACACCAAAGGAAGTAGTGAAGAGGGCTTAGATCTTTGAGTGAAAAGCGACGAGCAGGGACCGAGATGAAGTCTTGATTGATGGTGAATTATTACCGTGATGATGATATCGCCAACATAAACAAGTAACAAGATGGTTATACCTTTATCACCGAAAATGAACAAAGAGGTGTCAAGAATCGAGTTGGTGAAATGAGATGTAAGTAAACTGGCGAAGTTCGATTGTACCAAGCTCTGTGGAGCTTGTTTGAGACCATATATTGCCTTACGCAGCTTTACGTGATACGTGGAGTGGATGATCAAAGATCAACAAAGCCTTGAGGTTGGGTCATGAAGACATCTTCATGAGGGTGCCTTGGAGGAATGCATTGTTGACATCAAGTCGTCGAAGATCCCAACCATACTACCGACCGCATGTCGAGAGGAGAGATGAGATTTAATCGTGGTTTTTACTTTACAACCGGACCAAACGTTTCATGGTAGTCCACTCCGGCCGTTGGTGAAACCTTTTGCTACTAAGCGATCCTTGTACCTATCAATAGAGCCATCGATAAATGTTTAAGTCGAAATATCCATTTACACCCCACAATATTTTGCACACCATCGGGAGGTACCAATTCCCACGTGTGCCATTTTCGAACCAAGGCATCAAACTCTTTGACATCGCTTTCTCCATTTGCTATCTTTGATGGCTTGAGTTACATATGGGGTTCAATTGTTGAGGCAAGTTGGGTCGAGAGGTTGAGTTTAGTGATTGGTTTGTGGATGTTGTTTCGAGAACGGTGATGACACGGGCGAAAGCGCCAAGCAAGGATTGTGAGGATGGGGCTTCGAGGCTTGAGGAAGCATCAGTGGAGGTAAGTCCAAAGTGATGCGCGGGGCGTGCAGGGGAGCGATTCAGGTATTGGGTTGGGTTGTATGGGGGATAAGTTCTTGGGGAAATTAGGTGAAGGAGGAAGTACTGGGGGAAAGTCATTGTGGGCTACCATAACCTTTTGTGTGGTGGAGTCAACTGGCAAAGAGCCGCTGGAACTACCTTCGGATGATGGGTATGAAACCGGGAGAATGACATGTTGTGGGAGCCATGTGTCACATGTCAAGTTATCGTGGATTTGAAGCGAGATTTAGATCAACTTTAGACATGGGAAACTCACACTCAATAAATCGAATATGACGTGAGATGAAGATCTTTTGAGTACTTGGATCAAGACACGATAAGCACTCGAGTGAGGGGAGTAACCAAGGAAGACACAAGGTGTGGAGCGACTTAGCGAGTTTGTGAGGTGAATATGGACTGAGAGCCAAGGATATCATAGGCAACCAAAGGCTCAAGCTTGGAATAGTTGGGCTACGACTTAAAGAGTTTATGATAGGGAGAGGTCATATTGAGAGTTGGTGTCTCAAGGCGATTTATGAGATGTATCGGCGGTGGAAAGGCATATGACCCGATGAGGTTAGTGGTAAGGTAGCTTTAGAGAGAAGAAGAGAAGTCCTGTTTCAACGATATGACGATGTCTACGCTCCGAGAAGCCATTGTGTTCGGAGTGTAAAGTGGTGAAGTGAGATCGCGAGATTTCATGTGTGGATAAATATGTATGAGACCAATGGATTTGGCGAGACCCATGTATTCCCCCACATTGTTAGAGTAGAAGGTGATTATTTTATTTTTGAAGTGGTTTTCAACAAGAGCTCTAAACGAGGAAAAATAAAGGGCAACGCCGATTTACGTTTGAGGGGTAAAGCCATATGTAGTGCGTGAAGTGATCCACAAAAATAACATAGTATTTGTAACCATCTACGTAATAGATAAAGCGAGGTCCACACATCGTAATAAATAATTTGGAGAGGGAAGTCGACACAATAGATGATTGAGAAAAAGGTAATTTATGACTTTTATTGCGATATAATCATTACAATGGAAATGCTTGGAACTAGAGAAATCTAAAGGTAAACAAAACTTAGAGACTATATGACGTTGGATTGACCGGATGGGTGACCAAGACGATGATGCCGGATACACGAGGAGACTTTTGTCTTGGTGAAAGACCAAGGATTTGAGAAGCGAAGCGAAATCGGCAATTCATACACACCATCTTTAGGTTGTCCTTCGAAAGATGATTGCCCTGCCGGAGATCCTTCACGAAAAAGAAGATGGTAAGAACTCAATCAAAGTGTTATTAGTTTTGCAAAATTGAGATATGGAGACTAAATTTCTTTTCATGGCAGTGAACAAATAAAACATCATGTAATTGAAAAGTATGAGAGGATGTTTTAAGAGAAAGTGTAACCGCTTTGGAAATGTGTAACCCAAAGCCATCACCGCTTCGATGTCATCGCACCCATCGTATGGAGCATGAAGCGAAAAGGTTGTCGAGGTCGTGATGACATGATGAGAGGCACCACCGTCGAGAAGCGGTTTGTCAGTCTCAACACCGGATGTTGTGGCTATATGTGCCTTTGGGTACCACGGAGGTCCATTGTGCGATGAGCGAGGAGGCCGTGGGAGGGGGCGGCATGGTCGAAAGAGGGACACCGAAAGCAACGGTGTGGCCTGTTGGCGGCATCCTTGGCACTTGCCGAGATAAGGCCTCTGTTGGCGATTCGCGGTACGTAAGAAAAGCGGCCGAAATTCGTTGTCGTGAAGCAAGATGTGGTAGGTGTGTCTGTTTTGACACGGTAGATGTGAATTATTGAATCTGGTCGACGCAGCATCGTGGCGTGGCGAGATCGCGGAAGGAAGCGATTAATGCGATCACTTTGAAGTGTCGCCTTCCGGTTGATGAGTTTCTCGTGAAGCTCATCAAATGAGATGGGGTTATCTCTCATCGCCACTATATCGAAGAATCTGGCGATAGTCATCACCGAGACCCTCTAGATCGTCTCAATGATGTCTTCATGGTCCATCGATTTGCCAAGTCGTGAAGTTGATCGATGTGACACTTGACGTATTGCATGTAGTCCGATATGGATCGTGAGCCCTTCACGGATTTCTTGATCCGGTCCTCGAGTTGCTTTTTATGTGACCACTTAGCCGGGCGAGCATAGGTGTTGGTAAGGATTTGCCACACTTCATGGAAGTGGTGATTGTTGGATTAAGCGGAATAAGAGAGTGAGAGATGGAACCAACAAGTATGCGCCAAACAACAATTTGTCTTGGCAAATCCATGGCGTAAAAATCTGGGTTGGAAGCTTCAACATTGTTGGTGGTTATGGTGCGAGGAGGACATGGATGATTGTTGTCAATGTATTTGTAGAGTCGCGTACCTATGAGAATGGCCTCAATCTGGAGTTTCAAAAGCGAGATAATTGGTGGAGGTCAATTTGATGATGGATGGATGAGAGATGTTTATGAGTTGAAGACTTTGGGTTGGATTTCACGGTTGGGAATGGCGATACTCACGATGATCGATGGCCATGGTGGTTCTTAATTTGGCTAGGATTGGAGGAAGAGAGGTTTAGGACCCTAATGCTTTGATACCATATAGAATAAAGTAGACTAATGAATAATGGCATAATATTTTCATTGATGTTAGGAGCTATAAATACAATAAGATTATAAGAGAGAATCAATTTGTTACAATCAAAAAAGATATTGATATCAAACCTAATAACTAAAGAATCAGTCAGTCCCTAATTTAAAAGAATGAGATAATTACAATGTACTAAAGAATCAATCAATCACTAATTTAAGGGAATGAGATAATTAAATTAAATACATTAATTTAATTCTCTAATAGAATTAGCCGTGGTTTGGTTCAAAATGGAATGGATTTTAAAGAAAGTTGAGTTGATGTTAGAGATAAAAGGGAGATGGACAAGTAATCGATATGTTCTTTTGGTAGTATTTGTGAAGTCCAAAGCTATGATAAATTTGAAGGGGACATATTTAGAGATAATAAGGGCCATCAGATACAGAGAAGAGATCATTTTCAAGGTGAAAAGATTTATGACCAAGTGCATTGCAAAATGTGATGCGACGTAGGGGTGACAAGCTTAGTATTGAGGGCAGCAGTGATGATGAGATAGAGATAGACGAAACTGCTTTCAAGTTGCTAGAAAAATATAATAATGTGGGAAGGAGATAATTGAGACGTTAGCAAAGTGATAATCTTATTTATTTTTAATATAGATTGTTTCTTAATATCTGAACAAAATTTCATTCATTGATTATTAGATTAACCAATTTGTGTATATCTGTCATTTCTATATGATGATATCTGTTTTGCATTTTGGCTTCTTCTTAAATTGTTTAAAATTATATTCTAAATTGTATATGGTTAGATGAATTGGTACCGAGTTGTATTGGAAGGAGAAAGTTTTTTATTCTTCTTTTTGTTATGAAAGATCGACTTTTTTTACTTATGGTTTTTGGGTTTGTGTTTTGGCTAGAAAATTTGAAGGTTGCTGTCAAGAGCATCAAGAAACTCTGTGTTGTATGTATTAATATTTCCGTTGTTTTTAGATATCATGGAGATTTCAAAACTCATTTTCCATATTACAGTTAAACTCAAATTATAAATTACAAATTTGGTACTCTTACACCTTTCCAACAAAGCATAACATTATCTCTTTTTCTAGCAATTTCTGGAAATGATAGCCTACCATGTTTCTCAAGGAACATTGGCATAAATTAATGTACTTTGCTTGGAGACTTGTCATTCTCATTGGTTTCCTATTCTCAGAATGTTATTTGATTTTACATCTTAATTATATACAATTGCTCCAGTTATTGAAAAATTTATATATAAAAAATATCATTGTCATTGCATATTTGATAAATTATTTTTCAAATTAGCCCGTGCATTGCAGGGATTATCCTATCATCTGGTATATATAGAAGAAGATTCTAGAGAATGCTAACTAGTGAACATGACATAACCTTGTTGAAAATTTTAGAAATAGTAATATCTTAAATAATTTCATAATATTGTAATCACTTATGAACAAAATAAAAATCATTACCACCAAGGTTCAAGACTTGGGCGAAGCTGAATCCTCATAGCAAAGGGTCTCGAGTTCTGTAGTAGCAGTCCAGTCGAAGCCCTATGTGCTAATAAAAGTTTTAAACAACCAAAATTTTGATAATTGTATATGTTCATTAAATGATAAAAAAAGTGATGAATCACTTTTAATTTTGATGTAATGATATTAAGTGATTGATGTCGATAGTATTAAAAAATATAAATAATTAGCTTATTGGATAAACTAGAGAGAAGTTGTAAGTTATTCATTTGTGAGAATATTCGAGTTCGAACAATTTGAATTTTTAGAATGAATATGATCCGAGTAGTAATAGAAAATTACAATTTAAAGAGGTTCGAGTAATTTATCAAACTTTAAAATTAGTTCATATTTGACTCATTTATATTTCGAGTCGAACTTGAATCGAACTCTTAGTCGAACGAATACGAATCGAATCCGAACTATTTATTTATTTTACCGTTTTAATTATATAGACATTTTTTTACAACTATATGTGACTTTATTATTGCAGTATGTGTTGATTTGATTTCTCATTAAGTATGGGCTTGTTATCTCACTAGTCTCTCCGTGTAATTGAACTTATAAAGTTTATTATTTATTTTATGCAAGAAGAGGGCTATACCCGGCCCATTGTGTAGCTTAATTAAAAAAATGTTACTCTTTTTAATTCTTTTCAAAATTTATTCTAATGGTTTAGTATTAAAATAAAATTTATATGTCTAGGGTTTGTTCGTTATACTGCGTTTACCGTGATCCAAACCAATTGTATTATTTTTTTTGTGTTGGGTCAAGAGGGGAACTTTGGTAATTAAATAAAAATAATAAAATTACTTTCTCCATTATATAAAAAGAAATCTCATTTGTAATATATGCAAATATTAATGTGCTTTTATCTTATAATAATCATTCAATATAATGATTTGTTAGTTTAATAATAGTGCTCACGTAATAAAATTATGATGAAAAATTTGAGAATATTGTGTTGTTTTACACAGTAAAAAAGATTTTTTTTTATGTGAAACTAAAAAAATGACAAATGAGATAAAATCACTATAAATTATTCTAAAAAACTTCGTTTTAAAAAAAAATTAATGCCTTTTTTAAAAAAAGGGTCACTTTACTTTAGTACCCCTATATTGACAAAAAAAATTACAAAAATCAAGAGGGACATTTACCCCCTACCCCGATGTGGATTCGACGTTATCGTTAACGCTGCATTTGTGAATTTAATAAATTGAGTTTGAACTAAATTGTTTAAAACAAACAAGATTCTAAAAATGCATATATTAAGTTATTCGATTTCATGTTGTTCAAAAAAAAGAGGAGAGAAAATACAGCAAGTGTGTTTTGACAAAATTAATTCTAAAATTATGTAATAACAAATTCAAACCGAATGAAACTCTCATTCATTCAGTAGTATATGTGAAACTCTGCCATTCGAATCTCCAAGATTATATATATAGCATATGCTAAGGTAGAACAAGTGATCAAATATGTAAATAAATTAAAATTGTACAAATGGTTCCACCACCTAACTAACTAAATGTTAAAAGATTAAAGACATGATTTATCTTCCATGCATCTATCTTATTCTTGCTTAGTACTGATGCCTGCCTGCTTAGTTTTACTTGCATCCGAATTTTGCTGGGACAGTCTAATCAAAATTCCCCATCATCAGCAGCCAGCAGCCTCTGTTGTGACATTTAAATGATAATGACACAAGAAATCATCATCCCCTTATGATTTTCCTCCTTTTCTTATTATATATTATTGCTATTTTTTTTGTTTTTTTACTTTACTTTTTCTTTTTAGCTTTCATATATATATATATGGTCTTATTCCACAGTATTATTTTAACTAATAGATTTGTGGGCGTCCATTCAATTAATGGAGCATTAAGATTAAATTTGGTATGAGTCTGGCTGCTTTTTACGATCTGACTAATGATTATTATATCCTCATTTTGGTTTTTCAAACTGACCGCTAGTAAGACCAGTGCCTAGTTTGAAAAGTCAAAATATTGACTATTACACTAAAAATGAAACAAATGAGTAATATATTTAATGAACTCCAATACCTCAACATAATAATAATAAGAATTAAAAAATATCAAACTTATAAATATTGGAGTACACTAAATTTGATATTTTGATATCAAAGTTCCTGAGTTTGATATTTTTTTTTCTTAAACTAAAAAAAATATTTTTTAAAGTTCAATATTTTTTTCTTAAACTTAAAAAAAAAAAAAAAATTAAGTTTGATATTTAATTTATAAAAAAAAAATCAAACTTGCAATTTTTTTTTTGGTTTAAGAAAAAAATATCAAACTCAAGAACTTTGATATCAAAATATCAAATTTAGTGTACTCCAATATTTATAAGTTTGATATTTTTTTCTTTTTATTATTATGTTTAGATATTTGAGTACATTAAATATATTATTCATCGATTCCATCTTCAGCGTAATAGTCAAAATTTTGGCTTTTCAAACTGATGTCTTACAGGCGGCCAGTTTGAAAAGCCAAAATAGTGCATAATAGTCATTAGCGTGGCAGAGTTACACTGACCGCACTTAGGAGGTGCGGCGAGGCCCATGCCAAAATTAATCTCAGCTCTCAATTAATCGAATGAATGGCCACAAATCTATTAGTCGGAGTAGTTCTCCCAACTAATGCTAGTTGTGGGAACGGAACCCATATATATATATATATATATATATATATATATATATATATATATATATAACTAAAAGCGAACCAAATTATAACGACGATCTTTTTCGTCGCTATAACATATAAAATCGACGACATAGCTATGGGCGGCTTGTTCAACCGTCAAGATAGCTCAAAAAATCGTCGTTATAGTCGGTTCATTAAATAAGGAGATCAGTATATATATATATATATATATATATATATATATATATATATATATATGTGTGTGTGTGTGTGTGTGTGTGTGTGTGTGTGTGTGTGTGTGTGTGTGTGTGAAAGGATCAATGACTTATCATTGATCCTACATATCTTCAGATACCTCTTTTAAATGACAGTTCGATGCATCGTTATAGTTCTTGGTTCATACGCTAAAAGTTAAGAAAGGCGGATTTCTCTAATATAGACGATGCATCAACCGTCATCCCATTCGTCGCTAAAGGAGATGAACATTATATGCAAAATAAAAGAGTGAGCTCTTGAAATGGACTATATATATATGTATATCCATGCTTTGTGCTTAAAGACAATATTAGAAAGGGGCTTTTAATTTTGATGACCTTTGTGCTTAATTACAGACGTGATCCTTTTCTTTTCTAATTGTTTATTATTTGGTCATCTTTATACACAAGACTATATCTAGGACTGAGCAAAAAACGGGTATAATCGAAAATCGAACACAACCGAAATAATTTAACCAAAATATTCTGACAATTCGGTTATTTTTACTATTTCGATTATATCCGAATTTTTGTACGATTTTCGGTTAGTTTGTACGGGTATTACTTTTAAGCTATCCAGTTTAACCGAACACCGAACAAATAAGCCCACTGAGTCTGCTGTCTGTCTAGTCGGCTAGCCCAGTAAGTAAGCCCACTCCAAGTAGTGAAGTAGTAACTCATTCTCATTCTCTCAATCTCAAATTCCCAAACCGAGTCTACCCACTTCCTCCAACACACTCGGTGCAGTAAGAGAATTGTTCAAGAATGAAGCAAACCAGAGGCCAGATCTCAAACCCCAAGTCTCAATCTCTCATCCCAAACTTAGATCTCGAGCTCTCAAGTCTCGATCTCCCTTCGGCTGACGACATCGCCTCCTTCGACCCACATCGCCTTCGGTGGCTCTTCATCGGTCATCACTCATCCGTCAAACTCATCGGTTGCTCTTCGACCGACGACATCGCCTCCCTCGAGTCATCCCTTATTGTCTTCAACTTCGTCGTTTTTTGTCATCTTCAGAATCCTTTAAACCCCCTCCCGTTCTTCCTCATCGAAGAGTTGTCATCATTGGAATTAGGGCTATAACTCCTCAAGATCTCAACATGAATGCGTTTGATCAAGGCACCCAATCGCACACATTTGATCAATTGACTTCTAAAGTTTGCTGCAATTGTTCCTTGTGGAACTAACCCATGAGAATTTAATGACGAATTGACGAGTTGTGGCTCACTTCCAAAGTAAATTCTGTTTTTTTCTTACCAAATTATTTGTTTTGCTGTCATTGGTTCCCAATTTTGATGAAGGAGAGGTTTATATGTTATTTAATAGGTATGTATGCATTTGATGTAAGACCCTGAAATTTTTTTAAATAAAAAGGAATTTCCTTTATTTATTATTTTGAAATAGTAAGGGTGGATTTGATTAATGTGGTTAGTTATGGGTAAAATGCGCAAATATTTTAAATAAACAAGTGGTGATATAATATTCATTATTATTTTGAGAATATTCGTTTGGTCGTGGAATATTCGATGCGTCGTCAGAATATTCGCATGCGACGGCGTAAAAATGTGTGGGGCCCCATAATGGAAAGAGATTGGAGGAAGAAAAACGACAAAAATAAGTTGTTTAAAAATAACTTGGCAGTAGTTATTCTGCTTTACATTTGTTGGAATACCCGGTGGTTAAAACACGATAATCGCGTTATTACACAATGAAGACACCAGTATTGCACCAATTATTGATTCTTACGTAAAAAGGCTACTCAATAATGGTTACAGTAATTCTTCGCTCAAATTTTATTTTATTGATTCAATAATTGCTTTGCGTTGATATTTTATATTCTTTGTTGTTTCATAATTGTCATTACACAAGATTTTTTTCATTATCGAACCAATAATTCATATTATCTGAATAATATTATTAGATAAAATTATTGGCAATGTCTAGAAAGTTACATCTAAGGAGAGGTTTGGTCACCTAATTGCGGCCAAGAAGGAGAAATTCTTATTGAAAGCCCCCTTTCCTTTTGAACCCACGATTGTCAATATTGTGATTCTGTAATATTATTTGTGAATAATTAATTATTGATTCATATGATGAGGAAAATATTGATTTTATGTGGATATAGATGGAGAAAATTTTTATAGTGACAATTGTTGAAAATTAATATTTTATCTTTTTCTGATAAAATAATTCATTTAAATATATTATTTTAATAATATATTAACGATGATATTTTTACGATGAATGTGGGATATATGAATATATGTGGAGGAGGAGTATTTTTGTTACCAAAAATGTTTAAAACATGTTAAACATGTCGGTGGACCCTATTTATTAGTCGAAATTTGATTATAGCACGTAAATCGCCCATTTGTGGATTTCGGTCAATTTATGTTTGGAATTTGGAAAAACTTTCTTCTGTAAAGTTGTAGAGAATTGAATTTCCTATAAAAACTCATGAGATTTGAATTTTTCTGGCAAAAGGGCTATTTATTGTGAATTATTGAAGTTCAAAGTTCAAAATAATTGATTTTGGAAGTTTAAAATATTTTTATTTACAAAAACGTTTTTTTTCATTTGGTTCCCTCATTTAACACATGACAAGTTGCTGAAATTCAGATTCAAGGTGTGCGTAGGAATTATTATTATAAATAATAATATTATATTAAATTTTCTCGCTTTAGTGTTACAAGCAATTTCCTATAAATAGTGCTTAGGTTAGAATTGAAAATCACACCGTAAATCAAGTTTTCTCTCTATATTATCGAGCGTATTCTTGTGAGTATTTTGAGTATACTTTGAGTATTGTTATACGGTGCAAGTTCAAGTCATAGCCTTATATCAGGTTTCAACCAAGAAATCTGTCTTTCGAGGTAAGGGATGTTATTTTCTTCTCAAATGATATTATTTCTTCAATATCATTATCTTAGAAATATTGGTTGGAAATTTTTATCAAATTTGGAACTTTTTCATATCGGGTTACTATTCATGAGCCATTATTCATTCGAGTCTTATTCACGAAGCGTGAAGATGTTTTTTTTATGAAATTTCTATCTTTTGGTGTAGAGTTCTTATTCACGTACACGACCTTTATTCACGATATCTGACCTATTCACGAATACGGCCTTATTCACCGAAAAATGAAATTTCTTCTTTTTGTCCAAAATATCTATTCGGATACTAACTTTGATTGTATCCATGTTTTGATCATTCTTGAATTTTTCCCCACTCGATTACTTATGAAGTATTTTTGAACTTGGATTGTTTAAAATACTGAATCCTTAATATTTGTTCTTTTGTTTCATTTGGATTCGCTTCTTTAAAATATTTTTCATCATCCTCACCCTAAATGATGATATTCTTCAATATCTTTGGCTTTTGTAGTGCAAAGATGAATGATTTCTTGATGAATATCTTTGGCCCAGTAGTCAAAAGATGAGCAGTGTTGAGATGAACATGGTAGATCGATTAATATCTTTGGCCCAGAGTAGCAAGATGAACAGGTGTTTAGATGAACATGACCAATGATGAATATCTTTGGCTCAGTAGTGTAAAGATGAATATTTGATTCCGGATATATATTGATTGATGTTACAGGATAAAATATCGACGATGAACTTTTAAATTCATATATAGAAGATAGTAGTTTGCATTCTCTACTTAACTCTTCTAATGAATTATTATTTCATCATGCGAAGATTGATTTAAAAGCTGTTTGTCTATTGTATTCTATTAGATTTTTCCTGTTGAGACTAACGATAATTTGTTATATATTATCTTAGTCATAATATTCTTCTTGGGCTAGTTGAGCTCACCCTTTTCCTTGTTGTTCCATTTTTTCTTCTCGGGAGGCGAGAATGTAGCGAGTACTAGTCGGGGTATGGAATGAAGGTTCTAGAGAGAGTTGTTTAGTAGTCCTCACTATTTTTGTAAAATAATGTATCAATAATTATGATGTGGATTTATTTTCGTGTGGATATTGTCTAGATGGCAATATCTGTATTTAAACTCACAGTTTATATGTTGTAATAATAAAGTTGTAGTTATTTCTGTACCATGTATTTGGCGACTCAGAATGGGTTGGATGGAATGGACCTATTTTGGGGGCGTCACATTTGAATGTAAAGTGGTGTGCGAAAGTATACTCTTTCAACATTTTTGAATAACACCTAGACATATTATTTTAGATCTAGAACTGGGTTGCTGTTAAATCTTTTTAATTGAAGACAATCGAATAACCTAATAACCTATTCTTTATTCAGTTATTCTAAGGTAGACAAAATTCGCCATTTGTTCTATAATTAAAACAGGTATTTTTAAGTTTTGGTTATAATCGAAATGATGATTCTTTCGGTTATTAACCTGAATGCTCGATCTAACTATATTTATCGAAAGTGACTTTCGCTTTGTTTTTTTTTATATCTAAATGTGATTTTGTTCTAGGAAATATATATATGGTAGGTAAAAAAAAGGTGATCTTCTAATTTAATGATACAAGATAATTATTTTTAATAAGCATGAACAAAATATATATATATATATATATATATATATATATATATATATATGCAAGTAAATATTTGAGCACAATCCTTAGATATTATGGTGTTATTTTTTTTTATTAAATGACTTTTCTTATACTTGAAATAGTTGTGAAGAGGAGTGTATATCCTAATATAGCATATTGTTTGACAAAAATACCAAATAATTGAACACATAATAGTTATAAACATTGTATGTCCTATATATAACGGTTAATTATAAATATCTTCCACTCAATTATTCTATTAATTATAAATATCGTCCACTCAATTATTTTTCGAACGGTTGTTACACCCTACAGCTAAGGTTAGCCCTTAAAGTTAACCGGCATTTGAAGTATCATAAAAAAAAAAAAAAAAAAATTTAAATTTTAAAATTTGACAAAATAATTTCAAAAAGACAAATATATCATAAACAAAGATAAATAATAGTCTCGAAAGAGCATTTTTCTCTTACATTATATATATAAAGCTTGTATTATTACTCCATGTTTTAAATAGAGGATATCCTGATCAGTTTATTTTTTGGTAAGTTGGTCAAATTAATTATTAGAAGTACTACAATACTCACATATATAGAGTTTCGAGTGCGTGTTAGCACTCTATTGACTAATTGACCAACCTACCCAAAAATAAACTTCATATTAACCACTTTACTCTATGCACCAAGGTTTTTAAACCCGGACCGGTCATCAAACCGAAAAAGTTACTAGGTGGATGGATCATTGGTCCAACCAGGTCCAACCAATGGTCGGACCGTTATTAACCCAGTGACGTCATTAATATGTAATAAATAATAAATAATTAATTATTATTATATATTGTATATAATATTTAGTAAATATGTAAAATTAATCAATTTATCTATAAAAAAAAAACTAAACATCTCTAAGATATATTCAAATTCCGAAATTCAACCACAAGTTCAAGTGTTTGATTAAATGAATGCAAAAATATGTAAAATACCAAACAAAGTCTCAACTAAATTATTAAAATAAAATAAAATTCGTAATATATTTTTTTTAATCTTTAAGGAGAAGCACCTCAAGCAAACCTGAATCGAATCCACATCGGTTCATCAATCAACCAGTTCAACCGCCCGGTTCACCTTGCTTACGAATCGGTTTTTTTGAGCGTAGTGGTTTAGTGGTCCAAACCGGACCGTTGAGTGAACCGGGTCCGATTTTTTTCGGTTCGACCGGCGGTCCGGTCCGGGTTTGAAAACCTTGCTATGCACACAAGAAAAATATACTCCCTCCATCACTAAATAACTGACGTTATGAAGGTTTTCACACTTATTAAGGAAGTCATTTATTACTCTAATTTTGTCATTAAGATTGATATGTATTATCACAATTATCCCATTAATTAAGAAAAGATGTACTTCATATAGTTGTCTAGATAAATGAAATACTCCATATAGTTGAGGGCAATAGAGGAAAAATTGTAATTAATGCTTCCTAAAAACTTGGTAACGTCAAATATATTGAGAAATTTTGAACTCCCTATAACGTTAATTATTTAGGGATAGAGGGAGTATAAATTAAATCAAAATGTCGGGGGCACGAAAATTGATAAATGAGTCAAAGCAAAAGGATAACACAACACTTGGTCTCTCTCACACACACACACACACAAACTCTTATTATTATGTCTGTCTGTCTATGGACTATGGCCATGGCCCCCAACAAAACACCCTTTTGCCATCTCCAATAAAAATATAAAGTGAAAGTGAATCTCCCCTCAACCTTGAGTTAGCTCTTTTGATGGCCCCCAACAAAACATCCTTTTCTCATCTCCAATAAAAATATAAAGCTAAAGTGATTCATTCTACTCCCCTTTAACTTGATCTTGATGATTGAATTGGAATCAACCAACCATGTCTTTGCTAGCTATATCCAAAGCTCAACTAGCACTCAAAAAGTAGAATACCAAACCAACTTTTTCATTAAAATAACCTAATAATTCAAATTTTTATTTTCAAAACATAATACTGAATAAGACAAATGGTATATTATGACATAACCAGACATCAGTCATAAGAAATGTAGTATAATAATAATAATAATCACATATTATTTTAACGATTTTTCTCTCGCAGATCCACTGCACCAAAGCCCATGGGCTGCTTATGATTTTAGTGGACCTCATGAAAATTTTGCATGTTGAATAATATCTAATGACAGGCAATTGGTAAATAATTATTAATTGTTTGGAGTGGTCTGTCTGGTTGCTTTTAACGAAAAAAAGTGTGTACAAGAGGAGGATTTGGATGTGATGATTAAAGTGAAGCCTTTTTTTTGGAGCTCTGACCGTTTTGCTTTTGGGTTAGTCCTTAAAAGGGTTTGGGGTGCCTTTAGATGTAGACATATGAGTCTTGGTCCATTAGCTACAGGAAATTACCAAAAAGGGTAAACATAATGACAAATTTCATTAGGTTTTTATGGCACCAAAGATTATACTCTTATATATATATATATATATATATATATATATATATATATATATATATATTGTTAATGACAGAGACTACTAAATCAGACAGAGAAGAAGTAAACAGCATGAATAAGATTTCTCTCAATCTGAATCCCATGGTCGGTCGGCTAGCCTAACCTATTTGAGTGAACATTCAAAGTTGTACTTTGCTCATCATCTCATTTAAATTAATCTGTTTCTTTATCACATCAAAACTCTTTATTCTCAATATTAATTCTCTTACTTTTCTGATAATATTATTTTTGTTCCGATAATACCAACTACCCCCACTTGACATTTCAGTCTAGACATTCATTAAGATTTACATGCACAGAGCTTAGGCTTGTTGATGGCATTAGACTTTTTCCACTAAGGAGGGGGGACAGTGGTGCTATGGCAGCTCTGCACAGATTTTACTGCTAAAGGAAAACACGCAGACACACAGTACCCCCAAACGCCACAGGATTTTGCCCTTTGCAATTTTTAATTATCATTTTTAACTATTCACCTTTAACAAAAGACTAAAAACTAGCAAGCATTAATATTATATGTAGTGCATGTCTCTTTTTTCCTTTTCCTTTCCTGCCCTGCAGTGAAAGTTATCTTTCTTTTGGTGGATAATAATAAGGAAAGGAAAAGATATGACTAGTAAATATCAACACTTTTTTAATTTTTTTACCTTATCTTTTTGACAGTACATTTATTAATAGAGTGGTGTAATGATGTGTTATCATAACATTAGTTAGATAGATCTTATGTGATTAATTATAACATAAATTATCATTAAAATATTATTTTCATTTGAGACTCCTAACATTTGTTTTTGTTTTGTGGAGGTACCCCCGTAATAGTTAAGTCTCACATGGAGAAGAATTAAGGACATATATGCTCTTATGGACCATAGGCATAATATGTTAACTTTTTGGGTCAATATGAGGTTTTAGATGCCCATACATAAGCCGGATAATCCCAACAACTGGTATAGTTAAAAGTTCAAAGGAAGAGATTAGGTTAACCTTTTGAGTCAAGATGTGTTTTCAGATGCCCATATATGGGCAAGATATTTCCAACATGTTTTATATTAAAATTTTATGTTGATAAACTCTTGGCATACTTCTTAATTTAAGGGTGTCTTGGACAATATATAATAAATAGTCAGATATAAGATAATTTTTAGAAATCAGTTCACTCGTTCTTAAAATAACGTACAGGTCCAAAGTATTTCAATTTTTTTAAAAATAAAGTATCAGCAATCCAACATTACAAATTATACTCTGTGTATGTAATTTTATTCTAAATATTTTGAAACATTGTAGAAATTTACTGGTAATTACACATTGTTAATTAAGCCACCATGGTATTATTTTGAAATAAAAGGATTAAGATATAGTTAGTTTGATGCATGTAAAGTTGTAAAAGTAATCAATTGAAAAGGAGAAGGAGGGGAGGGGCAGGGGGAGGGGGAAGTTGAAGAAGCTCTTAATGTGGTGTTAGACTTTTAAGCACGCCAACAAACTATTGGCTTTTTAAAGAGAACAGCTTTTAAATGTTTTATTATAATTAACAAAATAAAGTATAAAATAGTTCAGTATTTACTGATAAAATCTAAAAATTATATTAAGAAAAAAGAAAAAGAAAAAGAGACAACAAAATCTCAACAGGATCAAATGCCATTAATGGTGGCCATATGCTAGTAGTATATGTCATTATTGTGATAGCTTGGTAGGTTACTTGCTTGGTTGCAGTTTGTGTTTCATAATTAGATGAAAAGAATTGAAAACTGATATTTTTATGTGTATTTTTGATATTTTTACAGTTATTTTTAATATGAGAAAAAAATGAATTTTATCTTCATCTAAAAGAAGATCATGTGAACATATTAAAAATTCATGTAAAAATAGTACTAGAAAGAATTTGATAATATTTCTCTAATTATTTAATTTGTTGAGGCATGACCTATGAGTTTGACCATTCATTTACATCGTGACCCTTCTCTTTCCCAACATTCTTTCCAAATGTATTATTCCTTATATCAATTAAAAACCCCTATGCATGTGTCTTATTTATTATATATAATTTCGGAAAGTAAAAACTTGGTACTAAAATAATGTAACTCTGACATGAGTAATGTTACTTCCCTTATCCCAAGTTTCATTTCATTTGTTTATTTTAATGCTTAATTTATCATTCACCATATTTATAAATAAAATAAGATACAAATGCATGTATTATTGATATTTAAAAATATTACAAATGGTATTATAATTGTAGAATGTAGGAAGTATAATATGCCCCTTTGTTATTATAGTAAATCTAGTATCACATAAAATCGTTCATATATACTCACATATATATTTTGATAACTTACGTAACTTGTATGTGAGCGATTTTATGTGATAGTAAACTTATTTTTGTTACTTATATTTGGTCAAGGGAAAGAGAAAAAAAAAGGAGAAATTGGAATAATTTATGTCCTAATTTGATGTTGAATTTAGATTACAATTAATATTGAACTATATATAAAAATAATATGTTATTTTTTTTATTCTCTCATATTATATATATATAAATAAATTAATATTTAATATCACATAAATTGTCGTGGTCTATAATAAGAATAAGTTTGGGTAGACCGGTGAACTGGACAGGAAAATGGGATATTTTTAATTATTATTTTTTGCTTGCGACTCCCAAAAAATGTATAGTATTTATTCTAACAGGAATTTTTATAAAATATAGTGTTTTAGGTATAATTTGAATACATATACAAAAACAGGATTATACCGTCTGTATAACCCTGTTTTTGTATATATATCCAAATTACACATAAAATACTATATTTTGTAAAAATTCTTGTTTAAATAAATACTATACATTTTTGGGAGTCACAAGCAATTTTTTTTTTAAAATAAATTGAAAATGTCTCATTTTTTCGTCGTCTAATAAAGTCATCTCATGTAGAAGGACTCTATAATAATAGTCATCTTCCAAATGAGTAGTGCTACAGACACAAACTATTTTATAAATATTTTACAAATTGTTGATGTGGCATACTCCACTTCAGCATATTGTGTGGGACCGAAGACTACATTGAAATAATTTGTTGATTAATACGCTGATGTAGCATACTCCACCTCAGCGTATTAATCAACAAATTGTTTCAATGTAGTCTTCGGTCCCACATAATATGCTGAAATGGAGTATGCCACATCAACAGTTTATAAAATATTTATAAAATAATTTGTGTCCCTAGCATTATTTATTCAAAAATTAGAGATGCAACTAAATCGGTCAATATTAGAGAGGGTAGAAAGGATTGAGTAGGCCCGACTGAGCTGAGTCCAAATGATGCATTATCTTGGATCCAAAGTCCTAGGCCTTGAGGTTAGGGTCGGGGCTGAATTAGGATTTTCATTATTATTTTTTAGGGTCCTTTACATAAGTATACAAGTATTAAAAAGATATTACAAGAATAGTGCACCATTTAAAAAATTATAGTAATAGTGCAATAATATATAATAATATCAATAGTAGTGCAAATCTACATCACAGAAACCAAAACAACTGAAATACAATCACCTTAAATCTAGGAGAAAACTACTCCACTATATACGTCAGTTACCAACTAAAAAAAACATTCCAAAATCACGAAAAAAAAAACCGAATGATCCAGAACAAATCCGAAAGCTTCTACAGATATTCATCGTCTTGAACCAATTGATCATCTTCAAGAAAGGATCAATCGAAAAGAAGCAAAAAGCATTCATACTAGAGAGGCCTAATTCAAAAGCACATAAAATCAAAAATGAGTATCGAAATCGATACGCATGTAAGCCGATCACGAGATTCCAAATCGAAAGAATGTATATAAATAGAGATTTCAAACCGAATCGAAATTGAAAACAAAGGTACGAATAGTTAATATATGTATTGAAATAATTTTTTATTACCTCTTAATTCAATTGCAGTTGAGATATTTGTAACGATAAATATTTGTTGTTCTCACAATTTTGTTACGCATACAATGTTTTGGGAAATATATACAAAGATTTGGTTACCTTGTTTTAAGTGTTCAACATTTGGAAAATCACCGTCATTTACATTATAATTTTTGTTTTGCATATGGAAACATTAAAAAATTACTTCACAATAACATATATACCAATAACGTATGTTTTGGTTCTTTGAATAATGTTAGTTTGGTAACCAATTAAATAGTTTTTGTAATTTCAAAGAACGAATACTATTGATTCTTCGATGCCAAATTTTTGAGCATTTATATAAAAAGTTGGCAACATTCAAATAAAATATTTAGATTCCTTGTTTTTAGTTTTTAATATTTAGTATTTCATTTTCAAGGACATTATAATTTGTGTTTTGGTTATGGCTGGAATCAAAAAATTACTTTACAGAAACATATATACCAATAACGTATATTTTGGTTACTGAATAGTGTTAATTTGGTAACCAAATAAATAGCTTTTGAAATCTCAGTAACCATCTACTATTGGTTACTAATGCCAATTTTAGAAGCATTTATATAAAAATTAGTCAACATTCATATAATAATATTTGGATTCCTTGTTTTAAGTGTTTAATATTTAGTATTTCATTTTCAGGTGCATTATAATTTATGTTTTGGATATGGAATGAATGAAAACATAACTTCCCAGTAACATAGATACCAATAACTTATATTTAGGTTACTGAATTGTTTTAATTTGGTAACCAACTAAATTAATTTCGTAATTTCAGTAACCAACTACTATTTGTTACAAATGCATATTTTTGAAGCATTTATATCAAAATTTGGCAAAATTCATATAATTATATTTGGATTACTTGTTTTTACTGTTTAATATATAGTATTTCATCTTCATTCATTTTAAATTGTGATTTATTTATAAACAAAATGAAAAGCAGTTTGTTTCATACTAATTGATACGAAAATCACGCTACTTTGGTTACTTAATAAAGTTGCTTTAATATCTAAATAGTAAATTTAAATTATATCAGTTACAAAATAGTTTGCGAAACAGTAACAATCATATTTTCTTACGCGTACAAAGATTTAGAAACATTCATGTAAAGATTTGGATACTAATTACATTATTGTGTGAATGTTACAGTTTGATATTCTACTACCATGGATATGCTTCCATTGTAGTTTACTTCAATCGGGCGTGAATGAAGCGATGAGCTTAATATACAAATTTCAAGTTCTGGGCCTCTATCACCATCAAACTGTTCATTCATAGAAATGCACAACATGATATGTACTGCATTAAATCTGGACTACAACACAACGGAATTGGCAATCAAATTTCAGATTAACAGCAACATTCCTCCAATCAAGGTGACAAATGAAGCAACCTTAAGATTCTATATGGAAGTTAGTAGAAGATCAAATGAAAATGGAAAGTTTCCACTAATTATAGATTATGAACAAATCATTGGAGGGACTACAAGCTTACATAACGTGATAAATGAAGAAGAATATATAGTGCAAGCAGAAACGCAAATGAGATTGACACGGTTGGAATTACGATTTTGGTTCGTTGGAAACACAAGAAGACCAAAATGGATCACAATATGTTGAAAGTACCGGCAATTGAAGTAATTGACAAAGAAAGCGATCGAAAGCGGGACACATAGCAAACACCGCGGACAATGTGATGAGGTAATTTCAGATCCAAATAAGTTTAAAGTCAAACTACATCAAACTTACATAAACAAAAAAATTCTTTCACAAGCAATAAGGATACATTGCATAAGGCAAAACAGACAACACAAGGTTGAAAGAACAAGTGGTCGAGATTTTGTTACGGTATGCCTGAACAATGGAAATTGCAAATGGAAACTAAGAGCATCAAAGTTTTGGAAAACAACTATTTTCAAGGTAAGAGAATTTAATGATGTACACACTTGTTAAATCAAACATACTTGCTTTGGAGATCACAGACAAAGCAAGCGGTGAGATGGTTAGTGAGTGCATTAAGCATAAACTAACTAACTTCAAGAAAATTTACACACCAAAAGACATTGTGGAAGACATGATGACGAGAGTATAACGTGTCCATCTCCTACCAAAAAGCATGGAGATCAAAGGAAAAAGCAATGCAAAAAGTAAGAGGAAATCCACACGACTACACTCTCGATCCTTTCTTGGTTGCATGCTTTGCAACAAACCAATCCAGTAGCAATTGCAAACTATTTATTAAATGTTTCAACTATTTTGGTTACTCAAAGTAAGAAGTTTAGTCACTTACAAATACATATATAGCTCTATCTATTTTAATTGAATAAAACTAAATCGATTTTTTGCATAAGACAAATATATACATGAATTGAAACTATTAAATATCATTTTAGATACCATCTAAAGACTATAAAGACATAAAAATATAAGTTATTGTTCAAAGAAAAAATAATACACACAAGAATCATATCTACTAATATGGACATTATTGCATATAATTATATTAACCTTACTTTAAAATTCGTTTCAGGATCCGTCACATCATTGGAGTTGGAAAAAAATGGTCGATTCAAATATCTCTTCTTCATGATAGGAGCATCCATCGAAGCATGGCAACATTGTTTCCCAATCATTGTAGTTGATGGGACATTCATACGATCAAACTACGAGGTACACTACTCATAAGAAGCACAAAGATGCAAAATGAGAACATCATACCGATTTCTTTTGCAGTTGTTGATAGTGAAAATGAATCATCATGGAGATGGTTTTTCATCAATTTGAGAAATGCTTGTGGTGTTAGAGAAAGACAATGTATCGTTTCAGACAGACATGAAGCAATTATCAAGGGACTTAACTGTGTGTTCCCTGATGTCATGCACGGTTCATTACCTACCATATTCGGAAAAATATTAAAAACAGATTCAAAAAGAAAGGAGAAGAGATAAGAAAAGCATACAACGCAGCTTGTAGGGCTTACACCGTAGAAGAATTCAACATACATATGGCTGAACTTGATGCAATTGATACTAGAATAAGAACATATCTGGAGGAAGAAGTTAAGCTAGAAAAGTGCACGAGGCTCCATGGAACTGTAAGCAGGTATTCAACAATGACTTCAAACACCGCTGAGTCTATTAACCATGCAATCAAGGGAATTAGAGATCTTCCAGTTGCGTCGATGATTGAATGCATACGCTGTATGGTTCAAAGGTGGTATATCACAAACAAACAGTCAGCAATATCAACTTTCACAACTCTATCCACGATAGCCGAGAGAAGATTACAAGATAATATCAACGAGTCAAAGAAACTTAAGGTCAGCCATAAAACCCAAAAATTGTTACTGCACATCTTTGGAAAAAAATATCATTAACAATTATATGAAACCACAAAATGAATTATTGGTTACCAATATAAACTGTAAAAGTTACTAACAGTACATATAACTTTAATTATTCTATATATTTTTTTTAAAAAATAATTATTGTAATACTAACTAAACTATTAAAATTTGTTGCAGGTTGAGACATCAAATCTAGTAATTTTTATCTTTTTTTATGATGTCACCAAGCAATTTATCGTGGATATGGGAAAAAAAGACATGCACGCGTCTTAGTAAATTTCAATACCATGAAATGCCTTACTCACACGCCAACTCATTGTTATTAAGAAACGGAATATGAAATTTTATGATTTTTTACTCGAAATACTATTCAAAAATAACTTTGATGGACACATATTCAAACTTCTATCATGCCATTGGACGACAAAGAAATTGGAATGTTCGAGATTTAGATTAAAAACATATGTGTCAAACCACCAAATACAAGAAGGCCAATTTGGGCGACCAAAGATTGGAAGGTATGGCATGTTTACGAAAATACCATTCGGAATAAATGCGCATTTATGCCAACAAAAAGGACACAACAAAAAAACATGCAATAATCCACCAATTTGGAGCCGAAACGCGTTGTAATATATTTCATTTTAACCAAAAAATTTGTTACGAGACTCATTGATGATTCTTGAGGTTTCTTTCGATATACATTCATATTGTAATCGTTTTATTGATTAAATAAATAAAATTTATATTGCACAATATTGAAATATGTTTATTTTTCATTAATTTTTGTTTAACAAGAAGTAATTATATCTTAAAATCAACAACTGTATATTATAATTATTGATGTATATTTTATTTACTACCTAAAACTACAACAGTTACTGTAAATGCAATTTTGGCTACCAAGTATTACAATGAAAAAAATTTGCAAGTACCAACCATTTAATTAATAGATTAATTTTAATTAATATAACTATTTGGTAAACCACAAAACAAACTGCTTATTATAATAGATACACGAAAATGAAATTATGGCTACTAAAGCGTATGCCATGCTAAAAAACTATAAAAGTACTATTTGGTTACTATCTAAAACTAAAATATATACTTGTAAATGAAATTTTGGATACTAATTCTACCATGTTAAAAATTATAAAATTACTAAAACTAATTAATAGATTATTTTAAATTAATATAAATGTTTCATAAACCTCAAATACTTTTATTATAAACAATATATATTGTTAGTGAACCATCACTACCATAACAAATGAAAAAAATATAAAATAATGTGTAAAATGTGATATAGTTTCATATTATGAATGATTAGCATTTTTAAAATGTTTTATTCTAATTAATATCTTTAAAAAACAAGTAGTTCTAATTAAAAATAAAATAAAATATAACCACATATTTATGTATATTTAGGTTGCTATTTAAAACTAAAACATTACACAACAAATGAAATTTTGGCTACAAACCTGTACCATGTTAAAAAAAAATAAAATTACAAAAATAATTATCCATACTAATTCCCTAAACATTTTCGGTTGACACATATTTAATTCTATCCATTTTGGGTTGCTTTAGGGAAGTAAACCACTTTAGGCCTCTGTGTTTATTCAAATCATAAGTGAAACATTGATTATGTTTCTGCTTTTAGCTTTTCCTCCACTTCCACATTGTTGTCATTTACTTGTTTAGATTTGTACCCACCAAACTTTTGTACACATGATTACGATAAATGGTAACTCTCTTTACAAATTTTAGTGCCATCAAGAATGAGCTTAAATGTTGTTTTTTTGCAAACAGAAACTCACTTCATAAAACATTAGAGATGCTAACAAAAAAATAAATTTATATGTGTCAACAACTATATCTCATTGTCATTAGTTTGAATACATATTACATGTACAACATTATTAATTTTTTTAATGTTTTTTTACAATATATTATCAATACTAATTGGATACCAATACCAACTCAAATAGATACCATAATATCAACATTTAGAAACCAACTGTACCATAAATAAAAATGTTAACAGTAATAAGTACGAAAATTAAATAAAAACCAAAAAATAACAATGATAGCCAATCTAAACATACTCATACTTCCACTTGTAAAAATTAATACATCATTCAACCATCATAATAATTACAAACATTCCATAACAAATAACCACATCAAATCGTAATAATTACAACGAATTTTCACAACCAATAACCATATCAAGATTCATAATCATACTAGTCTTGATGAGCTAATCTTCTCAGATATTCGTGCCAGATTCATATCCAACTAAATGTTTCTTCCTTGCATGATTAAACAAGTTGACACAAAGCTTCCTACGGTATTGAAATCGGAAATGGTTTTGGCATTGCGGATATCATCGATGAATGAAATGTGCCGCATGAAAACAAATGGTAAACATTCATGATCATTTGAAAAAACAATAAATATATAACACAAATCAAAAGCAGACTTCATTATATATACAAAATCGAACAATTATAAGTAATTGAAACTTACCTTTCAATTTGTTCCTAATAGCCTCTGCAAATTCTAGATCAATGATATCATGTTCAACTTTGTTGCGGTATGGAACACTATTGAAATCAATATCTGTTCTATTCTTCCAAAACCCGCAATTAGACAAAATTATGGGAGAATAAAGATGTACGGCTCATACATCATCACTAATATTTGTCGCGCATAACATTCCTATCCTCGTCAAGAGAGTTATAAACCACTAATACTCTGCGATGCGCACGTCCAAACACAAGCAAAAATCAATGAACAGTGACGACATATGAATGGGGAACATAACAAAATCGACGTTAACCTAGGGTGTGTTGAATTCCATAAGATACCCATGAATGTACTCAGCTATATCACCAGAGTCCAACAATAGATTCTTATCACAATTTCTATTACCATATTTTCCATATAAATTGGTCAACTTGATATGGAACCAACAATCAGTTGTTGTAACCCTTATTTGAATTTGGTTCGAGTGTTTAGCCACTTTACGAATGTAATACAAGCATATGTTGATGTCTTTGAACAAAAATTAAAAACAAAATAACAATCGATTTAAACAAAGAAAAATAAAATAATAATGTAACATATTAGTTTCAATAAATATTCAAATAGTTACCAATATAATTCAATAAGGTTACCTAAACTAACAAACATGTATTCAAAGATAATAAAAAACTCACATCATCATCAAGCCAATTGGCACAGGGTCTTGAGCTTGTAAAACCACATTTTTGAAGCTATTGTACGCACTCCAAATCGAATGAAGGCTCAATTTTGTCATTGTTACAGGAAACTTTTCAATCCTTCAAAAAACAAAGAAACAATCAAAAAATTATTTTATATCCTACTAAAAACATAATGAAAATATATTAAACTCCAATATACATACCTTTTAGGTTATTCAATCCAATCTTAAACCACCGATCAAAAAGAACATCTTCATATTTTGAAGGAATACATCTCTGAGATATCCGGAAATCTTGTGACAGTGGGGTAATTGACGAAGCATCCACATCTCAAGAGAGAGTAGAACCAAATTGAACCAAACTTTGAAGTAAAGGACTCTTCAAAATAAAGACTCTTCATGAACTGTCATGAACAGGCACCGCCAATTGGTCTTATGTGATTTTCAATTTCAAAACATTGAATTAAATCCTGAGTTGTAAACACCAGCTCATCAAGTATAGAAATGTTTGATCCTTCGAATTTATTATCCTGTAATGTTTTACAATACATGACAAAAAAGACAGGGTTAATATCAAGTTGAAAATACAAAACTATTGATCAATACAAACATAAACACTATAGCAAACTAACTAATACAACAAAATAATTAAATTGCTAATAAAAATAATAACAAACCTCAATAGGTGTAAAAATAACAATTTCCTTTCCACTAGATTGACTTAAAATATCAAAGCTAGGAACATCATCCATCTTCTTAGCCTGTTAAAAAAAACTGTTTATAAATATAACACATTAAAAAAAATTAAAAAATTAAAAAAATGACTAACCTTTTCATCCTCAATATGAATTTTAACCCCTCTAGGAGTATAAACAATTATCTCTTTCCCAGAAGAATTTAAACCAACATTTTTAATCTGAATCTGTTAATAAAAAACAAAAAGAAGTAAGCATTTACTTAATAAGCATAGAAAATAAAATGAAAAACTAAAAAATGTAAACTCAATGCATCCTCTTCCCTCGGTCGATTTCCAACAACACCACTAACAGGAGGATCAACACTCCCCTTAATATTACCAACATTAACGTTCTCACCCAACTCATTATCATCATCATCATCAGAACCACCAGCATCATCAACATCATCATTATCAGCAACACCATCATCATCATCACCACCACCATTGCCATCACCATCACCATCACCAACATCATCATCATCATCATCATCATCATCATCATCATCATCATCATCATCATCATCAACAACAAAAGAAACATTTTTATGTTTTCTATTACTATACTGACCATATACAAACTTTCTAATCATTTTTTTTACATCCCCGCAAATCTGCATTTGAAACACTTGCAGTAGGTCTTTTAACTCAACACCCAAATTCTCAATATCTTTTTTCATCTCCATCATCTTACCTTCTAAAGGTTTTACCCGTTTATCAATAACTTCTTCCAAATCAGAAATAGAAAAACCAATATCATTAAATTTCCTTGATGAGTCAACTTTAACATCAGAAATTTTGCCTGCAACATCATTTCCATTAAAAAAATGAAAACCCCCCAACCCCAACCGAACCTTTTCATCAACCGTAGGAACAATATTCTGAACGATCAACCTGAAAATAATAATAACAACAAATATACCATGTCAAAAAGATTAAATATAAAACATAAGCAAAACAATACAAAAAAATATAATAACAGAAACCAATATAAAATATAAATGGAAACCAATTATAAAGGCAACCTGAAACCAACATACGACCGGATCCAAAAAACAAGATCATTCAATTTCTCATTTTTAGGAGGCTTTCCTAACTCCTCCATCTAAATAATCTCAACTCTGCAGCATGGTCATCAACACAAAATCCTCGACGACTTTCAAAGTAGGTATTGTTTCAAACAAAAAATTGAAACACATAAAGCAATCCATTAAGTTTGTAAGATTTACAATGACCATCCCTATAAAAATTGTAAATCACCCCACCGTGTTTATCCTTCCTTATACGACCCTTGACCGCAATAGATAAAGAATTCTTTATGCATTGAAATGCAAATTTACCCCATGGATAACTTTCAATATCCCCATAAGACAAAAAAGTTGAACAAAGTTTCATCAATATAATTGTCGAAAGCGGAAGCTAGAATGAAATTAAAACCAATAAAATAATAGACATTCTAACCGCTTCATCATCATCATCATCAAAAACAATATTGTGCTATATATCTTGCCAATATTAGAGCGGTGACAACCTCATCACCAAAAAACTTCTCCACCAATGATTAAATCCCCTTAAAACTATCAATATTTTCATTACCTTGCCAATTCAAACCAGAAATCAAACAAAATTCGGGCAATCCAAACCTAACCCTTCTCTCACCAAACAAAAACCACAATTCCTCATCATCCCTTTGATAAACTTCCCTAATCAAGGCCTGATGAATAATCTGGGAAAACATTTGTGGTTGTCCAATCTCTAAAAATTTACCAAAACATGTCAACTTAAACTTAGTCAATTGTACCTCAGACAATTTCTTCTTGATTATATTTGGTACATCCATATCACACCAATATATAATTTTTGCTGAAAAATTCCGATTACGCTCCTCGTAGAATAAATCCCAGATCTGAAAATGCAGAAACTTACATTAAAAACACATTAACCAAATTAAAAAACTACATTAAAACTTTAAATCAAAAACTGTTAAATGAGCAATATCAATGATAAGCAACATAATTTCAGCAATTGATCATAATAAAAAATAATTATAATTTTTAAATAAAAAATCGTAAACAATCATCAATCTCCAATACTATTGGAGTAAAAGACATGTTAATATAACAGGTTACTTGCATAATATAAATCTAAATAATAACAATAATGTAATGTATTAACCAAAACTAAATCTAAAAGTATCTAATACTCAATATAATTAAAACAGTGATTTCAAAAAGAACAATTTCAACAATGCTTAAAACAACACAAACTCTAATGAAATATTACACATTTTAACAACTATTACAAAAATCAGTTTCCAAACATATAAAAGAAGGTAACCAAATAACAATTAGCAGGTTACTTATATTGAAAAAAAAATACATGTTAACAACTATAACAACATAAGTCTCCAATCATTTCAATATTGGTAACAAAAAATAAAATAAAGCAAGTTACCAAAGATATTATAAATCTACGAATAAACAATAATGTAATGTAGAAACCAAAAAATTTAAACAATAACAATTTTAACAATCCTTAAAATAACACAAACACCAACGAAATATTATACATTTTAACAACTACTACAAAAAAAATCGGTTTCAAACATATGAATGAATGGAACCAAATAACATTTAAGCAGTTACTACAACAAAAAAAAAGCAAAGATAAGTTTTCAATCATTTCAATATTGGTAACAAAAAATAAAATAAAGAAGTTACCAACATATTATAAATCAACAGAATAACAATAATGTAATGTAGAAACCAAAAATTTAAACAAGCACAATTTTAACAATCCTTAAAACAACACAAACTAGAATGAAATATTATACATTTTAACAACTATTACAACACTCAGTTTCCAAACATATAAAAGAAGGTAACCACATAACAATTTAGCGAGTTACTACTGACAAAAAATAACGACATAAGTTTCCAATCATTTCAATATTGATAACAAAAAATAAAATAGCAAGTTACCAACATATTATAAATCTACAGAATAACAATAATGTAATGTAGAAACCAAAAATTTAAACAAGCACAATTTTAACAATCCTTAAAACAACACAAACTCTTATGAAATATTATACATTTTAACTATTACAACACTCAGTTTTCAAACATATAAAAGAAGGTAACCACATAACAGAAGCGAGTTACTACAACAAATAACAACTCAGATGATCATAGAAAAGAAATTTAGTGACCAACCAAAAATATACTCAGATATCGGACACTAAAATATGAATGAAAACCAATATTTTAACAACAACAAATTGAACAAAACTTAAAACATAATAAAATGTGTTTCAGAAAATACACTCAGAATGGAAACAATGATTTTATCAAACAACAACTTCAACATCCATGATACTGCTGAACAAAAAAAAATACAAACCAAAACACAACCATGCATAAAATAAAAACACAAAAAATCAAAAACAACTAAAAAATATAATTCTTAAAAAAAAAAATTAACAAACCTTCAAATGTTTCTGCCGTGGAATCATTTTTCGACTATGAGCCTGAACTTTATCTTCTTTGACAACTTTTTCGGCATAACCTTCAAAATCTGAATCAATATTCACCATAGATTTCGCCTTCTTCTTCGATTTCAACAACAACCTCTTACCCTGTTTAGAAGACTTTGAACTACTATCCTTCACCACTAAAGATAACTTCGAATCCTCCATATTAAAACCATCTGGAACTCTTTTCCTCTTCTTATCAGGATTCTTATCCCCCATTCCCTTCATGCTCTTCCTCGTAGAAACCATACAAAAAAAAATAGATAAAAAATCGAAAAATGTAAATCACAGATAACTAGGAACAAACCAAAAACTTGAGAATAACACGATCTCGAAACAATATAGGACAAACACACGAAATAAAAATCAAATGCCGAAATAACGGAAAATCTATCCTAAAAATCGGCGAAAACACGAGAAGAAAGATGAATAAGGGTTTTTGCTTACAAAGTGAACAAAACACCAAATAAGGGTTTCCAAAAGAAAATAGACGACATACAAAACAAAAAAAAAATTAAAATGAACACAATCCTCAAAAAAAAAGCGATATCGGTTTTTAAAAAATAAATAACCTGAATTGCCATGTCATCGAAAATTAAAACACATCCCTTAATTAAAGGAAGCATAAATATGCACTAGTAATGAAAATAAAATTTTAAAAAAATTAATTGTGTAAATATTTAATGAGTGCACTTTTGTTGTAATTATGTTTTAAAAAGTACTATAAAATGTAATTGTTCCTATTTTTTAAGTAAAATAGCGACTAACTATATTTATTTCAAAATGGTAGCCGGACGGAACCAAGTCCGACCCGTTTAACTGGCTGGTGGTGTTGTAAATTGTAAAGGATTAAGGTAGTGTGTAATTGTGTATTACCTCTTAATACGATGGGAGGATAAAATTATTTAGTAAAATTTTATTTATTTATTATCGTTTTTTAATAAATAATTTTAATATATGGAACCTTTATAAATATTTTGTTCCCTCAATTCTAAATTTTAATATCATTATTGATTTTAAAAAAATCAATTTGAAATATTTTTAAATTTATAAGTCAATCAAATGTTATATACTTTTTATTTTCTAAACAATTTTTTAAGTTCAGATATTATTTTTTAAAATAATTTAATTTATTAAAATATATTAACCATTCAAATATTAATTATTTAATTTTATCAAACACCGCTTAAATTTTTTTAGAAACCAAACTAATCCCGAGTAGGCATTAAGGTTGAGCTAAACCCAGTTTTCTCTAGATCGGGGCTTAGCTGAACAAGGCCGACCTTATCCAAACTTGTCCCTAAGGTTTAAACCCAGATTTAAGGACTATTTGTTTAAAATTGAACATATCTAAATGATTGAATTGTTGAATTCATCAGTCATTCAACCATTTATTATGTATGCATGATAATCAATTTTTCGAAGACGGTAAGGGAGTAGTATCATATATGTATGCATGATACATATTACATATAGTAGTGGGTTGGGTTGGGTTGGGGGAGAGGGGAATGGCCAGTTGGGGGTCCACCACACGCACTCTTGGTTCTGAACTTGGGAAAACGTTACATGGGAAAGTGGAAAGTACTCCACAAATATCGAATTAAGTTGCAACATAGCAAAAGAAAAAGCCCCACTCAGGCACTCACCACCATTCTTTCCTCCTCAAATATCCCTCTTCTTTGTCCACAACCGCAATATTCCCTCCTCTTCCTATGTGGAATAATATGTATATTCCATTCCCATGATTTCCATTGTTCCATCCCCTCCTCCTCCTCCTCCTATCCTATCCTATTATGCTATAGCAGTGTTATATTAAAAAAAAAACTAAAACAACAACAATTCCCAAATTCAAAGTAACTACAAACAAACATAACCCATCTACCATAGTCCTCCATTATCTCTAATCTATTATATCTTCCCTAATGTATTTCGAAACATCCAACACTCCCTTGCACCAAAACAAAAACCAACCCCCTACCCTACCCTACCCCCCCTCATCACCTTTCTTTTCCTCAAAACAAAACACAAAAATATTATACTACCTCCATTACTTTTTAAATATTGTAAAATAAACTCTTCAAATTGATGTTTGTTGACTTACGTGATAATTTGAAGAGTATTATTTGCTACGTACTTTCATATTTTGTGCATCATTAGTCTCTTCAATTTAATGAGCTATACATCAAACACATCAAGCGTAATAAATATTTTTAGACTTTAATTGTAGATTTGAATAGTGAAAAGAAGGTTTGTTGACTTACGCGATCGTTTGAAGAAATACCGCCGGAGAATTTTTCCGATGCGACTTCGCCTATTCGAAAGTCTTCTCAAAAGTGGTTGAAGAGATTGGTGAATATGCTTCAAGGTTGGAGAGGCTGAGAGGCGGTTGGAGATAATCTACCTATTTGAATATCCTAAAATAATTGAAGAGGTCGTTGAAGATGATATTAGTATGAACTGATATATAGAAGTTATTAGTGGATCTTGAGCTCTCACCAACTTAATTAATAATATAACATCGAGTGAAGCTAACCATTAAACTCATCTTTTTGCATAAATATGGTGGTTGGGGTGATGATTTGGTGCATTTATGGTGTGGTGGAGTGTTTGTGTTCATGTGCACTAACATTATCCAAAAGGGTACATTCTTTATTTTTATGTAATTAAGTCGCTTACTATTTTTTATGTGTTGTGTTCATGTGCACTACCATGTATTCGAAATTATCACACTTTATAGCTTTTTTATTGCATTTATGATATAAAATCTTAGTCCATAAAAAAGCACTAAATGACAAATATAATATTTATTATAACAAATACAACAAAAAAAAAAACTAAAAATTTATGAATCACAAACTTGAATAAACTTTTAGTTACATAACTTGCATAGGAATAGATACAGGAACCCCACCAAACACATAAGCTAATACTTCATGGGTAGGGTCTTGTCTTTGTGATCCGCTCTTGGATATTTCACTTGATGGTGGAGTACACCACAAACATATATAATATATCACGAGTCCAATATGACACCCACATAAGCTAAGCATTTGAAACCCGTGTGGTGAGTATTAAGAAATGATTATTACTAGTTCAGCCATCCAATTTATAATGATAAGTAGGTTTTAATTTACTAAACCCTGTATAATTACCTATCCCTCTCCATAATTACCTAAACTTAATTGGTAGGATCAGCATGTCATGATTTACCATCACTACTTGTTTGAATCTCTCCACCACCAGTAGTCAAATGCTTAATCATTTATATGTACATTGCCACTCAGTCACTCACCCCATACCGGTGTTCCTCATCTTCAAAACTTGTATACTTCTCTATCCATGCATGCTGTCCTTCCTTCGGTTCGACCTTACATTTGTTGTTATAAAAGATCCGTCCATAAATTCAAACATATAATCATGTATATTACTCCCTCCGTTTCTAAAAGATTGTCGTTTAAGATTTTTGCACATGAATTAAGAAAGTCATTTAATACTATTTAGAAATTAAAATTTGTTTTAAACTCCATCGTTACTTCTTTATGGAAAGTTGAAAACTATTAATACAAGTTTGGGACAATGAGAGAAAGTAAAGGTAATATAGGAAAGTAAATAATTTATTCTTCTAAAAAGTTGTAAACGACAAACATTTTGAAAAAAAAAAATTTCTTTTAAAATGACAATCTTTTAAAAACGGAGCCACGGAGGGAGTAATAAAGAAACCAGAATGATCTAGTAGTTAGTGAATCCTATTTTCTCGCTCAAAATTTAGATTCAAATATTCTCACCCACAACGTATAATTGGTGACAACTCTATGTTTTACACGAAAATTCATGAGTTTCGATCCCAAAAACTTTTGCAGAGATGACTAGGAACTATTTTTAGCCCCCTCCCAAAATTAAAGGCATTGTTATTTTTAAATTATATAATGCTACATAAATTTTTAATATGCAAAATCTTATATATTAGAGGATTCAGAGTATGTTTGAGATCGTTTATTATAACATGGGATTAATGATTTTGATTAGTATTTTTTATTTATAATCAATTTTTAAAAAGTATTTTGTGTTCAAAAAATTGGTTACCAAATATTTTTTATATATTAAAATTGATTATAAATAAATTTTTCTTTCTATAAATGATTCTAAACCCCCTTTGATTACCATCATATAATACCATCGTATTTCTATGCAATAAGTCTACAGTGACCGGCTGGTTCCGACCCGATCGGAATTTTTTTATTTGTTTTTGACTGTCAAATAATTAATGTGATTTATTGGAACTGAAATTTTTACAAAATGCAGTGATTTATGTGTTATTTGGATACATGTAAAAAATAGAGTTGTACAGTCTGTGCAACTCTGTTTTTTACATGTATCCAAATAACACCTAAATTACTGTATTTTGTAAAAATTTCAATTCCAATAAATCACATTAATTATTTGGAAGTCAAAAGTAAAATAAAAAATAAATTTCCGACCGGTTGCCACCCCGGTCGGAACTCTCTGTCGCCGTAGAAGGATTCATTTCTATGTGCATGTATAATGGACAAACACTTGTGCACCGAGACGGATCTGATTACTATGAAGTTAATTGGTCAATTGTCTAATATAGTTTTGCAAGGAGAGATCATCTCTTGTCATGCGCGTTTACACTATATTAATCAATTGAACAAAAATAAATTCATATTAAACACTCCCCACATAGACACATAGGAAAAAAAAATTAATATGCAGACCCTATCTTTGAAACTATTAATAAAATAATTCAGGACCATGAATGCAGAGGGATAAGATGTGTAAAAACTCTAAATGATAGGTCTCACTATTTATTTAATTTCCTTTTTAATATTTTTTATATATAGTTGGTACAAATAAGACTTCTCTTATTAATAAGGTTAACTAGCTTTTTATACTATTCAATATATGAGATATTAGTATTTGTGTACAATTGTTTGTAAATACTTTTTTTCACATAAAAAATTACTCATAATATCATTACTACTATATATATAATAAATAATAGAATATATTTCTTACATTTTAAAATTAAAAATATAATTTAATTTTTAAGATCAAACGATTTATATATTAAACTTTAAATTGATGTGAATTTATTTAATTTTGATTGATACAATTATTATAACTGTATAGTACATAACAAAAACTATTAATCGGAAAATTTATTTTATTCTAAATTTTTATAAGTCATATTAATTTTAAAATTTAATATGTAAATCGTCTTTGATTTCAAAATTAAATTTTAATTTTAGTTTTAGAACGAATAGAGTATTTAAAACAATAATTTTGTTATCAAAATTAATCAATTAAAAATATGTCTAATTTTGAAGTTGAAGAAGAAGTATATAAAAAATATTTTAGGGTTTGTAGACTCGAGATCTACCTAGGTACATAGAGTTTGTAAATACTGGTCCTTATTATAGAGAGAGAAAGAAAGTGCGCATATTGATATTGAGGTTTGAGAAGGCTGCAGAAGAGAGAGGACTGCAAGTTCGAATTATTCTTCTTCTGTGTATGTTTGCTTTTTAATCCTCAGTGCTTCCTTTGGACTATGCCCCCCTTCCTCTGTTTCCTTCCCCCTCTCCTCTCTCTCTATTGTTTAAAGACTGCATTTTTTTAATATATAATGTGCATTTCTGCCTCTTCTCTCTATATTTGTTCAAGGCAAAACTAATGAATTACGTATGGTAGTAGTTGGCACGTTTTATTTATTATACTATTAATTTTTGAATATTTTAAATTATTTTATTAAATTAATTATTATTTTGAAATTTGATCATTCAATTAAAAAAATAAATAGATATTAATTTTTTATCGACAAAACTAATAAATTACACATTGTAGTTGACACATTTTACTGATTATACCATTAAATTTTTAATTTTTCAAATTACCCCATTAATTAATTGATATTTTAAAATTGTGTCATTTTGTTAAAAAAAATGGAGTAGACATTAATTTTTTATCTATGTGGCTCTGGAAAAGAAATTAAAAATTAAAAAATATTATTTATCTAGCAAAAAAATAATAATAAACTTGAAAGTAAAAGCAAAAAAATTAAAATATTTTGGGTACGCTAATCTCAGATGTTTATCAATAGAAAAAACTTCTTTGCGAATGAAAAGCAATGCATCAACATTAGAAATAAAAGCGTGATAATTGGCAACAACAACAACATTTTGCATCTAACTCTGAATTATCTCTACATCTATTCGTAAAAACTCAGGCTCCTGTCAAATCATAAATACAATCCAACAAAATTAATTTAACCAAATATTACTAACACATGTATATATATATACACACACATATATAAAAAAATTAACATCCATTTTTTAAGGGAATACCCCAATTTAAAAATAATAATTAGTTTAGTGGGGTAATTTAAAAAATTAAAAGTTAAATAATGTAATCAATAAAACGTGCCAACTAAAGTCGGGTATTTCATTAGTTTTGCCGTGGGAAATCATAAAAATATACTTTGAAGTTGTCAACTTCTTCGTTTTAAACTCACATGTTTGTGAATAAATGATCAACACCTCCATGAATTTTTAAAATACAATGTTGATCCTTTTTGTCGGTTTCGACCAATTAGTCGCCTAAAATAGACACGTATCGACATATTAACATAAGTATGTATTTTTTAAAGTATGAAATACGGTATACATATACAAAATACAATTTACGTATTATTCTACCAAATAAAAAGTCAAAATTAGAGAAAAATCTATTCAATTTTCTTTACTTGGTTGCAAAGAGAGAAGTAAGCCAAATTGGTAGGGTTCATCTCCAATGCTGGAACCATAATATTTTAAAAGGGGTCAAAATATTTTAGTAAAAAAAAATTATTTATTGACGCTTGGAGTACTTCTTTTAAATTCTTTTTGCCCAATTATAATATTTAACAACATTCTATTCCAACTTTTGTCAACATTTGAGTTGTGAGTCTAATGACTTTAAATACATACATATATATATATATATATATATATATATATATATATATATAATATTCTCCTATTAACTATGTATGACTATTAATCAGATTTTGAAATTTTTAGTCAACTGATTTTTCTAGTTGAAAGACCAAAAAAATATTCTAATTGAAAGCCAAAGCTGATAACTATTACATTAAGAGGAAAATCCCAAAAATTAAGGAAGGCCAAGACAATAAAATCCATGAAGTCCTAATGGGTGTAAATGTGACTAATTATAATTATGTAATGTTCGACCTCCAAAAATTGCGTTTAGTATGCACGAAATTAAAGAACTTATCGAACTGAAAATTGTAAAACGTAAGGAATAAATAATAAGTTGACGCCAAATGCAAAGACCTCAGAAGCATAAATATAAAGTACTTTTGTATAAGGGAGCCAAACATATACTAGACAAACTCTTCATACAAAGGGACTCCACTTCATGAAGTGCATCCATTAAAGTCAAGCAGAGCATCCCAAAAAATATAAAGTGCTCAATGAAAACTTTACGGTTGTTGATTAAAGGCTGAAGTCATTCTACTATCGTAGGGTAAAGTGCTCAAAGGGAACAATACGATTGTTGAGTGAATGCTAAGTTATTTTATATACTATCGTAGAGTAAAATACTCAAAACGAACTTAACAATCGTTGGGTGAAGGGTGAAGTCACTCTACAATAGAAAACCAGTTTGTAGAGTAAAGACTTGGTCATTCTTATTTTGTTATCATCAAAATAGTAAAATAATTTAGACCCTTCGAGATGCACAAAACACTTATTAAAATCATTAAACCATTAAAATATCATACATTGAAATTAAAATATCATCCATTAAAATAAAAATAGCATACATTGAACTAAACAATAATGTCAAGGTTGCCCCCACACGTAATAGTCGATGTACTTGGTCATTTCTCTGACCGCTAGTAAGAGTTGCACTGACCACTAATTCTTCTGGCGGTCGGGCCCATATTCAAATTGATCTTGGTCATTATATCTACTATTGGACGGTGACAAATCTATTTAAATATCTTTTGTTTTGTTGAATATGGAGGGAATTAGGTGCATATTGTTACATTTATACATTCAAACTACGTCAACGACAGTAAAATTATATTTCAGGACTTATTGGCCGAAATCGGCAAAAAAGAATCATAGTATTTTAAAAATTCATGAAGGTGTTGATTGTTTAATTTGCAAACATGTGGGTCAAAAACAAAGAAGTTGACAACTAAGGAATACATTTTTGTCATTTACCCTTTGTTTATAGACTGCATTTCTTTTAAATAAATATTAACCATGTACATCCCCGAGGCTGCGCTAACAGTCCAGAAGAGGAGAGAGAAGTGAGTTTTAAGAGAGAAAAAAGAATACCATATCGTATTACACATAAAATTTATTTTATATAACACCATAATATTATCGTGTTTAGAATTTCAAATGTATTTTATTATTTTTTATACGTTATATTAAAGTCCAAATAACACAAATAAGCTGAAATAAATTATGTTTATACTGATAAATTTTTTAAGTTGGTTTGGAAATTTATAGGCAATAACCAAACATACACATACCTATTGTAAACTCTTATATAAAGAAAAGCAAAAGGCCAGGGCAGGGCCTTCATAAAAAAGCAAAACTCTTATATAAGGCTTTTACACGTGATAAAGAAAACACCAAAAGCAATTGCATGCGTGTTTAAAGATTCATCATCATCATCCTCCATCCATCTCTCTTTCCCATTCCACTTAATTCCTCCCATTTTTTCTCTATCTCTATATATGTAATCTGAATCCCCCACACAAAAAGCCCACCTTTTAAATCCACTTTCTAATGCTTCACGTTCTTTAACAGAGTCCCCCCATATAGGAATGGTATCTTTTCAGTTTGAACATCCTCCATTTCCATTCTTTTCTCTTTGTTCATGATTAAAACACTATGCTCTAGCTCCTGCCTTTGCTAGATTCAACTTCTGTATTAAAGGCTCGATTTTTATGGTCATTAGTTGGTGAGTGAGCTCAAATCTAATCTCTAAGCTTTGTGGGTCATTTTCTATGCAGCAATGAAAATTGGGGGTGATGGTGATTTTGCTGTGCTTTTCAATGTTTGTTCCCCCTTTGATTTGTACACGTTACTATTCTACTTGGTTTATTTTTTGTTTTCTTCTAGGCATTTTTATTCTCTTCTCGTGCAGTCATATAGGGGCTTTCACATTTATATTTATCCCTCTAGTACAGTGTCTTATTTACTTGGATTCATTAGTCCGGTTTGTGATTTTCTCATATAAAGTTTGGTTTTTGTTAGGGGACAAGGTGAAGGAATAGTTTGTCTTCTGGAGCATTTCCACTATTTGATTAGAATTCCATTTAATAGTACTAGTATTTGCATTTAGCTAGGATATCTGTATATACACATATACTACTAATATATTTTATATGAATCCATATAGATATTCTTCTTCTCCTGATTCTTGGTTATTGGGTTTCGTACAGAAGCATAAAAGAGGATTTGGGTTTTGGGCAATGGCTTGTTTTGTCTCTACATGTATGTTTTTTCTCTATCAATAGCTGATTTTTGCTGCAAACTTCCTTTGGGGTTTTCTGTTCGAACCTCTGCTTTTATTGGTTTTGAGATTTTGAGCATTTAAAAAAATTGTAATAATAATTTAAAAGCTTTTTTGTTTGTTTGCATGTATTATTTTCTTTTTAGTTGTCCAATGTTCTTGCCTTCTCCTTTCATGGTCCTGGAATAAATAGTTATTACTAACAGAAAGAATTGGAACATTCATTTTTGGGTATTGGCTTCAAACTGTTAATAATTAAATTATTATTTACTAGTTTAGTGTATGCTTTTATTTGATTTAGTTGTTGAAACAAATGGGAAAGACTGGGATTTGTGTTTTTTTTTGCAAAGGAATGGTAATACCTGTTTCTGCACTCATAAATAAAGACTAGGTTTTTAATGTGTACCATTTTGCTTTGTGTGTGATTGTTTCTATATTTTCATCAATTTTTCTATAAATGTTACTATATTCTTTTTTATAATTTGGGTAATCTTGCTGACATAATTTTTTCTGCCCTGTTTCTGGACTTTCAGTACAGAATAGGCATAAATCTGTTGAGCGTAATGAGTAAAGACTAGAAAGCTGAAGATTGTGTTTGAATGCTGAATCCGGGGAAGGATATTTGCTTTACAAAGGTGTTCGTGCTTCACATCACTTGTCTATTTCAGTAAGGAAAAATAACCATCATCATCATCATGCCTATTAGGCAGATTAAAGAAGTCTCAGAGCAGCATTTTGTGATCAAACCCCACTTGCAGAACTCCATGAATCCAGTTCAAAAGCAACCCAAAACTGCTCAAAATGGTAAAGGTCCACCGGTGCAAGAAACCCAGAACACAAAACCCCATAACCAATCTTCACCTCCATCAAAAAGTAGAGGGAGGAGAAGAGGAAGAGGTGGCCGGAAATCCGATCAAGGTGACGCGTTTATGCGCCCGAGCACAAGGCCCTGCACCGTGGAGTATAATCTGGTTTCAGCACAGCCCAGTGGAGCTATTGAAGTTAATAATGGAGGCAAATTGTGTGAAATAGAGAGGGGTTTTCCTTCTTCAAGCAAGTCGTTGAGTTTTACTCCTAGGCCTGGGTATGGACAGATTGGGACAAAATGTGTTGTCAAGGCAAACCATTTCTTTGCAGAGTTACCAGAGAAGGACTTAAATCAGTATGATGTAAGATATTTTATTTGATGTGTTTAAAATTAACCTCATTTGTTAATATTCATGAAAAACAATTATGCTCTTTTCTTTATTTTTGTCAAAACAACGGGGGCCCTTAAACTGACATTTCTTCTTAAATTTGATATTGCAAATCAAATTGAATGGGTTTCTGTTTTCTCCTTGTCCTTTACTCTGAATAGCATTATTGCGGGTTTAAATTTGGTCATTAATATTGTTCTTTTTGCTGTCTGTGTGTATGCTTTATTTACCTTTTTATCCCAACACTTGCAGGTGACTATAACTCCTGAGGTGGCATCAAGAAATGTGAACAGAGCTATAATGGCAGAGCTGATAAAACTGTACAAAGAATCTGACTTGGGGATGAGGTTGCCTGCTTATGATGGCAGAAAGAGTCTGTATACCGCCGGTGAGCTTCCTTTTACCTGGAAGGAGTTCAACATTAAACTAATTGATGAAGAGGATGGAGTCAATAGTCCCAAGTAAGAATTTATTGCTAATTTCATACTGTCAAAATTTAATTTTGTATCTATTGCATCTGTTTTGTCCCCTCTCTTTGATGCGGCAGTTCTTAGCGGATAACATTAATATTATCTGTACAGAATCTTTCCTATTCCAAATAACAAAGGCAGGTAATGAAACAGGACAAGGAAGCCTACTCGAGGAAGAAAGAACAGTTCTTAATGTATTCTTATTATATCTTAGATTTTAATTTGCTTCTTTTTGATGATAATTATTGAAGTGACTTGACATTTTGGAGAAGACTTTTCCTCGTTGTGTAGTCCCTAGCTCTGTAGTGATATAAAGGCCTTTCAAATTTACTTGATAAAAAATTTCTGTGAATCTTCAAAGGGATAATAATAGAAGTTCTTTGGATGGTCAAAACTTGGATTATTTGGAGTAAAAAGGAAAAGGAAACAGTATACAAAAAAGAAAATCCTTTCTTAATGTCCTTGAGTTATAATTATCTTCTCTCTGTTCCTTTCCATTTGAAGAGAGATAACTCAAAATTTATAGTTTTATACATATTTGCAGAAGAGTGAGAGAGTACAAAGTAGTAATCAAGTTTGTAGCAAGGGCAAACTTGCATCATTTGGGGCAATTTCTTGCTGGTAAACGTGCAGATGCTCCGCAGGAAGCTCTTCAAATTCTTGACATTGTATTGAGAGAACTTTCAAACAAGAGGTAGGACCTCTTTAAGTGCCTGGTAAAATTTGACCCTAATTTCTAGTAATTGGTGATTTCTGCATAAGTTGAGTTATTAGTTGTCTAACAATACTTCATAAAAGGTACTGTCCTGTTGGGAGATCCTTCTTTTCTCCTGACATTCAAAACCACAACGGCTTGGTGAGGGCTTGGAGTCATGGTGTGGATTCTATCAAAGTATAAGACCTACCCAGATGGGCTTGTCCCTTAATATTAATTAATTGAATCTTACAAGTCAACAGTTCAAATTAATGTTACTAATTATAGTCATTATCGTGGATTTCTCAATTACATGTTCTATATATATTCACTTGACAGATATGGCTTCTGCTGCATTTATTGAGGCTCTCCCTGTAATAGAGTTTGTTGCACAACTACTTGGCAAAGATGTGTTATCAAGGCCATTGTCTGATCCTGATCGTATTAAGGTATACTGCTATTTGTGTTAGTAACGTGTACAGGATTTTATTTTTGCGACTTAACTGAATGAAAGTTGCAATATATTCCAGATTAAAAAGGCCCTTCGAGGAGTCAAAGTTGAAGTAACACACAGGGGCAATGTACGAAGAAAATATCGAGTTTCAGGATTAACATCTCAACCCACAAGAGAACTAGTGTAAGTGCCTTCTTTTTCAAGCCATCAATTCGATCAATGTAATCATCTTTACTTTTTCTTTTATGAATTTTCAAGAAATTCATCAAGTGTTCTAATTATTTATGGTAAATGGTCATGTTATGCAGGTTTCCTGTGGATGAAAACTCAACTATGAAGTCAGTTGTTGAATACTTTCAAGAGATGTATGGTTTCACAATTCAGCATACTCATCTGCCTTGTCTTCAAGTAGGAAACCAGAGGAAGGCAAATTATCTACCATTGGAGGTTGAGAGCAGTTATTTGACAAGCTTTTTAGTTCCTACTGATGGATTCAGTTACATTTCTTTCCATAATTCTTTACAGTATCTAACACTATTGAGTTTTTCCAGGCTTGCAAGATTGTGGAGGGTCAGAGATGCACAAAAAGGTTGAATGAGAAGCAAATTACAGCTCTTCTGAAAGTCACTTGCCAAAGACCAAGGGATCGAGAAAATGACATTCTGCAGGTACCTTTAATGTTGTAATCTTGCCATCTTTTACCTTTTCTTGCTGGTGACTGATAAATTTAACTGTAGTTATTATTCTTATTCCTGAACATGTATGTACATTGGGAAATATTAAGTTGGAATATCCATCCAGCACCCCTATAGGTTAATGCTTCCTAAAACTAAAGTTCCTTACCTTTTCCGTGTCATTTGCCAACCACGCATAGTGCTTTAGAACTTGTGCTTTTTGAGATCGTGTTTTTTCATGTCAGGATCTTTCTTCCTGGTAATAGGAGTCTAGGATTCAGTAAATTATTTAACTTAAGAAATTTTTTACCTTTTAAAGTTGAGTATATCTACTTTGTGAACGGAATTCATCTTTATTGTCAAATACTATCAGAAACTTTTGAAACATAGGGGCTTCATTTTGAAATGAATTGGAGCAAAGCAGTGAGCACTTCAAACTATCTATCCTTGTCTGGTCATCTCAATACGGCGTGCTGTAGATAGTAAACAGAATACTTTTTAAATACTCTGGGTAGTTTATTGTTTCATCCTTGACATTATTTGCATGAAGTCTGAGCTTTTTTGTTGTTTCACAAAAGAATGACAGATAAATACCCCGAGAGTAATTTGATAATTTTGATATATACTTGACATTTTATAAAAATCATTTGTGCATATATACCCTGTCAGACCATTTTTGTCCTCAATTTAGCACCACTGTAGTTGGATAATCTGATATGGGAATCTTTTCTAACTCTCCTAATATAGACGGTTCAACACAATGCTTATGATCAAGATCCATATGCGAAGGAATTTGGCATGAAAATCAGTGAAAAATTAGCTTCTGTGGAAGCGCGAGTTCTTCCTGCTCCTTGGGTAAAGCTTTCCCTCCAATATTTTGTCACTCATGGTCACTTGCATTATCTTTTTTTTTCCTCGCTATCTGATTGTGCTCGTATCTGCAGCTGAAATATCACGAGACTGGTAAAGAAAAGGATTGTTTGCCACAAGTCGGTCAGTGGAATATGATGAACAAGGTATTATTCTTTTTTGACTGGAGATGTATATTTTAAACATCTTTTTCCTACGGGTAAGTAGCAATAATAGTAATGTCTATCGAGGAAAAAACAGACCTCTGTTTATCAGTTAGTATGCAAATAGTAAATTGCCATATTCTCTATCAGTGTAATTCAGAATTATAGAATTATACATTGTTTCACCTCCTGAAGCCACCAAAATGTGTCTCATTGTAATGAATTCTTCCTTGGCTATATTAGAGGAATGTAGTTGTTTGTACTCTTGTATCAGCATGGCAAGTTAATTACAGCTCATTTTTGGTCTTCTCATATATCATAGAAAATGATCAATGGTATGACTGTTGGTCGATGGGCATGCATCAACTTCTCACGGAGCGTGCAAGAAAGTGTTGCTCGTGGATTTTGTAGTGAACTGGCACAAATGTGTCAAGTATCTGGGATGGTAAGTTATTGTTGTAATACTTATTTAACTATTCTTTAGATGTCATGTCTATATGTTTAATTGACTAGGCAACACCAAACTCCAATTAGTATAAGAGGAAGCTAATTTGTAATCTGTTTTATTTTTTACAGGAATTTAACCCTGAACCTGTAATACCAATCTATACAGCTAGGCCTGAGCATGTAGAAAAATCTTTGAAGCATGTTTACCATGCAAGTATGAACAAATTAAAGGGAAAGGAACTAGAGCTTCTATTAGCAATTTTGCCAGACAACAATGGGTCCTTGTACGGTATGTTGTGCATAACTTGAATTGTTTTAGTTAATGTAAAATTGAAGACATATTTGAACTTACATTGTATATGATATGGTTTTCTCTTTTAGGAGATCTAAAGAGAATATGTGAAACTGATCTTGGTTTGATTTCTCAATGCTGTCTGACAAAACATGTCTTCAAGATTAGCAAACAATACTTAGCAAATGTGTCGCTAAAGATCAATGTTAAGGTAATGCTTGATCTCTTAAGAGTTTTCTTGTTCCATGAGCCTGATTTATCATGACTCGTGATATTCCGACTTGTTTTCATGTTGTTTTTAATTGTCTGAATGTTTGAGTACTAGTCAAAAACAAATGCATATGTATCTAATACCAATGGAGTTTTAGCAATGTACTCTTAACTTCATCTATTAGTATCAACTGATGGCCGACTTCCGAGTCATTTGAATTATGGTGCAGATGGGTGGTAGAAATACTGTTCTTTTGGATGCTATTAGCTGCAGAATACCTTTAGTTAGTGACATACCAACCATAATATTTGGAGCAGATGTGACCCACCCAGAGAATGGAGAAGATTCAAGCCCCTCAATAGCTGCTGTACAGTTGACTAGATCCATGCTTTTAATACCCTTTACTGCTACCTGAACCATTAAGAAATTTCTTTGCTGAGATGTTGTTTTGGTTGTAGGTAGTAGCTTCTCAGGATTGGCCTGAAGTCACGAAATATGCGGGATTGGTTTGTGCTCAAGCTCATAGACAAGAACTTATACAAGACCTGTACAAAACATGGCAAGATCCTGTACGAGGCACAGTTAGTGGTGGCATGATCCGGTAGAGGATTATTTTCCTTCCTTTTGTTAATAAACTTTTCTTCCTTTAATTTTATTTATTAAAATTATTCCTAATACCCTTGACCATAATTTTTTTTTTTTTTTTTTTTTTTTTTTTTTTGGGTGGCGCAGGGTGTTATGCTTATATGCAAGTGATTCTAATATCTCATTGATGTTTATGCAGGGATCTTTTGGTTTCTTTCAGGAAGGCAACTGGTCAGAAGCCACTAAGGATTATATTTTACAGGTTAACTTTCTTGTCCACTTGATAACGTTCATCCACAATATTCTATAGTTTCTTATGGAAAAATATTTGTCCAGGGATGGTGTCAGTGAAGGCCAGTTTTATCAAGTGCTACTTTACGAGTTGGATGCTATTCGGAAGGTTAGTGATGTTCTTATTTACTGAAACTCTCTTCTAACATGGAAAGCTTAAATAAACAAGCAGCTTCAGTTTGTGGCATTAATTAATAAATTCTATGCAGGCCTGTGCCTCTTTAGAACCCAATTACCAACCGCCAGTGACTTTCATTGTGGTACAAAAAGCGGCATCATACTGAGATTGTTTTTGCTAACAACCATAGGGACCGAGGCAGCACTGACAAGAGTGGGAACATCTTGCCTGGTATGCAAATTTTCATGTCAAACCAAATTGTTTTTCTATATAAAGGTAGATATTTATACCCTAGTGAGCTTAATCATACTTATTCAATGACATTTCTTCTGTTCTCAGGCACTGTGGTTGATACTAAAATCTGTCATCCAACAGAATTTGATTTTTATCTCTGCAGCCATGCTGGAATTCAGGTGACAATCCAAGTATCTAGATATGAAAATGCTATAATGTTTATGTGGTATGCTGTTTTTCGGGCTATGCAAGTGATGTATGACAATTTTACTGACTAGGATCCTATAATGGTAAATAAGCTTACATGTTGAAGCCAAGTGGTATATGGATTGACATCTTAATCGTAGGCTACAAAGTTGAGGAGTGACTTTTTTTCCACTGCAATAATTTTAGATTAGTTTGACCTGTGAAGAACTCAAACATTTCCTTGAATTCCTTTTTGTATCTAATGAAGTTCACTTTCTTTCATTTTTACGGCAGGGGACAAGTCGGCCAGCTCATTACCATGTTCTTTGGGATGAGAACAATTTTACAGCAGATGGAATTCAGTCATTAACAAACAATCTTTGCTACACATACGCAAGGTGCACCCGTTCTGTATCTGTTGGTGAGTTGATGTTCTTTCTTGAAATTAGTAGCCTTAATTGATTGCTTCTTCAGACTCTCTTTCTTGTCTCTCGGCCGAAAACCAAAATAAATGGGACCCACATTCATGTAAGGTGGAAATATCAAATCTTCCTTTTGGAAAATATGTGGGTCCCATTTGTTTTTTTCCACCATTTATTCAAGTATGCAAATCCTCTCCCAACAGAGAAGTGTTGTCTTCTTATGTTTACCTTGTGAGTTGTAAATCTTTCAAGTGATGAGCTATTTACTCTGTTGTGCAGTTCCTCCAGCATATTATGCACATTTAGCTGCATTTCGAGCCAGATTCTACATGGAACCAGAAATGCAGGAGAATGGGTGTGGTGCCGGTCCAGGTGTCAAGAGTACTCGAGCTGCTGGAGAGTCTGGTGTACGGCCACTGCCGGCCCTCAAGGAGAATGTGAAAAGAGTAATGTTTTATTGTTAGTAGTAGAGAACAGGCGAAGGAGAAAGATAGGGGGGAGAGGGAGTTTCAGCGTGTATGCTAGAGCCCTCTTTTGCTGTGTACGATGCTTTATTTGCAAGGTTTTATAATTTAGATCGTCGGTTAGATAAGCAGGAGCAGGAGCAGGAGCAGGAGCAGGTGCAGGTGCAGGTGCTGTTCGACTGTTTGTAACATAATTTCTTGAATGAAAGCCATTGTAGATTATATAGATGCATAGCTCATGTCAAGTTGGCAATTTTAACAGGTGCCCAGAGTCATCTCCTTAATTAATGATGAGTAGGTCGTCTTTGATTTGAAACTAAAAAGAAGAAAATAAAAGAAACATGGAAAATAAAAATAAGAGAATAAAGTAGCTCTTTGGCATGAATTAGCATCATCTGGATGAAAGCTAACTAAAAGGTTAGAGATAGATACAAATGTCAAATTGATTTATTCTTTTGTTGTGAAACTTTAGTATAAACTAATTGATTTATTAATGTGAAATTGAAAATTGGAGAGTACATCTGGAACACAGAGATTTGTTATTTTTAAGATATTTAGAATTAGTTAAACTAACTAAAAAAGTAAATTAATAAAGAATAAAACAGTCTAGGAATCTAAATATTACTATGTACACAAAACTTTACACAAAAAATGTGCACACACTATTAAAAAAAAATAGAAAATCGGATATTTTTGTATATTTTCCCACTCTTTTTGCACAACTTTTTTGTATATAATTTATGTACAGAGTATTTTTCCACAAGTAATTGGGGAGCTATAGCTAAGACTATAAACGAGTCGAATTGATGCTCAGATTTGTTTCGATACAAAAATGTCTTGTTCATATTCTTGTTCATATTCGATGCAAAAAATGGTACTCGAAGATTGATTCGATTCGACTCAAAATTATATTCGAACTACTTGTTTTGAATCGAAATCGAGTAAAAACGAGCTTGAGTAAAAACGAGCTTGTACCATATTATTGATTCCAAATTTACTGTTTGCAATATACAATTTTGAAAAGTTCAAAAAATATGAATTACAAAATACACATTAGTAGCAGCATCAGCATTAACATTCAAGTTTCTAGCAGCAGCATTAACGTTCAAGTTTCCAGCAAGCAGCATCATATTAGGATTCAAGTTTCTACCAGCAACATTAATACGAAAGTTTCCAGCAAGCAGCAAAATTAGCATTCAAGTGTCCAAGTCCAGGGATGAGGATTCATCAGCAGTTGGATTTTGCAGTAAATGGCATACAAGATCAGCTACAACATGCTTAATCCACATCCAAAACCATTTGGGACCTGCAAATAGCATATTTTTATTAAGAATATACATCACATAAAAAGGCACAACATGATTAAATTTTGGAATTTTAACAAAAGGGTAAAAATGCTGCTGCTGCTACTACTTACAGGCTACAGCAACAAAAGGGTCTTTTTCTCGCAGACCATAAACAAACTAAGAAGTTTCAAAAAGGAAACTGAAAAGAGACGGCAAAAATGGCATGTAGTAAAAAAATTTATTATGATTTATGAAACAAGAATATGTTTAAAGTATATCCTACATAAATCTTAATGTGAAAGAAGAAAGTGTCAATAATTTCAACGGTTTTCCAAAGGCTTTTGTGACACCAAGTGAAGGCATCTTAAATTGTACTACAGGTTCCATAACAGATGTCCACAGAAATTCATAAACAGTTACTTACCTGGTCATTGGATCTCTGCTACCCTATTTGCACAAGCTCGTCCAAAAACAACAATGTCAAGAAGAGAGTTCGCACCAAGGCGATTGGCACCATGAACAGACGCACAAGCTGCCTACCCAGCAGCCATAAGTCCAGCTGGTACTATATACTGCATCAGGATCGCCACCTTTAATTGTAACCACCTGAGATTCAAAAGTTTAAATATTAAGGAAAAAATAAGTAAGAGAAGCTTTTCACCACAAATACTACTATTATAACATCTAAACTGATGATATCAACTTCACTTATTAAGTTAGTTACCTCTCCATGCTAATTTGTTGGAATAGTACCACCCATGATCCATATTATAATGAACAGTAGGTAGTAGGTAAAACATGTATTGGCTCCTTAACTCCTTTGTAACATCAACACCAGCAAAAATTGCAGCAGTTTCAGAGATATATCATATAGGTCCCTAAGCATAAGAAAGATTGGAATTGCACCGTATGATTAAAGGTCCAAAGAGGATAAAAAAATCTTAAAATATCAGCTTTCATGTCTTTGTTAGAGAGATTTTTGCATCCCTTGATACTTTAAACTCAATACCACTCTCTTATTCTATCGGCTCTAACTCATTACCATATATTTTTGACAAAATGATAAATACGATAAACAAAGAGTTGTAAGTTGATAACTGGTGAGCCCGTAGAATCAACAATCAATATTGTTGTGCTCGTGATATTACACTACTGATCACAATTTATGTTATCCTCTGATCTTAGCCAAAGGTTGAGAGTTATAAACATTTGGTTTCTTATATCTGGTCTCTGAGAAATATCAAAATTTATAACTACTATGTTACAATAAAAAAAACCATAACACGCAACCTTCAGTGTGTAGAATACACCTTTGCTGGACAAATAATAAATTCTTAACAAATATATTTATATACAGAAAATAATAAAAAGCTAACCTCTGTTTTCGTGTTGTGTAACCTTAAGCAGGAAGGACTCATCGACTCCAATGATTCACTAATAATAATCACAGCAAAAATTGCAGCAGTTTCAGACATATATCATATATGTGGTCCTTCATTGAAACTCAAAATACGACACTGTTAATGCAACATTAGCATTCACAGCAGCATCATTCAATTTAAAATATAAAAAAATAACAGCACGTCAAGCATATGAAGTTAATACCAATAGGTTGCAGTCTTGCAGACAACAAACAACCTTCATAATCACAACTTTTCATTCCAAATTCAAGTCATTGACCCCATATTCATCAACCTATTAGAACAATATATTACTATAGATTCTAAATACTCATCATCGAGACCGTTATATCCACTATGCATCCTCAAAGGGCAGGAAATAGTAGCAGAAACCGTAAATTCTAAGATCATTCTTAAAGAATCAAACAATATGAATATAAAATCACAAGTCTAATTAATGCATAACCATTCATGCACAACTAGTATATCTGCCCCGGTAGCCGGACGGTCCAGGCATAACGAGGAGGGGCGGGGGCGGGGTTTAGTCCCAACCTAAACGTCGTCAAATTTTGCGTCATTGGTCCGACTTTTGTCCCAATAAACCACGTAGTACGTCATTGGTCATGCTCTCTGCAGTAGCTACCTCCTTTTGTCATTGTGCAGCCAAGGTTTCATCAACCGTTGCAGCTCGGCCTCTCCTTTAACAAAGTCAACCTTACATATTGAAAACCAGGTTAGTAGACAATGATATATACATACATACATAGATATATAGACATATAAATAAAAAAGAACAGTAAAACAAGTAATACAGACTGATTCAAAGAATTTACGTTGCTTTCAAGTACATCCAGAGTACAATCTAGCTCTTCTACAGACCTCTCTAATAGCCTCAATTCCTCCTCTTTCTCATCAGCATAGAGCTTTCTACTTTCAGTAACCTAATTTTGACACAACATAATAAAACATCCAAAACATTTAATATAGGTAGTTACTAACTTAAAAATAATAAAAACAAAAAAAATGTATAAACATTTAAAGTTCAAAAGAAAATAGAACATACCATAGCAAACCTTAATAGTACCTTACTTTCAACATTCAAGGCATCAAATTCGAACATGCGGTGTCATATCATGCATCGTGATGCGTCTGTCTGATCATTGATTTTAAGTGATCGCACAAAACCGTAGCGCCAACATTTCCTGCCAAATTTTGGAAGGCAAATTTATGCTAAGAACTCATTTCGTGAATAAATGAATTGGATTAAATATCGGCCAGATGTCGGTCATTTATTATTACTAATATCAGCGACCGCACTTGCGGTCGCTGATATTATTGGTTGTTGTTAGGCCTTTTTCTTGTAGGGTGTATACTTCAATTCTTGAAATAAAACAAGAAACAAGAGTCAATATCATAATTTAAAAAATACAGGAGAATAACCATTTGGATTCTTAGTTCCTTACCTCAAGTCTTCAATATTTAAGTAATCATATAATAATTATTAAAATAAATAATAAGTCAAGCAATTTATAATATGTTAATTAGTTCCCACTAGGCACAATAGATCTAGAAGGGGGGGTTGAATAGATCCTTTTATTTCAAATACTTTTCTCTATTATTTTGTATAGCTATTAAATTAATATATGACAAACATAAGAATCTTTTCAAGCACATGAGAATAAGTAAAAGATCCCCTTCATTGATATATTCATAATCATACATACATTGTTCGTAGAATAAGTTTAGTTGTAAGCATTTAAAACATACATAGCAGTTATAGCAGTTATAGTACATAATGTAAATGACATAATGTAAAAAGACACAAGGGTTTTAAGTGGTTCGGAGACTCAAGCTCCTAATCCACTCTTCCGCTTTCAACTAAAGATTTCCACTAAGGAAGGCGGCAAAGACTGAATCTCTACGATTCCTTGAGGCCAAGACACTTGGGACTCCTCTAGTTCCCAGAACTCTTCAAGCCAATGAGGCTTGGAACTTCGCTTAGTCCTCCTACAAGGACCCTTCAGCCCGTGCTTCATTTAGTCCTTCTGGACAAGGACCCCTTAGGCCCCGCTTTGTTGAGTTGTTTGTTTGTTGTTGTTGGAGTCGGTCTTTGAAATTTCTAAGATGTCTTTATGCTCTGAACATCTTCTATCCTTAGCAGCTTGGCTTGATCATCCTTGAAGTCAAATTGAGTGTTGCATGATGCTCGAACTTTCTTCTTCTACTCAACCACTTGGATGACCACTTTATAATCCGCCTTGAAGATCCTTCTCCTTGGTACTTGATGGTACCTTGCATATAATAGCTTCTAAGATGACCGTAAGCTCTTACATTAGTACTTGAAGCTTTTTCATGCTTGACACCAAGATGGAATTTGTGATCTCCCTTCTTCGCTACTTGATGCTTTCTTATGATGGACTTCTTAAGATGATCTGTGGCTTCTTCTCTATTGTACTTAGAGAGTCTTCCCATGATGGACATCAAGATGCCACGATGCTCTTCTTTCTCTCTCGTGAGTTCGTAACACTCTTTAAGTAGTAGAACTCTCACTTCTACTTTTTTCTTTGCATGTCTCTGAGTGTTCTTAGTGGATCGTAGAGTGAGCCTTCGGACTCACTATCTCACATGGTTTAGATCAGTCCACCTTCTCTCCAAAACCGACAACTCCAGCAACCCTCGATCTTTGAAGCTCTTCTAGATTTATACTCCTTCCCAATCCTTTCGTTAGAAAGTACCCGTTGAAGGCTATTCAAATATCTTCACAGATCTCGAGTGACAAAGGTAGACTGCTGATGTGACATGTCATACTTTATCTGACATTGCAGTTTACTGTTTCACCTACCCGTCAGAGTTGTCACTTTAATGTCTTGGGCAGGTTGAAGACTTTATTATCTCTTTCTGATTTCTCGATCAGAGGTTGTCCTTTTGCATCGATGCTCTCAATAAGCTTTTGTCCGAATACCATCCTTCAGATTGAACCGTTGCCAATGCTTCACCGTGTTCGAACTCTACGATTCTGATGCACGTCTTCGAGGACCTGATCGTAGTGTCTTATTGAGTGTTGCTCATTGACTGGTAGAGTAAACATTACGATCTTGAAGAGTGTTGATTGGATCTTCAATGTAGAACACCTCTTCCTTCTATTGTGCAGTGCTTCAATACTTCTGTTTGCTTTGACCGTTCTCAGAGACTAATGGCTTAATTCCTTACTCTGGTCCCCTTCTGAATATCAAGACACTTTAGATTTGTGACGCGTCCAGCTTGCTTTCTCCTTGTGATCTCTCGTTCACTTATCATCAATGAACTGACTCTGCACTTAATCACTTTAGCCTTGCTTCTTGAGGTCGACCAAAGATCTCGGTTCACCTTCCATCGAGTTCTTTTTTGTTTTGGCAAACACTACGATCTTGGTTGCTTCAAGATCGTTGTCTTCTCTGCTCACTTGATAGCTCGATTTCTTTGACTTTCCTTGATCGACTTCAAGTCTTCTTTGGATCTCCTCGTGGAAGACTTTATCATGAATGGCCTTACAACTCAATCTTGATGCTGATTGGGTTGGTGCTTAGATCTTCTGTTAGCCTGCATGCCATTCGTTGAGTGCTCTATGGTTCCTTTAAGGTGGAATGCATCTTTGCGATTTACCAACCGGAGGCTTCATTCCTTTGGATATTCGGGAGTGCTCATTTGTTGAGAACCGTATATGCTTTCTACGATTACGCCTTGGCATTGTGAGCACTTCTGTTGAGGTCGTGATTCTGCGACTCTACGATTCACTTGGTGTACACGCGACACTACGATCCCGAGATCGATCTCGATTTACGCCTGTCTTTGTTGTCTTCATCTGATCTTTCTCGACTACGATCTTTGCATGTAATATATGGACTCTACGAACTCAGAGTGTAGTCTACGATCCTTGACATAGCTTCTGCATCAGTAGACTCTACGTCTCCGAGTGTAGTCTACGTTTCTGACTTGGATTCGGCAGATGACCGGTCGGCTCGTAGGCAGGCTGTCTCTACGATTCTGAACATGACTTCCCCAGCACACTACGATCCTGAGGAAGCTCTATTTGACACACTATGATCCTTCTTCGTTTTCCCTAGAAGTCTACAAACTCCGAGATACTATCTTGCATACTCCTATTCTACCTCGATAGCTCTCGAGTTAACCTTGACTCTCCTGGCTGACTACGACTTCTGGTGCAGTGCTCGACGATCAGACAAGCCTATCTATTACATCATAAGATCAACCTAACATGCTTGATCTTTCTATATTTATAGTACTTGTACATCATTTCTTTTTAAGGACTTCACAAAGCTGTTTTGCTTATGTAGGATCAATCTAACATTTTTGATCAATTCATTCTAAGTCCTTGTACATGTATTTCTGTTATCTATCAAAGGACTTTACAGCTTTTCTTAATGCAAGCATACTTGCATATTCATTCATATATATATATCATAATCAAATCATATGTAAATAGGAATATCATTCATATCTTTATTCCTGACATAATCTAATACCAAAATTCAAACACAATCAATTCAAACAAAAACTCAAAAAGCAGTACCAATTTTGCAGTTCAACACAACCAATTCTGCAGACAAACACAACCAATTCCGTAGTTCAACAAAACCCAAATAACAGTACCAAAAACAATTCAAGTTTAACAAACATTACAACCCATAAAATAAGTTCAAAAATTCTAACTTCCACTCAACTTCACTAAGGAAAAAAAATAGAAAACAACATCATTACAAAAAGCAGCAATCCAGTACTGCAAATTCATTCCAAACCTATAAAGTCATTAACACCATCTTCGTTAGTAACACAACATGCAACAACACAACAACAACACATCAACAACACGGTAGCAACAAAACAACCTGTTAAGGTTAAACCAATTTGTTACATACACATAAACAACAACAATAAAAAAGTAAACTAAAAGCTCATAAGAAAGAAATCATACCATAGCATCACTAGCTCATTTTACTTAGCCTATAATCACACCTTAGCCAATCAGAAGTACATATAAGAGCTTGAACAATCTCAGGCTTGAGAGAGCTTCTATATTAATCTAGTACCCTTCCACCAACACTAAAAATACTCTCAGATGCCACAGTGCTAACATGAATTGATAGTATATCCTTTGCCATTTTTGAAAGAATTCTAAACTTTAAGGTGTTTGCTTTCTACCAAATTAGTAAAGCATCAAAGGACTCATCATCATTACATATATATCTACCCTCTTCAAGATATGCATCCAGATCAGATTTAATAGGAGTGACAATGTTCATACGTACCTTGAGCCCATGAATCAAACTCAGCTCTGCTCTTTGTTTTACTTTTCTCATTGCAACTACCACTAGTATTGGTAGCAGCATAGTACTCATAGAGCTCATAAAAGGCTCTTTTCATAAGCTCAATGTTCTATCAGCTTCAAACTCAGTTGTAAAATTTTCTGGAAAACAAAAGATCATGACCAATTCCATCTTATACCTTGTCAGAATGTTACACTCTCCTCAATACTTATCAAAATTTTCTTTCATTTTGAAAGCCATGTCTCTCAACAAGTGAAAATCATCATTTGAGATCTTAAGCAACAACTCTTTAATTTTTCATATTTCAGGAAGAAATAGGTTTGATGTAGGATATTCAAAGCCTGAGAAAATATGTGTGGCTTCATTGAACACCTCTAGCAAGTCCATTACCTTTGCAGCTTTCTCCCAACCCTCAAAAGATGGACAAGACTGATAATGTGGATCACTTTCTTATACCTAGGGAACACCTCTCTAAACTGCATAGCTGACTCAATCATGGCATAAGTGCATGGAGTTCCAACGAGTTGGCACATCTAAAAAAAGTTTTTGGTTGTGCATAACTGCAATTGCTTTGCAATCTCAGAAAACTTATGAAAACTATCACGAACCCACACAATAAAACTATGAATCACACCTAAACTATCTTGTACAATAATATTGAGAATACGTGCACAACATCTCACATGAAATAGTTTTTCACCAAAAAACAAATGACCTTTTAACAAAAAACTATCTTTAAGATTCCTAACTGCAGAATCATTAGAAGATGCATTGTCTAAAGTGATTGTGGTTATCTTATTTTCAATGCCCCATTCACTAAGAAAAAAAATGGCATCACTAATCATGAGACCAGTGTGAGGTGGCAAATGACAAAAATTCAGAATTCTTTTTGGAAGTCTCCAATCAGAATCTAACAAATGTGCAGTGAGACACATGTAGCTAATTTATTTGATTAAATGTCCACAAGTCAGAAGTTAAAACACACTATCAATGCCAAACAACAAAGCTTTCACTTTTTTATTTTCTTTAAGCATAAATTTTAATGCCGTCATTCTTCAGAGTAACACGAGAAATAGGATCAAATTTAGGGTTCAGAGATTTCAAAAGAAGAATGAAAAATTCATGCTCAACCATTTTAAATGGATATTCACGCACCATAATCATTTTTGCCATATAATATCTCTGGTCCTAAATCTCTTTGTCAAACCTAAAATTTGTCAAATTACTCATGTTGGTAACATCTTTAATACTAGGGTAAGCCAACACGTACACTCTGTTTTGTTACATCAATTTTAGATAAACGAACAGTGCAAGTTAACATGTGTCTATTTAAATGGCTAGTACTTGAACCATTGCTTTAATTTGATGTGCAAGCTTAGCAAAACAGTAATTGCATTGGATTTTTTTGGTACCATATATCTTGTAATTTAATGATACTAAATTCAGACCAAACCTTTTAAGTTTTTCTGTTCTTTTTTTCTACTCCATTTTCTTCAATACCTTTCTCTCTTTCCTTAGGATCATTAATTACAACGACAACATCACTTGTGACAGTAATATTGCCATTATCAGAGGATCGATAAATATTGAAAAATTAAGAACTCTAAAGGAAAATAAAAATTAAACTGATCCAAATTAAAAAATTAATCAAAATTGAAAATTAATCAAAAATTAAGAACTCAAAGTTCGACATGTTGAAGAAGTTTAGGTTGACAGTTTAGAAGAAAATAAAACAAGGGTTTCGAAAAATTCAGGGAAACAGTTTAGGTTGACATGTTGAAGAAGTTTAGGTTGACAGTCTTGTAATGGCGCAACGAGAATCAGTCGGACGACCGCAACCATTAAGAACTTCAGAATGGTTAAGAAAATTACGTCGAGTTCCTCGATCCCCGTTCTTTCCCAGAAGCAGGCATCAAAGTGAACGACCTCTGAGTTTGGAAGATTTTCAAGATCCAACGACAAATTTATCCATTGTCAAATCCCAAAAATTTTATTACGCTTGGCGTTACTACTATTCCGGCTTGTTTTACTTCCTTGACAGGTCGTCTTAGTGGCCCAGATGTTGTTGCTTAGAAAGAGCGCTTTGAAAGCCTACACAATTTGTTGCAAGCTCAAAGGCCATATCAATTTATTCCGCATGACGTCTACTAAAGTACACTAGGATATATCTGCAGTTTCTGAAACCTTCAATAACACATTAGAGGTGTACAACAACACCACAGTTGAAAATGAAGTTGTCAATGCTCTAAAAGTATATGTTTATTTGTTATATTTGGATCATTTTTGCTTGTACTATAAAGCAAATATATGAAAAGGAGGGGACAGATGACGACTTTGATATTAATATATATATCTCGTTCGACTGCGATGAATCTCCCCGTCTTCCTTCCTCTGGAGCATCCAAGGAATGTTGTGGATGGTCCACTCTTTTGTCCTAGACTTCGCTATTTCCTTGGTTCAACAATTGTTTTATGTATTTCCTCATCACCTTCCAGCCTTGCAGGCTTTGGTCCAGATGGGTATCTTGAAATAAAAGAATCCAACTTAGCTTTTAAAATAGACTGGAGCCCCAAGTATCCATTTATACTGAGATGATGATATGGATGAAGAGGTCATGGAACTAATCAATCGGCACAAGTGGGGTTTTGAACACTTGGACATCTCCAAGGTGCGGGTTTGACTAGATCATTGTCAACCAGATCTAAACGTTTCAAAGTTTCTGTCTTATGATCATTTGTTTGACAGCTTAAACTAGACTCCCACTCTTTTCTAATTATATTTGTAAGTCTGCGCTGCTCTAATGGAAGTGGTGGTTTTTCTTTGTCTTCATTCAGTAACAATACAAACTGAAGATTAGTGTGAAGTATATTTATCCAGTTGACTTTCTACCATTGTTGGCAACTTATATATGTTGGTATTTGAAAAGCCAGTGGAAAATTTCAGCATGGTTAAATTTCTATATATGTAGTATTTGTAAATTTTTTGTTCCTATAAAGCTCTAAGCTATTTCTATTTGGTGAGTTGGTGCCAGATTTCTCGGGTGCTGAGCCTCAGCATTATGGTGCCTGGTGTAGTGCAAATTGTAAAGTTGATCTTTTGAATCTCGTTGAGTTTGGTATATAGGTTCATATATATGTGACTCATAAGAACAACCACTTTATATACTTTTAATTTGGATATGAAATTTAGTGGTATTGATGTTAGAATTTGGTTGGGTTTGGTGATGGCAGATGTTCAAATCTGGTTGAGTTTGGTGATGACATGATGATGATGCTGGTGGTGACATTGATGTTATGTTTTACATTTGTATGCATCATTTGAAAAGGGTTAAATCATTTTTTCAAAACTATATATATATATATATATATATATATATATATATATATATATATTGAACCTTAATTTACTAAATTTATATTTGTATATTGTTTTTACGATAGACTCGAGAAGGTGAATTGTTCTCTGACCCAACATGCCTGTTAGGGATCCATATATGCATAAGATATCGTCACAGTAATATTTATGAAGATGAATCAATCTATAAGAACTTGACAAAACCAAGACACTGTTAAAAGGGATCGAGGTAGTACCGTCTGTTTAATATTTTGACAAAAGTCAACATGAACCACATAAAAAGTAAACAAAAATCTTCGTAAAATTGCAATTTGAAAATATTCGAATAATTTATTAAACTTTAAAATATGTTCATATTTAAATTGTTTATATTTCATCATTTTTTGTCAATCAAAATTACATGGGTTTAGGTGTCTAAGACGCACATCTTACACAGTAGTGTTGCAGCCGGTAGGCATGCATGTGTGCGTGCGTAATCAGCTTTATATAGTAATGAAAACAAAAGATCTACCAATCTCTCTTTCAGTTAGAGCTACAAAAGCAACAAGGACATTAATTGTAATTAATGCCAACGTCTATAAACATGGTAGTTCAAAGGGGCCATCCTTACAGGCCATGGCTTGGATATAGAAAGTTACAAACACTAGAAACTCATCAGCAGACAGCAGTCATCCTTATTTTCTTGACGAGTGAGAGATCATTTGATAGTGACAAACGGGCTAGCTAGCTACGGATAAATAATTATTACTAGTATATACTTGAAATAATATATTATTTCTTCCGTGCAAAATTATATACGTAGTTTCTAATTAATTTATCATTAGATTTTTACTATCGTTTCTAGCATCCTATTACGCTTACTTAATTCTTAGCTATAATCGAAAAATAAAATTATTCTTAGACATTGTCATTTTTTGAAATATATCTGTAATTTATGTACGGATGTATGTTGTAATTGATATCTTTTGTTAATTTATTTGGGACTGAGGAGTACTGAATAGTACTAGTTATGAAAGCTACCCTACATATATCGAATCTTTGCCTTAATGAACCTTACTAATTAATAAGCTCAAGGGTACGTGCTTGAGTCCATGTATATATATATATATATATATATATATATATATATATATATCCTCCTCCTTAGAGGATCTCTAAGAAGTAGCAATTTTTTTTTTCAAATTGAAGTTTATTTACATACATAACCATTTGAAGAATATTATTTATTATTTTAATATTTTGTGTATTATCAGTCTCTTCAATTCAATTAATGCAGATTTTGACTTAAAACAATAATAATTGATAACATTTGAAATAATTAACAACATTCATTTTTTAAAAAGATAACTTTATGGAAAATAAATTATATTTAAAAATTAATATTTAATTAAAACTAAATTTTTAATTCATGTGATTATCCGGATGGTCATATTGGATAAACTCAAAGGGTCATAATTAACGTGATTATCAAAGGGTAATTAAAATAATATTTTATTCAATATGATAAATAAATAAATAAAAAAGAATGATATTAAATTTTAAAATGAGTTGTTCATCAAACCCATCAAACAAAATAAATATTTTTCATATTTTTCATATAATTTTGATTCTGCCAAAATAAAATAAATGTTTTAAAGATTCTGAAGAGAGACTTAGTTGCAGAAACTCCAAACTCATATACTACTAGGACTAGAAACTCCAAACTTTCATCTCTTCAAAGAATTAAAGAGAGAAATAGGGAAATCAGTTGGAGTGAATTACGTAGGCTCACATGCCAATGTTTACAACTTGACATGTTACATTTAGCTACAAGTTGTTCTTTTCAGAAGAAAAAATTGATACTCCATCCGTTTTAAAATACAAGTTAAAAGACAATATAAAAACTTTTTTAATAACTTAAAATTAATACAAATTATCTTAATTTTAGTCGATATATTGTAAAACATTTTTTTTTAAACTTTTAATGAATTAATTATACCAATTTTCTTGTAGGAATACCATTTCCCTATATATATATATATATAAAACATATAATAGTAGTAGATGTCAATTATGCTTCTACATCAAGAAAACGTATATAGAACTCTGCCATCATTTTGTGAACTCACTGAGGCCATATACAACTTTGAGAAAAAAATAATTGACTACTCGAACTTTAATTTTAAGGGATTTGTTTGTGTGCATTTATATCTGAAGATTAGCTAATTAAGTCAAATGGGTATGAAGCCATACACTTCTTTGGATTGACTACTTCTATTCCCGTTATGCCCTTATTTAATTACCTGCTTTCCCTTTCCATATATATATATATATATATATATATATATATATATATATATATATATATATATAAATCGATAAATAACTGTGAAGTTTAACAATGATCTTTTGAGGGATGAGAGTCGACTGACCAACAAGGAACTGACAGAAAGGGGAAGAAATGAGTGAAACCAGGCCTCTTTCTGACCAACTCGCGGATATCATTGGAATTGAATCTTAATTAACAGTACCGGGGAGTTTAAGTGAGGATATTAATTAAGAATAACAAACTGATAAGGGTTCAAAGAATAAAACACTTTGCATTCAATTCATAAATCTCGACAACTTAAAGATGGATTCCATATTCTAGAAATGAATTGGACAAGCTATTGTTCGTGGCTATTGACCTTTTGCTTGAGGATGCCTCCATCACAAATATCGGAAGCATTTTTTTAACCATGCATCTAATGTTTAGTAATTTCAAGAGTTCTGCCTTGCTATAATTCATCAACACTTTCAAGAATTAATCCGACAGAAACATAAAGAAGACTTCTTTTTTCAAACAGGCCTGATTAACTTCATGCATGCATGTAACTTATTAACCTGAGGGAAATAGGGTAATAGTTTCTAATAGTGTTGTTGCAAATGTGCTGTTAACGCCAAAAAAATTTGCCGCGTTCCAATCACGTAAGACGCCCGATCCTAAGACAAGAAACACAACAACACCAAAAGCTCGACTACCGGACCGTCGGGAGATAAATTTCGGTGCGAGAGAGTCGATATAAGTGAATTCTGAGGTTAACAATGGAGGATAAAATGTCTAGTGTTAGAGAGATTAGAATTGTGTGTTGTGTGTATGCGTATCTTTTCTTGGAGATTTCCTTCCTATGATATAATACAAGACTCGGTTTCTTGTGCCACTGACCCTCCTGACCCTACCCACTGCAGGTAGCTTTTCCCCATAATCTCATCCCTATCCACCATTGATCCATTATCCAATCCTCATTAATGCCATATAAGATATCGATCACTATATTTTTGTCATCATCAATGTCAAAGATGTAGATATTTAAATATCCGATGGGTTGGCTCAATAATTCACCCAAGACTTTGTAAGACCCAATCAAGATAATCCAATGAATTAGTCTAATAACAAGGCCCAATAATAATGACCCAAGAGAATAACCAAATAAGTAGGCCCAACCAATTCTACCCACTATGTAAAATATCATGACCCAACATTGCTTTCAGGTCTTTTATTAAACAGGATGTTTAATGAAAGAGTATAAATAGCATTGGGAAAAAGTATAAATGGCATCGGTCCAAGGCAAAAGAATTTATAATAAAGTCAATAAAGGCCCAAAATATAGCTTACCGAAGCCCATCTGATGAACATCAAATAACAACATAAATTAAGATTGAAAGTCCTTTTAAAGAGCCCGCTCCAGCCGAACATACAACAACAAATATTTCACCGCCTCCCGAACAATTTAGACCTTCGCCACAAAAACCATCCTAATCTGAATCCAGGCCCGAAGCTGTGGCGACACCGATTATCATCGGTTTGGCAATAATTCCATCATGGAACTGATGGGTGAAGGAGTGAAATACCAGACTAAAGGAAGTTGGTATTTGACCATCAGTTTGAACTGATTGATTAATATTGACCATCTGCAAAGAACGCTATCTTCTGTACCTCCGCCTCAAATACAAAAAGCCAAGAGGATACTGAAGAGAATCCGCTTGAAGGAGAAAGCCATTCTGAAGTCTCTGTGTTGGCAAAAGAAAGAAGCAACCTTGACATTGTTCTTCTTAACAATGAATGACTTCTAAGGATCTCGACAAGGTTAAAAAGAGTTGGAGACGATCAAGGCCACACATCGGGTCATCACAGATATAAATGTCGACATGCTTCCGAAGAATGAAATTTTGACGAAGAAGAATGAAGATCTGGCCGAGTCTAATCAGAGCCTGGCGAAAGCAAAATAACAATATCCACGCTAAAAGAGGCAAGATATATAAAGACTTCGTCAAAAGCTTGAAGAGAACTCCGATAACTTCTGACCTTAGGAACTTGGATCTCGCCAATCGAATCAAGATATTTGTAAGGAGATCCAAGCGAAATCTGAGAAAACCTCACGAAATGAACGATGAGATCGTCCATATATATGCCAAATGATATGAAATCTGCCGAAGTAAAGGCAAGAAAAAGCTCGGGCCAAGGTAGATCCATCTCTTCTAGACTCTTTAGATGGTGACGATGACAAGGAAGAAGCCTGAAGATGACCTCTCCTTATCTTTAGCAGTAGAACTTTCTGTAAAAATTCTAACTTGTTGTGAACAGTTAATATTAAAATATCAACTTCATGCCTTATTACTTCTGAGTGAACATTTCTTGTCAATAATTGATCATCAATCAACTTGAAAACTGTGCAAGTGCCTCTTATCTTAAACCGTTAGTCAATAATCAAGCAAATTATATAACAGTTAAGAATAATGATAATATAATCCGGACTCAACACTTGAACAAAATAAAGTAATGCATACTTATCGTTACCGAAGTGTGAGACAGATCAGTCAATAGGGTGAATTTGGCTGATCCTCCTTGCACCATCAAGATCTTGTTTACCATTCGGGGTAGAACAAGTATATAAGGACATTTGTTTACCACTCGGGGTAGAACAATTTTATAAGGGCCATGGAATTTGTCTACCACACGGGGTAACAAATTCATAAGGACACTCCTGACAATAAGGCTGCCATCGAATGGTCAGCAAGTCCGACCATACCTCCTTACTTGATTGTCTTTTGTTTACCACTTTCAGAAAATCAAAATTAAAAAGGACCATGAAATTTGTCTACCACGCAGGTATAACAAAGCCATAAGGACACTCTCGCCAAAAGAGGCTACCATCGAATGGTCAGCGAGTCCACCCCGTCCTCCTTACTTCAGTGCCCATTGATTTACCACCCTTGGTAAAAACAATATTAAAAGGACCATAGAATTTGTCTACCACACGGGATAACAAATAAATAAATTTTATCGAATGGCCAAATGAGTCCCAAACCATACCTCCTTACACCATTGTGAATTTAGGACCAAATAGAGAGAAGATAGATATAAATTGTAGATGAGCTACCAAGTCTTTACATCTTTGAATCCCCAGCTTCTTTCAAGAATATCCTGTTGAAGTACTTGGTAGGCCAATAGTTTCATGACTAAATGATTGCCACAAATGTCTTCGTGAACCTCTCAAAGAGCATAATCAACAAAGGTGTTCACTTCGGTAATAACCAATTTTGACAAGGCATTAGTAATGGAGTCATCATTGTGATCGACTACTCTGAATCTGAACCTAATAGCCGGTTGCACTGATTATCCGAAGAAGAATATCTTGCTTCATCGTCAAGTACCGCATAACTACCGTGTTTCGGACTCTTTTAACTTCTCGCTACCTATCTTCAACTTATTTTATCCAAGATCTTTTCAAGGCGTCCAATCACGTAAAGACGCTCGATCCTCAAGATGAAACATCGACAAATACACTAAAAGCTTGGCTTTGAATGTCGAGGGGATAAATTTCGAGCGTGAGAGTCAAGACAGGTAATTCTGAGGGTTAACAATGGAGGATAAAATGTCTAGTGTTAGAGAGATTAGAATTGTGTGTTATGTGTATCGTACCTTTTCTTTGGAGATTTCCTTCCTATGATATAATACAAGACTTCGGTTTCTTGTGCCAATTGAATCTCTGACGACCTCTACCCAATTGCAGTAGCTTTCTGTTAATCTCATCCTCTGTCCAATCATTGTCGATCGTCCAATCCTCATTAATGTCATATAAGATATCGATCGGTATCTTTATCATCATCACCCAGTCAAAGATGTAGATATTTAAATATTTGATGGATTCATTTCAATAATTCACCCCAAGACTTTGTAAGACCCAATCAAGATAATCCAATGAATTAGTCTAATAACAAAGCCCAATAATAATGACCCAAGAGAATAACCAAATAAGTAGGCCCAACTAGTCCGGTCCACTATGTAAAATATCATGACCTAACATTGTCTTTCAATCTTTTATTGAACAGAATATTTAATGAAAGAATATAAATAACATCGGGAAAGAGTATAAATAGTATCAGATTTTAAACTCAAACAACTACCAAGCCTTTCAAAATCGTCTATTCATTAATTGTATGTTGAAAGTGGCCGGTACATCGGTGATCATAAATGCAAACTGCAAGATAGATCAAATTTATCAACAAAAACACCATTCAGAAGTCAAAAGGCCCAATACCCAAGGCATAAGGAGCTCCCTATATATATAGGGATCATGGAATCATTAAATTGTCGAGACACAAAAATCCTGTCAGTCAAAATGCTACTACTACTAACATTTAATTTTTCCCGAAGGATTTAACAGAAACTAACATAGGGGGGAAAAGAGAGAGAGGCATATATAACTAACAAACATGATTTAAAGTGTAAATATATACCTTAATTTCCAGAAACTCTTATTTTCTAAAATGAGAGCAAAAATGAAGAAAAGACATCATAAAAACTTAAAGCGAGAGCGAGAAAGAAGAAATCGTGTACATACCTTAATTTCCATAAATTCTTACATTTTCTAGCAGAAATTAGGGTTTCTCATGCGACCAACAACAGGTGAAACTACCACATGATCTAATCTTTCCTCGATCGGTATATAAATTAAATAAATAAATAAAAATCAAGGTTTAGATCATGCTGGCAGCTTCAACTGTTACTGGTGCATGATAAAATTAGAAAAATAAAATAAAATTAACATGTTAATTAGGCTATGAGAGAGAGAGAGAGAGGAGGTGGGGGGGGGGTGGGGGTGGGGGGGGGGTGGGGGGCTAAATTGATGGATTGCTTTTCTTTAAAGTCGTACAAAAAGGGTCACCTATGGAATTGAGAGGATGGATGAGGTGGGTATAAATAGATGGATGAAGCTTTAAGCTACCAGAGGAATTAATTAATTTAATTGAAAGGGTTATCGTTTCATTAATTTGATAGAATTAAAGATAGAGAACTGGTGACTGAAAAGCTTTGAAAAATTTATATAATAAAACAAAATTTAAATATAAAAAGAAAGTGGTCCATGGAGGAGGTGATGCAAATTGAATAATGTCACGCCAACACCACTACCATGCATACCGCAGTCAGGTTAGTGAGAGTTTCTATATTTTGTAAGAGCATTTATTAACTTTATAGGCTTGGAAGGGAAGAGTGGGGACCCTTAATTTCTGTCAGCCCTTTTAAGTAGAGTATAGATCGAGAGAGAGATATACATACATACTAATATATAAATACATATCACTCCCTCCCTCCCAAATTAATTGTTCAGTTTTAATTTTTTAAAATTAAATTGACTATTTTTAAAACTAATCTTTTACTATTTTTCTTTAAAATATAGGTGAAGAGATTATAACAAAAAGAAAGATATACAATTTATTACTAATCCTAATTTTATAATTTTAAAAATATATTTATATATGTTTAATTATTAATTCTAAAATTAGTCAATTTGATTTAAAAAAATTAAAACTGAGCAGTTAATTTGGGACGGAGGGAGTAGTATTTATTTAGGCTTATTATAATTAATAATACATAATAAGAATTATTTATTTAGGACTCATTTACACAGAAATTAAAATTGGTAGTCTTATATTTTTTTTTTTTAATTTTTGAATAATCTACATTATTATATTTCAATTTGAGGGGCGTAGGACTAGGAGGGAGGGGTTAGGAAGAGAACTAGGGTACTTAGAAAAAGCTTACCATTATTACGGTAATGGTAAATAATAGCTTTTTTAGTTTCATGCATATATGGAATAAAAAATTTATTTAATACTGGAGTATTATTTAATTAATAATTAAAATCCGTACAAAATTTTATTACTACCTATTTATGAAAAAATTGTAAACTCTTAATACAAGAGATAAAAGTTATTAATCTCTTAAAAAATTATAAACAATAAATAAATTGAAATATATTTAAATCTATTACTCGGGAGGAGTATTTATGTGAGGGAAAGCTATTGAAATTAGTATCATTTTAGTTGGGAATATCAATTTTTTATTACTACAATTAGGAAGTATTAAGGTGAATAGTGAAGTTTAAGCATGAATTCAAATGAGTCTAAATTTGGAAGTAAAAGGTGTAAGTACAAGTTATAACGCGGGGACCATAAGTTGCATGGATTGATAGGTTTCACACAAAAGAAGAAAATGAAAGAGAATCTTTCACCAAACAAAATTATGTGAATCTCTCTTTCTTTATCGGATTAATAAAACTGATACTAGTATATATTCTGCATATATTCCTTAATAGCACCACTCTCTCTTCACTCTCAATGCCTTTCCTTCCAAATTTGCCATTTATTGGATACTTCCCTATCAATACACCTGGCTGATTGGTGCCAGCTAAAGTTAGCTACGTTATCTCTGTCTCATTTGCAAATATAAAAATATAATATTTTTATTAAATATATATATATACTCTCTCCTTTCCATTATACAAGTTATAATTATACATATTAAGAAGACTTATTAATTTTAATGTTAAATAATTAATGTTGATTTACCTTCAATTTTTAAGATTTTATAATTTTGAATTAGAAAGCCAAATGGAATAATCTTTAATATTCTTGCTTTCTTAATCACCCAATCACACTACATTAATTTTTACTATTATTCTTGATATTAAGTATCAATAATTAAATTTATGTTCTATTTTCATATTATTCTTGGTCTTAAGTATTGTTGGGTCGTGATATTTCTCTTATTGGGCCGAATGAATTGGGCCTACTTATTCAGTTAGTCCATTGGGTCTTCACTATTGGGTGTTGATATTATTGGGCCTAATCACTTTATTATCTTTGTTAAGTCCTTCAATATCGGACCAAATCGATTGGTCAACCCATCATATATTTAAATATCTTCACTAGGGTTACGAACCCAATGATGATGGCAAAGATAATGGCCAATTGATATCTTACGTGACATTAATAAGGATCGACGGTTGGCGGTGCATGAAGGAAGGGATGAGATTAACGAGTGTCGGGAGGGTCGGTGCTACGGTGAAATCGAGTCCCATAGTATATCATGCTAAAGGAGGTCTTCACAAGGAGGTACGTGCGTCACATTCATATTCACACACACACAACGGAGAATTATTATCTCTCTCTCAATACACTAGACATTACATCCTCCATCATTAACCTCATGAACACCGACATCGACTCTCACGCTTTGAACTATCCCAAACGGTCAAGCCGTCAAGCTCGTGGTGTTTATCGTGTTTTCTTTATGCGAGATCGACGTCTTACGTGATTGGGACGCGATAAAAGATCTTGGGCGTTAACATTGGTATTTAGAAGGAGGGCTTTGTTCTAGTGTTTTGAAGTTTTCAATCACAAATTGTAGGCTGCTACGTCCGAAATTCATGGTGAAGAAGAGTAGAACAGAATGATTACTTCTAAAGGATAGTGATGGCTATGAATTAAATCTACACAATGAGTGTCCGCCCCTGGGATCGAAGCGAGACCAATGACCATTTTCTGATTGATCTAAGAAGGTACTCATACTATTGGTCTTGGGATTATGGTTGAGCGAGTAGATGAAGACCCAATGACCATTTTTTCTCGATTAATCAAGAGGGTATTAAAATCTATTGGTCTTGAGATTATGGTCAAGCGAGTAGATGAAGACCCAATGACCATTTTCCCGATTGATCGAAGAAGGGTATTAAAATCTATTGGTCTTGAATTATGGTCAAGTAGAGTAGATGAAGACCCAATGACCATTTTCTCTGATTGATCAAGAGGATACTCCGCCCTATTGGTCTTCGGGATTATGGTCGAAGCAGAGTAGATGAAGACCCAACAGCCATACTCCTACGCATCCGAAGAGGGTACCTCACCTTATCGGTTCTCGGGATTATGGTCGCAGCAGACAAAGGAGCAGCACAAGAGGATATTCACCCGAGAATACAAAAAGAGCACTCTGCCTTGAATGTTCTCGCCGCAGCGAGGGACTTTGCCAGATATATTTGATAATATAATTTTTCCTCAAATTTCTTCATTTAAAAATATATCTCTATCTTTAAAATAGATTAGGAGAGTATTTAATTTGCCTGGGGCAAATTCCCTTGTGCCTAGGATTATAAATTTAGTGTTCATATTATAAAATAGATTATTGTTAAAATAGATTATAAATGTAGTTTTCATATTATATTTTATATGTAGATTATTAGTTATGCTGAGAATCCAACCACTAGCTAGGGACGCTTTTTTCTGCGTATGTTTATTCTTCTTCTGTCACAATTAAGGAAATTTCTTTTACTTGGCCTCTAATTGCGAGTCCTACTTTTAATTTGTGCATTAAGCTATAATTAATAAAAAAAAACATATTATAAATACATTTCTAAAAACTATAATTAAGAAAATATGTGTGTTTGATAAATTTGGGAATTAAAATTTGAATGATTATGATGTCTTAATAAATTAGATCATCTGAATGGTTATGAGGTCTGAATCTAAAAAACTGTTTGATAATTAAAAAGTAAGTTGTCTCTTAATGACACTATTTTATTATTTTTAAGGGTAAAATTTTATTTAATAATTTTAAATATTCAATTTAATAAAAATGAGTGCATAATATTGTTGAATATATTTATATAAAAAAAATTATCAAAAAAAATTCATTAAGAGGTACCTCTTAATTATTAAGATTTCATTTTCTGTCTTACCGATTAAGAGGCATTCAGAGGTAAAAAAAAAAAAAACAAACAACATCATGCCTCTTAGCGAATAAGAGACAGTCTATTAAGAGGCAATCAGATGTAAACAAACAGACGCTAAGTGTGTTCCAAAATATATTTCTTTTTAATTTATTATTATTATTAAATTATTAGTTAATATAAAGAATACATTTCAAAATTAAAATTTATTATTTTAAAAATATATCTCTAATTTTAAAACAGATTTAGTAGGTGTTACTTATGAGTTCAACTTTGTTTCTCTTTGGTACACAATATAAGTGATAAAAAAACTTATTTATGTACATGCAGTCATGCTTGCTTTTATTCACTTTAAATTAACAATGCAAGACTGAAAGCTAATCCATTGCATCTTAGCCGAAAGCTATTGTCTTCTCTCAAGCAGCATCAATACATGCCCATGATTTCTACACAAAAAGGACTTCTTTCTATTTGTAAAACACTTTTTGTTCCAAAAAAAATATCTCAATTTTCTTAATAATATTATAAATGATGACATAATATTCTCAAGTTAATTTATAATTATAAATATATTTATTAATAAACTAAATACTCAATAAATTTAAGAATAAACATAAATCGAACAAAAAAGTATCCTTCAAAGTTTCATAAATTTTGTAAACCCAATTTTTTTTTTGGTCAAACGGAGGGAGTAGTAATTATGTTCAATGATCTACACACCAAGAACTAAGCCCAATAGTACTAATATTTATCACTATTTCTTCTTCTTGTTCTTCGTTTTCTTTAGTATGAGTACCAATTAGAATTATATCTTCTCCTTTTTAAAAAAATTAATCTTGATTAAAATTTCATCATATCAAGACTTGTTTGCTAATCCTCGAAGGGTTGATCATAGCTAGCTAGCTAAGCTTCATTTATTTTTTATAATAGGGCAATTATTGTTTCTTAGTTCTCAATTTTGAAAAGGGGAAAGCGCACAGTTGTGCTCTCATGAATATATCATCTCTCAAGGAAGAATTAAACATTGCTCCAATAAACTATATATATAGCTCAGTTTTCTCCAGGTGAATCGGAGGAAATGAATTAAAAGCAAATCGATTATAGCGACGGTTTTTTAAAATCATTATAACATAGAAAAACCGGCTTTTCATCTTATAGCGACGGAAAAAATCGTCACTATAAATCTTGATTAGTTTAGTTATTTTCCTTTTTCATTCACTTGGAAAATCGAATTATATCTCAGATATAAGATGATCATGTTGTACAAATCTTTATATACTTAATTCTATTATGCTAGTAAATTAGGTCACCCATGAGGCTTGATTGCTATAAAGGGTGAAACATACGGTGTCCGTATAATATTAGAAAAATGCCAAATTTTTTATTTGTACTCCAATGTATAAGAATATTTGGACAAAAATATAAAATAGACCGTTTCCAATAGCATAGTACACGGGAGCTTATATATATTCATCTGATCTTATACTGCTCATTATAAAATTGAACGGACAAGATATAAAAATACATCTCTCCATAGTCTCCTACGACAACATTGTGTCTTGGAAAAAAAAACTTGATTATTTCCTAATAACTTGCTCCTAATGCGACACTGTTTTGTGGATGATTTTATATAAAATTTTAAATTGTGAAGGCCAAATATTACAATAAACAATACAAAATATATTAATCATATAAATTCCCACAATCACTATTTATTATTATAGATAGGGCCCACATATATAAAATCTAGTTGAACATACATATATATATATATATATATATATATATATACACACACATATGAATTGATCTATAGCAAACGTTGTAAAAAAGAATCTAGTCTTATAACACATCGCGATCCTCCTTCCGAAGATCGAATGGATTAATAGAGACTCCGTCCGCAATTTAATTTTTAATATTTTGCAATTTAATATTGTGAACGGAACAAATGTTCAAAATATCTCTTTTTGTACTTAAAAAAAAACCTTTTGACATAAGCGGTATTAAACAAGGTGATATCAGGTAGAGTGGTCCTTTTGGAAATAGAAGAAGGTGATATGTAGGTAGAGTGGTCCTTTTAGCTCTCATATGAACACTGCGGAACTGCAAATGTAGTTGTAACATTTACTCCTCTCTCTCTCTCTCTCTCTCTCTCTCTCTCTCTCTCCTGCCCTGTGGAGGAACCAGCCGGCTCATTCATTCACAGTGAATAGCTAGCTAGCTACCTAGTAGGTATTAAAAAGAAGAGAACAACGAGGATTATGTTTGTTTGTCAGAATTATTAATACATAATTTAAAATAATTTTATGTTATATTTATTTTTTTTAAATTAATTAAAAAATTAGATAAAAATATATCGTTTAAACTATTATACCCTTTATACTAATAATAACATATTTTAAACTTATTTATACATAAAAAATGATTATAATAAATTAACAAAAAAATGATAGTAATAACTCATGGGCATTATTTAAACTATTATGACTGTATTTATTTGTAAATGATGATTTTAGATTTATTACTGTATTAATTTATTTGTAAATGATGATTTTAGATTTATTATTGTATTTATTTGTAAATGATAATCATCAAAAATGATGATTATTTGTTTAGTACTATATTTAGAAAAATGACTATTTAAACGTCAAGACATTATTTTAACATTATTAATGTATACTCGTGAGTTATTTAACACAATAAAGTCAAATAATGTTCCTACAAAATAAATTATATATATATATATATAATAATTACAATTTAAGTATATGATTAGTCATATTAGAAAAAGTAAAGGTTAGTTTTGTCCAAAAAAATTTAATTTCTCGTGGTGAGATTATAATACCTAGTTAGACATGGTATTAAATAATATCTTACTTTAAGTCATTTTGTTATTCTGAAACTAATAATCACAACCAAAAAATTTAAAATTAATAATTTAATCTCAAATGTTATCCTAATAAACAAATCTGGCCTGGGAAAACAACGCAGCTAGGCAGCTAACTGCAAGCCAATTAATATATATATTGTAATTATATTTTTATTAGGTCGGTAGCTATGTGAATATTTATGTCCCTGACTCCTGTTGTAAGACAAAAATATTTCATTTATAAAATTCGTGAATATTGTAATTATATTTTTATTTTATGTATTCCTTTTAAATAATAAATTATTAATTTAATATCTATGATAACTTTAAGGAATGGAATAATTTGACAAATGAAATATTACTATTTACCAAAAACTCATCAGAGCCATCAGCTTCAGTGTAGAAGGCAGAAAACATTTATGCTACATTTGGATGGATGAAATAGGAGGGAGAATGGAATGAATCATTCTATTGGAATGATAAAAATGTTGTTTAATTTATTTATTCCAAACATGTACATGAAATATTAAAAAATTATTTCATTCCCTTCTTTATTCCATTCTCTACTCTATTCCATTCCTTCAATCCAAACGTAGCATTAGGTTAATAAACCAATGCAGAGTAAGATTAAGAATCGTAGGCTACTCCAATACGGCTGAAAAAAATTCAAGATGTTTTTATAAATTAAACCATATCAACAGACAACAGGGATGGATACATAATTTGACTAAACACTTGCATGGATAAATAGACAACATATTACCCGAAAGTAAACTGGCATCTCAATTTGATAATGATCAGATCTCCAAGGCAAATTTGGTCCCAAAAAGTATGATTTACTAATTTAACTCAACATTCCTATTCCTATATAGGAGGACTACAAAACTAGGGATTAGTATCTAAGGACAAGCTAGCTACTCTTGTTCTAAATTTCTTAAACGAGTGAGAGAGTTTGTTCGCATAAGTAATATGTTGTACAGGTTCTCCGCTGTTGGACGATCAGTTGGTTTCTCCTCTGTACACCGTCTGTACAAACCAACAAGAAATGCTAGAGTTTCTGTGTCCGCCTCTGGATCTTCCAGCTCAGCACCAGACTGAACCATTGTAGGATCCTCCTGCAAACTCAAAGCCTCCAGCTCTTCTGTTAGTCGCGGTCTTTTTCCCATCTGCTTAAAATCAAATGCAATGTTAATTTATGGTTTGAACACACAATTGACATGTTGTACATGATGTTTCAACATTCAGTGCAACAAGAATTCAAGATAAACAGTTGACAAAAATCAGCTCAGCTTAAAGTGGTGGGGTTTAATACTAATTTGAAACTTGACAAAAGCTCCATCTTGAAAGAAAATATAAAAGGGGAATATAGAGGTACACAGCCGTGTAACTTTTAAAGTTACACGGTCTACGATCGTAGAGTGATTTCACTCTACAATCGTAGAGTATTCCCCAGATAGTAGAGTGAATTCACTCTACGATCGTAGAGTAGTCCACGATCGTAGAGTGAATTCACAAATCGTAGAGTGACTACTCTACGATCGTAGAGTGAAATCACTCTACGATCGTAGACCATGTAACTTTAAAAGTTACACGGTTGTGTACTTCCATTTTTACCAATATAAAAATCTAATTGTCGTTACAGCATGGTAAAATAAAATCCTAACAATCTATTCACCATTTAGTTTCAGGTCAACAACTGATTATTACAATTTACAGGTAAGCTTTTCCTTCTGGTCAACTACTCTACAGGTATGTAATATTGCAGAAAATGCTTTTACTAATCATAATAAAGTCTACATTAAGGATCTTAAACAGATAATGGTCCGTCTTTATTTTCTTCAATTTTATCACTGTATCATCCCCTCAACAGTTGATAGGAACTCATTCATATATCTGATATAAATATATATATATAGAGAGAGAGAGAGAGACCTGAAGAAGGTCATGAATGTTAGATTCTGGAAGGCCTGAATAAGGAACTTGCAATGTCAACAACTCCAAGAGTAGGCACCCAAACGACCAAATATCCACTTCCTACAGCCAAACAAGAATAAAGACCAGTAAGTCTATATTTAGTATAGTAATATCATATCAAACATATCGGAACTAAATTTAGGAGGTAAGGATCAATTCAACAAACATGCATTTAGTACTACTGTTACGAACAACGAGAAAGACTTTCAAGGAAAGTACAGGTTAGAAGGTGTGGTTCGCAAGCTCCTAACAACATTTATTCAGTCATTCTCCACTGTTTTTCAGTTGCTTCCCACCATAATACATAAATGCAAATTTGCAACTCTTTTCTTCTAGTGCAACACATCAACATATTGAACAAAAGCATGCAAACTCCAATCACAATGCGACAAATGGTTAGTATGTTGGCTCCCGAAAGCAGACCCATGCATTGCTCTCTACCCCTTGACCTTCTGCCTAAAATACGAAACCTGATATCTAGTTAAACTAAAAATACAATGGGGGCAATACCAGTGTTCTAAGACGGTTGAAACACTTCTAAGGAAGATTCCCGAAGAAGTTGTAGAGGAGAGGCATAGCAAACGTTTAAGCCAAACAAGTATTGAAAGTTGTTTGAGGACACCGGAAGAAAAGGAGAGAGTCCAAATGTACGTTGCCAACTTTTTCTACGAATGTGGCATACCATTCAATGTTGCAAATTCAAGGAGATTTGAAGTAATGGTCGAGTCCATAGGGCAATATGGGTCGGGTTTCAAACCTCCAACGTATCACGAGTTGAGAGTTCCTTTACTTGAGAAGGCAAAGAAGAAAACAGATGACTTAAAGAAGAAACATGAAGTTGCTTGGAAAGAATACGGCTGCTCATTCATGTCTAATGGTTGGACAGATAAGAGGGGAAGACACTTGTTGAATTTACTTGTTAATAATAGTCCGGAGGGGACTTATTTCATGGGTTCTGTTGATGCCTCCAGTCAGTTTCAAGATGCCACAATGTTGGCAAATCTACTTGATAGCAAGATCGAAGAAATTGGCCCCGAGTATGTTGTTTAAGTGGTCACGGACAATGCCTCTAATTACAAGACAGCGGGGCATATACTAATGGAGATGAGACCTACACTGTTTGGACACCTTGTGCCGCTCACTACCTTGACCTTATGTTAGAGGACATAAGCAAGTTGAAACAATTTCAGTCCACAATCACAAATGCAAGGAGAATTACAACATTCATTTATAGACATGGTCGTCTTCTTAGTGTGATTCTTGTGAGACCCGCAGTTACTAGATTTGCTACAGCTTTCCTCACCTTGCAGAATTTGTACAAGAATAAAGATGCATTGAGGCATTTGTTCATCAGCGAGGATTGGTCAAAATCAAAGTTGTCGGCTACTGAAACGGGGAAGAAAGTATGTGATAATGTTATTTCAACAACATTTTGGCATACTTTTGAGGATTGCATTAGGGCGTCACAGCCACTTGTTATAGTCTTGAGGATTGTTGATAGTGATGAAAAGCTTGCTATGCCGAAAGTTATTGATGCAATGGAATGCGCGAAGAAAAAAAATCAAAGATGCATTTGATAACAAACAAAGACTATAAGAAGGTGATTGAAATTGTTAAGCGGCGATGGAAAAATCAAATGGAGCAAAAATTATATGGGGCTGCGTTGTTTCTCAATTCGGGCAAGTACTTTGATATCAAAGAGGAACGTCGGTTGTTTGCTAATGCTTTACGAGATGACTTCAATGACATTCTTGCAAAGATGGTGCCCGAGTTAGATTTGCTAGACAAGATAAGCAATCTAGCCGACAACTATGATGCTTCTCGAGATACTTTTGCAAGATAAATGGTGATTAGGCAACGGAGAATAAAGAATCCTCATACGTATATTAAAATATATATAAAGATATAAAAGCTAAATTATGATTATAATTTATATACATTCTTCCTTTCCTCCCTTTAAAAATATTTATATTTCTTTTAAATGTTTGCTAGTTGATTGGTGGAATGCTTTTGGAGCGCAGGCTATTGAGCTATCCTCGTTTGCAAAAAGAATTTTAGGCCTCTGTTGTTCTTCCGGTTGCGAGTGCAATTGGAGTACATTTGAATCTGTAAGTACTTTCTATTGTTAGTTCAAATTTCAAAAGTAATAAATCATTCACTATTATTAAAATTTTATCATTAATATAATTATTTTTTGTTTTATTTATTTTAGATTCATACGAAAAAGAGGAATAGATTGGAACACAAACGATTGAGTGACTTAATGTATGTCCAATACAATCGAAAATTCGACTCGAGATTCCAAAAGAGGCGTGAACTAGGCAATAATTTTGATCCATTAGTCATTGATGACTTTGAATGAGGTAATGAATGGATCGATAATGATGCCGATATTGTTCATCCCGAGGAGGATCTTACATGGAATGATGTGGATCGAGCAACTGGTGCATCCAACACGCTTGAGAGTCGCAATCTTTCAAGGAGGACTCGTGCTAATACTAGTGATAATCTCATGACGTACTCTCAACGTGGTGGTGGTTCAACTTCAAGGGTATCAAGGTTCATGGATTCCGACTCCGATATTGAAGTTGATGAAGAAAAGAGAATTTCAAATGATGATGAAGATGTGGAGGATGATTTTGGAGAAAGACCACCACCTACGCCTTTGAATGAGAGTAGTTCTCGTGGAAGAGATGGAGATGATATTTTCTATGATGATTTTGATTGAACGATGTTTCTAGACTACTGTAGAGAGTCTAGACATTATTTTGGTTTGCTATGTTAGTGTATTATTAGTTATTAATTAGTTATTAGACTACATATTTGTGATGGTTGGTTGCAATTTTATTTTCTATGTGGTGTTTATTGAATTCTTCATTTCTTTTACTAATTTTTAATATCAAGTGTTTTGTTTTTGGATTGTTATTGCTAAGTATTTACATAATTAAGCATTTAATGTTATTCCATAGTGTTGTGTTTTGAGTTTTAATGTATATAAATTTTATTGTCAATATACTTGTTAAGTAAAATAAATAATATATAAATTGCACATTGTAAACGACTTGTCGCCTTACGGACGTCATGGCGGTCGCTTAGGCATTCGGCTACCGCCATGACTCGCCGTGACGCCGTAACAACTATGATGTGTACTACTCAGTGGACTTTTATTATACGTCAAAAATTGAAATTATAAATACTTATAATAAAAGGGGTACACTAATATACTCGTATCTATAAATCATACAATAAGCTTAAAGAATGTCAAGTATTAGCTTTGACAACACGTGATGACTGAAAAACAGCACGGAAGAGGATCTTACCAGCCCATACAAGTTGCGTTCATGCATTGTCCGAAACACCTCAGGGGCCATCCAACGAGGTGTCCCGACACAGATATCAGGTGAAGGTATTCCAATATGAGAAATACAGCAGGTATGCAAGAAAGAACGAAGAGGTATTGCTCTATCAAAATCACAGAGCTTGACAACAGGAGTTCCATCAACTTTTTTTCTATCTAAATCAATCAAAATGTTTTCACTTTTTATATCACGATGAATAATATCCTTGGAATGTAGCTCTGTCAGTGCATGTGCGACATCTCTAGCGATATGCAATGTCAACTCCAGCTGAACATTTTTCTCACCTGCTCTAAATAGCTTCTGCAAATAATTCTGTTACATATAGACAAAACGATAATCAGGGAAATCAAATGAGTGAATCAAGCACCTAATGAGATACGTTGTCTCATCACATTATAAAAATGAGGGAAAATTCACCTTTAAGGACCCCCCTTCTATGTACTCCATCAAGATAGCAGACTGTAATATATGACGCTCTGGATTTTCATCTGATGAATGCACCCACTTGGAAGATATTTGATGACCATAAAGTTTTATGATACAGGAATTTTCCAGAGCACTTAGAATTCTTACTTCCCCTAAACAGTTGAACTCAAAGTTCTTAATTTCATCAACAGAAGTCCCACAAACTTCTAGAGTACGGACCTGCAAAACAAACAAGTTAGGAGGGCACCTGCCACATTAATACTTCTATTTACTACAAATAGAACAATAATCTAAGAAGTGGCCATGATAAAAGTTCACTTTTTGTTTCCTCATATTTTATAAGTATTACTCCCTCCGTTCCATGATAAAAGTCCTTACTACTATTTTGGGTAGTCCCATGTTAAATGTCCATTTTCCTTTAATAACCAAACTTTTACCCATATTTTCTTATTATACCCGTAGTATTAAATATCTCATACTTTTTTTATTCTAATTCTCTCTCCATATTTAATGACATTATTATGGACAATTTTGTCATTTCATTCATCTTCTTAATATGCGTGAAAAGTCCACCAGGACTTTTATCCTGAGACGGAGGGAGTAGTATATTAAAGTGCAACAAGGGGTTAAGTTATCTACACAAATCAGTTTTGAGATGAGACATTTACTAAAGTGAAAAGTAAACAAATAACAAAATTATAATGAAAGGAGAGTGCATTTTCGTAACGGAAAAACGATTACTCAAAGATCTCTAATACCATGATTGACAAAGACCATAATTGATTCCCATAACAATACATTGTGTTTGGGCCCAAAAATAATTAGCCCTGTCGAGATTATTTTTGACACTTAGAAAGGTAAGATGACCTAGCAAGTGGCGACAATTTAATTGGGACAAGAAGTGGACACATTGCATCCCCGTGAAGGAGCTTTGAAGATAATAGTGCTTACAAATAATGCTAGAAGTGATTAAAGTGCTTCAAGTAGTGTAGGAACTGAGGAAGTGCTAGAAGTAATGGTTTAAGTGGGAAGATATTCTTGGTTATTGGGAATTTTTCTCAAGTACTTGTCTTAGTGGAACACGTGACTCATAGGATTCATTTGAATTTTAGTAGTAGTTTTGCTTGATTTACTATAAATAGATAGTGTGTACTTCATTTGACAACACAAGATCGACAACATCAACGACAGACTAAGTACTGTCATCTTACGAGCAGGAGTAACGTAGAGAATAGGACGATTACACTATAATATTGTGGTGGATAAACCCTTGAGTTTCAACATCTCTGTTTTATTGTCATCAAACTTGTAATTTGATAATTGTGGTGGATAAACCTTTTGGGTTTCAACAACGCAATTACCAAATTATAGTGGTAGCGGATAAACCTTTTGAGTTTCAACATTATTGATTAGTGATTTTGTAATAGCCATTTAAATTTCAAGAAAGCCCTCAATGAGGCATTGAACCTGTTCAATTGCCTGTTCTCTTCAATATTTTCAACAATTGGTTGATTATATTAAATATTCATTAATATAAAATAATAAAACTATTTTCTGGTTTTATTAGATTTTTTCACGAAAGCATAGAAAGTAACAATACAAGTTTAATATGACTTGATGGTTAGCAAACCTTAGCAGCAGCCTCAACTGAACCTAATTTGCAGTGGACGAGTTTAGTAGAACCTGCTTTTCCAATTTCATCACATGAAGACAGAGACGGGAAACATCTGGGACCAGGATTGCTCTCTCCCGTGATAGAAATATCAACACGACTTAGAGGAATATACCTGAAGAGAAAAGCACACCAATTAGGTACTCCAATCAAGAAAAGCATGTACACTTGGCAGTTGGCACACAGAGTCATTCAACTCAGTAGCAAGCTATGTTACACGAACTCTTCAATTTTCCCTAAAGTAACCATGTCAGACATTCGACACTCGAACAAGGGAATGAGTACTGGACACTTCATTTTAGTGTAAAAGGTTGGCAAAATTGAGGAGTACTTGTGTCGGACTCTTCAAAACACCGTGTCCAACAAGATACTCCATCCGAGTCCATGTAACATAGGTAGGCGTAGCAACAAAATCTCTCATTTTTATTCTAGAACAAGTGATTACAGTACAAACAAGTCTATATATAAAAAGTGGAACTGTCTTAAAGACTACACAGCCCTGCCACCTTAAAAAATTAATGGATTGAGATTGTAAAATGGCTAATAAAAAGAGCCTACGACATCACATGGTAAATCTTCAATCAAGACAACTGCTATGTCATTCTATTTTACATGTATAGCCTAAATCATGCCAAACAATGCAGTTAATGTAATTTATACGACTTCAAAACAAAGTGCCATGTTTTCTATGTTGCAGTCACAATGGTGGTAAATATATCAGAATTTGCCCACATTAGCAGCAAAAGTAATTAGAAAATAAATGATTAAGTAACACTGCAGAAAAACAAAATTCAAGGAAATCCAAAGAGAATAACCTGCAGAAATATTCTTGGTCTGTCTCACTTCTTATATCATGTGGACGGCATGCATCAACAATCATGCGAACCCAAGAATCACCCTTCTTGGTAACAATCACATTCCAAGCATGAGGAGAGAAATCCAAATAGCCCCTAACTAGTTCACAAGGTACTTGAGGCTCCATCCTGTCACATAGGTACTATAATGGATGAAGATTTGTCAGTACATAACCATAATAGTTGAAAGCAAATAAAATTGACATCTACAACAACTAGGAAACAAAATACATGTCTAGTGGAAGATTCACCTTCAAGAGCAGTGCCCTATGCCTACAGACACCAAACCATGAGAGTCCCAATAGGAATAACGATGGAGTTCTGTCTTGTTTTATGGATTGAAGTGATTTCTCACATAGATCTTGTACAACTATATCTTCAACCGAGTCCAAATCCTCTTTCGTAGATTTCCTGATACTCTCACTGTTTCCAGTTGGGCAAGTGCATACAAAAGGCTTCATATAATTTGAACCAGAAACAGCTTTCCGTGTCCTCTCGATGATCGCATTTTTATCACTGCCTCCGAAGTGATCGGATACAAAAAGGGCAAGCAATGACGCAATCTGCAAGTTATCAATAGCACTCTGGCCCCTTTTATTGTTAGAACCATTTATCTTCTTAAATTGGAACACCAATGATTGAGCACAAAGAGTAATTGCATCCAACTCCTCATCGCTTTCCCTAAACACAAGCACTCGAATCAAAAAAAAATTCTAATTGTCCAGTAGAATTGAAGAACACAATACCAAATTCACAATATAGCTTGAGGAGATAGAGGTAGCCTACCTATCCAAAAGAATAACTTCACGTGAGTCAATATGCAGATTTTGTTTGTAACTACCGAGCGGCATGAAGGGACGATCTCGTCCTGCATCATAAAACCCATCTGGCAGATGGTCCTCAATGCTGCAAAATGATATTTTACTATATTTGGAGGATAAATTTAAGTGCCTGTCAAATGGCCTGCGAGATTTGCTTGGTTTGGGATTGTCAAGATCCTTCTCAGGATGCCTTTTTGACTTCAAATTACTATTAGATACTTCCAAAGATGAGCTTTCATCCTGCACGTTAGTAACATCTGAAAGAGAGTCCAAACATGAGTCGTGCTCTGTGCATTCATGTTTATCATCTTTGCATTTAAGAACAGACTCAGGTGCAATGAGTGAGCAATTTTCCTTGCTACATTTCTTTTGTGAACTGCTTTCGTTATCCTCAAGCCTATTAAGAGATTTTTCACATTCAGCATCTCCAGAAAATAATTCTTTATCATCAATGTCAGGATCTACAGTGACTGATGGAGCATCTGTGAAAGAATCAGAAGCAAGGACAGGAAGTTTGCATTTCTCAGTGGCCTTTAAAGTCAAACACTCAGTAGAATCTTCAGCTTTCCACTTTCTACTGTTGTTTAGACGCTCCTGACGAGCTCTTTGTTGAAAATAATACCGCCGTTTCCATCCCTTGCCTGATTTCCGCGATGCAAAACACCTGCTGTTTGACGATGATCCAGTAAAATGGCTTGATGAAGCAGTAGACGAGCCTAGATCAGTAGAAGGGAAAAAAAGTATTAGTTGTATCAAAAATTATGTCACCATCTTCCTAGAAATCAAACAAAATGAAAAATAAAGAAGCAGAGGTGCATTGAAGCATTAATAGAGAGAGAGAGAGAGAGAGAGAGAGAATTCTATAAGCCTCACCATCTCTAGGACTACCATGGATCTCTTGAACTGCACTTTCTAGTACATCCATTTCTACATAAGAACTGATAAAATCATCATCAAATGTGTCTCCGGCATTTCCTTCCAGGTTGCAACACATCCATGAAGGAATTTGACAGGAACTAGGAAGCTTATTGTACTTGAACAATATGAAGAATAAATGGCATCAGCATAAATGCTAGGTCTAGTTATTCAAAATTAGACATGCAAAAGGTACCATAAAGTGAGCAACTACATCAAAGAGACTATAACCTGAAGCCTGAAGGGAAACGAAGTTATAACATTATTTACGCAACTCCAAACCATGAAGAGAGACAATAAACAAACCACTAAAGATAAGATTCAGCGCCCCTATTCATTGCTTGTTGTTTACTTATATATGTTTCGCAATGCAAAAATTAAGGATTTAAAACTAGGAAAATCAAGATTAAGTAAATATAAGGATAAAGATGCTAGAGATAAGGAAATGACTGGTGATAGAACATCTTAAAGCAAGTGGTATGAAGCTTGCTTGATTGAATCGAGTGAACACAAAACTGGTCTTTAGTACGTATGAGAATGAAAAATTCCACAATTATGGAACTATACTTGCATTATGAAAAACAATATTTAATATGAACCATGGTTCAAAGTAGTGGTAGCGGCCTATGTTTCGAAATGTCATTTTTTTGACTCGGTATCGGTTTTGGTATAGGTATCGGGTGATACACACCGTCAGCTATAATAAAAGCAATACGAGGAATCAATTTAAGTTCAAAAAAAAAATACTATATGGTGCACACAACATTACCCAAACTATAAAACACTCGCAAATATGTCTAATCAATTTTATGTTAAAATAATGTTGATATTGATGTTGTCTTAGCTCAAATGCTTGACCACGCGTGATATGCACAGTACATTTTAAGTGCACTTTTTTTTAAGTTGTACTTAACTAAGAACTATACAGGTACATTTTAATAATAATTTATGTATAATTTAGCTTAATTAATTATATGTTAAGTACTTTTTTTATATATTTTTTAAGATATACTAAACTAGGTACGACATAAGTATAATTTATAGAGAAAAGCTTATTCTCTTTTGTCATCTCCTTTTATAGCTTTTAGCATATTTGAATTATTTATTTTTATAATGTTTCTCCCCTTTACACCATGATTTCTCCTTTAATTGGTCCGAAATCGCTACGTTATGAAGAGATTTTATTTTGTCCAAAACCTTGTTAAAATTTCGCCGAAAATTAATGAATACTTCCTAATTTTGCGATTCGTGTCGAGGTTGCGGTTCGGCACTAACCAATGCGCTGATATTTAGGCGTAACGGCCGATACTTTGAACCATGATATAAACCATGAAAAGCATTTTAAATTTTAAAAAGGTAAACTTAAAAGATGATGCAAGGAGATGGCTTGTAAATTGTGTAGTACAGCTTATCATAGAAATATATACATGAAGAAAGAAAAACCAAAACCAAATATTATTTTTAAAAAAAAACAGAATAAAAAAATACCTGAAGATTTAAACTCTGAAGGTTATGCATTGAACCAAGTTCAAGGCAGCCCAAGGATGTCAACCTATTGTTTGAAAGGTCCAAATCATTCAATCTTTGCAAAGAGGACAAACCCGAAGGTAAATCGTTTAATTTATTATTAGCAATCTTCAGAGAGATCAAGTTATTCAAATAAGTTATCTCAGTCGGTAAACTTCTCATCTTATTAAATGAAAGGTCTAGGTACTCCAACGTATTAAGACATCCAATTTCGGGAGGCAGGTATCTGTAAAAAAGAAAAAAAGATAACAAGGACAAAAAAACATTACATTCTTGAAGACACCGTATGTTGGTATATTTGAGAGAGATTTACAAAAGAATAAAAACCAAATTATGCTCTACAACATTAAGTCAAGAATATACAAGACTTGGATAAAAAGAAGCAATGCAAATGTCAAGTTTTAGTCCATAATTCATTTTCATCCCAAGGAAAAGTTCATATAAGCAACAAGGAGCAGGAAAGCAAGAACCGAAATGTTGCATGTACAATTTTAATCAAAGTAAAATGCCAATTTATAGATTAGGAATATACATATTCCACATTTCACATAAAATAACTTTGACTTTGGAACTAGATTTATTACTCGTTTTGTCGTGACTTACGTAGTAGATATAATTCTAAGAGTCAAAGAGTTTCCCAAGCTTACTGACCAACATCACTCGTGCAGAAATTTTTAAATTTCAAACCTGGAGAATATAAGTCTTAAGCTACCTGATGAGAACCAAACTCTTTTCCTAGGATTGAATACAGTCATATGCAACTTTGGAACTCTCTTTCGTTTAAATCCGATTCGTAACAAGTTAAGGTTTTGTGTAGGTAGAATGGTTTACGATAACAGCCACTGTGTAATGAAATGGTTAAAGGAAGGCTTGAAAGGATGTAGCACCAGTAATAGACTGCCATAGTTACTGAAATCCACAGTAGCAATGATCTCAATTCAGCACCCCAAGCTCACTACCACTGGAATACGACCATATATCCGTTGCCTGCCCGTACGCAGGTTGACTCGTGAGATACCACCCTGGAAGAGCTAGAATTTTAAACTTGTGTCAGAACCTACGAGCGAAGGGACAGTCTCAGCTAGACAGTTTCTATGGGGCGTAGGCCTCGTGATTACCTTTTCCGATAATGAGATCCTCGCCGATAGGACAACCCCCACACACTCCAAAGAGAGAGCTCCTTAAACCCCAAGCTATAGACATTACAAAAATAAATGCATCTCGATACTCTGCTCAACTTATAAAACAAGTATTTAGAGGGCCTTATTTGCAATCGTAGTCAAGAACATTAGTGTTTAATATTTGTAAGCAAAAGTCCCGATTTTGGAAGGGACATTGACTTTCTATACGAAGCCAACACAAATGGAGCGCGAACAGATCAGGAACAACAAAGCAAGTCAAAAAAGAGGTGAGTTCTTACAAGGAAAAAAAATAGAAGAAGAAAAAAAATACCAATTAGATTTGAAGTCCAAATGAACTTATCAGAGGAGCATAATTAGACAGAATCAAACAATGTAACCAAATAAACCAATTCATCGGACTCCAAATCCGTGAGAATCCTGAAAAAATAAAATCCCAAGAAAAGAACTCCCAACACACTTTATGAAACTGGAATGAGTGCATCATGCAACAAAGAAATGTGATATAGACAGCTGATAAGAATCGGTTGTTTCCCACACAAGAATCCTCCTTAATCAAATCTGGATGTGTTAAGATACCGGATAAAAGAAGAATAACCTAAGGAATTAAACTTCCAAGGACTAGCATGGTTAATATAAGTCCTGACCTTAGCAACCTCCATTCAGCTCTATACTGAACTTGCTTCTAATAACCTTAAGATAAGGAAATGAGTTTCCAAAGAAAATCTAACACCTACCCATTCACCCACCTTAATGTTTTGATTTTCAATTTCTCTCTTTTCACCTCTTTTTTCCCTGTTCTTTTTTCACTTTGTTTTAGTTTTGGACTTTTACATATGTACGTGTGTATGTTTCTATAGGTCTGCTTTTTTATTTATTTCCATCTATTTCTATTCTTGTGTTTTATTCCTTCCTTCTTTTGATCCATTTTTATCTTTTTATTTCCTTCTTATCTCTCCACTTTTATGGTTATATTAAAATTTTGTCAAATGTAAACTCGCAACTCAACAAAATGCCCATGAAGAATGAATGACATAATCCTAAACTATGAAAATTCCTACAGATTAGTTTACCATTTCAATGCAATGAATAAAGTTGCTCCATTACATCTAACATGATAAAGTAAATGCAGGCCAATCCTTTTTCAGACATTACATGAAAATTAAGTTTTTTTGTAATTGAAAAAAAGGGAATCAGCTGTAACTTCCAAAGTCAAACATTTCAGTTATGTTTTCAATTATATTAATCAAGTTGATATTTTGCAGTTAAGCTTCTAAATTGCAATTCTGACAAATACATAAATACATTAAACAGCAGATAAATATAATTTTACCTGATAGAAAAGTGACAAACAGCAAGCTTGGTCAACAGCTTAAGCCCAGCAATTTCTCTTAGTATGGGAAAAGCTGAAGGCCTTGGAGGCGCCTTACTTAGCTCAAGCTCCTTTAAAGATTTCAACTTGTCCAAGGGCAAGCCAGTCAAACCCGGCGACGAAATCTTCACCTGCACAGATTCCAGCTCAGCCAAATTCCTAAACTCCGGTGGAAACAAATTGATCTCATTCGCGAAAAACTTCAAAGTCTTCAACTTCCCAAGGCTACCCACCGACCTTGGAATCAAATTAAACACATTTCTATACACATAATAGGCCTCAATCGAATCGTCACCATTACTCGAAGTGGGAAAATCCAAGACTTTCCCAGAAACATCAATTACAGAATCATTATCTGGGCTCAAATCAATCTCCGACGTTTCAAAGGCTTCTGCTTTTTCAACTTTGACCGGGCAATTTTCATCCGGAAGAACTGTTTCCCCAGAATCCATGACCTGCATTTGTTTAATTATGTAACGGACAAATATGGAGGGGCGCGAATACGGTAAATTGATTTGGATTGGCTAATGTTTGGAGATGAGGGACGGTTAAATAGTAGAGCAATCGGAATTATGGAAAAGTATACATATAATTATTTGTATGTATAGATGTAAGGAGGAGAAATTGAAATTGAGATTGAAAACAAAATAGAGTACAAGTAGCGGGAGGAGAAGAGAAGCGCTCCCTCTGTCTAGAGAGAAAAACGAAACCCTAAAATCTAGAGGAGGTTTATTTATGGGAATGGACTTGAAAAGGGGGTATACACGGATTTGGCATGTCATTGTCACTACTGCGTGACTAGGTGGACAAAATTCATGTGATTTGGGCGGTTGGGCCTACCGGAAAAGAAAAAAATTTATTTGAATTTCGAATTTGTGTATTATTGACATATATAATATTTTGTTAGTGAATATTGACAATTCAATTTATTCAATGGAAATATCACAATTATGTGATTAATTTTTGGAAAGAAAAACAAATATTTTAAAAAAAATTACTATTGAAAAGTTAAAAACAATACGCAACCGCTTATATTTTGACTAAAAATTCACATATTCATTAACTCATAAAAATATTTTGTTTTTTAAATAAATGTTGGTACCATGATGTAGATCAAGAAAGTGAATCAAAAGATAAAATATCATATATCATATAGAAAATATAAAAATATTCTATTTTTTAAATAAATGTTGGTATCTATCTCACGTGCCATTAATAATAAACCGTGAAAGATTTTTATATTGACAAATGTATTATTAATTATCATGTGTTACGATAAATTTATTTTGGTATTCGATCATGATATCAAAACCGGGAAGAATGTACAAAGTTGCAACGATAATTATACATGCATGTAGTTTTAAAATTCGACAATTACATATTGATAATAAAATATTTCTAGGGATATAGTAAAACCGCTACAAAAAATTACCACGATTGAGGATTTGGGATTATCCTTAATCATAACCTTAATACCATGCCTAAAATATTAATCAAGTTTTCATTCCTCTCAGGCTCTCCAATCTTCTCATTTTTGAGGAAAAACAATTTTTTTGAAAGAAAGTTGAGCAAATATTTTTTTACTTTATTTTCTTTTATCTCCTAAGAAAACTCAAAAACACCCGCTAACATTTTATTTCTCTAACTTTCCTTCCTTTAAAAATAAAAAAGAAGAAAGAGGTGTTTAGCCCCAACTCACAATTGTGAGAGTTTCGAGCAAGCCTCCAACTTTCATGCTACAAGTTTTCAAAAAATTTAAAATAAAAATATAAAATTAATATTTACACCGTACTTTTTGATATTTTCACATGAAAAGTATCGTCCTACATCCCATAATATATGACGTTTTAGATCGAGTTGTACATACAATTAAGAAAATAATTGTATATATCATTAAATATAATATTAATTATTTATAATACGCTTTACCATATATTTAGCTCATATTTCCTTTTATTTGTAATATTTTCCAATGAAAAATGATTTTAAAAAATTATGACTAATTCTTCTAAATTATATAAAACGTTAAATAATTTTAAAAAAATAAAATCACTTAAATTTATTTAACAAAATATAACTGACACCCCCTTCCCGAAAAAGAAAGGGAGGTCACGTGCAAAGCACAACAAATCTCAAAATAAGTAAATAGAGCACTAACAACCTAAAAATATTAATACTAGTGATCCATTAATAAAGTACTAAATACGATCCTTCAAACAGAGTCAAAATAATCAAACTTAAAATTCGAATCAACCTGGATGGTCAAAGGCAACACTCTCATCACACTGGTCCTGAATCACCCCTGCAAACTTGTCGGAAGAAAAACACAGTATGAGCCAATTGCCCAGTACGAATATAGATAATACAAAGATATACAACTGATATACGAAATCAACTGAGACAAAATACTGAACAAAGTCTCAAGTATAAATACTAACGAAAATATAATCTCCCAAGATTTGAATAGAATATATCGGAATCAACAAAATTAACGAAACTAATAGAAGAGTAAAGAACTAACGAACTGAAATAACTAACTCAATGAATTGAACTTGTTCACCCAAATAAATTATTTGAACCGTCCAAAATTTAGAATAAATCTTACCATCCTCCATGTAGTTACTCGGGAATGGGACACATCTATTATCTTATCACACATTATGGGAGAGGGATGGAGTACAATTATACAGCATCGAGTACACAAAATATATACATATAGAAAAACGTATCTTGTGAACGATTTAAGTCAAGTTGATAAAAGTCTTCAGTTCCGTCCCTCTTTTTTTCAGAATTCAAACCACAAAAACAAACCACTCTGTTTCCCTCTCAAACTATTTCTCTCTACAGCTATATCCAAAATGCAAGCATTCAAGTAAGTTCCGATTCGTATTTCACCTCATCGTTTCATTTCCATCGGATCACTGTATGTAAATATACCTAACGATTTGTCCATCTACTGTATGTAATGGAGTTCAGATCAGAAGAAGCGAGCCAGTTACAGCTCGTGGAAAGAGAAGAGATCGAAGATGAAGAAGACTTGTTTGAAATGATCGATAAATGTAACTAACTATTCACTGTCATCTAATTATTTTTTGTTTCTGTTCGAATTCATTATGCTTAATCATATACTCCTTACTATATGTTTTCGCACGTGCTAAAATATTTCAAGCACGAAGATCGATCATATTGAATTTTAGGCTTTATATCGATCGATGTTGATCTGCTTTTGTTTGTTGATCGAAATACAATTTATTCAAAAGTGCAACGGATTTGGTGTGCTGTGCATGAGAATCGAGCTCCAAACTCTGTTTATTTTCAACTTTTTTACTGATTATTGATAGTTTTCCATTAAAACGTGTTGAGTTAGATCTCATTTCATTGAGTGTTTGTTTTACTGCGTTTATTGATCGAAATTCTGTTTCTTCAAAGTGCAATGAACTTGATTTGCTATAATATGAGATTTGATCTTAAACTCTGTTATTTTTTTATTTGCTGATAAATCCTTGTTTTTGCTCAATCGTGAAGTTAAAAAGTACATGAATCTATGATCTGTTTCGTTTGAACTTTTTTTTCTTCATGATTATGGATCTACTTTGCTCTATTTCTTTCCTCTTCTACTTTTCTTTTTAATTTTTTTAATCAACTATATTTGAATTAAAGTTTCGTTTCCTTTTAAATTCAGTTTGTTTATTAGAAGTGATTTGACATTGATATATCACTGGTAAAGATATTTGTGATCAAGGCTCTGTTTATTAGTAATCAAATTTCTAGATTGTTAGTTAATTTTGTGTTTTCGTTCTTGTAGTTGTTCGTTGATTTCATTGTTGAAAGTTGTTATTAACTGTATGTCTGTTGGTGTTTTTTGCGTTTGGAGTGACTAATCATGGAATCAATGCTGGAGATGTGAAGAAACTTCAAGATGCAGGGATATACACCTGCAATGGCTTAATGATGCATACAAAAAAGGTGAAAAGGCAATTGTCATGTGGAACTTTGACTAGTTTGAGTTTCTAGCTTGTTTCTCACTAAATTTATTTTGACTTTCTAGAACTTGACGGGGATCAAAGGATTATCCGAGGCAAAAGTTGACAAAATTTGTGAAGCTGCCGAGAAGATAGTGGTTAGAGATTTGAATTTCCAGTAGTCAATATGCTAATCTTCAGATCAAATTAATGTTTTCCACAAGTTCTGATTTGAGTAATGATAGGGGTCCAAATGGAATTCCAAATTTGAAGTCCCAAATGCACATACCATTTGGACCCCCTTGCATTACACATTCTAATTACTACCTGACTTTATTTGTTTTTTCCCTCTTTTTTTGGCTTTGCAAATTTCCTCGAATTTTGGATACATCACTGAAAGCGATGCTCTGATCAAAGTACGAACCTAACCTTCTTACTTTTTAAATGTCTATATAGTGCCAAAGATAATATTCGCCATTAGATTCGGTTCTCTGTTTGAATTAATTTTTGCAGAAAAGCCCGAGGTTATGATATTGGTGTATGTTGGTTACTTTTATATCAGCACTCAGTTTGTTGAATTCTCTGTGATGTCTAATTATACAATGCTGTGTAGAGAAAGTCAGTGATTCGCATAACAACTGGAAGCCAGGCTCTAGATGAACTCTTAGGCGGTAATTATTGCAGTCTTGGGATTATTATGCCTAATGGTTGATTTATTTAATTGTTGATTGAGAATTGACATAGATGTTTAACCACCTGTTGTGTTTGTAGTGTAAAGGCGGGATAGAAACTAAATCGATTACAGAAGCTTTTGGAGAATTCAGGTGAGAACCACATTATCGTTCATCATATGTTCAAATATTGTAAAACAATTTGGAGAGATATTGCTTTTTAATCAACTTTCTGATCTAATCTATACTTTTATCAACTTGCAATTCAGATCTGGAAAGACACAACTTGCTCATACCCTCTGCGTTTCAACACAGGTTACTTTCTAATCTTAGTAACTGGCACTTGGTAACTGGTGCATAATTTTTGAATGAGGCTTAGCTCATTGCCTGGGCATGATCTGATTTCAAGTTATTAGTGGAGTATGGTATATGCAATTCATGGAATAAACTACTAATTTGAATATTCAAAACTTTAACCATGAAATGATAATACTTAAATGTCACTTTACTCTGGTTCTCCAAATGAATTTAGAGGATATTGCTTCCACGATTTGCTTTCTCAGAGTTGCACGCATCTCATTAAGATTTGTGTTGTTGACCCTTGATTGACTTGGGGTAATAACTTTCTTTTGCATAGCTTCCCACTAATATGAAAGGAGGGAATGGAAAGGTTGCTTACATTGATACTGAAGGAACTTTGTATCCTTGCTGTTTGTTCTCCCCTCTTTTTAATACTTCAAGTAGCATATCTGCAAGTCTCTTTTATGAAACAAATTTAGAAAATGCCCACTTCACTGTCTTTGTTTTCTACTTAACTAAATTCACTTTCAGCCGACCAGATCGTATTGTGGCAATTGCTGAAAGGTTTGGCATGGATGCAGGAGCTGTCCTTGACAACGTAAACATCTTCCTTAATCCTTGTTGTCCTTCTTGAGCCATCTTTGTTATTTACCATTGATTGAACTAGTTTAGCAAGTGGATGAACTGACGGTTTCTATTCTACCATTATGAAAGATCATTTATGCACGTGCATACACATATGAGCATCAGTACAACCTGCTTCTTGGTCTAGCAGCCAAGATGTCTGAAGAGCCTTTCAGACTTCTAGTGAGTCTCTACTAGCAGCTTTATATTAACTTAAATAATAAAATTATTATAATTCCTTTGGCTGATCTTTGTCTGGACTGATACTTTTCAGATTGTTGATTCCGTTATTGCTCTCTTCCGGGTGGATTTTACAGGGAGAGAACTTGCAGAGCGCCAGGTTGACCAGTCTTAAAGTGCCTGAAAATAAATGACAGTATCTTATCCTTGTCTTTTTGTTTGTTGATTCTCTTCAGTGACTCTACTATTTCCCCTCTGCAGCAAAAGCTTGCTCAGATGCTATCCCGCTTAATCAAAATAGCCGAGGAATTCAATGTAGCAGTCTACATGACCAACCAAGGTACATTAACTAAATTTAACAACTCTCATTTGCACTTTGATTATTTGCATACACTTCTTCAGACAAAAAATAGACACAAACACACAGGAGAAGGAGAGGGAGAGGGAGAGGGAGAGGGAGAGGGAGAGGGAGAGTAACTATAATCCATGTAAATGTCATCTTAGATTCTCTCTGCTAATCCATCTTTATGAATTTGGTAATTGCAGTAATAGCGGATCCAGGTGGAGGGGTGTTCATATCAGATCCAAAGAAGCCAGCAGGAGGACATGTGCTTGCTCATGCAGCCACAATACGGTTGATGTTCAGGAAGGGCAAGGGTGAACAGCGTGTCTGCAAGGTGTTTGATGCACCAAACCTCCCTGAAGCTGAAGCAATATCCTTCCCTAATTATTCTACTTGGTCAATACTTATTAAATATTAATCATATATATAGTTCCATCACTCCATTAGTATATTTTTCAGATTTAAGTCCGAATTGTCACTATCTGGCGTTGATCGTGGTCGTATATTCTATTCCCTAATAATCTACATTGAACCTGAATTATGAATCAAGTAACTCCACTTTCAGTTACTGCTACAATTCTACTGTTCCAATTTTGACAAGTTATTCTTGACAAAACTACGTATTCCAGATCACAGCAGGTGGAATTGCTGATGCAAAGGACTGAAGTTTACTGGCATTTTCTTCTCAGCTCTAACAACAAACGGGCCAATTGTTGCTTATGCTGTGTAGTTCATACTAATAGCTCAAATGTTTACTTTTTAATGTGCCCTAGTTGTAGCCTAAAACAGAGAGGGTATTTTTAGTACCTTCGGCAATGAGTACTGCCTCATACTCATAATTTTTTTTTGCAGCTTATGGATGTATAAACTGTGTTTTTATGTTGCAAAGTATATAATACCTTCTTTAGTACTGCGTTTCTACAAAAATTCCATTTACAAAATTTATAAGTATTCATTTAGCACTAAAATAATATGTTGTTAGTTTAGTAGTATGCTGAAATTATAACGAGAAATTTAAGAAAATTGTGTCATTTCTATTAATAAAAAGAGACGAATAAATTTATTTGGCAAATGAGACTGTTTTTGTGAAAAAGAGGGAGCAAGTTCTAACACATTAGCATCAGTAGTCGCACGCAATGGTGTATCATTACTGTAAGCACTCATCATTCACCTGTTTGAAAATAACACAAAGTGACTACCGCTTTTCCCTTTAAAACACACTCACAAAGTTTTCAATCCATTTAATATGACAAAGAGACTGAATCAAAAATGCATGAAAGATGAATAAATATAAGATGGAGACTACTGAATCAAAATGCTTGTAAGATGAATATATATAAGATGGAGACTTCAAACACGCAATTCCATTCTATCAACAAGCTTTTCTTAAAAGTAATCGGACTATTATTTCACAGGTCTTAAACTTTAATGTACCAGTACCGCATTGAAATAAGACTTCATGGCCGACCCAAAGGTCTAAGGTTACTCATGTGATAATAACATTATAAAAGTTGCGGTGATGAAGATGTGAGCATGAAAAACTAGATAGGAAGACTAATGGAAGGGCCACTAATAACCTAGGCCTAGCCACAAAGGAATGGACATGTAATTAGTAGTCTTGGGACCAGTTAGCAGCACTTCCGACTCTTGGTATGCCAGTTTCTTTTCGTGACTCTGCATCCACCTTAAAGTTTGCACCACACACCTCCCCTGAGCTGTCCACCCTCGGCACCGGCTTCAATTCATTCAGAGGGTGCTCAAAACTCCTCAAGCCTCCAGAGGTTGTAAAGAAGCATCCTAAGGAAATTAAAATTACTATCATATTTAGACCTTTATGTTGTACTTATATACAAATATCTTGGCAAGAAATGAGGACCAATTATTTATACAAACAATGAAAATGGGAACAAGCAAAAAAATCACTATGTTATTAAAAACATATGCAATTATCCTCTTCTTCTTTTTTGTCTTCTTCGAAATAAATACATAAAGATATTCCTACCACTATTCTGACTGTCATTTATTAGTTCGCACTTGACCATGGTTAAATCACACAACTCAAATTATATGTTTGAAAGCCAAAGTGTTTAAAGAACCAAAAAGAAGAGACAGAAACAAGAAGAATAGTTCTTCAACCATACATATATACACATTCATGGAAACAAAAGATTAATAGGTTTGCATATAATACCTTTTGGAAATGGTGCAAAGGATTTCTTGCAGCACTTGCTAACAATATCTGCATCATCTGATAGAACAAGATGCCCTTCAGAATCAGTTCCCCAGAAGAAGGGCACACTCCCATCAGCATCCTACATTACATGAGAGTAAACATAAGCTAAATTCAAGCTTGTTACGACAATAGTGAATAGCAAAGAAAAAGATCAATGGGACTAAAAAATTGGATTATAACTTAAGGCATGCGATGATGACTTACAGCAGCAATGAATGTACTTTTTGAAGAGCTATCATAGAGAATGAATGCAAATTTCCCATGGAAATCTCTCAAAACCTGATCAGCAGGATAAGGACCTCTATCCCTCAAAGTTCGATAAGCCTCTATAACAATGATTACTTCATTTGCAGTCTTGCTCAAACCATACTGTTGCTTAAGATGTGCAACATTCTCAATGTGGCCTTGAAACAAGCAGAATATATCGTCCACAACAGCAAACAATCTAACCGAAAAAAAGATGAAAATTGTTAGTTTCGGACAACATGAACATTGATTACTGGAAAAAAAACAACTCAACATGTAATTCTTTCTTTTTTATTTTCCTTCTTCTTGCAAACTTTTTGCAAGCTTGTAAATCTTAACTACAGAACTGAAAACTGAATAGTTAGCCGGTATGAATTGAAGCAATGCATTGCATTTTATGTGTTTAAAGGCTGATCAGAAATCTATGTTACATAACTTTTTCCACATAGGAAACAAAAAGTGGAGTAACTACTAACAAGCATAATCTGTAACACCCCAGTCCCACATCGGGAAAAATTTGTCTGTGTATAAGAAATTAAGTTTCTACCAATAGTACCTTCAAGTCATGACCTCTTGGGTGAGCCTGTGGTGAGCTAAGATGACCCAAAAAATACTATTGGACCAGTGATTTAAGGCTTTATTTGGATGGATTTGATTCGATTCGGACTTGGGATTTGACCCAAGATTTGTTCTAAACTCGTGATTTGACCCGGGTTGTTTCATAATCACAATTCGAATTTTCGACAAAACATAAATGCATGGAAGCTTCAATCTCTATATTCACAATTAGACTAATCATATAAAGAATTTGAAATAACATCATACATAGTTTTCAAGGTCATCCGAACTCAGCCGGAATAATATAACATTATCGATAAAACAAAATCTTGTACTTTGTCCTCATCTTAAAGTTAACTCATGATTCACATAATGCTTTAAAAAATAAGGTGTAAAGACCGATAATATGTTAACTTCAAATTGAAAAATAACCCCTACTACTCACACAGTGGTCCTTCAAAGATCCAGATCAGTGCTCACAAATATTGATATAAAAATTGTGCTCTTATATTTCTACATGGTCCTCTCCCACGAAGGTGAGACCTACTTTAAACATATTAAAAAGTGGAAATATCAATTCCCAGACTAAGAAAATCAGAAGTGTTCGGATAAATACGATAAAAATGATATAAGTCACAAAGTGATCGAAATCCCAAATGCATTTGCAGAAGAGATATATGTAATACCACATATATATTTATGGGGACTGATTCATAACAAATGTTGTAAGGATAAGGTTATCCTTGCAACAGATCCTAGCTGTCCATCCATCCATCTAACGGTAAGGAGAAAGCCTCATTCGCAGTTTAATATAGAGAGCCCGCAGTTTAGTTATGCGGACGAGAAAATTGTCCAAAATACCCTTCCTACGTCCGCAGAATTAAACTATGGACGCTATGTATGTCAGATGTTCATTAATACGACGACATTTTGCTCATATCACCCATCCGCATAACTAAGCTGCGGACGCCGAGTATGTTCCCAATTAATATTCAAACAGTGGTGTTTTAAAGTAAATCACTGTCCGCAAAACTAAACTGCGGACGATGAACCCTTTATAAAACAAAAGTACTCCGGTAAAAAAAAATCATCCGCACTTCTTTTTTAAATTGTTATCCTCCTCCATAGTAGGAATCTAAGTAAAAGGAGATAAGTTTTGTTGCTATGGTGAAAAAGTATGTAGTAAATTAGTAATCCACTCGTAATAGTACTATCACTAAATTACCAGTAGCTTTAGGAGATTTCTTTCTTTCATGATCTGTTTTTCCCAAGTCTAAGCCCGTATCAATTAAAGAATCAGTACAATTAGATAATCAATAAATATCGTTGCGCCGCACTGCCGAAAATCAAAGCAGATAATTACAATTTATAAATTGAAAAAGCCATGTCCGCTCTATATTTCACTGTACAATCTTCCTTCACACTCCGATGGTGGCCATGACAATTACGAAGACCACGTGTTAGGATTTTCTCTCTTTCTTTTCTTAATTATTGAAAATTGTTATTATTTTCAATAGACTTGTTTTGAACTTGCTGGAACTTTGGTTACATGTGTCAATTGTTGGAGGACGAGGATTATTTTTATCATCACATCTGCGATTGGACGATATCTGTTGTAAGGTACAACGTTGCTATGTATCTGTCCCACATATATATATATATATATATATATATATATATATATATATATATATATATATATATATATATATATATATATATATATAGAGCATGGAAGGAAGGATTTTACAAAATAGTAATATTAATAATAAACCATTCTGAAAATGGCTAGTACAAAGCAATAAACAATAACAACAGAAGGAAATCAAAATAATCCAAAAAAACTTAAACAAAGATATTATCCAAACAAGGGTTCCAAAAAATCTAAAAATCATGTATTAATGAAGCTACCAGACTAAATAACAGAAAAAATTAAAACAAGATCAGATCAAGCATAATACCAAGAAAAAACAGAGATTCGGGAATAATGAAGAATATTAACAGAAAATACCTAGGGAGAAAAGGGTTCTGTTTATCATTGGAGTAGGCCAAAAAACCGGGAACGCCAAGGTTGATGGTGAGGGAATCAACGTGTTGGGAGGAAAAGTGCTGAGTGAGAAACCCATCTTTGAGTGCACTCACCGAGTCCGAGTTTGGGTTATTCAGAGCCCCGGGACTCTTTGCTACCGATTTATCTAACACCGCTAGCATTTTGCTTCCCTTTCTGTTGATCCAAAGAATCACAAAACCATATAACACTGGTTTTGGTTCTGTATATTATAAGCAGATAAAAAATAGAGAGAGAGAAAGATTGGAGAATTATGATGGTCGTTAAATTAATAAAGTTTTAAGGATAAATAACTTTTGTTCCTTTATTGCAAATTTATGTGAAGTGAAAATAGAGTTTGTATAAGAAAATAAAATGAGCATAGTATTCTTAAATTAACTATATTAAAAAGAAATTTAATTAAAAATATATTTATAGTATATTGAATTTATACTCAAATAATTATTGAAAAAACCATTTATACATGAATCCGTACCAATGGTACGGACATTATAACTTTTTTAAAAGATTAGTTGATAAATATATTTTACTACTATATCTTTGTTTTTTGTATTATATCATAAAAAAAGAAACACATTTTACAATTAAATTTTGAGATTTTGATTTGGAAAAGTAATGTTGAAATGAAGGTGTTAAATATTTTTGAAGTCACTCTATTATAGGTCAACTTACAAATAGGTCATTGAAATTTTTTTTCTTACAAATGGGTCATTGAACTCTTATTTACTTACAAACCGTTAAAAACTCCGTTAACTTTAACCGGTTTGCCACGTAAGCAGCTAACTTGTGAAAAAAGAAGTTTATGTGGCAAGAATTATCCCATGGGGCCTTGATGTAGATTTGGAAAAATTTATGGAGTAAATAAAAAATTATTTTAAATTAAAATATAAATTAAAATAAAAATAAAAAAATATATTTAATTATTTTAAAATTAATCTGCTAATTTTTTTAAAAAAAAACTAAGTTTTTTATTTTTTTAAAAAAGTGCAGTTTTTTAATAAAAAAATGCAGTTTTTTATTTTATATAAAAAAAAGTGCAGTTTTTTAATAAAAAAATGCAGTTTTTTAATAATTTTTCTATTAAAAAATAAATAAAACGCAGTTTTTTAAATAAAAATAATTATTTTTAATAAAGATAAAAAACTATTTTTTAATAAATTTTGTTTTTATTTTATTAAAAAAAAATTAAAACTCAGTTTTTTAAATAAAAATAATTGTTTTTTATTTTATTAAAAAAAATTTAAAAGCAGCTTTTTACTAAAAATAATATTTTTAATAAAAAAAAAACTTTGTTTTATTAAAAAAAAATAACTGCGTTTTTTTATTTTTATAACTGCATTTTTTTAATTTTAATATTAAAACGCATTTTTTTTATTAAAAAAACTGCACTTTTTTTTAATAAAAAAATGCACTTTTTTTATTAAAAAAACTACACTTTTTAAAAAAATAAAAAACTGCGTTTTTAAAAAAAAACTGCACCTTTTTTAAATAAAAATAAAAAAATGTACTTTTTTAATAAAATAAAAAATGCAGTTTTTAATAAAAAAATTTAACAGTTTAATTTTAAAATAATTAAATATATTTTTTTTAAATTTTTAATTTATATTTTACTTTAAAATAATTCTTTTATTTATTCCATAAATTTTTTCAAATCTACATCAAGGCCACATGGGATAATTCTTGACACATAAGCTTCTTTTTTTCACGAGTCAACTGCTTACGTGGCAAACCGGTTAAAGTTAACGGAAATTTTAACGGTTTGTAAGTAAATAAGAGTTCAATGACCCATTTGTAAGAAAAAAAAGTTCAATGACCTATTTGTAAGTTGACTTATAGTAGAATGACTTCAAAAGCATTTAACCTGAATGGAAGGGATATATGTGTGTGTTCTTTAATAGTATAAGTAATTAAATTCAACACTTTGATGATATATAACGTGTCATTGACTCATCAACTTATTGGCCAAAACTACTTATTTAGTGTAAGGTGGTGGATAAACACTTATATGTCATTGATATATAAGTGTTTATAATTTTTTTTATTTATATTTTAATCCTTAATAAAAAATAAAAATACAAATAAGTGAATTTATAAAATACTAATATCTAATTTTTCATGCCAGCATAGAAAAGTTCTACGGTCATATATTACAAACAAACACAATTTGATCTAATAAATATTAAATTAATTAATTCAAGTATAAATGAATTTTACAATGAAAATCAGATGATAATTTTGAATCTTAATCAGTCACCAAGAGCAACTCAACTCCAGGAATCTGGAGCCTGGAGGTCGACAAATTCTAGACCATATTTAGTCTAGAATATAGATTTTGCTCCATCAAATGAACTAAATATAGTCGATCGAATTTTTCGATGAGTCCAACAAACCAAATCTGGTGGACTATAATTTTAAATATATTTAAATGAAGAGATGGCTGAAAAAATAGAAGAAGGAGATGAAGGCTGCTTGAGGAGGATAAAGGCCAAGGAGATACGGAAGAAGAAGATGAAGGGGGCAGGAATATTTGTTATTAATAGTTTGTATTTTTATTAAATTTGATTTTTTGTTTTTTTATTGATAATATTTCTCTAATTTATGTTTTAGATTGAATATATTGGAGTTTTTTTTTGAATTCCAATATATTGATAACTCTAAAATATTGGAGTTTTTTTTTGAATTTATTGATTATTTTAATGTATTTATATTATAGTTCACCGAATAGTCCATCTATTAAAAAAATTGAAGACTAAAACACATCTGCTGATGTCATATGAACTAAATATAGTCCATTTGCGGACTGCTGGAAATGCTCTAAGTTATCGGTTGGATTAGATTGTAACCAAATTATATAAATTATCTTTAAAGGGTGTTTTTGTAACTTAAGGTTCAAGCATGTTTTAGATCAAAAGGTCTATGAACGTATCCAAAAAAGCATATATGACGTGGCAAATAGCGAACGTTTTGGATTAATTTGGATTGCAAACGTGTCTGCATCGCATCTATTTGATTTTGACTAGCCTTCCTTTGCATCAAAATTCTCTGGAACAGCCTAGTGTTCTAGCCAGAATTCTAGGTACAAAAAATAATACTTCCACCTTTTATCATTTTTTTAAAAAAATAAATCTCAAATTTATTATTATTAATATAAAATAATTAAAACATGTAAAATATTATTTCACGAGTTCCTTTTCAAAATTTAATTTCTTTAATTAGGCTTTGTTAAACAATTTTAAAATGCTTTCTCTGTCCCGGAATAAAAAGTCAACTATAGTCGACTTTTTACACATTAAAAAAGAGAATAAAATAATAAAAGTATCTATATTTATAATTAAAGTTATCATTAATGTACTTTATTAATTAATTTGGGAAAAAAATATATTACCCCTACTCTAACAGTGATAGTAAAAAAAACTCTTTAAATTGAAGTTTATTTTAAAGAGCATTATTTACTACTTTAATATTTTATGCCTCATTAGTCTCTTTAATTCAATTAATGCAATGTTTGACTTAAAACAATAATAATTGATAACATTTGAAATAAATAAATAAGAAGAAATGATATTAAATTTTAAAATAAACTGCACATCAAACTCATCAAGCAAAATAAATATTTTTAAGCTCAATTGAGTATGCTAAAGTGAGATGCTCTAACTTCTCATCTAGTTGCATAATTTTTTGTACATCACAAATAATGCTCCAAACAATGCTAGTTCACATACTGTAAAAGCCCTCCTGCTATGCCCAAACAATGCTACTTCAACCAAACAAGAATAACTTAAATTGCACAAGGCCCAAGTCAAGAAAATATATATTGCAGAAACTACAGTAAATTGTGCAAAGCAGAAGCAAAGTTCCCCAGCCAGCATTTAGGTTTGGCAGTAGAAGGCCATTCTTTCACAGTAACAACAGCTTAAGAGTTAAAAGTGATAATTACTGCCAAAAAATTTCAATAACTTAAATCATTCTGCTTCTGTCTATAATCATAATCAAATTATCAGATCATCCAATCTACAAGACTACAACTGATGTAAATTAAATCCATTATCTATTGAAACTTTGCTACAAATGAAAAGGAAAGGAATAAATAGTATGAGGCCACATATCAGTTTGATGATTGATACACAAAAAAGATTTGACTTAATTTCTGTCAGGCTCTACCAACACCAGCACATTTCCTATGGTGAAAATAACACTAGCCGAATGGCTCGAATAATAGTCATACACGGTTGTATGCAACTGTCTTACTGAACAGGCGTCGTATATACACAACTTGAAGTGCGCTTGCAAGAGCCAGTAAAATGTACTCTCCAACCGTGTAAAATATAACTCGCTTCCTTGTGCTCTCATTAGCTACAGCAAAAATAGACATTGTGAATAAGTAAACTACTAGAACATCATTCAAATAATAGTAATTATAGACTTGCATAAAAGCAGATTTTTTAGCACCCCCACAGCAAACAATAGTTACTCGTGAAAGAAAAAACAAAGACGAGACAAAAAAACAGATGGGAAATGAGGTTAAATTCAACCTATCAAAAAAATGTGGTCATGTCTGTGATACTTGGAATAGAAAAATTTCCAGCATCAACAAAAATATCTAAATATCCAGCAGATGACACTGTTGGCAAATGATACAGTTTATGCATCTCCTGAAGCACTTTTCTTTCTAGGGAGCTGATATTTCCACATGTATTTTTGATATTTCCACATGGTTCTCTCTCACATGAGCATACAGTGGGTCCTACCTTCACGTGAGAAAGAATAATGTGGAAATATCAAAAACACGTGAAATAGTGCTCCCCTTCTTTCTATTCCTATGTAATATTTCCCTTTTCATTTATATTAGCTGGTTAGAGTAACCTAACGCAAAAATTGCAAACAAATATACCAACTACAAGCACCTATTGAAAAGCAAACACACATAAAAGAGAAAGTCAATAAGAATCTCATGTATGCCATTCAAGAAACAACAAAATTTTCAACTGATCACGGATGGAGCATGTTACCTGCAATCAAAATTAATTCAGTGTTGCTGTGCAAATATGGTTTTATTTTTCAGTATAAGTTTGTTGATAGATAATTTTGTCCAAAGTATTAGTCTACATAACTTTCAAAAGAGACGTCGCTGTGGACAATTATAGTTATATTTAAAAATCTATGTAGTATTTATGGTACTTTTTTGAAAAAAACAAATTATAAGAAAAAACAGAGAAAATTAAAAGCAGATAAATTTAATATTGAAACTTTTCAAGTTTTGATCACATGTCATGACTAGTCAGCAGTGTATTTATCACAAAAAGCACTTATATGATCACTATATTTTTTCATAGTATTTAAAGAATTTCTCTAAACAGGTCCATGCATAAAGTTGGATGTTCCTTCAGTACAGTAACATGACACACACATAATCATTTAAATATTGGGAATTTCCATATCTGACTTAATAGGTTGTGGCAACAAAATTGTAACAAACAAGTTCACAGCTTATAATGAGGCAGATATAAATTAGAAAACATGTGCAAAAATTATATCTGCTTCAATTCTTAATCACCAATTTCATTCATATAAAAGTCAAAAGAAATTGGCTTACTATGTCGATGACGAGCATCACGTGCTTTCAAGTACTTCTGCTCTGCGGTAACTGATTCCAACGCCTCCCTCAACTCAGCAATTTTCACATTTATAGGATCCAAATGTTCTGCGGTAAAACACAGATAAGGGGAAAAGTATAATGAGATTAGATTATTTATGTATATTGCTTGCCTCAATTCTCAAGTCCGTTAATCTAATTAACCAACTACACTCAACTTAAAAACAGAATTTCATTGCTTAATAGCTATTTGTAGCAAAGGCCATCATTAGATATCAAGAAACAGGAACCTAAGAAATGCATTTATATAAGCACAAACCATCTTTGGCGAGGTCATGCTCGTTAGGAATATGGCCAACATGTATGTAGAAAGAGATGGTCTCAGGAGTCGCGTAAGGATTGTGAAAACAGAATTTGTACATTCCACTGTGTGGGGCCTTAAACTCGAATTTGTCTCCAGATGTACCCTTCAATGTGTGAGCCGTATTACCTCCAGGAGATGTAACCTGCATAGATTGTAGGAATTAAAATACACACAAATCTGAATAAATTGTAAGCTAAGCTGCTGAAGACAGTTTTACCCAACAATGTTGTTTCTTGAGAACTTTACAACGAAAAAACATTTGGATACAACAGACCACTCAAGTATGCTTGGTATGAAGATGTTAGAAATTCCAACTTCTTATCAGGTGTGTATGTTCCCAATACATTAATGCAGTAACTAGTCTTCAAACTTCAATAGACATGACTAAAACCGTTTGAAAATTTGCAAGGAATCCTATGACACAACAGATTGCGGTTTACACAAAAATGCAAATGTAGGTTTTCATCTCCATAGGTCAAAAAAAATTTCTCACAAAATGATGCCATTGTCAAGTTTTTCTCTTATATGGGAATTTTCCATGTTAATATTTTGTCTAATCCTAAATTAGTAATAGATTTCACTGATAGAATCTTACTAACTTAATTGTTTAACACTGCTGAGTATTACTTTTATGGTATAAATCAGTTAGCTTTTGACTGAATTAGTGACATGGAATATAGTTGTTAGTGTGCGGAGTAAGAAGGATGGCGAATTCGGGTTGGAACACAAAGAAATGGCTAAGAAATCTGATTGTTAAAGTGGCGCACATAACATGTTCGCTAAAAGTCCTCTTAGGACTGTTTTTGCTAAAAACTAGGAATTAAGCAAAGCCAACGTCCTAAATTCCGCAAGTGGTGGTATTAATAATTTCAGTTCGCTTGGTTTAAAATTTTTGACCCCCCTACAAAATCGTTCTGGTTCCGCCACTGCCAAGAGCAGGAGTACATGTGGTGAAACTCAAGCTCCTAGATGGTCCAAAGGAAGGATAAGTGAAAAACACTTGCACACTATTATAAATAAGATAATTAATGGTGTTATTAACACACATATACTCCCTATGTCCCAGCTCCCCAATTTAATTGGCCCCTTCTCTTTTCTGGTGCCCCGAAACATTGTTACTTAAAAGTTTTTAGTCTAGTTTCGGAACAAGAAAGCTATACTTGAACTCAACATGGATAATTTTTGAGCGGAGTATAAAAATTCCATATAATAGACTGAGTTTCAAACTAGACTTGCAAAAAACAAAAAGAGCAGGAAAAAGTTTCAGTTTTCCAACCAGAGGCGAAACTAGGGGGGCTAGGGGGGCGCGGGGGGGCATCTGACCCCGTGAGGAGGCGGACTAGGGGAGGCGGCGGGGGGGGAAGCCTCCAGCCAGCAGCGCCGGCGACGAGCATAAGCTGTACATTTCGGATCACGAGATTGATATGGATCGTCCACCGATAGATCTGAAGGATCACTTGTTAAAGAGTAACGGACAGAGTCTCGCCTATTCGTCGACGGAGGAGATAGTGAGAGAATGGCTTGATGTTGAAGTCAGGTTCGAGAATCGGATCAGTAGGATCGATTGGGAACAGGAAAAGCTAAGCCGTAAGCAGGTGGTGCAGGCCTTTGTTGAAGCTCGCGCTGCCTATGTCATCGGAAGGGATATAGATGCTTGGGAAACATCCGAATAGCTTGTTACGTACGCTTGATCGCAATGTGTAATTTCCAGTCCATGTATGTAGTTTATGATGTAATTAAGTTGGTAAGTTCTTTGTTTTGATGAAGTTGTTCGGATTAGTGTTCGAAGCATGCTTATGATTACTGGTCGGACCTTTTGATTTCGAAATCGGGGGTAATATCTCTACTCTTAATTTCATCCTCTCCTTTTATCTGTAATTTTAATGGGAATGCTTCTGCTATTAAATTTTTCAACAATCAAACACACACGGCCCACCTGCTAGCTAGCTCTTCCAATACAGTTTACCAGTTTAGTTTGAACAAAATAATTAAAAGTTCATTTTAGTCTTATATTTTAGAACAAATAGAATATCATATATTTTTAACAATTAACAAGTTCCGCAAGTCGTGGTATTATTAATTTCGGCCCGCTTGGTTTGAAAATTTTGCCCCCCTACAAAACTGTACTGGTTCCGCCACTGTTTCCAAATTCCAACTTTGCATATCAAACATCCAGATACTATATTCAATCAATAGCAACCTTGGATTATTAAAAAAATTCAAGCTTTTCAAAGATTATCATGCCTACAGAACAAACACAAATTTTAACAGTTCAAAAAAATAAAAATAAGCTCGTCAATTCAGCCTATCAATCACCACAAATTTAAACCAAAAACCCTAGCAATTTGAATACGAATATGATTTCTAAAATCAAAAAAAAAAAAAACAATCCACAACAATTGAAACCAAAAAATAAGACCGAACAATTAGAAATAACTTGTGAAGATCGAATCACATGGATCCAAATAGGATTGACTCTAAACGATAAAGCACAGATCAGAAGTAAGATAGAACATAGCCTTACAATGAAGTCGATGCCAGGGTGATCGGAGCCCCAGAAGATATCGTGATCAACGACGACAAAGTTGCCGGAAATCGTGTCACCTTCGTAGAGAACGTACTCGTAGACGCATTCGACGTCGTTTACGGTTACCGAGAGCGCTGATATATCGCGAAATAAGCTGAAGAGAAGAAGCCCTAGCAATCCGTACACTTTCGAGCACCTCATTCTCTGTCTTCTCTCCAATCGATTGATGATGTTTCTGAAACGTCAATGAATCCGTATTAGTAGGCTAAATAATATTTTAGTGCCTAGGACTTTTGGTTTATTTTCGATTAAGTCCTCAAAATTATTAATCTTTCCGTTTACTATATAGCAAGGGAGTCAAGGACGACTCCGACAACATATCTTCTATCCCCATTTTTCATATTTTTCATGTCTCTTTGTGTCCTTTTACTTGATATCAATTAACTTTAAAATTAAATAAGAGGTCAGGTTTACTCCGTCGTTCAAGTTCAGAGCTTGTAATAATCAAATTAATAGTACCGCGAGGAATCGAAGAATTGCATATGAATCTACAAAAAGACTATAATTTATTAAAAAAACACTATAACAATGTACTCAAAAATTGAAAAATAAATGAGTGTGTTTTGTTGTATTGTAGGACGTTAGCTTAACTACTTGACTTGAGTCCAAGTATTTAATTGTATGAAATTAGACTTTCATTATTTTTATATCTATTTAGGCAATGCAAAAATAAAATATATTCTCATTGTTTAGAAGGAAGTTTTGAAGAGAAAAAGAGATTAAAGAGTAATAATAGGTATCTTGAAATTAATTCATCAAAAAATTATGGATGTTCCATCCTAAAGTCTGGAGAAATAGTGAAGAAGATAGAACCATCTCAAAAGTATATTTAGCCACCAACTCGAAAGACGAAAAAGCTCATTACAATCTTTATTATGCACTTCAACTGAATGCTGGTGTTCAAAGTTTTACATGCACAAATTATGAAGTTACAGGTTGCTTCCGGGGGTATTGGCTAATTTATAACAGTATTCAGAAAAGAGAGCAACCTCTCTGTCTCCATTCACTTCATCAGCGGGAATTGCATCGGTGATTTCTTTCACATCTTCTGTTGTAAGCTTCACGCCAAGAGATCCAATGTTGGTTTCGAGGTTCTTAATCTTAGTTGTCCCTGTAACAATTAGAACCAGTAAGATCCTACAACATACACTTTTAAACGCAATATTCATCACAATTAAGATCCCACAACATGCTTTAAGCAACATTAATAGCCTTTTTTAAACATAATATTCATCACCATTATAATATTTCAGTCACCTAGGAATGTGATATTGATTATAATAGCAAGTGTTGTAGTTTATTAAAGATAAGTGTTGGAACTTGTGGCTGTATGAGAGGTACTGAGAAGTTCTTGAAAAAGGGCATCGACCAAAGGTTTGAGGGAGTGTGGGTACGATATTACAATAGCATTATGGGTATTCAGGCTATAATGCAAAATTAGGATTGGGATAGAAGTAGCAGTTATATATACTTTATGTACTCAAATAATAAATACAACACCTCTCTCCGTTCCCGTGGACGTACCCGCATTGAGAAACCACGTAAATGTCTGTGTTGATTCTTTACTGTCGTGTGCGTGTGATTCAATCCTAACAAAAAGGGAGAGAGAGAAGGTTTTAATGTACTATCACTACCATGGCATGAACCAGCATGACTCAATCTACTAGAAGGGCAACCTCTAAAGGCACTAAAACCTTTGTCAAGTGCTGTCGTTTATTAAAACAAAAAGTTTTTTGTTTTACAACTATTCCCGGTTGCTAAGATAAAAATTAATGAAGTTATCTCACTTTCTGTGGAAAAGTATGAGCCAATATATTATTATAGCAAAGAGAAATTATATGGAAGCGTAAACATACTTACACTATTCATACAAATTTATATGAATAATTTGCCACGAGTATAGAATTGATGAAAAATTAATGATCAGACACACGGAGGAATGATTCATACATAAAAGGTTAGAGATGTCACCATAAAAGTGCGTAACATACCTGGTATTGGGACCACACCATCTTCCTGATGGAGAAGCCATGCCAGAGCCAGTTGAGGAGGAGTGCAGGAATGCTTTGCAGCCAAAATGGCAAATCGGTCATACAAGAATTTGTTCTTCTCTAAGTTTTCCCCTATAAACCTTGGATGCCTAGCCTGAGGCCAAAATATGTAATCAAATGAGCATAGAAAAACAATTTCATAGTGATTTTAATTTTAGTTTCCTGCAAAGAGGATGAATTAGTTGACATACTAGATACGAACCATATACTTGTTAACTGATACCAACAAAAATACATCATATATGCAAAAAGTATATGTCAAAGTAGTGCAATCAAGAACAAATATGCACAGTTATTTGTATTCCATCTAAATTAAGTACACATACTATTACACTATTAGTAGGCAAATCCTCCACAACAGCCTTCCCACCAAAGAACCCGTGGCCAAGAGGGCTATATGCCACTATCCCGATTCCAAGCTCCCTGTGGCAAAGAAATAGAATAAATAAAGGACCACAGAATGATAGACATTCATCCGGATAAAAGTGTTTTACCAACAAAACTGATTGGATCAGTTGCATGACACCAGGAAAAGAGCTAGGGATACTAACCGACAAAGTGGAACTATATCCTCTTCAATTTCACGAGTCCACAGAGAATACTCCATTTGCACTGCTGTGATAGGATGAACTGCGTGTGCTCTCCTTATTGTGTCTACACTTGCTTCAGATAAGCCAATGTATTTTATCTTTCCCTCCTCCACTAGCTTCTTGAGCTCCGCCATCTTCCTTACCATAATCAATTCAAATACACCAGGTCAAAATCTTGATGCAATTTAATACATACATATCTGTATATAAAAATATAAGAATCAATGATTTTGGATTTGTTCATAATGATCAAATTTTATCTGGTAGCCAGCAATAAACAGGTTTTTCCTCTAAAACTCACCGTGTCCTCTATCGGCACTGAAGTATCCACACGATGTTGATAGTAAAGATCAATGTACTCCACATCAAGTCGCTTGAGACTTGCTTCACAGCATTCCCGCACATATTCAGGATTGCCCTTGACAATGACTTCACTCCAATCAGGTTTGAGATTAATGCCAAATTTTGTTGCTAACTTGTTCTCGAGGAAACTGCTTCAATGCCTGAAAATATACAAGAAAAAGAATGACTTTAACTATAATCTATGAGCAAAGAATCTGGCAGTGCATAATTCCTAAGAGGAGGATAAGTATTCTCGAAAACCTTTCATGTTATGCCGTCTCAAGTATATCACCTATTCACTTTTAAGGATAACCTTCCTTGCAAATAAAATCAAACTTTGTACACCAACTTCCATATTTCTTGTGCTTTATGTCATTATTAGTTTCTAGTGATTGTATCTCCAACGTGCTCGATTGGCTAAGTGGTGCACTGAGGTCTCCATTGGTAGATATTCCCTTGACATGAAATTCTAATTTTGTTTGGTAAATAATTTTAAAGCACTTTGTAGAAATTGTTTGGCCAGTTTTTAAGTTCAAGTCCAAAACCAGAGTATAAAGCGCCAATTTTTTTAGATTCTTCCAAAATTGTTTTTCACCAAAAACAGTACTACTGAATGAGTATTGTTCCTATGTTACCTAACACTCTCAAACACAATTTGTTTCCCTTTAAAAGTGCACCAGACCGCTCTGCCAAACGGGAATTATATATTACTACATAGAGGGAGAGAGTATGTGAACAATCAATCAAACATAATGCATTTGGTCAAAACGTATTTTAACTTGTTACACAAACCTTGCCTTTGGTAAATCAAATATGAACTTTGAAATGAGAAAAACTGTACCTTTCCAATCACGATTTCATTATCATGCTTATATCCATAAACATCAGATGTATCAAAGAAGGTAACACCCTTGACAAAAGCTTCCTTTATAATTGAACATCCAGCTTCATGTGACAGAGGAGTATTTAGAATTCCACTAAGTCCAGCACATCCAAAGCCCAATCTAGAAACCTGATCAACAGAACCAAACATTTTTTATGATTGCTGTTGTTTTTTGATGAAAGCAATTACTATAAGACGCTACAATACAACCCTCCATACAAGTGAATATTGTCTAGCAGTCTGCTAAGCCTGTCCAACTCAATGCAAGATAGGCCAGTTCTCTGTCTCAAAATCATGAAGCTTATAAAAAACCTCAGCCAAAGATAAATAAAATATTCCCTCTGTTCCAAAATTTAAGTTCATTTTCCTTTTGTGTTTACAGAAGTAGTAAGAAAGATAGATTTTTTTTTTATCTTTTGTATCTTTCTTAATCAAGATATAAAACACCCAATTCATCACAAATCATCAGCTGCACTTATGTTACAAGATAAGTATGCCCAGGGGAACCGCAATAAGTTCAGTTTATGCAATAATCACATATATAGCTGAGCTAGTCATTAGTCCCTTTTAAGAACATGTATTGTCCATGGCGCAGAAAATATATTTGGAGCCTGTGCTGAACAGATTGTTTACTAATATATTTCTGATTTATCAACTAGGGTGTAAGAAAGAGATGACTCATTATTCAATCTAGATTTGGAGGAGAATATATCAATCCACTGTATCATATGGGCTAATTTTTCAAACCATGCCATAGGAATATGTTAAACTCATATATGAGAGAAACATTAAACTAGACCCTTATAAGCTCGCTTTTTTTCACAGTATTGGAATTAAAGTGAGTATCAAGATCTTCATGTATGAAGCTACATGCCAACTAATTAATGATCCATGATACTACACAGAGCTGCAAGATTAAAGTACTTATCATTATTTATATGATTCAATAACAACTTCTTTAAGATGCTTATTGAAAAAAAAAAATCACAACTATTAAACTTTCATTTTTTATAGTTACTTACAAGGAACTGCATTGACAATTCATCAAACACTTTGCATCATAAAACTAAGCATAAAAGTATAAAACTGACATCGTTCCAGACAGATTTCAAACTGTTCTTTATAAGGTACTTGTACCTCAAAAGTTACTATCTACTGTATATTATAAAAACTATGAATAAACATCTAATTCAAAAGTTTTGCAATGAAAGCTTTTACCTCCAAGCCTTGATTACCCAACTTTAATCTTGGGACCTGGATTTGAGAGATCTGCTCCATTTTTCTTCAAGAACCTAAGGATTTCTTCAATGGCAATTGGAAAAGTTAGTGTTTAAGTAACTAAAATGGTGAAAATATAAGGTATTTGGATGAATAATGGAATATACATTTATTAAGTGGGATACCTCATGGATTTGATGTTGGACTCTGACACCAGCTAGCCAAATTTGACTATGAAGCTATAAGTCATTAAAAAACACATTACCACTGGTCTCCAAAAGTTTTTTGGGATGACTTGAGTGGAAAAAAAAACAATTGAATAAAATTTATATTGATTAATTTATTATTTGTCATATTATATTTTACCCAGACATTAAATAAATGAATAACTCAAAATAATTTACTCTCTCCATAAGCTCAAAGGCCAATTAAAGTAATTAACACACATATTAATACAATAAATTTATACCATCTCTTCTTATTTGACCATCTTAATTTATGTAAAATTTGTTCTTAAGCCATATCTTTGGGGACGGTGGAGGGAGTACTAGTTTTTGTATATTTACAAAATGAAATTGAATCCACTATTATAGTTGTAGGATATAAAGATGTTTCCTTTGTTTTACTTAAAGTCCGGTCTGACAAAAACCTTGCCCTGGTCCGGCCTAGGGCCTGATCTGGGTTGTAGTCAATCTGGCCTAAGCCTGACCCTTCCCACATCCCATATCCCACATCCCACTATACTACCCCACTTGATCAATTTCATGAGTTTATACTCCAACCTAACTTCAAACTAATTAATTTAGATAGGATCAGGCCTCATGATGATAGGAGCACAAGCCATAAGTTTTTATTTGTAAGGTATAATATTAGTTTTAATATAAATTCATTTAATTTAGTCAATAATCGTCCTCTTTGTTCTTTTTTGACAAGACCCTCCAATAAAACTAATATATATATATATATATATAAAAATTATCTCAAAATACTCTGATTATAATATTTATTACACAATTTAAGCGAATCACATTAATTTTAAAACGAAAATATCTCAATTTAAATTAAAAAAATATAGTAATATACCAAAGTAATATGTTTGCATTCACATATTTATGGAAGTGTGTAAACTCCAAAATTATAGAGAGGAGAGAGAGAGAAGGCTAGAATTCTGATATTTTAATTCATTTGATTGATTCATAAGTATATACTATTAATAGTCCAAAATGGAGTAATAAAGGAAGCGGGCACAAAAGACTTGAATGTGGTAACAAAGTGAGTGTCCATGAAAGTGTTGTCTACCTACTGAGAATAATTCACACTTCTCAGGTTCTTCTTTCTCCGTTTTCGAGAAAAAATAAAAATCTTCAAGTCGTCAGCAACTTTCTGTGAAGAGCAATGGAGGAAACAAAGCAAACCAAGATCACAAAAGTGAAACTGGGTACTCAAGGACTGGAGGTAGTAGCTTGATTTAATTTCCATCAAATACCCGTCTCAAGAAAAATCTGTATTTATATAGGTATTTCCAATTTTATTTAATATAACTATCAGATATGGAGCTAACTGGTGATTGATTTATACCCCTTTCAATTTTCAAACTGTTCAACATAATTTGTTTCAATTTTGTGCTAATCATGGGTGTTAATATGATGCATTTAGATAATTGATGAATGGCTTACCATGAATTATTATTTGTAAAAATTTCACCTTTATCTTTTTCAACTGTTCAACCTAATTTGTTTAAACTTTGTGCTCATAATGGTTGTTCATATGCTGCATAATGGCTTAAAATGATTTATTATGTGTAAAATTTTTGCCTTTCATACGAGGGTTTGCATAACTCTCCAAAAAATTGCCTTGCATTTAGATACCAAAGATTTGCATTTATTTTCATGTAATTAGATTTTAATCTTCGATTTGTTAATCTTAATTGTGCCGGGCCAATTTGGGGCCTCGCGTTGTGGGGACATCAGATGATAGTTTCAGCACTCGGTAAAAGATGAAGTCAAAAATTAGAATTCCTGGCTTGATAGCCAGATGGGGGTCTTCTTCCACAATTATTTCTTTATTTATTATGATCATTGATCATTATCTACAAAGAGGATTTTAATCGCCATTCTGTACCTGCTTAAAAGCCTTGTGAAATGATTGACAATAACAATCAAGAAAACACGTGGAATAAAAACATGAAAAGGAGAGAATATTAAGGGATTTGTGTAGATTGTATGGAAAACCAGTTCCCTCCTATGACCTATATGTGTGGCAAGTCCGTTTATTGGTACTTATCTCCTGGCTGTAATTATAGATTGATGACATAACTTTATTAGGTTGACAAAATTTGGCACTTAATATAATAAAGTAATTATATTGGAAGTGCTGCTGTTGTAGTTTATAATTGTGCAATTTTTGAGTATTAGAAATGTACACGTTCGACTGAATGCTTGTCAATTCGACATGTAATTGACCGTTGCGTTGGTCTTTTGAATATTTTCCAAATTCTTGCTCTAAATTTTGAAATAACCATTGCGATATGCTACACATTTTAAGTTGTTATGCAACTAGTCCCTAGTTACAGTGTTCCTTCTGTTTTGCAGGTTTCAAGATTGGGCTTTGGATGTATGGGACTTTCTGGACTGTACAATACTCCTTTCTCCCACGAATTTGGATGTTCAATCATCAAGAAAGCTTTTGATAAGGGTATTACTTTCTTTGATACAGCGGATGCTTATGGGCGTAATGACAATGAGATCATGATTGGGAAGGTAATGCTTCTGTTTGAAAAATTGAGCTTCAATCACTCACATGAAGATTCACTTCACTACTCTTGAACAACAATATATGCATATAAAAACTTATTAAAAGCACAAAGCATACCAGAATTACAATAATAGTGAAGTTACATCATTTATTTGGAAAGAATTTACAAGAGACAAACATGTTCAATACGGTTTGACTATTCTTAGTGCTGTTGAAAATTCAACATTATCTAAAATTATGATCTTAAATTGACATTAACTGTTACTTATTATTCTTTTTTTTTCTTCCTATTATATTTTAAGGCTTTGAAGCAGTTCTCCCGAGAAAAAGTTCAGTTAGCAACAAAATTTGGCTTTACCAAATCAGGGGACGGTCAATTCGGAATCAAGGGTACCCCTGAATATGTAAGGGAATGTTGTGAAGCTAGCCTTAAACGCCTTGATGTGGATTACATTGATCTGTACTTTCAGCATCGTGTGGATGTGTCAGTGCCAATAGAGGATACTGTAAGCATCTAGGTTTTCTTATTTGATTCTTATTTTAAAAAAAATTCATTATCATTTCTATCCAAGATGTTATATTAATATAGATGATTAATTGGTTATGAATATGTTTTGGTAAGGTAGATGGGGGAGCTCAAGAAGCTGGTGGAAGAGGGAAAGATCAAGTACATTGGGCTATCTGAACCTAGTACAGAAACCTTAAGGAGAGCCCATGCTGTTCATCCCATTACTGCTGTACAAATGGAGTATTCTCTCTGGACTCGTGAAATTGAAGAGGATATGATTCCACTTTGTCGGTAATTTGACAGCTATCTCTAATTCTTGGAAATATCAAATGAACTAGCCAAGTCATACATGAGTTTAAACTTTAATGTTTATCTCTTCAAAGCTCTTTCAGCGCATTTTGTATTACAGATATTGAAAGTACTGCAATATCTTATTACACTTCATCTCAAAAATCACTAGACTTGCATAACATCTTACAGAGAGCTGGGTATTGGAATTGTGGCTTACAGTCCCCTTGGACGTGGTTTCTTCGGTGGAAAAGCAGTTTTGGAGAGCTTGCCTTCAGAGAGTATACTGGTAAGAACATAGATAAAGTTATTTACCTTTAGAGAGTATACTGGTAAGTTTCGTAATGAATTCGTTTCTTTTTTTATTTTGTGGGTTAGGCATCTTAGACTATTTAGGTTTGTGCATATATTATATTTATTGAAACTATCACTCAATTAATTACTCAAGGGAGTCTCCACGAATTCAAATTTCTGAAAACTTGCCCGATTGCACAGGTGGATGAGTCATGAGTGTTTCTAATATTACTTAAATACTTATGTTTAAAGCTCATTTTATCTTGCAGCCACTCTATTGCCCAAGGTTCACCGAAGAGAATATAGAAAAGAACAGACTTCTATATTCACGTGTGGAAGAATTAGCAAGAAAGCATGATTGTACACCTCCTCAACTAGCTTTGGCATGGCTTCTTCATCAGGGTGACGATATTGTCCCAATTCCTGGTAATTTGATTCTTGCTTTCCTTTTATGTTATTTTCTCTTTTGAATGTACCATGTGTATGCATATTTTATAATCCGAGTCTCTAATATAACATTTCAAACCACATTCAATTTTTATCATACTATTATGCGTAGCAGATTGTGGGAGGATGATTCTGTTTTCTTCTTCTTTTTCCCTTTGTGACGGTATATCTAAAACAAACAACACTTACAAGGTTGTTGCCTTAATGACTAAACTACAAATCAAAATTGTTCTAATTCTTCTCTTATATATATATATATATATATAGGAACAACAAAAGTTAAGAATCTTGACAATAACTTGGGATCATTGGCATTGAAGCTTACACAAGAGGATTTGAAGGAAATTTATGAGGCTGTGCCGCTTGATGAAGTGGCTGGTGCAAGAGAGATTGATTCGTTTTCAAAATTCTCGTATAAGTTTGCTAATACCCCACTAAAATCGGGAAGTCATTAAGCTCATCTTTGTTTTGTTAAAGAGAAAGAAACAGGGTTGCTGATTGGCTTTGCTTGTTTATAAACTTCAAAGTGAACAAAAGTTTCATCTACTACTTTCTGACACTGTTGCTTGTTTGCTATCTTCATTGTTCAGCTCATAACTGTTGTACATTAGCTTCCTGCTATATATTACTCGGCCGTTGCATCATTCTTATCCTTCTCTCTCTCTATATATAAATGATCCATAGAATACGTTAGCCAGATAGATTTTTTCAACTAACGCTCATCCAGCCGTCCAAAATTAGAGTGACTGGCTAAGATGAGGGCTCCAATATCGGCCAAAATTTTTTTTGGCATACCATTCTCTCTAGTGGCCACCAAAACACGGTCGTTTTGATTTGGCCGCTAGAAAAATGCCACCAACAACAAAATTTTGGCTTAATTACATTATCCTGATTATTCTTAATTTCTGAGAGATCAAAAGGGGCACGGATGCTTTATTTATCACCAGGTAAAGATGAATACTATATGGTAGCGGCGGGAAATTCTTTGGCCTTGAATTAATCAGTAAAATAAAATAATAAAAAATTATAAGGATAATCAATAATTATCTTTATACTTATCCTTATACTTATTAACAAAATAAGTATGTATAAGAATAATTACTAATTATCGTCTTATAATTTTTAATTATAAATAGGAAATAGTGATTGAGTTTATATATTTGAGTATGAATATAATATAAACTCAATCACTATAAGGATAATTTGTTAATAAGTATAAGGATAAGTATAAAGATAATTAGGAATAATTAGTATAATGTAATTAAGCTAAAATTTTGTTGTTGGCACTACTCCTCTAGCTATAAGTCAAAACACTCAGCCGTTTTGACCGGGTCAGCCAAAAAAAGTAAATGACCAAAGAAAAAATTTTTGGTTGACCGCTAAAGGGAGTAGCGGCTAGGCCCTTATCTTAGCCATTCATTCTAATTTTGGACGGCTGGATGAGCGTTAGTTGAAAAAATCCTTCTGACTAATGTATTCTATGGATTATTTCCCATATATATATATATACACACACAGAGGAAGGATCAACTGCCTTAACCCAATTTATTTGTTTGTCCAGTCTCAATTTATATTACTAAATAATTTTATTATTATTAATAATATTAACTAACTAATATTAACTAGCTAATATTTTTTTGTCCCACTTTTAAAATAAATATTATTACAAAATTATTAGTTAGTTAATATTATTATTAATAATAAATAATATTATTTTTGTAATAATGAGACAACTTGTTTGCCATAAATATTATTACAAAATTTTAGTAATAATAAAATAAATATTATTACAAAATATTATTACTAAAACCTAAAACAAAGTAAAAATAGATAAAACACCGAGCGGCTACTATGTGTAGCGGTTGGCATTTTTAGAGGAGAGAAAATTCAAAGCATTTTGGTGTTTACTTTTTTTTTCTTTTTTTTTTTTACTTTGTTGCAGATTTTAGTAATAATATTTATTTTATTATTACTAAATTTTTGTAATAATATTTATGGCAAGCAACTTGTCTAATTATTACAAAATAATATTATTTAATATTAATAATAATATTAACTAACTAATACTTTTGCAATAATATTTAATTTAAAAGTTTAAGATAATAATTTTGTAATAATATTTATTTTAAAAGTGGGACAAAAAAATATTAGCTAGTTAATATTAATATTAGTTAGTTAATATTATTAATAATAATAAAATTATTTAGTAATATAAATTGAGACAAACAAATAAATTGGGTAAAGGCAGGTCAGGAGCGGTTGACTTTTTATTTTTATTTTAGTAAGCCGCTACTATGTGTAGCGGTGCTTTTTTTTTCTTCTTTTTTTTGTTTGTAAATCTCAGCCATTCATTAACTTGATCAACGACGATGGAGATATTAGTTACCGAATAGTATCCATGACAATCGGTTGCCATGAATGCATCCCCTATGTATATATATATGTGTGTGTAAGGGCATATCAATAACACTACATTTTTTACACAATTTTTTTACTCTTATATTTAAACACTCTTAATAGCTAAGATTAAAGTTGATTTTTAATTTATAACTAAATAAAAACAAAAACAAAAACAAAAATAAAGATTATGGTAACATACTAATTTTTATTTTTATTAAAATAAGAACAAGTGATAATTAAAGGGAGGAGAGAGAAATCAGTAGTATTAATTATAATTTGTACGTACTAATTAATCATTACTAATGAATTTGGAAATTATTAAATGTTTGTTTTCTTTGATTTTATTCTAATACTTATATATAATATAGGATTGTCAAAGTCAAAAGGAGGTCACAACTCCAGCTACAGCTCCGAACCCAACACCTCAGCCTAGCCCTCCTCTTGCACCAAAGGTTATGAATAAAAAAAAAAGGCTAGGCTAACAACAATTTTCTTGGTTTTGCATGTACCAGGTTAGCACAAGTTTTTTTCACGTGCCAGCATTTAGCTAGCGGGCCTGCACCGGAAAAGATCAACGGCAGACTAGAGATAATCAGAGCCATGGTGGTAGTCTAGCGATGATCGGATTCTTAATTTAGATGGTGAGCGACAGTGCTTTATATCTCCACCTTCATGGGTAATTACAACATGAAATGAAACTGGATTTGAGAAACCCCTCTTATTCATTACATCTTGAAAACATATCAGATTTTACTACAGGAGATGGCCTTCTAGTTGGAGATATAAACATGAAAAAATGAGAAGAACGCATCTCTACTATTCCATGTATATATATATATATATATATATATATATATATATATATATACGGGAAGCTTCAAGAGTATAATTCTTAAATAACATAATGCCTTAAATAGCATAATTTCATCAAAACGACGTAGTTTTGGAGGGACGCGGTGGCATTTTTATAAATACGCATGATTACCTACTACTAAAACACTAAATTTGTCACACCTCTTGATTAAGTTGAACTTCGCTCTCATGTACTTCACCGTTTCGATGCCTATCGACCTCCACTGCTCCATAATTAATCTGTACCAAGCAAAATAAATGACTCTGTTTATTTTTTTGACGAGTAAACAGCTGTTTTACATTTGTCTTTTAAACATGAAATAGCTTCAGTGTAAAAATATTAAAAGTACAAATAAACAAATAATATTTCATTATTTCTATTACACCTGCAATACATCATTTCTTATATCATGTATTCATGTGGTCTTTCATCGACTACAGCGTCAAATTTTGTTTAATCAATATTCTTCACCACAACCCATTAGTGAATTGACTGAATTCTGAAGAAATTGAAAAGTAAGTCGATATTTATCCAGATCAGCTAAACTCCTAAGATGATTATGAACCTTTTGCTAAGATGCTCCATTAAGTAGTGGGTCAATGAAAAGCAACTGGTAAGAAATGTTTCATAATCCACCAAGGACCAGACTCTATGATAATGAGCAGAAGTAATCAAGGTTGCATGTCAGATAGGACTACCACACAGAAGGTGCTATGTTAACTTCTTGATGAGTTCCAAATGTGCACTAATCAATCTCTTAGACAATACATGGTTCATATGGCACGTCAAAATTCTGGATGAAATATAAATTATCTACAGAATTTTTTTGGTTGGTTTAAAAGGCTGTGACTTGGTTCCTTTTATCATTTATTTCTACTTTGTTTGGACCTCCAGATACATTTTATTTTCTTGCACAGCAACAGCTATATACAGTTCTTCAATGCTAATGACAAGGTGCTGGCAAACTCTCTGAGCAATTTTGGACACTAATGTTGTGACCCAGCCCCAAAAGAGTAAGAGAAAAATCTTACAGCTAAATGGGACTAATCCATTATGTTTAAAGTATAGTAAACCCTTTATCCCAGAGCTTTTTAGAAAGCAGTTCCACAAAAAAGAGTGAACGTACTTTTAATGCAAGAAACAAATGAAACACATTCGGGAAATTAAGAATCTGCCGAGCATGCCAAAAAGAAATCATTTTGAATCAAGAACTGAAATATGTAGAGAACCAGAAGTAGAACTACTTACTTCCACAGGAATGTCAACTGGAAATAGATTTATGTTCTTGGGGTTAAAACTGAAACCACTGCAGAAAGATGCATCACAAGACAAAGAAATCAGTAACAAGACCGAGATAAGAATTGATTTATTGATAATACAAGTAAATAACAGTCTATGACCATTTACTTACTAGAAGCTAGAATGGTTTTAATAGTTGAACAAGTAATAAGGCCCAAGAGACTCGACCATACAATTGACATTAAAAATATGTGAAGTGCAGCGCACTAAAATAGAAAGATGTTTGATGAAATCATAGACAGAAAAATAAGAAATATTTCTCAGTGTGGGACATCTATTTCATTTAAGTACAAAAAGACAGGCTTCTAGGTAAGGACGAAATGCCACATTATATGATTGCTCTCTAAGACCATTCTAAGTTAGAAATGTGATTTGCTTAAAGATGGGAAAAGTATGCTCGAACCACCTGCGAGACACAACTAGCTGCCACACATACGGAATGAAGAACTCCTCAGGGTGGCTTTCTTGTTCATATGTAAAGCGTAACTGAGTAAACATCTGCCAAAGAAGAGGGAAAATAGTAAAGCAGTAGAAATTAATGTCAATTTATGCTATAAATGTTTTAAAACTTGGAATATGTTTATACCTTCATTCCTTCACCTCGCCATGACCGGCAATTGATGATTATGACTTGAAGTACTTTCTCCACTGACCATTCACCTTCCATTTTTTGGGCATCCATGCGGCTATTGAAAAAATCTAAGACCTACAAAGGCAGAAGGGTCATCAGTCTCAGCCGCACAATAGTGTAGTATTATATACAGACACAATATTGAGTGGTTTAGCAACATCATGTTGATAACTTGTAAAATAAAAAAATACACATGAAAGGAATCCTCAAAATTAAATGCACTAGCACCTACAGTAAATATGTTCTCAAGCAGCTCATTGAAGCGTGGATGACTCTTGAAAGGCTGAAAAACTTCCTGCCTGTGCATAATTGCATAAACAACCTGCCCCATACAGATAATGATGAAGATTTTTAGGAGGAGCAAATAAATTTCATGTGGATAAAAATGAATTGAGATCTTAAATTATCAGTTCAATACTAAATAATGATACCTCAGGATTCCGCGGCAAGGCGTAAGTCAGAATCGCATTCAATATTTCGAGAACGATTCTCAGGAAGTCTGTATAAATATGCAGTTCTGATGACTGCAACAAATATAATCTAGTTAAGCAAGTCAAATTTTTAGATGATATTGGCAGCTACATAATAAGTACAATAATGATGATGATGATGATGATGATGATGATGATGATGATGATGATTACGAAGGAATGGAGATCATTGACTATCATGTCTTCTGGGAGACTGTCATCATCCCTTAATTCACCGTTGCTCAAATGCATCTTATCGTTTTTCAGCTCTGCTAATTTGGTGTACCTGGATTGTAAATCACATTAAAAATTCAGATATAAAACCAAATTGTAATCCCAGAAAAGTAAAGCCTCAACCAAAACTATCAGTTTTCAATGTGTGAGAAATATACAATGTCAGAAATAGCGAAAGAGATAGCAAGGAGAGCATACTTTCGTGACAGCATGTAAAAAAGGCTAACCAAACGCTGTGATGCATATGCACTCAAGCGATGGACGTGAGGTGCCATGTTTGCCAAAGTTGCAAGACAATTTGTATGGAGATAGACATCCTGTTCAAATTGATCATGTTAGAAAAAAATAGCAGTATTGAGAATGTGAAACCTGCTGTTTGAGATTTCTTTTACCCTATGATGCATCAAACCATGTAATGTCTACAAGCATGTAGAAAAATGTCTATAAATTCTAAATGTCTATCAATTCTTCTCTTGTTACAACATACACCAAAAGATGTGGGGCCTACATTAAGTCATGATACACAGTCGGGCATGTTCATAAATTTCTTAGTTTTCCCAATTTCCTCTTTTTTATAACACAACATATATTATACATAATATTGGATAATGATGATACACCTCCTTATTAAATATTGAAAGTCGGAAACCACGCTAATCAATAATCACTAGTTTACAATTGAATGATGGAATAATTTGCTACATCCACCTTTAGTTAGCATAAGTATAGTGAATTTAAGAGGTTCATATCGTTGAAGAATGAACATATATCAATCATTGGTCAGAGGTTCTATTCCAGTACTACACAATCCAAGTGTTTTACATGTGAATTCAAGCATCATTTTCCCATTAAAACTTAATATTATTGAAACTAGTGTGCCATAAAATCAACACTTGTTGAAAAATTGGGTTGATGTGCAGAAAATTGCTAAAATCTGACTACAATTATATACAGCATTTCGACGTAATCTTTCACAAGTCACGCAGAGCAAGCAAGGTATCATACCCGCAGCATAGATAGGTTGTACTTCACAGTCCTTATCAGGATAATAACCATGAGAGAACCAAGAGATGTTTGATGAAGAAGACGCTCTTTGTACCATGGAACATTAGGCAGCATCTGTCCAAATAAATACTTTATAAGTACAGTCCTTAGAAGTTCAATACAAGCCTGCATAAATAGTCCTTACCAGTTTGTGAATACTGGCGTTAAAAGAGGAATCCTGACTAAGTATAAGAAGGATGATTAGCACCATATAGATTTGATTGGACGTTCTATTTGCAGCATCATATAGCGTTTCCAGTAAGGGCATCAACTGTTAATTCCATTGAGACGACAGATAAGATACAGCTGAGCGCAGTGATGTCACTTAGATAGTAAACATTTAATGTACAAATAGTAAAGTAATGCATGGGCCATACGACAAAAGGGTAAAGAAAAAAAATTGTTTTTACTTGCGTGGACTGTTGAGTTGGTCACATTTGTACAGTTATATAAAATCAACATTCAAAACAATAACTTTGAAATCCGTCTGTAGTTATTACATTTGCTTTACAGGAAGCTATAAAAATACTTTGTAAAAAAAAATCTATAAAATGTCGAAATGACAATAAGCAAGGGTCATTAACACTATCATACATATTATGCACAAAGGGAAAGAAAACAAGATCGCAAAGCAGCTATTTCAAATGCATAGAAACCAATCCAGTTTTTATATTAACAAAAGTATAAGAAAAAGATTTAAGTTCTATTGATCATGAATGCAGCACTACAAGAACCTTAACTTATAATAAAATTGAATATGACTAGTTTAGATATTCTATTATTTATTTTGGTCCTGGGGACTGGATTTTGGGTTCAAGATCTTCTGGGAAAGGTTGTTTTGTTCTGAAATTCAACAAATTCAACCTCAGCTAAGAGAAGACAATATAAACATCTTCTTCATACCAATGTATCCAGATCGGTTCGAACCAAGACATACTCCAGAAAATCTGCATTTCCATAAACTAGTGAATAAAGCAGTAGAACAGCACCTTCATCAGCCAAGGACCTGAGAAGATGTAACCTATTAGATTGAACTCCAAAAACTGAACCATACAGATGACAAGAATTTTACCATGATGAATAGTTTTGCGTATGCATAATAAAGACCGAAAGAGAGAAAGATATGAGAGAGAGAGAGAGCTGTCCCATGTGTTTGTGCTCGTGTGAAGTTTTTGTACTTGAGTTTGACTAATTAGCAAACCCCTCCCTCAAGGTACAATTATTTGTGTAAAATGCACCTTTTAACTATAATTAGTTGTGTAAAACTGATCCAAAAGGTACAGTTTTGCACTATTTATTGTACCTTGATAGAGAATTTTGGCTAATACCTAAACTCATGGACGAAAATTCACAGTGGATGAATTAAAGGGACAATTTTGCATTTTAGTATTTAAACTTCGAAGTCACTATGCATCCAGAAGATGCAACATCCAAAACACTATAGCATTTATAGACGTATGAGAGTCAAACTTTATTTTGCACAAATAGATAGTATTAAACATTACAGTGAAATCTACTCGAACATCAAACATTATTACTGTTATACATTTCAGTCAAACTATATATGAATTTTACAAATAATGTTATACAAGTTATAGTCAAACTATATATAAATATATATCTTTGTTAGAGAAACTATATATTAATGTTAGACATCTAACTAAAAATAATGTAGATTATATAGAACAAAAAAAATACCATAAGATTGATATTTAATTTATTGAAATAGATTAAGATCTGGTAAGTGTTAAAGATGCCAACCAGAGGGGGTCAATGTACTCTCTCCATAATAACTTATACTTGTCAGTGCAATAAATACATAGCTAAAGTAAAAATGAAACACTTACAAGCCAAGAGTGTCGAAGAGAGAAGCAAAAGGTAATCTCACAAGAGGACCACCGTGTGCATTTCCCTCAATATCCGTACGATCAACTGCAAGCAGATAACTGACTGACTGAGCATCATAAGAACATACCACAGGTATTTGAAGATTTAACGATAGAGGGTCTCACATTCAATATCCCTAGCATTTTCTAAGGCCTTGCAGTAAGGGTTTTCAGAGAAACAGGTCTCTTCTTTCGGCAGAGAATCTGAAGTAGCACTCTCACCAATCCTATCTTTCACAGGTTTCAGCATAATGCATTTGCGATAATGAATAAGAGTGAGTAAAATATTAAGACTGCTGTCAGCCAATGGACTTCTCGAAGCGTCATCACTCGAACTGACAAAGAAAGTGAACGGCAACAACACAAAATTTGCTGTGCATGAAACATATAAACCAGGCTTTCAGTTAGAAAACTAATTCAAAATTTTTGTATGAAATGAAATGAACAGATGAGCAAAAATAGCATTTAAGAAAAATGTATTACATATATAAAGAAAATTAGACAGACTGCAAAACATATAGAACTCTAGCAAAGACATTCCTATTTTGAAGCATGGCAAATCAATATTTGACGAATACAAATGGGACAAAAACATGAAAAGGAATAAGAGTAATCACCGATCCAGTATTAAAAGTGCATACTCAGTTCAATAAAATATTCTTTCTAATAAACTTTCTTCATTTAACTTAAAAGAAATGTATTGAAAGAACAGGAGTTTGAAACTTCACAACAAGAGGGTTCAAAGCTTTCCATTTTTCAGCTTGACAGATGGAATATGAAAGAATGTAAAGTTTAATGCTTTTAATATCTCAGAAGGATTTTCGCACCATAATTTAAATGTCTCAAGAGAGGAGACTTGTACTCCCCGTCAATTGACACAAATTATTCTAGGAAAGTTTCTACGCATGAGCACATTTATTCATGGAGGCTAATGTAAATACGACTCTATACGATGAGGGTTCAAATCCTCCCACAAGAACACAGGAAGTGCATGGACTCATCGGAGATGACCTTAAGGGAGGTGCAAGGTTCTACATGCTAGCTGGGGAGTTGGGCGGGTCTTAAATCTACCCAAAAAAGGAACTCCACACCCATACTTGAATAATTTTTTTACTCGTTTTACAAGGTAGATGAAAATTTTATTGAAACAACAAACAAGCACCCCAAACTAAGAAGATATATAATGACAGTTGGTTAGGCAAAGGATTTGACATTAGACATAATTTCCAAGGCAAAACACTTAAGGTCACACAACTGCAGATAGAGATGTTGAACAAAACCACCAAGTATGTGAGATTACAATCACCATACCAGCAGCAGAACCAACTCTCTGCAGAACACCAGGCTGATTTCCTTCCGTAAATATAGCATAAGATGCAATATTCGAGGGGAACTGGGGCCGAGTGATGTAATTAAGTAGTAGCTTGCAAACAGCCAAACCAACTATATCGGTTTCCTGCAAATACAACATCAGTTATATTTAACAAGAATTAGACGATTTTCAGATATATTTCAAAACAAAAGTTCTTCCATGTAACCTGAACCATTGCTGCATCAATGAATGGGTGGACATCATTTGGTCCTGGTGATGGTCCGGAAAGAAGCTGAGTAGAACATGGCGATGAGCATGAAATTAAGCAGTTCATGGTGTAGGAGATATGTGTTGGGGCTAGTAAAACAAAAATATTAAATTAGGAAAATTATATTTAAAATTAAGCATCAAGAAAAATGTTGAAGAATCCATAAACATACCTCACATCTACTTTTCCAATAAAGCTAACCACACTATGCATAACAAATTTTTCAATACTTTGATCTGTATTAGGCCAAAAGAAAGAAACATTCAAGTCAATGAACTGTCAAACAAATAACATGCAGAGAAGAATCAATTGAAAAGCTGAAAATGGAAAAATTACATTAGACCACTTCAAACAACCAGATTCCTAAAAAACCTCTATCTAGATAATACAGACTTATGAGAGAACAACCGACCTAAACCGGAATATGATTCACTTTCAAGAAGCAGTGAAATGGTAGACACGCTAGACTCAAAATCTCATGCTAAAGAAAATTCATCTCAAATTTGATTTATATAGATTCCGTTAAATTTTATCCAAGTGATTGATGGTCATAAATCATAATGAAGCCAAAATTTGGAAAACATGAACCTATTTCTAGAAACGTTAATACTTCAAAAAAACTCAAAATTAGTTCATTAAAACTTCAAAGGGCTTCTGGAATATCATTTACAACATCTCCTTTTTTGGTTTCTGAATGTGCAATATTAAATATGAGAAAACAAATAGGGAAAAGGAAAGAGAAGGGATTCGTAGTGGGAATAATCTGAAATGTTCCCAAAATGGAATTGCATGTCAAGCTGATCTTCAATGCAAAATGGGTAGATACCAAGGTCAGTTTCTAGATTAAGGAAGTGACTCAAGTGCAACTCTGCCATGTGCCAAAAGTTTGCAAATAGAATCATCACCCTAAGTAATTAATCAATTCACTTCATACTTAAAAGGGTAGTGGTAGCCAGGGGCAAACCACATAAGGGAAATTTGGGATAACACTTATATCCATTATTTGCATCAATGACATCATTCAATATTAAATACTCCCACCACCCCATAACAAAAAAACGAAAAACAAACCAAATAAATAAGATCCAAGTTTTACCAACTTTAATGATGCAACCATTGGATAAACTTAACTCGTATTAGTGATAGAAAAGTTATTTTTTAAGAAATATTGGAGGCTTAGTCGCTTAGAGCACAACCATAAATTATTTTGGATTTTATCGGGCATGCTTTATACAAATGAAAAACTGCGCATGCTTAATGAAATATTACTTCCTTCTAGCAAATTAAAACTTATAATACTAAAATTTGGCTGTGACACAAATAACCAAATAATTATTCATGCTTTCGTAGTCATATAGAAACTATGTTAATTTTCTAATCAATAAAATCATGCACCTAGACTTTTAAACCTCACAAAACCTGTCAAACCCTAAAAAAAGGAAAAGAAAGGAAAAAAGGAAATAAAAGGGAAAAAAGCTGATCTAACCACGATCTCTTTTAAGCTTGCCCAAGTGTTTCGTAAAATTCAACATCATAGGCAAAAAATTTAGCCAAAACATATGTTTTTCACATATACACTTCATCACATAGCTACTAGTAGGATCTATCTAATCAAAATGAAAGACACTAAATTACAGTATGCAAGTTACTTACCTGTTGAGAAATTATTCGGTAGTTCCTCATTCTCATCCAAGGATAGATATAGTTCCTCAAAGGTGTCGCTTTTGGCATTTTCAAATAAGTACTTCAGAAATACAGATGAGATGTACAGTGCATTAACAGCTTTCATGGAAGTCAGAGATGGCACATCCAAAGTAGAAACTGATTCTTGCAAACACCATGCTAGGTGGATTAAAATCTTTGCCAGGTGCCTTGTGAAGTAATTGTTCTGTGCTGCACAATTCAATAAAATATAAAAAATGTAAATTACATAACAGAAATACTTTATATTCCATATAAAACTATAGCAATTAAAGCAATAACCACTGTTATGGTTGTGGGGGATGGTGGTTGTGGTTCAATAGAAACAAGGCTTAGTCTTTATTTACTTTATGGATAAACTTAAAAATCAAATTACAATTATTTCTTTAAATTTTATCAATAAACGAACGGAACAAGAAAAATTCAACCAAATAATATTTAAGATTATGAAGCATCTAAGACTTTTATAAAAATCATTAATTAATAGAAATACTTCATATATCATAAAGCAAAAACATTTTCATGTAAAAATTAAAAGGTATTAATTTCCTAGAAGGGTTTTCTTTTTCTTTTTCTTTTTTGGGAGAGGCTTCTGTTTTGGTACATTAAAACAATACATCCATGAATAGATCTAATTCAATTATCATATTTGAAATCCAAAAGTGTTTATATATATATATATATATATATATATATATATATATATATATATCCCCTATCTACTTTGCTCCCTTCGAACGCAATTGGGGATTGCCCGCAAACCCGCCACTTCATGTGCCAAATTAAAACAGTTGTTCTTGAATAATGTGATATCTCACACAGGGTAAATCCTTAAACCAAAGGTCGAAGGACCATTCGATTCATTCAAGGGCGATTGGAGTGGGTGAGTCAGAGTTGAAAAGAGGATTTCTCCCTTTTTTCTCATTCAAAACTGTGCATGAGACTTTCATCTCACACGGCTCCTAAGTGATAAAAGAAAGAAGGGAGATTCTGAAATAGCAGAGGCTTGGTTTGATCAAGCCATTGAGTATTCGGAACAATATATATATATATATATATATAAACAGCTATCCCATTTTGAAATTATTGGAAATTGACAGCTGAAACGAACCAACTAACCGATTGGTGTAGTTAATGATGTGCTTTTAGGTAAGGTGTTTGAGGTATTATTTCTCTTTATGTTTATCTTTTGATCCCCCAATGTAACACAATAGAAGTGCTTTGACCTAATATAGTTTCCAGTGGAAAATCACTTTTGGGAGAAACTAAAGCCCCATGCTTTTTCAACTGAGTTCGCATTTAAACTTAAAAAATTACCAAAATATATTGATGCTGTTTTTCAGAATTATTTACATACTCTACTTGTACTTTTAACTTTTATGTAGGCGTATATGGTTGGATATATGCTAATTAGAGGGTTTTATATTGCCTCACTTTTTTCCCTTTTCTTTTCTCTAATTTTCTGAGTTCCCAACATAGTATAACCATAAAATGAGAGATTCAAGCTGATGTCCAAAATTCTCTTAGAAACAAACCAGCCAGAAGTGCAGTTCAACTATTTTCACAAAAGCTTACAAATCATTTACATTTAGTATTTTTAATTGTAAACTTTATACAGCTAATGACCCGGTTAAAACTTTAAAAGTAAATGCACTTCCTGATAAGCTAATTTCAGAATGCAAACCAGAGAAAAGCTCCAATGGTACAAGAATAACAAATAGACAGTAATAAAAAAGGAAGGTAATTATGAATTAGGGAGAGGATAAGTAAACTGACCAAAAATTTCACAAGCTTCCAGAACACGGTGAGAAGGCCAATGGAGATCGAAAGGAAGCTCCAGTAATTTCTGCCAGTAATCAGAGGTGAGCGGAAACGATTTCTCGCCGACGAAAGTTCCGATTAGGTACTCCGCCGTGTCCTGCGGCCGCGCACTGCCCCAGCGCGGCGTGGAATGCACGGCCCCCATTATTCACCTCCTCTGCACACAATCTCTCTCTCTATCTACAATTGATAACAGTCAAAACATTGATCAATTCAGGCGATCTTATACACTGAAATTGATGGATGGCAATGGCATTTGCAAATTGAGAGATGTTTTGGAGGTTTCTGGATCTTAGAGAGAGATTGAAAGGGTGATGATTTGATGCTGGTTCAGGATGAGAGAGAAAATAAATGTAGAGAAAAATGGTGAGAGAAAATGGTGCTTCAGAACGAAGGTTTTGTTTGAAGACTTGAAAATTAACAACTTTCTCAGCGTTTTTTTTTGGATGATGATGACTCACTAAATACAAAAATTAATAATTATAATATTTCTTTTGACAAAATTGCCCAACAATTTTGTTTTTTCCTTTTTGCTATTCAAACTTTTTTAATCTTTTATTTATTTTTCTTAAATCTATTCTTTTTTTAATGTTTGTTTATAATAACTTGGTGTTTATATTACATGCACCAAGGACAAGTTCATATTATACTCCATTTAATAATGGACAAATATAAAATTTGATCAAGTTAAGTAATTTATTTATTTTATTAAATAGATTGATAATATGATTTTAGTACATTTTACAATTATTACATTTTTGTCTAGGACTTTACATGAACACTAAGAAATGGACTTGATTGTCCTTCATTAAAGTTTTTTTTTAATTTTCAAAATATTTATCATAACAATTTTTTTTATAGTGATTCTAATATATAGTATTACTAGAGAGTCCACGACAATAAAAATATTGTTATTAATAAAATTAATATTTAAAAAATTAGCAATTAAACTTTTTTGATAAAAATGCATATATATATATATTCATTAAATGGTGAAAATATGTTATTTTACTCTAATGTTTGATGTAATAATACAACTCAATAATGAGTTTAGCGATTTTAGTTATAATAACTACAAAAACAAATAATTAGTGTATTGAATGGAAATGCATAGCAAATTTCTTTTAGATTATTCGTGGGGTGTATAAAAGTCATTTCACTATACCGATATGGCGATATCGATCCTCAAGCGGTGAGCACTGGACGTTTATAACAAATGGATACTGTCATGCTATAGATGATAGATCGAGTGAAACAACTAAGAAAAGTTACGCAATAAGCACAACAACTATATATATATATATATATATATATATATATATATATATATAATATGTAAATGTATTGAATTGCTCATATTTAGTTCACAAAAGTTATCGCATATAAAATAAGTTTTGATTGAGACTCGTTTAACTACCGAGTTAAGTACGATCTCGAATCGAAATCCAACAGTGAAATTTTTGAACGAATATGATCCGAATCGAGATCGAACTTTAAAATTTGCTTATAATTGAATAATTTATATTTCGAGTCGAGTTTAAATCAGACTTTTACTTGAGCAACTACGAATCTAATCCGAATTATTTACTTATTTTACAGTCTTAATTAAATGTAAAATTATGCATCTTGTGATTTTTATTGTAATTGAATTTCTTTTGGGATATGTAAATTGATTTATTCCACAAGGTATGAGTCCGCATATATTTAGTGATGATTTTGCAGTAATTTCCCGATATAAAACCACAAAAATAAAGGGGAAATAAAAAATACAAAGGGTATGTATGTTGTTATTTGAAATTGTAGGTAAAGTTTCACTATAATTGCAGTTTTATTCTCTAGCTGGTATTTGGCTTTCTAACTCTTTCCATGTTTGATATGATCCCCTGCAAGTTCCCACTCTAAAATTCAATGCATAATATTTATTACTACATCTTTTCCTAAAATAAAAGATTATCGTTTAATATCTTTATATATGGATTCAATATTACTCTCTTTTTATGAGAAGTTGAAAATTAATTATATTAAGAAAGATTAATGAAATGACAAAATTACCCATAATAATATCATTAAATATGGAGAGAATTAGAATAAAAAAATTATGAGATATTTAATGCTACGGAACGATCTATAATAGGAAAACATGTGTAAAAGTTTGGTTATTAAAGGAAAATAGACATTTAACATGGGACTACCCAAAATAGTAATAAGGACTTTTATCATGGGACGGAGGGAATATTATTTAACAATTAAAATTTACTACATATTAATTTTGGATTTGGCTCTCTTTCATTACATATTTTCTCGAGTTCCATCTAATACATTAATTATTTGATCTTAATAATTTTGTTTGTAATTATCAAAATACGTAAATAGATAGTTGATGTTATTAAAATCAATCTTACAAAAAATTAGAACCTTAACAAATATTTTCACCGTTAAAAATCTAACAGATTAAAGTTTTGATAAAAAAATCACGTATTTATCAAATGGTAAAAAAGTGTAAGATTAGTTACATTTTTGAAACAATTATGTTATTCAACATAATAAATTAGTTGATAAGTATTGATTTCAATTATAATATTCATTATTATATAAATATGATAAATTGATGAGAAGGTGTAATGGAGGGTCCAATGTGATTAATTTTAGACTTATATGGTATGGAAATGGGTCCCGCTCATTAATTTGGCTGATTTACTATGACCCGTAAGTCAAGCTTTTTGTTCATATTTTGCTCATGAAGCCTCATATTAAATCTTAAATTTTAAACCCTAAATATTAAATCTTACATTATTAATTTAAAATTTAATATGTTATGGTTTGATCTTAAAAGTCAAATTGTATCTCTAATTTTGTAACGGATGGAGTAGTAGTTAAGCTTTCACTAAGATTTGGTCAAGTCCACAATATCAAAGAAACAGTTGAGGAAAAGAAATATCTCAGTTGTTTTGAAAAGCCATAAGCTGTCTAAATATGATGTTTCAAGTCTTCTTAAGGTCTTAGTTTATGCAGACGAAGATGATTTTTATTTGTACACAAACTCGGAAACTTATGCCCTGATACATACAAGGGGATATGGAATATGTAAACTTAGAGAGAAAGGCTGTGTAGAACAGAATCACCAACTTTGGTATAGTCTAGAACAACTTTTTGGGGTAATTAATTAGAATTTAGACTTAGAACCCATGGTGCTAGAAACCCATATCTTCTTCAATCCCACCATTTATCAAGTCTTCCCAAAACCCCTGTCCAACATCTCTCTCTTTGAATCCTGCAACATTGCCATAATCCTGTGGTTCTAGTTTAACATGATTTCCCCCCTTGTTACTAATTGCTTCCACAAGTTCTTTCCTTGTGTCAAATTGCTGTACAAAACTTGGGTTTTGAATTATTCTTGCCAAGAACCCCATTGCTTCTTGTTGTTTCATCTCTGACCCTTTTAATCTATGTTCCATTGCTTTAAGGTGAGCTTTCGTCTTCTGCTGTTCCTGTCTAAGTTTCACAAGTTCCACCATTAAAACCTGCTTGTCACGCCTCAACCGATCAATTTCAACACAAGAACCAAAATCTTGGTGTGAACTCTGAGGACGTGAAGGTGTCTTTCTCCTCTTAATATTTTTCAAAAGATGCCTCTGTCCTCTTAGAAACCATTCACTAGCAAACTCTAATCTGTCTGGATCAACCTTTCTAATACCCTGCACAATTATATAATTCATTAATTCCCAGGACTCATTAAGAAAACCAATCAACTCTTTATTTCAAGTCATATCAAAACTAACTTAACCAAAGGTCAGATGAAAGTCAGCATGGAAATAATGAAATGTAACTTATCCAGAAAACATCTAACTTAAAATACTTCATTAACATGAACCAGCACAAGCAAATCCACAGAACCCCACCAAGAAAATTTTAGAAAGGAAAAGAATCTAATTGTTCATATCTTGATTCTTGAAACATAGTACTCATATGATAGTACTTACATAAGTGTTGAGCTGCCTGATAAAGCTTGACAAATTGCTATGCTTGAAGTACTTGGGAAGAAGTTGAATGGAAAAAGCCTCTGGATCCCAAACAATAAAACTGTTGTTGCCTTTGCTCCAAGCAACAATATGGTTTGTGTTCGGATCATCGACAAGGTTATAAGTCTTGGTGAGAAAAGGAGGAGGACTTATGCCATAGAGTCCTTCCATTGGTCGAGGAATGGCCATTGATGGCTCACCGGAATCTCTGATAAATTTTACAGTTGGTACTTGGCCTAGAGGATTCATATATAGTACAGGGATATATATGGAAAATGCAGGTCTTAATTATAATTAAGAACAATGCACTTATATATACACACTATATATTATTGGAGATTTTAAATAAAGGAATTTAATCATGATAACATGCATTGAAACTTGGAGGAGTATGCTTATCAGAATAAGAAAAATGGATGCTAGTGAAAAGTTGTAACATGTTTAGAGAAGCAGTAGAAGAGAAACAAACATGAGGTTAAATATGGAGTGGAAGTCATCAGAAATCTTTATTGTGAGGAGGCATATACAGGTGACAAGTTGATATATGATGGAAACCAAAAGGGTCTTAAATTATTCTCAATTCCATTTCATCACAAAAATATCTTGGGCCATCAAATAGACAAATACTATTATATATATACTACTCCATATTAAACAAATAAAAAATTCTGATAAGAGACGTGGAATTATGTGGTACACATGAGTTCCATGGCTGATTGGACATCCAAATCTTGCATTTGCTATAAAGTTTATTGCATTTTATATATGATTAATCTATAGAAAGTGTAGGTAAAGAGACAGCTGGTGACTTTAGATTGGAAGATACAAATAGTTAAAAAAAAGATTCAATTATCATAAACTATTCAAATAATACACAATCAATTGATGTAATAATTCTCAAGAAAGTGAAAGCATGAGCATATTCGTTAATGAATCTTATACAGTTATTATACATTAGGCTCTCTTGTGATCCAAGTTTTTTATAGGTAAACTTGGGATTCCATCCACTTTGCAATGAAATTAAATAACTCTTTCACGACCAAGTAAGAGATGAATGAGGAAAGAAATTTGCCGTTCAAGTTATATATGGTGCCCCCGACAGGAAGAGGATATATATATACGGGTACTAATTCATATAATCAATTTTGTAAGGATAAAAATAAAGTTATTCTTATAATAAATTTCAATCGTCCATTCGTAAATCGAACGGTAATGAAAATCTCTCATTCGCAGTTTAATATGTAGGTGTCCACAGTTTAATACTGCGACTAGAATGATTGTCCAAAATTCCTCTCGTCAATCTGCAGTTTAATAATACGAATACTAGGTATGTCAGTTGTTAATTCTTGAGGACGACATCGTTTTAAGCTAAAATCTAAATGATGTCATTTTTGGTGAACCACAAGTCTGCAGAACTAAACTGCGAACACCAAGTATAATATAAAACGGTTTTAACCCCAGCAGTTGGCGCAGTGGTTCAAGGTCGCCCTGGGATTAACCGTAAACTCAGACATCTTAGGTTCGACTCCCACTTGCAACAATTGTCAAAGTCAAAGAAAAGATTGGTCTAGGGAATAGATCTTTTAAAACTTTTGGTGTTAATATAATGATTAAGTACAACAGAATGATATTTTGAAAACCCCCTTCAAATATTCATAGGAAATAACATATCTAAATTTAGTGTAAGGGAGTGTAGACAAGTCACAAGGATAAAATGTAGTGTGCAGAAAATAAATGCAGTAAATTAATGACAGGTTTTTAAAATGTTCATAGCACAAAAGTCTCATAGTATTATTTTCTACTCTGCGAGTAGGGATATTCCACTAAGGAAAGGTAATCACTCACAGTACAGTTCACAAAGAACTGTTTTATAACTGATTCACTAAGAATCTTTCAAGTCACACGAACTTGGATTTCACAAGACTTAGCAGCAGGTGAGATTTCTAATCGTAGAGTAAGTAGACTATGAGTTTAGACATGCAGCACTTCGACGTGATCAATTTTTCTCTTTCTATTACTTGGATTGTTTAAGGTTGCTCGTCTTTTATAACTTCACCTTAGGACCTTCCTGTTAAGATTTAACTGTTATACTATTCTGACTTAGACACCTGTCGACATCCAATTGTTTGACATTCAATCCTAGGTGTACGACATTATCATAACTTTTCAAAAGAAATAAACTCTACGATTCTACTTAATTGCAAAATTATATACCCGATAGTAGAGTGACTTGCTCTGAAGATTTAACTCTACGATCGTTCTCCAAGCTCTACGACTCTGATCTCAGAATACTTCCCTACACTATGTCTTTTTACATATACGGGCACTGATTCGCAGTCAACTTTATAAGGATAAGAATAAGGTCATCCTTACAACAAATCTCAGTCATCCATCCGCGAATCGAACGATAATAAAAATTCTCATTAGCAGTTTAATATGCAGGTGCCCGCAGTTTAATACCGCGAATATAATTATTGTCTAAAATATTTTTCTCAATCAAATATCATGAGTTTAATATTATGACATTTTTAATTCATGAGGATGATTTTTAGTTAATTGACAATTGCTAAGTCTAATAAGGATAAAATTTAAATGATCCACATCTAATATTGGTTGTAACCAACATTTGTCAAATAGTTGAGCGGATATACTAAAGTCCGACCAAGTATTTAACGGACTACTTAAAATCTTTTTCCATATATATAATTGGAATGTTATGGCTTGAACATGCATTTTCAATAATCAAATAAGAATTTTGATCTAAAGTCGTAGAATGTCATAATATCAACAGAAAATTCAAGAAGTTTGATTCAGGATGAAATTTCTGACTTACTGGAATACCATACTCTAGAAAATAACAAGCTTTCAGCTTTCTACACATGATGATGGAGTTTTTTTTATGCAAACACGTCACTATAAGGAGGATTATTGTAAACACAAAAGGGCCATATAAGGTGTATATTTGGAGAGCAGATCATTTGTTCCCATTTTTCTTGTCACCTTGTGTCTCTCACTTAAATTTTGACACCTAATTTTTTATTTAATTTTAGACTTAATTGGTATTAAGTAAGAGACTAAATATCAAAATTTAAATGAAAAACACAAAGAGAACAAGAAAAATGGAGACAAAAGATCTGGTCTCCTATATTTGGTAAACAACAGAGCAAAAGGACGATTATTATAAACAGAAAAAACCCTAACTTTATTTTAACCCACGTGTGGTAAATACAACTGATTCAGCAAAAGGCTGTGTAGATTAATATTATGGAGATTAGTCAATGGTTAAATCGAGCTTCAAGAGGATGAACGCAAAGCATTACCCAAAAATAAAAACACAATTAAATCCAAAAAATATTTGTAAAGCAAATTGGAGTAGACAATAAGGTGGAACTAATGACTTTGTTCCGCTATGGCTTATGAAGAAAATTATTGGTCTGAGAACATGAACCCACTAGTAGATCATGAATTTCCATCACAGGTATGTACAAAAACACGAAAAATGCAGCTCAAGAGTTTACGAACACAGTCGAGCATCATTTCAACCATCCACAACTCATGTTTAAGTTTAACAGAAGGAACACAAATCATAAGTCTCACGTATTACCATATTAGCACGTAAACATGAGTCACCAACCAAACAAGTTCATCTACGCAATCCATGTTTTGTAAATATGAAACTATAGATATTACATTTTACGTTAGTGGTAAGTAGCTTCAGAAAGAGTACTCGTGCAAGTAACCCACAACCGTACATATATTTGTTCGACCCTTAAAAGCTTCTGCAACCTTATCAGATGTCAAGCTACTGCATCCACAGCATTAGCTGCTTCTTTCTGCTTAAAAGCTTCAAGATACTCTTTTCTGCAAAATAATTAATACTCAAATGGTTAGTCATCCTATCTGACATATTTGAAAGCATAAACTGAAACCAAATAGTGAGTAGCCCAAAGCTAACCTTGCAGGCAGATGATCATGTGGACGATTGAACGGTGTCCAAATTGAATCACCAACAAAGAGCCGAATTGCCTGCAAAAGGAACATTTGTTATGAATCATGAGTAAATTGGTGTACATAAAAGTAATATTCCAAGGCCTAGTGACCATTGCCATTGAAAGCTAAAAGACATACATGAATCACAATGAAAGTAATTTTTTGTACATAAACTAGTTCATGGAGCACTAGGAAATGAATACGTATAATTATATGCGACTTCATCTTATCAACATATGTATGTGTATATGTCACTTCATATTTTCTGAGTACGGTACACCTCACAGAAGTCCTGATTGATATACTACCTATACTTGCATGCAGACAGGCCCAGCTATAGTAATTTAAAGGAAACAAAACTAGTTTGCTAGATATGCTGATACATCTTAGAAACATGCAGTAGTAAAAAATGGAAAAAGAAAACATGAGAATTTCACGAATTTTCTTCAACTCCTCATCTGTTTCATAGTTATCAGCATCTAATCGCCAGCTCAGCACTCCAAGCTCTGCAAAGTTAAAGCAGAGGCTCACGGGAGTATGTAATAACTATTAATTACTCAATAGTTGTTTTATACCTTATAAAGTCCATTTCAAACTTCAAAGACTATACCAGCAAGTTTTTCCAGAGTCACAAATTCCTTCGGATTTCGGTGATGGGGTAGTCTTTGGTCTTCATCACTATCATCCATGTACCATGCCTGTATGACCTCCTCCCTGTCATCCTGCACAAAACCACAACGCTGATTAATGTCCCATATTTTTCTTGCATTTCTCTACTTCTTCTTCCCTCCCCAATCCAACCCAACACTCAGAGTATTCTTTTCTATTCACCTAAAATAAAAGCCCAACTCCTACTGGGCTGTTACATTAGTACCTTAAAATAAAAGCAACGGTCCGTATGAGTGGAATTATCAGATTAAATATTTGTCATATAAATTCATAAAAGTTGAGATTAGTCTGAATATTATTATTTGAGCTCAACTGGTTTAATTAATGAGTTTAAACTATGAATCGAGTTTAATTGTTTAATTAATAAAATTTCTTCTTTGAATTTGACTCATCAATCAATAACTTTTTTATATATAAAGGCACCAAAGACGATTCTTTAAATTGGAAAACTCACCGAGTCAATTAAATATTAACTCGCTCAATTGAAAACTCACGACCAAGTCCATCCTTCATTCGTCCGACTCCTTCTCTGGCATATATGTTTGTTTGTTAGGAATTTTATTTTATCATCTATTAAGTTAATCATTTTGATGAATCTCTAATTTGTTCTGTATTTATCCTTATATTTTGTTTGCAAATGCAAATAGTTTAAAAGGAAACCGTGCAGCTATATTGCAACAAATATTCTCATTTTGCCAATTCAAAAAGAAGGGTTAAGATCCATGGATGATCGTAAGTTAAAAAAATGAGGGAGACAAACTTTTATATGTATTTTTGCTTTCTTGATGAACCTCAGAATTTACAGCGAAATATGGTTATATCAGCTACAAACAATTTTTTAAATAATACCTCCACTGAAGCTCGAACCTTGACCATTCTCATGTATGGGTGGTTCATGCATTACTTGAGTTAGAGTTTGCTGGTCATTGTTCATTACCGTCCATCCTAAGATCGAACAGTTTAATAGAGCTCTCGTTCACAGTTTAATACCGTGGACGGGTCAAATGACCAAAATACCCCTACTTTTAAAATTATCTGTCCGCAGTATTAAACTGCGGACGCTAGATATGACCAAATGGCCAACTAGAAAATGCTATCGTTTGTAAATAAGTCTTGTTCGCAGTATTAAATTGTGGATGTTAAATTCATTTTTTTTAGTTTTTAAGGTTCGATCAATTCTCAATATTGCAGTCATTGGTGGCTGTCTTTAATACCGGATACTTGGAAGGGATTGGTTTATGCTTCTCTCTTAAAGATTTGAAAAGTATTGTGGAAGACCTGAAAAGAATTTTTTTGATATTGCATATATGCAATCAACATGCTGACAAAGTTTTTCACAAAGGGCGAATGTTTAAGTTGACCCAGATGACATATATATCATTGGGATGAGACTATAAAATTTCAAAACGTATATCATTTGCATTCAACATGATCGGAGCCTTGAAAACTAAAAAATAATTAAATTTAACATCCGCAATTTAATACTGCAGACGAGAATTATTTAAAATTGGGATGCAGTAAGAGATGATAGTTACTTCTTGTGACGCCCCCAAAATAGGTATACGCCACCCATCTTGGGTCGCCAGATTCATGGTATATACAACTTCATTTATACAACTGTTGTGCAAAATACGACGACACATATACTGTGAGTTTCAATACAAACATTGTAACGTATATAATACGACAATATTCATATTTAAATTATTATAATGCCATATAAAGTACAACAACAAATAATTCAAGTCCCGAAGAAACACGAGAACATTTTTATTCTCCTCATTCTAATGCGGTGTATTTTTGACACTTTCAAGGTCGGGTCCTCATCACCCTATAGTTGTTCACCAAAACCAATTAGTAAATGATGTATAAAAATATGTCACACACATTTTATTATTCTCAACATAATTATTATGCCACACCGTTTCATATTATGAATAGGCTTGTGACTAATTCGTATCACCACTTTATACCCAAGTTCTCTCTGCTAGTCCCAGCTACACTTTTATTACCTGAAAGGGGTGGTGAAGTAAAAGGGTGAGCACAAACAGCCCAGTAAAGAATATTATGACTTAAGATAATTACATTATTAATAGCCTTCATCAATACTAAATCAGATATTTAGAATATATGGTAGAAGATAAAAGTTTTCAACCATAATAGCAGCAGAACAAGCAATCCATCAACAGCCTACCATCTCCTCTAAATTAAAAGTTCATCGTTAATATTTCATCCTCAGAATACTCATCAACAGCTTCTTTATCAGTACCCAAGACAAAGAGAACTCTCATCACTTGCCTTCACCGGAACCACCAAAGATTATAGTTAAATTCACAATTCATATTTATAATCGTAAAATCAACAAATCCATCTTTGCAATACGTGCCTAAGACATAAAAAACTGTAAACCAATAACTAATAAATCCATCTTTGCACTACTGGCCCAAAGATATACGCAAGACCCCAAATTATTAATAAATGAAATTATTTTCCTCTATTTATTATTTTGAAATAGTAAGGGTTGATTTGATTAATGTGGATAGTTATGGGTAAAATACGCAAATATTTCGAATAAGCAAGTGGTTATAAAATATTCATTATTGCTTTGGGAATATTCGCTTTTGTCGTGGAATATTCGTGATCTTTTCGGAGAATATTCGTATGACCAGCGATCTTTGTGGGCCCTATAACGAAAAAACAATTGGATGAAGAAAACGACAAATATAAGTTGTTTATAAATAATTGCGTAGTTGTTACAAGTTATCATCGTTAGAATAACCTATGGTTAAAACACACTAATACGCTGCGTTGTTGAACAAGAAGACACCAGTATTGCACCAATTATTGATTCTTACGTAAAGAAGGCACTACTCAATAATTGTTACGAAGAATTACTCGCTCAAAGATTTTATTTTATTGATTTAATAATTCTTTGCGTTGATATTTTATATTCTTTGTTGTTTCAATAATTGTCATTACACGGATTTTCCATTATCGAAGCAATAATTCATATTATCCTCAATAATATTATTTGATAACATTATTGGTAATGTCTAGAAAGTTACGCTCTAAGGAGAAGTTTGGTCACCTAATCATGCTACCAGGTAAGGAGAGATCCTTATCGAAAGCCCTCTTTCTTGGGAACTACCGGTCACCAAGATCTTTGTGATTCTGTAATATTATTTGTGAATAATTAATTATTGATTTATATGATGAGGAAAATATTGATGGAGAAAATTTTTAATGTGACAATTGTTGAAAATTAATATTTTATCTTTTTCTCGATAAAATAATTCATTTAAATATATTATTTTAATAATATATTAACGGTGATATTTTTATAAATGAATGTGGGATATATGAGTATATGAGGAGGAAGAGTATTTTTGTGGCATTAAATGTTTAACACATATTTTTTTGTGTGTTGGTGGACATAATTATCGATCGAAATTTGATTATAGCATGTAAAATCGTCTGCTTATAGATTTCTTGTCCAATTTCTATTTGGAATTTGGAAAAACTTTCTTCCGAAAGTTGTAGAGAATTGAATTTCCTATAAAAACTCATGCGAGATTCAAATTTTCCGATAAAAGGGCTATTCCGATTAATTGGTTTTTGGAGTTTAAAATGTTTTTTCAGTAAGAAAACGTTTTTGTTGAAATTGAAGTGGCTCATATGTGTTTTAATGATCTCAAATCAGTTGGTAAAAGTGGGCTTGACAATTATATATATATTAATATTTTATTAAATTTTCTCGCTTTGGTGTTCGAGCATTTTCCTATAAATAGGGTGCTTAGGTTAAATTGAAAATTACACCGTAAACTCAAGTTTTCTCTCTTCTCACTCTATAATATCGAGCGATTTTTGTGAGTATTTTAGTATACTTTGAGTATTGCTATACTGGCAAAGTTCAAGTCATAGCCTATATCCTGTTTCAACTAAAGTCTTGTCTTTCGAGGTAAGGGATGTTATTTTATTCGAAATGATATTATTTCTTCAATATCATTATCTCAAATATTGGTTGGAAATTTTTTATCAAATTTGGAAGTTTTCATGTCGGGGTACTTATTCATGAATTACTATTCACGAGTTACTTATTCACGAATTACTATTCATGAGTTCTTTATTCACGAGTACTATTCACGAAGCGTGATGATATTTTTTTGTGAAATTTCTATCTTTTGGTGTCGAGTTACTATTCACGATACTCAAGACTATTCACGATACTCAAGACTATTCACTTATTCACGAATCGACCTCAATCAAAAAAATAAAATTTCTTCTTTTTGTCCAAAATATCTATTCGGATACTAGCTTTTGATTGTATCCATGTTTTGATCATTCTTGAATTTTACTCCACTGATTAGTTATGAAGTATTTTTGAACTTGGATTGTTTAAAATACTTAATCCTTAATATTTGTTCTTTTGTTTCACCGGATTCATTTTCTTTAAAATATTTTTCATCATCCTCGGTCTAAATGATGATATTATCGAATATCTTTGGCTCAGAAGTGCAAAGATGAACAGTGTTGAGATGAACACGACCGATCGATTAATATCTTTGGCCCGTAGTGCAAAGATGAACAGTGTTTGTATGAACATGACTAATCGATGAATATCTTTGGCTCGTAGTGTGCAAAGATGAATATTTGATTTCGGATATATATCGATTGATGTTACAGGATAAAATATCGACGATGAACTTTTAAATTCATATATAGAAGATAGTAGTTTGCATTCTCTACTTAACTCTTCTAATGAATTGTTGTTTCACCGCAGATTGTTGATTTAAAAGCCGGGTTGTCTATCAGATTCTATTAGATTTTCTCTCATTGAAGACTAACGATAATTTGCTCTATGTTATCTTAGTCATAATGTTCTTTATCGGGCTAGTTGAATGACCCTTTTTCCTTGTTGTTCCATTTTCTTCTCGGGAGGCGAGAATGTAGCGAAAGTACTTAGTGGGGTATGGAATGAAGGTTCTAGAGAGAGTGTTTAGTAGTCCTCACCATTTTGTAAAATAATGTATCAATAATTATGATGGGAATTTATTTGCGTGTGGATATTGTCTAGATGGCAATATCTGTATTTAAACTCACAGTTTATATGTTGTAATAATAAAGTTGTAGTCATTTCTGTACCATGTATTTGGCGACTCAGAATGGGTTGGATGAAATTGACCTATTTTGGGGGCGTCACAATATATAACTGTAAAACCAAGGATATTCGTGTTTTCAATTACAGTCATGATTATACCGAATGATCCTGGTCATAATCATGCCAAGTCCATCTATGCACTACGGGCCAAAGATGACTTTTACCACATCATTTATAACATTACGGTCATGATTATACCGAATAATCCCTGGTCATAATCATACCAAGTCCATCTACGCACCATCGCCATAGATGACTTTCAACACAATATAATCATGAGAATGATGACAATGATATATATAATGAATAAACATAGATCATCATAATTGTAAGACCTCAAATTATTAATAAATAAAATTTAATTTTCTAAATTATTATTTTAAAATAGTAAGGGGTTCATTTGATTAATGTGGTTAGTTATGGGTAAAATGAGCAAATATTTCAAATAAGCAAAGTGGTTATAAAATACTCATTGTTGTTTTATATATTCGTTTGGTCGTGGAATATTCTCATTGCTTGGGAATATTCGCATTTACCACAATATTTTGTAATGGCCCATAACAACCCAAAGCGATTGGATGAAGAAAACGACAAGTATAAGTTATTTATAAATAACTCACGTAGTTATTACTCAAGTATCATCATTGGAATACCCGTTAAAACACGCTTATAATGATTATCGCATTAAAGAAGATATACTACCAGTATTGCACCAATTATTAATTTTACGTAAAAGGCACTACTCAATAATTGTTACGGTAATTATCGCTCAATATTTTATTTTATTGATTCAATAATTCACGCGTTGATATTTTATATTATCGTTGTTTCAATAATTGTCACTACACGATTTTCCATTATCGAAGCAATAATTCATATTATCCTAATAATATTATTAAAAACATTATTGGTAATGTCTAGGAAGTTCGCTGTCAAGGAGAGGTTTGGTCACCTAATCAAGGCGTAAGAAGGAGAAATTCTTATCGAAAACCCCTCTTTCCTGAACTACCGGCACAAAGATCGCGATCTTCTTCTTCTGTAATATTATTTGTGAATAATTAATTATTAATTTATATGATGAGAAAAATATTAATTTTATGTGGATATAGATGGAGAAAATTTTTAAAGTGACAATTGTTGAAAAATGATATTTTATCTTTTCTCGATAAAATAATTTATTATTATATTTTAATAATATAATAATGGTGATAGTTTTACAATGAATGTGGGATATATGAGTATATGAGGAGGAAGAATATTTTTATTGCATTAAATGATTAACACATGTTTTGTGTGTTTGGTGGACCCCATTTCTCGATCGAAATTTGATTATAAAATTTGTAAAATCGCCTGCTTATGGATTTCTTGGTCAATTTCTGCTTTTGAAATTTGGAAAAACTTTCTTCCGCAAAGTTGTAGAGAATTGAATTTCCTATAAAAATTTGCGAGATTTGAATTTTCTGATAAAAGGGCTATTATTATGAATTATTAAAGTTCTGAAGTTCCGAAATAATTGATTTTTGGAAGTTTTAATTATTTTTAATATAAAAAACGTTTTTGTCATTAATTGTGGGTCTTGTATGTGATGTCAATTCAATTCGAATTCAGATCAAGGAAGGTTGGCGTAGAAATTTTAATATATATATTAATATTTTATTAAATTTTCTGCTTTGGTGTTCTAAGCATTTTCCTATAAATAGGGTGCTTAGGTTAGAATTGAAAATCACACCAGAAACTGAAATCTTCTCTCTCTTTCTCTCTCGATATATTGAGCGTATTCTTGTGAGTATTTTAGTACTTTGAGTATTGCTTATATGGTCTGCAAGTTCTTTCAAAGACTATATCCAAAAGATACCAATCAAAAAGTACTATCCTTTTTTAGGTAAGGGATGTTATTTTCTTCTCAAATGATATTATTTCTTCAATATCATTATCTTTGAAATATTGGTTGGAACTTTTTATCAAATTTAGAACTTTTTCATGTTTGGGTTACTTATTCATGAATTACTATTCACGAGTTACTATTCACGAAGTACTATTCACGAAGCATGATAATGTTTTTTTGTGAAATTTCTATCTTTTGGTCTCTGAGTTACTATTCACGATATCTGGTCTTATTCACGATACTAAGACTATTCACTTATCACGACCTACTATTCACGTAAAAATTAAATTTTCGTTTTTCGTCCAAGATATCTATTATGAATACTAGTTTTGATTGTATCCATGTTTTGATCATTCTTGAAATTTACTCCAATCTGATTATTTATGAAGTATTTTTGAACTTGGATTGTTTAAAGTACGAATCCTTAATATTTGTTCTTTTTCGTTTCAATCGGATTCGCTTTTCTTTAAAATATTTTTCATCATCCTCACCCTAAATGATGATATAATTGAATATCTTTGGCTCAGTAGTGCAAAGATGAATGATTTCTGATGAATATCTTTGGCCCGTAGTGCAAAGATGAAAAGGTGTTTAGATGAACATGACCAACTGATGAATATCTTTGGCCTGTAGTGCAAAGATGAAAATTTGATTCCAGATATATATTGATTGATGTTACAGGGATAAAAGATAGACGATGAACTTTTAAATTCATATATAGAAGATAGTAGTTTGCATTCTCTACTTAACTCTTTTTAATGAATTATTATTTCACGCAAATATTGATTTAAAACTTGTTGTCTATCAGATTATATTAGATTTTTCCTCGTTGAAGACTAACGATAATTTGTTTTATATTATCTTAGTCATAATGTTCTTTATCGGGCTAGTTGAGCTCACCCTTTTCCTTGTTGTTCCATTTTTCTTCTCGTGAGGCGAGAATGTAATGGCAGTACTAAGGGGGTGTGGAATGATGGTTCTAGAAGTCGCTTTAGTAGTCCTCACCATTTTATAAAATAATGTATCAATAATTGTACTGAGGACTTATTTGGGTGTGGATATATTTGTTTTATATTGTATTAATAAGTTGTAGTTATTTCGCACCATGTATTTTGATGACTCGAGAATGGGTGTTGTATACTGCTTTGGGGCGCCACATTGGTATCGAGCTTAGGGATATGGTTCTCGGAGATCGGGGAATAATACTGTGAGGGGAGAGACGAAGTAATCCTTCGCTAAGATGTCATACCTAAGCTTATTTGTTGGTTAATCGAACTATATAGTTAATATGTGATATGTTAATTTGTTTAATTAACCCTTGTTTTATGGCGGTATTTAAGAATGGCAGCTGAGAATATTAACGGTGGAGTTAATGAGACCGTGGAAACACCTTTAATCACCACCCAGAGAACGTGCAACAGGAAGGCAATATTCCTCCTGTAAACAACACCACTGAGCAGACGATGAACGACGAGATGTTTAGGAGATTTTTGCGCTTCATGCAAAACCGCATTTAGGAGACTCATGTATGTAAATACTGGGTGGAAATGATAAGAACGCGCTGACTTGTCACGACCAAAGCGAGCTCAAAGAGTTGGGACCACCAGGATTTAAGGGAAAGCCGATCCGATCATAAGCGGAAACATGGGTCAAGCAAATTACCAAGATATTCGATGTCTTGGGATGAACGGAGGAACAGAAGGTTCCATTCGCCACCTTTATGTTCCGTGGCGAGACAGATTCTTGGTGAGAGTCATGAACGTACTCACTTTCCCGTGACTCGCGTGTCTTTGGGAACGTTTGAAACTTTTTCAACGAAAAATACTTTCCCAAAGTATTCGCTTTATGAAAGAGGTAGAGTTTATTAGACTAGAACAAAATAACATGACGGTGTCCCAATACGAGGCGAAGTTTGCAGAGTTATCCGTGTTCAGCACCTCATTTGGTAGAGAATGAGAAACGAATGACGAGGATGTTTTTGAGAGATTTAAACCCGAGATTCTATAATATCTTATCTCTCATAAATTTTCTATATATTCGGATGTTGTCAACAAGGCTCAATTATTAGAGTGAGATAAGCGAAAGACGTTCAACCAAGAGATCACGAATCAGATCATACTGATGACAAAGAAGTCATCGTAACAACGATAACCAAATGGGAGGAAAACATTCGGATAAAAGCGGTAAACTAATCTTGCGGTACTCGTGGCCATGAAAATAGAAGAAGCGAGTGGGGAGATTTTAAAAGAGGAGATTCAACAATAACACTGCTGAAGACGCCAACACCAAAGAAAGAATCGGTTTTAAGGAGGAGGAAACGACCACCGGTCAGATGCTATAAATGTGGAAAAAGGGACATATCAAATTGAACTATCCACAACAGCTTCAAGGTATGCTATAATTGTGGAAAGAAAGGACATATCGCCGAGATCAGATGCAGAATAAACCAAGTCCAAAGGGGGGATGGTGACTCAAAAGGTCATCCCCGGAAAAGTCAAATTCAACGGTTCTTGGAAGTGCATTTGTCGTGATCGGTCATAGTCTGAGAACCCAAACGAGGTGATCACGGTAAAAGCTAATCATAAACTTCTCAAGTTTTATATCTTATTAGATACCTGCTTACGCCCATTCATTTATCTCTCCCGCTTGTGCTCAACGCTTTAAACTTGACTCAGGAGAAATTAGACTTTGACCTATCCTGTGGAAACTCCATTAGGAGAAACTTTCATCACATCCATCGCTTATAAATCTTGTTTGATCCAAGTTGGCACCATCACATTACCCGTTGACCTTTATCTCTTTAAAGATACTTACGTCGATGTGATTTTGGGATCGATTGATTAACTACTCATCATGCCAAAATTAATTGCTTTCGTAAGGTTGTTAGTTTTCATATTCCTAAGCAACTCCGTTATTCAAATTCAAGAACCAAACCATCAAGTCAAACACTTTCATATCAAGCCATAAAGTCATTCGCTTTATTGAAAAACTGGATGTCAAGATTTCTTAGCCCATGTTATGGACTTAAACAAAATATACGCCGATTTGAATGAATTTCTATTGTTAGTAAATTTCCGATGTATTTCAAGAATTTTCGCTTACTCCCAAAGTCCGATATTGAATTTTGTATCGACTTTGAACCCAGACAAAACCCATTTCTAAAATCTCATATCGAATGGCTCTATTGAACTTCGAGAGTTAAAAAATTCAACTATAGAATTTGGTACCGAGCCTTTATCCGGTGACTTCCTTTGTGGGAACGCACCGCCCGACTCTTCGTAGGGACGCCATATTCGTGCTGCGGAAGAACCGGTAGGTGTCATTGTGACGTGTTATCCAAGATTGGGATATGAGTCACGAGTTGAGAACAACCTAAGTCGATGAATTGAAATACGTAGCTTTACTATGCTTAATGTTATTATCGAAGATTTTGTGGAAAGATTTTCTCGAATCGCTACTCCATTAACGCAATTGACTCGTAGAGATACAAAATTCGAATGTAGCAAGGAATATGGGAAGAGCTTCAAGAACTCAATAGAGACTCATTTCGGCACATGTTACGACCATACCATCCTGAAAAGTTTAACGTGGTAGTGACGTGTTGAGTAAAAGATCGTGTCCGAAAGACGAATGCGATATTGTCAAAGACCCATTTCATATAACTTACAAATGATAGATATAGAGTTAAAGACTCTGTGGACTCACGTGATGATATACAAGTAGAACCGACTTTAATCGATAAAGTTAAAAACGTTCAAGCTACACACAATCGAGTCGATGAATATGAAGAAGAGGTATGCGAAGTTGTTATTCCAAAAGCGAGAATCAAGGATGTGAGAAAGCTCAAAACTTCGATTTATTAGTCCATTTGAAATCCTAGATCGAATAGAACTCGCGTATATAGACTCATTTTACCGCCAAGTATAACGCGTGTTCATAACGCTTTTTCACGTGTCGATGTTACGTAAATATGTGGACGACCAACCATGTTATCGAGTTAGAATCCCACAAGATAAATTAAGACTTAACGTATGAAGAGGTACTCATCAAGATTTTGATAGGAAGGAAAGATGTCCTACGCTACAAGGTCATACCACAAGTTAAAGTTTTGTGGAGAAACCATGCTTATTGAGGAAATGACCGGGAGTTGGAAACAAAAATAAAAGCGAGGTATCCTCATATTTTCGAAACACCAGGTACGTACGTCAATTTCGAGGACGAAATTTCATAAGGAGGGGAGGTTGTAGGACCCTAAATTATTAATAAATGAAATTTAATTTTCTCTAATTATTATTTTGAAATAGTAAGGGGTTGATTTGATTAATGTGGTTAGTTATGTGTAAAATGAGCAAATATTTCAAATAAGCAAGTGGTTATAAAATACTACTCATTGTTGTCGGAGAATATTTGTTTGGTCGTGGAATATTCTCATTGCCTGGGAATATTCGTATGCACGCGAGCAACCTCTTGTGGGGCCCATAACGGAAAAGTGATTGGATGAAGAAAACGACAAGTATAAGTTGTTTATAAATAACTACAGTAGTTATTACCATTATCTTGCTTGAATACCCGATGGTTAAAAACACGCTTATACGCCGTTGTTGCACAAGAAGATACCAGTATTGCACCAATTATTAATTTTACGTAAAGAAGGCTACTACTCAATAATTGTTACGTAATTACTTTCAAAGATTTTATTTTATCGATTCAATAATTGCTGCGTTGATATTTTATATTACTGTTGTTTCAATAATTGTCACTACACAGTATTTTTCATTATCGAATCAATAATTCATATTATCTGAATAATATTATTAAAAAATATTATTGACAATGTTTAGAAAGTTCTGTCTAAGGAGAGGTTTGGTCACCTAATTGCAAGGCCAAGAAAGAGAAATTCTTATTGAAAGCCCTCTTTCCTGGAACTACCGGCACAAAGATCGTGATTCTGTAATATTATTTATGAATAATTAATTATTGATTTATATGATGAGGAAGATATTGATTTTAGTGGATATAGATGGAGAAAGTTTTTAATGTGACAATTGTTCAAAAATTTTCAGATTCATTAATTATTCCGAAATTTTGCTCCAAAGTCCCCCAAGACTAAGTTTTTCATCGTTTAACATGTTTTACGAAAACATTCACCACTACTTTGATTTAAATCATTTTTAGTCCGTTCAAATTGGAATATTTCCATAACTTCTTAATCTATAGATCATCCTCCTCAGATATTACACATAAATCAACTATCAACACTTTTACAACTTTGATTTAAGTCCTCAAAATAACTTTTGTTCATCCTCAAACACATGCCTAACTTTTTGATCATAAATTCTATTATGACATGAATTAAACATAAAATCTTTATCATATACTTCCTTATTACTTTGGATCTATCATGATCCCCTATAACCCAACTTTCAACGAATCAAACTCTTAGGAAAATTAAAGAGATGAAAAGTATTGGTTTTACAAAATCAAGTAATAAACTATTTTTTTCTGAAAATTTCCAGATTTTGTTCTTCATTTGATTTCTTGATTTCTCTCGTTTGATCCTTGTTTATACAAGTTTAAATCATCTCAATCAAGTATGAACAAAATCTATTCATATAAAATTCATGAAATCTTAAATAGAAAAATAAATTAATGGTTTACACATACCTTTCTTGATTTCTTGATTCCTTAATTTCTTCTTCTTCTTCTTTCTTTCTCTCTCTCTCTCTCTCTCTCTCTCTCTCTCTCTCTCTTCCTTTCTAAACTTTGGCTACGGAAGGAAGCATGAGATAAAGAGAAGCAAAGTGCTGCATAATTGACTTAAACAAAATGAATGGCCAACATCCTTTCCCCACAAAAAAATTGGACCAATAGAAGAAAGGCTTGGTGCATAATTTAGGGAAAGGTTTGAAAATTAAATCTCAGCACTCATCAGCCTTAGCCGCCTTCGTGTTCACATTTTATAAGTTTAATATCTCCTCTTTTATTTATCCGATTAATTGCTCATTTGATCATTCATCAATTTAATATTTTATAAAAATCATAAATTAAATTAGATTTTTATTTCATAAAATTCGGGTCTTAGACTTCTAATATTAATATTAGGATGTATATTTGTTTCATGGTTATTCTTACAAATAATAATTTGTTAATTTACAGTTTGTTAGTAATGATATGATAAAGAAACTACAATAACAAAATATTTTATATTATTAATAAAAAAAATTATTTTTTTAAACAAATAACATTATTTATTTATTTTGGGAACCCTTGGGCTTGGAGTAATTTTTTCCGGTCAAAAAAAGGAATGGAGTGTGAATTTAATCTCATTCTAATTCAGTTCTTGGAGTTCTAGTGCATCAGGGGGGAATTATTCAGAGAGTCAGAGATTTACCCTTTTTGACCCAAGCCAAGAACAACTAGGCATGAAAATGTTCTTCCTATAACCGGGTCCTTGTCATACAACAATAATCCGGACTGATCCAGCCTTAATTTATGCTCATTGTGACTCAGTAGTCAGCACTAGTACAAGATTTGGCTTTTTTTAGTTTCTGTCAAATTATAATTACGAAAATATTAATATACAAAGTTTTATTCAAATGTTATATATATATATACAAATAAGTGTAGTATCTGATCGAGCTTATGACGACGTGTTGCTCATCATCATACTGCGTAATATTTATAACGACAGCTATTCTCGTCAAAAAAATCGTCGCCATAAAAATAACTCAGATATCGCTACTATATATATTTTTCATTTTATATAATTATAAAAGTAATATATTATATTAAATATAAATTTTAAAATAAAATTATCACTCATATTTATTTACGTAACTTAACTGATAATAAAAATAACAATTCATAAAGTATGAAGATATATATCAAATTTTTTTTCTGAGTACGGTACAATCAATACTGAGCCTATTTATCTTTCTTCAGTTATTTTTAGGAGTACTATTTACCTGGACACGTCTAACCTAGTTGGCAGCCTTGTCCCTTTTCTGTGGGCCCAACTCCCATTTTTAAAGTTTTTAAATTTCGAAACCTCTGTATTACCTTCTCTCTGCACGTGCATGAAACCTGAATCTTTTCTTTTTAGTAAATTATTAAGAAAGACTTCCCATTCTCTCAATCTACTCTGTCTGTTCTGAATTTGCTTTAAAAATATTAATTAGAATATAAGATGGTAATTGATTAGATATTAACAACACATTTCTTTGTATTATGAAATCATTTGAATAGTTATGATATAAATATAAATATAAATTATTCAAAAAATTTATTAATACATAAATATGAAATGTTAATATATTAAATACAATCAAACACGACATAACAAATAGAAAAGCATCCCAGAAAACTTAGAGCTAGAAGTGGTATAAAATGACGTTAGTTAAATGGGGTCTAAACTTTCAAAATTATTACTACATTATTTATTTTTTTAATTATAATTAATTTATAAGTAGTAGTACTTTTGTATAATCTTTATAATATATTGCTTAAAATAAAAATAAATCAAAATTAATATTAAAAAATAAATTTAGAAATGAAGGGGATAACTTGTATATAAGCATACTAATAAGAGAGAAAAGGGCAAAATTATGTTTTTTACCACTATACTTGGCAAGTTTTACTTATTAAACTACTGAATTTTTAATTTTTTATATTACCTCATTAAACTAATTAAAATATTAAAATTGGGTCATTCCGTCCAAAAAAAATTGACAGACGTTAAAGTAGTGCTGACGTGGCGCTAATGTGGCAAAAAAATCAAAAACAGATTTTTTAAAAAAAATTAACATTTTAAAATTTTAAAAATAACAAAAACATAATAAAATAAAACAAAAATTAAAAAAAAGATTTTTTAAAAAACAGTTTTTTAAAAATATTTTTTTAAAAAACAGATTTTTTAAAAAAAATAGAATTCTATAAAATATTTTTTTAAAAACAGATTTTAAAAAAATAGAATTCTATAAAAATATATATTTTTTAAAAAGAGATTTTTTTTAAAAAATAGAATTTTTTTAAAAAACAGATTTTTTAAAAAACAGAATTTTTTAGAAACATAATTTTTTAAAAACAGATTTAAAAAAAATTGAATTCTAAAAAAAAGAATTTTTAAAAAAAAACAGATTTTTAAAAAAGAGAATTTTAAATAACAGATTTTTTAAAAAGCTGATTTTTAAAAAGTAGATTTTTCAAAAAAAATAGAACTTTTTTTAAAAAAACAGAATTTTTAAAACAATTGTTTTTTTAAAAACTGTTTTAAAAAAATTCTATTTTTAAAAAAAATCTGTTTTTAAAAAATCTGTTTTTAAAAAAATCTATTTTTAAAAAGTTCCGCTTTTTTTACAAATTATATTTTTTTAAAAATCTGTTTTAAAAAATTTCTTTTTTAAAAAAAATCTGTTTTTAAAAAATATATATTTTTATAGAATTCTTAAAATGTGTTTTTTTAAAAATTCTGTTTTTAAAAAAATCTATTTTTTAAAAAATCTATTTTTTAAAAAGTATGTTTTTAAAAAAATCTATTTTTTAAAAAAAATCTGTTTTTATTTTTTGTTTTATTTTATTATGTTTTTGTTATTTTTAAAACTTTAAAATGTTAATTTTTTTTTTAAAAATCTTTTTTGATTTTTTTTGCCACGCAATATTTTTTTTATTTCTTTGCCACATCAGCGCACGTCAGCGCCACATCAGCACTACTTTAACCTCTGTCAACTTTTTTGGACGGAATGACCCAATTTTAATATTTTAATTACTTTAATAGGATAATACAAAAAAATTAAAAGTTCAGTGGTGTAATAAGTAAAACTTGTCAAGTATAGTGGTTATAAACATAGTTTTGCCGAAAGAAAAGGGTCAGAAAAATAATGGGGACTGGGGTTGGGGTTTCATTGACTCAGATGTTGGAACCGTACCAGACAACCACCCCCATACACTCTATGTACGCTTCCACACGTGCGTCCTGTTCTTTTTACTACTAATATAAACTAAACAGGTTCCATTCGATTTATGCTAAATCTAAGATTAATCAATAAGTTTGCTTAAATATGTTGAATGGCCGGATATTATACTTAATAAAAGACAAACTAAGAAACACAAAATTCAACAAGTTTCTTAATTTAATAAATAATGGTGATATATTATGATAATATACAATATACTTATTAAGTAATTACATGTTAAGAATTTTATGCTATTTTATAATTTAAAATAAAAATGTATCAAATTTTTAAATGAATAAAAAAAAATTAATTTTAAAATATAGTGAGTGACTACAATTTTAGGGCAAAGGGTCAAAAATGCCCATGATATTTATCCCGATGTCCCATTTGCACCCTAAACTAATTTTTTTCTTCCAAAAGTACCCTTAACGTTAAATTTTTTGGATCGTCCGTGCCCCTGCCGTTAACAGAAGACAAACGGAGTTAAAATGTGATGACGTGGCAGGCTTAAATATAAAATATATTATAAATAAAACAATATATATCATTTAATCAAAATAAAAAAAACTAAAATAAAAAAAACATAACAAACTATCGAATTGTTCAGATTTATTTTATAAAATTTATCGAATAAAAAATAAGGTTTGATTGAGACTCGAGTACGATCTCGAATCGAGTTTGAACAATTAAAATTTTTCGAATATAAATAGAAAATTATAATTTGAGGAAGCTAACGTAATTTAACAAACTTTAAAATCTGTTTATATTTTAAATCGGACGAATATGAATCTAGCCCAAATTATTTATTCTCCTTATTTACCAATATGATATTTACTGCATTTAGAGCCATTGCTCGGCAATTCTTAATTGAAGCTAATGAGTAATGGCACATTCGTAATAGATGACCATGGACAGACTTTCACCAAGACTAACATTATTGCTATCAATCAAGCCTAAGCCTAAGCCTATCCCAACCACCTATGGTTCCGTATAATATAATATTCCATCCGTTCACGATAAAAATTCTTATTATTATTTTGGATAATTTCATGTTAAATGTTTATTTTTTTTAATAATTAAATTTTTATTCATATTTTCCTATTATACCCGTAGCACTAAATATCTAATATTTTTTTTATTTTAATTCTTTCTCTATATTTAATGACATTATTATGAGTAATTTTATCATTTTATTCATCTTTTTAATATATGTGAAAAATCCACTAAAATTTTTATTCTGGAACAGGGAGTATAATATAAACATGTCGTGTGTAAATTTATAGAGATGTTGAATTAATGTAACTTGTCACCAATTTGCACTTTAATTACTACTTTGTCCAGCTATGTGCCCTAGAGGGACTCTCTCTACCTATAAGTTTTGTTGATTCTCCTCGACACATTGTTGTGTTTGTTAATTCTCCTCATTCAAGATTATTGTGGACTTAATTACCAAAGATATATACAGCCAAAAGCTCATAAGTGTTGTTTTAATATTTTAAAATTAGATATATAATTTGATTTTTAAAATGGAACGACGATATATTAAATTTTAAAATTAGTATAATTTATAAAAATTTAAAATAAATTAAATTTTAGGATTAATAATTTTTGTTATATACTATACAATGTTAATAATTATATCAACTAAAATTAAATGAATTCACATCAATTTAAAGTTTAATATGTATCTCAAAAATCAAATTACATTTCTAATTTTGAAATAAAAAAAAATACTACTGAATATTGTTTGACAATTTATTTTATAAATAAATAAATATATTCAATAACCGAAGTAGAAAAGATTTAACTTATGTTTGTTTGGAAAACGGGACCAACCCATGATTATATGAAGATAGATGTATTTGATAATTAAATATGTCTGACGAAATTGTTTGACATATTGTATGCTTAGCGAGTGAATAAAAACTATACGTCAAACTTTGTAAATAAAATGACAAGTTTTAAGTTATTTTAAATACCAAATTAAACGAAAAATATTATGTTTATAACAATCACATATTTACATGACATATAACCAGAGACTGTGAATAAGAATAAACTCAAATTTTAAACCAGATAAATGATTCATTATTACTAAATCAATCCATACTTGATTATGGCGTTTGTTACCAATTAACTGTAGTTTAGTTAGTTAGTTAGTTATGAATCAAAACTCTATATATATATATATATGTCATTTTTTATACTAAATTGGATCTACATAGACGACCTGACACCAAATTCTTCCCATTTAATAATAATAATAATAATAATAATAATTCAACACCTAACCTAATAAAAAATCATTAAATTTAATTTCTTGTTACAAATACTATTTAAATAAGATTGAGCAACTAAAAACAAACAATTAGAGAGAGCTACATAATTGAAAGTTAGGCAGGCAGGCAAAACTCATAAAACAAATATATTTCTTTCTTTCTTTCTGCTCTACATCTACTGTATGCCACAAAAAGCTTTTATTCTCGCTCACTCTCTATCCATCCGTCAATATTCTATACAAAACCCTCCTCCTCCTCCTCCTCCTCCTCCTCCTCCCTCTCTCTCATCCTTTAATGCAAGAAGTGTTTGACTTGGACGGACTCTTCACATGAGAGAGAAAAACTACTACTAATACCAAGCATTCAATAATTCCACTCTCCCCCTTACTTATAATTACTTACACTGCTCTCACTCTTTAGTCCTCTCAAATCTTCATCTCCTTTTGGGCTACCACTGTAGTATTTAATTCACTAGTAATTAATTATTCTGTCGGAGCTTCCAGAACAATCCGTCAATGGCCGTGTTTCGCGGCCGCCGCCGTCTATCAATCGCCTCCATTTTTATTGCTCTGCTTTTCCTCATTTTCGCTTCCGCCACCGCTTCTCTCAACCCAACTCGCAAACTCGGTAAGTTAACTCAGCTGTAAATTGGCCCACTTGCAAATTAAGTAACCCAACTCGGTTTTGGCTAATCAATTGATTTGGGTACGTTTTTTAGGTGCTGGAATGAGGAAGGAGAGGGAAGATACAAGTGGGTCGACGGCGGCGGAGGTTTTGGAGGATTTGATGATGACTCGGAGGAGACTCAGTGGGCCGGGATCATCGCCGCCGTCATGCAGATCCAAATGCGGGAGGTGCACGCCGTGTACGCCGGTTCACGTGCCGGTTCATCCCGGTTTGAGCATACCGTTAGAGTACTACCCGGAAGCGTGGCGGTGCAAGTGTGGGAATAAGCTCTACATGCCTTAGTAGTGTATGATATATGATATGAATGAATGAAATGAAATATTAATTAATTAATTAATTAATTAATACCCCTTGAATATAATGCACCCCCAATACATTTTAACTAATTAATAATAGAAAATTTTATTTATATTTTTAATTTCCTCCTCTGCATTATTCTAATTTGTATGTAATTAATTGTAGTAATTAACATGCTCTTGATTCTCTCTTTTATTTCATGTGAAATTGACAGAGAACTTTGGAAATGTAAGTGTTAGGTGAGATTCTCGGGAGGGACTTCTCTCTCATCATCATCTTTTTATTCAATTAATTTATGAATTCTAGTGTCAATGCAAGTGATTGAGAGACATAAAGGGTGTGGATAAAGTGATGACTTTTCTTTAATCAGGAAAATTAAATTAAATTAATATTGTTAGAGCAATATTTAGACTAAATTTCAAATTGAACCCTAAATTTTAATTTTAAAATTTATTTGTACCTTAAATTTTAAGTTTTAATATAATTTGTACCCTCCACACTAAAATTTAGAGTACAAATTATTTTGAAATTGGAAACTTAAAATTTGGGGTTAGTCCAATACTTATATAGTTGTTTTTATAGTAATAAACTTTAACGACAACATAATTATTGAATAACCTTACTTTAACCCATTTAAATGGGTAGCTAGCTGACCAATTTGGGGATGAAGTTGAGCTGAAATACTCAAAGACATTTTTATTTCATAGTCTTAATCTTACCGTGAATATATAATATAATTCAGTTAATTTTATTTTTACTCTATATATATTTTCTCTCTCCTCTGTCCGTCTTCTGTGTTTGGGAACGTGGGGGGTTGTGGGAGAAGGGAAATGGGTTATTTTTGAAAAGAAAGATTTGATGGTTCACATGTGAATGAGAGACGGATTTCCATTCTTTTCAACAGTATTAGGGAGGGGAGGGAGGGAGGGAGGGGGGGGGGAATGGGAAGTACATTGTTTTCCTTTGTGTTTGTTGTTTTCTAAATTTTTACCATAATTCTGTAGCCTGTAGCTGGCTGGATACTAATATAATATAATAGGGAGGGAGGGAGGGAGGGAGCGAGGGAGGAGGGAGGGATTATAATTTTCATATAATATATATACAGATAAAACGGGATACAGCGCCGACATTTATGTCAGGAAGAAATTAATTTTTTTACGTATCAACATTATATTAAGTAATTAATTATAAAATTAATTTGATAATAATCGGATCGGATAGGATCGAATTGGGATAAAACTGTTCTGTTATGGTCGTCCGTATGTATGTTTTGTAGTAGTATTTCTAGGTTGGATTGAAAATGGTCGTGAAAGCTATATTTCATATATGTATGATATTATGTTATTTTTCCAAGTCCATAATATCCCATATTCAGTATCATGTCACCCTCTGTGTGAAGTCAGTCGTGCAGTAAAACAGGAGCCAATCCTATGTAAAGTCAAAACACACAATGCCACTTTTCTCATAAGCCTCTGTTACTACATTGTGTCACAGTTATCAATTGGTCAATCCATCCATCCATCCATTATTAGGATATATCATTTATATTCATATATTACACAACACAAATTTCTTTTACTAAACTGTAGAATTAGCAATAAAGGGTTTTTAAAAATGAATGTTGATTCTTATTTTTTGTTAAATAATAGATTTCCAGCATGTAATAAAAAATTTAAAAAAAAAGGAGCTCCAATCCCTATTCTGTATTCATAAAAATCAGGTGAAAGTGAGAGATGAGAGAGAGTATTAGGAGGGAGGTGGCAGGGATAGATTTTTGGAGGAGGACCAAACCAAGTATAGATTTTTCAAAATCTGCTCTACAGGACTTCCAGAATCCAGTCAACAAATCCGTGCTACAACTCTGACTAATAACCGCATGCTGCAATCTTTTCCTATACTCAATTCTATTTTCTTTATTTATTAAAATGTTAGAATAATTCTAAAAATATAGAATATACATGATTTATTTTGGGGGTAAGGCCCAAAAGGCCGCTAAGCCCAACAAAACTTAGGCCTAAGGGTTAGGGGCGCACGGCCCCGCTTGACCGCTGTCGTCGGTCGAGGCTTCACCACAATCACACGCACAGCCAGTGTGAGTGTTGAGATTGACCAGATTTAACAAGAGTCCTTCTAGATGGACATGGACATGTTTATTGGACAATTTTAATTTTTGGTTTTTATTTTTTTGCTTGTTACTTTCAAAAAATGTATAATATTTATTTCAACAGGAATTTTTTACAAAATATAGTTTTTTAAATATAATTTGGATACATATACAAAAACAGGGTTATATAGACTGTGCAACCATGTGTTTGTATTGTATCCAAATTATACATAAAACACTATATTTTATAAAAATTTCTGTTAAAATAAATACTATACATTTTTTAAAAGTCACAAGCAAAAAAAAAAAATTTGAAAATATCTAATAATCCGGTCCACTATTCCGTTCTGCCTAGACTTATTCTATTAACAAACAACCCACATGGGCTTGTCTTGGCGGGTCAAACGGATATGAGTAAAGAGTAGTTTTATAAAGTTAGGGAGTCTTTCATGAATTGATCCGTTAGTTACAACTTACATGTTAGACACTTTGAAACAAAGAGATTGATTATCTATCTCTCAACTAACATTCACAGTTCTGAAGGAGTTTGGGCCCACATCAGAAATGTACACACGAAGAATAGGTTAATAAAGTTTGATATTTTTTCCATCTTCTTTTTGTCCATTACATCTTTTAGTATTGATTGTCAATATAATAAATTGGGAGCGGTTAGCATGAATTGTCAATATAATATTGACACGCAGACGAGACTCTATGTTTTGCTACTAAGTTAAGATCAATTGATGAAACTTTTATTTACATGTTAATCATTTTTAGTCATGAAATGTTGAGCATCTAGAATTCAATATATATACTCTTTATTCTACTATTATAGGAAGGTGACCAAAAGATTATACAATTTGTCATTTTATTTTGAAAAAGAACAATGCTAAACGATCAATTTCCTAACCAATAAATCTACATTAAATTAAATATATTGAATAAATATAATTTTTACTATTTAGACTTCATGACCTAGTTGATGGAGGCTCTTTTGTCAATTAATCTTGTTTTGGGTATAACTTTTTGATCCGTTTAAAATTATTCAGCCCATAATATATTAAATTGAAACAAACAACATGATGTATGTTGTTTGGGCTCCAAAAAACACAAGAAAGAGTGATTTGACCCTTTAAAATTTTACTTCCGAAAAAATATTATTTCAATTGAATGGAAAATTAAGTTTTATGCCTGTATATATATATATTTATAATTTTGATCAGAACAAATAGTTACAATCAAGTTGTAAATTTTGGTTCGGACCAACGGTTAAATTGGTTAAAATCGGAACTGATAGATATTTCGGTCCGAATTGGACCAATAACTCAGTTTTATTCAAAACTTGAATTTAACCGATTGATTACTGATCGAACTAATGGTTCAACCGGTAAATTCTAATGAACTAGTTTTTAATTATTTTTTATACAAAAATCTTTTTAATTATTAAAATTAGTTACTATTAATAATATTTTAGTTTGTAAAAAGCGAATTTTTTTTAAATTTATTAATTATTAATAATATTTATTTTTATATATTTATGACATGACCGATTGAGTAATGATTTAACTAGTGATTGAATAATTTTTTGAGTTGGATCTGAAAACATAATAAGAAAAACAGACGAGAGGTGGAATTTTAGAAGAATTCTGAGTCTTTTTTTCCCTGTGGGGTTCCATCTTAATTTGGATCCTTGTTTCTTTGCTTTCCTATTTCTGGAAGAGAAGGACTGTGGGCCCCTGAAATTCTTAACACCATGGAAATATGTGTCCGTGTAATTCAGCTGTCCCTTCGCAACGTCTGATCTTGTCTCCTACCTATTCCTTCATTTTTTTTTGAACGACTGAAAAAATATCATAGATTTTTGTCTGGTATTTACCGTATTTGCGACAGTAAAATTTATATTAGATTTTTAAACACATTATATTATTTTTATTTGAAATTTAAATATTATATTATGAGCTAAATAAATTATTTATAACTAAATAAAAATTTTAAATACGCTTGAATTTTTAAACAGTCCGAACTCTAAACAAGTGTATTAAGTAATTAATTGGTGTGCTACTTAATTATTACCATGATAAATAAGAAAAAAACAATTCATAACATCAATTTAACGGTTGGTGTAGTAGTTCAAATGATGTTCCGGGATGAGCTGTAAATTTGGATATTTTAGGATCGAATTCTACTTGCAACAATTATAAAAAGGATGCGGTTTCAAGAAAAGGCTAGTCCAGACTTAAAGATTAATCCGAAAAACGTCACATTATTAAAAAAAAAAACAATTCCTAAGATTCTGGCAATCATGAATATATAAAATTGGTTTATGTCTGAGAGTAAAGGTTATGGTTATATTATATACTAGAAAATTTTAAATCTTAAAAATAGTAGTTTAGGAAGATTAATTTACGTATACTTTGTTTTAAAAATTAAGAAAAAAGTGTAATATTTGACATAAAAGTAAATACTTTTTTAACAGTGGGTTTCAAAAGAGTAATTATTAGTTATTGTTTTGAGACTTTTTTATTTTTTCTTTTCAATTATGTCATTCTTTTTGAGGACAGAATATGTACCAAGAGGAAAAACTATACTTACAGTCCGTCCGTCCGTCCGTCCTATAATACCACACGCTCACTGAGTTCACTTTAAAGAAGAAAAAAGAAAGAAAAAGAGAGGTGATGATTTGATTTGATTTGATTGTGTTGGTGCCTGGTGGCCGGTGGGTATCGCCAGATGCTATAGACTAGTAGCTTGTAAGAACAATCATACGTCGTTTTAGCTATTATATTTTTTCTTAATTATTTATCATTTTATATAATTTAAAAAAATTAATTATAATATTTTCAAAATTACTCCTTATCAAAAATATTAAAAAAGAGTATGAAATAATTATGAAAATTTAAAAATATTATTTTTAATACAATACAATTATTATTTTTTAATTCTTATGCACAATTCGACGGAGGAAGTACTCGTTACGTTTTAAAAAATTTAAATATATATTTGTAAAATAATGACTTCAATTTAAAGGTAATGTACTAAAAATTACTAGTACTATATAATTAGAGATAAACACAAGAAGAGAATAAGAAGAGAAATTTTCTTGTATTCTTCTAGTCTCTCTTTTTTACCGCAGTCGGACTAAGTCTCCCCACCCCGGATCAGACTTTGCGCACAGGCTCGGCCTAAGACATGGCTCCGCCCAAAAATGTGCGATCGTGGCCACACGGCCAGTTTTTAATTGGCCCTCACACTTGTTGCAGGCGGGAATCGATCCAGGATGCCCGGGTTTATGGTTCACCCCAAATCAAAACTTACCGCTGCGCCAAGTACTGTGGTTTGTATTCTTCAAGTCTATCAATACATAGATGGTAAACCTCTATTTATAGGCTTTACTTATACATGAATGAAAGATAGAAGATGAAAAGGGATGAATTAGTAACGTTTTGGTACTAATACACAAATCAAAGCCAGAAAATTTGATAAGGTAATGAATTTTTGAATAACTTGTCTTAAAATAAAGACACTAACAGCATTATTCATATAATGTAATGTTTGGTGTGTTAACAATTAGTTTGACTATCCTGTTCTTTAAGCATTCTACATTTTTTCCCTTTACCAGTAGAGCTGGATCAAACAATATTGGTGTCAACTTGCCTCTGGTTGTCAGGTTCCATTTGGGTTGGATCCTGAAGGAGTAGGAAACACCTGTAACACCATTTCCACCAATTCTCCGCCATCTTCTCCAATACATCTGTCGCAGTCCTCTACAATCTGCGAATTATATGTAAAAAGTTATAATATGAAAAAAGAAAAGAAAAGGAAAACAATGAAATTGCAAAATGAGCCCAAATCAAGGAAAAAACTAGAAAAGCGGACAACTGAAGACAAATACAAGCAAGTTAAGGGTAGAAAGCGCAGCCATGATATAAAAATACGGTACTCAAGCATAAGCTGACTTGAATTCAAATTCATTTTTTAGCACTAACCATAATTTTCATGTCAGCATAAAAGATTGTGATAGAGAGGAGACAGAGAGGCATAATTTACTTAGACAACCCTGAAAAGAAGAAGCTTGGTATGTAATACCCTACATGCACAAAGATATCAGTAGTGCAAATAAATGACTGGGAATGTTAAAAGACCAGAGAATGCCCATTTACATCACTAAAATAAAACATGTCAAGGTAGTCCATGCTCATTTTTAAGTCACAGATTTTTGAACATTGATTCTGTCTTGCATAATTGTATTATAGATCACTGATCAGAGCTTTTCCTATCAACTACATTCTTTGGAATATTCAATTATCACAACTACAGAAACAGAGTCTGAATGATAGAATAAGTTAGTTACTTGTAACCAAGCTACTTCTGATTTTTATGAATTTAAAGTCTTGCTGGGAAATATATTTCCAAGAGACATAAATGCTCGGCCTAATAATCACCCTCAATTGTAATGGTCTTGGTAAATCGTACCAAGTTTTAAATCATGCTTGGCAATTAATATGATATCTATCACTAGTTGCATAACAAAGATTAATGAAAAACAATTCTTTAGGATGTTAAATATACAATTATCTTCTTTGTACATATCTTAGAAGCATGTTTCATCTTCTGTGTTAGAATTTATCTATTTGTATACTTATGAATGTTTAAAAAGGTGCAAACATAATCATCGTACACTGATGGATGTTTATTGATACCCAAAGTTAAATAAATATAAAAACAAAAGGATATCTCGACTTGCCCAAAATGTGGGATGTGTTGACAACCAAGTACTACATAAAATTTATATGCAATCACTGAGAAGTGATCACACAACACATATTCCACCTATTTAGAAGAAAAATAATTATATTACAACTCCTATGTATCACGCAACACCGCTACCTTTCTCTGATACAATGTTCGAATAAAGGGCGGGTGATGTAATCCATATCAGCTAGAGCATATAAGTATACAATTATTTCTGCAGAACACTTCATGTTCTTTATCTAGAAGATCCACTCAATCTTACAATACCTTTCTCATGAACAGATGACACATCTTATGAATGCAGGCTATCACACCAATGCACCAAATTGCATCTGATACACTCACAAGAGAAGCCCCAAACGTCCTTCTAAACTTGATACGAGTTAGTTTACCAACTCAAAAATATCTGTAAGCACAATTTAAAGGTGGAAAGAGTGTTGCATTTCAACAGAGTTCAGAATTATAGATTTCCCTGCCAAATAAAAGTCATTGCACATTTGGCGCGAACCAATAAGTTGAATAGAAGGAGCAATTACATAAGAGGTAACAAGCATGTCTTGTAATCCTTAGAACTTATTCAAACATTGAAAATGCTGCACTAAAACGAATTCATGAAACAAGAATTTGTTTAAAACAGTGTGGTAGAATTACCGGGTCAATTTCAACAACAGAAGACGGTCTAATGTTGATGATATTGGGAGTCTCAACTTTTGTAAGGTTGTACATTTTGCTTTTTACAATGAAATTGTTGATGCTCTCTTGCATTTGATTGCAACAAGCACTCTGCTGCAAATAATCGAAAACCTAAGAAGAAACAAAATCAACCAACTGTGGAAAGATACTTGTAGCCTTTACCCAAGAATTACATACGAAACATTTGCAAGTGAAAATACCCAACCTTGAACTCTGAAGGTGCTATGGGAGCAATTACCCGTGTGGGGTGTTTTCCAGCCCCTCTAGATCGCAGGAAATCAAGTACTTCAAAATTGGTGTTGGGATATTTCACATGAATCCGACATTGGATAAATTCAAGAGTGTAGATGACTTAATAAGTATGTTAGAGCCTCAACCTAATAGGTTAATCTCTTAGGTAAGGAGGTGGTCCAACATGCTTATTGGACCCGTCTACACAGGTGTGCGCTGCTAGGTGATGAATTGATGTGGGATGGATCGTACAATTCCACTACAATTGGTAAGTGGACCAGCATTGGCTTTTAGTTTGCATAGTGTCCAAATTTAGTTAGCTTAATCACCAAAAGGACTAAACATGGCTACAAACTTGTGAAGCTCAAAGGTAACGGATTGGTAGGGTAACTGAGTAAGATGGTAGAGATACATACATCTTCATCACAACAAAACCGAGATTTGAGCCTAATTAGCTGCAATATTATCACCCTTTGAGAAAGCACAATCAAGTGTTGACCTACACAAATATATCTGGAATTTCATCTCAAAGTAAAAAATGTATCAAGTCATAAGCTTGCGAGATTATTCCACAACAAAATGATCATACCACAAATTTCAATTTTCCATCTTGGTTAAATTAATACCTTTCCATCACCCATACGATATATATAAAAGTTGACATACACTTTTCACAGCATTAATCCTAAATAAAGAGTTAATCCCTAAATACTAGTAGCAACTCTACATATTAGAACTTTTTTTTGAAGGGAAACATGCCAAAATAGTATGCTTCAAGGAAAAAGAAAACAAGAAAAAAAACACCAATTTTTCAAAGCATTTTCAAATCCCACATTTATCTGTGAAAGAAAAGCAAACCCAATAAGGCCTTTCTGCTTAGTTTTTGAAAATAATTACTGAAGAATTAAAGGAATAAACTTTAACACATATCAGTATAAATATTTGAGGAAGATAAAGCAACCTCCTAAATACGCATAAATGCATCAAATATTTAAACAGATAAGCAAAGTAAGTAATGAGCGGATACGAATATTGTTTACCTTGAGAGGGATATAGCTACAGCTGCGGTGAAGCTCGCCGGAGAAGATGAACGGCTAATCGGCTTTTTCACGATTTTCACCCCTTTTCCCCATTTAAGTTAGGAAGAGTATTACTCTGACAAACTTCTAGTATTGAATTACTCCCTCCTTAGGCAAAGAGTCCTAAAAAGGACATTGAAAAAGTAAAAAGAGCGTAAATTTTTTTTAAAATTTATCTTTAGGAATCTTATAAAATTATATTAAGTAATAAGTATTTTTTTCATTTTAATGAATTTTATTAAATGATTTAATTACCATTTATTTTATATTTTTATCTCATTTTTATAGATAAAAATATTTATAATTTTTGTTATTCTTTTAGGACGGAGGAAGTATTTTTTATTTCGAGTATGTATATATGTTTATATAAATATATATTTCAATTTATATGATCACCCATTCGCCCACTTAATTAGGTTATTTAAATATTTTTTTGGGATTAATATTTTCATAAGTACTCCATTTAAAATTAAATTAATTTATTACCATTTAAAATCTAAAAATATATGAAATACACTTGAAAAGATCAAAAGTATTACTTCAGTTAATTTCAAAGATAAATATATCTTTCTACAGAATTCTCTTCTTCTTCATGATCAATTTATTTCGTTTTCACACAGATTTCGTAAGATTTAATGAACTTAACAGCTAGCAAGACATTTTAATCATTGATTCTCATTTTACTTTTCTTTGTTTTAAAACAAAGTGAAACATTTTCTTTTCTTTATAAGGAAATCTGTGGCTTAAGTGACTCATGCTCATTAGGGCATGTTAGGAAGTAACTTATAAGTTCGTCAAACCAATTCATAAGTAATTTTTTATTATTTGAGTTTGTTTGTGACTTATTTTTGAACTTATAATTTGTTTATAAGTAGTTTTTGAAAAGTAAACAATTCTTACTTCTCAAAAATTGATTTATAAGTCATTTTAAAATATGAGAGCACTATTTTCACATGTGTTTTTTGATATTTCCACATATTTCATTCTCACATGAAGGTATGACACATTACATGCTCATGTGACAGAAGATCATTTTAAAATATCAAAAATACATGTTTAAATATTAGTTCCCTTAAAATAAGTAGGATTGTATGCCCTTATTTACTTATCTTTATAACTTATTTAGCTTATAAGTCATTTTAGTCAAACTCATTCAAAACTTGATTTAACTTATAACTAAAAATGGTGTCAAATACATTTATTTATAAGTCATAACTTAAAAAAATTTATAAATCATTTTAAAATAAGTCATTCAAGAACATGTCTTAAAAGTCACCCGTATGCTCTTATTATTTGGAGGCAGGATGATCACAAAAAGGGATAAATAACGTTTTTGGTCATCAGACTTTGTCTCGATTTTCATTCTGATTCATCAAAATTTTTTTCATTCTGAATCGAATAATCTGTCTTTCATATATTACAAAATGGTCACTCTCATCCGATTTTTTCCGTCCGTAAACCGTTAAGAATGCTTGATCACAAGTTGACTTGACTTTTTTTTTGCTTACGGAGAGATGTAAAAGACAAACATGCGGATTATTATAAGACAAATGACCAAAACTATTAACTACTTCACCTAAACAATTCCAAAACTAATAATAATAATAATAATAATAATAATAATAATAATAATTTCAAAATAATAATAATAATAATAAATACTATTAATAGTAATAATTTTAAAAATCTATTTTTAAAAAAAATCTGTTAATTTTAAAAAAGCTGTTTTTAAAAAAATTCTGTTTTTAAAATTAAATTTTTTAAAAAGTCTGCTTTTTAAAACGTAAATTTTTATAAAACAGATTTTTTTAATTTTTAAAAAACGTTAATTTTTTTTGAACTGAACTAATATTTTTATAAAAAGTCTGTTTTTTTAAAAAGTTAATTTTTAAGAATTTTTTTTATAAAACCTGTTACTTTTAAAAAGTCATTTTTAAAAAAACTGTTTTTTAAAAATTCTGTTTTTAAAATTCTATTTTTTAAAAAAGTCAGTTTTTTAAAATTCTTAAATTTAAAAAGCGTTAATTTTTTATAAAAACAGAATTTTTTAATTTTTAAAAAACGTTAATTTTTTAAATCAAACTAATATTTTTTAAAAAGTCTGTTTTTTTTAAAAATATTAAATTTAAAAGTGTTAATTTTTAAAAAACAGAATTTTTAATTTTTAAAAAAACGTTAATTTTTTAAACTGAAATAATCTTTTTTTAAAATTCTTAAATTTAAAAAACGTTAATTTTAAAAATTAAAAAAACGTTACTTTTCTATAAATTTTAAAAACGTTAATTTTAAAAATTAAAGTTCTTTTACTTTTACTTGTTTATAATTTCAATTTACATTATTACCTAAAAGTTTAAAGTTTTCTAAATTGAATTTTTTTTAAGAAATAAAAATAAAATAAAAATATACATATATTCTATCTCAATTTTATTAACACCCCAATCCAAAGCAAAAATATAGAAATTCAAAATTCATAATACTACTTATTTGTTATTATCAAAATGTATACCAATTGTAAAATTTTATAAACTGACCTGATCAAAATTCAAAGAGTATTTTAAAATTCTGTTTTTAATTTATTTTTTTAAAAAAATCTGTTTTTAAAATTTCTGTTTTTTAAAAGTTGTTTTTTTAAAAATTCTGTGTTTTTTAAAAGTGTGTTTTTTTAAAAAAGCTGTTTAATTATAAACGTTAATTTTAAAATTCTGTTTATATAAAAATAATGTATTTAAAAGCTGTTTAATTAAAAAGCTGTTTTAAAACGTTAATTTTTTTAAATTTCTATTTTAAAAAAATAGAATTTTTTAAAAACAAATTTTTTAAAAAACAAAAAAATTTAAAAACCAAATTTTTTAATTAAACAACTTTTTAAAAAAAACACACTTTTTTAAAAAACATTAACGTTTTTAACGTTTTTTTGAAAAAAAAATTAACAGATTTTTTGAAAAAAAAAATTCAAAATTAACAGATTGCAAAATTAACAGATTTTTTGAAAAAAAAAATTCAAAATCTGTTTTTAACGTTTTTAAAAAAAATTAACATTTTAAAACAGCTGTTTTTTAAAAAATCTGTATTTTAAAAAAAGTTAACAGATTTAAAATATTAGTTCAATTTTAAAAAACAGATTTTTTTAAAGTGTTAATTTTTTTAAAAAAACGTTAATTTTTTTTAAAATTTCTATTTTTAAAAAAATAAATTTTTTTAAAAACAGATTTTTTTAAAAAAACAAAAAATTTTAAAAAACCGAATTTTTTAATTAAACAGCTTTTAAAAAAAAATACACTTTTTTAAAAAACAGAATTTTTTTAAAAACATTAACGTTTTTAACGTTTTTTGGAAAAAAAATTAACAGATTTGAGCATACCCATGAAGCAGAAGCGGAAGTAGTAGTACTTGTGAAGGAAATATTTGATAGACAAATTGAAATGAAAGGAGATTCAGTCAATTTGTTATATATATTAAAACGTGGTCAGTCAAATTTTGTTATCAATTTAATATATTTTTATTATTTTATTAATTTAAATTATTTTAGTAAGGGTAAATTTGACAAATTATTTTTTATTCTCCATTAAAATAAAAAAACAAATTATTATTATTTAAAAATTATTATTATTATTATTTTGAAATTATTATTAGTATTATTAGTATTTTATTATTATTTTGAAATTATTATTATTATTATTATTATTATTATTATTATTATTAGTTTTGGAATTATTAAGGTGAAGTAGTTAATAGTTTTGGTGGAATTTTGGAATCTGTCTCTTTTCATTTCCTTTGCTCCACGTAAGCAAGCTTGGCAAATCATCATGTCACTCACGATTTCAAATCGCTTTTTTGGACGGAAAATAAAAAGTAATAATGACCATTTTGTAATATGTGAGAGTACAGTAATTCGATTGTAAGAAAAAAAGTTTCGGTTAGCAAAATAAAAATCGAACCCCAGTACAGTGACCAAAACGTTATTTATCCCTCACAAAAATAAAGCTACTTGCCTCAATGTACATTGAAGAATTTTAATAGATTAGCTAGGCTTATGTGAATGAGTTCTAAATCTTGTTGAGATTTGATTTTGCTATAGCCTATAGGCTATAGGTGATACATTTCAAGATAGTTTATATTCTTCCCTGTACAAAGAAAGAGTGTTTAAATTTTGTATATTGCTAATCATCACAAATCTTAAATACTCCCTCCGTCCCAAATTAATTGCTCAGTTTTGACTTTTTAAAGTTAAATTGACTATTTTTAAAACTAATTTTTTTACTATTTTTGCTAAAATATAGGTGAAGAGATTATAACCAAAAGAAAGTATATACAATTTATTACTAATCCTAATTTTTATAATTTTAGAAATATAATTATATATGCTTAATTATTAATTCTAAAAATAGTCAATTTAACTTAAAAAAGTCAAACCCAGCAGCTAATTTGATTTACGTGGAAGAGAGATATTACATAACTCTAACAAACACGGTCTTAAGCCCAATGATTATCCCCATAACCTTTGACAGTGGTTAAGGAAAGGTGCGTGTGTTCAAACTAACAAAAGTGATGATGATCTTACAAAAGAAAATCAAACTTTTGTAGCTCCAAAGGTAGTGTCTCACCCCCATCTTTAATGGCCATTAGCGCGCTAAAATCGCCTTCCAAATAAGCTTTGCAGAAAGCAACAATAATCCCTCCAACAAATCTCCTCATGGGTTCCCTTGAGTTGCCATTTTTACACAAACAATATGAAGTTTTCCCCCTAATCCCCTTGGTCTCATCATCTAACATATCAACATGTCCATAGTCCTTGGCAACAAAGTAACAAGTCGGTTGGCGACATTCCTTGTAAAAGTCCTCGTGATTCACCCCTTTTGGAGCACAAGGAGGAAATAAAGGGTTCCGTTTTATTTCCCCCAAACCCGACCCAATCACCAATGCAGCCATTTCAAGATCGAAAGAACGAGGAATATAAGTGAGAACTGGTGGGGAAGTTTGCTTCCCTTTGTCCATGCCATCAACTGGATCAATGCCTATTAAGGCTGAAAATCTCAAGGATGTGAATGTTTTTTTTAGAGCAAGTGCAAATGCAACTTTTCCTCCCCTGCTATGCCCAGCAAGTCCTAGCTTGCTTAAATTTGGCCTAATATTGGCAGGGAGCAATTCTTGGAGTCCTTCCGATAACCAATTGGTTATTGCAGCTGCAGTCTTGATTTCTTCAGTTGCATCTGGTCCGGCCACAGTATACAACTGTTTGGAGTCACAAATTGATATAATTTAAGAGCCAATTAGCATATGTATGCAACAATGAACAAACTAAGGGGAATGGTAGTGTTAGTGTTGATTGAATTCAGTACACAATTGCATCAGAAGTTTGCTGGAATGATAAATTTAGCACTTGAAATATCCAAACTAAACCATAAACAAATTTTCATTTCACATATAACTAAGTAGCAATCTGGAATTGACACACATACACATCAAATAGAGAATTTAACCTGAGGAGCGACAACGATGAAGCCATGAGAAGCGATAAGCTGAATAAGTTGAGAGTAAAATGAGTTGTAAAAAAGATAACCATGAAGTAACATCAAAACTGGGAATTCTCCTGCTTCTTGTTCTGATGGAGTGGCAATTAAGAGCTGCTTTGGAGGAGGAACACAGAGAGAATTAGACTTCTTATAAGATGTACATGGTTGGGCAGGCTCAGCTTTCACAACAACTGTTGTATACTTTCCGGTTTCAAAAACATTTGTGCCAGTTGAAGAAGAAATAACTGGGGAAGGAGGCATATTGATAGAAGTTTCAAGCTTTCTTTTAGCTTGTGTATTTTCTTTTTTGTTTGGGATAAGCTTACAATTTTACTTGACCACACCTTAGTGGGGAAGGTAGCAAACTTTAGGATGCTAGATATTTCTGAAGGACTGTATGCAAACCTCTCATCAGATTTTTAGAAAATTAGCTTTAGTAATATTGCACCATGTTTAAATTGTTAGTATCTATCTTGTTCCACGTCCAATATATTGAAGAAATAAAATTGGTGAAGGAATGGAATGGAGGGTGAAACGATTCTTTCAATTTCAGTCAGCTGGAATGAGTAATTTTATATTCTCTTTTTAAGGAATAAAATTCACAAATTCCATTACAATGGACCAAACAAACAATTTTTTTTTTCATTTCATAAGAATGAGTCATTCCATTCTCACGTTCATTTTTGCAAACCAAACGTAATATAAGAAAGTATATATGTCTAGTATATAATGAGTTGTGTCAACTCTTCTTGTTGTAAACAATTAGTTTTGAGTTAGAGAGTTTGATTTATTTATAGTATACTTGAGCCAATTTCATAAATTTAACTAACATGTGGGCTATTTTTTTATTTTTTTGCTATATCATGTGGGCTATCTTTGGACATAATAAAATATTTTTCTTAGTCTACATTCTTGTCCACTTACGCCATTTTAAAAAAAAAAGTCAAAATAATTTATTTATTAACTAGTATCACATATCATTTGTTAGACCTTAACTTTTTATGAATAAATATTTAATTTTTTTTAAATATTATTCTAAATAGTAAGGTGATAATTTAATAAATGTTATAGTTATGGGTGATATGTGCAAATTTTACAAAATAAACAAGTTGTCATAAAATATTCATTTTGTCATGGAATATTCATTTAGTCGAGAAATATTCGTATGACGAGTGCGATCATTATCGCGAACCCACAAATAATAACTCCGATATAGAAAGCGACAAAATAACTTTTTATAAAAATAATGTCAAAATTCTTTTTACTGTTAAACCGTTGAAATACCCGTCTTTAATAAGATAAGAATACACGCTGTTGTTGACAAGAAGACAAGGTATTGCACAATAACTTTGATTATTGATGTTTACGTAAGAAGTCACTCAGGGGGTGTTTGATAAAAATTAAATGAATGTGAATCTGAATGAAAAAAAGTTGTTTGATAATTGACATGTTTGAAACATCTGAATGACAAAATTTTATTATTTTACCCCTAAAAAAATTTTCAAAATTGTTGTAAATTTATTTAATATTACTTAATATAATAGTTAAATTTTTTTTTAATTTTTTTTAATTTTTATTTTTTTTTACTTCATTCAACTGCTTATTCAGTCATTCAACTAAAAAAATCTTACCTAGCCATTCAGCTCGTCCATCTTACCGATTCAAATTTATTCAGATTAAAACAAACGCGACCGATCGATTCACCATTTCAGATTCAAATCCATTCAAATTTCTAAACAAACACCCCCTCAGTTTCATTCAATAATTATCACGGTAGTTGTTGCATAGTATCTCATATTCAATTATTGTCACAGTATCATCTGCACAATATTTTATATTATTAAATTAATAGTTGACACGACACAATTATTCATATTATTATTTACATTATTGACAATATCTAAAAAGTTCTGTCGAGTAAACGGGTTAGGTCATTTAATTGCGCGCCAATAAGGAGAAATCCTTATCGGAAAGCCCCCTCTTTCCTGGTAACGATCTGGTTGTCAATATTGTGAGTTATAATATTAATGATGAATAATTGTTAAAAGATTGAAAATGTGTTGTGATAATTATTTATTCAATTTTTGATATAAATATAGGAGTTTGTCATGAGGCGTTTGTTGTAAGTTTAGTTTATTATCTCATGGGAGAACGTGCTAATTTTTTCAGACCGTCGATTGAAGTTTTAATAGTAAATCAATATGGATCGTCGGTTAAAGTTTTAATAGTAAATCAATATGGACCATCTGTGAATCAGTTACTATTTAGTGGGAATAACTTATCTACGCGGATTACTGCATGCATGATGGATAACCCTTCGTATTCATTCTTTATTAAGTTGTGAAAATGATTTGTTTACTTAGATTATCGCATGACGGGTGAAAATCCATTTACAGTTTCATATATTTTTTCATACTCGTATTGGATATCATTTCTATTATATTCGTCAAAGGATATCATTTTCTTTCATATATATTTCTCTATTTATGGTACAAAATTATTGTTTGTTTCCATAACCTTATTATTAAATCGTGAAAATTCCTGAAATTAGTAGAATATCCTTAATAGTTTGCGCTTCATCTAATATCATTTCACTGGAATATTGGTCTAAACTTTTTTATTAAATTTTAATCTATTCATCAAGGGTACTATTCATTCGGGGTAGTATTTACGACGGAATTTAGTTTCTTTTCTTTGTCCAAATTATCTTTGAAATTTGAATCTTAAATATCATTAATGAATTTTACTACACAATTAATTGGTTATCATGTTGACAATTTGAACATTCTTGAACTCGGAATAAATTAAATTATAAACCTCTAATATTTATCATTGATCTCACTTGATTCATTCTTTTATATCATTGTCATCATCCTTATGATTTATATTGTGGTGAAAGTCATTTTTGGCCTGTAGTGCAAAGATGGACTGTTGATTGGTATGATTATGACCAGAAAATGGGCATGGTGGAGTGCGGGGTAGGGTGAGGGCAGGGGTGGGTAGGGGAGGGGTGAGGTGCGGGCTGAGGTGGGGATGAGGGTGAGGGTGATGGTGTATACATAATCAATGAATATTATTTTTTTGAATAAAAAATTTCTGAATCTAGGGTGGAAAGAACTTTTGATTTATATTTGGAATAAAATATGGAGCGAAAAATAGTTAACTGATTTGGACCTATTTTTTTTTTAAAAAATATGGTTTCAAACCTTAACCAACTTAAATAAATAAAATAGTTAACTAACCCATTTAGTTCTAGTTAATATGGATTGACCCAATAATTAACCAACTATATTGCCAAGTTTAAACCCAACTATCAATATCAATTTCTCAAAACTAATTAGGTGGATTTTTGTCTATGTATATGAGAAAATCAATAGAAATCATTCCTATATTGCATACTTAAATACAAGAATGAATTTTTTAGATTGTTACGAGCACATCTTAAATTATTAGTTACCTGATTAAAAAATAATAAAGGGACAAATATGTTATTCATAAATAAAAAAACCTTTCACACCTGATATTAATTTTCCCTCCTAGTTTACCCTTTAGCCTATATATATAGTAACCAAGTAAAAAAAAATAATTAAAAAAATATTTTTTTATAATTTGGTATGCCGTAAAATATATTAAAATATTTAATGTCACATTATTTGAAACTCATTTAATAGTAAATATTTTGAAACCCTTAACATTAACTTTAAAAAATAGTTAAAGAAAAATAATCTCATTTTCCATTTTGAAACTTTATGTTAATCTTAGGATGTGAATGCTTGTTTGTTTGTTTATTCTTTCTTTACAAAAAAACGAATTAAAATCAAAATTTGCATTATTAGTATCAAACGGAGTTATGAGCAAATAGAACACCCTTCAAGAGTATCATTAACCATCTTTCGGCTAACCTAACCTCCTCTGTCACTCGGAACCAACAAGAGGTAGTACAATAATATTCTCTTATTGTCCATCGTCTATACCTTTTAGTCTGATCTTAAGTCATGACTCACATTTTGTAAACGAACCTTGTGGATGAACCCTTAGGTTTTCAGAGCATTGATCTCTCACTAATGTTTGTGTTATTTAAACCAACATTCTTGCTTCTGCTTCGCCTATTTCCGCTCAAACAGGTATTTCCCTCTAGGCAGAATGTTCTCCCACTGATGTATTTTTATATCCCACATTCGACAGATCGCTTAGCCACGTTCATCTTCGTCGCAAGAATGGTCGATCTGTTAACTATTACACACTATTTCAAGGGTGGCTACTTCTAGGCGCAAACCTTGTCTCCATATCCCTACCACCTGTATCATTGAGCGTTTTAGGTCTAAAATATGAAAGAAACAACCGTTTTCATGACTCTACCATCCACTTAATTCAGTTCCATTTATAATAATCTCTCTTTTATGGTCACATGTCTTTCCAACTAAGAAATAGAAAATCTTTATCTCCCATTTTGTCTCTCTATTTTTCTATATTTCTCTTCTCTCTTACGATGGTCAAAATTAGTAGGTGAACTAGTCCCCAAGAACTTCAAACTTGTATTAACAGTTAGGTGACTTTCTCTTTATCTATCAATCTCTCTCTTTCTCATTTGTATTTATATATATATATATATATATATATATATGTTATCCGTCGCTAAAAGTATAGACGATTTGTTGTATATTGAAGCAAAACCGTCACGCCTAAAAGGGAGTGAAAGACGAGTGAGTAAGATAAGGGGTATGCACTTGATCCTTGCACACACTCTCTCTCTCTCTATATATACATATATATATATATAGGGAAATCATCCATAACAAACGTTTGCTATGGACACTGTTCAACAAACAAGCATTCATCCGTTGATCTGGACAATGGAAGGCCTAGATCTGGTCAAGTAATACCCCTGCCGCTACAGTTTGTAGCGGCAGTCCCTTATGCTTTTTAAATGATGGTTTATTATTTTGGTGCCCCTGTTTTTAATACTTGAAAATATTTCACCCTCGCCAAGATGAGCTCAGTGGCCAGTGAGGCCCGATCATTTCACCTCACTTTTTGTGTTTGTCTCTAAAAGAAAGTATGTTAGTCAAGCATGTGTTGACCATTCTTCCATCATTTTGTTTCTCTATTTCGCTTTTAATTTTATTCTAAAATTTTACATTATCTAGTTATCACATTTGATCTTATTATTATTATTTAATAAAATACTTCTTCCGCTCCACAATTAAATATATAATTTGACTTTTAAGAATAAATAAATTTTAAATCGATGTAAATTTATTTAATTTTAATTAATATATTTATTATAATTATATAAAGTATATAACAAAAACTATTAATCATAAATTTTATTTTATTCTAAACTTTTATTATAATTATATAGTAATTATAATAAAACTATTAACTATTAATTATATAGTAATTTTATTCTAAACTTTTATATAATTATATAGTAATTACTATAAAAGTTTTATTATAATTATAATAAAAGTTTTATTATAATTACTATATAATTATAATAAAACTATTAACTATACTTACTATATAATTATAATAAAAGTTTTATTCTTAAAAGTCATGTAAGACCCTGAATTTTATGAAATAAAAGTATTTAATTTTTCTTATAATTACAATTCAGTAAATGATTAAATTGATAAAAGTTTAAAGTTAAGGGTGAGATATGAATTCTTTTTCAAAATACGCAAGTGGTTATCAAATATTCAATTGTCGGGGAATATTCGTTTGGTCGCGGAATATTCTTTCTGTCGGAGAATATTCGTACGACGGCGCAGCCATTTGTGGGCCCCATAAAGAATAACTATCAGATGAAGAAAACGACAAAAATTGAGTTTTTATAAATAATGGCGTAGTTGTTATCGTTAACACTGTTGAATACCTTCATGGTTAAAATACAGATGTCTGGCGTGTTTCTTGGAAGATACCTGCTTTTATACGATATTTTTAAATTATTGATCCTTACGTAAGAAGGCACTACTCAATAATTGTTACAGTAATTATTGTTCAATATTTTATTTTATTGATTCAATAATTGTTGTATTGATATTTTATATTATTGTTGTTTCAATAATTGTCACTGCACAGTATCTCCATTATCAGATCAATAATTCATATTATTTGAATAATATTATTAGATAACATTATTGGCAATGCCTAGAAAGTTCTGTAAAGGAGAGGTTTGGTCACCTAATTGCGCGCCAATAAGGAGAAATCCTTATCGGAAAGCCCCCTTTTTCCTGGGAACTGCCTGGTTGTCATTATTGTGATTTTGTAATATTATTTTTGAATAATTAATTATTGATTTATATGATAAGGAAATATTTATTTTATGTGGATATAAATGATGAATATATTTATTTTTATGTGGATAAAAATGAAAGAATTAATGCTGAGGTATTTTATCAGTGTTTTGTCGGTGTGGAGGTATTAAAAATCATCCGTTTGTGGATTTCGGATATTTTTGATTTGGAATTTGGAAAAACTCAAAGCTACAAAGTTGTAGAGAATTCGATTTCAGGCAGAATGAACATAAAATTCGTATTTTTCTGATAAACGGTCTATTTTCTATGAATTGTTGAAGTTTCGGAAAATAAAATAATTTTTATTAATTTATGGGTGGGACCCACTTGGTTATCAACACATGGGCTGCTATCTTTTGGTTCAAAGATGGCTGGTGGCTGGCTTGACAAATTGAGGTGGCGTGGAAGAAGAAAAAGAAATAATATATTTTATTATTTTAGTCTCCTATGGCGTTCTAGCATTTTTCTATAAATAGGTGCTTATGTTAAAATTGAAAATCACACCAGAAACATAAGTTTTCTCTCTCTATATTATCAAGTATATTTTTTTAGTATTTAGATATCTTGAGTGTTGCTATACGACGCAAGTTCGTTCAGCGTTATATCCGATATTCAATTCAGAAATACTACTCTTTTGAGGTAAGGGAGTTTAAGGGTTGTTATGTTTTTTATGTTTCGTAACTTTTCAGACCTTCAAAAATTTTAGAAAAATTTAAAATAATAATTTGATGAGTTTTATTGATTTTGTCCAAAAATGGCGATTTTTGGATGCATAGATTAAGAGTTATGAATTTTATGAGAAAAGACTATTTTAAAAGTAACCGCTTATAACTCCTTGTGGTTAACTCTAAAATTGATAAAATTTTTATTGGGAGTACATGTATATAACAGAAGTATACTCTGTAAATTTTGGAATTTTTGGACAAAAATACAATTTATGATAAATGTCTAAATATTCTAATTGTTTTTTGCCATATGAAAAATAGTAAATGAATTTTAAAATTCGGGAAAATATATGTTCAATATAGGACTATATTCTGCTAAATCCCAGAAAAGAAATATTTTTGGGACTGATTTGGTATTTTTCATGAAAATAGACTAGTTATGAGTAAATGTATTAAATATGTTATGTGAAGTAAGAAAATTGGAAAATGGGATTTTATGGCTTGAGAATCCTATATGAGGTATATGCAAATTTTTGATGAGGGTTTTGGTTATTTGGTGATTAAATCTTATGAGTTTGGCATTTTAATATGATTAAATGCATTATTTAGTAAAGTATAAACAATTAAAATAAATTGTTTATAAATTTAAGAAATGTTATTTCATTATCATTATACCGAAATATTGGTATGGATTTTATTGTGGAATTTCTATCTTTTTGTGACGGGTTTACTATTCATGAGTTACTATTCACGAGTTACTATTCATGAGTTATTATTCACGAAGTTACTATTCATGAGTTACTATTCACGAGTTACTATTCATGACAAAATTAGTTTCTTTTTCTAACCAAATTATAGTTGAGTTATGAATATTACTCTTGAGATTAAATCTATATGTTGATTATATTATTTTTATTATCATATATAACATTTTTATAACCCTAATGATAATATTAATTTCTCTTTGACTTGAGTGTAAAGATGGGTAGATTATTGGTATGATCATGACTATGGGTCTCTCTTTGGCCAAGAAAGGTAATGTTGAATCGTTGACCGGTATGATCATGACCATTGAATTTACAATTGAATATTTTTAGCTTAAGTCAAAAGTGAATGGATCAACATGGTTATAATTATTGTTTATATAAATTAAAATGATTATATATTTCTTTGAGATATTAATATATTTGGCTTTGTAGTAAAATATGAATCATTGATGAATATATTTGGCATGTAGTGCAAATATGAACTGTTGAGGAATATCTTTGGCATGTAGTGCAAAAATGAATTGTTGATGAATATCTTTGGCCCAGTAGTCAAAAGATGACTCGTTGTTGAATATCTTTGGTCAATGGTGCAAAAGATGAATGTTGATTAATATCTTTGGCCCGTAGTGCAAAAGATGAATTTATTAGTATGATTATGAACAGAACTCGTGATTTGGTATAACCATGATCTTTGATGTTTCGTGTAAAGACATGTGATGAAAATTATCTTCGTCTCGGATGCGAAGAGAAATTTAGAATCACAATTATGATTATGAGTTATTCATATGATTGTGGACCGTAATCTGTTGATTGATGTTACGGTGATAAAACATTGTTGGTGGATTTTTAACATAGAAGATAATAGACTTTATATGGTCTATTTGACTTTCTTCTAATGGATTGCTTCATCTACCATATGTTCTAAATCTCCGATTTATTATTGATGGAGGCTATTGATAATTTGATTATCTTTAGTCATGATATTCTTTATCGAAGTTAGTTGTGCTTCACCCTTTTGCTTCACAATTACTTTCGTGTAATAAGAGTGTAGCCGGGTCGAAATGGGGTAACAGGAGAATAATGCGGTGGTCATCATTTTGTAGTTATATTTGGTGAATCAACTAGGGTGTGAGCGAACCCAACGTTGGAAGGGTGTTTTGCCACTATCATACAAGATGTCTAATGACATACAACCTCATGTCATCATAAGATGAGGTTGTGCTCATCCACTTCTCCGAGTATATTTACTGAGCACTACCTATATAATCTTGGTGTTTGTTTGAAGTATAATTCTCAATTAGAGGCAAAAGGAGATAATGATATGTTAAGAGAAGACTCATCATTGGGAAGAATATGATAGTAATCTTCTTGTTTTTCTTTGGGGTCTATTGGGTCAACCAAGGATAATTCTGTGGCCATATGATATCTATCTGTGGGCCCATGTGAAAAATTAGGGTTCACATGACCTAATTAAATGCACAATTAGGGTTCCACGGCCTCATTAAATGTGCAAATTAGGGTTCACATAACCTAATTAAACGGATAAGTCAGAAATAAAGGGACTAGACCCGGGAGAAACCTCGACGGGTCTCGAGGCAGAAGGCTCGTGGAGGCGGCTTCGCTTTGGGAATTGATTGAGTGATTGATTGGTGGCTGTAAGATTGTATGATATGGGCATTATTCTAATGACTAAAGGGTATTTCTGGAATTTTCCTGAAGACATGTGATTGGCATGTGATTACTTAAATTCCAGAAAGCTCTATAAATAGCCCTTCCATTCTATGAAGGAGGAGACCTCTCTCCAGAGACATGACTCAGACTCTTTTGGTGACTTAAGGCTTGGTTATTCCACCTAAAAGCACTACCAGGGTTTGGGACACTCGCTCTCGACTCAAAGGACTCTTTTGGTAGCTTAAGGCTTGGATATTCCACCTAAAAGCACTAACAAGATTCAACACTCTCTCAACTCAAGAATCAAGAAGCTCTTGGAATCCCAATAACCCTAACACGGCTTCCTGGATCCTAGGGTTCTCACACGCGTCGTTGGAGTAATCGCTCACCTGTCGTTCTCCCCTCTACAATCAATCAATCAATTCCGTATTCTTCGTGGATTTCTCTCCTCCTCATCCAACACGAAACCCTAAACAAGCAAGGCGCGATTTCCTTGCCCATATTTATTTGGCGACTCTGCTGGGGAGGTGTAGAATTCTTGAAGGGTATGCCCACAACTCGAAGTGGGAGAACTACAAGAAGAGTTGCTTCACCAACAAATAGCATTACCTTACCGGATCCAGTTCCAAGGCAAGTAACTCAAGCTTTCTAAAGCGCAAATCTGGATTTTGACCAACCACTTATTGAAGACGCTTCAGAAGGAAGTTCGACATCACCACATATGGCCAATCAACAACAAACCAACGTAGGAAGGCAAGGTGAGGATGCAAGTGGAGAGCAAGCAAATGTTGTGCAACTGGAGATGCTCAAGGCGTTGAAGGAAGCACGAGAAGAACAAGGGATGATGATGACCATGATGCTGGAAATGCAGAGGAAGCAAGAGGAAATGGGGAATTTCCGCCAGCAGTTGATGCAGATCCCTACCTTCAAGGCCATGTTCCCAGGCAGTTCCCAAAGAGAACAAGCAAGAGTGGAGGACAACAACAATGGGAGCAACAACAAAGAGAACCATATTGTACCTCCATTGACGGAAAGTCAATCGGTTCTAATAATCAACTTAGAGCCCCAGAACAGTGGTGACATGCCACAACCTACTTTGGAAGCAAGCCAACCTCAGACAAACATCATCCCAACTGCTCTCCTAGTATTTTCACAGGTGCAGATGCCAATCGTCCCAATCCATGTCCAGCGAGTGAGCCAGCAACTGCCACTAGTGCCCGCTTTGTACGATGCAAGTGTGCATCAACCATACACACCGCCGGTACAACAGCATATCACAACACCCCAGAGAGTTCATGCCATGAGCCAGTACGTGAGGAAGGATGATATGATCGATGTGATCAATCAACTTCGTAAGCAGACATCCCGACCCTCGGAGTTAGACTTTACTCCACCTTACCCGGCACACATTCGGAGGCAACCTTACCCGACAGGTATATATGAAAGATCCCCACAATTTCCAAAATACAACGGAGAGAAAGGAAATGTCAGAGAACATATTGCCATGTTTGTAGAGTCGATGTCTCCGTGGCTAGGATATGATGAAGTGAACAACCACAACTTGTTAATGCGGGAATTCAACAAAACTTTGATGGATAGTGCATTCAGTTGGTACTATAATTTGGAGAAGGGGTCAGTCCATGATTGGGATGACCTAAAATTATAATTCTTAAAGAACTTTTTCTATGTGCAGAAACAGGTAACCATTGTAAAGCTCATGCGGTTTAAGCAGAAGTCAAATGAGGTGCTATCAGATTACGTTGACAGGTTCAGGGCCCAAACATAGAAGTGTATAGAACCAATTGAAGAAAAGAACTTGGTTAGCATATGCAACAATGGTGCTTTAGACTCCTTCAAGTCCTACCTCATTACCAAGGCGTGTGATTCATTTGCGACTCTCTCATCTTTTGCACAAGACTTGGGGGAATCATGACATTCCCCACCACTCATGCGATGGATACATGGAAGAGCAAGAGGACAACAATCTGTGGCTTTGGTGGATTCTCACAAAACCACAAGGGGGCAAGAGGGAGAAGAATGAGAAATTTGAACGGTAGAGAAAAGCATGGGGACAAGTATACCACAATGCCTGCGATTCTCAGGCTATCACATGCAATGAGAAGGCGCTCAGAGCCTCAGTATGAATAATGGGTCGAAAGACGGCGGTGAAACCTCCAAGGCCCCGGTCGGTTGTAACTGAAGAAATGAAAAGAAGATCAGACTTTTGTGTATACCACCAATACGCAGGGCATTCCACTATGGACTGTCACAACCTACGGAGGATATACCATGAGAAATTAGCGGCCGGGGAGATTGAACTAGGAGAAGAAACGTGCAACACCATCACTAATGGTGCAGTCCCGGAAGTCAAGAACTCAAATATTGGCTCTACGTACCATCGAACAAACTCTGAATTACAGATGAATTAAAAATCCACCCAAGATGGTGGTCCACCAAAAATGGTGGTTTAAGTCCTCAGGAATATCCCTTGCCAAGTAAATTGGATGACCAAGGGATGAGGCACAAGAATTGACAACTAAAAAAAAAAAAAAAAAAACCCCACCCAAGATGGTGGTCCACTCTAAACGGTGGTTAAGTCCTCGTAGACTGCACTTGCCAAGAAATTGGACGACCCAAGTGACGAGGCACCCGATTTCAAGTCCTCGTAGATCGTGACTTGCCAAAAATATTGGACGACCTAAGTGACGAGGCACCTATTTTTAAGTCCTCGTAGACTGTACTTGCCAAGAAATTGGACCACCCAAGTGACGAGGCACCCGAGTGTTACACTTTATCATCAAAAGTGAATGAGGCACCTGACTATAAGCCCTCAGACCCAAAAAGTTATACTTTTAACTTTAATAAAAGTAATTGAGGCGCCTGAGTATAAGTCCTCAACCCCGAAAAAAATTACACTTTATCTCTAAAAGTGGTGAACGTTATGCTTTCACCGACAAAAGCAAGATTTATTATATGAAACATTATGCTTTTTCATTAAAAACAATTTTATTATCAATAAATTGACAAACTTTCACTTATACTTGAACGTTTTTTTACAATTTCTTAAAAAAAAAAAAAAGCAAAGAAAAGTATAAATTCAAGTGTTAGTTTGTATGAAATAAATGTACATGATTTCCTGATACAGGAAATGAAAAGAACTACTAAAGTTCATGATCCAAAGGTCATGACCTATCGAATTGAAGATAGAGGAATACCTAAAGCTTGATCTTCGAGGCTATCAGCAGGTCTTCGAGGCCCTCAAAGCAGTCTTCGAGGTCATCGGTAGATCTTCAAGGCTATTATCATGTCCTCTATGCTATCAGGCCTTGGAAGCTATCAGCAGGTCTTCGAGGCTATCAGCAGGACTTCGAGGCCCTCAGCAGGTCTTCGAGGCTATCAATAGATCTTCAAGGCTATTATCAGGTCTTCAATGCTATCAGGCCTTCGAAGCTATCAGCAGGTCTTCAAGGCTATGAGGACTTCGAAGCTATCAGGCCTTCAAGAAATGTTTGGTTCTCAATGACTTCTAGATTCCAAACGAAAGAGAAATTTCAAGAGATGGTAAAAAAAGATTAGATCAAATATTTACAAAAGTATCTCAGGAGAGCTCCTCTAAGGCCTGCCCTTCTAGGGTCTGCTCCCTATAGAGGTTCCCTCTCCTAGGACTTTCATTTTCGAGGATTACAAAACATCAAGCCCCACGAAGTGTTCAGACACTGGAATCAAGACTTCAACACTTACAATATTTTGTGCGATCATCTCACCAAAGGCATGACTCACGCGCAGGGGGAAAATACTTACCGATAGATGACATAGACATCCTCCAGAGTAAAAGTGCATTCACCCCAAACAGTGATGAATATTTAGATAGAAGAACACCATGGTCCTATTGGATACGAATGTTCCTACATAGCTGGATGCAAGAAGAATGTCGATTATCCACAAAATCAGCATTCCCAAGTAGCTAATCGATCCAATGTTGCTATTCTCGAAGGTGGTTAGATGAATCGATAAGAAGTCATCCCAACTTCCACAAGCCGCTGGATATAGAAATAAGCCTTCCTTCTATGGTGGAGAAAAAGTTGTGCCATGCATAAGTTTGACTTGCTTCTAAAAGACGACGAAAAGACCAAAGGAGGGGAGCCCTTTCCCAATCATTGAGAAACGGGGCCTCCTTGGTTGTTCCCAAGTCTGCAGAATGTTCAACAGGTAGGGCCTGCTATTCTTGAAGGTGGTTAGATAAATCAGACAAGAAGTCATCCCAACTTCCACAAGCCGTTGGATATAGAAACAAGTCTTCCTTCTATGGTGGAGGAAAAGTTGTACAGGTATAAGTTTGGACTTGCTTCCAAAAGACGACGAAAAGACCAAAGGAGGGGAGCCTATTCCCAATCATTGAGAAATGGGGCCTCCTTGGTGGTTCCCAAGTCTGTAGAATGTTCAACAGGGAGGGCCTGCAAGAAAAAAAAAAGAGTTCAGCATAAGGGATCTAAAGAAGCAAGGAAGGGACGTCAAATAAAGTGCTTGAGCTCGAAGTGCTCACCATGGCAAAGAGGAATGTCCGAGAGTAAATCTTCAAAACACCTGAAAAGAAGATGAAACAATGTCAGAAAGAGTTAGAGAGTACATTTATGCAAGAAGAAAATTCCTGAAAATTTTTGAAAAAACTTCGGACGGCCAAAATGCATCCTTCAGAGCCTTTTTGGACTTATAACGGCATATGTCATGGCGTAGTGATGACTTTTCTAGGACTCATTGATATGGTCGTTTTGATATATTATGGGCCCCGAAACTCCAAACGAGTCAAAAGTTATGATCAAAATAGTAATTGTTCTCCCAAAAACCCTCCTAGGGTTCGGCCACCTAGGGTTCAACTATGTTGGCTTCATAGGGCTCCTCGCTAGCTTTGTTTTGATATATTATGGGTCTCGAAACTCTAAACGAGTCAAAAGTTATGATCAAAATAGTAACTGCTCTTCCAAAAATCACCCTAGGGTTCGGCCCCCCTAGGGTTCGGCCCCCTAGGGTTCAGCCACCTAGGGTTCGGCCATATTGGCTTCGTAAGGCTCCTCGCTAGCTTCGTTTTGATATATTATGGGACCCGAAATTCTAAACGAGTCAAAAGTTATGATTAAAATAGTAACTGTTCTTCCAAAACCCCCCTAAGGTTCGGTCCCCCTAGGATTCGGCCCCCTAGAATTTGGCCACCTAGGGTACGGCCATGATGACGTTGTAGGGCTCCTCGCTAGCTTCATTTTGATATATTATGGGCCCCGAAACTCCAAACGAGTGAAAAATTATGATCAAAATAGTAGTTGCTCCTCCAAAAACTTCATTTTTTGCATTTAAACTTCATTTTTCCCATAGGGGTCGGCCATGTTGCCTTAGGCCACCTAGGGTTCGACCATGTTGGCTGTGTAGTGCTCCTCGCTAGCTTCGTTTTGATATATTATGGGTCCCGAAACTCCAAATGAGTGAAAAGTTATGATCAAAATAGTAGTTGATCCTCTAAAAACTTCATTTTTTTCATTTAAACTTCATTTTTTCCATAGGGTTCTGCCATGTTGCCTTAGGCCACCTAGGGTTAGGCCATGTTGGCTTGGGAGATGCATACATACGAAATACATGTATAGCCCCAAAGTATGCTTGCAAATCTAAAAAAGGAAGCGATCACTCTTTTTCCATTAAGGGAAGGATTCAAGTTCGATTTCCAAAAGATAAGTATCTTTGAATTTATTTCTAAATGGAAACATATAAAAATATTATTTCCTAAATATAGAATAGATTTAATTTTTGATTTTATTCCCAACAAAGGGAAATTTCGAAATATATGTTTGATTTTCCTTCTTAATGATAATAAGGAAGGGTCTTATCTTCAAAATCAAATATAAAGAAGATTTAATTTTATTCCCAACAAGGGGTAATTTTTGAAAATGGATTATTTATATATATATAGATGATAATATATATATATATATATAAATAAATAAATAAAATCTTTTGCTTTCAAATAAAATTAAGATTTGATCTTATTTTCAAAATAAAATTAAGATTTGATCTTATTTTCAAAATAAAATTATGATTTGATCATATTTCTAAAATAAAATTTAGATTTTATTTTATTTCCAAAATAAAATTATGATTTGATTTCATTTGGTAAAAAGGAAAGATTTGGTTTACGAAAAGAAGGATTTTATTAAATTAAATTTTATTTGGTAATATTTGATGATCTTCCTTGTCTTAATTTCTAGAAAAAAATAAGGAAGCAAATATTGGGCAAACTATGGAAAGATTTTCGTAAGATTTTTCAAGATGTGCAAGATTCTCGCGCGATCGCTCTATTCGGGAATACGACTTTCAAGGGGGGGCAAATGTGGGTCCATGTGCAAAATTAGGGCTCATGACCCCAATTAAATGCACAATTAGGGCTCCACTACTTCATTAAATGTGCAAATTAGGGTTCGTGATAACCTAATTAAACGGATAAGTCGTAAATAAAGGAGTAGACCTTGAGAAGCCTCGACGGGTCCCGAAAGGTAAGGCTCGTGGAGGCGGCTGCTTTGGGAATCGATTGTGGGATTGATTGGTGGCTAGTAAGGATGTATGATATGGGCATTATTCTAACGACTAAAGGGTATTTCTCAAATTTTCCTCAAGACATGTGATTGGCATGTGATTACTTAAATTCCGTAAAGCTCTATAAATAGCCCTTCCATTCTACGGGCGGAGGGACCTCTCTCGCAGACACATGACTCGACTTTTTTTGGTGACTTAAAGCTTGGATATTCCACCTAAAAGCACTAATGTGGTTTTTGGGACACACGCCTCGACTCAAAGGACTCTTTTGGTAGCTTAAGGCTTGATATTCCACCTAAAAGCACTAACAAGATTCAAACACTCTCTCAACTCAAGAATCAAGAAGGCTCTTGAATCCCAATAACCCTAACACGGTTTTGGATCCTAGGGGTTCTCGCCACGTGTCGTTGGAGTAATCGCCACCGCTGTTTCTCCCTCTACAATCAATCAATCAATTCCAGATTCTTCATGGATTTCTCTCTCCCTCACAACACGAAACCCTAAACAAGCAAGCGCGCGATTTCTTTGCCACACTATCATAACCTAGAAGCATGGCCTCCCATGTACGAAGGTTTCTCGAGCACTTCCCAAAGATTCTAATTTCTAAAATGCAGCTTTTGACTATACCTTTATGTAAGGTGTCATTGTGACGTCTTATCCAAGGTTGGGATGAGAGTCACAGTTGGTATATATTTGTATCCAAACTCACAAAGATATGTGTGTTGTTGTATTTTGCACGACAATTGTTGTAATAAAGTTGTAGTTGTTTTATGTACCATGTATTTGGCGACTCAGAATGGGTTGTATGTAATGGACCTATTTTGGGGTTGTCACATTTGGTATCAGAGCTTAGAGATATGGTCTCTGGCGGGATCGGGGAATATAACTAGGAAGGGAGAGATGAGTAAATCCTTCGCTAGTGTGTCCTACCTAAGCTTATTTGTTGGTCAGTCATAATATCGGGATATTATGTGATACGTTAATTTGCTTAATTAACCCTTATTTTATGGCGATTTAAGAATGGCAAATTGAGAATGCTAACAATGGAGTGAATGAGATCGTGGGGATACCTCTAATCACTAACCATGATAATGTGATATCGCATTTAAGAAGGAATTAGAGATATTCTTGTGGTGAGTGAAGAATCGATAGTTGCTTTTTAATTTTATGAAATAAAAGTATTCAATTTTTTTCTTATAATTACTATTCAGTAAATGGTTAAATTGATAAAAGTTTAAAGTTAAGGGTGATATATAAAATTGTTCAAAATATGCAAGTGGTTATAAAATACTCATTTCTATCGGGGAATATTCGTTTGGTCGTGGAATATTCTTTCTTTCATTTGGGAATATTCGTATTTGACGGTAGCGACCTTTTGTGGGCCCCATAACTGAAAGCGATTGGATGAAGAAACGCAAGTATAAGTTGTTTACAAATAATCTACAGTAGTTGTTACCGCTCATACTTTGTTGGAATACCCGGTGGTTACAACACGATGTCTGCCGTTGTTGCACAAGAAGATACCAGATTGCACCAATTATTGATTCTTACGTAAAAGGCACTACTCAATAATTATTACGATAAATTACCGCTCAAAGATTTTATTGATTCAATAATTGATGCGTTGATATTTTATATTATTGTTGTTTTAATAATTGTCACTACACAAAGATTTTCCGTTATCGAAGCAATAATTCATATTATCCGAATAATATTATTAAATAACATTATTGGAAATGTCTAGAAAGTTCTGCTCTAAGGAGAGGTTTGGTCACCTAATTACGCCAGCCAAGCGAGAAATTCTTATTGAAAGCCCTCTTTTCTACGAGAATCTACTCGTCACGATGATTGTGATTCTGTAATATTATTTGTGAATAATTAATTATTGATTTATATGATAAGGAAAATATTCATTTTATGTGGATATAGATGGATAAAATTTTTAAAGTAACAATTGTTAAAAATTGATATTTTATCTTTTCTGATAAAATAATATTTTATTATATTATTATAATATAATAATGGTGATATTTTTACAATGAATGTAGGATATATGAGTATATGAGGAGGAAGAGTATTTTTGTTGCATTAAATGATTAACACATATTTTGTGCGTCGGTAGACCCCATTTAATGATTAAAATTTTATTATAGCTTGTAAAATCGTCCGTATATGGATTTCGGTCAATTTCTGTTTGGAATTTGAAAAAACTTTCTTTTGCAAAGTTGTAGAGAATTGAATTTTCTATAAAAACTCGCGAGATTCGAATTTTCTGATAAAAGGGCTATTTATTATGAATTATTGAAGTTCCGAAGTTCCGAAATAATTGATTTTTGGAAGTTTTAATTATTTTTTTAAAGAAAAACGTTTTTGGTGAGTGTCCCACATGTGATAAATGTGTTATGTTGCCGAATTCAGATCTAGGAAGGTTGGCGTAGAAATTATAATAATTATATTAATATTATATTAATTTTTTTGCTTTGGTGTTCTAAGCAATTTCCTATAAATAGGTGCTTAGGTTATAATTAAAAATCACACCGTAAACTGAAGTTTTCTCTATTTCTCTCTATATTATCGAGTGTATTCTTGTGAGTATTTTGATATCTTGAGTGTTGCTATACTGGTGCAAGTTCGTTTCAAATAATATTCCAAATTAAGATCTTTTTTTTTTGAGGTAAGGGATAGTAAGAGATTTTAAGGGATTGAAAGGGATGTTATTTTCTTCGTAAGTAATATTATTTCTTCAATATCATTATGTTGAAATATTGGTTTGAACTTTTTATCAAATTTGGAACTTTTTCATGTCGGGGTTACTATTCATGAGTTACTATTCATGAGTTACTATTCACGAGTTACTATTCATGAGTTACTATTCACGAGTTACTACTCACGATTTACTATTCATGAGTTACTATTCACGACGGGTTACTATTCATGAGTTACTATTCACGAGTTACTATTCACGGGTACTATTCACTACAAAATTGATTTCTTTTTCTAACCAAATTATAGTTGATTTATGAATATTACTCTAGAGATTAAAACTATTATATTGATTTTATTATCATATATAACATTTTTATAACCCTGATGTTGAAATTCTCTTTCACTGGAGTGTAAAGATGGGTAGATTATTGGTATGATCATGACTAGGGTTCTCTTTGGCCAAGAAGAAAAGTTAAATTATTACCGGTATGATCACACCATTTGATTTATAATTGAATATCTTTAGCTTAAATGCAAAGGTGAATTGATCAACATGGTTATAATTATTGTTTATATAAATTCTCAAATTATTATATATTTCTTTGAGATATGAATATCTTTGGCCCGTGAGTGCAAAAGATGAATTATTGATGAATATCTTTGGCATGTAGTCTGCAAAGATGGTCTCTGTTGATGAATATCTTTGGCCCGTAGTGCAAAGATGAATTTATTAGTATGATTATGAACATGAACTGTGATTTGGTATAACCATGATCTTTGATGTTTCAAAGATGAAAACTATCTTTGTCTGGATGAAAAAGGAATTTAGAATAACAATTACGATTATGAGTTATACATGTGATTGTGGGATGTGAATTGTTGATTGATGTTACTGAGGTTAAAACATTGTTGGTGGACTTTTAACACGGAGAAAATAATAGACTTTATGGTCTATTTGACTCTTCTAATGGATTGCTTTCGTTCATACCGTTAACTATGGTTGAAAAGTTTTATCATCTACCATATGTTCTAAATCTCTAATTTATTATTGTTGAAGGCTATTGATAATTTATTTATCTTTAGTCATGATATTCTTTATCGAAATAGTTGGTTTCACCCTTCATTTTCACAATTCCTTTTCGTGTAATAATGTGTAAATTTGGTCGAAGCGGGTAATGTGGGGAATAATCAATTGGTCATCATTTAGTAGTTATATTTGTTGAATCAAATAGGGTGAAGCGAACCCAACGTTAGAAGGGTGTTTTGCCACTATCATACAAGATGTCTAATAACATACAACATCGTATCATCATAAGATAGGGATGTGCTCATCCATTTTCTAAGTATATATACGAGCACTACCTATATAATCTTGGAGTTTGGTTGAAGTATAATTCTCAATTAGAGACAGTGGAGATAATGATATGTCAAGAGAAGACTCACCATTGGGAAGAATATGATAGTAATCTTCTCGTTTTTCTTTGGGGGGTCTATTGGGTCAACCAAGGATAATTCTGCGGCCATATGATATCTATCATAACCTGTACGCATGGCCTCCCATGTACGAAGGTTTCTCTCGAAAGACTTCCCAAAGATTTTAATTTCTAAAATAGTTTTCGACTATACCTTTATGTAAGGTGTCATTATGAGGTCTTTGTCTGTGGTTGGGACATGAGTCACAGCTTGGTATATATTTGTATTTAAACTCACGCTTAAGTGTTGTCGTATCTTCGCACGATAATTGTATTAATAAAGTTGTAGTTGTTTTCTGTACCATGTATTTGACAACTCAGAATGGGTTGGATGGAATGGACCTATTTTGGGGTCGTCACATAACAGCTGAGAGTGAGGAAGAAGAAGAAGAAGAAGAAGAAGAAGAGGTACCTGAGGAGAATTTATTAGAGGTATTATATGATCAAAATGTAGAATTGAAAAATCGTATTCATGAGTTAGAAGAGCAGGCTGAAGAATGACAGGCAGTCGTGGAGCAAAAGGATGCAACAATTCAAGCTTGTGTTACCCGATATGTGATGCTTGAACAGAAACATTCTTTGGCAGAGTATAAGATGATAAAGATGGAATCTGAGCTGAAAGAAGAAAAAACTGAACGACAATTGGGAGAACCCAACATCGAGTTTTGAAAAATTGCCTGAGTGCTGACGTGTAAAAGGAATCATAAATCCATTTTTGGCCAAAAAAATTGCCTGAGTGCTGACGTGTCACCGGAAATACCGTATTTTTATAATTTCCAATATATTTCAGTGTATTTTACCATTAAAAAAAATTAATACATATATATGTTTATTAATTTCGTATAAGTATACAAATTTAATATAAGTATACAAATTTAATTATAAGTATATACATGTATTAATTATTTTAATGATAAAATACACTGAAATACATTGAAAATTATAAATACGATTTTTTCGGTGTTCCGTCAATACTCGGGCGATTTTTTTGGCCCAAAATGAATTTAGGATCATTTTTTTTTATTTAAGTATATAAAGTATGAAATATTAAGATCATAAGTGTAAAAAGGGTCATACTTCGATATATATTTCAATAAAATACTCTTTGTATAAATAATAATCTCATGTTTATGTGCGTGATGATCTTGCTGAAAAATAGGTTTTATTGTTTGAGTTGAGAATTTCCCCTTTTTTCATTTTTGGTTTTTGAATTAATACATTTTTTTTAAATATCAGGAAAAAGTAGTACTCCCCGCGAGAAAAGATTCGCCGTCACCACTCACCAGATAACTACCTAATATGGCAAATATAAAACCACCATTACTAAGCGTCCAAATGCAAAATACACAGAATCCACAACAGACTTCCTCTTCATATTTTGATCAAAAATCGATATATAAAATATATACATTATTTTTTTAAATTTGTTGGCTATATATAGAAATATTGATCAACAGAAGCTTGGCGCGTGATTTTGATAACCTCCCTATAATCCAATAAGTCCTTCATTTACAGGCTCTCATTCTAAAATCAAGAACCTTCCCTGCATTTTCTCTTCTTTTGTCCTCCTGCAAAACCCTAATCCTACCTACGTCTGTCTATATGTATATCAATCCTCTGCGGTTGATATACATATAAATTACATATAAACAACTCAATCCCTCTTTCAATTTTCTCTAGTTTTCCCTGTTTTTCAACGATGGCGTTTGGAGCCAAAGGAATTGACCTTGAGGCCGGTAATGGGATACTTTACCCTACAATGATGGAAAACCCGCAACTCCGATGGGCTTTTATACGCAAAGTTTATGCCATTCTCTGCATGCAGATGCTTCTCACGGTCGCCGTTGCCTTCGCCGTCGTTCTGATCAAGCCAATTCCCGATTTCATTCTTCACACCACGGCTGGCTTCGCTGTCTACATCTGCATTGTAGTTCTAACCTTCATAAGTACGAAAAACCCTCCAATTTTCGTCTTAATTATTTAATTTGTGTCTTGATTTCTGTTTTATTTGTTTTGGGGGTTTAATTTTTGGGTTCTTCAAATTGTGCAGTTTTGTGGCCATTGCACGTCTTTCAGAAGCGTCACCCTGCGAATCTGATTCTCCTCTTGCTGTTTACATTGTTGATATCTTTCGCTGTGGGGTTATCATGCTCAATGAGATCTGGTAATTAAGAATCAAACCTATATTATTTGTTTTGTAATTTCTTTATACACATTTGCTTGTTTTTGTTCATCTCATATATATTTTGTGTGGTTTGTAATTGTTAATGGATATGCTTGACACCATTATAGAAGAAATAAATATTTCTATTTTTTTACTTAGGTATCTGTTACAAGAAAGTATCATAGTTTAACATGTTAGATTTCCAGATCCTATCCTATAAATTGTGCTTCAGCTAAATGTTTAACATGTTTAAATTAGGTAAAAAATTATTTAGATGCAATAATTAAGTGAACCTTGTGTTTGCTAATATGAAATAATTGACCATCTTTAATTAATCCTCAACTGTCATATCATAATTGGTAATATATGAGCTTCAATTTCTATGCTAAGAGCCTAAGACTGGGCATCCGCTAAAGTGCTGAATTAATTGTAGTTTAAGCTTGCCCTAATAATTATGGTGAGTTTTAGAATACAAATTGGTTTGCTTCTTTCGTGTTTTATTCTTAATTAGGCAATAATAAGTTATGCCTTTGTTGACCAGGTGGGTTTGAAGCCTGTTTTGAGGTTTTGGTTGGGGAACCCTGCTTTTTCTTAGATATTTAATTAAGGGATTGTTTGTTTAGGACTTAATGCATCTGAATGGCTTGTGGTCATTCAGTCCGTTTGTTTTGAATAAAAATGATCTTAATGACTGAATCGGTAAGTCCAATTGGACCTGGGTATTTTTTGGTTGAATCATTCCTAAGCCACTGAATGAATTTTTTACGAATGATGCCCTTCAGCTTCTCCATCAGCTCCCTTTACACTTGTAGCCCCCCCTTTCAGAATGAACATACCTGTATATTATCAAATCTCCATTAGCTCCCCTTCAAACCCAAGCAAAACCCTACCCATGACTAAACATTGAAATTCAGTAATCAAACACTACATCAAACTCAAAAATGACCCTACAATACTTACCACATACACCCAAATGGAAGCTATCGGCATGTTGCCCGATAACACTGCTTTGGCCAAAAATTGGAAAGGGGTGGAGGAATAGTAGAAATTTGAGAAGGAGATGGAGGAATATGAGTACTGGAAAGCAAAAAATTGGACATGGTGGAGGAATAATAGAGAATTGAGAAGGAGATGGAAGAATAGGAGTAGTGCAAAGCAAAAAATTGGAAAGGGATGAAGGAATAGTAGAAAATTGAGACGGAGATGGAGGAATAGGAGTACTGCATTTTTGATTTGGTTTCCTTTTTTATTTATTTATTTATTTACAGTAGCCTCCCGAATGTGAGTCAAGCCACTTATCCATAAAAAGGTGTTATTTGAATTATTCAATACTTTGTTTGATAATTTATTTTTATTTGTTGTACAATAAATATTATAGTTAATTTTTTAGTACATCCAGACAATTATATACTTGTTCAGTATAGTTTAGTATAGTTTAGAAGGGTAAAATAGTAAAAAACTGTTATTAAGATGTTTCAGACATATCAATTATCAAACAATTTTTTTATTGCTCCATTCAGATTACTTAAACATTCAGAATCGTTTCATTAAATTTTTATCAAACAGCACCTAACAATGTGTAATAGTTTTTCAAGTCTTATATGTAGAAGATGGTTTCTGGTTTCAATCCTCGTACTTGTGGCCAAACTTTCCTATAAAATAAAGTGAGAAGATTCATGTGTACTGGGCCGAGCAATAGCTTAAAAATCTAGTCAACTTTATTCCCTGGACAAGTCTTGTATTCCTTCCATATTGGAATAAATGAATAACATGTGGCATCCGTACTTTGTTTTTTTTTTTTTGAGGGAAAATAACTGAAAGCGCAGCTTTATTTTAGTTTTTAATAGCACGAAATTATTTTATTTTCAACATTCCATATTGACTCTAATATCTTTAACGATTCATATTAGTAGCTACCGCAAAAACCAAATCATTAGCAACCACAAGTTTTATTATTATTATTATAAAAAATAGAAAAATTAACATGATAGAGAAAATCAATTATTGTGGTTGAATTAATGAAAGTTAGTTTGTTCAATATCAATTATTGAGCATTTTTAAGGCCATTTTGTTTCCTGACCCGAAATTTGGTGAATGTTATATTGTGTTTCACTGCGAATAGAGTAATTTCAGTTGCTAATTGTATTCTGCCATTTTGTTGTGATTGCTTATGTAAATAACTCTTTCTTTAACTAGGTTTATTTTTTGCAATGCCATGAAATATTTTGTGAGTTCTGAACTTTGGATAATTTAGCATTATTATGGTGTTTTGATCACCAGTTTTTAGAATTGGTATCCATGTCTTGTTAATTAGAAGTCTTATAATCAAGTGTCCTTTTACTTACATGGAACATCATGATATATAAGAGTCACAACCGTATATTGATAGCTGGTAAAATTGGAACTGCGTATTACAAATAATAATAAAAAATTCGTCATCTTTTTTCTTTTTTACTGGGTGCTGGTTTATGCCATGTATTCGCATTTTAGCTTTTGAATCACAATTGAAACGAGAATATAGTTTAAAAACTATGGTAATATAGTAATATGGTTCATTGTTATCAGGGAAAGTCATTCTGGAGGCTGGAATATTGACTTGTGTTGTGGTAATTGGCCTTACCCTCTACACATTCTGGGCTGCCAAGAGAGGACATGATTTTCAGTTTTTGTGGCCATTTCTATTCACTTCTCTACTGGTGCTCATGGTTTTCAGTTTAATTCAGGTACGTGGAGCTAGCTTCTATCTTTTGCTTCTTGTAGTTGTGTAGGAGCTCGGATCTGTCCAATAGTTTTTGTTTGTACTCTCTCTCATGTGCCATGCATATTTGCAAACAAACAGATCTTTTTCCCTATGGGAAAATTAGGGATGATGATCTACGGATGCGTTGGAGCCATCATATTCTCTGGTTTTATCATATATGATACTGACAACCTGATCAAGCGCTTCGACTATGATGAGTTTGTCCCAGCTGCATCCGCTCTCTATCTGGATATAATCAACCTGTTCCTGGCTCTGCTGGCTGTATTCGATGCAAGTGACTAGATTCTCTCAATTCTTACATGCACAAACAAGTATATATATTCAGCTATGTATGTATATTCTAACTAGCGTATAGTCTTGGTTGTCTATCATACAAAGAAGTTAGAACCTCGTATGCCCTACTTTGATGTTTCAAGTATTCAGTGTCATGCATGTGGTGGTATATGGAAAACAGTAATGTTAATCCATGCATTTGTCAAAGTGTTAGCTAACTCTTCCAAATTATTACTGCTAGGGGCTTTTCATCATTTTGGACCCATGCATTAATTGTATGTATAGCAAAAACATTATTCTTGAAATCATAGATATGTGAAAATTTGACTTTTGAACCAAAATATAGGAACAAGGTTAAGTTGATTTTGAAATTTCAAATTGATATATTTCATTTAACTTGTGAAAATTATAAATCTTAGATAGTTTATGATTTTCATAATTGTGCTGATTAAAATTAAATTATTTTGTATCAAATTTGAATGTTATAATATATCAAATTGACTTCAAAAGGTCTATTTGTATAATATCTAATTGGAGGAGTATTATAATAATTTGTCAATACCTCGATTTCAAAAAAAAAGAGTTTGTATTTGTGTGGAAATGTGAACAAATGGAAGGGTTTCAGATTGTGGAGAAGGATTTGTCCAAAGAGGCAATCGCAGCCAGTTTAGGTTCATGCATTATGCATACTTCATATATATGGGTTTAGGTTTTTGTTTAAACTGAAAATTATTAACTTGAATGATTCTTCAATCTATTTCAAAATCGGTCCTCAAAAAGAAGAGAATAGTAAACCAACGGGGTGTGGTCTTTCTTTTTTTACTTTTTATAAATAACCAATGGTTTGCGGCTTTAAAAAAAATAGTTTAACTCATTTTCTGTGACATACTCCCTCCGTTCTTTTTTTTTGAGGTCAATTATTATATTAATGTAAATTTATATAATTTTAAAACTATAAATTATTAAATTTATTTTATTAACTAAAATTATAAATTATCAAATTTATTTTAAAATTTAATACGAGTCATATTCGATTCTCAAAATATGTCAAATTGTATTTCTAATTTTGGAACGAATGGAGTAAATGGTATCCAATAGTTTTACTGGGTTTATCTTGTTGTTTTGGTAAGAAAAATATCCAAATAATGTTGATTCAATTAAATTATCATATAAAGTGTGATTAGGGAGCAACTGATGAGGACAAATCATATTTGGATGAAGCGGAATAAAGAATGCTAAAATCCCACATGATTCAACAAAGCTCAAAGAATCAATGGCTTGTCTTTGTATTCTGATATTATCATTCTTTACTCCAATTTGCTTCTCTTTTTGAATGGCTTCCTATTCCAAGATTGCCCTTTTGTCCTCAACATTTAATCACAAAGACCTGACTCACATGGCTTGTTTCCTTGCTTTCATTCAAATTCACTTTACCTTTAACACTTCAAAACAAAAAACAGAATCCCAAAGTTCATATTCTCTAAGTAAGAGAGGATTGATGACCCATTCTAATAATTTATACATTAATTTCACCTTTTTACAATAGCATGACCCAAAAAATAAAAAAAAGAAAAAAAAAGAAAGGAAGCACCCCACAAAATTTCAAAACATATGGTTAGATCAAAAGCAAAAACAAAGCCATAACATTCTAGCAATATACCATTCCCAAATGTCCCATTTGCCAATTCTATAGCCCTTGTACCGGAAACTTCATGTTCTATGATCTATTTCTATAGTTCCTTTCAGCGGCAATTGTCAATAGCCTTGAAACACCTTTAGTCCAGATATCATACTCCCTCTGATTCTTGCACTCGAATTCGACGACTCCACGGCATACAGTCTTCAGCGCAAAGTATCTCCGGTGTTCACCACCCTCTAACAAGTGGCGGCCCGACCAAGCTGGCATATCTTTCAGCACCTCCAACACCATATCTACACAAATTCAAAATAGAAAAAATAAATAAATTAAAGATGACATCTTTTGATCTTTTCCACTCTATGGCATACTGCTTTCCCAGATCCCCAAATGGTAGGAAGACAAAAGCACCTCCAATTCTGTTCACATCATTAGAGGAAAAGAGAGAGAGAAAAGCAATAACAACTTACTCTTTTTCTTTTTGGTGATGGTCCCAGCAACATGTCTACTCTTCATCTTCAGCATCACCTGCAAAAGCATATAATTTGTAAGATGCATATAGATTGCAATCACATATATGAACAAGAAATAAAGCTGGTCCATTCAGTTCTATCATGAATAACTTTAGCTTTTCTGTTTGTAATTATCAGGTTTCTACTGTCCCTAAAAATGTAATCTATTAGTAGATAATCTAGATGATATTATTCTAATAGCATAACTTGGGAGACTGCATGATTAGGGGGATTGAATGATTAAAGGGAAATTGCATGATTAAGGGATGATTGATTTATTTTTCAAATGTACTATAGTTCTAAGCCTATATAAAGGCTCTCTATTTTACATTGAAATATATATAATAAAAAACATTTTCCTTTCTCTATTTCTCTACATAATCAAACCCCAAATGATAATGTATAAAGTCCTAAGTGTTTAGATTTCATGAGACTTTAAAGAATATTTTGCTAATCAATCAATTGTAACAAAAAAAAAACCTGGCTCATCCTGTTGATATAAACTGACACTATTTTCCAATGAAGATCACCTGCATTGTCAATGACATAAACACTATCAAGCCACCATCATGTTTTAATATACCAATACAACCATTCCAAATATATTAAAAACCAAAATCTAAAATCTTTAGATTCATAGAAATCAAATACCCAATATGTTAGTTAATAGTGTTTAACACGGTGGAGTTTGTATTCTCATCTGGTTAATTCAGCCATACAAGACAAACAAATTCTTTGCATTTTCAAGTTTTGCTCTACAACCAAACAATAAACAAAATTAGTTACCTTTGCGCGTGCGCTTGAGGAGCTCATTACCTCTGGCAAGAAATTCTCGACTACATATACCAAGGAAATTCTCTTCAGGAACAAGTTCCCCACTGAAGCTACCATTTGAACTACCATTACTCCCGCTGTTGCCAACAACATTCGTTCCCTTCTCCACTGGAATCACTGCCGCTATATTCCACACATCCTTCAGCGCTCTAGCCTTCAATGTGGCCACACCACGCAGAGCTACAACCCAACCAATACAAATTAATCCAAAAGTATTCTATTAGGCATAAAATTTAACAAAATCTAAGGCATTTTTGTCAATTTAACATAAACAACTGATACAAATTAAACTGACATTAATTTTAGGCTCTCAACATTCATAGAATAAAATCATAAATTAATGACACAATTTCCCTGGGCAAAGTACAGTTAAGTACATAGTAATTAAAATAATAGATCTAGCAATATTACCAACTTGCATACACACACACACATATAGTACCATGAGAAATTACATAATTACCCATAAAAATTCATTAATTTACTCACCAGTAGCAGCAGCTGCTGTTAATGTCATAATATCGCCAGCGGACCGAACGTTAACTGCTGAACTAACAACCGATGACAGATGATCCCGTTCCGCGCCCATTGCTTCAGCTGCTTCAACGCACTGTGCAGCAACCAGTGTAGCAGCAGAAGCCACCGCCATATCAGTTTTGGCCATCTTCTCATCTTTTGCTGTCCCAGATGAGGCAGCTGTGGCAGCAGCAATAGCAGCAATAGCCGCAATAGCAGCAGCAACTCCAGCCACTGAAACAGCAGCATGAAGCTGGGCATTTAGAGCCCTTGCTTCCTCTTTCTTTTTCTCTCGCCTATCCTTCAACCACCTTCCCACCGTCTTTCCTCCCCCAGCAGGGGCGGCGCCACCAGTGGCTCCGCCTCGGTACTGGGTGTTGACTGAATTATTCAGACGACAAAACTACAGACAAAATATAGTGTCAGTGGATAATTCTGTTAACACAGGGTGTACATAATGCACCTATCTTGAAACTAACAGTACAATTTAATGATAGTGTCCACTGAAAAAATGTGCTAAGAAGGCATCACACCCAACTTGTGACTAACAATTAATGTGCTTGATTTGGCACCACTAGAGTTGCACCTCTCTTAAATTGTGTGATAAAGTAGGACCAACTCCAAGATCACCATGAATCACTTGGTGGCCATTTCCATGATAAATTTCCAATTTTTCTCATTTCTCTCCACCAAACTTTATGGACCATTTGGTAATCTGAAAACTCAATTGAATAGAAATAAAAAATGGGCAGGTCATAATCCTTCTAAAGTGTGTTAAATTAGGGACAAAACAGAGATCACTACTCATTTTAGCCGTGCTAGATTACCAAGAAAAAGGTCAATTTGATAACTTAAAACTCATTTCACAATCCCATATGCAGCAATTATTTGGTACACGAGTGATTATAGTATTAGTTACCATCCCGGGTAAAGCTGTAAAATAAGCAACAATTTTAAAACGATTCAATCTTTCATTTCATTAAAAGTTCGATTCGAAATTTCACTTCAAATATAAATGAGTCAAATATGAGCAAATTTTAAAGTTCGATAAATTACTCAAACCTCCTCACGTTGCAATTTTTTATTGATGCTCGGATCATATTCGTTCGAAAAATTCAAACTGCTCGGACTCGATTCAGGATCGTACTAGACTCGGTAGCTAAACAAATCTCAATCAAATTTTATTTTATACTCGATAAATTTTGTGAACTAAATTTGAGCAACTCAATACTCGACTCGACTCGGTTTATTTACACCCTTAATCCCGGGCACCTTATCATTTGAAGGCTCGCCAGTTACAAGCTACTATCTCCATTAAATTATTAGCTTCTTACATACAAACAAAATTGTGAAACCATCTTGTATTGGTAAAGCCAGACAGCAGAATCATTAAAATATAGTAGAACAGTAATCACGGGTAATAATAAGTGATAATATTTCAATAAGAGTACTAATACCCCGAGAAAAGGAAAGCATCTAAATGGTACTAGTACAATTTTTTGGTAAAAGGGAAAGCTGATATATATTTGCGCTCTGCTTTTTTCCTTCTCCTTCTGTGTGTTTCAGAATTTGTTGCTTTCTATCCCAGAAAATGAATAAACAAACAATAGCATTGTTCAATCCATCTGGGTTCGCGGGTGTTCATCGGTTGCCGGCTAAACATGTCAGATTTTTCCGGCGGAACCAAGAACATAAAGGTATACATATTATAACATATATATATATGTAAGTATATAGAGAGAAAAGACCTTGTCATCAACTTCTTCGGAGGGAGAGACAGGGGGACTATCAGTGAGAGAGCCGTTTAGATGACCACTGCTGTGTGAGAGACGACCAGAAGTGCGCGGTGATACCTCCTGCTGTTTTCAGAACAACACCATTTCCACACTAATTATTATATAAATATACTGTAAAGCCACAATAATCCAATCATTCACAACAAAACAAACAAACCCTTTGTTTTGATTAAATTAACAATAATTTGATTATTGGAATTGAACGATAAGAAACCCAGAGAGAGACTGATTTACCATCTGAAAATTTTGTAATCATTTTGTGTTTCCCTAGAAAACAATACAGTACAAGTAAATGTTTTGGTATTTCCAAGAAATAGTTGAGGTTGATTTTCCCCATGAAGAAACAAAAAAATGGTAAACAAAACATTCTCTATCCTTAGTTGAAGAACAAAAAAAAGGATTAAATTTAAACATTCAATCACCAAAAAACAGAAAAATCCAAGAACCCACAAACAAAATTATAGCAAACTAACTAAAAAACAAACAGACTGAGACATTATGCGTTCCATGACAAGTTGTGAGGTCTCGGAAGAGGCAAAGGAAAATGGGTTCCCGGAAACAGTGGCCGCCTCTTCGAACTCGCCGGCGATGTCCTCTAAAATGGTCCCACCGCCGGAACCAGCATTAGCGCCGCTGAAGGTCTTGGCGAGGAATGGAGGAGGTGGGGCCAAGGCTTTAGATACTTCAAGAGCAGAGAGGCTCCAGGAGCGAGATAGAAACTCCATTGGCTCTATTGGGGTCTCCGGTGGCCTGAATTGAATCGGGTTCATTTTCTTTATGTTTTTGGTTATATTGGATCGGAGTGAACTGAAGTGAAGTTTGTTGGATAAGTGAGATTAACAAGTGATTTATGAGAGGATCGGAGCTTTATAAAGAAGACTAGAGAGAGAAAAAAGAACAAATTAAGAGGAGAGAGAAAGAGAGCGGCCAATACAATATTGTATGTGCATGTATATATGTCCTCTCAAGAGATAAATTTTGATTTTTAATGCTAACAATTACATATTAAATTTTAAATTAATATAAATTTATTTAATTTTAATTAATAAAATTATTATAATTATAAAATTTATTTTATTTTAAATTTTTATCAGTCAAATCAATTTTAAAATTTAATATGTGATCGTTTGACTTTAAAAATCAAATTATATCCTTAATTTTAGAACAAACATATTACATTATATTATGTATAATTATATATAGCACAAAATGACATACTATTTGGTAATAGAATACTACATCCCTCCCATAATATATTACGTTTTAAATAATTTTATTTGTCACAAATTATTTATGATTTTTTATAATTTAAGAGAATTAATTATTATTTTTTCAAAATTATTCATCATGAAAAAATATTACAGATGAGAGAGTATGAGATAAGTATGGTAATAAATGTGAATTTAAAGGTATTATAGACAATTGATATTATATTTAGGAAATTGTTAAATCTACAACATAAAATGTTATTTCCATAAAGTGTCATCCTATAAATGACGTTTTTACTCGCTATATATACAACGTGCACTTTTGTTGTGAAAATAACAAAAAGTGTTGTGGATTTAACAATTCCCTATATTTACTGATATCCAATCATTTTCTTAATTCTTGTGCACAACTCTAAAACATCATAATACTAAAAGATAGTAAAATGGGTCTATAATGTTATTAATAAGAATGAGGAAAAGATAAATAAATGTCATTAATAGAAGATTATATATGTAACCAATTTTAACTATAACAAATCACATATTCTCTTTTGAGTAATGTAAGGATTTTTACATTTTTGATCTCAAATGACATACTTCTTTCGTTCTTTTTTATTTGTCTTTTTAGATATTGAAATTTGTTTAATTTTATTTGTCGTTTGTTGATTTCTAGGAAACACTAATGACTTAGTATACCATATTATATCCCTACATTAAATATTAATTTATTTATCTTTTATCTTTTTCAATAAATTTTAAAGGATAATATTGAGATTTTACACTCATTTTAATCAATTAGACAATGCATTAATTGTGTTTCTTAATTTTGTGTTTCATCCTAAAACGTCAATTAAAAAGGAACTAACATTGAATATTTTAACAATAATTTATAACATAGTCAATCAAATGAGATTTATTCAACGAATATTACTACGGTGACACATTATTTTAAATATTTTTTGAGACTAAAAATTTAAAACCCTAATATCAACCTTCCCTTAACATTTTATGGTCAAATTGATCATATTTAAAATTATTATTTTATAAATATATTAGATATAAACATAAAATTATTATTATAAAAAAGTACATGGAATATACTATCAAATTCAATTTATTTTTTTATTTCAAAATTTTTTATATTTTTTTAGATTATTAATTTTACATTTGGTCTATTTGACCTTAAAAAATTAATCAGGACAAATTAAAATATCAAATTAACGTTGGAAATATCAAATAGCTTAAAAATTATTGGATATATACATGAAAATCAATCAATCAAGCAAGCTAGACGTTGCTTGAGTTCATAAAAATGACAATCTTGCTCTACATAAATGACTAAGATTGATTTGTGCGACATGCCCGCCCTAATAATTGATAATAATACTATCAAACTTTATCCATTAAAAAATCCCTTTTAGTTCTTAGGCTGGTGTATCCATAATAGCATTAGTCTTCTCCTCTCGTCCAAGGTACAACTCGAACATGTGATCATCACGTATTCACACGAATCAAAGGCGCCTAATTATTATAAATATCATGTTAATGACAGAATATTATTGAGGTAAAAGAATATTTATGCTACATTTTTAGATTAAAGTAATTAAAGTGAGAATGAAATAACTCATTCTCATTTCTATCAAATTTGTGAATTTTATTTATTGTTGAAGGATATGAATTCCGACTGAAATGGAATAAATCATTTCACTTCTGCCAAATTTGTGGATTTTATTTATTAAGGAATAATATGAAATAACTCATTTTAGCTGGAATAGAATAAATCATTCTATTCTGCATTTCATTCTCTTCTCTATTTTATTCCTTCACTAATTTTATTTTTTCAATTCAAACTTAACGTATCATTATAGTGAAATGAATTATTCTATGATATTTTTAGAAGATTTATAAATTATGCCACTATTGACTATGCTATTCTTTCCTAGTTTCATACCTTTTTCCATATAACCAATTATGATGATCATTTCTTTTCTAGTATTTTTTGTTCTATTATTTCCAGCTTTGATTAGGAAACTTTAACTAAAATTCTAGTTCTACTATAATCATGAAATAGTATATGTTACTCATATAATAGATAGAGGATGTGACACTATTAGAAATTAAAATTTAAATAAATATTTTATTTACTTTGCACAACTTGTTAAATATTAGTTAATTATAAATTTAAAGAGATATTTGATAAAAATTGAAAGAATTCGAAATCCGACCCGAAATGAATTTATCCATCGGAAATATTAAAAGAATGGGCCATGGTCGGTCTAAGGACAAGTCAGATGGCTGGGCACCCAAAAATTCCATCATCAATGAGAAGGGGCCAGAGCCGGACGGAGTCACCAGTCAAACCTTCCACAAAATAATGAAAAATGTGTGGACTCTATAAACGCAAGTTACTTCAATCATTTGGATTTTTCTCTCCTAGGCAATAGGCAATAGGCATAGAGGAATGTTTGTGCCTTTCCTAAGACTTGAAGGTGGAGTTTCATAAAACATTAATGTTGGGTTTGAATTGGGATAATGAAGGTGGAAATAGAATGATTTATTCTTATTAAATAAAAAAAATTATATTTGGTTGCGATTGGAATGATTCGTATTATTCTCAAATTTATGAATTTTATTCTTTGAGGAGAAAAAGTATGGAATAACTCATTTCAACTAGAATGGAATGAATCATTCCATTCCTTCAATCCAAACGCAAAGATAAGGGATTTTTTGTTTAGAAATGAATGGTCATTTGAATCAATCCACTCATTCAAATGTTTCGCTTTGAATAAAAATCGCCTAAATGATTGAATCTATTGATTTTTTAAATTTGAATGGCCAAGTGTATTTTTTTTTGGATGGAAATTTGAATAGTCATTGAATGAAGTATTTTATATTTTTTTACAATATTAACTATTATATTAAGTAATATTAAATAAGTTTACAGCAATTTTGACTTTTTTCAAAGGAGTAAAATAATAAAAATCATTATTCGATATGTCAATTATTAAACAACTTTTTTCCTTCAGTATTCAAAATTTTGCTCCATTAAGCTCATTCAAATTACTTCAACTGAAATTCAGATATGACACACTTAAAAGGGGGGGGGGGGTTTAAATAAGTATGGGAGCAAACTATGACCAATTTTTAAACTTTAAATTCAAACTATTGAATACAAACTCATCAGATCAAAAGAACGCACTTCTTTGAATGAATCGCAATCCTGAATTGAATTTTTGTTTAAGAAAATATCTTGGTGAATTTATAAGTCAGACTAAAATACTTGATGAAAATATATTATCTCAAGATGAAGCAAAAGTTTATATTTTAAATATTAAGAAAACTAATTATCTTGAGAAATATTAAAGAGAATCAAGCAATAAAATAACACCAAGATTTTTTACGTGGTTCAGCTATTACCCTCTATAATAATAGTCTAGTCCACGTCCAATACCAACTAGTATTGGAGACTCACTTTTATTTCTTTAAAAATGACCCTTGTTACAAAACAGATTCAATCAAATTGAATTACAATAATTCACTTGAAAGACACTTCGCTTCTCAACGCACCAATGCACCCCTTGCCTTCTAAGTTTCCTTGACCCTGTTTGTAAACAAATCTTAATCCACCTGGATTAAATTCCCTTTAGACAACACTTAGTCTAAAAATATAAGATTACAATTTATAGAGGTCTAATGATCAAAGCAAATAAACAATTTAACAATGCAAGGCTCAACTAATGTATCTGATGATCAAATAATAAATAGAAGGATATTACCGGTTTATAGCCCACGAAATTACGCTGAATATAAGTAGAGTTATAGTAGCACAGCAGCAAATTTCAATTGCACAAAAATATCAAATAACTTTTTCGGTATGTAAATACAATAATTAATTCAAGTGTTGTAAATAATCATCGATAACTCAGTTGAATTTATAGGCCAAATATATTACCGTTGCTCTATAAATTAATTCCGTTGCATATTATCAACATTTATTTACGTTGCCAACAGAAATCAACAAGATAAGTAATACACTTATGTCCGTTGAAACATATTAATCGGATAAGGTAAATAATCAGTTTTGAAAACATATTCGATAATAATAATGAGTGTTAGTTCCGTAAATATCAACAAGTGTATAATAAACCAACTTTTGAAGTATAATGATTATCTTAGAGTTCCAAGAAATGTGCAGTATAAAGACTCCATTCTTTACTTAAAAGTAAATATAGAGTGATCATTACTTTTAAAACACCTACTGCCATATATCATATATCAATTCCGTAAATCATGTAATAGATTTAAACAAAATAATTATGACAGCTATTTTCAAGGATAATCATGCATGACATAATATAAATACTAACCACTAAGAATTAAGCATTAAAATTAGTTTATATAAAATTCTTAAGCATGCATAAAATATTTAATCATTTTAATGCACACAAGTAAAATGTCTTAGAGCCTTGTATTGAAAAATCAAATATTTGTAATGACCTTACATATTTTTCTTAAGACTAAAATCCTCAAAGTCTTTTATCAACTTTTTGAAATTTCACAATAGACAAATTAGTCTATAGTATTAAGTCATCATCAAAACAAAAAAATTAGAATATTAACAAACCAACATAAACATTCAGAATTATTTTATTTAATTTTATCAAATACCCCCTAAATTACATTGACCTTCTATATGTTTGGTTTAAGTGATCCCTTTAGTTTGGGAAAAATACAATAATCTCCCTTATTTTCAACTGGTCATAACAAATGGGGAAATCTGCCTACAAGAAAGAGTTTGGAGTTGACTAGTTCGACTAACTTAAGTATGATTGACTGAAATATATTGAATTGTAAACTATTACAAACGATAAAAAAAATTACAATATAAATAATTGAAATGATAATCTTTTCAAAAATAATAACAGATAATCAGGCCAATCGTAACAACAACTAGTGGACACTAAAAAAACAGTTATATTAAAAGAAATAACATAATATACAAATCTGAGTAGTTTTTCGATACTTGTTAATCTTCTAATATATTAGTGTGAAAATATTTTGTTTTGATTGAACTATAGTGAATAAAGACAAAGTTATTTTAAACTTTTTAATAAAAATATCATAACATAGATCTACAAAAAATTAATTAGCTTACTTGGGGAAATTTTGTCAATTCATATTGAGAGGTAGTTGTAAGACTGTAAAATGAGCTCAACTCGAAATATAAATAATTTATGAACAAATGTATATTAACGAGTCTCAATCAAACTTTCACAAAAATTAGTTGTAACTTCTTATGCTTAATATTCCATATTTCTTATCGATCCATATTGAGAGGTATAGAGTTGTAACTTACTAACTTCTCATGCTTACTATTCCATACTTCTTACAAGAATATATAGTAAGAGTTAAAATTTAATTCATATATTAACAGAATATATAGTGAGAGTTAAAATTTAATTCATATAATAACAGTATAAATAAAAAATATTCAAGTATATGAAGTAAGAGTTTCATTTATATTTAAAGATAATTTTTTTCAAATTATGAATGATGATATATCCCCACTATGTGAGATAGTTTACACTTCTAGAAATAGAGAATTACACATCAAACTTAAAATACATGTTTTAGTTTACAAATGTACCAATAAAGTGTGTATATATTAACACATAAAATTAATATATATAAAAATTATATTTTAATCTACCTTTTATGAATTTGAATTAGTCTATAAGTTAGTAGAATTAAAAGTAAAATTCTTCTTATAAATTATGAGTAGAGTTTTACTGTATATTGTGAATTTTTTTTATATTAAATTACATTAAAATATGATTTCACAAGATATAAGGATATATACAGTTATACACTTGAGCTCTTTTATGTGGACAAAAAAAAAAGTGAACATGAGTGTATTTGAATTTCACTTATTTATATTTTTATCCTTATTAAAAATTAAAATACAAATAAATAAAATTCAAATACACTCATATTCAAATTTTCTGTTCACATGGTGTTTCTGGGTATAAAGTTTATTTTGAGGGTAAATTGATCAATTGACCAATAGAATACTGACACGCAAACGAAATTATATGTGTCAATATTATATGGATCCGGTTAGCATGAAGTTTATTTTTTGGTAAGTTGGTCAATTGGCCAATAGAATACTGACACACATAAAGTCTCGTCTGTGTGTCAGCATTTTATTGATCAATTGACTAACTTATCTAAAAATAAACTTTATACTAACCAATTTCATATTATATTGGTCAATTGACCAACTTATCAAAAAAATAATCCTTACTTCTATAAACACTTTCACCAGTCAACTTCCTTGACATTTGGATGGAATTTTTATGACAATGCCTCACCGACTAGCCCTGCAAAACAAATGGTGGACATTTGTCCTACAAAACTATAGACGAAGAGAGTATAGGATAAAGACAAAATATGATGTTTGACCCTCAACGATTTCGTCTGCTACCCTACTGACCAAGGGGATTCAAAATTTATTTTTTAATAAATTGGTCAATTGACTAATAAAATATACACACGTAGAATCTCGTATGCATGTCTGCAATTTATTGGCCAATTGACTAACTTACCTAAAAATAAACTTCATGTTAACCACTTCCGACTAAGGGAGTGTTCGCAATGATTTATGGTCAAATCAATTTATAAATTATTTGTTATTATTAAGGTATTTGATAATAATTTATTTTTTAATTTATAAGTTCAATAAGTAATAATTTGGTATTTATTTAAAAATGACTTATAAATCATTCTTAATCAATTGGTTTGGTCAATATAATATTCATTTTGTCCCTCTTCTATTTTGTTATTGAATTAATGTATCTTTTTATTAATATTTAAATTTATTTTAACTTATAAGTCATTATTAGCCGTTCACCTTCATAACTTATTTTAACTTAATTTCTAATTTTTAAGTCAAATTGATACTGAATATTTTTATTTATAAGTCATAACTTAAATTAACTTATAAATCTATTTAAATTTTAAAATAAATTGTTGCAGCACGGGCAAAGCCGCCAATTATACTACACTATAAACAGGAAAGTACGCATGAAACTAAAACATGGAGTACTTTCAATTTTGCTTTCCTTCTTCTCTTGATTGGACTTGTAATATACTTCCTTCCGACCTTCCTTCCTTTCAAAAGAACATTTTAACCTTTTAAATTCTAAAGGTCACAAATAAAAAAATATCATAATTATTATTAATTTATAGATTATTTATTTATTGACGATTGCGTTAGTTGAAACTAAATTAATTTACATGGATTTTAATTAAAATTTACAATTCAACTATAAAGTCAAAATAATATTCTTTTGTAGAACCAAAATTATATATGATACACATAATTCATACATTTTATTATCCCTAATTTTGTTCTTTTAATTATATTAGTTTATTTAAGTAATAGTATGTTTTATTTTATTTTGTAGAATTTAATTATTTGTTACAATAAAGTCAAAATCTTGATGATCAAGCGATATTTAATGCTCTTATTCATGTAAACAAATATCCAAAAAAAATCTTACAACAAGAAGGAAAGAAGTGGAACAATCTTGGTGTGCAAGTCAAATCGAACAAGAAAAAAGAAAGTATCTCTAAAAGATTTATTTGAGAAGTTTATTGCCACTAGAAAATTAAAACCTACATGGAAAAGACTCTTGAGAGATTAGAGAGATTACATATTGAAGCCAAGAAGGAAATAAGAGGATAATAGAAAATAAAAGAAACCAAGTTCAATGAATCTAAATTAGGGCACAAAATTATTTTCCTTGTATTGTATTGTATTAGGAGTAGGAGTAGATTTGTATTGTATTGTATTAGGAGTAGGAGTGGGAGTAGGAGTACTAGATTAAATTACTTCTTCATTATATGCTTGTTGGACTATCGTTAATAAAAGAGTTTTCTTATTTATTTTTAATCTTTTACTTCTTCATCTTCATTTTAATTAGTTTATTTATTTTCATGTCAAGTTAATTTGTTTAATCTAGGATGAAGATGAAATTAAATAATTATTCATGATAATATTTTAAATCTCTTCTATTATTTATGTTTTTATGTTTAATTGATTTTACCTTTATGTTTCATTATTAAAATAACTTCGTTTTATAGTTTTTATGTGATTTTAAATTAATTAAGAGGTTTTGATAGATTATTGTTAAGATATAAGTTTTTTATAATTCATGATTGTTTGAATAAGTTTTGATTGGTTATAGTTAATTCTTGAATTTTCATAGTCTATGCTTGCTCATGATAATTATAAAATTACTAAATTAAAAGAAGAGAGATCAAAATCATAATTAAGTTATAAAAATAGAAGAGATTGATCTTGCTTGTTATGTTTATTGTTTTAATGGATTCGAATTCCTAGATTACTTCTTTATTAGTTAGTTTAATTATAATCGATTCTCAATCTTTATTTTTAATTAGCCTAAAATAAATATTAATGATACATTAATACATTAAAATTAATTTAATCTATGTGAGTTTGTCAATTTTTCAATTTAACACTGTACACTTGCAGTTACATATTTTTATCACACCAATATACAAACTAACTAAACAATATTCTAATTGTACACAAGTTAAAAAAATTTAATAATTGATCCTATGATTGCAAAAATTAAAACAACAATAGTTTATTTGTTGCTACCCCTAAACTAGGAAATAGTAGTTTGTAATATGATGTTTAAGGTCCTTTTTCTACTCTCTATGGATATTGTTATGGTCCTCTTTATGACCTTTTTTTAATGTGATTTAAAATGTACTTTTTTCAGTTGATATTTTGGATTATCCTGAGATGCCCTAATGCTGACGTATAAAAAGAGTACTACTTTTTTATATTATTATTTTTTTATTTTATAAGAAAAAGAGTACTACTTTGTTATTATTATTATTATTTATTTATTTATTTTATAAGTTAATAATGTGCGCATAACTTTGTTTCATCTTTGGATCCATTTTTCTCTTTGGACATATTTAGGTATCCACTTTTTATTTTTATATTTGTATTTTTTGTACTTTATGAAATTGTCCAATATTAATTACATAAAAGAATAAATTCTTTCTTTTTTCTTTTCCAATTTTCTTTGATAAAAAAAAGAATCTGAATTCTAAATAAAAGAAGAGCCGCCCCGGCATGAATGATTCCAAGTATATCTTTATTAACCCCACATTCTTAATTTCCCATAATACTTCCCTGTCTATCTATATAGTATACGATGAATCCGGTTAGTATGAAGTTATTTTTTTGGTAAATTGGTCAATTAACTAGTAAAATACTGATACACATACAACTTTGTCTGCATGTCAGTATTCTATTGTTTAATTGACCAACTTATTCCAAAATAAATTTCATACTAACCACTTCCGTATACAATTAAGGTAGACCCACCCATCCGTACAGCTGCACCATAGCCCATAGGCCATAGGTAAGGGAGGTTAGGTACTGAGAAGAGAATTGGTTGATGATAGATAGGGCTCCATTGTCCCATAATTATAGTCCCAGAGTCCAGACCACACCCCACCACTACCACCAGTTCTGAGCCCGGCAACATATGGAAGAATGCCCTTGGGACATGCCCTTTCATTCTTTCTTAATTCTTCTTGTTGGCCAAATTTTCAAATAACTAACAATATTTTACTACTTCTTTGGCAGGCAGAGGGCAGAGCTGCTACTACTTCGACTGCTACACAAAAACAGCACCATTTGTAATAAAATTTTATTTTTAATTTTATTTTTCACTTTTGTATAAGGTAATGTAGTATATAATTGGTGAACGTTCTCAACTTTACTACTCTCTCCGTCCCAGGATAAAAGTCCTTATTACTATTTTGGGTTGTCCAATGTTAAATGTTCATTTTCTTTTAATAACCAAACTTTTACACATTTTTTCCTATTATGCCCGTAACATTAAATATCTCACACTTTTCTTATTCTAATTCTCTCTCTATATTTAATGACATTATTATGGGCAATTTATCATTTTATTCCTCTTCTTAATATGCGTAAAAAGTCTACCAAAATTTTTATCCTTGGACGGAGGGAATATTATATATATTATATGTATGTTGTTAAATTTAAGATTTAATATTAAACACGTGATTTATCTAAGTTCATCTAATCCTGCATGTTTGATATATTCATTAATATATTTCGTATATTCTATAATAATTCACACCCCAAAAATTATATAACAACTAAAATTCTATAACATGAGTTCGACACACGAATATCAAAATGTTATACAAATTTAAAATCGGACGGCTAATAAGCCACCAAGTCCAAACATTAGACACCTCCGACTATCAAGTCATAACTACTAAACTATTTATCAGTAATTACATTGGTAATGGGAATCTTTATTTTGTTTTCTTTATAGCTGATACTCACTGAGATTGCTAGACAATTATACAAATATTATTGACTGAAATTGCAGAGTGGGTGCTAAAATGCGCATGGGGGGCGTGGCCTGGGTACGTCATCATATCCCTCTTTTGGTTTCATCTTCCTTTTCAGTCCAAAAAGCTACACCAAGAAACAAAAGCTTCCACAAAACACAGACCAGAGAGCTGCTTTTGCTTTGTCCCTTTTACATTCTTTCTTCTTTCTTCAATTGGGTACAAGTAGAAGACAGGATTACTGATTCACTTATTTATATTCCCATTCCCCCTTAATAGCTATGAATTTTTTGTATTTTTTAAATTAACTTTTTTGTGATATTAATGATTCATTTTTGAAATGTTTGAATTTTGATCACATATTATAAATACTTAAATTAATTAAAATACAAGTATACAACAACTCCAAACAAATAAATAAATAGAATTTTATAATATACAACAATAAATATTCATTATCCAAACTAAAAAAAGATTTTCAAAATAAAACACATTTAGAAACTAATTTCGGTTATTTGTTATAATTCAATTTGAATGATTCCCCAAATGCTCAAAGCCTCAAACTAAATTTGTTTTTTATATTCAAACAAAATCATGAATTAATTTTAAAGTATAAACCAGTTTTGGTGTCTTTTATAAGTTTCAAATAACCTTTTACTTGACATAAGAGAAAAAACAAACCATCCAAAATTTATACTCAGAACACCAAAAATTATGCAGGGTTAATTAGTTAAATACATTCTTACTTGTTATTTGCTTCCAAGGTCACAAACAAGTAAAGTTTTTTTTTTGATAATGTGGAGTATCCGGTCCGCACTTCGACTAATCTCCCTACTCCGGGTCAGACTTTTCATATAGGCTTGCGTCCGCGTCTCCGGCTCATTTGAACAACAACGCCAATTATTGGGGCTAACAAGTAAAGTTTAAGTATAACTTTCACTCTTAAAGTCGGCTGAATTCCCTATAATCTTGATTAGAATACAACATATATTAAATCATTAACTTCAACTCAATTGTGTTCAATTCATCTTTTCAAAACCATAACTAGCTTTGACAAAATTATCATCATATTTTATGTAATTAATTAATAACAGAACCTTGAAAAAATTAGTGTCACATAATTATCTAAATCATCACACATCTAGTTTCTACAACCAAAACAAAGAAAGAAATTACCCCCCCAAAGTAAAAGTTTAAATTACGGTAGACTCAAACTTAAACAACAAAGACCAAGTTATAACTTTCAATTGAAGCAAATTTCGAGAGAGAAAAATAAAATGAAAATATTTACAATTTCAACAACCACTTTAATTAATTAGATAATAGTCAAAAATATTATCTGCCATTGATGAAAAAAATAATTGATAAATGAAGGAATTAAAGATAATTATCATTTCAATAAAAGTTAGAGAAAGCTCCATTAATTTATTTCATTAAGTTTATTAACTTATATTTTTGCTCTTACCCTCGTACCTAAAAAAAAAAAAACTCATCATAGACCACTAGCTGCCTATATATGCTGCCCTCCATGTACATCCATCACTGGCTAGCATGTTAGTACTCCCAAATTTTTTTTCCCTATACATAGTAGTCATTTTTTATATTTACATTGCCTTAACATTTATAATTAGATATTTATAATTTTAACTAGTCATGCATATAATTGCCACTAGTATAATCATTTCTGATAAAAATATAAAAATCCCAAATTGTTTTTGTAGATATTTTGATGACCCCCTAAAGTTTGAAAATTTTGTAAGGCCAATTTATTTATTTATTATGTATTCTAATGTAAATTAATTTTATTATTAAATTCATTATAATTGGAATATAAAATTGTATGTGTTACTCTAAATGAATGATACAGTTGTATCCAGGAAACCAACTAAAACCCATATATTATTTTTTGCATTCTTTATTTATTTTATGAAATTTGATATTTTAATTTTTAAAAGTTTAATGGGTGATCATAATATTGTAATGTTAATTCCAATTGCATATTCAATTTATTTTTCGGTAACCAACTAAAACACTTACTTATTTGATTATAAATTTATGAAAATTTTATTGTTAAAAAGTTCATTTTTCAAGAGAAAACAATAAAATTATGTTGACACTGCTTACCCCTTAGTCTAATATTCAAACATCTCAATTTACTCCTGAACAAGAACAACGTTCTTTAAAATTACGAAAAATTGAAAGTAAAGAAACTTTTTTTAAGGTATAGTTGTTTTGGCATATATAGAGAGAGAACAGTGATATGATTACTCCAACAAGTATAATGTGACTAGAAAAGAATCTAGATCTCTCAAAACTGCTCACATAAAATTGGAAGTCTACTATCACATAAAATTGGTCACATATGAGTATACATATTTTGATTGACCGTGTGCAGAATAAGTCACGTGAACCATCAAAATATGTATGTAAATGTATGTGAGTGGTATGTTTTATGTGATAGTAGACTTATTTTTTATGGAAGTAGCTTCATAATTTTTTTAACTTAAAAACTTTTAGTGCATCATTTACTAGTAATTAAACCACAAAAGAATATTTTTTTTATTAATTTAAAAGAAATAAAAAGAAAAAAGAAAAGAAAAGAAAGGGATAGGCTATGTCTTTTTCCAGTCGTGAAACATGATAGGCTTCATGATTGGGATAGCAATTGCCAATTGGTACCTATTGTTGAATAGGGTTTTACTCTTGGAATATAATATCAAGAGAAGAGGGAAAATTAAAGAAAGTGAGAAAACAAGAAATTAAAGTGGGGAATGGATGGGAGGTGGGATTAAAAAAGGATTTCATTGTCATCATTAAATATGGATACTACTAGTATACTACGTGCACCTTTAAACATTTAAGATATGTTTATTTATAAGAATTATACTTGGGATAAAATTATTAATATCAAGTTTTTTATTTATTTTTAAATTTAAACTTAAGACTATTAGTCTAGGGATTATAAAATAACTTAATAGCCTTTAGATTATAATTATAATCTCGGAATTATAATCCCAGAATTAATACTTTTGGGATTATAATCCGATGAATTATAATCCTGAGATTATAATTCTTACAACCAAACATAGTCCTAGAGCGGTATAACCTTAGGTAGGTATAACCTTAGATAAACATTCTTTTTTGATAATTTTATATTAATAATTTTTTTAAAAAAATTAACATGTCAAAGATCGAACTCTCAGCTTATGATTATCATGTGTTGGGCTATATCACTGGCCGAATCAGTGTTTTAAAACTCGGATCAGATTGGTCATTGGATCGATAAAAATCGGAACCGATCTGCTTTCTGGTCCGATTTGGACCAATGACTCAGTGTTGGTCAAAACTTGTGTTGGCAAGTTGACCACCGGTCCAATCAATAAATCCGGTTTTTAATTATTATTATTGTTTTTTACCAAAATAATTTTAATATTAAAATTAGTCATTTTTATTAATATTGTAACTCATCTTTATTATATTTTAATTCATACAAAATGTGATTTTTAAAATTTTTAGTAATTTCTAATTTTTTTTAATTTTTATATATCAATGACGTCATTGTGTAGATTGAATCACTTGGATTAATGACGCATTTAGCTGATACTTTTTTCGATTCGTCCGTTTATGAGAACTTTGGACCGAAGGCCACTCGGACTAGATGGACATCTTTTATTTGGACAGAACCCCTAGTTTGACATTTAAAATCTTGATAAATATGCAATTGACACTCAGAGAGAATGTGTTTAATTTGTTATAGTCTCAAACAGTTATGGATCACTGGCGACATGTCAACTTGCTGTGACAGTAGTCTGTTGTTGCTTCAAAAAACTTTAATCACTAGACACCTGTCAGTTTGTTATGACATCGGGTAATAGGATTATTCTTCGAACCGGGTATCCCAGACCCAAACCCGTCCAAAGATATCATACCTTGATACTACATTTGGATTGAATAAATGAAATAAAGATTGAAATGATTCATTCTATTCTAGTTATAATGAGTTATTCCATACTCTTCATTCTTCAATGAATAAAATTCATAAATTTGGAAGGAATAAAAATAGTACAATCCATTCTAATCGTAACCAAACACAATTTTTTTATTTCATAAAAAAAATTTATTACATTCTTACCATCATAACTCCGATCCAAACATAGCATAACAGTATAAAAAAATGATGAATAAACAATGGAGGGAGACTCAGACGGGGGTAGATGAGGCAGAACTCTTTACTAAGTAGGGCAGGGTATGGTTTGGTATGGTATGGTATGATTTTAATGGTGATAAAAACCTTCTACCCACTTGTCCCATGTGAGTGAACCACTCAATATTTACTTCACCCAACCTACTTCATTTCCATTGGCCAAAACTTTTGTGTGGATGATAAAAAGGTAGTACTTGTTTTGATTGGAATCTTTGATTATCGCCACCACACTTTGTCTAAATAAAAATTATGACCCGCTTAAATTTTATTTATACTATCCGTGTCCTAAAAGGAGGGTTACCTGTCAATGTTTTTAATGGGTCTATAATTATAAATAACCATTTCAATAGAATTTGTTGCAGAAAAACGATATTTTCACATGTAATTTTATTATTTTCACATGTGCCCTTCTCATATAAAAGTGGAATCCACTCTACTTTCTTGTGAGAAAAAACCACGTAGAAATATTAAAATTAGGAACAATTACATATTCTATTACATTTTTTAAAATAATTACAATAATAGTGCACTCATAAAATATTTACAAAAGTAATAGACTTTCCATATTTATTTACAATATTAGTGCAATTAGAATTCCTTAATACAAAGGTAACCATTTTAATTTTTGTAGGTAACCTAATATTCATTAAAAAAAAAATTGTTCGTGATTTTCTCTTTGTTCGGCTACTCCGAATTCGTTTTGGATCTGTTCTTGCTGGTTTAGTAACTCCGACTTCTTCTTATTCGATTTGTTTTGGTAACTCCGATTTCTTTTTTTTCTTTTTCTTCTTCGATTTGTTTTGTTTTTGGTTGTTCGTGATTCCTCTTTGTTCGGCTACTCCGAATTCGTTTTGGATCTGTTCTTGCTCGTTTGGTAACTCTGACTTTTTCTTTTTCGATTTATTTTGGTTGTTCATGATTTCCTCTTTGTTTTGTTTTCGATTTGTTTGGTAACTTTGAATATTTGAATATTTGAATTTGAATTATTATTTTGAATTAGAATTTATTTTTGTTGTTAGATCCAAGATATTTGAATTTGAATTATTATTTATGGTAGTTATTTCTCCTTGATTTTAGGTTTCCTTATTATTATGAATTGAATCCTATACTAATTCCCTAAATTAAGGAATCCTAATTGCACTAATATTGTAAATAAATATAAAAAAGTTATTATGTTTGTAAATATTTTGGTGATGCACTAATAGTGTAATTACTTTCTAATTATTGTATATTTCTGTAAAGAACCCTTTAAATTATATGTGGAAATAGTGCTCCGTATTAAGAACTAGTGTCAGCAATCACATATAGTATCTATATCATAATATCCAACATCCAATTTCTCTGGCCCAATTATCAATCCATCAGAAATTAATTAGTCATGGGCCTTGTTAAAGAATATTCATCTTCTATTTAGTGGCCTCTTCACAATCCAGACCAGTTATGAAGCCTTTGATCCGGTGGATATTATCAAGACCTCATTCACAGAGAGCGGATAAAAATTTAGGCAGCATTAAAATATTATTTTTCTTTAAATAAAATCCTTTCATTTTAGAATGTAAGATTAAATTTGCCATTTTAACGGCAATATGAAATATGTTTAGACTCATCACCATATCAAATAATTTGGGTCAAATCTCGAGTTCGGAACAAATTTGTGCCATAATAATATCTTTTTGAGTCATCTTAGCCCACCACAGGATCACTCAAATGATCATGATTGTGGTTAAAACTTGCTCTATTATTTTTTTGTTCAAACTTGCTCTATTATTTTTTATTTATTATTCTCATAATTGTGGTTAAAAAAAAAAAAGTCGCAGACCAGGATGATGCAAATGGGTTAAAGTCTTGACGCCCCCAACCCAATAAACCCCGCTCAATATCAATTACTCTCTCTCCTCTACCAATTTTTTCACCAACTCTCTCTCTCAAGCCTTGTGGTTCTGTTGTTGCTTCCTGCTACCGCTACTCTCCCCCCTACAAACTTCTTAAACCTTAATTTTTGTGCAAACTTTTATTTTGGGTGAAAATTCTTGTTTTGGTCAACAGTTGAGGGAGTTACCCAAAGAATCGATGAGACCGGTCTTACTGTCATTGTTACAGGTCGGTTGAAAATCTTTCAGTTTGTGGTTTGATTTATGGTTTTCTTGATTTCTTCTGAGATATATTCAACACATCTCACTAGAGTCATTCATAATGTTTTGGGATAAGTAAAAATTATTTGGTGTTAAACATAATTTTCAGAATTATATATACAGCATTTGAAGTTGGTCCTCTTAATTTTATAGGGAAAAAAGATAAGATAATTTGGGTGAATTTGAAGTTGGTCCTCTTAAACATAATTTTTCGAAGGTGAAGGAAAGACGTAAAGATGTGTCATAAGAAGGTTAAGATAATATACTTCGAATGGACGTTGAATTCGGAAAATAAACATTTTGATAGGATGTACAATTCTTTTTATGAAATGGCAGACTTAACGACATACAGTGGCGAAGCCACATAAAGTGGTATGGGGTCAATCGCCCCCACTGGAAAAAAAAATTTGTTTTATAATGTAAGGTAAATTTTAAAATTTTTAAGTATTATATATAAATTGACCCCACTAAAATTTTATAATTTTTTTATTATACGGGGTCAAATTGATAATTTATAACTTTGTCAATCAAATTTTAATCACATATGACTCATATCCTCTTAATATATGTATCTCTCTATAATATTTTAAACTAAATAATAATCTAATTTATATTATTTTTCAAAATAAATAATGAATTACTTACTTATGAACAGTTGTGATTAAAAAAGTCTAGTATGAGTCAATATAGTGTATATATACCATATATTATTACTCATTATATTTTAATTGTAATATAATATATATATATATATATATATATATATATACTCGAAAGTATAAAGTATTAAAAAAAATGGCTCGAGGGCGCTGCCCCCGAACCGCCGCCAAATTATTTGTAACTCAATAATAATTTCGACACCACTGACAAAAATTTCTGACTTCGCCACTAGCGACATATAATGAAGATAAGACAAAACTTGTTATGCATTGGATTAAAAAGCTTGTCAATGTACTAAATAAAGAGGACCAACTTCAAATTCAACCAAATTATCTTCTTCTTTTTTCCCCACAAAATTAAGAGGACCAACGTCAAAAGCTGTATATATATTCCTGAAAATTATGTTTAACACCAAATAATTTTTACTTATCCCAAAATATTGTGAGTGGCTCTAGTGAGACGTGAAGAATATATCTCAAAAGAAATCAAGAAAACCATAAATCAAACCACAAACTGAAAGATTTTCAACCGACCTATAACAATGGCAGTGAGACGGATCTCATCAATTCCTTCAGTAACTACCTCAGCTGTTGTGCAAAGCAAAAATTTTCACACAAAACAAAAATTTGCACAAAAATTAGTGTTTTGAGAATTTAGACATATGAAAGAGTAATGGTAGGAGGAAGAACATATGTAATCATGAAGTTTGTGGAGGGAGGGAGTAATTGCAGCAGCGAAGCAACGACAGAACCACAAGGCTTGAGAGAGAGAGTTGATGAAAAAATTGGTAAAAGAAAGGGAGAGTAATTGATATTGAGCGATTTTTTTTTGGTAAAGAGAGTAATTCCAATTGAGTGGATTTTTTTTTATTTCACCCTTTCATGTTGATGTGGTTGTGCCAGATCACAATGTTGCCAAAAAATGTCCCAGAAAGGGTGAAATACTTTTTTGGCGACATTGTGATGTGTCACAGCTACATCAACATGAAAATGTCACCAAAAAATGTCCATGTCGCCCTAGAATTATTGAGTGCTAGTAAAGTTTAACTAGCTAGAGAAGCCCTCTTGCTCTTGGTGGTAGCTTCAGCACTCAAATCCTCCACCTCCTCCAATCCATATATCTTGTTCATCATCCTTAATTATTCTCTTCTCTACGAACGTAACCCGTAGGTAGGTTTAATTGAATTGAATTGATGATGAGAATTATAGTAGTAATAATAATTGGTGGGTCATGATATTTTTCCTATTGGGCCTTATGAATTGGGCTTATTTATTTAATTAGTCCATTGGGTCTCCACTATTGGGTCTTAAAGTTATTGGGCCTAATCCTTACATTATATCTCCTTAATATTGGACCGGGTCAATAGGTTGATCCATTAGATCTTTTAATATCTAAGTCTTTGACTTGTAATGATGAAAAAGGAAGGCTGTTGACTAAAAGTCTACAGATCATTAATGTGGATGGGATTATAGCCGGTCGGCGGTATGCACAGTAGGAAGAAAGGTGACAACCTACATGCAGTCGGCAGAGATCACTGAGAAGTAAGGGGCTGTGTCAGGTAAGAGTTGGTGGCACGGTAAACCAGGCAAGAGAGTATAACCTAGCAAGGAAATCTCCAAGAAAAGGTAAGCATACACACAACATACAATTTTTATCTCTTTAAGAACACTAGACATTTTATCCTCCATTGTTAACCCTTATAGCACTGCCGCAGAATGACTCTCACGCTTTGTTATCCCCGAAGCGGTCGGGCCGTCAAACTTTTGGTGTTATTGTGTTTCTTTATCAGGCGATCGAGGCGCCTTACGTGATTGGGACGTGGCAAAAGATCTTGGTGTTAACAATAATGATTATGGCCTGTTCTCATTCTAGAACTAGTCCAATTTGGGGCTATGCAACAAGAAGTGAAGATGTAGGATCATCATTTAATCGGTGAAGCCATGGCTTTGAGCAATTCCACGCCACCATCTTCACAAACTATAATGGAGCACTCAAATGGTAGATCTGTGGGTACGATTGGCCCAATGGTCGAAACTTGAACATAGAACAAGAACACTTATGCAGCCTCCCACTGTATCAACGTGGAGTGGACCAACGACACCTCCTCCTTCTTCACACAGCGGAGGATCACCCCGATTGTCAAATCGTTAACTTCGAGTTGGGATTCTAAGGCCTAATTGGATGGATGGAGGTAACTATTTAGGTCATACGCACGGGCGGTTTCTCTCGAATGTCCTGGAGAAAGCCGCCGACGACGACTTCATCCGGTATTACGAGGACGTTATTCCAAAAGCCCCGCCTATTGGCTCTTGTTCTCCTGCATACATGCATTTCTCTATTCCCTACCTCCTACTCCTACTCCAACCCCCACTCCTACGCCTGTAGGGGGATAAAGAAATTTTTTCTTAATTAATATTTTTGTTAAATTTAAATAATTTTTTTAAAACTAATCATAATTTTAAGTAATCATAATAATATTGTCAAATTACAATAAATATTTATAATCCAAATTAAAAAAGAAATTTAAAATAAAAAAATATTTAGAAATTTATTTCTTCTTTGTTATAATTTAATCGAAAAGATTCTCTAAATATTCAAAGTTTTAAACTAAATTTATTTTCTATATTCAAATAAAATTAAGAATTAATTTCAAAGTATAAACTAGTTTTGATATTTTTTTATAAGTTTCAAATAAGTTTTACTTGAAATAAGTGAAATAAACCATCTAAAATTTATACTCAAAATATCAAAATTATACAAGGTCCATTAATTAGATTTATGAAAATAAAATAATTATAAGAACTAGAAATGAGAAGCGGTTAAAGACTCAGTCATTTTTTATTTTTTATTTTTCATTATAAAGTAAAATTATTGTAACCTATCACAATAAAAAACATAAACTACTCAACCAAAATAATCTTATTTTCAATCGAAGATCAAACAACTCAAAAATAAAAACCCAATTAAACCAAACAAACAGTAATCATAGTCAACCAATTCAATAAAAATAAAGTTTGAATCAAATAATCCTTCTTAATTCATACGCTGATGAATATTCAAAACCAAAAATTATACAAAAAATATTTTTAAGATTTTACCAAGTTTTAAAACTAAGAAGATTTTTGTACTTGTATTTAGAATTGATTTATGATTTTTTTTGCCCCTTCCAAATTTATCTCTTCCATTAATTTGTCCCCTTAAATTTATTAATTTATATATTTATCCTGTCTTTATTTATGCCTATAAAAAAAATTCCAATGGACAGCTGCCCCTCAAGTAAATTCGCCACTACTTACCCCTACCCCTACCTCTACCCCTACCCCCTATCCCCTACAAGATTGATTGATTGATTCACTATTAATTATTTTGAAATTGAGTTATGTGTAATTTAATTTTTTTTAAGTTTAAAAATAAAATTCGAATTTAAAAAGTAAAATAGAGCTATTTTAAATTTAGAGAGTGTTAACCCCAAGATTTTTCCTCACGTCCCAATCACCAAGACGTGTCCGATATCTTTCACAGTTCAATAAGTCAACACCAAAAGCTTGACGGCTTGACCGTCGGGGGATAGCTCCGGCGTGAGAGTCAGTATCGGCGATCACAAGGTTAACAATGGAGGAAAATAATGTCTAGTGCTTGAGAAAGAATAATTAATTAGTTACCTTTCACCGTGTGTCATCCTTGCTTTATATCTCCAAAGTCCGGTTTGTCTCAGATGCTGTTGACTTTCCTGGGCCCACAACTTTTAGCCGACTAAGCCCTTGTCTAATCCTCATTAAATGCAATGCAGAGATGAGCAACAAAGTTCAGAGACACTCAAATTTTCTTCATCATATTAATATCATAGAGGACAGATTCGCCTTTTTAAGAGGAACCCCGAAAGACAATCCAAATCCATACCGGATACTACCGAATTTCATCATCAAACCCCAGATCTCAACTGAGTAACCAAATCCAACCTCAAGATAACCCCGGGCCTGCAGACACAATCTGGGACCACACACCGGAAAACCGATTAATCTCGGAGATGACCCCGAGGTATCCGGGCTCGATCCCAACCACGTAGGAATAGGTCAAGTCAACCTCGAGAGATGACCTTGAGGATAGTCAAAGTCAATGAAAGAAGCCAACCTCGTAGATAACCCCGAGTAAGCGCATCGCTACAATCGCTTGAAAAATTGGAGATAACCCCGGGAGGGGTAAAATGGTCATTTTGCCAACTCAACTTCATTTAAAATCAAATACACTCAAAGTACTTCAAAGGAAGTCCCACAAGAGCGATATCTTAACTCCGGAGCTCAAACTACACAAAATGGCTCACCGGATTGCCTGACGGAAACCCGGGAATGCCATTTTGGTCATGGACCCATCTTCCTGGAATCAAAAAAGGTCAAATCATATATCATTGTGTAGCTCTCGGAAAGAGCTTTCTAGAATGGTATAGAACGCTTCCATCGGACTCCCGGATTGAAAGTTATGAGCGATCGAAAACGAACATCGCTGCGTGCGATTTCTTGACACGGTGGGACCCACACTTGCCGAGGCACCAGGCGCACCAGCAGTACACTGCTACTAAGTGCTTGCAGGACTGCATGCTCCCCCCTCTATAAATATGGGCTTGGGGTGCCGATTTTCTAAGAGAAAAGACGGAAACCTCAGATAATTCTTCTCCTGACTCGCCCCATACAAAGGTATTTTCGCACTTTTAAACACTTGTGAGCTCATATATAGCCTCTTTTGTACCCACAAAAGCTTTGTGTTTACCTACTTAAAAGATATAGAAGCCTTCTTTATCGCTTAGTCGTAAGCCTCTCACACACTTTAGAGTCTTTCTCTTCATCTTTGCACACACCCTTCTACACGTTGAGAGTCGTGTTGCTTGTTTTTGCCCGAACTTCGGTCCGTGGTTTCATTTCAGTCTATATATATATATATTATATATATATATATATATTTACATATATATTGACTAACATTATCGAGTTATGTCTCGATTGAGCCTAGACTTCGGTCTGGTGCGTTTATTGGCTTATATATATACATACTGTCCCACCTGGAGTTTACTTCGTGGTGGTTGATCGTTTTTACTTCGTAGACTGGAGCAGAATAAAATAACGGTGTCCCAGTACGAGGCGAAGTTCGCGGAGTTATCCAGGTTTGCACCTCATTTAGTGGAGAATGAGGAATGTATGACGCGGATGTTTCGAGAGGTTTGAAACCCAGATACGCCAAGATCTCATTTCTCATAAATTTTCTCTCTTCAGAGATGTTGTCAGCGTGGCTCGATTGTTAGAAGCGAGATAACGAAAGTACGTTCAACCGAGGGACCATAACCGTGGATCATACCAAGAAGATAGCGATCATCGAATAACGATAACCAGCAGAGAAAGAAGAATACGGACAAAGGTGGTAACCACTCTGGTGGTAATCGTGGCCATAAAAATAGAAGAAGCGAGTGGTTACATATCGCTCCAAGGGAGAAGAAAAACCACCGATCGTATGTTACAAATGCGAGAAAGAGGGACATATCAGCCCAAATTGCCCACAACAGTTTAAGGTATGCTATAATTGTGGAAAAGAAGGACATATCGCTCGAGATTGTACGGTATCAAAACCCAGTCCAGTGGGAATGGTGACTCAAAAGGATGTCCCAGAAAAGTCAAAGTCAACGGTTCTTGGAAGAGCGTTTGTCGTGACCGATCAAAATACGAGGAACCCGAACGAAGTTAGCACGGGTTAGTTAATTATAAATTCTTGCAAAGTTTATACCTTACTAGATACCAGTTCTACCCATTCTTTTATCTCTCTTGGTTGCGCTCAACGTTTGAACTTGACTACGGAGAAATTAGACTTTGACCTATTTATGGAGACTCAGCTAGGAGAAACTTTCATTACATCCGTTGTTTAGAAATCTTGCTTGATTCAGGTTGACACTATCACATTACCTGTTAACCTTATTTCTATAGAGATATTTGCTTGATTCAGGTTGGCACTATTCACGTATACGGCACTATTCACGAATACGACACTATTCATAGAAAAATTAAATTTTTCGTTTTTCATCCAAGATATCTATTATGGATACTAGTTTTGATTGTATCCATGTTTTGATCATTCTTGAATTTTACTCCACTCTGATTACTTATGAAGTATTTTTGAACTTGGATTGTTTAAAATACGAATCCTTAATATTTGTTCTTTTGTTTCACTGGATTCGTTTCCTTTAAAATATTTTTCATCATCCTCAGTCCTAAATGATGATATTACTGAATATCTTTGGCCTGTAGTGCAAAGATAAACAGGTGTTGAGATGAATATGACCGACTGATTAATATCTTTGGCCCGTAGTGCAAAGATGAATGTGTGTTTAGATGAACATGATCAATCGATGAATATCTTTGGCACTCAGAGCTGAAGATGAATATTTGATTCCGATATATATTGATTGATGTTACAGGGATAAAATATCGACGATGAACTTTTAAATTCATATATAGAAGATAGTAGTTTGCATTCTCTACTTAACTCTTCTAATGAATTGTTGTTTCCGCTGCAGTTGTTGATTTAAAACTGGTTGTCTATTGTATTCTATTAGATTTTTCTCTGTTGAAGACTAACGATAATTTGCTCTATGTTATCTTAGTCATAATGTTCTTTACTGGGCTAGTTGAGCTGACCCTTTTCCTTGTTGTTCCATTTTCTTCTCAGGAGGCGAGAATGTAGCGAGTACTAGTCGGGGTATGGAATGAAGGTTCTAGAGAGAGTTGTTTAGTAGTCCTCACCATTTTTGTAAAATAATGTATCAATAATTATGATGGGGATTTATTTACGTGTGGATATTGTCTAGATGACAATATCTGTATTTAAACTCACAGTTTATATGTTGTAATAATAAAGTTGTAGTTATTTCTATACCATGTATTTGGCGACTCAGAATGAGTTGGATGGAATGGACCTATTTTGGGGCCGTCACACCCCAGTCTTTTATTAAACAGGAGGTTTAATGAAAGAGTATAATGAGTTCAACAAAGGCCTAAGATACAACTTACCGAGGCCTAATAGGTAAATCTCAAACAACAATTCAAATAGAAACCAGAAGCCCAATAGAGAAGCCCACTCCGATTAACAATGAAGGCCAAAACCGCACGCTACCTCTTCAAATTCACAATCACTTCTTTGGCATTAAATGAGCCGCCTTGAACCTCGTGAAAAGTTGAAGAGAATCTAGTATAAAAGTTGCTTTTCGCCAAATCGATAGCTTTACCAACTCAATTTGAAATTCGGATATTCTCGCTCCTCTTCTTCTCCAAATTTCTCTCTCAGAATTAATTAACAATGGCTTCTCGAATACTAATCAAAGTTCCCTACTTGAGCACAACCCCCATTACCACTGTTTTCTTCCCAATCCTAGCTCTAGCAAAAAAAAGGCTCCGAGTTCAAATCCCAAATCTGTTGATACTCACAAATGTAATCAACCACTAAAAACTATTCCTAATCCTTAAAAATTCTTCAAGAGTGAACAATACTTCCCACATGCCAACACTCCTTCCAATCAATCATTTGAGATTGAGTTGGGTAACCTTCTTAACCCGCTTACCGTTTCGGACACCCATATGGTAAGTGGCTCCACTCTCCCACGAAACGAATGTACCAAATGACAGAAAGGTTGGACCGCCACGTTTATGACCCTTCTCGAAAAACGAGTTCACTTACCTCTCCATGCCTTCGTCATCATTCTACTGTTAATCTGATTATATATATTAGTTGTTGTATACTATTTAATTGGTTACAAAATAATGTTTATTTGGTTGCAGTGACAATTTGGCAGTTTTTATCAAGTTTGAAGTGTCAGATTTTGGCATTTTTCGGAGCCTAATTTCATTGGAAACGGGTCAACGATCCAAAGTCACTATCTTTGCTGGTGAACTGCAGGGCTTTTTGGTCAAATTCCATCATTTAGGCCTTCAAAATTGCATGTAAAAATGTGGTTTATATTCTGGTTACTAAGATTATGTAATTTGGTTAGTGTAATATTGATTTGGTTACTTTACAATGTTTATTCAGTTGTTATACAATGGAGACGATAAACAATAATACAACAAATTTAATTATTTACAAAAATATATAATGGTTGGTAACATTTTTGATGGTTTACATAATTAAAATTGATGTTGATTAATATTTTAATTTTTATTCCATCATGAGTTATCAATATAAAGTAAACATATACATTAAACAATTAGTAACTGTTCTGAAACATTTTTATGTAAATTTGGTTACCCATCTAAAATAAAATAGTTATCTTTATATTCATATTTAGTTACCAACTGGCATGGACCATTTCCAAATAACTTTTATAACTACGTAATTTAAAAGTATCCATCAGCTAGATAAATGGGAACCCTCACATGTACATTAAGCACTTAATAATTGTTATGATATAAGTTTTTAATTATTTGGTTACTAACAAAAACTAAAATGGTTACCCTTATATGCAGGTTTGGTTACCAACTGCACCTCTCAAACTATTTTTATTTTAATATGAGATCTATAAGTGACCATCATATATATAAATGAGAAATCTTAATTGGAATTTTTTATTCTATCATGATGACATGGTATAAATAAAACATATACATTTAACACTTTATAATAGTCTTGATACAAGTTTATAATTGTTCAGTTTCTAACAAACTTGTAGATAAATAGGACACTTCATACGTATACGTTTAATAATTGATGTTTGTCCCGATACAAGCTTGAATTATCTCGTTACTAATAACAATGTCAGTAATGTAACATAATAAAACAGTAACCACATAATTATATGATAGTAACCAGAACAGGTTTTAATGGTAACCAAAACAAAAACCTCATGTAATGAAACCCAATTTAGGCAATCCATGTATACTAAATAATTATATATTAATCAGAATAAAAAATAAAAGTAACCAAAATTCCACATTGAGGGCACAATAATAGTAGCCAAACCATAAGGTAACAGTAACCAAAACATAATAACGAAGTAACCAAATAGTTATATGAAAGTAACCAGAACATGTTTTAATGGTAACCAAAACAAAAACAACCTGTATATCCAACCCAGTTTAGGCAACCCATGTATACTCTCACATATACATTTAACACTTGATATATGTCCTGATACAAGCTTGTAACTATCTGGTTACTACCAAAAAATAAAATGGTTACCCTTCTATGCATGTTTGGTTACCAACTGCACCTTTCAAATAATGTATCTGACACAACTTAGAAGTAACAAATACGAACCAACAAACAATGTCAAATCACTGATAATATAATCAAATATGTAATCTCATTTACATAAGTTCCAATAAACATTACATACTCACTAACCATAACAAATGGCTATGAATATCCAACAAAAACCAAAGTATGAAACACAATTTAGAATGACAGTACAACGACAACCGAACTAATCAAAATCAAAGTACAAATCTTACGTGAAAATTCTCTCAAGTTGTTAAAAAGTCAACTGTGGAGGTGCATCTCAAATGCGGAGAGAAATCTCTAGTTCCATATCACACCAATATATAACTTTTTCAAAGAATTTTCTCATTGCATTCCTCATAGTAAATATCTCATAACTATAAATAAACAAAATCGATTTACACACTCATTAAGAAACCATATATAAATAATATTTATAACATAAAATGAAGATTCACGTAGTGACCAACAAATAATAAAGATACTAACCAAAACATAATATAACAATTACACAAGAGCCAAAACATACTATAACAAATAACAAACATCCCACATTAATCACAATGATAATAGTTATCATATCATAATATAACATTAACCATACCATAATAAAGCAAGAACCAAAAAGTTATATTATATAATCTAATGGTAACCAAAATATAAACAACATGTAAGACATACCATTTTATGTAGTAAACAAACAGCTTATATATAATATTAACCAAAACATAATTTAAATTAAAGGTCACCAAAACAAAAAATATGTATAAATGGTATCCAAATCATAAGCCAACAAAGAATAAAAAATATATTAATGAAGTAACCAAACAATTATATGTTAAGAACCAAAACATATATTAATGGTAACCAATACATAAACAACATATAGACCAAAAAATGTTTAGTCCACCCATATATACTAAGCAAATACATGGTAACCATAACAACAAAAAAACATTAACCAAAATCAAAACAAGGAAACAAAAATAGAATCCAAATCGAAACTAACAAAGAACCAAAAACATACTAAAAAGAAGTAACCAAATATTTATATGATAAGAACTAAAATATATTTTAATGGTAACCAATACATAAACAACATGTACACCAAAAATCAGTTTAGTCAACCATGTATACTAAGCAAATACATGGTAACCATAACAACATAAAAAAGTAACTAAAATACCAAATCAAGGTAACAAAAATGGTATCCGAATCACAAGCTAACAGTAACCAAAATATAATGCAGAAGTAACCAAACAGTTACTCAGATCTGGATAAAAAAATATGTATGTACTTATTGTTTGGCAAGGTTACGCACTTTCTTGGGGTGACAATGGCTCCCCCACAATTGACCACCTTGTGTGAAGTGGTTAAGTACTTGGCATAGGTTACCAGTAGGAAAGATGTGGAGGTTACATACTGCAATAATTAGTAGAATGAGAATAAACAGAAATTAGAAGAATGAGAATTAATAGAAATTAGAAGCAGACCTTAGAGAGAAACCTAATCCTTTCAACAGTGAAAAGAGTTAGAGAGAAAATCACGACATTAACTTGAAAACATAGCCTGAAAGTCACGTATTCAATTTTCTGTCAGAGTTGAGAGACTATGATGTTGCGGCGGCGGCGGCGAAAGAGGACGACGACGAGTGGCTTCAAGAGGAGAGAGAGAAGTAATAAGGGAGAAGAGAGAGAAATAGTAAGGGCGTAGAGAGAGAGAGACCGAAGGAAGATGGAAACTAATTTGCTATCAGTCCATTAATATTAATCCCTTAATTTAAGGACTCTTAATTGTATTAGTATTGTAAATATATATGATGAAGTGTCATATTTTTGTAATTATTTTATGAATGTATGATTTTTGTAATTATTTTTAAAAATGTACTATAATATATAATTGTTCCAAAATATTATTGTTTAGATTCAAACACCTATACAAGTGCACAAGCCTTGAGGTTTGTTTTGTTTTGTTTCAGGACTTCATATTGGGCCCAAAAGTAGAAGCATTTACCTCCGGTTGTAAATGAGTGTAGATTACTAGTTAGGTCAATTCACACTCCCATAACCCGGATAATGCCCGAACTCAATTTGTGAAATAATGCGCCGCAGAAGTTACCAAATTTAGGCCGAATTTGCACTTTTGTGGGGGGAGAGCTATTTGAGGTTCAAAAAAAGGGCCGATTTTGGACTTTAGCTGCAATTTAAGATATATAGGTCCAATTGTGAACAAAATAAACATAGGAGAGATAAGTACAAGCTATATAGGCCTAGGCCGAAACAAGCATACAAATACATACAAATACGGACAAGTTCACTTCAGCATTCTATTCCAAAGAAACAAAGCATGTGCATTGACTTCAATAATAGAGACATGCATATATATATATATATATATGAAAAAGAACATGAAAATGATTTAGTAATAGGAGACTGAAAGATGCATGCATGCATATATCCTGTTTTTTATATTCACGTCACGTGGTTAGAATTTAAGCAGACAAAGCAGCAATAAACCACCATAAATTAAATTAATAATTTGTAGATGCATGATTGATTAACAAAATGATTCATATTTTAATTATATTAATGAGAGTCAGAGATTACATGGTGGCAGCTGTAATTAATGATATTATGCTCGAATATTACAGAATGTTTCTCAAAGGATCGATGTGGAGTAGTGATACACAAATCACAAATGATGTGGCCATTTACTTTCACTAAATGACATGAAAGTTGGGAAATAATTGATCCATTTTTAAATGTTACTTAAATACTAGTATTTTACAAAATTTGCATTCCTGCAATTATTTATTGAAGGATTAGGTACGCTAATTAGGGAAAAGAAATGGGAACTCACAGTATATATGTGAATACTGTTTTATTAAACTAAAAACAGAGTCAAAGGGGGGCCTGGGGATCAATTAACATACCATGTGGTTTGCCAACTAAAGTAACTCCATTAAATTACTACATAATGTAGCAATAATGCATCTCTAGTGGTCAAGAGGACATTAATCTATTGCTAGACAAAATAGGTAAATAGTTGATGTACACCGACCCAACAACCATGTTGGATTCTTATTTATTTACAAGGTGAACTTTTTTGATTAAAATTTCACCCTACTTATTAATCCATTTATAATTTAAAATTTATTCGACGTGGGATTCATGTTAAATATCTCAACAATTTCCACATTTCACTAGAATACTCATCACAAGTATTATATTATAGTAGTCATCATTGAGCACACATTCTTTGAATCCTTCAAGAGACTTGCTCGACTCTATAATCCTACTCCAATACACCAAAGCTAAACGTGGGAGTCCAACCTTACTACTTGTAAACCCTTTACCCTGAATAGCTTCCTAAAGTTATCTTGACCCCGCTCCATTCGACTCAAATAATGACAAACGCGGGAGGGATCCTGATGAAGACATGACATGCGTGGAGTCAAACAAGACTAAAGGGACGTGGGGATCAAGCAAGGCTAGGACAAAGAGGTTCAAACAAAGTCTCAACGGATTGATCCAAGATGTTTGGGCTGAAGATAACGCAAGAAATTCCAAAGAGGAGGCAAAAGAGCATGAGACATTAATTTGGGTCAATTTAATACAAACCCAATTTTAAACATCTTAACAAAGTCAACATATTTTATGTGCAAAGGAGGTTATTTAAATCATGTGGGCTGCAAGATTATTTGTTTCACGTGGGCCATATTGTTTTTAGTAGTACATCATCAAGCTGTTGGACCATATCAATTTTAGTAGTACATCATCAAGCTGCTGGACGGCTGGACCATATTGTTTTTAGTAGTACACGTATTTTGGCTTATAAAGGCAATGGATTGACAGCTTGCACACGTTCAAGAAATCGTACGCGGCAAAGAATTTTTATTTGGATCTTTAATTTTAAATTCTATTGTAATTAGGATTTCTTTTCCAAATTGATTTCTATTTCTTTATAGTAATTAGGGTTATAGTTTATAAATTCCTATTAGGATTTGGATTGTTTTGAGTAGTATAAATAGAGGTTCAGGTTGATGTAATCAAATACATTATACATTATTATTATTCAATATATTTGTGAGGTTATTCTCTACTTTTGGTTCTTTGAAGAATTCCTAAGTATTTTTCTTAGTTATTTCTTTGAGATTCAATTTGACTTATCATACAACAATTCATAGTTGTGTGTGGCGTCTTCTACCACATCAATCGTCGATTGTACTGAGATTACCGCTTGAATATAAGCGAGGGTCAAGGTGTCGTTGGTGTCCATTCAACGCAGAAATTCTTAACGCCGAACAATTGTACCAAGATTACCGCTCTACATATAGGCGAGGGGTTAAGGTGTTATGAGCAATTCACCCAACAAACAACCGTCTTTAGAACGATCATGGCGACGACCACACCTCACACGCAAAGCGTCTTCTGTGGAGTCTATCATTTAGTATCGTAGCTAAGCCTTTTCTAGCGAAGTTATTTATCTTTAATTTTCTGTCGAAAATTTATATTGCAAAAAAAAAAAAAACGTGAGTAAAAAAAAAGAAAAAAGAAAAAAAAAATCATATTCCATGGTGCTAATCCAATTTGTAGCACACCATCAAATCATCAAATTCCAACCAAGAGTTCATACCGTGCCATCATCATCAATTCTGAAATGGAGATACAATTTACAAATCTGAGGCATACAAGAGAAGTGCAAGGCAATCGATCGGTGATTTTGTGTTATTCTGATAGTCACACCATTTATATTTTTGTTTCGTGATAAATAATTTTTGAATTGATTAGTAAAACCAAGAATTTTGCTAGGGGAATTCAAAAAGAACCTATTAGAGAGAATATTTGAGGTAAAAGACTTAGTGGTGAGATTAATCGAGGGTAAAAGTCAATTTATTGAGAGTATACACGAGTGAACCATTGATTCGAGCGAAACACGTAAGGGAGTGTGTGAGGAAAATTTTTCTCTACTAACCTTTGTTTTGCAGCAAACATGTATTACTACAATTATGAAAGTTTTTATGGGTCTCGAAGGAATACTTTCCAAGGCAATATTGATACAGAGGCGTTTATGAGATGGGAGAGAAAAATGGAGCGGGAATTTAATCATAATGATTACTCGAAAGCGGAGGAAGGTCGATGAGCGATTCAAGAGTTCTCCGATCATACAATTATATGGTGGCGACTTAGCAAGCACTACGATGGTGGAGAAATTGGGGTTACCTACTTACCAAACATTAGCGGTAAATGTATCGTTCTTGCTTCATGCTCAATGATAATGCAGACATTAAAGTAACCAAACAGGTGTTAGTTCTATTTGCTATTGGTCGGTATATTGATGAGGTATTGTGTGATGTGGTGCTGTCATGCAGAGGGGACATATATTGTTGGGTAGCTATATGGCGATTTGATAGGAGGTTCAACGACGGGTTTACTAACGTATATTCATTCGTTCACGACAAAAAGAAGATCTCTTCAAGGTCCTTTGTCACCACAACAAGTACATGAAGATCAAATTCATTTACGTAAAAATTATGTACAAAGAAAAGAGAGTGAAGAAAAGAAAATCAAGAAGAAAAAAGAGTGAAAAAGAAAGAGAAAAAAATAAATATCTTTGGCAAAAAGAGTGATGTGAGAAGAGCTTTGATTTCTAAACAACTTATGATTTTACTTCGGTATATAAAGAAAGCTTTTGAATACTAACGCTAATGATTCTTTGCTAGTGTTGTTTCATCTCTTACGAGAATTCAAAGATGTATTTCCGAGGAGCTTCCTCAAGGACTACCACCTATTCGGGAAATTGAGCATCAAATTGATTTGGTTCCGGTGCGGACGATTCCAAACCGTCCAACGCGGAGTAATCCAGGAGAGACGAAAGAGTTCTGAGAGACAAGTTGACGAGCTGATAGGGAAAGGATTCGTGAGAGAAAGTATGAGCCCGTGTGCAGTTCCGGTGATTCTAGTGCCCAAAAAGGATGGAAAATGGAGAATGTGCATCGATTGTCGAGCGGTAAATAACATTACGGTAAAATATCGACATCCCATTCCTCGTTTAGATGACATGCTAAATGAATTACATGGGTCTTGCATATTTTGAAAAATTGATTTAAAAAGTGGTTATCATCAAATTCGAATGCAAGAGGGTGATGAATGGAAAACAGCTTTTAAAACAAAATATGGTCTTTATGAGTGGTTAGTATTACCTTTTGGTTTAACTAATGCACCCAGCACTTTCATGAGATTAATGAACCATGTTTTGCGTCCCTTCATTGGAAAATTTGTCGTAGTTTATTTTGATGATATCTTGATTTATAGCAAAAACTTGGAAGATCATGCATTACATTTAAAATCTGTTTTAGATGTACTTAGAAAAGAAAAGTTATTTGCTAACATGGAAAAATGCACGTTTTGTTCGGATAGAGTTGTTTTTCTTGGCTTTGTTGTGAGTTCACAGGGAGTCCAAGTTGATGAGGAGAAAATACGTGCGATCCGGGAATGGCCGAGTCCAACCAATGTGAGTCAAGTACGAAGCTTTCATGGACTCGCAAGTTTCTAAACGCTTTGTTAGAATTTTAGTGAGATTACAAAGACCATTGATTTAGAGGTCATCAAGAAAAGTGTAGGCTTTAAGTGGGGTGATGAACAGAAAAAGCATTTAATTTAATTAAGGATAAATTAACAATTGCTCCTTTACTTATTTTACCTAACTTTGCTAAAACTTTTGAGATTGAGTGTGATGCTTCGAGTTTAGGGATTGGAGTCATGTGTTGATGCAAGAAAAACCAATGGGCGATTTTAGCGAAAAGTTGAGTGGGGCGACTTTGAACTATCCTACATATGACAAAAAGATGTACGCTTTGGTTAGAGCTTTGGAGACATGGCAACATTACTTGTGGCTAAGGAGTTTGTGATCCACAATCGATCATGAATCATTGAAATATTTGAAGGGTCGACACAAGTTGAACAAAAGGCATGCACGATGGATGGAATTTATCGAGACATTTCCATATGTTATTCGATATAAGCAAAAGGTAAGGAGAACGTCGTTGCGAGATGCTTTGTCTCTCGCATGTATGTTTTGTTAAATACTCTTGATACGAAATTGCTTGGTTTGAGCGAATTAAAGAGTTATATGATAATGACCTTGATTTCGGTGAAGAGTTTAAAACTTGTGAAAAGAATCTTTGTGGGTAAATACTTTAGAATTGATGGATTCTTGTTTCGAGAAAATAAACTATGTATTCCTGCATGTTCTTTGCGTGAGTTGTTGGTTAGGGAATCACATGGGGGCGGTTTAATGGGACATTTTGGTGTTGATAAAACTTTTGCTGTTTTAAAAGAACATTTTTATTGGCCTCATATGAAACGAGATGTAGAAAGAATATGTGATAGATGTATTACTTGTCGCCAAGCTAAATCTCGTGTTCAACCCCATGGATTGTATACACCATTGCCTATTCCTAATGAACCTTGGATTGATCTTTTTATGGATTTTGTGTTGGGTTTACCTAGGTCTAAGCATGGTTATGATTCGATATTTGTGGCCGTGGATAGATTTTTAAAAATGGCACATTTTATTCCATGTCATAAAACTGATGATGCATCTCATGTTGCTGATTTGTTCTTTAGGGAGGTTGTGCGTTTGCATGGTATGCCTAAAACTATTGTTTTTGATAGAGATACAAAGTTCTTAAGTTACTTTTGGAAGACCTTATGGGGTAAATTGGGTACTAAACTGTTATTTTCTACTACTTGTCATCCACAAACCGACCAATTGGCCAAACCGAAGTAAAATAGGACTTTGTCGGCATTATTACTGCTATCATTAAAAAAGAATATCAAGCAATGGGAAGAATGTTTACCACATGTTGAGTTTGCGTATAACCGCTTACATTCATTCTACTACTAATTTTTCTCCATTTGAAATTGTATATGGGTTTAATCCTTTGACATCGTTGGATTTATCACCATTACCTGTTTCTGAATATACTAACATTGATGGAAAGAAAAAGGCTGATCTTGTTAAGCAGATTCATGAAAGAGCCAGACTAAGCATTGAACGGAGGACGGAACAGTACATTAAGCACGCGAACAAGGGACGACATCAAGTGATCTTTGAGCCCAGAGATTGGGTGTAGTTACATATGCGGAAAGAAAGATTCCCAGTTCAAAGACGGTCGAAATTGCTTCCAAGGGGAGATGGTCCATTTCAAGTTCTCGAGCGTATTAATGACAATGCCTATAAATTGGATTTGCCAGGTGAGTATAATGTTAGTGCTACATTTAACGTTGCTGATCTAAGTCTGTTTGATGTAGGTGACGATTTTAGGACAAATCCTTTTCAAGAGGAGAGGAATGATGAGGACATGGCATGCGTGGAGTCAAACAAGACTAAAGGGACGTGGGGATCAAGCAAGGCTAGGACAAAGAGGTTCAAACAAAGTCTCAACGGATTGATCTTGGATTGTTTAAAATACGAATCCTTAATATTTGTTCTTTTGTTTCACTGGATTCGTTTCCTTTAAAATATTTTTCATCATCCTCGGTCCTAAATGATGATATTCTTGAATATCTTTGGCACAGAAAGTGCAAAGATAAACAGTGTTGAGATGAATATAATGGATCGATTAATATCTTTGGCCCAGTGGTGCAAAAGATGAGCAGTGTTTAGATGAACATGATCAATCGATGAATATCTTTGGCTGTAGTGCAAAGATGAATATTTGATTCCGATATATATTGATTGATGTTACTGAGGATAAAATATCGACGATGAACTTTTAAATTCATATATAGAAGATAGTAGTTTGCATTCTCTACTTAACTCTTCTAATGAATTGTTGTTTCCGCTAAGCATTGTTGATTTAAAACCGGTTGTCTATTGTATTCTATTAGATTTTTCTCTCATTGAAGACTAACGATAATTTGCTCTATGTTATCTTAGTCATAATGTTCTTTACTCGGGCTAGTTGAAATGACCCTTTTCCTTATTGTTCCATTTTCTTCTCGGGAGGCGAGAATGTAATGAGTGATCTTAGTCGGGTATGGAATGAAGGTTCTAGAGAGAGTTGTTTAGTAGTCCTCACCATTTTGTTAAATAATGTATCAATAATTATGATGGGGATTTATTTGCGTGTTTATATTGTCTAGATGGCAATATCTCGTATTTAAACTCACAGCTTATATATGTTGTAATAATAAAGTTGTAGTTATTTCGTACCATGTATTTGGCGACTTCGAGAATGGGTTGGATGGAATGGACCTATTTTGGGGGCGTCACAAGATATATTGTCTGAATGGCAATATCAATATTTAAACTCACAGCTTTATATGTTGTAATAATAAAGTTGTAGTTATTTCCGCATTACCATGTATTTGGCGACTCGTAATGGGTTGGATGGAATGGACCTATTTTGGGGCGTCACGGTTGGTATCGAGCTTAGGGATATGATCTCCGGCGGAGATCGGGGAATAGAACTAGGAGGGAGAGACGAGTAAATCCTTCATTGAGTGTCCTACCTAAGCTTATTTGTTAGTTGGTTAGTATATAGGGATATTATGTGATATATTGATTTCCTTAATTAACCCTTGTTTTATGACAATGTTTGAGAATGTCGATTTGAGAATATTAACAATTGGAGTAAATGAGGCCGTGGAGATGCTGTCTTTACCAACGAGGAGAGAACGTCAACAGTGACAATGTACCTCTGTGACAACACCACCGAAAGCGATGATGAACGAGGGGATGTTTAGAAGCTTTTTGTAATTCATGCAAAATCGCATTTGGGGAGACTCGTGTTCAAAATCTGAGGAGAAATGATGATAGCAATTCACGGGTGGTCACAACCCAGCAGTTCAAAAGAGTTGGGACCACCGAGTGCAGGGAAAGCGGATCCGATTAAGGCGAGTAGATGTGGTTCAAACAAATTACCAAGATATTCGATGTCTTGGGATGCGGAGAGAACGAAAGTTCCATTCGCTACTTTTATGTTCAGTAATGAGGCGACATCGTGGAAATCGTGAAGCGTACCCATCCATTTGCACCTTTCGATATGTCATGGAAGACGTTTTGAAGCAGTTCAATGACAAGTACTTCCCGAAAAGTATTCGTCGTATGAAGGAAGTGGAGTTTATTAGGCTGGAGCGAGAATAACATGACGATGTCCCAAAGACGAGGCGAAGTTCATGGAGTTATCGAGTTTCACACCTCATTTGGTGGAGAATGAGGAACATATAGACGCAGATGTTTACGAGAGATTTGAAACCCGGCAGATACGTCAAGATCTCATTTCTCATAAATTTTCTCTCTATTCAGATGTTGTCAGCGAGGGCTCGGTTGTTAGAAATTGAGATAACGAAATACGTTCAACCGAGGGACCATAACCAAGATCATCTACGAAGATAGAAGTCATCGAATAACGATAACCAAATGAAAAAGAAGAATCTGAGATAAAAGCGGTAACCACTCTGGTGGTAATCGTGGCCATGAAAATAGAAGAAGCGAGTCGGAGGAGATTTTAAAAGAGGAGATTCAACAATGACCATGTGAAGACGTCGGCCAAGATGTAATCGGTTCCAAGGAGGAGAAAAGACCACCGATCGTATATTACAAATGCGGGAAAGAGGGACATATCATTAAGCGCCCACAACAGTTTAAGGTATGCTATAATTGTGGAAAAGAAGGACATATCGCTTTCGAGATTATACGGTATAAACCCAGTCCAAATGGGAATGGTGACTCAAAAGGATGTCCTGAAATGTCAAAAGTCAATCGGTTCTGGAAGAGCATTTGTCGTGGCCGGTCAAATCGAGGACCCGAACGAAGTTAGACGGTTAGTTAATTATAAATTCTTGCGAAGTTTATACCTTACTAGATACTGGGTTCTACCCATTCTTTTATCTCTCTTTTGCTTTGCGCTCAACGTTTGAACTTGACTACGGAGAAATTAGACTTTGACCTATTTATGGATACTCCGTTAGGAGAAACTTTCATTACATCCGTTGTTTAAAAATCTTGCTTGATTCAGGTTGGCACTATCACATTACTGTTAACCTTATTTCTATATAGAGATATTTGCTTTTGATGTGATTTTAAGGTTAACTACTCATCATGCAAAATTGATTACTTTAAGTAAGGTTGTTAGTTTTCATATTCCTAAGCAACTTTGTTATTCAATTCAAGCAATCAAACCATTGTAGTCAAACATTTTCATATCAAGTCATGAAGTTATTCGTTTATTACGGGATGTCAAGTTTTCTTAGTCCATGTTATGGATTTGAATAAAGACACGTCGATTTGAATAATATTCTGTTGTTATTGATTTTTCCTAACGTATTTCTGAAGAATTTCTTGCTTACTCCCCAAAGCTCGATATTAAATTTTGTATCGACTTTGAACTTCGGTACAAAACTCATTTCTAAAATCTTATATCGAATGGCTCCTATTGAACTTGTGGAGTTAAAAATTCAACTATAAATTTGGTACCGAGCCTTTATCTGGTGACTTCCTTTGTGGAATGCACCGGGCCGCACTTCTCCGTAGGGACACCGTATTCGATGCGATAGTAAAGCGATAGGTGTCATTGTAACGTCTTATCCAAGGTTGGGATATGAGTCACGATTGAGAACAACCTAAGTCGGTAATCGAAATACGTAGCTTTCTAGGCTTAGTTGGTTATTATCGGAGATTCGTTGAAGGATATTCTCGAATCGCTATTCCATTAATGTAGTACGACTCGTAGAGATACAAAATTCGAATGGAGCAAGGAATGTGGGAAGAGCTTGAAGAACTCAAGAGAGACTCATTTCAAAGACATGTTACGACCATGCCATCCTGAAAAAGCGAGCGTGGTAGTGACGTGTTGAGTAGAAGATCGATATCTGATACGAGTACGATATTGTCAAAGACTAATTTCAGTATAATTTACAAATAATAGAGATGGAGATGAAAACTCTAGGTACCCACGTGATGATATACTGAGTATAATCGACTTTAATCGATAAAGTTAAAATTTGTTCAAGCTACACACCGAGTGATGAATTTGAAGAAGGAGGTGCGAAGTTGTTATTTCAAAAGCGAGAATCGGTGAGGTGAGGAAAGCTCAAACCTTCGATTTATTAATCCATTTGAAATTCTCGATCGAATAGGAACCGTGGCCTATAGACTGCGTTTTACCGCCAAGTATGACGCGTGTTCATAACGCTTTTCACGTGTCGATGTTATGTAAATATGTGGACGACCGAACCACGTCATTGAGTTAGAACCGGACGAGATAGCAGAAGACTTAACGTCTGAGGAGGTACTGTCAAGATCTTGGATAGGAAAGAACATGTCCCATGTCTCTGAGGTTATACCATAAGTTAAAGTTTTGTGGAGAAACCATCTTATTGAGGAAATGACACGGGAGTTGGAAAGCGGAAATGAAAGCGAGGTATTCTCATCTTTTCAAACACCAGTGCGTCGTCGTCCAATTTCGAGGATTTAAATTTCATAAGGAGGGAGGTTGTAAGACCCCAAATTATTAATAAATGATATTAATTTTCCTCTATTTATTATTTTGAAATAGTAAGGGTTGATTTGATTAATGTGGATAGTTATGGGTAAAATACGCAAATATTTCGAATAAGCAGTGGTTATAAAATATTCATTATTTTCGGGAATATTCGTTTGGTCGTGGAATATTCAGATGCTTCGGGAATATATTAAATGCGACGGTATGATCTTTTGTGGGCCCTATAACGAAAGCGATTGATTGGATGAAAAAAGCGAAAATATAAGTTATTTATAAATAACTTGGCGTAGTTATTCTGCTAATCTTTGTTGGAATACCCGTGGTTAAAACACACTAATACGCGTTGTTGTTGAGCGAAAGCACTAGTATTGCACCAATTATTGATTCTTACGTAAGAAGGTACTACTGCAATAATTTTTACAATAATTCTTTATTGATATTTTATTTTATTGATTTAATAATTGTTGCATTGATATTTTATATTATTGTTGTTTCAATAAATTGTCATTACGGATTTTCCATTATCGTAGCAATAATTCATATTATCCTAATAATATTATTGAACATTATTGGCAATGTCTAGAAAGTTCATCTAAGGAGAGGTTTGGTCACCTAATAATTGCGGCCAAGAAGAGAGATCCTTATTGAAAGCCCCTCTTTCTCACAGGAGCGGCACAGTTGCCAATCTTGTGATTCTCATAATATTATTTGTGAATAATTAATTATTGATTTATATGATGAGAAAAATATTGATTTTATGTGGATATAGATGGAGAAAATTTTAAAGTGACAATTGTTGAAAATTAAAATTTTATCTTTTTACGATAAAATAATTGATTAAATATATTATTATATTTTAATAATATAATAATGGTGATATTTTTACAATGAATGTGGGATATATGAGTATACGAGGAAAAAGAGTATTTTTTGTTGCAATAAATATTAAAAAGCAGATTTTGTGTGTTAAGTAGTGACCCATTTCTTATTTGAAATTTGATTATAAATTGTAAAATCGCCTCTTTTTGTGGATTTGATCGCCAATCTCTACATTTGGAATTTGGAAAAACTTCATTCTGTAAAGTTGTATATAATGGAATTTCTTATAGAAAGACGCATGTTTTGAATTTTTCTGATAAAAGAGCTAATTATTATCAATTATTGAAGTTCCGAAGCTCCGAAATAATTGATTTTTGAAAGTTTAAAATAATTTAAATAAGAAAAACGTTTTTTGTGTTTGGTGGGCATCTATAACACATGCTAAGTTGCTGAATTCAGATGATTCTAAGTGGGCGTAGAAAAATTAATATATATATTATTATTATATTAAATTTTCTACTTTAGTGTTCTAAGCATTTTCCTATAAATAGGGTGCTTAGGTTAGAATTGAAAATCACACCAGAAACTGATGTTTTCTCTCTCTATATTATCGAGCGTATTCTTGTGAGTATTTTGAGTATACTTTGAGTATTGTTATACTGTCTGAAGTTCAAGTCATAGCCTTTATATCCTGTTTTTGACTAGAATCACTGCTTTTCGAGGTAAGGGATAGTAAGGGATAGTAAGGGATTTTAAGGGATTGTAAGGGATGTTATTTTCTTCTCAAATGATATTATTTCTTCAATATCATTATGCTGAAATATTGGTGGAACTTTTTATCAAATTTGAAACTTTTTTATGTCGGGGTTACTATTCATGAGTTACTATTCACGAGTTATTATTCATGAGTTACTATTCACGAGTACTATTCACGAAGCATGATGATATTTTTTTGTGAAATTTCTATCTTTTGGTGTCGGAGTTACTATTCACGTATACGTCACTATTCACGTATACGACACTATTCACGAATACGACACTATTCATAGAAAAATTAAATTTTTCGTTTTTCATCCAAGATATCTATTATGGATACTAGTTTTGATTGTATCCATGTTTTGATCATTCTTGAATTTTACTCCACTCTGATTACTTATGAAGTATTTTTGAACTTGGATTGTTTAAAATACTGAATCCTTAATATTGTTCTTTTGTTTCACCGGATTCGTTTCCTTTAAAATATTTTTCATCATCCTCGGTCCTAAATGATGATATTATCAATATCTTTGGCCTGTAGCAAAAAGATAAGCAGTGTTGAGATGAATATAATGATCGATTAATATCTTTGGCGTAGTGAAAAGATGAGCAGTGTTTAGATGAACATGATCAACTGATGAATATCTTTGGCCTGTAGTGCAAAGATGAATATTTGATTCCAGATATATATTGATTGATGTTACAGGGATAAAATATCGACGATGAACTTTTAAATTCATATATAGAAGATAGTAGTTTGCATTCTCTACTTAACTCTTCTAATGAATTGTTGTTTCCGCTGCAGTTGTTGATTTAAAACTGGTTGTCTATTGTATTCTATTAGATTTTTCTCTGTTGAAGACTAACGATAATTTGCTCTATGTTATCTTAGTCATAATGTTCTTTACTGGGCTAGTTGAGCTGACCCTTTTCCTTGTTGTTCCATTTTCTTCTCAGGAGGCGAGAATGTAGCGAGTACTAGTCGGGGTATGGAATGAAGGTTCTAGAGAGTTGTTTAGTAGTCCTCACCATTTTGTAAAATAATGTATCAATAATTATGATGGGGATTTATTTACGTGTGGATATTGTCTAGATGACAATATCTCGTATTTAAACTCACGCTTTATATGTTGTAATAATAAAGTTGTAGTTATTTCTATACCATGTATTTGGCGACTCGTAAATGAGTTGGATGGAATGGACCTATTTTGGTAGTAACACCTTTTGATCTTTTATTAAGCAGGAGGTTTAATGAAAGAGTATAATGAGTTCAACAAAGGCCTGAGATCTGACTTACCGAGGCCTAATAGGTAAATCTCAAACAACAATTCAAATAGAAACCAGAAGCCCAATAGAGAAGCCCACTCCGATTAACAATGAAGGCCAAAACCGCACGCTACCTCTTCAAATTCACAATCACTGCTGGCATTAAATGAGCCGCCCTTGAACCTCGTGAAAAGTTGAAGAGAAATCTAGTATAAAAGTTGCTTTCTGCCAAATCTGACAGTTTTACCAACTCAATTTGAAATTCGGATATTCCTTGCTCCTCTTCTTCTCCAAATTTCTCTCTGTAACTAATTAACAATGGCTTCTCAGAATACTAATCAAAGTTCCCTACTTCGCATAACCCCCATTACCACTGTTCTTCCCAATCCTAGCTCTAGCAAAAAAAAGGCTCCGAGTTCAAATCCCAAATCTGTTGATACTCACAGTCAGAATCAACCACTAAAAACTATTCCTAATCCTTAAAAATTCTTCAAGAGTGAACAATACTTCCCACATGCCAACACTCCTTCCACCGTCACTGAGATTGAGTTGGGTAACCTTCGGACCCGCTACCAGATTTCGGACACCCATATGGTAAGGGCTCCAGCTCCCCACGAACGAATGTACCCGGCGACACGAAAATTTGGTCGGACCGTATCGGTGACCGCTTCTCGAAAAAACAACTTCACTTTACCTCTCCATGCCTTCGTCATCATTCTACTGTTAATCTGATTATATATATTAGTTGTTGTATACTATTTAATTGGTTACAAAATAATGTTTATTTGGTTGCAGTGACAATTTGGCAGTTTTTATCAAGTTTGAAGTGTCAGATTTTGGCATTTTTCGGAGCCTAATTTCATTGGAAACGGGTCAACGATCCAAAGTCACTATCTTTGCTGGTGAACTGCAGGGCTTTTTGGTCAAATTCCATCATTTAGGCCTTCAAAATTGCATGTAAAAATGTGGTTTATATTCTGGTTACTAAGATTATGTAATTTGGTTAGTGTAATATTGATTTGGTTACTTTACAATGTTTATTCAGTTGTTATACAATGGAGACTGACAGTAAACAATACAACAAATTTAATTATTTACAAAAATATATAATGGTTGGTAACATTTTTGATGGTTTACAGTAACTAAAATTGATGTTGATTAATATTTTAATTTTTTATTCCATCATGAGTTATCAATATAAAGTAAACATATACATTAAACAATTAGTAACTGTTCTGAAACATTTTTATGTAAATTTGGTTACCCATCTAAAATAAAATAGTTATCTTTATATTCATATTTAGTTACCAACTGGCATGGACCATTTCCAAATAACTTTTATAACTACGTAATTTAAAAGTATCCATCAGCTAGATAAATGGGAACCTCACATATACATTAAGACTTAATAATTGTTATGATATAAGTTTTTAATTATTTGGTTACTAACAAAAACTAAAATGGTTACCCTTATATGCAGGTTTGGTTACCAACTGCACCTCTCAAACTATTTTTATTTTAATATGAGATCTATAAGTGACCATCATATATATAAATGAGAAATCTTAATTGGAATTTTTTATTCTATCATGATGACATGGTATAAATAAAACATATACATTTAACACTTTATAATAGTCTTGATACAAGTTTATAATTGTCTAGTTACTAACAAACTTGTAGATAAATAGGACACTCACACATGTACATTTAATAATTGATGTTTGTCACGATCTGAAACTTAGAATTATCTCGTTACTAATAACAAGATGTAAGTAATGTAACATAATAAAACAAGAACCACATAATTATATGATAGTAACCAGAACAGGTTTTAATGGTAACCAAAACAAAAACCTCATGTAATGAAACCCAATTTAGGCAATCCATGTATACTAAATAATTATATATTAATCAGAATAAAAAATAAAAGTAACCAAAATTCCACATTGAGGGCACAATAATAGTAGCCAAACCATAAGTACTTGATAGAAAAAAACATAATAACGAAGTAACCAAATAGTTATATGAAAGTAACCAGAACATGTTTTAATGGTAACCAAAACAAAAACAACCTGTATATCCAACCCAGTTTAGGCAACCCATGTATACTCTCACATATACATTTAACACTTGATATATGTCCCGATCTGAAGCTTGTAACTATCTCGGTTACTACCAAAAAATAAAATGGTTACCCTTCTATGCATGTTTGGTTACCAATTTGCACCTTTCAAATAATGTATCCCGACCTGACTTAGAGTAAGTAAAAATACGAACCAACAAACAATGTCAAATCACTGATAATATAATCAAATATGTAATCTCATTTACATAAGTTCCAATAAACATTACATACTCACTAACCATAACAAATGGCTATGAATATCCAACAAAAACCAAAGTATGAAACACAATTTAGAATGACAAGATGCGACAACCGAAGGCTAATCAAAATCTGGTACAAATCTTCGTGAAAATTCTCTGAAGTTGTTAAAAAGTCAACTGTGGAGGTGCATCTCGTCTGGAGAGAAATCTCTAGTTCCATGTCACACCAATATATAACTTTTTCAGTGAATTTTCTGTTGCATTCCTCATAGTAAATATCTCATAACTGCAAATAAACAAAATCAGATTTACACACTCATTAGTAACCATATATAAATAATATTTATAACATAAACAGTTACGTAGTGACCAACAAATAATAGCATACTAACCAAAACATAATATAACAATTACACAGTAGCCAAAACATACTATAACAAATAACAAACATCCCACATTAACTGCGCAATAATAGTTATCATATCATAATATAACATTAACCATACCATAATAAAGCAGTAACCAAAAAGTTATATTATATAATCTAATGGTAACCAAAATATAAACAACATGTAGTACATACCATTTTATGTAGTAAACAAACAGTTATATATAATATTAACAAAAACATAATTTAAATTAAAGGTCACCAAAACAAAAATATGTATAAATGGTATCCAAATCATAAGCCAACAAAGAATAAAAAATATATTAATGAAGTAACTAAACAATTATATGTTAGTAACCAAAACATATATTAATGGTAACCAATACATAAACAACATATAGACCAAAAAACAGTTTAGTCCACCCATATATACTAAAGCAAATACATGGTAACCATAACAACAAAAAACATTAACCAAAATCAAAACAAGGAAACAAAAATAGAATCCAAATCGAAACTAACAAAGAACCAAAAACATCTAAAAGTAAGTAACCAAATATTTATATGATAGTAACCAAAATATATTTTAATGGTAACCAATACATAAACAACATGTACACCAAAAATCAGTTTAGTCAACCATGTATACTAAGCAAATACATGGTAACCATAACAACATAAAAAAGTAACTAAAATACCAAATCAAGGTAACAAAAATGGTATCCGAATCACAAGCTAACAGTAACCAAAATCATAATGCAGAAGTAACCAAACAGTTACTCAGATCTGGATAAAAAAATATGTATGTACTTATTGTTTGGCAAGGTTACGCAGCCTCTTGGGGGTGACAATGGCTCCCCCACAATTGACCACCTTGTGTGAAGTGGTTAAGTACTTGGCATAGGTTACCAGTAGGAAAGATGTGGAGGTTACATACTGCAATAATTAGTAGAATGAGAATAAACAGAAATTAGAAGAATGAGAATTAATAGAAATTAGAAGCAGACCTTAGAGAGAAACCGGAATCCTTTCAGTTGTGAAAGAGTTAGAGAGAGAAAATCACGTATTAGCCTGAAAACATAGCCTGAAAGTCACGTATTCAATTTTCTGTCAGAGTTGAGAGACTATGATGTTGCGGCGGCGGCGGCGAAAGAGGACGACGACGAGTGGCTTCAAGAGGAGAGAGAGAAGTAATAAGGGAGAAGAGAGAGAAATAGTAAGGGCGTAGAGAGAGAGAGACCGAAGGAAGATGGAAACTAATTTGCTATCAGTCCATTAATATTAATCCCTTAATTTAAGGACTCTTAATTGTATTAGTATTGTAAATATATATGATGAAGTGTCATATTTTTGTAATTATTTTATGAATGTATGATTTTTGTAATTATTTTTAAAAATGTACTATAATATATAATTGTTCCAAAATATTATTGTTTAGATTCAAACACCTATACAAGTGCACAAGCCTTGAGGTTTGTTTTGTTTTGTTTCAGGACTTCATATTGGGCCCAAAAGTAGAAGCATTTACCTCCGGTTGTAAATGAGTGTAGATTACTAGTTAGGTCAATTCACACTCCCATAACCCGGATAATGCCCGAACTCAATTTGTGAAATAATGCGCCGCAGAAGTTACCAAATTTAGGCCGAATTTGCACTTTTGTGGGGGGAGAGCTATTTGAGGTTCAAAAAAAGGGCCGATTTTGGACTTTAGCTGCAATTTAAGATATATAGGTCCAATTGTGAACAAAATAAACATAGGAGAGATAAGTACAAGCTATATAGGCCTAGGCCGAAACAAGCATACAAATACATACAAATACGGACAAGTTCACTTCAGCATTCTATTCCAAAGAAACAAAGCATGTGCATTGACTTCAATAATAGAGACATGCATATATATATATATATATATGAAAAAGAACATGAAAATGATTTAGTAATAGGAGACTGAAAGATGCATGCATGCATATATCCTGTTTTTATATTCACGTCACGTGGTTAGAATTTAAGCAGACAAAGCAGCAATAAACCACCATAAATTAAATTAATAATTTGTAGATGCATGATTGATTAACAAAATGATTCATATTTTAATTATATTAATGAGAGTCAGAGATTACATGGTGGCAGCTGTAATTAATGATATTATGCTCGAATATTACAGAATGTTTCTCAAAGGATCGATGTGGAGTAGTGATACACAAATCACAAATGATGTGGCCATTTACTTTCACTAAATGACATGAAAGTTGGGAAATAATTGATCCATTTTAAATGTTACTTAAATACTAGTATTTTACAAAATTTGCATTCCTGCAATTATTTATTGAAGGATTAGGTACGCTAATTAGGGAAAAGAAATGGGAACTCACAGTATATATGTGAATACTGTTTTATTAAACTAAAAACAGAGTCAAAGGGGGGCCTGGGGATCAATTAACATACCATGTGGTTTGCCAACTAAAGTAACTCCATTAAATTACTACATAATGTAGCAATAATGCATCTCTAGTGGTCAAGAGGACATTAATCTATTGCTAGACAAAATAGGTAAATAGTTGATGTACACCGACCCAACAACCATGTTGGATTCTTATTTATTTACAAGGTGAACTTTTTTGATTAAAATTTCACCCTACTTATTAATCCATTTATAATTTAAAATTTATTCGACGTGGGATTCATGTTAAATATCTCAACAATTTCCACATTTCACTAGAATACTCATCACAAGTATTATATTATAGTAGTCATCATTGAGCACACATTCTTTTGAATCCTTCAAGAGACTTGCTCGACTCTATAATCCTACTCCAATACACCAAAGCTAAACGTGGGAGTCCAACCTTACTACTTGTAAACCCTTTACCCTGAATAGCTTCCTAAAGTTATCTTGACCCCGCTCCATTCGACTCAAATAATGACAAACGCGGGAGGGATCCTGATGAAGACATGACATGCGTGGAGTCAAACAAGACTAAAGGGACGTGGGGATCAAGCAAGGCTAGGACAAAGAGGTTCAAACAAAGTCTCAACGGATTGATCCAAGATGTTTGGGCTGAAGATAACGCAAGAAATTCCAAAGAGGAGGCAAAAGAGCATGAGACATTAATTTGGGTCAATTTAATACAAACCCAATTTTAAACATCTTAACAAAGTCAACATATTTTATGTGCAAAGGAGGTTATTTAAATCATGTGGGCTGCAAGATTATTTGTTTCACGTGGGCCATATTGTTTTTAGTAGTACATCATCAATGTCATTGGACCATATCAATTTTAGTAGACATCATCAAGTCACTTGACTACCGACCATATTGTTTTTAGTAGTACAATGTATTTTGGCTTATAAAGGCAATGGATTGACAACTTACTTGCGCGCTCAAGAAATCGTACGCGGCAAAGAATTTTTATTTGGATCTTTAATTTTAAATTCTATTGTAATTAGGATTTCTTTTTAATTAGGATTTCTTTTCCAAATTGATTTCTATTTCTTTATAGTAATTAGGGTTATAGTTTATAAATTCCTATTAGGATTTGGATTGTTTTGAGTAGTATAAATAGAGGTTCAGGTTGATGTAATCAAATACATTATACATTATTATTATTCAATATATTTGTGAGGTTATTCTCTACTTTTGGTTCTTTGAAGAATTCCTAAGTATTTTTCTTAGTTATTTCTTTGAGATTCAATTTGACTTATCATACAACAATTCATAGTTGTGTGTGGCGCCTTCTACCACATCAATCGTCGATTGTCATCTGAGATTACCGCTTGATATAAGCGAGGGGTCAAGGTGTCGTTGGTGTCCATTCAACGCAGAATCTTAACGAACAATTGTACCAAGATTACCGCTCACGTATAGGCGAGGGTTAAGGTGTTGCAAGCATTCACCCAACAACCGTCTTAGAACGATCATGGGCGACGACCACTCACGCAAGTCGTCTTGTGAGTCTATCATTTGGTATCAGAGCTAAGCCTTTCTAGCGAGTTACTTATCTTTAATTTTCTGTCGAAAATTTATATTGCAAAAAAAAAAAAAACGTGAGTAAAAAAAAAGAAAAAAGAAAAAAAAAATCATATTCCATGGTGCTAATCCAATTTGTAGCACACCATCAAATCATCAAATTCCAACCAAGAGTTCATACCGTGCCATCATCATCAATTCTGAAATGGAGATACAATTTACAAATCTGAGGCATACAAGAGAAGTGCAAGGCAATCGATCGGTGATTTTGTGTTATTCTGATAGTCACACCATTTATATTTTTGTTTCGTGATAAATAATTTTTGAATTGATTAGTAAAACCAAGAATTTTGCTAGGGGAATTCAAAAAGAACCTATTAGAGAGAATATTTGAGGTAAAAGACTTAGTGGTGAGATTAATCGAGGGTAAAAGTCAATTTATTGAGAGTATACACGAGTGAACCATTGATTCGAGCGAAACACGTAAGGGAGTGTGTGAGGAAAATTTTTCTCTACTAACCTTTGTTTTGCAGCAAACATGTATTACTACAATTATGAAAGTTTTTATGGGTCTCGAAGGAATACTTTCCAAGGCAATATTGATACAGAGGCGTTTATGAGATGGGAGAGAAAAATGGAGCGGGAATTTAACTGTCATGATTACTCCGAGCGGAGGAAGGTCAGACAGGCAGTTCAAGAGTTCTCCGATCATACAATTATATGGTGGCAGCTTAGCAAGCACTACGATGGTGGAGAAATTGGGGTTACCTACTACCAAACATTCGCAGCCGTATCGTTTGCAGTGGCTCAATGATAATGCAGACATTAAAGTAACCAAACAGGTGTTAGTTCTATTTGCTATTGGTCGGTATATTGATGAGGTATTGTGTGATGTGGTGCCTATGCAGGCAGGACATATATTGTTGGGTAGGCCATGGCAGTTTGATAGGAGGGTTCAACATGACGGGTTTACCAACGTATATTCATTCGTTCACGACAAAAAGAAGATCTCTTTGCGTCCTTTGTCACCACAACAAGTACATGAAGATCAAATTCATTTACAGAAAAATTATGTACAAAGAAAAGAGAGTGAAGAAAAGAAAAATCAAGAAGAAAAAAAGAGTGAAAAAGAAAGAGAGAAAAAAATAAATATACTGGCAAAAAAGAGTGATGTGAGAAGAGCTTTGATTTCTAAACAGCCTATGATTTTACTTCGGTATAAAGAGGCGCTTTTGAATACTAACGCTAATGATTCTTTGCCTAGTGTTGTTTCATCTCTCTTACAGGAATTCAAAGATGTATTTCCCGAGGAGCTTCCTCAAGGACTACCACCTATTCGGGGAATTGAGCATCAAATTGATTTGGTTCCCGGTGCGACGATTCCAAACCGTCCGGCTTATCGGAGTAATCCCGAGGAGACGAAAGAAAGAGTGAGAGACAAGTTGATGAGTAAATAGGAAAAGGATTCGTGAGAGAAAGTATGAGCCCGTGTGCAGTTCCGGTGATTCTAGTGCCCAAAAAGGATGGAAAATGGAGAATGTGCATCGATTGTCGAGCGGTAAATAACATTACGGTAAAATATCGACATCCCATTCCTCGTTTAGATGACATGCTAAATGAATTACATGGGTCTTGCATATTTTGAAAAATTGATTTAAAAGTGGTTATCATCAAATTCGAATGCAAGAGGGTGATGAATGGAAAATGACTTTTAAAACAAAATATGGTCTTTATGAGTGGTTAGTATTACCTTTTGGTTTAACTAATGCACCCAAAGACTTTCATGAGATTAATGAACCATGTTTTGCGTCCCCTTCATTGGAAAATTTGTCGTAGTTTATTTTGATGATATCTTGATTTATAGCAAAAACTTGGAAGATCATGCATTACATTTAAAATCTGCTTTTTAGATGTACTTAGAAAAGAAAAGTTATTTGCTAACATGGAAAATGCACGTTTTGTTCTTGATAGAGTTGTTTTTCTTGGCTTTGTTGTGAGTTCACAGGAGTCCAAGTTGATGAGGAGAAAATACGTGCGATCCGGAATAAGAGTCCAACCAATGTGAGTCAATCTGAAAGCTTTCATGGACTCGCAAGTTTCTACCGACGCTTTGTTCGAATTTTAGTGAGATTACAAACACCATTGATCGAGGTCATCAAGAAAAGTGTAGGCTTTAAGTGGGGTGATGAACAGAAAAGCATTTAATTTGATTAAGGATAAATTAACAATTGCTTCCTTTACTTATTTTACCTAACTTTGCTAAAACTTTTGAGATTGAGTGTGATGCTTCTGAGTTTAGGGATTGGAGTCATGTTGATGCAAGAAGGAAACCAAAGTGCGTATTTTAGCGAAAAGTTGAGTGGGGCAGCTTTGAACTATCCTACATATGACAAAAAGATGTACGCTTTGGTTAGAGCTTTGGAGACATGGCAACATTACTTGTGGCCTAAGGAGTTTGTGATCCACACTGATCATGAATCATTGAAATATTTGAAGGGTCAGCACAAGTTGAACAAAAGGCATGCACGATGGATGGAATTTATCGAGACATTTCCATATGTTATTCGATATAAGCAAGGTAAGGAGAACGTCGTTGCAGATGCTTTGTCTCGCATGTATGTTTTGTTAAATACTCTTGATACGAAATTGCTTGGGTTTGAACGAATTAAAGAGTTATATGATAATGACCTTGATTTCGGTGAAGAGTTTAAAACTTGTGAAAAGAATGCTGTGGGTAAATACTTTAGAATTGATGGATTCTTGTTTCGAGAAAATAAACTATGTATTCCTGCATGTTCTTTGCGTGAGTTGTTGGTTAGGGAATCACACGGGGGCGGTTTAATGGGACATTTTGGTGTTGATAAAACTTTTCTTTGCTTTAAAAGAACATTTTATTGGCCTCATATGAAACGAGATGTAGAAAGAATATGTGATAGATGTATTACTTGTCGCCAAGCTAAATCTCGTGTTCAACCCCATGGATTGTATACACCATTGCCTATTCCTAATGAACCTTGGATTGATCTTTTTATGGATTTTGTGTTGGGTTTACCTAGGTCTAAGCATGGTTATGATTCGATATTTGTGGTAGTGGATAGATTTTTAAAATGGCACATTTTATTCCATGTCATAAAAAGCGATGATGCATCTCTCATGTCTTTGATTTGTTCTTTAGGGAGGTTGTGCGTTTGCATGGTATGCCTAAAACTATTGTTTTTGATAGAGATACAAAGTTCTTAAGTTACTTTTGGAAGACCTTATGGGGTAAATTGGGTACTAAACTGTTATTTTCTACTACTTGTCATCCACAAACCGACTGGCCAAACCAAGTAGTAAAAATAGGACTTTGTCGGCATTATTACGGGCTATCATTAAAAAGAATATCAAGCAATGGGAAGAATGTTTACCACATGTTGAGTTTGCATATAACCGTTCTGTTCATTCTACTACTAATTTTTCTCCATTTGAAATTGTATATGGGTTTAATCCTTTGACACCGTTGGATTTATCACCATTACCTGTTTCTGAATATACTAACATTGATGGAAAGAAAAAAGGTCGATCTTGTTAAGCGATTCATGAAAGAGCGGACTAAGCATTGAATCCAGGGCCGGAATAAAGACACATTAAGACGCGAAACAAGGGACGACATCAAGTGATCTTTGAGCCCAGAGATTGGGTGTAGTTACATATGCGGAAAGAAAGATTCCCAGTTCAAAGACGGTCGAAATTGCTTCCAAGGGGAGATGGTCCATTTCAAGTTCTCGAGCGTATTAATGACAATGCCTATAAATTGGATTTGCCAGGTGAGTATAATGTTAGTGCTACATTTAACGTTGCTGATCTAAGTCTGTTTGATGTAGGTGACGATTTTAGGACAAATCCTTTTCAAGAGGAGAGGAATGATGAGGACATGGCATGCGTGGAGTCAAACAAGACTAAAGGGACGTGGGGATCAAGCAAGGCTAGGACAAAGAGGTTCAAACAAAGTCTCAACGGATTGATCCAAGATGTTTGGGCTGAAGATAACGCAAGAAATTCCAAAGAGGAGGCAAAAGAGCATGAGACATTAATTTGGGTCAATTTAATACAAGCTCAATTTTAAACATCTTAACAAAGTCAACATATTTTATGTGCAAAGGAGGTTTTTTAAATCATGTGGGCTGCAAGATTATTTGTTTCACGTGGGCCATATTATTTTTAGTAGTACATCATCAAGTTGCTGGACCATATCAATTTTAGTAGTACATCATCAAGCTGCTGGACGGCTAGACCATATTGTTTTTAGTAGTACACGTATTTTGGCTTATAAAGGCAATGGATTGACAAATACTACATCGCTCAAGAAATCGTGTGCTAAGAAAGAATTTTTATTTGGATCTTTAATTTTAAATTCTATTGTAATTAAGATTTCTTTTTAATTAGGATTTCTTTTCCAAATTGATTTCTATTTCCTTATAGTAATTAGGGTTATAGTTTATAAATTCCTATTAGGATTTGGATTGTTTTGAGTAGTATAAATAGAGGTTCAGGCTGATGTAATCAAATACATTATACATTATTATTATTCAATATATTTGTGAGGTTATTCTCTACTTTTGGTTCTTTTGAAGAATTCTTAAGTATTTTTCTTAGTTATTTCTTTGAGATTCAATTTGACTTATCATACAACAATTCATAGTTGTGTATGCGTCTTCTACCGCATCAATAAATCGATTGTCAGACCGAGATTACCGCTTCAATATAAGCGAGGGTCAAGTGTCGTTGGTGTCCATTCAACGCAGAATTCAACGCGAACAATTATACCAAGATTACCGCTCTACATATAGGTGAGGGGTTAAGGTGTTGCAAGCAATTCACCCAACAACCGTCTTTAGAACGATCGGGCGACGACCACCTCACGCAAGTCATGCGTCTTGTGGAGTCTATCATTTGGTATCAGAGCTAAGCCTTTCTAGCGAGTTACTTATCTTTAATTTTCTGTCAAAAATTTATATTGCAAAAAAAAACGTGGGAGTCCAATACACCAAAGCTAAACGTGGGAGTCCAACCTTACTACTTGTAAACCCTTTACCCTGAATAGCTTCCTAAAGTTATCTTGACCCCGCTCCATTCGACTCAAATAATGACAAACGTGGGAGGGATCCTGATGAGGACATGACATGCGTGGAGTCAAACAAGACTAAAGGGACGTGGGGATCAAGCAAGGATAGGACAAAGAGGTTCAAACAAAGTCTCAACGGATTGATCCAAGATGTTTGAAATTTGAAGATAACGCAAGAAATTCCAAAGAGGAGGCAAAAGAGCATGAGACATTAATTTGGGTCAATTTAATACAAGCCCAATTTTAAACATCTTAACAAAGTCAACATATTTTATGTGCAAAGGAGGTTATTTAAATCATGTAAATTTAAGATTATTTGTTTCACGTGGGCCATATTGTTTTAGTAGTAAGACATCATCAATTCATTGGACCATATCAATTTTAGTAAGACATCATCAAGTCATTTGACCAATACCGACCATATTGTTTTTAGTAGTACACGTATTTTGGCTTATAAAGGCAATGGATTGACAGCTTGCACACGTTCAAGAAATCGTACGCGGCAAAGAATTTTTATTTGGATCTTTAATTTTAAATTCTATTGTAATTAGGATTTCTTTTTAATTAGGATTTCTTTTCCAAATTGATTTCTATTTCCTTATAGTAATTAGGGTTATAGTTTATAAATTCCTATTAGATTTGGATTGTTTTGAGTAGTATAAATAGAGGTTCAGGTTGATGTAATCAAATACATTATACATTATTATTATTCAATATATTTGTGAGGTTATTCTCTACTTTTGGTTCTTTGAAGAATTCTTAAGTATTCTTCTTAGTTATTTCTTTGAGATTTAATTTGACTTATCATACAACAATTCATAGTTGTGTGTGACGTCTTCTACCGCATCAATCGTCGATTGTACCGAGATTACCACTTCAATATAAGTGAGGGGTCAAGGTGTCGTTGGTGTCCATTCAACGCAGAATTCCGAACGCGAACAATTGTACCAAGATTACCGTTTACATATAGACGAGGGGTTAAGGTGTTACAAGCAATTCACCCAACAACTGTGCTAGAAATGATCGGGGCGGCGAGCACCTCACACAAGCGTGTCGTGGAGTCTATCAGATCCTCCCCCCCTAACTCAACTATATTTACTCCACAAAACCACAACGCAAATTGAATAACACACACCCTGCGAATGTGCTCCACCCTAGAATACTAACTTGAAAACATTGCAATAATTTTTTGAACTGCTAGAAGGAGTAGAGTCATGGTTCAAATTTAATTTAATCTCACCATTTAGATATCATAATAGACGGTATAATATGTGGTAAGATAGAGACTTATATATATATATATATTGGAATGTAAAATTGAAGAAAAAAAAAGGTGAGATGACTTTCTAATGAGTAAAGAAAGTTTAGCCGATGTGCAGGACTTGATTGGATCTTGAAGGCTTGAAGCCTAGTAAAGAGTCCCGCAAAGCTGGGATGGATGACCACGTGCTGACCCCAATAGGGTACCCCACTAACCCTCCCAGTAGGTTTTACTAATTTGATGGGGGCCCACAACCCCTCACTTAGATCTGGTTCCAAATATTGAATGCACTCCATGGCCGAAATAGAGACCCCAAATGGGCCAAAATGGGCCAAAATCAAGTGGGAGCATCCCCACTCTCCCCTCCACCCTGACAAGAGTATTTTACACGGATTCTCCACGTTCTTTACTCAATCTCACATGCTTCTGATCCTTCCCCATCCATAAACTGACCATGCCTTTTTTTTTTCATTACTAACGTTTGTAGCCGCGGTGGTGCGTTGGAATTTTCAAACAGTTAAATTTCACTACGGTAAATTGCAAACTGGGTATTCCAAGGAGTTTCACCAAAATTTTATTGGGCCCATTCATATATATGTGTCATTCCATCTTTAGTTATTTCTCATCTCCAACGTAGTATCTAACATTTATATGTATTATGAAAAAGGACAAAGGTGTAAAAATACCTCTGAAGTTTATACGGATGTCTCACTTTCACCCTAAATTAATTATTTTTTCAAAAGTACCTTTAACGTTACACATTTTAGGTCAACCGTGCCCCTGTCCTTAACGGAGATGCCACATAAACTAACTATATTAATACGTGGACAATTTTTGTTGAAGAAGCTTGAAGAGAAAACAAAAAGGGCAAAAAAAACTAATTTCATAATTAAACTCTAATAAAAAAAACTTTCATATTTTCAAAATTATTCTTTAATAAAATACAACAAAATAAAAATATCCAAGTTTTCTCTCGTAAACTCACCCAGATCTGATCTTCGTTTCCAAGCCATTCGATCTAACTCCGAACCCAGATTTGAAGTTTGTCTCTTTCTCTCTCTATTTCTTCCAAATTCCATTTATCCCCATTTTCTCTCTCTAGATTTCAGTCTCTGTTTCTCTCTCAATCACAATCTCGCCCTCCAAACTTTTTCAAAGTGGGTCTCAAGTACATAATCAAAACATAATTCGAGTAGGCGGTGAACAAAGAGCTGAGGAGAGAGAAAGGCGAGGAAGAGCTGAAGGATTTGGGTTACTCTCTGTTTATTCCGAATCAAATTTGGGTTACTTTTAAAAAAAATCAATTCAATTCCTTCTAGTAATCTTTGAAGATGAAGGGGGTAATATTATTTATTTTAATCCTTTTAGTGAACTGATTTGGAAATTGATTGGATTTATGAATTTGAGATATATTTTGAAACTGTTTGATTTGTGATTGAATAAAAAAGTGAGAGAATGGAGTGATTAAAAAATAAAGTTAAGATTTGGGTTTCATATGTAATTGAAATTTATGATTTGAGTTTTTTTTCATTGTGATGCAGTGATGCATATTGAGGTTTTTAAGAATGGTTGTTTTGGCCTATTATATTGAAGCTTTTTCAGCATATGATCTGTTGATGCCCCTGTTCAATTTGATATGTGATATATGATTGGATGGTTGTTTTTTTTCATTTTCAACTTTGCTTTGCTTTAGTTTTCATCTGATGGTATTTTTTTCTGCAATGGAGAAGGTATTATTATTATTATTATTATTATTATTATTATTATTATTATTATTATTATTTGAGGTATTTTAAAAATAAAATTTGACTAATTTTATATAGTAAATTATAATAATTATAAATTATATAAAAGGTATCACTAATTATAATATTTGTTGTAAACAAATATTTAAATTGAAATTTAAATTACAACACTAAATATGTTATGCTTTTTTTATTTTGAATTTTAGTATTTTTTGTTTCGATTAATTTAAGTATTTTGATTAAATGATTAAATGATGTAAATATAGTTTTCTGTTTTGCACACGTCAGTAAATATTACCACGTCAGCAAAAATTGTCCACGTATTAACAGAGTTAGTCTATGTGGCATCTCCGTTAAGGGCAGGGGCACAGTTGACCTAAAATGTGTAACGTTAGTTTAGGGTGAAAGTGAGACATCCGTGTAAACATCAGGGTCATTTTTGCACCTTTGCCCATTATGAAAAATGATATTTCTTTCGATAAATTTGATAGTTTCACAAGTCAGTACAAGTTCCACCAAAAATATCAATTTCATATTTCATTAACATTCAATAGGGTGTGGCAAGCGGCTCCATTGAAGCACCTTCCTCTTTGTCTCTTTTCGGTTTCATTGAAAAATACTCCATTTGAAATAATCCCCTTGTTTGATCAACAAGCACAATCATCAAAATACTAGTTATATATATCATAGAGGTACCAATGAAACAGTAACTGATCTGCAAGTAAAAAACAAATACTACTATCAATTATTTGTTTCAGTAGTAATGACAATAATAATGATGTTGAAAGCTACGGATCAAACACTAATATGGGCATAAGAGAGAGAAACAACTCGAGAGATTTTCATATCATTTGTTGCTTTCAATTTTTCCTCTGTTCTTCAGTGAAAATATTTGGAGTTTGGATAGAGATGGGGAAGACTAGCAAGTGGATTAAACACTTTTTGACAGGAAAAAAAGAAAAGGGTTCAAGTAATAATCAGCCAATTTTATTTGGCACTGAAAATCCAACAACTCCCATTTTTTTCCCACCGACGACTCCGAAAGAAAAACGTAGATGGAGTTTCCGGCGGTCATCCGCCACCGCGACAAGTCAAAAGGAGTTGAGTTCAGTACACAATGGTGCCGCCACAGTGCCTCCGGTCCAGGCCGCGTTGGAATCGGAGAATGAGCAGAAAAAGCATGCCATGGCGGTTGCAATGGCCACAGCTGCGGAGGTGGATGCAGCTGTGGCTGCAGCACAGGCGGCTGCCGCCATGATGCGGCTAACTTCAACTGCCCCTGTGAGAGCTAGTCCAGTTGAAGAGGCTGCTGCTACCAAAATTCAGTCTGTTTTTCGTTCTTATTTGGTATGCAGCCTAATTTATTTTATTCTTAATTAGTATGAATTTTATTTTATTTTGATCAGCAAAAGAAATGATTTTTTTTTAAACTTATCGTAATTACATGAGTGGCGAATCCAACAGGCAACATATATGATATGGATAGGGACAGTACATTACAAATGTAATCAAAAACTATAATTAGTAGTATAAAAATTTGTACATAAACATTAATTTGTAAGTCTAATCTTGATGGAAATAAGAAAGATGTATTTGTTCATGTATTATAGTTGAAATTTGACTAATAATTTTGTGGTTTGTACAGGCAAGAAAAGCATTGTATGCATTAAAAGGACTAGTGAAGTTGCAGGCATTGGTGAGGGGTCATCTGGTGAGGAAACAGGCCACCGCAACACTCCGGTGCATGCAGGCATTGGTTACAGTTCAGGCCAGAGCTCGAGCCCAAAGAATCCGAATGGTTGATGAAGCAAATCCATATAACCAGAGGCCATCAAATTACAGAAAATCAACACAAGATGATAGGTTCAGATATCCACGTCATGTAAGTCTTTTAAGTTTTCTGTTATTTCAAAAGTCTTCGTCTTACAAATGTATGTATCTATAATGTAATTCTATGTATGTGCACACCTAGAGAGGGGGTGAATAGGTATTTAAACTAAAAATGATAAACGGTGAAAACTTTTTATAACTTTATGCTACATGTTTGATTCGATACCATTTCATTGCTCGCTTTAATTCTAACTTTAGCTTATGTTCTTCGTTTCTTATTATCAGACAGATAGACCTGTCTGCTTTAGTGTCTGGATAGTGGCGTGAATAACAAAAAAATGCAGAACGTGAATGACAGTTAAAGAGATAAACAGAAGTAAGATAAACAGAAGTAAAAGTCACACCAAGATTTTTACGTGGTTTAGCCCCTAGGATTGGAGACTCTTTTTATTAAACTTAATATTCAATTAAATACAATAAAAAGAACTCCCTGTTACAAAGAAGCTTTCCACTGATGGACACCTTCGCTTCTTTTCACCTCTCTGCAACATTTCTCACCACTGAGACATTTGCACCTCTGCAACCTTGAAAGTTCTCTTTGAACAGACCTTATCCACTACTGGATCGATCAAGCCAAACAAGCCTTGAACTTTGAATATGTTAGAAGAAATTACAATAGACTTCTTATTTTCCAGCCACAAAGAATTATAGACAGTACAATGAATAGCTGAAAATAAACAATGAAAGCTCTCAATAGGATTCTTCTCTGTATAGCAACGTGAATTAGCTTCTTGTATCCTACTCTCCTTAGCCGTGAAAATAAGACTATATATAAAGAGAGACCCAACGGCTATAAAATCATTGTTAGCAATAAATCAGATGATTTAAATCCCATAGCAAGAAATCAGATGATTTAAATCCCATAATATTAGCTACAATATTGACCAACGGTTATGAACAAGAGATAGAATAGGAAACGCATATCAAAGTTGGTATAGCCCATAATATTAGCAATTAAAGAGTCCAACAGATTTGGTAAATCAAGGATATGTTTTCAAGTCAAATCAAAACACCTTAAATAAAGGAACAAGGAGATAAGATAAGATGAGACCCACCAACTCTAAACAACTTCAGTAAGACTCCTTTCTCAATTAGAATACAAAGTACCACTAACAGTTATGGGTCCCACTAAGCAAGAGTATATCCTTAAATAAATTATAGTACCCACGAAATACTCAGTATAATATTTGATAGCATTAAAAATTATAAATACCAACATGTCTTAATAAACTCCAAATCAAATCTTCTTTAATAAACTCCAAATCAAATCTTCCTTAATAACAAGTGTTCATGTAATAACCATAACCCATGCATATTAATAATAATATTATAACAAATCATGAACCATGCACATGTCTAATATACTAAAATTAGTCATTATTCAAAACATCATAAAATCAAAAACCAACATATAATGTATTTCATTGTAGGATCAAATGGAAGAGAGCATTAAGATTGTGGAAATGGATGTTGGTGATGTAAAAGGAAGTACAAAGAGCAGGAGCAGCTATTCCAACCAAACACAAACAGAACAAACAGATCATAGATTCTCCACTCATCGCCACTTCTCGAATCAAGAATATCAACAGAATTCACCAGCACCATCAGCTGTTACTGACATGAGCCCAAGAACTTATAGTGATCATTTTGAGGAGTATTCCTTTGGCACTGCCCAAAGTAGTCCCCAATACTATTCTGCTATATCAAAACCTGATCCATCAAGAGCCCCTTTTTCTTATTCGCGCGAGTATGCAGAATCCATGTCCTATGAGTACCCTTTCTTCCCAAACTATATGGCCAATACGCAGTCTTCAAAGGCGAAAGTGAGGTCATATAGTGCACCAAAACAACGTCCTGCAGATGCGTTTGAACGCCAATCTAGTAGTAGTAGGCGAAGGCCATCGATTGAAGGAAGGAATGTACCAAGAGCTGTGAGGATGCAGAGGTCATCTTCACATGTTAGTGCCACTGCTCAGAATTATCAGTATCCATGGTCAATCAAGCTTGACAAATCAGCAGTTTCGCTTAAAGATAGTGAATGCGGATCAAATAGTACAATGCTAACAAATACCAACTACTGCAGATCTCTAGTTGGATTTGATGTGAGTAACTTGAAATTCACAAAACTGAATAGAGAAGCATATTTAGTCTAAATTCTAAAATGTCTCTTTGTTTTGTTGTTGACTTCTGTGGATGCAGGTTCAAGGGCATAGGTACTAACTGTTTTATGGATCAACTGGAAAATATATCAGAGGCTACATAACTGATTAAAGTTTCAACTTTGGAATTATGAAAAGCAATGTCAACTATTACTCAAATTTAATTTTTTTTGATTTAATCTGGTTTGAAGCTCCATTTATGTAAAGTTATCACTTTTGTTTTTCTGTCCTCCTAATTGAACTTTAGATGGGGTACCTAGAGCAGAGTTGTATGACATATTATGAACTGCAAGCAGCCAAGCATAACACAAGTACTGTTTAATAGAATTTTATCAAGTGTGTAATTTTCATTATAAGAAAATTGTTCCCTACATGTAAATTTCTCATTCTAGAAGGATGAAAATTGGAAAGGAAAATATAAATATTACAACTACAATACCATCCTTTCGGGTACGTGACCAACTTAAATTAGCTATTACTCCCTTTATTCCTTAATATAAGTCATTTTAAAAAAATATTTTTGTTCTTTAATATAAGTCGTTTGAAAATTTCAAGTAAGCATTAATTGCTTAGTTTTCAATATTACCCCAAGTATTAAATGTAACTTTGGTTCTCTCACTATTTTCTGTCCAATAAATAACAATCTTTTATTCCAATACAAGGGCAATATAAACAATTGATATTATAGTTAATGCTATACAATCATTACCTTAATACTTGTGCACAACCCTAAAACGACCTATATTAAGGAATGAAGGGAGTAGCCAACAACGGCAGTGAAGTTTGAACCCTTATAAACTCATCCAATAATCCAGTCACTACCCACTTTCCCAAAATCAAACCCCTCAAAATGAAACAGGCCGACCAAGAACCAGAGCAGAAACCCCAATCACAAAACAATTTAGTTGTTTGGTTTTGTGCGTTTTGAGTGCTAGCTTATAGTATTTAAAATGCGTTTATGCTACGTTTGGATTGGAGTAATAAATGTGGAAATGAAATCACTCGTTCTTATAAAATGAAAAAATATTGTGTTTAATTGAACTATTCTTATTCCTCCCAAATTTATGAATTTTATTCTTTGGGGGGAAAGGAGAGAGCAGGAATAACTCATTCCAACTAGAATAGAATAAATCATTCTACTCTTCATTCCATTCATTCAAACCAAACGTAACATTAGAACTTCAAACGCAAATTATTATTTTTGGTTGTCAAAATAATAATTTGTACTTTGGTAATAATTTGTAAGTTGTTGACAATATTAACTATTGTATCACCAAAATAAAATAAATTAGTTTTAAAATTTAAAATTTTATAAATATACAATAAAAAATGAAATAAGATTTTTTTATATGAAATACGAGTATAAAATAATAATATTTTGTTATAATTAAAATCAGCACTACATTTCACACATTACACATGAGTGCGTGCATTTTAGGAGCAATTCATGGGCCACTGGCCCATTAGTCCATTACCATCTCTCAGGAAGAGAGTGATCACTTCAGTCCTAGCTGTGCCTTAATTTCTGTTTTGGAAATTTCACAAACTAGTTTAATACCGTGCAAGGCACGGATTGTTTTAAAAGTATATTTTATCTCTAAAAAAGTTAATTTGTTTAAATAATTATTAATTGATGATGATGATTACGTAATATATATATATATATATATATATATATATATATATATATATATTAAAATTAGTCGAATAATCACATATACAGTCCGAACAATTACAACCACAAAACAAATTATCTTTTCAATTCAATTGAACAAAAGGATTGACTAAAATAAGATATGAAATGAAACAATCTTTTCAATTCAATCCAAAGTATTGAATAGATCTTATGAAATTAAATTTTAAATTTAAATCGAATCAAATCCATCCAAATAAAGGTTTAAACTACTGGCCCAAACAATATTTTTTTGAGTCATCTTAGCCCATCACAGGTGATACAATTCTGGTCGGGATCGCATCAGACAACGACTCAACTCAAGTTCTAAGAATTCAACGAATGGTTGAGAGTAGTTGGACTGAATTCAATACAAGTATACTTATATTGGAATTCAAGTCAATTGGTGTCGTGTACATTGCATGGATATGAGCTTACAAGTTATCTCGCAATAACACGAGGTTGGAATGCATGGAACGAAGAAGAAAGGTTCAAGCGTCAAGGTAATGCGTTCATCATGCAACACAGATCATAGTTTGGAGTTTTCAGTTTGTCAAATACATAATAGTCACTTTAAGCCCGATTTTGAATTTGATTCAGCCAGAATTTGTCAATCCTCAAAGAATGAAAGTTGTAGATATATTCGTTCTCTTTCCGAAGACTCTTGAATCACTTCAATCGAAATTCGGACGAAAAATTTATGGCCATTTTACCAAAGAACGTCGCAAAAAGAAATTTGGGTCCGCCCCGGCAGATTTCCAAGGCAAACGAATCCGCCCCGGCGGATTCCTCTTTATTCGAATGCACCCCAGTGCCTTCTAAACTCGCCACATCCCATTCTTTTCTACCCAAGTCCGCTCGGCAGATTCGACTCACTGCTTATGAAATTCCATATTCGATTCATCGATTCATCGATTTTCAATTAGGTTTTTTACGCGTTTTAACAGATTTGGCACGCGGATTTACTTTCTAAATTATCTATTTTCAGTATATTTTAGATTTTTAATGTATCTAGGAGTTATATTAGACATGATTTGATTTCTATATTGGTTTGTGAGCTAGAGTTTTACATTCCTTTTGGAATTCTTATTCCTTATGGAATTAGGGTTTTATTATTAGTATATATAGCATACATGACTGATGTAATGGATAGACAACTTTTGATAAATAAAACTTGTGAATTTTTTTTCTTTTGGTTCTTTGAGAACTCCTGAATTGTTCATAATTTTCTGTGAGATTCATTATCGACTTATCATACAACAATACATAGTTGTGTGGGGTGTCTTCTACCACATTAATCGTCGATTATGTCGAGATTCCTGTTTCAATATAAACACGGAGTTTAAGCATCGTTGGTGTTTCATTTAACATTGATTTCATTGCTTGATTGATTGTACCAAGGTTCTCATCTCAATATAGTCGTTGGGTTGAGGTGTTCCTTCCATCCTCAAATCTCAAATATGCAATTAAAATGACGAGGCACAATAATCAATCTATAGGAAAGCAACAGAAATGAATTAGGTAATTGTTTCGGAGTGGAATATGGGTTGAAAAATGGTTAACCGGTTGAGAACTATATTTGTTTTAAAAAATATGGGTCCAAACTTTAACCAACCTGGTCGAATAAATAAAATGGTTATATATAAACCAATTTTTCTCAAGTTAATATGATTTGATCCAATCTAAGAGAAAATAAATACCTAATTATATTGAGATTATATATATATATATATATATATATATATATATATATATATATATATATATATTAAGATATCAAATTATAGAGGCTGTTGTTGAAATTATGATTATATATAGCTAGGGCAGGCAATTATTAGTAGCTTTTCAGAAATAAATAATAACAAAGTGATTCAACATATATATGTTACCTTATAAATTTTATCAGAAGCATCAATTCAATTACGAAACCAATTGATGAAGAGAAACATCAATTCAAGTACGCACTCATGTCTGTTTTCTTGATACTTCTTCAATTCTCTTAAAAAAATATGATTAATATTAAAATTTAAATCATTTTAAAATTAAAATTGATGTAAATTAGTTTAGTTTTAAATAATATATATTAAAGTTGTAAATGATTTAAAGTACAATTAATTACGAGATTTATAGTATTAAAAAAATTAAATAAATCACATTAATTTTAAATTTATTTTTAAAAGACAAACTTGATCCTAAATAAAATTAAACTGATGAAGGCCTTAACCTTTTTCCAAGGATACCAACAAGATATATGACTTTTTGGGTCCGTCTTTGATGGCCAAGAAGACCCCAAATTGATAGTCTTGAAACAAATGGTTGAGGCTTGAACTGAGCTTGTGGTTGGATCAAAGTCGTTATATTTTGACTTTTCAAAATTAATTCGTAAAATTTTAAACTTTAAAATTTATATATATTTATTTAATTTTTTTAAAAAAAAAAACTCTACAAATTGACTCAAAATGTATGGCTAAATTTAGATAGGAAGTATTACATCTTTTATGCAACTTGGCAAATGTTGTCTTCTCATCTCCGTATCATGTAGTGAGTTTTGTCGTGGAGTTTAATTTTGAGGCTATCGTATGTTTATGTATCCATATTACTATAAAGCGGCTCTATGGAGTTGCTGACGTCAATAATGTAAATGTATTACTCCCTCCGTTCCAGAATAAAAATTCTGGTGGACTTTTCACGCATATTAAGAAGGGAAATAAAATGACAAAATTGTCCATAATAATGTCATTAAATATGGAGAGAAAATTAGAATAAGAAAAGTATGAGATATTTAATGTTACGGGCATAATAGGAAATAATGTGTAAAAATTTGGTTATTAAAAGAAAGAGGACATTTAACATGAGACAACCCAAAATAATAATAAGGACTTTTATCCTGGGACGGAGGGAGTATATTATTTATTTTCTTCTTTGTTAGCTCTTACAAATTTAATATCTAAATTATTTTTTTATCTTTTTATATTATCTTTTATATTTTATTTCATATAATTTATACACATAACACGTGTCCGTCCGTCTATAAAATGAATGTATGATTGTTTGTGGGGTTGTTGATGCAATTAGTGCTTACAGATTGAAAAGCAATTGTAACCGAAAGTGTGTAATGTATATGTATGTTAGTGGTGGAAATAATAGAAGACATGGACAAATGCCAATAATAGCCTACCCCAACACCTGCCAAACCGACTTCCTTCTGGCCTCTCCTTCTCTACATCACACTCTCCTTCGTAGATCTGATAACTGTTTATCATGAAGTTAATTTCATGATAAGTTGATTAATTGACTAATATAGTATTGATACACAAAAAAATAGATCACTTTTCACCTGCATATTGACACTGTATTAATCAATTGATCAAAATTAATTTCATACTAACTACTTCACCACCAAAACTTTATACTACTCAATCTGTTACTATTTTATTTACAAAAAAATCTCTCTTATTTAATATATAAATATAAAATGACATAATATTATCGATTTTTTCATAATATTTTCATGACTATGTCATTAATAATAAATTAAAATTTATTTTTTAAAGTAAACACAGATTAAATGTACATTCTTAATATTTAAATGAGACTTTTTTAATAAAAGGGGTCGTTTATTTGTCCGGCCGGGTGCCGGGCCTACGGAACATTTTGGGATTTTTTTTTTAATTTCTTAGTAGACACCACTTATTCCTGCTCTCTAACTAGTGTTATGTTGTCCCAAACCTCAACCAACCGACCTGATCGCGACGTGCTCAGCCCATCACCCCACTTGTTTTCCTTAATTTATTCATAAAGCGTGGTTAAAAATATAAACGACGGTTGTAATTAAAATTATCACTGCTTAGCTTTCAATTCGCCTCCAAATGAAATGTGAATAACCCGTCCTCTTCTCTTTGAAAGAAGGGCGCGCTGTTTTTTTGAAAAATTTTTTGTCTTCTCCATATTACTATATCTCTAGAGTCAATAATTTTATATGAGGAATCTACTTGAACTCAATCACTTGTTGTCATTACTCTTCGGTTTTAAGGTCTATCCTGGAGGTACTCAAATTGGATCGATGATCGATTAACATATATTAAGAGTAGGATAAAGGAAGCTGTTTTTGGAAAAAAAAAGAGAGGAGGTTCTGATATTAAGATGGAATGACATTTATATTGCATTATTTTTATATAATAAAGGTTGTCTAAGCTATAAAAAATGGGTATCCGATCCATTATTTTTATCCCTAGCTTGTGCATATCTTTATTGTGTGACTGTTCTCAATTCTCATGCAATTCTCTCTCTATATAAATATAATATATATAGATAGATAGATATAATGCATAAAGCCAGAATAATCACATGAAAATGCATGCCAATGTCACAACACCGTGCCAAAACACCTAACCATCACTTATATTACATAGTAGCAGGAAATTTATCTGTCTACATTGCACCATATCTATCTACCTGTATATATATATATATATATGTATTCTGCTATAACCATTCAAACATAATTTCTCACTACATAATACATATATATATATATAGGGGGCGGATCAATGATACTAAATTTTTTACATAATTTTTTGACTTTTAGATTTGAAGACTCTTAATGACTAAGATTAAAACGATTTTTAATTTATAACTAAATAAAAATAAAAATAAAATTTGAAACTTTTCATCTTCATCTTTTTCATGCACGTCTAAAACTTGAAGCTCAAGATGTATAATCCAACTCTCACATATCTCTAGTATGCTATCATAATCTTTGTTTTTGTTTTTATTTAGTTATAAATTAAAAATCAGCTTTAATCTTAGCCATTAAGAATGTTCAAATTCAAGAGCCAAAAAATTGTGTAAAAAACATAATGCCTTTGATCAGTCCATATATAGATATATAAGCTGCTTCTTCTGCTAGCTAGCTAATACATATTAATTTCCTTAGCTTTCAAGTTTCTAATTAATGGGTCAGGCCATGTACGAAGGTCGTCATCGGGTAGAAATACCTCCATCAAAACCCTTCACTAAGACGATAAAATCATCCCTCAAAGAAACATTATTTCCTGATGATCCATTCAGGCAGTTGAAGAACCAACCCATGCCCAGAAAGTTGGTATTAGGGTTAAAGTATTTCATGCCCATCCTCGAATGGGCTCCACGCTACACTTTCGAATTTTTCAAGGCTGATCTACTAGCCGGAATCACTATTGCCAGTCTCGCAGTTCCTCAAGGGATCAGCTATGCCAACTTAGCCAATTTACCACCTGTTATTGGACTTTGTAAGTAGTAGTACCGTTCATATATTAATTCATGATTTCATATCAGCATTTTGGTTAGGTATATATATTTATAACTATGCAATGATATATATATATATATTTCATATATTGGTCATGGATTCAAAACTTCATAAAGACGGTTTCAATCAAAAGAAAATTCTAACCTTTTCCGCTTCCGTCAATGATTTTAGATCGAGATACATATCATGATAAGTTATTTCAATTTTTGATATTTCAGTGAGACTATTTTTCTCATGGACAGAGGATTAGGACTAATCGAAAATTATATTAGTTTCAGAAATTTAATCAATGTAAAAGCTTTGTTCACTCATCAGTGCTCCAGCTAACAGGCTCTAAAATGCTAATCAAAATGCAGATGCTTTGTCCCTCCTTTACTATATGATGCTGGGAAGTTCAAAAGACGTGGCTGTGGGTCCAATAGCAGTTGCTTCTCTTCTTATAGCCTCTATGCTGGGGAAGGAGGTTAACCCTACGGAATACCCTAAGCTATATGTTGACTTAGCTCTCACCGCAACCTTCTTCGCCGGAGTTTTTCAAGCTGCTCTAGGTTTCTTAAGGTCAATTTCATTGAACCTTAATTAACATACTTCAATTAACAATAATCAGTAAATGGACATTTAAATTCTGAAGAAACTAAAAAATAAAATAAAATGTGTGAATGATGTAATAATTAATTTTTTGTTAATTAATTTTATTAGTGCAGGCTTGGATTTATAGTGGATTTTTTGTCTCATGCCACGATAGTGGGGTTCATGGGCGGGGCAGCGACGGTAGTGTGCCTGCAACAGCTGAAGGGTATACTAGGGCTAGTTCATTTCACTCATTCTACCGATATTGTATCAGTCATGCGATCTATAATTAGCCAGTCACACAAGGTACTTAATAATGTTTGTTTTCTTTCTGATATTTAGTTAACCTAAATTAATAATCTCTACCTCCAGCGTTGTCTCAAAAGCACAGTCAGTCTTATTTGATTTTAAGACTTTTGATTTTTTTTCAAATTGTTATTAAGATTGTTTTTTATATTAGTTTTAATTTATTTTCTTTATTAATTTCTCTATCTTTCTCCTCTCCCTCTTGTATTTTTTTCCTTAAAAATTAAAAGGTAGTAAAAAACACTAAATCTTAATTTATTTATTTTAGCAATAATGCAACTCTTTCCATGCACGAATTTGTTGAAACAGAACAATTCAGTAGATAAAAATTCTCTCATTCATGCAATTGTATAAAAACAAGTTGGATCCGTATTAATTTTCATCCGAATTTTCTTGCAATGCATGCCTCCATTTTAATTGTTCCTAATATTCTAAAAATGGCGGCGGTGGCTTATATGCAGTGGAGATGGGAAAGTGGAGTGCTGGGTAGTTGTTTCCTTCTCTTCCTCCTCCTCACCAGATATTTCGTAAGTAAATTACCTCCAACAAGCTTTTCCCATGCATGCATGCATGCATCTATTTAAAATTCAAAAATGGAATGAATTGTATTTGTGTTTGATCAAAACCTACCTTAGTAGACAAATATTTTATAGTAGCAGTAATTAAGATGGAAAATTTCAAAGTTCTTCACATATATAATTATCAAAATCATTCAATTCATACATATGATTATGCATGATTTTTAATTTAAATTTGATGTTATATATATTTATAGAGCAAGAGAAAAGCAGCCTTCTTTTGGATAAACGCAATGGCGCCACTAACGTCTGTGATATTGGGAAGTGTTTTGGTTTACCTCACCCACGCTGAAAATCATGGAGGAGTTCAAGTGGTAATTAATTAATCTATCTCAAATACTAGTTAATTATATGTGCAGTTAATTAAATTAATTGAAAAGTTTTTTCCCCCTTAATATATAGATTGGACATTTGAAGAAAGGATTAAATCCACCATCTGAGTCAGAATTGGCATTTGGATCACCCTATCTGCCTTTAGCCATTAAAACAGGAATCATCACTGGTATCATTGCCCTCGCTGTAAGTACTATATATATATGTGAAAATTTGGGGCCCTTACATTTTAAAAAAGTCACTTCTTCAAGAGCAACAAATGATAAAAAAAGACTTCAATTTTCAATATCACTTAATAAGATACTATTGAGTTCAAATAAAAATGTTACAATTACAAAGATCAGTACTTGATTACTGAAAAACTACCCTTCTTGCATTTTTGGCCGCAAAAGTTTCAATTAAGCTTGAATAGTCAAGCTTATGAACCAACTCTTTTTCAATCGACAACAAAGCTAAACCGTTCAATCTTTCCTGTGACATTGTGGATCGAAGATAAGATTTGATCAACTTTAATTTTGAAAAGCTTCTCGGCGAGAGGCAAATAAAGATGCTCGGTATGGTTAATAGAATTCTATAAAGACCCAAGCATTTGGGTAACACTCTTCCATTTGCTTCAAATAGTCTAATACATCCACCGCCTCTTTTGCCTTTTTTTTTTGGTACAAAGACCTTTCAAGTAGCTCAACTCATGGAATAGGTCACTTCCATTAACATCAAAGACATCATCATCTTTTAACAAAGTTTCAAGATTCTTACAATAGTCCATCAAACTATTATTATCTATAGACTTCAATTTCTCCAACTTAAACAAAAATCCAAAATCATCTTCATATTTTTTAAATTGCTCAAACCTACTTTGAAGTGAAGAAAGTGCTTGATCAATTATATAGAGAAAATAACCCGACCTTGAATGATTCCAAAGTTCGATGGTGTCACCTCATCTTCACTATCACCGCCATCAAAAAATGCCTTCTTTTAAGAGTATTTCTTTTTCACGAAATGTAGCTTCAATTTCCATCTCACTTGCAATTTCTTTAGCTATGATCCGGGCCTCATCAAATCCGGTTCTCTATACTTTTGGATAAATGACATAAGTGTTTCCAATTCTTCAATAGCAATATCAATATGCATGTCTTCGGTTTGGAGAACTTTACTCACAATATTGATAGCATGCAACAAATCATACCAAATAACCATCCCCAACAAGAATTCAAAATCCATTTCATATGTTGCCATGCATTGAGCAGCAAACCTTGTTTTAGAATCATCACCATCTTTTGCCAAGCAATTTAAAGCATCTCTTATTTTGGGAGCTTGATATCTAAAAGCTTTTACATTATCCACACGACTCTCCCATCGTGTTTTGAATAAATAGCTTTAGACCGGAGCCCGTCCACATAATCCCTAAAAATTTTCCATCGCTTTGTTGAAGATGAGAAGAATGAATATATCCGTTGTACCACTCCAAAAAAATAATCAGCTTTAGGATTACAGTTAACCATATCACATATTGCAAGGTTCAAGCTATGACAACCACAAGGTGTAAAAAATGCTCTAGAATTTACCTCTAGAAGTCTATTCGGGACACCCTCGTGCTTTCCTCTCATGTTAGATCCGTTGTCATATCCTTGTCCATGTATATCACCAATATTAAGTGTATGACTGTCAAGTGCATTTGTAAGCTCATTAAATAATCCAAGTCCCGTTGTATCATCCACCTTTAAAAATCCCAAAAAGAATTCTCTCACCACAATATGACTTGTTGTAACATCTACACATAGGCCAATAAGAGACATTTGCTCCTCCTCATGACTAGCATCCTGAGTGCGTCGAGTATAATGAAAAAATATTTTGCTTCTTTAATAGTTGTAACAATAGAAGCTTTAACCTCATTCTTTAGAAAATTTGAATCATTTCGTTTTGGATCTTGTGACTCAAGTAATGGTAATGAGTTTCTTTCTTCAAAACACGTCGAACATGTTCATGCATTCTTCGGATCAAACTCGAGAGATCATCTCAATCACTTGTAAGAAAACTCCATTGTTTCTCTTCACACAATTTCTCATTATTCCCACGAAATGGCAAATTATTTTTTGCAAGACTTTTGACAACAATTTAGGATCCTCTGTAGTACTTGTCTCCAATGCTCTCTCTCCTTCTTGATCCGTTCTTCCAACCCCCGATCAATTGTTGCATTCTTTTTCAATCTTGTTTCCAATTCAATCCAAATTAAGAAAGCAACCGAGGTGATCTTATTTTTTTCATGACTTACAAGTCTTGCGCTTTACATTTTCCAGTCATTCAAATCCTTCATTACCAAGTTGACCCAACAAATTCTTGTCATGATCTTGCCTAAACAATCTACAACAAAAGCAAAATACCTTATCCAAAGAAATTGAGTACACTAACCACCTCCTGTTCTTTTTTTCACCATTAGATAAGACACGACAATAATTATTAAAACTGAATCGTATCCCTTTGTGATCATCTGGAAATGTGAAATTAATCTCTCTTTTAGGACCTCTTTCAACTAAAAAGTCTTTGGAATTTTGTTTCATCTTCTCCCAATTTCCTGGATCATCAATGTCGAATGGGAAATCAAATGCTGCTCTTGAACCATGTTGATCATCTTCCTCTTGCATATCAATATTTTCACCTACATCTTCCATACTACCATTATCTCCTGCATTTTGTTGATCATATTCAGCTATAATTCTTTATTCCTCATTTTCTATAAGATTTGGCTCATCCATGTTACCACTATCATCAACATTCTGATTCTCATTGTTCTCCTGTTCGTTCTCATTCTCATGTACATTCACATTAGTACCAGTCTGCACTTGTTCTGTATTTCTCTTAAAGTACCTATTAAGAGATCCGGATTGACTTTGAACTAATGCATCTCTTTGTTGCCTCTGTTTTTTCTTTTGAGCCCCTGATGGTTGAATTCTAATTCTATTTGGAGGCATTATATATTTATATGACAATCTGATCCAATTATGCAATAAGACAATAACTCAATAAGATTAATAACGCAATAAGACAATCTCAAGAACCATGTAGATTTTTTCATAGCAGGTCTATTAGGGGTTTACGGTTTACCAATTATGCAAACTTAATAACCATTCTTCCAGATGCACAAACTTTCAAAAACATATTACTATATTAGGGACTTAGGGTTTTATCAGATACAATTTCAATTGGAGCAATCGAAAGCGAAGAAGAACCAATCTTATGGAACAAAAGTATTAAAAGTAAGAAAGAATGGAGAAATTAGTTATCTGATAAAACAAAATTATTTTGAGAATTGGACCGGATGAAGAAGAGATGATAGTCAATACTCAATAGATGTCAGATGTATGTGCGTCTCGATCGGTCACGATGGTAGATGATCATATCAAAGTACCCAGGAGGAGAAGTCACGATGGCCGATGATCATATACATATTAAAAAAAAAATTGGGACTCCAAAATTTTTTTGGGCTCTAGGCCCCATGCCCCTCTTGCCTATCTTAGCCAGTACTACTAATCGATCCGAATAAATGGAAGGCCTAATTGATGAGTCTCTGTGTGTGTAAGAAAACTTAGCTAGCTACCTCTCATTTCTTACCGGAGCATAGTGAATTGTCCTCTTCACCTTGTCATATTTTTCTGGTGGTCCATGGCCATGCAAGCACGCTTGCTGCTCAAAAATAAAGTCTGCCGTTTATTCTTCTACAAATTAAGTAAAAATAAAAAGAAAATAATTTCACTCTTTAAAAAGACAAATAAAAAAGAAGAGTAATGTTTAAAATAAGTATTCTCGTAGCTTCTTTTATAATACCTTTATAATTCTCCCCAAAAAAAAAGAAAAAAAGAATACCTCTATAAGGGAAATTGTTCAATAAAACATGCAACACTTAATTTTATCTATTTGCTCATCATGATTAATTCATTAGAAGAACTATTAATTTTTTATGTTTTCAATAGGCGATTGACATTGGCAGAACAAAAATATCATGTTAAAACAATAAGTGTCGTCGTTTAAAATTTAAGTGTCACTAGAACAATTGTAAACGTGTCGTTAAATGTGTATCAAGACAGTAATCTCCTAAATGAGTGGCCTTCTTCTATTTAAATATTATACTTCTCCTTTTCTCATCCCTAATTAATTACTTACATTAATTGAAGTGGTAATGATTTTTATGCATGCAGGAAGGCATAGCAGTGGGAAGAAGCTTTGCAATGTTTAAGAACTATCACATTGATGGAAACAAAGAGATGATTGCTTTTGGGATGATGAACATTGCTGGCTCTTTCACTTCTTGCTACTTGACTGCGGGTATATATATATATATATATATATATAAATACTCTTTCTTTTCTGTCCCAAGATGATTAAATCCTAATTTTCATTTGGGCCCAGACCCATATTTTATTAATTTCTAAGATATTTAGGCCGATATTATTAATTCATCAGTTTAACTAATCTATGATATGATCTTGTAATTAAACCCAGGAACATTTTCAAGAACAGCAGTGAATTTCAACGCCGGATGTAAGACCGCCGTATCAAATGTTGTGATGGCAACGGCGGTGATGATAACATTGTTGTTCCTAATGCCATTGTTCCACTACACTCCTCTTGTGGTGCTCTCCTCCATAATAATGGCAGCCATGCTGGGACTCGTAGACTATAATGCTGCCATTCACCTCTGGGCCGTCGACAAATTCGATTTCCTTGTGTGCATTAGTGCATATGTTGGAGTGGTCTTTGGCAGTGTTGAGATTGGACTAGTCATTGCGGTACGTATGTATGTACGTGAATCACAAAATCAATTTAAATTTAATAGTTTTAACCAAAAATAAATAAAATGTCTACAGTAGTCTTGCTTTGTACGTATTATTCAAAGAATAAATTTTCATATTATTCAGCTCAATAATTGTAAATAAATATATGTATGAGATTTATTTAGGTGGGAATATCTCTGCTTCGGGTACTGCTATTTGTTGCAAGGCCAAGGACTTTAGTCCTAGGCAACATTCCAAGCTCCATGGCGTACAGAAGTAGTGAACACTACCCCATGGCTAATAGAGTTCCTGGAATTCTCATCCTTCGCATTGATGCCCCCGTCTATTTTACCAATGCAACCTACTTAAGGGAAAGGTATATTAATATATACTACTCCAAAATTAACAAATGAATTGTACTACTAATTTTCTTCTTCTTCAAATATTCTTCTAAGGATCTCGAGATGGATCGACGAGGAGGAAGACAAGTTAAAAGCTTTGGTACAAATTGGCTTACAGTATGTTATTTTAGATTTGAGTGGTAAGTGAGGATCATTAACAAAGTTAATTTAATTATAAACCCGCAGTTTAATTAGTACAAATAAATTAGTCATCAATTTTGTCCCTTGTGCATATACAAATTATACAGAAATGTAATAGATCAGTATAATTGTGTATGACTGCTGATGAAGAAAATGAAACAAATTGCAGCTGTTGGTAGTATTGATACTAGTGGTATTAGCATGCTTGAAGAAGTAGAGAAAAATGTGGATAGAAGAGGTCTCAAGGTACAAATATATATTTCAGTGTTCATTCATAAATAAATTTGAAGTTTAAAAATACATACTAATTTTCGCATTATTTTGGCTTTGAATTTAGCTTGTGTTGGCTAATCCTGGAAGTGAGATGATTAGGAAGCTGGACAAGTCCAAGTTTGTTGACAGAATTGGTAAGGAATGGATTTATCTAACAGTTGGAGAAGCAGTAAATGCAACCAATTTCATGCTTCACAAATACAAAAACAAAGCAGTTGAAGCCGAGGCGGCGGCGGCAGCAATAGACATAGATATCAACAATGTTATAGTCTGATAAATGAAATGATGCCTGCCTAGCCATAACTTCAAAAAAATCCAAAAATCTTAAATCAATCATGCTCAGATCTGATGTTGTATGCTTCTGTTAGTGCCTCACTTTTCTTACAAGAATTGAAGAAAATAAGATTTTATGTTGTATTCCGGAAAACTGACGATTTCATGTAAACGGTATCAAGTAATTTCCATTACACCTTCCCCTATATCAAGGATTACATTGTAGACCTGTCCTCTGGCTCTCAGCAGAGTCAAAAACCAAGAGATTTGAGACCTTACTCAACCGCCAGGTCAAATGCTCTTCACAAAGACCATAACACAAGGAAATTTTAATTATATGGTTAAAAGTCAAAAACCTCAACAAAAAAACCCTTGGAACAAGAACATGCATGAACTTGAGAAGCACTTTCTTGCATATATTCCGCATGCCAATGCAGAACTTGTACTTGTACGGTGTCTGGTTCTCCCATTTTCGCTTGCCAGACGATGTTCTCTGATGGGATTATAGACCAAGATGGAGAGATCAGCAAAAGTTGGATCATGTTTCTTTAAATAGACGAGGGAACACTTCATGAACACTAATGTCTAGAACAACTGGATCCCTGCACAGATGAAGAAAAAAGGTAAAACTTCAACATCCATCCATGAATATATTATATAGATTACAGAAACCTGATGCCAATGCATTACACACTATTTACCACTACTTTTTTATAGTTTTAGGTGATTGGTTTTAAACAAAAAGACACAACAGCTCAATGAGGAAACTACAGATTGAATATGAAGTTAGATAAGAGCATGAGTAAGGACTATCCAACACAGTCAATTACAGTTTCTGGCCACTAGTTTTCCAAACTCTTTCATCATTATGAAGTGATTGTTTAAAATTAGCATAATCAAATATACAGTTCCGATGCTTGAGTCTTATAAACTATGCTGCATCAGGACCAATGCAAAGTAAGAAAGAGAGGAAACAAGAAAAAATAGCAGGAGAGAGAGAAAGAGAGACCTGCACAATATTTGTCCCTTCTCGGTGGAGCTAGGAACAAACCACAGTTTTCGCACAAAAGGTGATTCAAATTGAACAAAGAATCCATCATTTTGTCCATGTTTCCATTTCCTTGATCCCTGACCTTTCCAGATCTGGAGACACAAAACAGCATATTATTCGCAATTGACAATCTTCTTGTAACCTGCCACATTTAGTATACATTTATCTATATCAGATAATTGACTGGTATTATATAACTACCAGTCCGATGCAAGGAATGAGAGGGTCACATGAAATATTTTTGGGAGAAGCAACAACCCACTCTACTGAAGAGAAAGGAACTCTAGAGTCAAGGATCAACAAGGAAATTACCTCACAGCAGGTACATCTTTTGATGTTAAGAAACTTGAGATAATTTGTTAGAGCAAAGGGGAATAAATAAATAAATAAAGAGGCAGTTTTAGGGAGTGGAATAATAGGTCCTGGTGTAACTTTGCCAACTGGCACAACCATCAAGCATGAGAAGTCCCAAACATATGTTAGCACGAGCAGGATAAAGGGACAGAGGTGATTAAAACGCAAAAAGATATATGATGGGTCTTTTAATTGTTACAAAGGAAAGGGGAAGGCCAAGCAAAGGTACCTTATCCATATCTTACAACCCATCCCTAGTAATTGAAGCATACAAATAATATAACACCTTGCACTTCTTCCCTCATCTGCTTTCATTAATTTCACAGCTTCTTAAGAGTGCTCTAATATGTTTATCTATTCTCTAAGGTATTGCAACTCATTAATCTTGATAACCCAATACAGAGTCAAGGATAAGGAAAAGGCTAATACATTACCTGTGGGTAAGATATTATACTTTTTGGTGCTACTAAGCATGCTGCTCGTGAGAAAGAATCCTCAGCATACTGCCTAAGAAATGAGAAACAGCTTCCATGTGTATGGGGTGATTCGAAAGCCTGTAACAATGAAGAAAAACATTAGCATTCTAAACCACATATGGAGGAATGGAGCATATAAGTTACATATATTGAATCCTGAAACGCAACACTAGCCATTATTATTCTTCTTCTTTTTCCTTTCTGGATCCTGATGTACCCACAAACATGAAATATGCATTCAAAAAACCACTTGAACAAAAGAAATAACTTTCGAAAATCAATGAGAAAATAACTTAGGGAAAAAACAGTAAATACAGAAAGTTGAACACCTTATCAATATTGACAACTGGGGCATATTTATCAGTTTCTGTCTTCTCCTTATCAAGTAGAAAATAAACTCTCCCATCCACCTTAGAAGTTTCATGACATGATTTTACAGCTGTCTCCATTGTTTCAACAAGGAAAGAGAAGATTTCCTTCCAGCTTTCTTCAGCTCCATACTCGGCAGACTGCAAAAAGAGACAATACTTTATTGCTCCTCACAATATATTCCTGGTATTAATGCTGCTCCAGATGTACTCTAAATTTCTGGTAAATGAAGCTCAAAATGTAATTTCTAAATTCTAACCTGCATTATAAATCAATACCAAACAATAAATAGACATGCACAAGTGAGCTAACAGGGCAATAGATAAATATATTGTAGGAGTTGAAGTATAAAAGTGGAAATCATGCCTATTCTCCTGACAAACTACACTCACCAGTTCGGGTTTCAAGATGTCCACATGTTTTTCCATATTGATGTTGGATCTCAAATTTTCCACTTCTTCAGCTCGCTTTTTCTCTGTAGCCAACTGTGAAAGCCTCTTGATTTTCTTTGATACCTCTGAACTTTGTGGATTGTACTTCAGTGCTATATGGAAGGCAGCTAAAGCCTACGTTATGAATTCATAGAGGAAAAATCAACACTGGGATAAGAGTTCACGTCAATAAAGCAGTAAAATAAATGACGGATTCGTACACATACATCATCATATCGTTCCATGGCCTCTAGTACACACCCTTTCCTGAAATAACCCTGTAGACGCAGTCAAAGGTAAAAAAAATCAAGATAGCGCAGATTAACACTTAACACTTGGAAGACTAAAGGTACCTTTTCCCAATTGGGGTTTAAAGTAATTGTAGTCTCAGCATCAGTAAGTGCTTTTTGAAGCTTGACTAAATGCAAAAATGCTGCAGCACGGTTACTGCAAGTAACAGAGAACAAATGAAAGAATATGACAATTTGATGAACTAATTTACAAATTAAATAAAATATAATCAGATTCAAATCACTGATCTAAAACACAATGGATAGATACCAATAGCCAATCACAAACACAGTGAATGTCAAGGTATAGACAAATATCCCACAAAATTTCAAGCAGCCCAAGCAAATAGATTTGCAGTTTCACCCTTCCAAAAACAAAAGATAATAAAAAAGTAGGAGCAGAATTATTGATTTTTCATAGATTACAAAAGGAAGTACATTTTATAGTAGAATCAACACCTATCAAGCAGACCGCCTAATCTCTTTCTGAATAAAAGTATAGTGGAAAACAATAGACTGAAGCAAGAAGATAATACATTGAAGGAGTAAATAGTTGTAATCTATATCTTGGCACTATGGTTATTTTCTCGGTTCTTCTTTTAATTTCTCACATTAAAATGAATTTCAATGCAGCCCTTTCAGAAGAAAAAATAAAGAAAGCAAAAGGCTTTTTTCTGTTTCAAAGCTTAACTGGTTTAAGTTGAGCAAATACATATGCTCAGCCACAAACTATGATGCTACTCTAGAGCTTTACAAAAGTAAGATACTGACATTTTTCCAGGAAAGGAATGATTAAGTAAATGACATAATCACCCAATACCAATTACAATCTAATGTCCTGCAATTCTGAGCTCCACATTATTCTTGTCAGTTCCGACAAAGCCAAAAGCAGAGATGTGGTAAGTATGATATCTAGCATGGATGAAGTGAGTCTTGTGGACATGTAAGTTTGGGAAAAAGTATCACGGAATATACAAAAGCAATAATCAATTATTGAGTAGGAGTGTTTCAAACACCAAAAGCCTAGCATGTCGTTCTCACTTACATTCTCTCTCTTAAGCACAGTGAATACACGTCTCCAGTGTTTCTTTTTCTTTCCAATACCCTTTTCAGCTTAGTTATATTGTTTACACTTCTTTCTATCATTAATTCATAGTCATCACACACTACTATCATTAGAGGCTATCTTTTCTCTCTTAAACTTGATCACAAAAGCTAAAAATATGTTCTTATTCTCTTAAACAAGTACAAATCACCCCCATTTAAATAGTTCTAAATATGTATCGAAACAGATATCGTATATAATTTTGTCTGAATAAAGATAAAGCGAACAGTAATAACCATTTCATAACATTTATAAAAGCCAATAAAGTGCACCAAACATACTTGCATGAGCTAAATCACACAAACTTCAATACAATAAACTTGCAAAACAAAGTGAAATCTCATTGTTAATAACAAGCGAAGGTACATACATGAATGAATATGTAGAAATATACCTGTAAAGAGTAGGATTAGAAGGATCTTGCTTGATGGCCTGAGTGTAGATAGCAGCAGCTTTGAGATAATTTCCAGCTTTGAAGAATTCATTGCCCTGATCTTTCAGTGAAACCTCTTTTTTAGCTTCTGATTCCCCCATTTTCAACTCGAATTTCTTCGTACTCTATGCTTAATTTTGCTTATTAGTTAGGGTTTCTAAAATATTTTTGGTTTTTGCTTGTTTCCGCTGTTTCTTCTCACTTTTGCCCTGTTTAAATGGAGGTGCAGCTTGGCTTCAGATTTCGGGTAAAGCCGGTGTTTTATCAATACGCATATTTCGTTATAAATTTAAAAGTATAAAATTTTTATTAGTTTAGAAATAATATATATATTTTTAATAGTTTAGAAATAATATATTTTAAATTTAAATTATTTATTTCACAAACAGATGTTTGGGGGTTCAAAGATACAAAGTGATTGTAGTTTTATTTGTTTGGATGAAAGATTTTTTAAACAAATTGCATAATCAAAAAAATCAAAATCTTTATTTCTAGAAATATATTTTCACAATTTGAGGAAGAAATTAGATCTCAAAGTTTATGCTATCTCAATTTTATTGGTCCTTGTTTTTTATTTAATTTGTATGTTTGCACACTTTTCGTTTCAAAATTAGAGATATATTTTGACTTTTTAGAGTCATTTGTAAAATTCTAACATTCAAAATTGATATAAAGTTATTTAATTTTAGTACAAACAAAATATAACAATTGCAAACTAACTATAAAATACTACTAATTATCATTTTTGTTATTATCAAAACTTGAACGAAATTATATCAATTTTGAGTTTTAAGATTTCACAAATTGACTCTAAAAACTTTTTGCAAAAAAATATATTAAAAACCGGGTCACAACTAACTGATTTAAATCGGTTAAACTACCGGTTCGATCGGTGGTCAATCAATTTTTGACTAAAATCAATTAAGTGATCCAAATTAAAAAGGAATGTGGATCGATTCTAATTTTTATTGGTTCGATCCGTGATCCAAATTTTAAAACCATGGTTCGTAAGATTTTGCACAAAAGCCTTAATTTTCCTTTACTTTCTAACCTTAATTAAGAAACCAATAGGGCTGTTTGTCAAATCCCACCTTATAAGTATTTTTTTTATCATTTAAGTGTTTTTATGTGATATACTCTCTTTATAATATATGATGTTTTAGAGTTATGAATAAAAATTAAGAAAATAATTATATAACATTAAATATAATAGTAATTGTCTATAATACTCTTTACCATATACTAATATACTTATCTCATACTCTCTCATCTGTAATATTTTTCTATGATGAGTAATTTTAGAAAGATTGTGACTAATTCTCCTAAATTATATAAAATATCAAATAATTTGATAAAAATGATATCATCTAAAATGTCATATATTATGGGACGGATGGAGTATTTTTAACTTATAAATTAATTTATAAGTAGTTTATGAGAAGTAACAATTTCTTACTTTTTAAAAATTGACTTTATAAGTTATTATAAAATAAGTCGGTTTGACCAAATGTAAAAACTCTTTTACCTTTATTTTATTAATTTTTATAATTTGTTTTAACTTTATCAAACAGTTTTATTTATAAGTAATAACTTAAAATAATTTATATATTATTGTTAACGATAATATTTGTCCACGCATTTCAATCACCAATAACACGTCCAGTTTTGCACAAAAACAAAATCACACACGTAGCTTGACAGCTTGGGTCACTGAAAGATAATTCCGATATAAGAATAAATATAGGTTGAATAAAATAATATTGTGTGTATCTGATAGTTAGGGTACAGTCATATATAGTGATCACATATTTTTCCCGTATATAAAATAAGATTATGATTTCTTAGTGTGATCAAACTGAATCTCCTCAAATAAAGAAAGGAAGTTGTTCATATCTTGACAGTACTTTCTTAGGTGTTGTGAATTAAATGTAACTACCGATCTTTGATTCTTTAAAACTTCCCAAATAAATTATTGGGTAAGACTTTGACCCACCATATAATTTGGTTCCTAACTAATAATCACGCCTCAACAATTTTTTTAAATGTTTACTTATAAATTGTTTTAAAATATGTCGTTCTCGAACAAGTCCTTGGAAAATTATAAATTCCAGAACTTGCAATATACTAGTGATTGATTAGAGAACATGCACCAAACATTCTTTTTTTATTTTAATTTTCTATAAATATGGAAATAAATTAAACACATGAAAAAACTAAATTAAGTAATTAAATCATTAATGGTCGTAATTAAGAATCAAGGGGCGGCTGTATAGTTGGCTATGGCCGTCGGTCTGGCAGTGGAGCTGGTGAGTGTGGTGGCGGAGGTGGCGGAGGCGGCGGAGGTGGCGGAGGCGGCGGCGGTGGAGGAGGAGGTGGTGGTGGTGGTGGTGGCGGACTTCTTGGTGAACAACCAAAGTCACCACAATCCGGAGGATGCAAATAAAAAGACTTGCACTCCATAACTAACCGTTGGAATGGCCTTTTAGGCAAACAGTTTTTCCGGTCATCTTTATCCGGTAACTTCAAACACACCGCGGGTTCTCCACAAAAGTAATTAGACGAGTATGTCAAATTCTCCAACCTCGGCAACGAGCATATGATCGCTGGAATATCACCGTAAAATTTATTATTTGCTACATTAAGCTGCTCCAAGCTCTTCATTTTTCCCATTGACTCCGGCAATTTTCCGGTTAGCGTGTTAGAGCTCACGTCAAATACCGTCAAATTCTTCAACTCTCCAATCTCCGGTGGCAAACACCCCGTTAAACCAGCATTCGAGACAATAATTTCGTTTAGGGTTTTCCCCATTTTGGCTATACTCGCCGGAAAACAACCATTAATCTTATTATTAGCCAAAACCACCACGGAAACCGGAGAGTTCCCGAAGTTTTTAGGGAATGTTACTTGGAACTTGTTGTTATTAATGAACAAAGCGTCGAGTTTTAGATCATAAACCTTCGAAGGAATGTCACCTTTGAACGCATTGAATCTAATATCGAGGAATTTGAGCGAAGGAAGAGAAAGAACAACGTTAGGAAAGTTACCGGAGAAGCGGTTGTTACTAATATCGAGCTCGTAAAGAAGATGGAGATCGCGAAAAGATTCCGGTAAGGTGCCGGAGAAGCGATTGGAGTTAATGTGGAAGAGGGATAGGTCGGTGAGGAGGCCGAGGTCGTCGGGCAAATAACCCACGATATTTCCATGGTTTAGGTCAATTCCGGCGACGGTTTGGAGTTTATGGTTGTCTGGGGCGGCTGCACAGTAGACTCCGGTGTAGTTGCAAACATGTGGGCCATACCAGTCAGAAGTGAAGTTTTTGGGGTCTGATGTGATTGCATGTTTCCATGCTTGGAGGGCTATGTAAGCTTTTTCGAGTCTAGGGTTTGGGATTAGGTCAGGAAAGTTAGGGTTTGGGAGGAGGGGAGATGCTATGGGAGATAGTATAGATTGGTGATGAGAGGGTTTGGGAAAGAAGAGCAATGTTGTAAGGGAGAGAAAGAGAAAGAGGATAGGGTTTATGATCTTCATTTTGAGGAGTTATGAAGAGGGTTTGTATATTTATATGGATGTTGTAACTTGTACGTATAGTTAATGAAGGGAAGAAATAAGGTTGGATATATCATATATAGTTCTGTGGAGTATATGATTGGTGATTTTTTCATTACCATTAAATAAATATTGTCTAATTAAATACTAATGGGATTAAAACATGTGTCTCACTTTTTTGGGATGGGAGGTGTGCGGTGCGGTGCGGGGTGGGGTGGGGTGGGGTGGGGTGGGGGGGGATGAAGGGAGTATAATGTTTAGACATATATAGTTCATAAAATATGGTTGTTGAGGTGACGTGGTCAATGAAGGGTAAGACTTAATGCCAAGGGGACAGTAGGTGATTATGAAGTTAAAGGTTGGACAGTTACGTTCTACATTTATATGATTAGTGATTTATTACCATAAAATATATCTAATTAATTAAAACATTTCACATTTTTCATTTTTATCATAATTGACTATCAGTTTATAGTAAATAAAATAGGGTTTTTGAGGTGAAGACGTGATTTAAATCTCAATTTAAAGAACGTACGTACGGTAGGTGATCCTCAAAGTATGTCCCAATAATTTTTCGTTTGGATAATTTATTTTTGGTGGGAATGCACTGGCGGACTATATATGTGGTAGACTAAATGGACGGTCATGATCATTTTCACAAAGATGGAATTTAGTTTCTGTTCTCACCGAAACACTTACAAATTACCAAAGCTACTTATAATATACTCCCTCCTATTCAGATTAAATGTCATTTTAGAGTTAAGCACACTTATTAAGAAATAATACAAAATATCTTTTGTGTCCCTAATTAATTATTTCTCTCTCCACAATTGTCTCTTCTCATTCTCCACAATTGTCCCTAATTAATTATTTCTCTCCACAATTGCATTTACTAAGCATATTAAATAGAAGGGTAAATTAAGAAAAAATAGTGTAATATTGCATAGAAATTCAAAACGACACTTATATAGAATAAAATTAAACTCCCTAAAATGACATTTAATCTGAATAAGAGGGAGTATAATTTTGCTTATTAATTGCATGCATGTTGGGTTAAGTTAATAAGGAATACACCCTCCGATTCATAATATATGACGTTTTAAATAATTTTATTTGTATTAAATTATTTGTTATTTTATATAATTTAAAAGAATTAATTACAATTTTTTCAAAATTACCCCTCATGAAAAAATGTTATTACTCGATATGAAGAGTGAGATAATAATTGATACTATATTTAATATTATTCAATCATTTTATGCACAAAGGCTAGGAAAGTAGTTAACAAATTTACACAAGCAAACCTTTTAATTTTGTTTTCTTTAAAGTCGCACTGTTAATTTTTGACTTAATAGTATCTAAAGTTTTCATTTATCAGGTATATATGGGTGTTGATAATGGACTTTTTTTTTATTTTGAACAAGGTAAGATAATGGATTATTTAAACAAGTTTAACTGATATACATAATATATATATATATATATATATATATATATATATATACACACACACGTGCGCGGTCTGTCTCTTCAGCGAATCATAGGAAGTGAATTAAAAATGAACCGCCTATAGCGACGGTTTTATTCGCCGCTATAGTATAGAATTAAAGTCGATTTTTTATGCTATAGCGACTGATAAAACTGTTGCTATAGTCGGTTCATTTTTAGTTCGCTCCATATAATTTGTTGAAGAGAACCAATCTATATATATACATACACAAATATATATATATATATATATATATGTGTGTGTGTGTGTGTGTGTGTGACGCCCCCAAAATTAGGTATACATCACCCATCTTGGGTCGTCAGATACATGGTACAGAATTCAAATACAACTTACTAATACAACTGTCGTGTATAATACGACAAAACATAAACTGTGAGTTTGAATTCAAATATTATCTACTAGAGATTATACAAACTCAAAAGGAGTCCTCATTACAATTATTATCACACTATTTCACAAAATAGTGAGGACTACTAATGCTATCCTCTGGACCATCACTCCGTTCCCCGACTCGTCCCAGCTATATTCTCATTTCCTTAAGAGAACAATGAAAGGAATGGTGAGCTCAACTAGCCCAGTAAGAAATATTATGACTAAGATAATGCAGAATAAATTATCATTAGTCTCCAACAATGTTAAACTGATAAAATATAATGAACATCAAGTTTAATCTGCAGTGAACAAGCAATCCATCAAAAGAGTCAAGTAGAAAATAAAATCTACTATCTTTTATGATTAAAAGGTTTTTCATCATCATTATCGCCGAGACTCGAATTAATAAATATTCCACATCATCGAATTACCCCTGCACTACTGACCAAGGATATTATTTAGTATCACGACCACAATTATCCATTACACTACTACGGCGAAGAATATTTGTTGTATTCATTAATGGTCATGATCATGCCAACAACTCGTCCATCAATGCACTACTGGACCAATGAGAACTTTTACCACATCATTTGTAACATTACTATTCATGATTACAATCAATAATCCACAGTCATAATCATACCAAGTCCATCTATGCACTACAAGCCCTGAGGCGACTTTCAACAAAATATAAACATGAGGATGATGATAATGATATAAGAATTCAATAAAACAAGTTCAAGAATTATTTTATCCGTGAATTATTAACGTCCAAATTGTCAACATAATCTTTGTTTTGTAGAGTAAAATTCAAGAATGATCGGAAGAATATTTTCATGAAAAGATCTCGGATGAAGCGCAAATATCAAGGATATTCTACTAATTTCATGGAGTATAAAAGTCAAAACTTTAACCAACCGAGTATAATAAAGAATGGAATAACAAAAAAAATCACCATGCAATGCGGATCTTGCATGTATTAAAGTTTATTCCAATAGAATAATAATAATTCAACCAGGTCGTGCAAAATTTGCAAGCGGGATGTTCCAACAGAATAATAAAGAGCGGAACCAAGTCACATGTAAAACACACGACATGGATGTTCCAACAAAATAATAATAATAAGATTTAACCCGGTCAGTCCTAAAAACACATGATGGGATGTTCCAACGGAATAATAATAAAGACGGAACCGGTCCCAGTAAAACACATGACGTGGATGTTCCAATGAAATAATAGAAGAATGTCACCAAGTATAGGGTAGATCACAGATCAAAGTTATTCCAATGTAATAATAAGAAATGGAATAACAACGATTCTTCTTCATGAATAAGAAAGAATAACACCCCTACAGTAAAAGAAAACCTGAATATAAAAGTAGTTAAGTAGCATAATACTTTTCTTCTCTCTCTTTATAGTCTCTCTCTATAGTTTCTCTCTGTAGAGTTCAAATTGAATTAAAAAGAAAATAATGAAGGAATGAACTTATTTATAGGAAAATGGAATGCGTATAAGAATTAATCCATGAACGGTCCCATTGATTTACTTTAATCTAACGGTCCATATTTAAAGCAAAATCTTTTAAATAAAATATAATATATTCTTATTATTGTCTAATAAAATGTATAGCTTTATAAAAGTATTCATTTTTTATATAAAAAGTTTTTACTATGCAAAATACTATCATAAACCAATGCAACACTATGCATAATAAAATATAATATATTCTATTTATAGAATAACTTTATAAAAGTATTCATTTTATATAAAAAGATTTTCTCAGTATTATTACATTAATAATACCAACAAAACTGAGTGACTTATCACGTAAGCATCAATAATCAATACTTTAAGTGTCTTTCTTGCAACTGACGCCAGACATTCTTTTCTTTTAACACCGGTGTTCAACGATTAACGAGTAAAACTTCCATTTATTATTTTCATAAATTATTTTTGTCATTTTCTCAATCCGATAATAATTCCGTTGTGGGGTCCACCAATGATTGTCTTGCCAGTATTTAATATTCCTGTTTAAAACGAATATTCTCCTAATCAATCGAATATTATATAACAACTTGCGTACTTTGCAAAATTTATAAATATTACCCACAACTATAACATTATATCAATTTCACTCCATAATATTCAAAAATAATATTTATAGAAAATTCATCTTTATTCAAAAAGTTGGGGTTTTACAATCTCCCTTCTTATGAAATTTACCCTCGAAATTAGGGTACGACTGGTATGGCGAAGAGGTAAGGATACCTCGATTTCATTTCGATTCTAACTCCCAAGTCATTTCCTCAACATCGTGGTTTCTCCACAAAACTTTGACTTGAGGTATAACCTTGGTGCGTAGAATATGTTCCTTCTTATCCAAGATTTGAACATGAACCTCTTCATACGTCAAATCTTCCGTTATTTCGTCCGGTTCTAACTCAATAATGTGGTTCGAGTCTTCCACATATTTACGTAACATGGATATGTGAAAAACGTTATGAACACGAGACATACTTGGCGGTAAAGCGAGTCTATAGCCACAGTTCCTACTCGATCAAGGATTAAAAATGGACCGATGAATCGAGGATTGAGCTTTCCTCTCTTTCCAAATCTCGTAACTCATTTCCATGGAGCAACACGTAACAACACATGATCTCCTATATCGAATTCCACGTCCTTTCGATGAAGATCAACATAACTCTTTTGTCGATCTTGTGAGGTTTTTATCGTTCTTGGGATCATTTGAATCTTTTTAAGTAGTCATACGTACTCAACTCTGGTCCCAACAACGTTGCTTCACCCACCTCATCCCAAAGATATCTTTGGAGAATGACGCTTTTTACATACAACGCTTGAATGGTGCCATGCCAATACTTGTTTGATAAGCTGTTGTTGTAGGAAAACTCCACAAATGGTAAGAACTTGTCCCAACTTCCTTGAAATCAAGGACACGAGTCTTAATAGATCTTCAAGAGTTTGAATAGTCCTCTCCGATCGTCCCTCGGTCCGTCGATCGAGGATGATATGCAGAGCTAAATCGTAAATCTGTGCCCATAGCTTTTTGCAAACTAACCCAAAATCGCGAAGTGAATCTTGGGTCTCGATCAGAAACTATGGATACTGGCATACCATGCAATCTTACAACCTCGTTTATGTACATACGAGCAAGACGTTCAAGTGTACAAGTTTCTCGTATCGATAAGAAATGAGCAGACTTGGTCAATCTATCAACAATGACCCAAATCGTATCTATGCCTTGAAAAACTTTGGGAAGACCAGTAACGAAATCCATGGTAATGTGCTCCCACTTCCATTTTGGAATTTCAAGTGGTTGCAATGGAACTTTTGGTACTTGATGCTCCACCTTGACTCGTTGACACGTTAGACACCTTGAGATAAACAACGCTATCTCTCTCTTCATATTGCCCCACCAAAATGTATGTCAAAGATCATGATACATTTTGGTACTCCCAGGATGGATTGCAAACGGTGTGTTGTGCGCCTCCATCATGATTTTATACTTTAAATCAGGGTCATTAGAAACACAAAGTCTGGAGTTGATGTGACACCCCCAAAATAGGTCTACATCACCCATTCTGAGTTGTCAATACACGGTACAGAAACAACTACAACTTTATTATTACAATAGTAAAACTGTGAGTTTAAATACGGATATTGCCATCTGCATAATATCCACATACAAATAAATCCTCATCATAATTATTGATACATTATTTTACAACAATGGTGAGGACTACTAAACAACTCTCCCTAGAACTTTCATTCCATACCTCGACTTCGTCTTCGCTATATTCTCGCCTCACGAGAAGAAAAATGGAACAAAAAGGAAAAGGGTGAGCTCATTATCACCCCAAGAAAGAATATTATGACTAAGATAATATACAACAAAATTATCGTTAGTCTTCAACAGAGAAAAAAATATAATAGAATACAATAGACAACAAGTTTTAAATCAATATTCGCAATGAAATAATAATTCATTAGAAGAGTTAAGTAGAGAATGCAAACTACTATCTTCTATGTATGAATTTTAAAGTTCATCGCCTATTTTTTTATCCTTGTAACATCAATCAATATATATCTCGGGATCAAATATTCATCCTTACACTACGAGCCGAGGACATTCACCATTGGTCATGTTCATCTAAACACTGCTCATCTTTTGCGACTACGGGCCAAAGATATTCATCGAAAATCATTCATCATTGCACTACGGGCCAAAGATATTCATCATAAATCATTCATCTTTTGCACTACAAAGCTAAAGATATTCAATAATATCATCATTTAAGACGAGGATGATGAAAAATATTTTTAAAAGCGAATCCAAAACAAAATGACAAGGATTAAGGATTAAGGATTCGTACTTTGTTTTATCCACGTCCAAAAATACCTCAAAAATAATCATAGTGGTGTAAAATTCAAGAATGATCAAAACATGGATACAATCAAAGCTAGTATCCATAATAGATATTTTGAGATGAATGAAAAAATTTTCATTTTTCAGATGAATAATCATCCGTATTCGTGAATAAGATCAAGATATCGTTAATAGTCAAGTATCATCGTGAATAAGAACTCCAGACACCAAAAGTTCCAAATTGGATAAAAACTTGAGATCAATATTTCAAAGATAATGATATTGAAGAAATAATATCATTACGAAAAAAATAATATCCCTTACCTCGAAAGATCAAGTCTTTTAGCTGGAATCTCGGATATAAAGTATATCTTGAACTTTCACCAGTATAGCAATACTCAAAGTATACTCAAAATACTCACAAGAATACGCTCGATAATATAGAGAGAAAAACTTGAGTTTACGGTGTGATTTTCAATTCTAACCTAAGCACCTATTTATAGGAAATTGCTTAGAACACCAAAGCGAAAAATTTATTATAATAATAATATATATAAAAATTTTCTCACCCATTCTTAGAATCTGAAAATCTGAATACAAACCACATGCTCCCTTCTAGAAGAAGTAAAAAAACGTTTTTCATAAAATAAATAATTAAAACTTCCAAAAATCAATTATTTGAGCTTGAACTTCAATAATTCATAATAAATAGCCCTTTTGTCGGAAAATTCGAATCTCGTGAATTTTTATAGGAAATTCAATTCTCTACAACTTTGCGAAGAAAGTTTTTCCAAATTCCAAACGAAATTGGCCAAATTCACAGAATGAGGCGATTTTAGAGGCTATAATCAAATTTCGGTCGATAAATGGGGTCCAATTTACATGTTTAACATGTTTTAAACATTTATTGCAACAAAAATACTCCTCCACATATACTCATATATCCCACATTCACCGTAAAAATATCATCATTATTATATTATTAAAATATAATAATATATTTAAATAAATTATTTTATCGTAAAAGATAAAATTTCAATTTTCAACAATTGTCACTTTAAAAATTTTCTCCATCTATATCCACATAAAATTAATATTTTCCTCATCATATGAATCAATAATTAATTATTCACAAATAATATTACGAGAATCACAATATTGACAAACGGTGCTTCCAAAGAAAGAGGGGCTTTCCAATAAGAATTTCTCCTTCTTGGTAGCGCCAAGAATTAGGTGACCAAACCTCTCCTTAGATGCGAACTTTCTAGACATTGCCAATAATGTTATCTAATAATATTATCCGGATAATATGAATTATTGCTTCGATAAAGAAAATCTTTGTGTAATGACAATTATTGAAACAACAAAGAATACAAAAATATCAACGCAAAGAATTATTGAATCAATAAAATAAAACATCGAATAAAGAATTATTGTAACCATTATTGAGTAGTGCCTTCTTCACGTAAAGAGTCAATAATTGGTGCAATACTGGTGTCTACTCTGCAACAACAACGCCATTCATCGTGTTTTAACCACCGGGTATTCCAACGATGTAAAACTGAATAACTACTACCATAGTTATTTTTAAACAACTTATATTTGTCGTTTTCTTCCTCCAATCGCTTTTTGTTATGGGGCCCACACATGGTCATACCGCGTCATTTAATATTCCCAACAAAGATCTAATATTCCACGACCAAACGAATATTCCCCGACAATAATGAATATTTTATAACCACTTGCTTATTTTGAAATAGTTGCGTATTTTACCCATAACTATCCACATTAATCACATCAACCCTTACTATTTCAAAATAATAATTAGAGGAAATTAAATTTTATTGATTAATTATTTGGGGTCTTACAGTTGACTCGAAGTATTCCTTCTTCATCGATTCTTGCTTCCGGCATCGCACCTTCTTGCACTTTCTTCCTCATACGCATCAGCTCCGGATCTGTAACTTGATCAACTTTAATTTTATCAATTAAAGTCGGTTCTACTCGTATATTTGTCATCATCACGTGGGTCGCTAGAGTCTTTATCTCTATCTCCATCCTTTGCAAGTCATACAAAATGGGCCTTTGCGTTGACAATATTGCACTCGTACCCGCATATGATCTTCTACTCAATCGTCAAATACCACGCGTTGCTTTTTCGGGATGGTATTGGATGGTATGATCATAATCTTTCAATGAGTTCAAGCCAACGTCGTTGTCGCATGTTGAGTTCCTTTTGAGTGAAGAAATATTTGAGGCTTTTATGATCCGTAAAGATCTCCACTTTCTTCCATCATACAAGTAATGCCTCCAAATCTTTAGTCTGAAGATAACAAATGCCAACTCTAGATCATGAGTAGGATAATTTCTCTCATATTCTTTGAGTTGTCATGAGGCATAGGCTATGACTTTCCCATATTGCATGAGAACACATCCTAACCCTTTGCCCAAAGCATCACTGTAGCTGACAAATGCCTCCGAACTAGATGGTATTGTCGAGCAGTCTTTAAAATGAGTCTCTCTTGAGTTCTTGAAAACTCTTCTCACATTCCTCGCTCCAACCGAACTTTGTATCTTTTCAAGTCAGCTGAGTTAGTGGAGTAGCGATTTGAGAAAACCCTTCTACGAATCTCCGATAATAACCAATCGAATATTATATAACAACTTGCGTACTTTATAAAATTTATAAATATTACCCACAACTATAACATTATATCAATTTCACTCCATAATATTCAAAAATAATATTTATAGAAAATTCATCTTTATTCAAAAAATTGGGGTTTTACAATATATATATATATATATATATATATATATATATATATATATATAGAGAGAGAGAGGTTTGATCAAGTCCTACTTCAGGACAAACCAAAATTCTACCCTTTTTTTTTTGTTTGCTTTTTTTTTTAAAAAACAACTAAAAATAAATAAATAAATAATTATGGAGCTTGAATTTTTTCATAATACAATGTTTTTGGGTGTGATTTGGATCGATAAGAAAATATATATATATACGATGCATGCATTTATACATGCATTTTTTTAAGATAGGTATCCAAATCACGCCAAAAACATTATATTATGAAAAAATTTCAGTTCCAATAAATATTAAAAAAAAAATTTAGTTGTTTTAAAAAAAAAAAGATCCGAATTTTCTCCTGTCCGAGTCCGGACTTGATCAAATTTCTCTCTTTATATATATATATATATATATATATATATTTGTGTGGATGATTGTCTGTTGTGATTTGTGTTTTACTATTTTTTATTCCCACTATGCTTTCATTATCTATTTATAACGTATTAATTTTATATTAAAAATAAAATAAAATCACGAGCATGAAAATCACACGAAAGTCATCAAGCTGTTGTCAAAGTATGAGGTAATATTAAAATAACAGCTCGATTATTATACGAAGGCCAGCCAAATTGCAGTACTTTTAGAAAGAATATTACTCCTTAGTTAAGAATTTGGAATTAATTTGTAACAAATTAATAAGCCAACACACACACATATATATATATATATATATATATATATATATATATATTCTATGCCTATACATATCCAATTTTTCAAAGCATGTATTGTATGCATTTACTCAATAAAGGATTTTGTGTTTTGTGGAATTACGATTGACACGTATATTAATACATGAGATTACGTAGGTAGAATTACAAATATTATTACATTGTTAAAATATTATAATTAGAAAAAGTCTAGGGGGATCGGAATTTTCCAACCAGGGTAGTGACCGGTCGAAATAATTTTTTTTTTTTTTTGCATTTGACTACAAATAAATTAATGAGATTTATTGAAACCGAAATTTTTACAAAATGCGATTGATTTATGTGTCATTTGGATACACTTAAAAAGCGGGTTGTATGCAATTTGTATAACCTCATTTTATTACGATGTATCCAAAAAAACCCTAAATCATCGTTGTTGGTCGTGATATTTCTATTTTTTGGGCCAGTACATTGGGCCTACTCACATGAAGAATCCATTGGGCCTTTATTTTTAATCCGCTAAAAGCCATTGGGCTCGATCCACCATATTGTATCCATTTTAATCTTTAAAAGTTCGGCCCATTCAATGGATCGACCCATTAGATATTTTAATATCTCATTACTTTGACTTGTGATGATGAAAAAGCATGATTTGCTTGACCAAGCTCCTGCCATGCATTAATGTGGATGGGATCATAAGCCGTACGTGATGAAAAAACAATGGCCAAAAGCGGTGGATAAACCTTATATACCTATGCAGTAAGACCCCATCAGTCGTAAGGGTGTCGTGGTAATAAGTGGGTGGTCGTAATAACCCGAGATTTTCTATATAAAATAAATAAGAAATTTATGTATAAAATTTTTTTTTTTTATTTAATGACGAGAATAAGTGTACAGTAATGTGAACGATAAATGCGAATATATTTATTACTTGAAAAATTAGAAATAATTTTGGAATTATTAATTACTACAAATTATATTTTTATGGTAATTAATTTACGTAAGCGAAATGTTTTTATTAATTATTTTCCATGAAAACATGATTGGAAATAATATATGAAGTGATAATTAGAATTTATATAATATATATTTTATTATATGAATTGTTCGTAATATTTAAATCAAGTATTTTAACTCGATATGCGAAGAAGAAGTCGATATGAGATCCAAACCACGAATTGGGATTGTGATCAAGAGATGAGAATAATAATATTATATTATTGTTATAATGATTTTTACTGATCTGATAATTATGTAATCTTGTGTATGTGAGACAGATAATATTGAAAGAATGACAATCAATTAGGTCATAACATATTACCGTCTTGTGAAACCCTAATTATTAAACTTCGATTCTGAGATATGACCGAGTAGTATTCGTATATGAAGGTTCTTGTGTATAAGATGTCGGTAATTAGAAAACCCTAATTATCGTCAGATATCGATAATTAGGACAAACCCTAATTATTATAACCTAATCGATTGAAGTTAGAGATCGTAATGACAAATGTTAGAACATACAGATAATTAGAGAACCTAATGGTCAATTAGAAACCCTAATTGATGGCGTTAAGAAACCCTAATTATAGAACCCTAATTTTTTCTATAGAAAACCCTAATTTAAATTAATGGGGTTTAATTACGATGTTATTGTATAAATATTTTAATTTACCAAAGGATAGAATTAATTGGTAAATGATAAGAATTACCATCTAGTGATTAAATACTACATTTAATTCTTTATGTACAAAAATGCCCATGAAATTATATGTGAAATTACCAAAATGCCCTTTTTGGCTTATTAGTGTATTATTAGTGTATTATTGGAGGAATCTTGCTAGCAAAGCATGGCAAACATACTTACCCTACCAATTAAGCATCCAAGACTCAATTATGCAGATTCAATCAACCATTGAAGTAGCATCCAATGCATCTAACTTGGTTTATATATAGATTGGAGAGAGATAATATATTTTGTACACTAAAATTCATCCAACTCTCATCCTTAAGCTTCTCTCTCTAAAACCTATGAATTATTGTAGCATATCAGGTCCCTAAACAAAGCCCAACCATCACAAACAACAAATCGAAGCATCGAAGCGTAAATCAAAAATCAAGCTTGAAAAGGTAGGAAATCCTAAATTCTAGAAATTCTTCGATTCGATGTTAATTGATGCAATTGATTGTTTAAAGTAGTGTAATAGAGAGTCTATTAATGTTCGGGTTGTAAAATCATGAACCCATAACATCAAAGTGCACGAATTTGAAGATTTAAACAAGTTGGAAAAACCGAATTACATTATTTTTCACCAAATGTCGGAGGCTATAAATCTTTAATCGATCTCGAGTTTTGTTTTTAAAAGTTGTTATAGGTAGCACGATATGTGGTCTTTAATCTCCAAAAGGAATAAAGTTCATAGCTATTGTAGATCGGGATTTATAAGCGGTCAAAGTGGGTTGACCGGCGTTGATTTACCGTTCTTCAAACCAGAAAATATTCTAAGTGTCCGAAAATATTATTTTGGAAAATGTCGGGCCTTATATCTCGATTATCTTTAATGTGTTTTGTGTTCTAAAGGTTGCTATATGTATCTTGTTATGTGTTATTTAACCTCCAAAAGAATCAGTCCATATATATTACGGATTAAGAGTTATTTAAGGTCAAAGTGGGTTGACCGGCGTTTGACGAAAAAATTACAGGCGGCCTGAAATTTTCTAAGTGTTAATTTTTCTGACAAGGTTTGACCATACTTTAGATGCTTGATTTCTTGTTTTTATGATGATTTTAAGTGTTATAGTTGTAGTCCTACATGTTGTCTACACACTGGAATTGATAGATCACATAAAAGTTACACGATCATCAAGTTATAGAGGTCCAAAGTAGGCACCTCGAACTGTTCTTCGTGAAGAAACGACTTTGGTAACTACTTTGATGGCTGATTTATCCCAGATCGATGTTTATTTAGAGGTTATGATTGTTGGATCTTATATTAGTGTATTTCCTCTAAAGACCCAATTTATAGATTGTCCAAATTCGTTAAGATGAGAGAGTTATTCACGCAATCAAAGTAGGCCACTCGGTTACTCGCCTTGAAGAAGATCTGCAGGTAGGCTCAAGAACAACACCTATAATGACATACTTCACTACTATAGGGGCCTTTAGCACGCTTTAATTATATTAATTTCGATTTTCCAAAAATGATTTAAAAATTAGAAAAATTAGATTTTAATTATTAAAAATACCAAATAAATTATGAAAAATTATTTTAAAGTCCTAAAAATAGTTTTAATTATTTTGAGTATATTTCATAAATATTTAATATTTTTGGAATATAAAGGTATTTATTTATTTAATTATAATATTAAATAAATTATTTAAAAATAGTTTTAATTCATGAAAAATCATGAAAAATTATATTATGGTATAAGAAAATATTTTAAGTTATTTCCATGACTTTTAATATTTTGTGATGAATTTCATTAATTAATTATATATTAATGATATTAAAGTTATTTAATGATTATATTAAATAATTTAGTTTAAAAATGATTTTAATATTATAAAAATCATTTTAAATGAAATTAAAGTATTTAAAAATATTTTAAGTTATAAAATATAACTTTTAATATTTAAAGGATAATTTCATTAATAATTTAATATTAATGATATTAAGATAATATTAGTGATATTTAGTTTATTTAATAATTATTATTAAATAAATAGTTTAAAAATGGTTTTATTTATTTAAAAATCATTTAAAGAGGATATTAAGGATTTAAAAATATTTTAAGTTATAATTAATGACTTTTAATATTTGGATGAATAGTACATTAATATTTATATATTAATGGTGATTATTTAAAAATGATTTTAATTGTTTTAAAAATCATTTAAGGATAATATAAATGTTTTAAAAATAGTTTGAGTTATTATAAATAACTTTTATATTTTGGCAATGGTTTCATTAATAGTTTAATATAAATTAATTATTAATGATAATGGAATTGTTTAATGTTTAAATCATGTAATTATAATTAGATGTTTGAAAGTGATATCCGTTCAACTAAATGACTTGAGAACCGATTATGAAGTCCGAGATTTGATGAAGAGCACCCATAGTAACATTTATGTCACTATATAGGCCCGTTAGTGATGATTTGAATTATTTTAAATTTTTCAATTTACGAAAAATTCAAAATGATTAAAAGTAAAATGTCGATATTCTGAGATGTTGAGGTATAGAATAAGAGTCTTAGACTCGATAATTATCCGATAAAGTTGTCGATGCAGCGACAACCCGTCGATTTCTATAATAGAAAGAAAAGACTTCAGAAGAGCATGGGTGAGATATTTGAAAAATGTATAAAAGTATAGAATAGAAAGTATGATCATCTGCGATTATGTGATGGCGTGATTAGACTATGTCTTGTGTAATTGACAAAGATTTATGTGTTATGATATATTGTTCTAATCGAACGAATGATCCGATTATTGATAGGTTGTGATAAAGAGATAAAACCTAAGTTGAGATTTGTAATCAATGAAATCGGTGAAGTATCCTACCTTTGCATTTTCTTTATCTGATGGACATGAGTAGTAAGTTTGAATTGTTCTATTCACATACGGATTATGTATGCTTTGATTATCAACATATTATTTCGGATATATATTACATTAAGTTGATTTCTAAATGGTTATCTGAAGTGTCCCCACTTGGATAATCATGACATTTATTCACATGTTGATATACCTTTGTCGATTACCCGTATACATATATGTTGAATTACATATTATTGTTGAAAGCAAGATTAAAACCTTCGGTTTGGAACCGTGCATGTATGAACATCCCGATAATGGGAAAATTTTATGCTGACTTGGTGGAACAAAGGGTGACGATGAATTTCATTCAAGTTATGTAGTATTGATCAATACAGGGTACAATGAAATTTGATCACCCTCCGTGCGTCGTAAGTTATAACGAGTTTTATGGATGAATTTCTGCTAAACCTTTTCGAAAATGAAAAACAATGTTCATAGTATGTTTTTAAACCCTATTCATGGGTGGAGCCTAATTTCAAGAAATTGAAAGAGAATTGTTATGTGAATTTTTTATCGATCTGATTACTTCATAACTTTCGATTAGTTGTAGAAGTGTTATGGAAAGGGAATACTTATATTCTTTCAAACATATATATAATTGCTATTACTTCTTTGGGCACTCAAATGCTCATCCTTGCTTAAACTAAATGTTTTCGATTTACTACGATCGACACGAAGGCTCGAGCACGAACAAGGGAAAGAAAAAGTCGTTCGAATGAGAATTAGTATGGGTTAATGGTTATAGTTAGTAAGACAATGGAATCTATTGTCGGTATTGTAAGGAATGTATTTTGAAGGTCACGTGCACTGGAAAGTAAACTTTGATGTATGTAAATTAAGTTGAATTATATTATTATTATTATTATTTAGTATTATTCAGCTTAAAGAAATGGTATCGTGGAGAACCGAGTTCGGGTTTCAAGTATCCGGATTTGGGGTCGCCACAGTGGCACAGTAATCCAGGCAAAGATAGTATAACCTAGCAAGAAAACCATCGTCTAGAGGTACGTTCTCACATATATTGATTTTTCAAATTCTCCCATACACACAACTGAAAATTATTATCTCTCTAAAAACACTAGACACTACATTCCTCCATCGTTAATCTTGTGAACACGTCTTAATTCTCACGCCGAGAAGCTTATCCCCGACGGAACGTAAAATCAAGCTTTCTTTGTTATTTGTGTTTCTTTCGCAGCGTGATCGGGGCGTCTTACGTGATTGGGACGTGGAGAAAGATCCTGGCGTTAACATTGGCGCTAGAAGGAGGGCTTTTTGAGTTCTAGTGTCATTAAAATTTCCAATCACAATCGTTTAACCTACTTCGGAAGATGATGAGGAGTAGGGATGAGTACGCCGGAAAGCGGCGATGATGGTCATTAGCTCGTCACCCTCGTGTTTGATGAAGGATCGTCTGGGTCCTTCCAGAAGTGCTCACGAGAGCACGACTTCTAAGCATAATTCAGGGGATCTCCGTCCGAAGATTCTTGGCGGGGCCAGACGAAGATTGGTTTTCGGTGCGGGTGAGGAGCGAGATCATGGTCAAGGACAGGTGGAAGGCTCACCGACCAAGATTTATCATAGAAGTAGCCAGGAGGATAGAGCTGCCAAGTTGGCAAGGATGGCGGACGAAGCAGATAGAGCCATGGAAGTCCTGTTAAAGCAAAGAGAAGATATAGCCGAACAGATGCGTCGGGTGGCGGAATTACGGGACAAAGCATCTAGCCATGATCGGTCCGAAGGACGAAGTGGGCATAAAGAGGAGTCACGACGAAAGGGAAAGGAGCCGAAGCGTTCCATGCGTGTTTCTAGGGGTCATTCTCGAAGTAGGAGGAGATCAAGGAGCAGAACTCCCGTGCCCTTGAAGAAGGCGATAATGGCCGTTACCTCTCAGCATCAAGACGATTATCGACAGAGGAGCAGGTCGAAGGAGGTTGTAACCGAAGTCAGGGTAATGGACTATCAACGTGATCATTCTCACCATAAGGAAAGAGTTGTGTCCAAAGCAGCGTCGAAGTCCTCTCGAGGCGATGGGATCGACGGAGGAGGTCGATCCTCTCGGAGACATGATGTCGTTCACGAGAAAGAGGTTTCCCACGACTGAAGGCGTTGATTTTACACAGTAAAGGAGCCGAGAGAGGCTCGAGAAAGCAATGGGCCGAGGTCCAAGAGTGAAGGACGCCCGGAAAAAAGCATCCCTTTTTCCTCGGATATTCTCGAAGGAAAAAGCGGATATCACTAAAAATTGCCTCGCATGGAAAGTTACAATGGAACAAGGGATCTCTATGACCATAGCCGAGCGTTCGGCCGGCTAATGGACTATTACGACTTCACCGGCGACGCCAAGTGTCACACCTTTATTACGACGACGAAGGATGCGAGACAGTGGTTGGGAACTTTGCCTTCGGATTCAATATCCTCTTGGACCGAACTTTGTGATAAGTTCCATGCTCGTTTTGGGAGCAACCGAAGAAGAGGAAAGCCTACGGGTTCTCTGGCACAGATCCGGCAATTTACCAGCGAATCTTTGGGCCAGTATGTAAAGAGGTTCAGAGAAACAGTCGGTCAGGTGTCCGATCTTAATGATCTCCAAGCTGTAGGTTTATTCCAGAATGGATTGGATCGGGTAAAGTCCAAAAAGTTGGTGAAGAAGTTGATGTTCAATCATCCAAAGAGCTGGCCAAGCTTTTGACAAAGCGAAAGGCTACATCGTTGTGGAAGAAGCTATGAACGACTGAAGCATCCTCCTTGGTCGGGGAAAGTCGAGAAGCTCTGGCCTAAAGTTGAGCAGAGGAGAACGGGGGGGTATAATGATCGGACAGAGGGTAGTTCGAAAAAATACAATAATTCCTGGCGGCAAGGAAGCAGTCATCCCTCCGTTCCGGCCCCGAAGGTGAATAAGGTCTACACCAAACTAAACACTGATAGATCGATAATTACGGATCAAATCGTAAATCAACCTTTCTTTGAGCCACCCCACGATAACTACCGAACCGGGCAGGGTAACTCTCGTAAGTATTGTGGCTATCATCAGTCACGTACGACACTAACGAGTGTTGCAATTTGAAAGACTTTGTGGAGAGAAAGATTAAAGATGGTTTGTTGGTGCGAGATGTGGTAGTAAATGATCGTGAGAACATTAACCGTCTTCGCTCGAGACGGTTCAAATGGCCCCAGTGCCGCCGCCAAGGCATGTCATCGATGTGATAATCGGTGGATCTGCAGGGAAGTTGATAGGGAGGAAGAGAAGGGCTTACCTGGATTCGGTCATGACTATGACAAGATGCTCCCCTGAAGGTGGATAGACCATTCCCGGATCATTATATCATTCTTGTGACGCCGACTATCCTTCGGAACCCATCGAGCCACATGAGGGGCCTTGGTGATCACAAATGAAGTGGGCACGGTGGACATAAGCGCGTGATGATAGATAATGAATCTTCATGAAATATTCATGCGCCCACGCCCTATCGGAGGATGCACCTTGATGGGCGAAAAATGGAGGTCGAGCGAGAAGCTCCTTTATACGGCCAAAGAACGATCCCATCAAAGTTGCGAGCCTTATTGAACTCCGGTTATCTTCTAAGACTGACACCGGTAGTCGAAATAGTATGCAAATTTTATGTTGTGCACGTTGATTCACTTTTACAACGCTATCTTTGGGAAGACCTACTTTAATCGCTTCTCCAAGTTTGTGACCTCCATCCCTCATTTTAAAGTCAAGTTCCCCACGGCTCATGGGGTAGGTAGAGAGGTGGCGGGACTTAGATCTAGCAAGCGATCTCTACTACCGGAATCTATCATTTCTCCGGAGTGGGGTCAACAAACAAAAGCGAAGCGATGACAATTGAGATCGAGCCTTTTACCGAAAGTAGTTACGAGCGAGATGGTGATTCTCGCCAAAGAACGGAAGAGATCGAATTGATCCTTGAAGCCGGACAAGATCAGTGAAGATCGGTTCAGTCTCTCTGACCTCTTCTTGACAAATCTTATAGAACTCTTCTGACTGCTTTATCGCGGATATTTTTGCATGGGAACCAAGAGACATGCACGAGTTAGTCGAAAGATAATCGAGCATAGCTTGAATGTAGATCCTCGAAGAAGCGGTTTGCCTTGAAAAAATGGATCTTTACTTTGAACGACGAAAAATCATTGATGAGGAAATAAGCGAAAAGTCATTGGTCATCGACTTCATATATGAGATTGATTATCCCGAATGGATGGCTAATGTGGTGTTGGTGCAGAAGCAGAATGGAAAATGGCGAGTTTGCATCGACTACATCGACTTCAATAAAGCTTGTCCGAAGGATTTTTATCCTTTGCCCCATATTGATCAGCTTATCGATGCCACTTCGGGGTATGCATTACTAAGCTTTATGGATGTTTTTTCAGGTTATCACCAAATATCCATGCGTAAAGAAGACATCCCAAAGACGCATTTATTACACACTTAGTTCGGTTATCGCCTTCTGAAGATGACTTTTGGCCTTATAAATGCTTGGAGCCACTTACCGGAGAATGATGAACTTCATCTTCGATAAGCGGTTAGGAAGGAACATGGAGGTATACGTCGATGACATGATCGTGAAGAGCATGCGAGTTCGAGAGTCATTTAGACGATCTGAGAGAATGCTTTCAGACCGTCTCGTCATCGTCAATCGAGACTTAATCCGCCAAGTGCACTTTCGGCCTCGGTGCGAGGAAGTTTCGGGTTATCTTGTCGATCAAAGGTATCGAGGCCAATCCGGAGAAGATTCGAGCCATTCTTGATATGAAGACTCTCGATCGTTCAAGGGCGTCCAACGTCATTGGCGAGATTGGCAAGATAAGGAGGTTAAATCGCCAAATCTGCGAGAGAGATGCCTTCCTTTCTTTGATACATTGAAAGGGCCGAAGAATGCGAAGACGTTCCAGTGGACTTCAGAGTGTGAAGACGCCTTCCAGAGCATAAAGGCATATCTTTCTTCGGCTTCTTTATTGGTAAAGCCCATTCCCACAGAGACCTTATATCTATATCTGGCGGCAAGTTCGTTAGCGGTTGGAGCAGTGCTGATTCGGGAGTTCAGTGGAAAGCAGCATCCAGTTTATTATGTCAATCACATCCTGCGAGATGCTGAAACCAGGTATCCGAATATTGAGAAATTTGCCTTCGCCTTGATAATTGCTAGTAGAAAGCTTCGGCAGTATTTTCAAGGTCGGCTCCTGGTCGTCTACACGGATCAGCTATTGAAGAAGGTGATGGGCAAGCCAGAAGTTTCAGGAAGGTTAGCGGCGTGGACAATGGAGTTGTCACAGTTTTTCATCGAATACCATCCACGAACCGCTATCAAAGGTCAAGCTTTGGCCGATTTCATGGTAGAATGTTCGTTCACCGAAGCGAATCTGAAATTCTTTGGAGCTGAATCATCCGATCGGCGATTCTGCGGTTCTTCAAATAGGAGCGGCAGAATGTTTGGACTCTATATGCAGACGGTTCCTCTACCCTAACAGTTAGTGGGGTAGGAATTATCTTGACAAGTCCGGACGGGTTCAAAGTTCAACGAGCCATCGATTCGGATTTAAAGCGACAAACAACGGGCCAGTATATGAGCGGTCTTTAGCGGTGTTCGATTGGCAAAAGTCAGAGGGTCCTAACCTTATCATCTACTGATGACTCTCGGTTGGTTGTCAAGCGGTATCGAGGGATTATGAAGCTCGTGGAAATCGGATGATCAAGTATCTGGCGGAGTTAAAGGATCGACTTGATGTTTAACCTTGTCTTTAATTCGTAGGCATAGGCGTAATGACAATTCCATCGTCGATGCATTATCGAAGTTGGCTACCACGGATGCGAGATGTTTTTAATGGATCTGTTTACTTGGAAGTTCTACAACGGTAAGTGTTCAACGTGAAGCGATGATGTGTATCGAAGCGATCTAACAAATTTGGATGACCCCTACATCGAGTATTTAGCGAGATGGCGTCCTTCCTTCCCGGACGGATGTTGGCAAAAAGATCAAATACAAAAGCACCAACTTTGTTCTTATTGATGGGGACCTTTATCGATTAACCTTTTCTTCACCATTATTAAAGTGCTCGGTCCCATCCGAAGCGAATATCTTCTTGGGAGGTTCACGAGGGAATTTGTGGTGACCGTATAATGGTCGCTAAATCTTTGGCTTACAAAGTACTTGGCAAGAGATACTATTGGCCTACAATTTTCAAAGAGGCTACAGAGTATGTCAAGAAATGTGAAAACCGCTAACTCAATAGTCCGATCCCACATCACCACCGGAAGAGCTATATACTTTCGATTTTATCTCCTATACCTTTCATTTATCGGGGGGTAGATATCTTTGGTCCATTGCCTAAAGCTAAAGGTCGAGTTAGCTTTGTCATAGTTCTTATTGATTACATGACTAAGTGGGTAGAGGCGAAGCCACTTGATTAATTACGGAGCAAGAATGTTTGAAGTTCATAAAAGATTCCAGTAGTGTTTCGCTTGGGATCCCTGAGAGTATTAATATCGGACAACGGGCCGCCATTAAATGGGATCAAAATTTGAAGCATTTTAAAGGAGTTGGGATTAAGCATAAGAAGACTTCATTGGCTCATCCACGGTCGAATGGCCAAGTTGAGGTGACCAACAAGACGCCATTGAAGCGGGATCAAGCCTGAATCGGATGAAGCTAAAGGAAGATGGTAGGAGGAGGCTGCTTCGGCGTGTTGTGGGCTTATCGGACTACACCAGGGACTACCACTTTGAGGATTCACCTTTTCGGTGGCCTATGGTATTGATGCCTTAGTCCCCGCAATCAAATCGGATCTCAAGTCTTGGTCGGTCCAATATAAAGAAATATACAAATGACGAAGGATGAAGGCCAATTTGGATCTGCTAGAAGAAGTTAGAGAGGTTGCCTACTTTAAATTGGGCTCGCTTATCAACGAAGAGTAGCTAAGCATTATAACAAAGGAGTCAAGCTTCATAGATTGAAGTAGAGAGACTTAGATCGAGAGAAGCCAAGCTTCTACACCTCAAAACACGGAAAGTTAATGCCAAACCGGGAAGGGCCATATGAAGTGATCGAAGTATCCAAACCGGGCACTTATCGGTTAAGGGCATTAGATGGTTCAAAATCAAAACACACTAAAGACGTTGGCGAGCTTGAAATACTTTCAATAAAGATCAATTTAATTCATCTGAGTCTGATATTATTGTTCATTATCAATAAAAAGACACTTTTTTCACTATTGATCTTGGTCCTATTTGTCCTATAGTCACTGATTGTAAGGAGGTATGGTAGGACTTCTTTGGCCATTCGATGGCAAACCCATTTGTCGTTCTACCCCGTGTGGTGAGCGAAGGATCCTATATTGATTTTACCAGGTGGTAAATCATCAATGGTCACTATTGGTCCCGGTCCTATTTGTCCTATGGTCACTTTCAAGATGTAAGGAGGTATGGTAGGACTTCTTGGCCATTCGATGGCGACCCATTTGTCGTTTACACCACCTTGTGGTGAGGCGAAGGATCTTATATTGATTTTACCAGGGTGGTGAGTCAATGGTCACAATTGGTCCTTATATCTTGGTCCTTATATCTTGGTCCATATGTTTCGGTCCTTATATCTTGATCTTTATATCTTGGTTTTTATATAATTATTTCACCCCGAGTGGTAAACAAATGACCGATCTCATACTTCAGAACCGATGAGTATGTGTTACTTTATTTTATTTAAGTGTTGAGCTCGGAATGCCTCGTTCTTTAACATCATTTTATCTGTTATATGACATGCTTAGTTGATAATTAATAATTTGAGTTAAATCCTCGAAGTGTTTGAGTTCAGTCCTTTCTGTTCAGTTAAGTTAAATTCTGTCCATGAAATTCAATTCCCTTCGTCTCATACATTAACTATTATATGTCTTAACTGATTCACTGTTTAGGTTCATTTTACTGATATTGAATTATTGACAACAAACTAACCGAAAACATAGTTTACAATTAAGGAAATTGCAGATTCATCAGGAAAATTAAAATATTCATTTGATCTATTCATTCATGAACAAAAATACACCAATATAGAAACATAAAAAGTTTAAACAGATAAATTTTTACATAAGTCAGAATAAAAGCAGGAAGAACACCTAGGCACCACCTTCGTCTTCGGAGTTGAGTAAAGTTGGGTCCAGTTGAGCAGCAGACAGTTTTTCTTTGCCTCTCTCTCGGCAGTCGTCGTAGCCTTCCGAGTAGACTTTCATGATCTCGACGTTAAGCTCGTCTGAGTCCTATATTACGCTTTGTATTTGCTTTACGAGCTCTTCTATCGAAAGAGGACCCTTCCTCAAGATCCTTTATTTTAAGACGAAGCTTGTGGCGTTTGTTCTTGTGTCTTCGTCCCTTCATCCTGGGCCTTTAATTGATCCTCGCCAAGTTGAATAGCGGGCTTGGTTGGCCAGAAGAAAACTCCTCATTTTTGCCCTCGGCAGAGGGTTTTCTTCGACCAATGGCCGCGTTCGAATCGGTTAAAGTTTGTTGGCTAACCGGGCGGCCAACCTATCTCTTATGGCCTTCTTACTTCATCATCGGATGTCCTCAAGTCCATCTTAGCTTGATCCAAGTCTCGTTAGAGGCCATCGATGACATGAAGAAGCGTCTTCTCGATCGGCCCTTTCTCGAGCGAGGTCGATCTCGGCATATTGATCTCTGTCTCATGAAATCTTCATCGGCTTCCCCCATTTATGTGTCTTGGACGCAAACGTCCAAAACAAAGATTACACTGCGTATGTTCGAATAAAGGTCTTCAAGCGGTACCGGATATACAATTAAGAATGAAAAAAGACGTAAAATATAAAGAAATGATTATTTACCTTGGCGGATAGCTCATCCTTCATCGAGCAAATTCCGTCCGTGTGATCATCGAACCGATGATCGTCGGCGTTCCTTACGAAGGCCCGAATAAGTCGAACGAAAAGTTAAGCGTTGAATCTGAGCCACGAATCCAAGATCGTTTAAGCGAGGGTCTTGACCTTTTCGGGAAGGAGGTGGTTGCTTTCGGGAGGAGTAGGTTCGAGTTCGGCAGACAGGTTTCGGAGAGAGGAGATTTGTTTGGGCCGGGTTCTTGGAGAGGAGTGGCCGTCTGGTAGGATGGGGATGGTTGTCGTGTGTGAGTTTCTCTTCCGGACGAGGGTTTGGACGGAGTTCATCCCGATCACCTTCTTGTGATCGGTATTTCTACGAAGCGGACGAAGGGGTATGATCGAAGATTGGGGCACCCTAAGCTCTTCGGTTGTCAAAGGTGTTATCTTACTTCTCAGCTTTTTGGTGCGGAGGATGCTTCTTCGATCAGGACGATCGAGTAGGCCTCCTCGTCGGGGGACGGATGTGGTGGTTGGTTCAACTTCTGGGGTGGCTTCGGAAGGGGTTGGAAAGGGTGTTGATCTGGGTTTTCTGATTGCCCTCCTCTTCTGGCGAGGGCGGAGGGTCTCTTCCAAACAGAACCTCTTGACTTCGTTCGTCGGTTTGGAATTAAATCATGTATGTTTCGGATTGGTTGGCCGGGAGCGACTTACATTGCTCGAGTTTCAACAACTTAGAAGGCTTCCCAGACAAAAAATCTTCGAACTCTTTTATTTCCAAAGAGCTCGGTTTGATCAAAGATACTGCATAACCAAAGATCTGACTCGTGTTAGAATCCACATTATAAAAGCATTTTCAAAAAATTCAGTATACATATAAAATAGACCGAATACTTACATTTATGGTCATATAACCATGTTTTTTGAGAGAGTCCGTATTTCCACTCCTCCTTGGGGAAATTGTCAAAAGTTCCATCATTTCCATTTCTCTTTCTTCAAAAATGTCTCCAAAATCAGCAGAGATCTTCTCGTCAGTGGCCCAGTTCGGTAGGGAAGAGATTTCGGGGCCTTTGACGTAGAACTACTTTTCATGCCAGCCCCTGTTGCTCGAAGGCGTGTTCACCAGCGAACGCCTCTCGAACTTCTCTCCTGACTTCGGAGAATACTTGCTAATGGCCTTGAACCCCTTCTCCCTAGATTGTACTTATTTTGTATATTGTGAAGAAGGAGTCGGTGGAGGCTCCACGCCCAATTCATGACATGAAGGCCACGAAGGCCAAGATGTGGATGTATGAGTTCGGTCTTAGTTGAGTAACCCCACCCCCGAAACCCCAAAGGGGTTACTTATGAAGATATCTGAAGAAGCGAACCCCTTCTCCATAGAGTCACAGGCACTACCAGTCCAACCTTCTCGCAAGGTTAGTGCATCTTCTCTCACCGGATCTAGGAACCACAGGCTGCGTGGGTATCCGGGATGTGGTATCGAGGCCCGAATCCTCTTTAGTTCACCCTCCGTGACGATCGAGGAGTGTTGGCGTCACGAGAATCGCTTCGATATTCTGTAGTATTCGGAGGGGTTTTGAAATTTATTGGGGAGGTTCTTATCGATTTCGACCCCTTTGGGTTCGATGTCGAGGCTACTTCACGAGCAGCACGATAGTAGGGTTTGGTGGAGCAGTATTTGTGAGTGGGGTTACCAATATAGGAGAGCCTTGCGCGAGAATCCTGAGAAGCCATTGTTGATTAGTTGCGAAAGAAAGGAGAAAGTTCGAGAAAGTCGAGAGTTCGTAAAGCGCTCGAAATTCAAATGAAGAGTAAAAAACTGTCAAAGTTAATAAAGTTACCTTTTATCTTGTGATTTACCATGTTTGTTCAAGCCGGCTCATTAAATGCTATTAATGATTTGGAATTTGAATGGGAAGGGTCCGGTTAGGTCCATGTATCTATTAAATAGGGTTTTTCTAATTTGGGCCTCCATTCTCTTCTCTTTTCATTTAAGTGAACAAAGATTGGGTACACTTCAATTATCCTCACTATGGACCTTTATTAAATTATCTTGGGCCATTCATAGTTTTCTATTAAACATTCATTTAACAAAAAAAAACTAGGGGCAATGTTGGGTCGTGATATTTCTATTTTTTTGGGTAGGGTACATTGGGCTACTCACATGAAGAGAATCCATTGGGCCTTTATTTTTAATCCATTAAAGCCACCTTGGCCCAATCACCATATTGTATCCATTTTAATCTTTAAAAGCTAAGATTGATTACAGTGGATCGACCCATTAGATATTTTAATATCTCATTACTTTGACTTGTGATGATGAAAAAGCATGATGGTTGACGAGGCTCTGCCGTGCATTAATGTGGATGGGATCATAAGCCGGCCAGATGAAAGCAATGTGGCGGTGGATAAACCTTATACTGATTGGCAGACCCCATCGGTCGGAAGGGGTGTCGGTAGTAGTGGGTGTACGATAATCCGAGCAAAGATAGTATAACCTAGCAAGGAAGCCATAAATCAGAGAAGTGCGTTCTCACATATATTGATTTTTCAGATTCTCCCATACACACAACTGAGAATTATTATCTCTCTAAAAACACTAGACACTACATTCCTCCATCGTTAATCTTGTGAACACGTACTAATTCTCACGCCTGAGCTATCCCAAAACGAATCGAGTCAAGCTTTGATGTTGATCGTTTCTTATGCGAGATCGGGACGTCTTACGTGATTGGGACGTGGAGAAAGATCCTGGCGTTAACAACTGTATTTTGTAAAAATTTCAGTTTTAATAAATCACATTAATTATTTTATAGTCAAAAGCAAAAAAAATATATATATATATTTCGGCCGGTCACTACTCCGGTCGAAAAATCCCGATCCCCCTAGAAGATATTGTGGAAGTTTCCAAATATATACTCTATCAATTAATTAATCTCTATATTAATTAAGTAAGTAGAGAGTCCGTCAAAGGTTGAGTTGATCCTTTACCTGCTCAATAAAATAGCCACCGCCGAGTGTTTGAATGCAAGCCCGCCAAAGTCAACTCGGCAGTAGGCGGCAACACCACCATATTTAAACGGAAGTAAGTAGTATCTTGGTCTATTGTCTGGAAAAGGAAGTAAGTAGTATCTTGGTCTAAAAGTTACAGAGATTTTCACACGCCAAAGCAGGTGAAATTTAGTAGCTGCCAAAGTTCATTAATTTGCCATCCTCCATTTTATTTGAAATTAGCTTAATTTAAAACCCACTTGGATGTGGAAATTTGTTAAACGTCAGAAAACAAAAGTTTGGTTGGAAACTTGATATATATATATATATATATATATATATATATATATATATATATGAAGAAATCTATGAAAATAAAGTTCTGAAATGGTCAAAAATGATATTTTATATATATCTACACACATAATTAAATAAATTAGAGAAGCTAATAAATTCTATAATTGGAAAAACAATTAATATGCCAAAAAGATACCTTTGTCTTGTCACTAAGCATTTTTGGGTCTCAAGCCCACAATTTATCATCCGTCTAAGAATATTTATTAATCAAATATAAACCAATTGAATTAATTAATAAGTTCTACTTATAATGTTGGAACTTAACTACCAAACACCGGAGAACAAATCGTGATTGAAAATGCAACTTGCTTTCCTGGTCAATGCAACATTGTTGTGTGACATTCGTTGAAGATCCTTAAATAAACAATTACTACTAAACAACAAAGAGACAAAGAAATTACTATATATGTATATACGTACATATAAAAAAAAAATAAATGTACACAGTTTACGATCGTAGAGTTGTAGTCACTGATTGATGGTAGAAACGTAAAGTAATTCTCAGATAGTAGTGCTAACTAGTTTACATTGTTCATTTAGTTGACATGTTCTATATATTTAGCTAGAGTGGTCGGAAGGAAGAAACGATTATGCTAGTGATATATCAATTTCATATCCAAACGCCATTATATATATATAGATATAATCTTAAAAAAGCGATAAATATACCGTCGTCTTTGGTATCTATGGCGACGGATTTTAGCCAAAGACTACATGGCTATGGCGACGGATCGAACCGTCAGCCATATACAAAGACGACAGGTTAGTGTTGGTTCGCTCTTTAAGGTTCACTTTAAAGACGGACCGTATATATATATATACACGCAAAAAGTATTTTAGACATAACTTGTAGTAAAAGCCCTATACAATAATAGTGTATTTTAAAGTACAAAACTTGTGACTATATTTTTCGTAATTTTAAACAGTGTTCAACAGTTGAGCACCTACCTAAGCCCCTAACTAGACACAACCAGACATATTTTAAAACTTTACAATCCTTGAAATGGCTTTTTTAAGCCTTAAATATATATTTTTTTGCTAATTTTTCATGAAAATTTTAAACAAATTACATATAATATACGCTTTGGATAGTATAGCAAATATGGTTAATAGAAAAATAAATAAATGAAATTGCCTAAGAAAACGCATAGTTTGCCTAGAAAAATGCTAAGCCGCCTAGATTTTATAGCTTTACGGTTTATCTTGTACATAAAATTGCATAACTGAGTATATGTATGGCCATAAGGTACCACATCAATCCTGGACCAAGAATTTCAACTTAAAAACTGACAGAAATTTCATTAAGGGAAGAGGGACAGATTATTGTTAACAGATAGATATCATCACAGCAGCTTATTTAGATGACATCACATTTGAATCTAATTCTCACAGTTCCTCTAAACTAAAGATGAATAGTTCTTCTAATTAGGATGGAGAAATGATCCTTCCAACATAATACAAGGGACATTTCAAGATATTATAACTTATGGTGAATTAGAAAACAAGTTACTAATGCATTACAAATTACCTTCTCCATTTGTAGAGGGTTTGAAACACCCACAGAAACGACCCTTCTTTCGCCTTACGCTATTTCTCTTGCCACTGTGGATAAAGTCTCTCAGAATAATTGTTGTTCTACTCTTGGTCATGGCAAATCTGTTTTTTCCTCTGCTTTTCTTCTCATCCTCCAGTTTCAGCAAGACATATTGGATTTTTTGAATCTCCAACTGCAATCTTCCAATCTTCTCGGACCCTTTGCGTGCCTGTTCTGAAACTCTCTGTTTTTGACCACTGGCAGCCTCTTCAAACTTGATAGAACCCTGTCCATCTGAAGAAAATGGATTCTCTTCAATCTTCCTAATCATTTGACCATTTAAATCAAACAGTTGTACAGCTGTTTCCTCAACTTCTTGCAACTGCTCTTTAACCGTCACCAAATCAACATTCTTAGCCTTTTTGCTCTTTTTGTTTGTTTCCAGTTTCCTTCTTAGATCCTGCACGGTTGTCTGGACATCTGCCAATTTCTGACCATCAGAAAAAAGTCTCTCCAAGATTTTCTTCTTCTTCCCTCCTCGATTAGGCGTAGACATACTTGTGGAGACCTGTAACTTGTCAACACCCAACTCCTTCTCCATTTCTAGCTCTGAAGAGGGATTTTCGTTCTTCTGCTCAGCATCTTCTAACTGATTATAAGCAATACCATCCTCCGTTGGTTCATAAGCCTGCTTTTGTAACTTTATCAGATTTGGACCAATGCTGCGATTATCATCAGCTCTTTGCCATAACATGAGCATCTGATCATCTGCCCGACTACTTCCTCTTCTGCGTCTTCCATATAACGAGCAATCTGAGATTTGATCAAGTGGAATATCTTTCATAAGAATCCCATTCTTCACATCAGGAAGTTTGGGTTTAGTTTTGTACAACTTGAGATTATCACTGTGACTGGGCTCATCCCGAAGTCCTTTCCCTTTCCCTTGAACTGGCATGCATTTAGATTTCAAGTTTTCAATCTCTCTCATTGCAGCTTCTAGTTTGACATCGGTGCTTGAGCTTTCCTGCCTCTCAAGCCTGTTCATTTCTTCCACAACTACTTTCTCAACTGCTTTAATCCTACTCTGAAACTTCTGCAAATCTGAAATTCCATCTGATATAGGAGAATTTTTATCTTCCAGCAGTTCTTGACAGCTTTTTTCAGGAGCATGAACCTTCACTTCCACATCCTAGATGTCGATGCAATAAGAAAATTAAGTTTCCACAAAAATTTTCAAGCATCACATACAGTTTAACACTAGTACATTTTATGTAGGAAACTTGAAACTTGCAGGATGTGCTCAGTTTCCTTAAGTTCAGATATACTAACTTAAAAGTAAATAGTCCAGAAAAATTAACGTTCTTAAGTATAATCAAAGTCTATGAGAAGGGTATTTGGAAATCAATTAAAATGCAGTGATCTAATCTCAACCTAACTTAGCAATTGAAATAAGAAGCTCAGCACTTAAATGGGCAATTTATAACCAAAATGATAACAGTTAGCAACAAGATCATATACTGAAATGAATATTACAGTTACTAAAGAAATATAAGATTGTTTAAAAATACTAGGAATGTTAAACTGCAGATCACATCTACTTTGGAATTGGATACAAGTTTCCTAGCAATTTAGATATAATTATCTCTGTCATTTAATTGATCAATAAAGTTCCTGCACCTAAAAGGTATATGTCTTAGTTGAACTCAAACATTGAAAATAATTACAGGCCTATAAGAAAGAAAATTGGCAAATTCACTAAAATTATGAAACCTAGCTAAATGATGAAGTAATTCAACCAGTTTTACAGAAGAAATAGCATTACCTTTGGTATCTGATAGTCAGCTAAATCAAGCTTTGCCCGAACAAGAATATTCTGCTCAAGGGATTCTATGTTATCTCTAAGAGAAACTATAGCAGGAGCATATGCAAGTAAGTGGGCTTTAAGTCCTCCTATTTCACTTGCCTTGAAACTAACTCTTTCTTTCATCTGTTCAATCTCCTGTGTTTTTGAAGCACTTTCATCTTGAAGACTCTCACACACTCCAGTAAGCTCATGAACCTTATCTTCTAACAGAACTTCACGAATTGTAGAGAGTTGAAGATCAAAATAGAATGTTGCAGCCTCAGCATCCCAGAGTTCAAACTCATATTGTTTCTCTTGCAGCTCCAAATTCAAATTCTCTTCTCTGATTCTTCTCTCTTCAATTTCTTCATTTAACATACACAGCTCAGATTCAAAGTTTCCTTTCACTTGAAGAAGAGTTTGAATTTCCTTGTTCTGATTCATATTATCTTCAGATAGTTTGAGGATTTGAACCTCTAAATTTTCTCTTATGAATTCTGATTTTTCGGATTCCCTCTTCAGTCCCTCCACAGTTCTGCACAATTCTGAGTTCAAGTCCTCTGTAACTATAAGCTTCTGTTCTGCATCCAAAAGCTCTATTTCCCTGTGGCTCAGGAAATCACTGCCACTTGATATTTCCTGCTTCAATCTATAGTTTAAATCTTTGACCCCAGACAGCTCCATCTCTAACTTTCCAACTAAATCTTTCACATGTAAGTTTTCTGCTTCATTCATGCTCAACTTCTCTCTCAATGTGCTAACCTCCTTTTCAAGTTCATTGTTAACCCCATGAAGTTTGTGTAGATCTTCGGAAAGTAATTTCAATTCTGCTGCATTCTCAGTCCTAAAACTTTTGAAAATTGTAGAAAGGTTACCAAATGTTAACATTTCTCCAAGAATGGCATTATTTTCCTCTTCCACCATGCATTTCTCCTCCTTCAGGTCTGAGAATCTTTTCAACAAAGATCTGTTTTCTTCAAGGGTTTGAGAATATTCTTCCTGTAATTCAAGGTAAGCACTCTGAATACCAGCCTGCTTCACACTGAGACTCTCTACTTCGGCCATAAGCACATTGGTATGATTGTTTCCCATGCTCACCTCAGATCTCAACTGCCTGTTCTTCTCAAGAAGTCCGTGCTTCTCACTTTGCACCATCAAAAGCTGTCCGGACATAGATTTAAAGGCCTGATCCAGATTGTTCTTCTCCGAACCAATTTCAAAGCCCTCTAATCTCAGTTGCCCGAGTAGAGTAAGCAGAACCGAGTTCTCAACAACTAGCTGTTCCTTATCATCAGTATATTCTGAGAGAGAATGCTTCATATTTGCAATATATTCCAAAATATGATGCACAAAGATTTGCTCATTTTCAATCTTTTCTTCTGACCCACTATCTGGACTAATCTCAAGAGCCTTGAAAACTTGATATATCCCCAACCTCAGCTTCTCAATCTCAACTAACAAGAGTTCCTCTTCCACCTGTTGCTCAAGATTTTCATTCTCCAGCTCTGAAAGCAGTTCCTCGGTTAATTTGGAAGCCTCAATATGTTTCTGACACTCAATCAATAGTGAGTAATTTTTTTCTTCCATATCTTCAACAAATTTCTGCAAGATGAATATCTCAAACTGGGAAATCACAGCTTTATCAAGTTCCTCTTGGAATTCTTTCTTACTCCACCTACTTTCTTCTTGTAGGAGATGTATATGGTTTTCCAGACTAGCCAATCGGGATTCACTCCACTGTGTTAAACTAGCTCGCTCTTGTTTCTCCACCCCGAAAGAAACCCTTAAGTCTTCTAGTTGAGAGTGTACAGAAACCTTCTCCTTCTCCAGGCCAGCGTATTCTTCTTCAAATTCTGTGAATTTCTTTTCCAGGTTATTTAGTCTCCTTTCAACAATTTCCAACTGCCCTGCCAACGCGCTTCTTTCAGTAAGGAGATTAGCTTTCTCATTACCAAGTAACTGGCATAGCTCTTCTAAGCTCTTTGATTTTCCTCTCAAACCTTCAAGTTCAACATTAGCACCACACAGAGAATTCTCAAGAACAGTGTTTTTCTCAAGCAGTTTCTGCATATTCTCGGTGATAATTTGTAACTGGGACAAAAGAACGGCTTTCTCAGCAACAAGGGAAGATTTTTCTCCATGGAGAATATGACAAGACTCTTGCAATACCTTGGCCTTCTCTTCTGAGACTTTGAACTCACCGTTTGCATCTGACAGGGAGCTCTGAAGTGCATCGTTCTTCTCCAGAAGTTCCTCCATGTTTACTAACTTCTTTAAAAGAGTTTCCTTTTCATCTCTGTACTTCTCACAGATCTGTCTCAGCCTTGAGTTATCATCCTGCAACTCCTTTACTGAAGTGCCTAAGCATTTTGGGTTCAAACCAACCATCTCCACTTGCTTTATCAATTCCTGGTAGCTAATATTCAAACCGTTAATTTCCTCCTTCAGACAGCCTATTTCTTGTTGGAGGGCATTACTTTGGCCCAATTGTACTCCAACTTTCTCTTCAAGTCTCTCCTTCATCCTTGTCAATTCAAGTATTTCATTTTGCAGATCCCGCATCGACATGGTGGAAGATGAATTAAGTTCATTCAAGCTCCGATTTTCATCCTTAATCTGACGGATTTCTTCCTCCAGACCATGTTTGCATATCTCCAAGTCCTTCAGCATCTGAAGCCCATTTTTAAGCTCCAATGCTAGAGTTCTCTGCTCCTCTTGAGATTGAGAATACATATTCTGCAATGTATGGAGAGTGGCTTCAACTTGATTGTAACGTGATCGCTCATCTTGCACACAAACCTGAAGTTTCTCCAACTCCCTGTGCTTATCGGAAAGTTCTTTATCTTTCAATGCAATCTTCTTAACTAGATTATCCGCCTCAAGCCGCAGATTTTGATTTGACATCTCCAAGAGACCACACTTGTCTTCAGCAGTCCTTAATTTTGTAGCCCCCGTCAAAATCTCACTATTAAGGCGTCTGATATCCTCTTGGGCACATGAGATTTCACTCTCCAGCTCAGATATTTTGTCCAAGCAAAACTTATACAGGAGTGCTGTAGCTTCTTTCTGTGCAGTAACTTCAGCAAGAGATACTTTAAGCTTCTCAGCTTCTATTTCAGCTCTTTCAGCTTGCTGATTAAGACGTCTGGCATCCTCTTCCACGACAAATACTTTTCTCTCCAAATCACATATCTTCTCTAAACACTGTTTGTACTGTAGAAGACCAGCCTCCTTTTCAGAGTTTAATCTAAAAAGTTCTTTCTTCAAATATTGAGCTTCGATTTCTGCTTTAATTGTTCGCTCATCAAGTCCTTTTGCATCTTCTTGAGCTCGTGAAACCATAATCTCCAGATTAGATATCCTTTCCAAGCAATCCTTGTTTTTATTATAACCGGCATCCTTTTCAACCTCTAATTTAATAATGGTTTCCTTCAATGTGAAAATTTCAGATTTAGCTTTGCTTGCTTGTTCGTTCAGCCTCCTTGAATCCTTTTCTGCACAAATAAGTTCTCCCGCCAGAATCGATAACTTCTCTAGACTCTGCTGATACTGAGAAAGAACATCTTCCTTTTCAGCCTGCATATCAGTCAGTGCCTTCTTTAAGTTTTGAATTTCACTTTCAGCTTTACCAGCACGCACAGACTCGGAAAGGACCTTGGTCTTGAGGTTCTGATTTTCATTAGATAACTGGGAGACTTCATTGTGCAAACTTTCTTCTTTCTCTTCCATATCATGGTTCAAGCCCTTTCTTATCTTTCCTTCTTCAGACTTTTTGCTAATGACAGCATCAGAATCTCCAGAATAAGATCCATTCTTCTTGACAGAATGTAGACGAGATGCAGAAATCCCCAATTCATCCTTATGAAAGTCATCCAGGTCAAAAAATGCACGAATTGGGTTTGGCTTTTCTGGCATGTGAGGGTCTGTCCCATGAGCAGATCTTGAAGGTGAGTCATCAGCCAATACAAAAGGTACCTGGTTGGGGAATACCTCAGCCATGGTTCTATGAGCTTGCCGGAGCTCCCCTGTTGCATGGTCATACCTTTCAGCTAATGCACGGTATGCTCGGTAAAAGTCCTCAACCAGATTTATGAGCTCAGGGCGTTTCTTGTAATACATCTCAGCCCTTCTTGCAAAGGAATCTGCATCTTCTTCAATGAGCTTGATCATTGCTTTTACTTTGGCATCCATATCTGTTCAAAACAGATTAAAAAAATTATTGGTTTACTGTATGTACATTAAACACTAAAGAATCATGCACATTTGAATTGCAAGGTCAAAGTTGCAAGAGTGCATATAAGCATAAATTAAAGTTTCAACTACATCACAATATTGACAAAGATGGAATTATTCAAGTCTTTCTTCTACACGGCAGTACCTATTCTTAGGTATCTCTAATTTGTGATAGTTGAGTTGAGTTAATTTTTAAAAGCTGGTATGATAAAGTGCAAAAGGATGATACTAATAGTGCTACCTACTCAAGTTCAAGTGCTGTAGAAACCAAAAAAAAATAATGGCCAAAAAAAAGAAAGAAAACCATGGTTTGAATACGTAATAATGCCCTAAAGGTGAAACGATTTTGTATGAAGCAGAAAAGGTTTCATGTAGATGTACCCGAGCAGTAAGGGCAACAGTTTGTTCAGTTGAGTCGTACTGCTAGTATACCCATGTTATCATTCTAAGTTTCTAACTACCATAAAATTTTCTACAAAATTTGACTGAATCAATCAAAAAACTATATTTTAGGATGTCTATTTTTGAATAATTAAGGTAAAGGATTTGGTATGTTATTTGAGGAGTGTTAAAGCAGATTTAGTTTAAATGGTGCAAGTAGTAAAATTATACAAGATAAATGACAAGACTTGAGAGCCTGATAACAGACGCATTTAAAATAACATGATGAATGGAGTAATTTGAAATTCATCCAATCAAGTATTATATGCCCATAGGGATCCTACTAAGATTTGTCATTCAACCTTTATTATGTCAATCCCCCTTGTCATCCAGTTTAGCTCAAACTCTTTTTTTCCGCAGGAACCCATTTAAATGAAACTGGGGAATTCACTTTTGTAATTTTTCCTTCAAGATGATAAAATATAATATTCTTTTCCTGCTTAATCACCCTTGGTATGATGAAATATCAGAGAATTTGCAAAAAAAGGAAGTAGAAGCAGAGAGACATACAATAGCTGTAAGCAAAGGTGAATAGGTGATCCACTGGGGAAAAAAAAGATATGAACCAGAATTCAAGGAGATATTAACCTGTAAGATTTTCTTGAAGCCATTTGGAATTCTTTGGGCTAATGTGGCTGTCCCACCACCATGAATACAAGCGTCTTGAATCAGAGTGTAACAATGTCGCCATGACTCGGAGCAAAAAACAAAAATACAATCGGTTTCGATGATAGAAACCCAGATAATGGGTTGAGGCCGGTGTTTTACACCTTGCACCTGTCCACCAAGATTACAAAGAAAATACAGCAGAATGCAAAAGTTAAACAGATCATCTTTAGAACAGTAGACAGTTCATATAAGCTTCCAAACTAATATTAACAAAAAGGAAAAAAGTCATACAAGAATTGCACCTTTACCTGCTCAATTGAGCACAAAGCAGCAGTTACATAGCAAATGTTGGTCTTTGACTCGATGTCCAAACCAGTAAATCATAAAAAGACTGATAAAAGAGATAAAGAAAATTCAAATCAGATCTTAGACCTTATCAATCAATTACCCAACAGGCTGCCAAAATGTTAAATGATAATAATAGCCTGGCCATATCAAACTATTAAGAACACTATTATGTAAAAGCCAGTAACCATAACACAAACACTTAACAGGCGTACATGATCCAGAACCAATAAAATATAGCACCAAATCACCTAATCAACAGACCCATATCAAAAATCAACAGAAATCAATAAGCAAGAACCATCAATACCCATATAATCCAAATACATAAAAACAGTTCACATCAAGCAAAACAGCCAAAAGAAAGAACACAAAAGCATGCATCTTTATGCAAATGGGTCTCCTCGAACTGCAAAAATGACTCTTTTTGTCAAAAATAAAATCAAAAAACTTACCCCAAAAAAACAGTGAAATATGGGAAATGGGATTCTAATCAGCAGTGAAAAACCCCGGCTGCATATCCTCCGATCACCCCATTTTCTCTCTCCAACTCACACGCTCTCTCCAATCTTTCTCTTTCCGGTGCTTTTCGTTTTATTCTCTGATTGGTATTGTGTCAGTGTTAGTAAACTGTGAAAAAGGGACATAAACTCCAATTTATACGAATAAATAGCTAGATATCAATACACGTATATATATATATATATATATATATATATATATATATAATCGAGGGAAAAAGATTTAGAAAATCAAGAAAATATATATTTTTAACCCAACACAATTTCATGCTTAAATTGCCGTTACAAATTTATAAATTAATCGGTTAAAAGGGGAATGTGCTTTAGATTTTGCTGTCATTTGTCGTTTATTTTTTGTGAATCGTGTGACTAATAATCAAATGGAAATTGAATTTTTTATGACTAATATAACCTTGATTAAGGTATCAAAACTGTTCTTTATTGGGTTCACAATATAAGAGAGGTAAATCTTAAATGGCTAATTTACCCTTGCCTTAGATTTAAAACAATGTTCTCTCTTGGATTCCAATAGTTTCAGTTGATAGTTCTACAATCGAAATTATTGAAACAAATATTTAGGTGGAATGATACAAATATTTTTTTAGGAACAATATCAGTAACATAATATTTACGACCAATTTTATTATGTTGATAAATATAATATTTTTATTTTTAAATATATATCAAAAAAAATTAGGCTAAAGATGTAATTGATGGATTCTAATTGAGAAACAATTTTCTATTAAGAAAAATTAGATGAAAATTTTGAAATCTCTAGTTATTATTACCAGAAAGCAAAACAAAAATGCATGGTCCAAAATGATGGTGGTTAAAATATGATGCGTCTCAGTTTGTGATAAATCAAATAAATTTCATATAATTGTTGCAACTTATTTGATAAGGACTTGACATGCGTTTGTATTATTCAAATTTATTCATACTCCTAATATCTTTCATAATTGCTAATTATAAATATATATATATATATATATATATAGCTTGGAATTAGGTGGCGCCGCCCCTACACGGTGTGGTGTGGTCTGAGTTATAAGGAATAAATGGGTTGACGATCAGCCGTACCATATTATGAGTACCCTTTCTATTTTTGTATGTATCTTTTGTGTTTAATTAAAATTTAATAATTTGCTAGTTGGCTGTATGCATGGGACCGACGTACTTTTCCCAAAAGGAATCGTATTTTTAAAAAATTATATATTACTATGTAAAATTAATTTAAAATACTTTTATAAATAGTGAAATGATATTTTCACGGATAATTTTAATATTTCTATATTTGTTCCTCCAACATGATTGTAAAATTTATCAATACATGCTATTGAATATAATTATTAAGCGGCTTTACTTATTACACATCTTTTTAAAAATATTCTCACTAATACTTATCTACATAATTGACAATCAAAAAACAACGTAAATATTCACACGATATATATTATTTTCCTAACTTTATTTACGTATAATGTTAATTTAGATCAATTTCTTGTCACAAATATAAATAAACAATATTCATCTTTATAAAATACAAATGCAAAGAGGGAGGAAGTAGAAGATATGAATTGGTGTCCCCATGGACATGGTTATTCATTGTACAAGTAATGTTGATTTAACCCTCCACCATTGTCACCATACTTTTAATAAAATCTGGCTGGCTGGACCTCGCCGACACCTAATGTACCCTTTTTTTCTCTCAAATTATTGAAGGCGTGAAGAAGTAGGTGAATTAGACCCACCCCAATATCATCAACCTCCCATAAAATCACACACTTGAAATTAAACTCAACACCAACCACAAAGATACAGCGGACCCTATTAGAAAGATAAGATCCATATTTTGTTTTTGTTATATAGTGGAGATATATAGCTGCATATATATGATATACTACATCTCATGTTCCCTAAAAGATTCTGGACAAAAGTTTAATGGAATGGTGTAATATTGTAACATTCGTTGGGCTGGGCGGAAACTGATATTTTCGCTTGTAGGGTCCATATATTAACTGATATGTTTGATTTTTATTAACAAAAATATGGGTTTTATATGTGAAAATATCAAAATGAGATGTAAAAATATCAGTTCCTCTGCTGGGTTTTGTGCAAGCAAGTGAAAAATAAGACACATAGCCCACACGCAGTAGCAATAATTGAATAAAGTCATGGGTCTCCATTGCCCTTTTTGTTTTTAGACTGTTTGTTGAAGACTTTTAAAAAGTGATTTGGATTTGGAATTATTTGAACTTTAATGAGTTTGGATGTGATGGTATATTACTGTTTCATTTTTAACTTTTTAACCTTTCTGGTTAATTGATATGGAGAGAGTTGTACAGCAGCAACACTGAATAATTCAAGTTGGTGTACACATCACTTGGGCTCCGCTGTAAATGTTAAAATGAGAAGATGTATAAGCCTAGTGTTAAGACTACATACATCAATACTCTACAACTTTAATGAAATTTCTTGGGCCGAGTACCCAAATATAATCTTAGGATTAAAAATATAAATGAGTACCTAATAATCGAATTTAGAATTAGTTTAATCTCGCAATTACAATTAATTTGAAATGTTAAATTCATATTCGAATTCGAATTGTATTTAAAAAATTATACTCAGATTGAATATTTATTACTCGAATTCGGTCCAACTCGGATCGAATTATATTCAAACTACTCGCGAGCTTCAAATTCAAGTTTCCACATAATAACTAGCTTTATAAAAAATATAATTATAAATTGAATTTGTTGTATTACTTAGAAATGAGAAAATATATTTACTATTATACTTTACAAATATAAAATCAAAATTAAAAATAAAAACAAAATAAAATAATAATAGCTAATTTGATTTAATTTTGAATATATTATAAGAGAATGTATCGAGTGTCTAATCGAATTTGTATCAATCGAGTATGTATCGAATCACAGTCGAGAATTCGAATAGTTTGAATCTTAAAAGAGTCGAGTATAACATTACTCATATTATACTCTTATTTTGGCAAAACTAATGATTTGGCCACCAAAGTTGAAACGTTTTACTAAATACCCGATTGAACTTTTAATTTTTCGAATTACATCACTGAACTAATTATTATTTTACAATTAAGCCATTTCGTTAAAAAATATTGACAGTCGTTAAATAATTGCTGACATGGCGCTGCCTTGGCAAAAAAATAAAAAAATAATGCTGACGTGGCAAAAAAAATACATAAAACTCATTTTAAAGTTTTAAAAATAACAAAAACATAATAAAATAAAATATATTTTTTAATAAAAAACAGATTTTTTAATAAACATAATTTTTTTAAAAACATATTTTTTTAAAAAATATAATTTTTTAAAAAACGGAACTTTTAAAAAAACATAATTCTATTTAAAAAACAGATTTTAAAAACATAATTTTTAAAAAAATAGATTTTTAAAAAACATAATTTTTTTAAAAACGTCATTTTTTTTAACAACGTACTTTTTAAAAAAACATAATTTTTTTAAAAACGGAACTTTTCAAAAAACATTTTTTTTAAAAACAGATTTTTTCAAAACGTACTTTTTTAAAATACTTAAATTTATTAAAAACGTCTTTTTCAAAAAATAAATTTTTTAAAAAAAGCATACTTTTTACATAAATTTTTAAAAGCTATTTTTTTAAAAAATTACGTTTAAAATCCGTTTTTTTAAAAATTATGTTTTTAATAATCTCTTTTAAAAAAAACAATGTTTTTAAAAAATCTGTTTTTAATAAAAAATTATGTTTTTAAAAAGCATAATTTTTTAAAAACACAATTTTTAAAAAAAACGTAAATTTTAAAAAAAAACATAATTTTTTAAAAACGGAACTTTTTAAAAAATAGTTTTTTTAAAAAAACAGATTTTAAAAACATAATTTTTAAAACAAACAGATTTTAAACGTATTTTTTAAAAAAAACAGATTTTAAAATTTTATGTAAAAATTATGCTTTTTTTAAAAAGTATGTTTTTTTAAAAATCTGTTTTTGAAAAAAATGACGCTTTTAATAAATTTCCGTATTTTAAAAAATTACGTTTTAAAAAAAATCTGTTTATAAAAAAAATATGGTTTTTAAAAATTCCGTTTTTTAAAAAAAAGTATGTTTTTTTTAAAAAATACGTTGTTTAAAAAATTACGTTTTAAAATATTTTTATGTTTTTAAAAAAAAATCTATTTTTTAAAAAATTATGTTTTTAAAAATCTGTTTTATTTTAAAAATCTGTTTTTTAAAAGAATTATGTTTTTTAAAAGTTCCGTTTTTTAAAAAAATATATTTTTTTAAAATATATATTTTTTTAAAAAAAATATGTTTTTTTAAAAAATTGTGTTTATTAAAAAAAACTGTTTTTTTATTAAAAATTATATTTTTTTAAAAAAATCTATTTTATTTTATTATGTTTTTGTTATTTTTAAAACTTTAAAATGAGTATTATGTATTTTTTTGCCACGTCAGCATTATTTTTTTAATTTTTCTGCCAAGTCGAGGCAATGTTAGCAATTATTTAACGTCTGTCAATATTTTTTAACGAAATGGCTTAATTGTAAAATATTAATTAGTTCAGTGATGTAATTCAAAAAATTAAAAGTTCAATCGGGTATTCAGTAAAACGTGTCAACTTTAGTGACCAAATCATTAGTTTTGCCCTCCTATTTTTATTCAAACTATTTTTTATGCTCAGATTTGAATCATATTATTAACAAATTCAAGTCTCGCTCATTTTTTTCCGAGTCGAGCCTGAACGGTTTAGCTGGTTTACAACCTTATTTAGTATTTACTCTCTCCTATTCAGATTAAATACTACCTCTGTCCCACAATAAGTGCTTTTTTAGGCTTAATATTTTTTCCTAAAATAAGTGATGTGTTAGAACTCCAATACAATTTTTACAATATTTTCTCATATATGCCCTTATGCATTCAATGGTATAATTTAAATACAATTAAGGGTATTTTTGCCATTTTAACTTGTATATTGGTATGTGTGATTTAAGCTAAAAAGACACTTATTATGGGACGGAGGTAGTAACATTTTAGAGTTAAACACACTTATATATAATAAAATTAAACTCTCTAAAACGTCATTTAATCTGAATAAGAGGGAGTATAATTTAAAGTATGTGTCGGTCAAACTTAATCAGTTAGTTAAATGGGATGAAGATGGAGTAATTATAAGTAGTAATAAGACAGACTTCATCCTACCAAACTAAATAATACTTCATTCCTCCCCCAAAAATTAGTTTAGTTTAACTTTTTCAGTCAAATTAATCATTACAGTAATTAAAATTTTTATTTTTTTTCTTACAAGTATAGGTGGATAAACTATAACTATAAGAAATGGTGTTGAATTTACTACCATCTCCAATTTTTGTAAGTTTGAAAATATAAATAAATATATTTCATTCTTAATTTTAAAATTAGTCAATTTTACTAAAAAAATGTACGAGGGAGGGAGGGAGGGAGGGAGGGAGGGAGGAGTAATAAGACATGCTTCATGAAAATCATGACATTAACATCTCCAGAACAGGGAATGACTCGCACTTCTGCTTTGTCTTTGAATATGCCAATAAGTTGTTCTAAAACTATAAGTTTGTTGGGTCATGTTTGTAGCTTTTTCATATAGTTTTGTAGGGTCAAAAGACCAGAAACAAACCATTAAAGTTATCTCTAGCTCTCTCATTGTTCTGCACAAAACTGGACTTTGATCAGCTTTAATGATAGACAGGTTTTCCGTCTCACGGTGAACGTGGCAATAGTGTTTTTACTTTCGATTTTGATGCAGCATTTGGATTGAAAGAATGAAATGAAGGAATAAAAGAAAGAATTTAAGGTATTTCAAGTGTATGTTGGTGGAGGTAGGTGGTATAATATGATAGCAAAATTATCATACATATATACATTCAATCAAGGGTATGGAACGGATTTTCATTCCATTAGAATGGTTTATCACTCCAAAATGATCATCAAATATATATATTATTATTATTATTATGTTTGGATTGGAGAAATGGAATTAGTAAAAGAATGGAATGGAATGGTGGGTAGAATGATTCATTTTATTCTATACCCTCCTTCAAAGAATAAAATTCACAAATTTAGTTGGAATGAAAATGGTTCAATTCCATTCAAATGGAATAACCAAACACAATCTTTTTTTCATTCCTACCTTAATTTCTGTAATCCAAACGTAGCACATGTTCCTTCCATTCCATTCCCTCACATAAATAATTATGTTTATTTTTCAGAATAACTGCATTTTGTTCATAAATAATTATGAAAATTTAGATCTACATCTATAAAACGAAATGATTCATTTCATTCTCGTTGGAATGATTCATTTCATACCCTCCCCCGAGAAATAAAATTGAGGAATGAGAATGATAATCAAACACAATTTTTTCCATCAAGAATGAATCATTTCATTCTCACATTCATTCCTCCAATCCAAACGTAGCATAAAAACTTTATTCTATTCCCTCCACAAATGGGCCAAAAAGACACCAGAATTTGGGCTCAGACAGACAACTACTTGTGTTTGATCCATGACAAATAACACATGTTAAACTAGAGTTCCATTTGAAATGTATCCCTTAGACCAAGAGTTGGCCCAGTGGTTCTGGTGTGAGCTCACATCTGTTCTGGCAAAGGTTAAAACTTCATCCTTTTCCCCTACATTACACTGGAAACTTGGAAAAGGAGAGGGGAGGGAGGAGGGAGGGAGGGGGGGGAAGGAAATGATTTCAAAATATTTTAAGAAATTTATCAATAGTCTTACAATTTTAAAATTATACTAGATTAAAAATAAATCAAGGTATATATAATTAGAATTTTGTGCATTATATGAGGGTTTCAGGATTAAAATTATAAACCAAGTATCAGGATTTATATGCAGTAGTGGCAAAGTGTACAATACAGGTTGCTTCATGTATAATAGAATGTTTTAGCATTACGCAAAATATGTGATCAATAAGATAATTGATAACAGCAATATTATTATACAAGCGCAAGCGCACAAGGTAAGCCCAAATGGCATACAACATAACTAGCATTTTCGAACAAAAAAGTTACTAATAACTACAGAGAAGGTAAAAGAAAAAGAGGGGGAAGGGGCTCTATTCAAGTTCACCAGAACATTGATTTTCTCAGTGCTTAGGAGTAAGAGAAGGAAACGAAGGAATAGACTGCAGTATTAACTTACGGCTGCTTCTTTGGCCAGGGGATAATCCGACGTTACTGTGAGGAGGAGAAACTCTCTTGCTGTTGGGAGAAGCTGATTTGACACCACTGATGGGAGAGCCACTCCTTTGGAGAATCTCGGGCATTTCATCATCTCGAGCTGTTTGGAAATGCTTCTCAAACTTGCCTTGAGGTGGAAGAGGATTCAGCTTTCCAAACCTTTGGCTACCATACAACCCGGAGGAGGATCCAATGGCAAGAAAAGAAGAACGTGGTGGTCTCTTGCTCTGCGAAGATACTGGCAGCTGAATCGATTGCCTGAAATGCAAAGTTACATTAAAATATAATAAGAGTCGATAATGCCAACATAATCAGTTAGATAACTGTTAAACACACCTGCCAAATTGTAAAGGTGTTGCAGGAATAGCAAAATTTGTATTTTGCTCTGCGTCATTCGAGGTTGTAATTATCTGTAAACTTTTATCACCCACACTCCTTTCACATTCTTCTACTTCTTCTTCTAATTCTTCTGGTCCTATTGAAGTAGAGCCTATATCAGAGAGGCAAAGGAACTTATTCAAACAAACACTAGTGTCATGCATGAGTAAACCGAGTCGAAATAATTCAGACACAATTGCTAAATCAAGAAGTGAAACGCAATATATTTAAGATTTGAACTAAAAAACACACCATCCTTTCTACCAAATGCATTCTTACACCCTTCACATCTGCAGTTAATGGAGCATCCAACGCCACCCTGTAAAAGAAAACTACTACGTCAGAATTAGCTATAAATTTAAACTGGAAGCACACAGAGAGTGCACCTAGAGGAAAAGACCTGATAGCATTCACAGTATTTCTTTAGGCAACCAGATTTCTTGCAGTTGCATCCTCTTTTATGGCGAGCTGAAGCGGGTGTCTTGCTGGATTCCTCCTGCAAAATGAAGACGTTTTAATGAAACATTAGTTCTTCAAAAATACTGGGCAAGTAAATGATATAGCTGGATGATATTCTCACCCCAATTTCAATTATAGAATCTGAGCTTCTGATCACTTTGGGAGCAAATGCAAGCGGATTGCGAGATTCAATCTGCTTACGAGTTGCAAGGACAGTATCTTCATGAATAGGCTTGTTGAAGCATTCTTGACACGAACATGGCTCCACACAGTAGACACCAGCAGCGAAGCATTCACAGTAACTGCATTGAAAAGTTCACCATGTTAATAATGAATACATTTTGTTGTGCAGCTTTCCTCTACTATTTCACTGTGAAACTACATGATGCTTCAGTCATAGAGGTAGTCAGGCTTCAACCGTACATGGATAATAGGAGTTCTATTGAACTTTCCTACTAAAATCAATTCCCCTTGCATCTACTGAATTTTCTATCTATTGTTTACTTCTTCTTTTTATCATGTTCAACCATACATGGATATTAGGAGTTCTATTGTTTTAAACATGGTGAGAACACAACAATGTCTTTGATCATAATTCTTATATTGAATGGAGAAAGGTGTAAACTATTCTGCATCCAACCCCCAGCCTCCAGGAAACAATATAACGATACACATAGAAGAGTAATTAATGCACATGAAAAGTTTATACCTCAAAGGGCCGAGCTTTATACAATTTATCTGGAGCAAGCTTGAAGTCGATATGACAATAAAGAAAAGTGGCTAGACTAAAAGGAAAATTACTCGCTCAGTGAGACCCTAAACCATATTATTAGACACTAAGCATCTCAGCGGCGGGATTTAATACCCGACTCAAGCTGAAGAAACTTATTCAATGGTCACCGCTAACCGCTTTTGGTCCCAAATCTTTGGTTGCTTTTTCCAACAAGCATTGATTACATTTCTTTATGTTATTTGTACCAGTAACCGGTTTATGGATGAGTGCTCTTGGAGTAATCGGCTACGTGCCTATTGACTTCGTTTCTCAGGAAATTCATGGGTGGTGACGAATAACCAACCAGCAATGAATAGGGAAGAAAAATAAACAAAATGTTCATAATCCTGGACTAAGAAGGTGTTAATTAGAATCCAAGAGCAAGTAACAAATAGGCAGAAAGTGAAGTGTTAAGCAAGGCAGCTTAAAGGAAATGTAAGAACTTACAGCTTCAAGCACTTCGATTTCTTACAGTTACAACGCTTACAGGCCGTCTCACTATCTCCAGCATTTTCTAACCTACGCCTGAAAAATGCAAATTAACCTGCCATGCACACACGAATGGGAAAAACACTAGATGTGGAAAAATAAAAAATCATGCAATATTATCTCTATAATTAAACCACACATGCCTCTTCTTTTTTGGGCTACTGTGATTGAACACTTCGTTGACCGCATATCCCGATGTCTGAGCAGCATCTTCCACAACTGGGGCTCCACCTTCAGCAGGAACCATCTCTTTTTCTGAAGAGGACACAACCAAAGAATTGTTTGAAATTTCTTGACTATTCGATGAATTGAAATAAGCAGCAGAGCGAGACACGCTTATTGGTTGTCCTCCAGTAACCAAAGCTTCATGTTTCACAACTTTGTTGTCTGCTGACGTTGCTGCAAGAGCATTTAAGTGCAAACCGATTCCAGGTAGAACACGTCTTGGAGTATCATTTCCAGGCTTGGAAGGACTCAGTTGCTTGTCATTGGAAGCAATGTGTGATAACATGGAAGGACCACAACTCGAACCATCATCAAATTGCTTCCTGCGAGACCCCACCATCTCAAAAACCAGACAGCGTCTTCTCATACCACGTTGCAGATTAGAAGCAAGCTACACAGACAGACAAAACCGTATCACGTGTTGACGAATTAAAAGCACAGAAACTCAAAAATATCGTAGCACACTTTAGACCGTATTCAAGTTTAGAAACTTTCGGTCAGACAGTCGCACTCTGGAGACCAACTCAGATGGAATATAAGACCAACGCAGAAAAATAACAGTAATTACAACGAGATGAACAAAGCATTCATGCAAAAGAGAGATGTTAGAAAAAGTGAACAATAAAAAATTCATTGGGGGTGAATCACACAGCAATTTAGGCAATTCATACGGACTCTGAGATTCTTTTTCATTCCACGAAATTTATGTCACTACGGAGAGAGAAGTGAAGAATGCTAGCAAGCTGACATTCAGGAAAATTTAAAACAGAACTGAGGGAAAGAGAAGCCCCAAATTAATAGAAACATCTAAGAAACTAAGTAGTGGGTCTAAGCAGTCTAGCCCATAGATAGAGCAAATAGTATGATCTTTTCAACGGGAAAATATCTAATACGAGGCCAAGAAGAAGGTCCAAAGCTTGTCATATCTAAGTAAGTAGATAGATGTTCAGTCAAGTACAAAACAAAGGCTATGACAACTTGTGTACCACAGATGTAGTTGTTTGCCTATGACAACTTTGTGTTAGTCTAAAGTTCTAAACAAGGGTAGCTAGTCAATCATGACATAGTGTTCCAAAAACTTCAAACCACAATGTCAAATACAAAAAATAATATGTAAATGTGTAGAATAGAGGAATTGTACTACACATAATTTTAGAATAGCCTAGTGCATAAAAATTACAAACAAGGTGAGACTTTAATGTGAATGGACTTAAAAGTCCTCACCTCATCATCAACTTTATCGCTTGTGTCCCCTTCCTCGGAGTTGCACAACGAAACAAGGATGTCTTGATCCTCAGCTATTTCCTTTATATGACTGCCGTTTTCATATTGAGAAGAAGTATTATCTGCTTCATGTTCCTGACTTAAACTAACTGCCTCGATGGCTCCAGCATTTTGCACATCAGTCAAAGAAGTACAGAAACTCGTTCCAGGTTCAAGTAATTTCTGACTAGGATCTGTCAAGCACTTTGAATCATTAGGTGAATCGAACATTAATAAATCGGTTCCATCAGAAAACATATTCTCCCAATCACATCCTGCAGCATCTTTATTTTCATCAATTTGGGTCATCCCCCCTATATGTACTTCACTTCCAAACGAACCTTTTTCAGAGTCAACTTGAACATATGGAACAAGTGATGCCGATGAGCCGTTCAATTCTGGTACACCTCTGGTTTCCATGCCACACTGAGTGGTTCGGTCGCAGTCAGGACTAGCACATTCATAGCTTAAGGTTCGTGAGAGCTCAATTGCAAGACTTGATTCATAAGGTGGCTCTGCAGAAGCTTCACCAGAGGAGCTCCCTGGATCAAAATTTTGTTGTTGCTCAGCGGATTTATGAGCAATTTTTATAACTTCTTCATTCCTACCAACTTTGTTCCCATTCTCAAAAGAGAACTCAGGTTTTGATGGATCAGAGAACTGATGCCTGAAGTAATAGCATGAATTTAAATATAAAAAAATGGTAAGTTAAATATAAATGTATATAAAGTAAAAAATGTGTAGATATTCAAAAGTATTCATCAAGAGTAATTTTTAATTACCTTCTTAAGAATCTAGATTCCTTTAGGGAACTGACATGAGGTGAAGTGAAAACAGATGGAAGGGATGCAAAACTAAGCGAGTTGAATGTATGAGTAATGTGCATTGACTTAACGGGCTTGATAGGAGAAAGACTGTTGAGATAGTTAAAGACAGGGGAGTCCTGCATGTGCAAATAGATATATGTAAGAAAAAAATGCAGCACAAGACCAAATCCAAAGATAAGTTATTATTCACAGCAAACTTCATATATAAATCACAATGTTGCATTACGAAACATTGAAATAAATATAATCTAACATTTTTAAATTACAATTATACTCCACTCGAGTATGTAAGTATGGTATGCTGTCAACTGGAAAAGCAAATCAGACTAAAATTAGGAAAAGACAGCTTACATCCAAGTTCACAAATATATTAAAAAAAAAGATAGCAATAAAATACCAAAAGGGGGTGGAGGAGAGAGGAGGAAGAAAATACAATAATAAGATTTAGAAAATAATATTAAAATTTGTGAAGAAAATTTTCTGTGTGCACTTTAGACATGTTTACAGATATACATGAATTAGTTTAAATCCAGGAAGATCCCTACCCAAAATTTGCAGTAAATCTATTACTACTAGTTAAGCAGGAACAAATGGGGCATGGTGTTATAAAAATTAAACTTATATTATATAGACACACAAATAGTTATATATTCAAATTAAAAGAAATGCATAAACATTGAAACTCTGCAACTTTTTTGTGACCAATAAATAAGTATATAGAAATGTTAGAATTGATCCTTTCCAAATTGCTAGTAGGCATGATAAACAGCCATCTGAGTTGCTTCAAATTTTACACCAAAATGCACTATGGAATAGAACACTACCTCCAATAAAACTCACAAAGTGAATGAGTAGTATATATATAGTCCCCCTGTCCCGAAAGAAGAATAACATTTTCAATGGAAATTAAAAAGCCAGTAGTACTCTTTTACATATACAGAAAAAATTCAATCCCTTTAATTACATTTTAATCACCCATTCAGAGGCATTGTAAGAAAATTCCTATGTGCAACACGCCAGGCCTCTCTCTCGGAGGTGGGTGCTGTGTTTGTGGGGGTATATAGAGAAAGAGAGAGAAATCACAGACATTGAACTCGATTTACAAAAAAATAAACATCAATGAATCTTCAATTCCATAGCTTTAAAGTAACTTAAAATTACCCAATTAAGATGAAAAAACCCCTAATTTCAGTGAACACAATAGATCAGAGAGCAGACAAACCAAATTAAAGACATGAAAATCCCTCACAATGTCACTCATCTAAGTCAAACCCAGTACAGACCATCCAACAAACACAAAAGATTCAGAAAATAACCCTCAACAAAATCCACAAAAATCCCCAATTCACCCACTGGAAAAACAATTTAAACAACAACAAAAAAACTGAAATTTTCATCAAATTAACAAATACCCAGATCTCAAAACCTCCCAATCAACCAAATAACATAAACCAAAACATCAATCCAAACACCCACAACTCAAATCTCAAAAAAAATAAAATGAAAACTTTGAAAAGGGCCCAACTCACCTCAAATTTAGAGATTGTAGAAGTGATCGGTTTCCGCTCTGGGGTATCCATCACAACACCTCCTCCTCCACCACCACTTTCTCTCTCTAAATTCAGTCCCTGCTCCCCCATTTTTCTCACTCTACAAACACAGCAAAAAAACACAGACTTTCTCTCTCTAAGAAAGGATGAGATTCAAGAAGAAGCGGGAAGGCGGGAGGATGAAAGGGAGAGAAAGTGAATGGAATAAAGATTTTCTCGTGCTGAGAAAACCAAACCCAACACTCGACCCTACCACAACACACATTTTTCACTTTCACAAACACTGATAAAAAATGAAAAGAGAACACAGGGACTGGTGAAATAAGGCAACAAAAATAAGCACGACAAAGGTAACGTACACTTGGAAGATCTATGAATTTAACCGGGAGGAATTTTACTCTTTATTTTTATTGGAAAATAGGTCCTTCAAGTTTTTGTTATTCATACTTTCCACCTCCCATAAGTTTTATTATATCCATTGACCTTGTCAATCTTTTACCACTGAAAAATTAACCAATTTTAGTTGTTAAGTTTGATCCGTGTATATCCTCTATAGGTTTGTTTATGGCTTTGTCAAAACAGGGTCGGTCGGACGGTCATCTCATTTGAAAGTAGTAATTTTTAGCTAATTATGTTTTCACAATTACAATTTCATTTCATAAATTATTTTCAACATAAAAATATTGTTTTCGCACATGAAATTAATAAGATTACGTTATATGAATAGTAAGTGAATCAGACACTTAATAAAGATATCAATTTTAATTATAGAAATAACAAATTATTATATTATTTTAATTTGGATTGCTTTTAATAATGAGGTCGTATTAAAAAATAAACTACTCCCTCTGTTCCAAAATTAGATATATAATTTGACTTTTGAGATCAAATGGCCGCATATTAAACTTTCAAATTGATACGACTCTTAAAAGTTTAAAATAAAATAAATTTTGTGATTAATAGTTTTTGTTATATATTATACAATTATAATAATTGTATCAACTAAAATTAAATAAATTCACATTAATTTGAAATTTAATATATCGTCATTTGGTCTCAAAAATCAAATTATATTTTTAATTTTAGAATATATTTATATGTATCTCTCCTATCATAAGAATGGGTTGAGGCCAAGTGAATTACTCGTAAATTTTCTAATTGTAGGCTTTTCAGCTTGTGAAATGCATGTCTATGATCTCAAATCTTTTTTTCTCCTAAAGTGATTGAAATGTATTTTACTATATGCTAATTCTTTTATATTTTTGAAGATTTAGTGTGTAATTTTTAATTCTTTTCAAAATTGTTTTTTCCTGCATGGAATACAGGTCAATAGTTAATTATGTGCTCTCTAAACATGTCTTCCTAAGGTACAATTAGTGTGCATAATTGCTACAATCTTTAATTTTTTTGAGATTGCTTAACATTACTTTACATGTTCGGGAATAATTTATAAGTTAAAATATAAATTGATTTATAAGTTCTTTTAAGTTGGGTCTTATAAATAAAAGCGTCCGGCATCAATTTAACATATAAGTCAGAAATTAAATTAAAATAAGTTTTGAAGGTGTTCGACTCATAATGAGTTAAAATAAATGTAAAGATTACTAAAAAAAACATTAATAAAAAGAGAGACAAAATAAAAGAGGGGTAAAATAGACATTACATTTGGTCAAAAACTTATTTTTAAATAAGTCACACATAATTATTTATTTTTTTGACTTAAAACTTAACTTATAAGTCAAAAGTAAGTGGTTGTCAGACATATTAATTGTGAAAAACAATTTATAAATTAGTTTGACCGACTTATAAATTGTTCCCGAATAGGTCCTACTGCATGGTTATAGTGATAATAATCACTTGGTCGGTATTTTAGAGCTCTTATGCTCACTAGCCTTGAGCTTGCCCAAGATATTAACTTGTTATTTTCTTGATGCATGCATGGCTGAATATACTCATTGTTCTTCTTCAAGTGAATTACAATGTCGATGAAATTTTTGGGGGAAAAAATAATAATTCAGGCAAATAGTAAAGCCTTCCATTCAACATTATGAAGGTTAATGATTGACCGCTTCATTAAGTGCAAATTAATTTGAGAATTTCTAGACATCTCTTTTTTATACTATTCACAATTAGAGAGAAATGAGATATAAAGAGAGTTGAAAAAAATTATAATACACAAGGTAAGGTCGATTTTTGCTCTTTCAATGTTAAATTACTCTCTCCTTTCCAAAAATTATATATATATATATATATATATATATATATATATATATATATATATATATATATATATATCAACTTGTGCAGTATTGTAGCTTACGCGTTAACTATCTCGATTCTTAGCTGAGGAGTAATATTTACATTTTTAAACTATAAAGTGTCATTACTTAGATTTTTATTAATTATAGTTAGGTTGTATATTATTATGTTGTCGTTATTGTATTATTTTCATCAAAAATCGTTACAAAATGTATCTTTAATTTGTAATGAAATGAATGTGATAAGGTATAGAATAATATGCTTAATTATGAGTAAGGGTGTAAACGAACAGAGTCGATCCGAATATTGAGTTACTCAGATTTAGTTCACAAAATTTATCGAATTTAAAATAAGGTTTGATTGAGGCTCATTTAGCTATCGAGTCGAGCACGATTCAATTTGAACTTTTCGAACGAATGTGATCCGAGTATCAATAGAAAATTTTAATTTAAGAAGGTTCGAGTCGAACTTTAAAATGTGTTCATATTTAACTTATTTATATTTGAGTCGAGCTCAAATTGAATTTTTAATTAAACGAATACAAATCAAACTCGAACTATTTATTTATTTTACGGTCTTAACTCTGAGTTGGTGGGAAAAAAATGAAGGAGACATGACACATTGGCTATAGCATTTAACATTATGGATATTGTCAACATAAGAACATAAATAAATAAAAGCGTGATTATAACGTAACTGCCAAACTCAATTCCTTTGCGCGGGACATTTTGAAAATGCGGGCTATAGTACATTTGTGGTCCATAATACCAAATGGACCCTCAGCACCCAAGATCCTCCTTAACCGACAGATGCTTCTACTATATTGACTTTGACAACCTTTTTGATCTAATGTGCTAGACTACTATTATAATTCTGAACACTATTAATCATAAGACTAAATAATCAATTAATCATGGTCAGATGATTATTTTTTATAGAATAATTTAAAATAGTCTCATGTTAATGTGTTTGTTTTTTTAGAATTAATTAAATAATTAGATAAAATAATATTATTTGGACTATTACATTCTTATTAATAATAATATATTTTAAACTATAATTTAAACTTGTTTATACATAAAAATGATGAACAATTAATTATAAACTTTTAAATACTAACATATGTTGAGGTATGATAATATTAAAAAATGATTTTCAATGATTTTAAACTGTTTAAAAAAGAGTCTATGCTAATTGTTTCGGCTAGACAAAAAATGATTTGAATTATCAAAATGTATTTTATATATCATTAATGCATCATAAAAAATGGTGCAGAGATGATAAAATGATGGAGTTATCAATACAGAATTACTTAGTGTTGGATGTGATCTAAAGATCGTCAAATTACTACTGATGATGTAGTATAATGAAAAGTCACGAATAGCGAAATCATCAAAGCAATTTGTAAATAATGATGTGGTATCATGACGTTATAAAATGATTTCAGAATTTTAAAGATAAATTGTTGCCAATTAATTTGGCTAGACACATGTTTCGATTGAAATTCGAATTATTGGTATACGTCTATACTATTTGATTCAGCTAGACAAATGTTTATAAAATTCAAAATATTCTTTAAAAGCTTATGTTAAACCAAATTATTTTAGTGCGGAATCTTATGATAAGTTTGAGGTGAACAACCTTGAATAAGGGAATATGCCGATTGGATAAAATAATTCAATATAGTAGCGTAAATATTAACGTAAAATATCTTTTAAATACTGTTGATTCTAATATTAATAAACTGAGATAAATTGATTCAAGTATAGTTAATAGATTTTTACTATTATAAAATTAAAATATCAAAAATGTATCATTTATCAAGCAAATTATATACTATAATAACAAAACTATAGTTATTAGCTTGTTATAAGTTTTTTACTTTCAAAACTTACTTGCAATGTTGGGAGGCGGGAACAATGAACAATATAATTTTATCATTAAAATGTGTTAATTTAGAATTAATCTAGAAGGGGGTTGAATAATTAATTCACGTTTATGAATTTTCGGGTGGTGGGAGTATTTCTCACTTTCATTTACCCAATTATTTAAACATTAGAAATTCAAATATTTAAAGTAAGTCAAAAGTAAATTTTGGATAAAGGTGGATTAACTAGTTGTCAATTATCACATATACATTATGTGACAACCCCAAAACAGGTCCATTCCATCCAACCCATTATGAGTCGCCAAATACATGGTACAGAAAATAACTACAACTTTATTACAACAATTGTCGTGCAAAATACAACAACTCATGTATTGTGAGTTTTGATACAAATATATATATCAACTGTGACTCTTGACACCAACTTGGGTAGCACGTCACCATGACATCTTACATAAAGGTATAGTCAAAAACTGTTTTAGAAATTAGAATCTTTGGAAAGTGCTCAAGGAAACCTTCGTACATGGGAGGCCATGGGTCTAGGTTATGATAGATATCATATGCCCACAGAATTATCCTTGGTTGACCCAATAGGCCCCAAAGAAAAACGAGAAGATTACTATCATCTTTTTTTCAATGGTGAGTCTTCTCTTGACATATCATTATCTCCACTGTCTCTAATTGAGAATTATACTTCAAATAAACTCCAAGATCATATAGGTAGTGCTCGTAGATATACTCAGAAAGAAGTGGATGTGCTTGCAACCTGTCTTATGATGACACGAGGTTGTATGTCTTTAGACATCTTGTATGATAGTGGCAAAACACCTTCCAACGTTGGGTTACTTTCACCTATATGATTCACCAAATATAACTACTAAAAGATGTATACAACATACTTGTCAATCTTTGTTTGGGAGAACTCACACACTAGAGACCACCGATTACTATTCCTTGTTACCCCGCTTCGACCCAAATACACTCTTATTACACGAAAGGAATTGTGAAGCAAAAGGTGAAACCTGTTAACTCCAATAAAAGAATCTCATGACTAAAGATAATTAAATTATCAATAGCCTTCATCAATAATAAATCGAGATTTAGAACATATGGTAGATGATAAAATTTCAACCATAGTTGTGGCGGAGCAATCCATTAGAAGAGTCAAATAGACCATAAAAAGTCTATTATCTTCTCCACATTAAAAGTCCACCAACAATATTTTATCCACAGTAACATTAATCAGATTTCTTTCCACAATTATATGAATAACTCATAATCATAATTGTAATTCTAAATTCTCTTCGCATCCGGGAATTTAAGATAATTTACATCACCAAAACATCAAAGATCATGGTTATACCAAATCACGATTCATGTTCATAATCATACTAATAAATTTATCTTTGCACTACGGGCCAAAGATATTCATCAACAATCATATTTGTCTACTACGGCCAAAGATATTCAACAATAATTCATCTTTTGCCTACTGGGCCAAAGATATTCACATCTCAAAAGAAATATATAATCATTTCAAAATCTATATAAACCGTAATTATAACCATGTTGATCAATTCACCTTTGCACTTAAGCTAAAAATATTCAATTGTAAATTCAATGGTCATGATCATACATCAACAATTCATCTTTTTGCCTTTCTTGGCCAAAGAAAACTCATATTCATGATCATACCAATAATCTACCCATCTTTACACTCAAGTCAAAAGAAATTTCATCACTAGGGTTATAAAAATGTTATATATGATAATAAAAATAATATGATCAACAACTGCATTTAATTTCAAGAGTAAGATTCATAAATCAACGATAATTTGGTCAGAAAAAGAAAGCAATTTTTGTCGTTTTCTTCATCCGACAGTTATCCGTTATGGGGCCCTGAATGGGCTGCTGGTAGGTCATTTACGAATATTCTATTCCCAAGGAAAAAATATTCCACGACCAAACGAATATTCTCCGACAACAATAAGTATTTTATAGCCACTTGCTTATTTTGAAAAAAAATTCATATATCACCCTTAACTTTAACTTTTATCAATTTAACCATTTACTGAATAGGAAAATTGAATACTTTTATTTCATAAAATTCGCTCTCCATAAATATAATGAAATAAAATAAACTTTTTATAACTATATACATTATAATTTATGCATTGAGGATAAATTATAAATAAAAGTTCTCATAAACATATTATTAAAGTTTTAATCAAGTATTTGAGAAAAAAATAATTAAATATTCAATGTAAACTTTTGAATCTAATTATAAATTATAAATATCCATACATACTACAATATTACTTCACACACATAAAATGGACATCTAAACATTAATAAGTAAAACATTCATTTTGAAAATTAGGATTTCAAAAATGATGAAAATTTATTTAAATTGTAATTTAGAACATTGATTATTGTATTTAAATATTTATTAAATATAAATAAATTAACACTCATTCATTAATTAACTATATTTTATTACTCATTATTTTTTATTCTAGTTACGGTTGTAAATGGTAACCGAAAAATTCGTATCCGTCCGCATCCGTATTCGGAAAAAGTGAATATTATTATTATTAAAAAAAATGAATATTATCCAGTATTCGGTTTAAAGATATCCGTAAATAAATAAAAGCGAATATTCTTTGTATCTCGAATCAGATATATATATACATTTTACCTTTGTAAGACCCCAAATAATTAATAAATAAAATTTAATTTCCTCTAATTATTATTTTGAAATAGTAAGGGTTGATGTGATTAATGTGGATAGTTATGGGTAAAATCTGTGAAATATTTCAAAATAAGTAAGTGGTTATAAAATATTCATTGTGTTGTCGGGAATATTCGTTTGGTCGTGGAATATTAAATCTTGTCGGGGAATATTAAATGCGGACCAAGCAGCCTTGACAATGTGTGGGGCCCCATAACGGAAAGCGATTGGAGGAAGAAAGCGACAAATATAAGTTGTTTAAAAATAATTTGGTATGGTTATTCTGATTTACCTTTGTTGGAATACCGGTGGTTAAAACCACGATGTCTGGCGTTGTTGCAAGAATGACACTCGCGGTATTGCACAATTATTGACTCTTACGTGAAGAAGGCACTACTCAATAATGGTTACTGATAATTCTTTGTTTAGTATTTTATTGGTTCAATAATTGTTGCGTTGATATTTTATATTGTTGTTGTTTGATAATTGTCATTTACACGATATTTTCATTATCGAAACAATAATTCATATTATCTCTAATAATATTATTAGATAACATTATTGGCAATGTCTAGAAAGTTACGTCTAAGGAGAGGTTTGGTCACCTAATTGCGGCGCCCGATGAGAGAAATTCTTATTGAAAAGCCCTTTTTTCACGAGAAGCGTGCCTGTTTATCAATATTGTGATTCTGTAATATTATTTGTGAATAATTAATTATTGATTCATATGATGAGAAAAATATTGATTTTATGTGGATATAGATGGAGAAAATTTTAATGTGACAATTGTTAAAAATTAAAATTTTATCTTTTTCGATAAAATAATTCATTTAAATATATATATATATATTATTATATTTTAATAATATAATAATGGTGATATTTTACAACAACGAATATGGAATATATGAGTATCGAGGAGGAAGAATATTTTTGTTGCAATAAATATTTAAAACATGTTAAACATGCTCGATTGGACCCCATTTATTATTTGAAATTTGATTATAGCCTCTAAAATCGCTTGCTTTATGGATTTGGTCAATTTACGCTTGGAATTTGGAAAAACTTTCTTACGCAAAGTTGTAGAAATTGAATTTCCTATAAAAACTCTCAAGATTTGAATTTTTGATAAATGAGCTATTTATTGTGAATTATTAAAGTTCCAAGCTCTGAAATAATTGATTTTTGGAAGTTTAAATTATTTTAAATAATAAAAGCGTTTTTTAACAAGGTAGGTGTGCCCACTAGCATGGAAAAAAAATTTGAGATCAGATTGTCCAAGGTGTGCGTGAAGATTATATATATATATATATATATATATATATATATATATAATATTTTAATAAATTTTCGCTTTGGTGTTAAAGCATTTTCCTATAAATAGGGTCTTGGGTTAGAATTAAAAATTACACCGTAAATCAAGTTTTCTCTCTCTATATTATCGAGCGTATTCTTGTGAGTATTTTGAGTATACTTTGAGTATTGCTATCGGTGAAAGTTCAAGTTATAGCTTTATATCCAATATTCCAGTTAGAATCTTGTCTTTCCAAGGTAAGGGATATTTTTTTTTTAAATGATATTATTTCTTCAATATCATTATCTTTGAAATATTGATCTGAAGTTTTATCAAATTTGGAACTTTTGGTGTGTGAGATTCTTTATTCACGTATCGCCACTATTCACGATATCTGGTCTTATTCACGAATCTGACCTTATTCATTCAAAAAAAAAAAAATCGTCTAAATATCTATTGTGGATACTAGCTTTGATTGTATCCATGTTTTGATCATTCTTGAATTTTACACCACTATGATTATTTTTGAGGTATTTTTGGGCGTGGATAAAATAAAATCTGAATCCTTAATCCTTAATCCTTGTCATTTTGTTTCACCGGATTCGTTTCTTTAAAAAATATTTTCATCATCCTCGGTCTTAAATGATGATATTATGGAATATCTTTGGCTTTTGTAGTGCAAAGATGAATGATTTCGATGAATATCTTTGGCTGTGGTGCAAATGAATGATTTCGATGAATATCTTTGGCCCGTAGTGCAAAGATGAGCAGTGTTTAGATGAACATGACCAACCGGTGAATGTCATTGGCTTTTAGTAGTCTGAGGATGAATATATGATTCCGGATATATATTGATTGATGTTACTGAGGATAAAAATATTGATGATGGATCGTTAAATTCATAGATATTAGTAGATTTCATCCTATGCGTAACTCTTACATGAATTAATATTTTCATTTATGCAGTATTGATTTAAAACTTGTTGTCTATTGTATTCTATTAAATTTTTTTTTTCCTGTTGAAGACTAACGATAATTTGTTCTGTATTATCTTAGTCATAATATTCTTTACTGGGCTAGTTGAGCTCACCCTTTTCCTTTTTGTTCCATTTTTCTTCTCAGGAGGCGAGAATGTAACGAGTACGAGTCGGGTATGGAAGGATGATTTTAGAGAGTTGTTTAGTAGTCCTCACCATTTCTGTAAAATAATATATCAATAATTATGATGAGAATTTATTTGTATGTGGATATTGTTTAGATGGCAATATCTGTATTTAAACTCACAGTTTTATTGTTGTAATAATAAAGTTGTAGTTGTTTCTGTACCGTGTATTGACAACTCAGAATAGGTGATGTATACCTATTTTAGGGGTGTCACATACACTCATAATGACGACAACAACAATATATTAAAAAAAATGTAAGTCATTTTAGAAAAAAATTGAGGTTAATTTTGTCTATAATTTTTAGTCTTAAACAGTGAAGATTATAATACCTAGTTGAGCATGGTATTAAATAATCACTCATGTTAAATCATTTTATAATATCTGGACTAATAATCTAATGTTCAAATTTAAAAATAAACAAGACGCTTGAGATTAATAGTCATATTTCAAATAAAAAAAAATAAAATTTATAATAAATATTTAATGTGGATTATGCATGGAATTAAGGGGAAATGAAAGCAAATCACCAAACTACTTTTGTTATAACGTTTTCCTTAAAAAAATATTGACTTGGCAACTTATTGTAGGGATTAAAAACTTGAATATTTAATGGTTTTTATATTGAATTTATATACTTTTTTCAGTTAAACAACAAAGGTTATTACTCGTATTATGACAGTTTAGTGGGGCAAATTAGAATGAGTTTTCAGTTTATTTGTGATTGGAATATGTTGAGAATATGTCTTCCGGCAATGATAACCAAATTTTTTTATGAAACTAGGATAATTTGTTATTCCAACTTCCAAGTTATTTTTTATAAATAATAAATCAAAAAATTATATGATTGATTTCAACTTCACCATAATCGTATCTAACCACACCAACCCAGAAAAGGAAAAAAGGAAAAAAGAAAAAAAGTGCAAAGCAAAGCAGAAAAACATATACTCCATCCGTTCCTAAAAGATTGTCGTTTAAAGTTTTTGAACATGGATTAAGAAAATCATTTAATACTATGGGAAATTAAATTAATTTGTTTGAAATTTCACCACTACTCTTTTATGGGAATTGAAAATTATTAATACAAGGAAGATAATTTCTTGGGACAATGAGAGAAGGTAGAGATAATATAGGAAAGTAAATGAAATAATTTATTCTTCTGAAAGTTGTAAACGATAAATATTTTAAAATAAATTTTTTCTTCTAAAACGACAATCTTTTAAGAACGGACAGAGTACTAATAAAGATTCATATGTAAACCATTAGCCACACATCCTCGTATCCTATCCCAATAAGGCAAGAATTAAAAAACTTAAGAAAATAGGCACTGTAGATTTGTGAAATGGTTTGTTGGGTTGTTCACATCAAGGCCATAAATTCAATTATTAAGACGGCACATCAAACAATATAAAAAATAGTAAATATATATATATATATATATATATATATATATATATATATTCCGGATCTTAAACTCAGATCTTATTTAACTCACTCTAAATCACTTTCTTTTTTAGCGACCAGACCCGACGACGATTTGGTCATCTATACAATAAATCTATACTTTTAGCGACGGACAACATATAACGTCGTTAAAAGTATAGACGACGGTTGTATGACCGAATCAATCGTTGAATCAAATCATTAAAGAAGAATAAATTCAATGAATTGAATAATGGATGAGTTTAAAATTCGGACCAAATATATATTATCGACCTTATATCATTAACTCAATAATCCCATGGAGTATATATCTTACATTTACGCTATGATAAGCAAAGGTCAATGGTTGATGTAGTGGTTGGTGCAACTAATTATTAAGACATTTGTTACCCCCATTTTTTTTTATAAAATTATAAAAGATACTTCCGCCCTCAAAAGAATAAATAAAATATATTTTTTACATATATTAAAAAAAATAATTTTTTTTAAAGTTATCTTTAATAACTCCACATAATTATATAAAGTGATAAGTATTTTTATTTAAATTTATCTTTAATTACACGATAATAAAATTAAGACGATAGATTGGGCATTCTGTCATTATATATGATACTAGTCCTTACTCAGCACACACTGTGTGTGCAAGTAAAAAATTACAAGTCACCTAGTAGGGAGTAATTTAGGATTGACAGAAAAAGTAAGGAGATAAAAAAAAAATTATAATATTTAAAAAAAATTATGAGTGTTACACAGCTTCAAGAAATGTAGTTTTTTTTTTTCTCTCTTTTTATAAAAAATAAATATACCATCATAAAAGAATGTTTTGAACTAAATAATTTAATGAACAAAATTGCTATTTTACAGGATTTCTCTCACATGAACGTGAGAACCAAAGAAAGTCTATTTCAAGAAATTATTATTTTTAAAATTATTTATTAATAAATATATTTTAAATTATTGAGAAAATTTAAATTAGGATATACAAATGGACTTGAACATGCAAGAAATGATAAAAAGGAGAAAAGCACCCCTAAAAAAAATAATGGACTTCAACAAACTTTACAAAATTATTACTTCAACCTTTAACTTTTGACTTTGTCATAAAATCTTAAAAGGTAGATACCCTTTATTTTAGGCCAAGTGGTCCTATTTATTACATAAAGGAGTCCATCCCTATCACGTGACCCATCTTAAATACTACTTTTAATGAAATACTCTATCCGTTCTTTAATATAAATCACATTTTAGGTAAATATTTTTATTCTTAAATATAAGTGATTTTAGATAAATATTTTTGTTCTTAATTATAAATCGTTTGAGAATTTCAAGTAAGCATTAATTGCATAGTTTCTCATATTACTCCAAATATTAAATATAATTTTGATTCTTTTACTATTTTTTGCCTAATAAATAATATTTTTTTAATACAAGGACAATATAAATAATTAATTCTAATATATTTAATACTTTATAATTATTTTTTTAATACTTGTATATAACTCCAAAACTAGAAACGGAAGATGTACTAACATTACCCAAAATCCTACTCAACAAATTATCACTCCACTACTATGCAATTATACACCTGTAGTTTCTTTCCCACCCTCCCACATTCTCTGTGACTGCCATTTAGTATCATAGTGTTCATCCCATGCGTGGTCTGGCACGTGACTACATTTTCTCTCTCCTCACCCTTGAACTCCCGACACGTGTCAGTAACCCAGAGTCTTTAATTAATCCCAAAAAAATTAGACCAGTAATTAGCCTGTGATTTAGAAGTAAGGTCAGTGTCTTATCCTTGTAGACTTTTTGGCAGGTGTCAGATTCTATTTCGAAATAAATTAAATTAAATTTGGTTGTTGACTAATTGTATACACACCAAACCTTAACTTTACTTAAAGATTGATCTAAATGGAGTTTGTTATCGAAAAATACAATTGTTGTTATAATTTAATTTTATGGGTGGATTGTTATGTCGTTCGGTCAGGAAAAATTTTGTTTCCGGTAAATGTGGACAGTTTACCTTATTATTTTTATTCGTTTGGTAAGGCTTGGAAATTGGGCTTCTGTCTCGCATTGGACTTTGTGGTAAAATAGGATCCGCATCAAGATTTCTCCGCGGGGTCTTGTGAGATTTTGCTGTGGAACATAGCAAAAAGGAGATTCAATAGTTCACAATTTATTTATTTGTCTGTGTATCAAAACGACGTCATTTTGATAAGAATTTTTTTTACAAGTTGACAGAAATTTGGAAGCCACCAAACGCCGTTTAATTCGTTTTTCTGTTTTCTTCTCCTTTCCTTCTTTATTTCGTTTCTTGTTCTTCCCAAATTTCCAAGGTTTATGATTAGCCAAATTTCAATTGTTTTTTTTTCCTTCCTTTTTTCAAAATTTCCCCAGATTGTTTATCCCCAAATTTTTTTAAAATTTTTTTCAATTGGCTTAAAGAATCACATTGGAAACTCAATTTTTTTAATAGGATAAAAATTATCCGTTGGATTTATTTTTTTGAAGAGCAAAGAATAATATTATTAGCCTTTGACAAAGATACAAAGATTAATAACCCTATCGATTCTAAAACACCAAAAAAATTGATTAATAAAACGTCCCAACTATATTAACACCCAACCCATTACAATCATAAAAAAAGTCATGCCGCTCATAACTAACAAGAATTAGCAAACAAACGAAGTCAAACTCGTAAAAAAATTTCATGTCAAAACGACGTCGTTTTGGTACACAAACAAAGAAAGAAGCTGTGAGTCATTTGATCTCATTTTTAATGTGTTGTCAACCCCACAACAAAATCCTCATAGAGGATTCGGATCCGATAAAATATGTTTCTTCAAGTATCGGCTCAAGTGTCGGTTTTACATATTACTCTATCCGTCCCATAATATATTAGTACGTTTTAGATAATTTTATTTTTTTAAAATTATTTGACGTTTTATATATTTTAAAAGAATTAATTATAATTTTTTCAAAATTATCCTCATGAGACAATATTACATATGAAAAGAGTATAATATTTAGTAACGGGTATTATAGACAATTAATAATATATTTAATATTATACAATTATTTCCTTATTTTTTATACACAACTCTAAAACGTCATATATTATATTATGACCGACGGAGGGAGTAGTGAGATAAAATACTTTTTATTAGTAGCCACAATTTTTTTTTGCACAATTACGATTAGAGTTCCTTTATGTATATATATAGTTGTTATAGACGTAATGTGCTTTATCGAAAGTTTAAAACACTTTACATACTTCATATTTTGTACACACCAAAAAAATGAATTTAAACACAAGTATAATCGAATTTTATCTAATGGTTAAAAATTATTATCATTATTGTTAGTTTTTCAAATGCTTACTTAATGTGAAATTTTATTTTCATCTTAGTGAGACTATTAATTGTTGTAATATTCTCACAGTTTGTGTGAGATATATTAACTTAATTCTTATTTTAAAATTGATTTTCAGGTACGAGTATTTAAAAATATAAACATACTCTTAAAACACTAGAATTATTATTATTATTTTTATTTATTTTTGTTGTCAAAAGTGTTTTTATACTCAAAACTTCTATTGTAAAAGTGTTTTTTTAAATATTATTAAATAACCCCTATATGTTTTAAATTGAAAGTACTTTTAATATACACTACATTACGTACTATTTCAAACGAACACTGTGAGTCCAAGTATAAGAAGATAACATAATCACCAAATGATGTCTTACTTCTAGTTTGTTCCTTTTGTCCAACTTGATTAATCAATTTTAACAAAATCTTTATCAATTATACCTTAGAGCATGTTTTAAAATTGTATTTGATAATATTTTTTTAGTCTATTTTCTTAGGACAAAAAAGAATTTTTTGTTGTATTCTAATGGTTACACCTAAAGGCTAAAGATTGCACACACAATTAGTGCCGACCAAAAAACGGATAAAATTAATTTTTTAAAACCAAAATATTTTGTTTATTTGGTTATTTTGTAAATTTCGACTATAACTGTTTTACTATCTGGTATTCGGGTTCAGTTCCGATTATTGAAATTTTGTTATTCGGTTAACTGAATTACATATTTTAAAAAAAAAAACAAAAGACTAATAGAGTTAACAACAATACTACTATCACATAAAAAAAGGCTCACATAATTCTCTGATAGTTGTTTGAATATTTAAATTAAGCAAATTTCGATTTTTGATTACAACTAAATAAAATAGATTATTTAGTTCGATTATAACTGATCGAATGATCAGACCTACACACTATATGAGCAAAAGATACACATACGTGTTATATAAACAATAACAAACTTACCAACATAGACAGGGAGAAAAGAATCTACAAAAATTTAAAGAACATAAACAGTACTTTCATTTTTCAAGTACTTATTCAAAACATAAAATTATGGGGGAAAATCAATCGGTTTTCTTCAAGTTTTATGGTCTATAGCTGAAGAAACCTTTAAAATTTAATATATTCATAGATTTCTAGTTAATCTTGTTAAGCAATTATCGTTATCTCATTAAAATTAGGGGAGTAATACAGGCACTTCACATTTTATTAAAATTATTATAGTTTTTTTGCTATGTTTAATTTCACATATTATAGTATTTTTTTGGTATATTTAATTTTTCTCTCAACCCTCGCCCTCCAAATCCCAAACCTCATACTTTTTTTTTGTCTTGATATATAATGATACCCGACCCGACCACTATTGACACTTGAACACTCTTTTTATGCAGCGATAAAGTAGGAACCAACCGACCAAAATTTTGTTATGCTATGTTTGGATTGAAAAAATAAAATAAAGAGTAAAATGATTCATTCCATTCCAGTTGGAATGAATTATTCCATACTCTTCCAATTTTTTAATATTCTGTAGGAATGAGTCATTCTATTCCCACCTTCATTACTCCAATCTAAACGTAGCATAATAGAGTAAAAATCAAATATAAAAAATATTTTTAGCATTTCAATAACATAGTAATTAATAATAATAATAATAATAATAATTTGTGTTATGGTGCTAATACATTTACCATTTTTAATTTTAATTAGCAAGTGCATTTGGATTGGGCCAGTGTGGTGACCAGTGGCTCAACTGGTACACTTGACCGAACATGTATAGCCCATTATTCTCTTATATATCTCTCTCTCTCACACACACAGTTTGAACCGGATCGTGGCCTGAGTAAAAGTTTCGAACTTGATTAAATGGTACACTATATTATCTTACGGGGGTGGGCTTGGATTATCCAGCTTAAGTCCCTTCATGGGCTGAAGGATCTCTCATTTTAATTGGACGCTTTAAATTATGCCTCCTTATAGAAAAAAAAGGTATTATAAATCTATTACTACTACTATATTATAAATCATTTTTTGGTCACGAGTCAGTTCCCACTTCACACTTCTTTCTTGCTAAATGCTAATACAATATATGTTGTTTTCATAATTATACTAATTTTTTTGTATTTTTTTATTGTATTATTCTCAAGAGCCAACATTCATGTATATAAAAATATATATAATATAATGATTTAATCTACATGTAAGTTGTAACTGTTTAATTTTATGTTCAGCTTATTGGTACCATCCATACCACATTATGTATACTCAAATTATAATAACACTAAATACACACCACAATTTTAAATTATATTTTTTGCTATTAGTCAATACCTACTTGGGTTATCAATCTAATAAAATTTAATACTCCTTCCGTCTTTTAATATAAGTCGTTTTAGAGAAATATTTTTGTCCCTTAATGTAAGTCGTTTGAGAATTTTAAATAAATATTAATTGCTTATCTATATAAATCAAATGATTTTGAATTTTTAAATAAATCATTAATTGTTTAGTAAATCTCACCGCCCATAGTATTTAATATTAATTTTCTAATATTATTCAAAGTAATAAATATAACTTTGGTTCTCTTATTATTTTATATTCAATAAATAACACTTTTTTTTTCAATACAACTGTTATATAGATAATTATTATTATATTTAATGCTATACAATTATATTTTTTAATATTTATATAAAATTCTAAAACGACTTGTATTAAGGGGGATAGGAAGTAATAACAACACCACTATTAATCTAATACTGACCTCAAACATGCCAAAACATTGTTACCTTAAAAGAATCAGTTTTTAAGCGGATAGAGTTCTCTTTATCATCAAAGCTTTTGACTTAAATAGCATAATCAAACACTTTGAAGGCTTAAAAAATCAAGAAAGTCAAATTCCTTGTATCAAAACTTGTTGATAACATTAGACTAATATTTATGTTTTCGATGTAAATTTTTTATTTATTATTTTTTTGATAATACTTTAAATTTTCAATAATATTTATTATTATGACAACATAATTATTAATGTGAACTTTGTCTTTGTCTTTGTTAAAATTTTATTTTTTTTTAAATATCATAGCAGGCTCCAAACAACATGGGGTCCACAAATACTAGTAATAATGAAGGACATTCTCGTCCATTAAAAAGTATTCAGGTAATTTGGTTGGAAGGACAGCACGGAATAGTATATATTTAGTTTTGGCTTCTAATTCCTTGGCCTTTCGGAGCTGTCAATATAAAAAAGCCATTATTTTAGCCAAAACCCGCGCTTTTCTCTCTCTATATCTTTGTTTTCTTCCTTCTTTTCACTCTCTACAGCAAATACATTCATATCCATCGTCCAATTCCTCATCTCCTTTCTTCAATTCAATTCAATTCAATTCAATTCTGCTTATGTATATATATATATATATATATATATATATATAATTGATTCCCTATTTTCCCGTCTCTCTATATCTATCTATCTCTTTGTGCTGATGCGCCATTTTCAGACCCATTGAATCTGGAGGAACCTGGAAGAACTTTATCTGCTAGTGGGCAAGTATTTTCTGAATTTTTTTTATAAAGTTTTGATTTTTCGAATTGGGTCTATTTTTTTTTGTGTAAAAATTTGAGGTGGGCATTTGGTTTTTGTATTTAAAGGTTGAGATTTGGGTCATTTTCGGAGGGTTTATTTGGGCAAGAAAAGGGCGTTTTTTTTTTGACAAAGAAGAAATGGTTGGCGATGACTGATGAGAAAGTTAGGGTTTGAAAAATCTAAAAGCATAAAAGCCCTTCACTTTTTAATTCAAAAACCTGAGTTGGGGGATAAAAATTTCTGTTTGGTTATTAGTTCTGGTTCTCAGCTATCAAGTCAACATTTCGTAGTAATTGACTAATTTTCATTAAAAGAATAGAAAATTTGTTGTAAGGAATCGGGTAGGTGCATTTAGTTCTCATTGGATAATTATTTGTTTCTAATTTATTTTATCCTCCCCATTTTGTATTTGTTTTCTCAATTAATTAAGGTTTGACCTGGTGAAGCTTATTTTGGCAGGGATGATCTAATTTTGAAGAAGGGTTAGGTTGTCATCTCTATATTCCATTCAAGCATCTGACTTTTTTGGCTCTGGATACTAGGAATGGGGGAAGAAATATTTGACGTTCAAATACTCTAGAGTACAAAAAGTTCATATTTGATTTAGGGAGGCAGGTGTTTTTTTCGTTTATGATATCCTTGGGAAATTGAGGTATTGTGGTGCTATTGGTATTTTGGATTATTGATTCTTCTTTTTGGTCCTTCAAAATGGATTTGATATCAAATGATGAAATAAATGAGGATCCAAAAACTGAGACATCAGAAAATCAAGACAAGGGGGGTTTGGGCTCGAAGTTGAAGGGCAAAGGAAATTTAAGTGAAGAAAATATATTGGGAAAGAGTACAGGAAGTCTTAGTAGCAAAGATATGTTTTTCAGGGCTGATAAAATTGATCTCAAAAGCTTGGATGTTCAGCTGGAGAAGCACTTGAGCCGGGTTTGGTCAAGAAACGTAGAGCCCCAAAAGCCCAAGGAAGTTTGGGAGATTGATTTATCTAAGCTGGATATAAGATACCTTGTAGCTAGGGGCACATATGGTACTATCTATCGGGGTAATTATGATAACCAAGATGTTGCAGGTAAACACCCTCTTTTCTGTTTTTGATGATATATTTTGTTAAATGCTATATCCACTATTGGAAAGATGAACAAAATGAGAATACCGGTAGATTGTTTGAAGTTACGTTGTTTTAGGATTCTAATTTTTTCCCCTTCTTTTCCTTTGTTATGTATATATTATGTGTTATGTGTAACTGGTATTCTTGATAGCAACTGAAATTTAAATTCATGTTTGCTCCTCTTTATATCATGCAACATTTCGTGCATGAGAATGTATAAATTTGGTCTTTGCGTCCTCTATGCTGACTTAATTAGTTCTTAGGTTGTGGTGATCATTGACCGTCTCTTTGATAGACTCTTATAGGCGATGTTTTATCGACATCTCTCTGGTCTCTTTATGATATATTCTGTAATACATAACTTACCAAAATGAGTGAGAACCAAAATTAACTTTTTAATATTTATCTTTTGGACAATTAATGTATCATATATTAATAAGACTGCAAAAAGGGTGCAAGGATGTTTATGAAACCCTTTACATAGGGATAACAAAAACACCTATGGGAATCATAATTAGTTTTGTGGTTCTCATGTTTAACAAAGATCATTGCAGACTCAATTATACATTCCCAGGTACATTTTCCTTTTTTGTCCGTTCCAAAATTAGAGATACGTTTCTATTTTTAGACTATAAAGTTGCTTGACATTACTTTTATTCTTAGTTGGCCGAGTACTATCATGCCATCCGTAATACATTCTACCTAATGTTTGGGATAAGTTAGGAAAGATAAAGTTTTCCGTTAAAAGTTGTCGTTTTACAATGGATATGGAAACTAGTCAGCCAAAAAAAGAAGTCTAAATATTGTAAGCATTTATGGTATGCATTCATAATGGATATGAAGGAATTGCTTGTTAAAGAACCATTTGCCTGGAAAAATCTTCCTCAGGTTTGCGACTGGTCTGCTCCCTTTTCTTTTTATATGTTTCGAGGTCATGTACTAGTTGTGGAACTAAAGAACTGCTGATTTTTTCTGAAACTGATTATACTTGGTGAGAAGGCTGCATGTAATTTAGCCAAGTGTTGATGATTACCATGCGGTTTTTAAGTTGCTCAATACGCAATGGGATTAAGGAAAATTGGCTGCTGTCAAGTTGACTTTAGTAGCAATAACTTATTTCCCTATTTTTTTTGCTATATTCCCTATTTTACTTTGTGTTTATTATTTTATTAATTTTAAAAGTTCTTACCACAATTTTTTTTCTTTTTTCGATAGTGAAGCTGCTTGATTGGGGAGAGGATGGCATGGCCACTACTGCTGAAACTGCTGCTTTGAGAGCATCATTTCGACAAGAGGTTGCCGTTTGGCACAAGCTTGACCATCCAAATGTTTCAAAAGTATAATCATGATTCTTCAACTTCTATGATTAAAGTTTGTTATGTTTGATAAGTTTAATGTTTAGGTATAATGTAAAGTGGCATTTTTGATTCGCGGAATTTCTTTCATATTAAATGATGTCTCACAAAACGTTTCAATAGTAACTTTTTTTTCTGCAAGTCTTCATGCTTTTTGAATTTTTCCTTTTCCATTATGTACAATATAATAGCGCAAGTATAATTTTATGTATACTTGATTGCAGTTTGTCGGTGCTTCAATGGGGACTTCAGATCTTAAGATTCCTTCCAAAAGTTCTTCAAGTGATGATCTTACTAACCTTCCCGCAAGGGCATGTTGTGTTGTTGTGGAATTCGTTCCCGGAGGAACATTGAAAACCTTATTGTACAAAAACAGGAAGAAGAAACTTGCATTTAAGATTGTGGTCCAGCTCGCTTTGGATCTAGCTAGAGGGTGAATTTCTTTATGATACGTACATGTCAAGTATAATTGATATTGGTGACTATTTATTATTTTGTCTTCATTTTTGCAGGTTGAGCTATTTGCATTCACAAAAGATTGTACATCGTGATGTCAAAGCTGAAAATATGTTGCTAGACACCCAGAGAAATCTAAAAATTGCTGATTTTGGTGTTGCTCGAGTTGAAGCTCAGAATCCCAAAGACATGACCGGTGAAACTGGGACCCTCGGGTACATGGCGCCGGAGGTATTAATGTAGCAGTGGAAACTATTTTACTTTTTTGATAAAGTATCATGCCTGCAATGCAAACTGTTAATTTGAGGAAATAGTTATGATATCGAAGTTGAAATATCATGGCATCAACATTCTTCTTTTTCTGAATGATGCCCTCATCTGGTTTTTCTTTCCTCTTTGTTTTTTTTATTTTGTTATTTTCTTTATTTATCTAGTGCACCTTTGGAGACCGAAGATTATCTCAGCCTACAACGGGCTGGAAAGCTATGCATGAGGCTGTTCTTTACAGAGCCTCTTGAAATTAGCTACCTTAAGTTTGCTTGTTTGGACGAGTCCGAAAGTAGATGAGAAAAAACACATTGATGATTCCTTATATTAGTTGTTATGGTGGTAGAGACATCCCTATGAGCTTAGGGGCTGGGTTGGATAGAAGTTGATGTGTTACCTAGATCTAGTTCGATGTGGTCGAAATCGGGAACAAAAAATGTCACTTTCCATGATACAGAGTAACGTAGGGGTAGGTTTGTTATACGTTTATCCAGGATGTGATACGTTGGGAATAGTTTTTTAAAAATATAGTCAAAACTTGTTGAGATATATAGTTACAATGGTTGAGTTTTTTTCTAAGCGTAGTGTCACAATAAGTGCATTTTCAACGAGATTATGCCATGTCATATCTCATTTAACACTCACAAGCACTCATTTGGCTACATTAGTTGGTATTCCCTAGAATCTTGTTTTACATGACTTTTTCATTTAGATATAGTAGATCAAATTACATGTTTCCATTCCAGGGCAAAATGATAGAAGCATGTCGATGTGCACTAGTTCTTTTATTATGATTTCTAGTAAAATGTTCTAGATTTATTCATGTGATTATTATAATTTGTAAATTTTCTACATATTTTAGAGGACGATTTTAGTTAGTTGTTCTTAGCCTTCCAAATTTAATCTTAGGGGCCGTTTGTTTTCTGCTGAATGACTGACCGATTCAACCATTCAGTGCGTTTATATTAAGTAATACTCCCTCCGTCCCATGATAAAAGTCCTTATTACTATTTTGGGTTGTCCCATGTTAAATATTCATTATCTTTTAATAACCAAACTTTTACACATTTTTTTCTATTATGCCCGTAACATTAAATATCTCAATTTTCTTATTTTTTTCTCCATATTTAATGACATTATTATACAATTTTGTCATTTTATTTATCTTCTTATATTAAATCCAAATTTTATCCCGAACAGGGAGTATTAAATAAATTTACAACAATTTTTTGAATTTTTTTAGAGGGGTAAAATAATAAAAACATGTTATTCAGATGTTTCAGACATGTTAATTATCAAACAACTTTTTTTCATTCAGATTCAGATTTAGATTTATTCAGTTTTTATCAAACATCCCCTTAGTCATGGCCCTACCACTATATAAGAGGATGCTCCTCATTCGTAAATCCTAAGCCAAGTTGTGCAATAGAAGTTTAAGTAAATAGGGTGAGAAAGTATTGGATTGCCAAATTTGATGTTTCCAAATGAAAATGTGCCATGTTTTGGAACGTTCATACAAATTCGAAATTCGCTACCATGTTAAAGTTTTTCTTTAACATGGGCTAAAATTATATAATGTCTCTCTCTCGATGACATTTTTGCATCTGCATGTATCAACCTAAATTAACATATCTTTGATATATTTTTTATTTTTTTGTGTAATTCTATACAAAATTAAAAATTAACGACGTGCTTTGTATAGGTTCTTGATGGAAAGCCGTATAATAGGAAATGTGATGTATACAGTTTTGGCATATGTCTATGGGAAATTTATTGTTGTGATCTTCCCTACACAAATCTCAGCTTCGCTGAGGTTTCATCTGCTGTTGTTCGACAGGTGAGTTTTATGATGATTTTATTTTTCCATTTCACACTCGTAATGTTGTTTACTTTTTAATGAATGATGTCCAAGATATGCAATTCAAACAACGTAGGAAATCAATTGCATTTGTTTGTTGTATCCACTGGCTTTTGATGCATTTAGAATGCAAAGCTTTTATTTCTGTCGATTGATTTTTTTTTTTCTTCTTATTGCTTCAGTTTTTGGTGAAACTCCATTTGGCTTTAGTGAATCCATTCTTCATGAAAAGGGTTGTGGAACTAAATGTGGTGTATAGAGGCAAATATAAAATGATATCTTTTAAGTCTTTATAAACTCCTCCAATGTGTGATCATTTGAATGATGGGTGGGATGGGGATGGGGATGGGGATGGGGATGGGGATGGGAGAGGAATATTTTTTTTTTGTTTGTAGAAAATGGTTTACAAAGCAATTTGTATGATAATCATCTCCCTTCCCAAATTCCCCCAAAAAGTATGAAATTGCACCCAAAGTTTCCAATGTTTGATATTTTATATTGCTGTGATAAAATAGAAATGTTTATATTTACGTTCTCCATGAAAATTTGATATTGGGTTGTTACATTGTCAGAATTTGCGGCCAGAAATCCCCAAATGTTGCCCAAGTTCTTTTGCAAACATTATGAGAAGATGCTGGGATGCAAATCCAGAGAAACGCCCCAACATGGATGAGGCAGTCAGATTGTTAGAAGCAATAGATACTAGCAAAGGAGGAGGAATGATTCCGGAAGACCAGACTAGTGGTTGTTTCTGCTTTGCTCCGACTCGGGGTCCTTAAATTTTCTGTAATGAAATTATCTTAATATTAGCGTTTATGAGATGAATGGGAGAACATAATATTCATATTTTATCTTAATATTTTAGTGTTTATGAGATGAATGGAAGAACATAATATTCATATTTGAGGTTCAAAGTGGAATACATCCAGTCAAGTGCTTAAACAATATGCATTATGCATATGTTTGTACTCTCTCCCTTTCCCATCCTATTTACAGAATTACAAAAATGAATTTTTAATCAAGATCCTATTTAATTATATCCATTGGGAGAGGAACTGATAAGCTTGCTGATATGGGACATTCATCTCTTCATAATAAATTATGATATGAAGCCTCTAATTGGATGTATTAAACCATGAAAATTCTAGTTAGGAAATTGATATTTTCACATGAAAAGTGTCGCTATAAATATATAACAATGGTAAAAATTGTCGAATCTATAGCGACGATTTGCATGTGAAAATATCAAAAAGTCATATAAAAATACCAGTCTCCTTCTAGTTATTATCCTGCTAGTTAAGAAAAAACTCTCATCGGACAAGTACTAGTTATTTATATCTGAATTCAACGTTTTACAAAAGAAATCCCATTTATATTATTTTTAATTAATTTATAAAATTCTGAAATTAAAAATTAACGTGAATTTAATTAAGAAATTTATTAGCATATTTTAAGTTGATTCAAATTATTAATCTATCCAACAGTCCTCTCTCTTGTACCTATGTAGATATTTTCCATTCCTTGAGTAGTATCGCATTCACCATTTTTTTTTCTTTCTCCAAGAATATTGTTAATCCAGTGCCATGAACAAGAGGTTTATATATTCTTTTTGATTATTTGGGTTTCTAAAACAAAATTCATATTGGAGGGATTTTAGAAAATAGAACCAGAAAACGAGTTAACTTCAATCAGAAAGGTATTTCAGCCTGCAACAAATTTTTACCGAATGATTCTTCATCAAACCTATCCTGGCAAATTAAAAAAAAAAAAAAAAAAACTCTATGGGGGTAAAAGTAGAAGAAAAAATAATTAAAAAAAAAAGAGTTGTTCAGTAAGATCAGATGAGTATTGCATTGAAACTGATGTGTGCATAATTCAGATTCTCTCATCCTCAATTAAAAAAAAACTTCTAACATAAAAGCTGTGTTGAGCTAGAAGTGCCTGCCGGTTTGACACATTCTCTTCTCTGGTGTGTTCTCAACCAGAACTCCAGAAGACGTGAAAGGAAGAGAGTTGTACTATAAGGAATGAATGCCTCAAAGATATTGTCGGCCATCATCAGATAATAGATGAAGCTGAGATAATAGATGCCTCTTCGGAGGTCTCGGCTTTTGCCACCCTAGTCTTTCCAAGAACTGCTCAATCAACCTTAAAATGGAAAATTGCTAGATATTATTAGATATCAAGAAATGGCAAAACCAACGATAATAAAAAGCCCAAATTTACTTACAAGCTGCAAATGTCCTTCTGTGAAGATGCTAGCTCACGATCCGGGAAAGACTCTTCTAATCGAAAACTCAACCATACATAAAGATCCAAAACCTTCAGCATACCAAAAACATGAACAAATGACAGCAGTTCTCAACTAAGCGATTTAGAAAAGAAAATAATGAACTGCAAACTATTAAGATACTCCTCCCATTGACTAACAGCCCTTACCACACTAATATTTTTCTTTACAAACCAAGGAATAATGAAAAAAAGTATTCACCTTTTGGAATCTATTACCAACAGCACTAATATCATCAAGAATGAGATTTTCCGTACAGTAATTTGTTGGACGGGAATAAACAATACCAAGCAAAATTATATTGGCAAGCTGACACTCAATTTGCTAATACATCTGATGATTATCTCATCTTCAGAAATTCCTCTGTTCATCGACTATGACCGTTAACAAAGAAATTAAATACAATAAAAATAAATCAAAGTTTAGCTAGTTAAAAATTATTCAGTGAAATCCAAATCCTAGTAATAATTCTCAATCTGTTCTTAATAATTCACTGTGAATTCATCCTCTTATTTTTCTTTCATAAGCACAACTTGCCACAACCCACAATATTTCCTGAACATTTCCACTCGTGATATTGTTCGGCTTTACTTGAATTTATGTTTAATTCAATCATGTCCATCCGACAGACTAGTGGTTTATGAAGGGAATTTCAAATTAACTATGAGCTCATGCCAGTAGCCATCTCATCTCTGTAAAAAAATTTATTTTTAAATGACAATATACCAACCCTAAAGGCCATCTCCAAAATATTCCCTAGATAATACTACAGTCCATCTTAAAAATTGTTGCATCCATTATTTGGACAGTCAAAGGAAACCTATTAATAATCACATACCAGAAACTACGGTGCAAGCTACTTATTATCCTTACGCCATCTTACATATATACTTGTCACATAGAAAGAAAAAGAATTTTAAAAAGGAAAGTTGATTAATTCATAGTTCAGTTACCATCGGTAAGTAAGACGAGGCTACTGGAATTAGAAAACATGATCAATCAAGTACAATAATCACCATGCAGAACAACGCTTGACACTGAAAATTCAAAAAGAACCCCAGTATTGCTAAAAGGAATCTAAATCTTCTTGGGCAAAATAAAACTAACCTTGTGAATGGATTCAAGGTCCTTAAGTTCAGTTTGTGTCTCTGGCACTTTTAGAGTCCCTGGAGTAAATATTTCTCGAAGCCGAACTAGACCATTCTTTGAATAATTTTGTGCAAACTAATGCATGCAAAAGATTGATTTATAAGTATCCCACCCAAATCAAATCAAGAAATAATCAAGAAACAGGTCTTACCTGAATGAGACCTTGAGATGAAATGTCATCATTCATGTCAACTGGACTACAGATTAAAGATGTTAAGAAGTAATGAGTTGATCATTTTAGGGAATTAAAATGAAGCTACTAATACTTGTGGCTGTTTGTAAACCAAACCAATTGAACTGGTGAAGTCATTTTCTAGCAGATTTAGGTTATCATATGAACTTAAGAGAAACCAAAAACAACAATGGTTATGATGAGATTACCAAATGAAGAATAAAAGACATTTGCAGCAGAGTTCAACTAAAACATGATTTATGCAGAACCTTGCTAAAGCTACTTAAGGAAAACTTGTGACCTCACATTAAGTCAGTTCCAAGCTGTGAGACTATACAGTGGACATAAATATGGCAAGGGTACAGCAATCTACAAGTGTATATTGCTGTGTAGACACTAAAATAGAGAAGTCTTCAAGATATTGCCTGGCAAGAGGATATAGTTTTAACATGTCAAGCAATATCATTATTTAAATCCACACTCAAGTAAAGGGGAAGTAGACCAAAACAGCTCTCCACAACAACTTACTGATCCTTTACAGAATAATAATGATAACACTATTCTTTAGTGCCTAGTAGACAACAAGGATCTCTAAAAGTAGTTCCACAAAGAAAGATGAAAGCAGCATTGCAGTTTTTGTAAATTACTAGAAACAAATTCTGCCATGTTATAAGAAGAAAGAAATGTTACCTAATACAGAAAAGGTACTTGTCCTGCAACCCAAGGGGCAGCTCGTCAATTACGGCAGCAACTTTCTGTCAAAGTACATATTTATGCAATTAAACAGCAAATATGAGTTTTGGTAGTTTCTTATACTCCTGATGAAGAGGAAAGAATAAACGATGATGTAAAAACAACATAAAGAGACAAATACCATACCAACAATTCCTCACAATTCGCCATAAAATAGTTTGCAGATAACTTGGCATTTTCAATAAAATGTTCCTGGAAAAGGTTACCCAAATAGAGAAAACAGAAAAGGGCTCAGACTGTCAATGAATTGTGTAAAGAAAAAAAAAAAAACAAACACACGAAATGCATGTTATGCTCCCTAGGGTTCAGTTTTACATAAACAATTCAAATCAAGTTTTACATACGATTTGACCTCGCCATTTAGGTAAGTTAAAGGTAAATAAATTTAGTAGTACTTTATCTTAAATCTTCATATGTAAAATGCATAATATAGTTCAGCTCAGAATAACTTTGGTCAAATGCATAGAATCACATGATATGATGTTCAAATCATAAATGAAACATATGTGCGCATGCAAAACACATACAATTACAACCTCTGCCAGACTTAACAAATCCTTTGATTCCCATTCCCCAAGCAGTAAACTTGTATCAAGGACCAGAAACTTGACTCACTGCCCAACCCCAATATTAGAAGAAAACACGTACAATTACAACCTCTGCCAGACTAAACAAATCCTTTGGTTCCCATTCCCCAAGTAGAAAACTTGTATCAAAGACCAGAAGCTTGACTCTCACTGCCCAACCCCAATATTAGAAGATAACCAATTTTTTATAGTTGAGATATACACCTACAAGTAGACAATAGACAACAAAACGTATACGAAACAGAGAATCACAACAATAACCAACCAGTATCTGGTAAAGGCCACTTTTAAGATTCAGTCTTGAATACATAAACAGGAGGTCAAAAGTGGGGAATAATCCGGCACGCTGCATAAAAGATTTACCAGGTATTAGAGAGCAATAAAAGCAACAGAAGAGTACGATATAGAAAGTTAGGTTAGGAGTGGGATCACAAATGGTTCGGGAGCTAACCATTGATTTATTTATGTGAAGATTAAAATTGTCTATAGTGCAAAATTTTAATAGAGAACTGGCAAGCACTAGCAGTAACACCATCACCTCTAGAATTGGAGATGGAGTATCCAGTGATGAATGGAGTAAGGGTAGATCTTCTGAATCCAAACAAGTAACTTCACCAGCAGGAAACTTAGATCCATATCTGCCAGCTCTCCCTACAAAGAAAACCAATGACGCCATCTTAATTCTCAAATAAGGGTCGAACACAAGATATTAGAAGTTAGCCGGTGTGTGAACTTCAACCACATAGATGGCGAAGTACCTGCAATTTGTTTGATTTCTGGGATGGTTAGTTCTCGCATTTTAACGCCATCAAATTTCTCCAGAGTTGAAAATATGATTCTAGAGATATTAAGATTGAGACCCATTCCAATGGCATCACTTGCTACAAGAACATCAAACTCACTGCTTGCATCATTGAACATTGTTGCCTGCACTCCTAAACAACACACATCTAAGCTAGTCCTTGCTTATCAGTTAGCAATAATGCAAAGAAGGCAACACACATGATATGTGATGCTTTTGGAACTCCGTAAACACAATCACTTTTGAAGAGCCAGCAGCATCATTTCGGAAAAAAAATAAGTGGCACAAAAAACAAATAAAAAATACAAAATATAGCAGTGGAGGTGTGAGTAAATGTGCCTTAGATTGTGAGAAAAAACAACTGTAGGTATTTTTACTTTTAGAAGTCTAGTTGCAGGTAGAGAGAGCTAGTTTGACAATGAAATTAAATAAAAACACACTAAAAGAACTGTTAGAAACTGCAGGTTTAATTTGATGATGTGATATTGATAATGTATAATTGTTCCTTAATAATATTATGTTGTACTTAGTATAGGAAGATCAAACTTGTTAGGTTGATCTTACGAGCTAAATTAATGTATAGATGTTAGGATCAAATCGTTCGTATAATAATATTAAGCGATCGTAAAGCTACTCTGTTGTTTCGTAGAGTTCATTGAAGATAGCAGTTAGCTATGCTATCGTAGAGCATCAAGTGCTAGATCGATCACAGAGTCTGTCAGAAGTTCGCAGAGTTAAGTCAAGACCGTAGAGTCTGCAGAAATATCGTAGAGCCTTCTCAAGAATCGTAAAGTAAAGTAAAGCAAAGATCATAGAGTCCGCTCTAAGATCGTAAAATAAAGATAAGTTCGCAGTGTGTATCGTAGAGTGATCATCGTAGATCCAATCGTAGAGCAAGCTTTCGTAGAGCAGAACGTAGAGTACAGAACGTTGAGTGAATCAAGCCCAGACTCTACGTTCCACATGAAACTCTACGATCAGTCAAACTCATAGAGCATGTCAGACCTAACATAGGATTGACAATGAGGAGCCTTGCAGATTGAAAATCTCAAGTGGTTTTTCCAATAATTCCTAATTCAAAATAGAAGATCAGATAGTAGTGTGTCTAACCACTACCTTAGAGATGTGACACAACTCACAAGTGGTAGGCGAAGCTGTAGTCTTATGTGACTAGTCAGAGCCGAAAGCAAACTGACATATTCACCTTGAAAGTTAACATCATAGATCTTTTAGGATCAGAGCATTTAATGGAGGAGCATCAGTTTTCTAACGGGAATATTCAAAGAAGCCTATAAAAGAGTACGAGGATTCAAATCCAAGTACGAAAAAAAAACAGTAAAAAGCTAAACCTCTGCCAAAGTCAAAAGAGCCTCACTCTACGAACAACGGATTCTACTATTAAGTTCTTAAGAAGTCAAGCTCAACGCAACTTAAGTAGCACCTCAACAAGCAATCATTCAACTGTGATTCGCTAGTCTAAATGACTATCATACCAAGTCTAAGTGACTTGAAGAGTTCTTAGTGAACTGGACCGAGTGTCCCTTGCCTTAGCGTCATCTACTAAGTCTAAGTGACTTAAAGGAATCTTCATGATTCATTGTAACCCTGCATCCTTAGTGAATTTCTTACTTATAGAGTAGAAGAGTAGACTAGGAGTTATTTGTACTCCGAACCACTTAAATATCTTGTGTCATTTACTTACAACATTTATATTATGTCTATTAACTGTTATATCTGTTTGTGACTGATATCCATAAAAATTAAATTCAGAGTTGTGATTTTATTATATCTTTAAGGGGATTTCAAACTAATATTCTGTTGTGCTTAATTAAATTGAGTTAGTTAATTACCTGGTAATACATTATTAAATAACCAAAAAGTTTTAAATGATCTATTCAACCCCCTTCTAGATCTCTTTTGTGCCTTTGGAAAACAACAAGTAATGGTATTAGAGCCAATTCTGTTGAACATGAGCTTAAACACTTTGAGTTGATCTATGACACACAATAAAACTGATTCTTAGCTTGGTAGTGGAAATAAGCCACCCCTTTGCAATAAAGAAAAATTTGCTAACTGAAAAGTTTGTTTGCGCCTATGGATGTTATAAATGAAGATCTATTTGATGTTGTAATTAGTGGCCCATACACTCCATTAAAGCTAGCTCCAACAACTGATGATCCAAACAAGATGACTGTTAAGAATGGACAGACAATGAGAAGAAGTTGGTGCAACTTGACAAAAGGGCCAAGAACATCCTATTCATGGCTCTAGAAGATAGTTGTTCGAAAATGTGGTCAACTGCACAACAACTAAGGAAGTTTGTTAAGTCCTGTAGGTAATGCATGAAGGTACCGAAGAAGTAAGATATAATAATCACTCTTCTGACTCAACAGTACGAAATGTTCTCGTAGCTACCTGGAGAGAATATGACTGCTACATATGAGAGGTTTAATGTGATGCTTAATTCACGAGAGCTTATGGAAAGGTCTATCTAAGGACCTTAACATAAGTTCATGAGGGCTCTACCTAACAAGTGGGATGTCAAAACCACTGCCATTAAAGAGTCGAAGAATCTGCATGAAATGATTGTAAAGAAGCTCTATGGTAATCTTCTTACATATGAGCTAGAGCTGATTCAATGGGCTAAGACCATCTCTAAAGGAAGGATGAAAGAGGTGTTGCTCTAAAGGCATCTGAAGTAACCTCTAAAGCCCCATCAATAGCAGAGTGTTGATGAAGATATAGCGCTGCTTGCCAGAAGACTGAGTAAATTCATGCGAAAGGGTAGCCGCAGCAGACTAAGAAAGCTCTTCAACAACAACAAAAGTAGTAGCAACATAGACCAAGAGAAAGACATGTGCTATAATTGTAAAAAGCCAGGTCATTATATTGCAAAGTGCAATAAGTCTTTACGGGAAGAGTTAAAGAGAGATAAGAAAAAGTCCTACCTACCAAAGAAAAAAATTCAAGGACTACAAGAAGTTTCACAAGGAGAAACTTTGTAGTTGCATAGTCGTGGAGCGACTCAGATAATGATTCAAACTTTGAGACTAGTGATAATGAAGGACCTCATGTGGCCAACCTATGTCTGATGGTTATATGGTTATAGAAGCAGATGCTAGCAAAACCACTGATCGTCAAGAAATTGACATCAGTGAGGTATTTGACTTTAATTCTCCTAATATAGATATTATTAATCTTAGAACGACACTGCATGATATAACCGTAGATTTGCATTAATATATAAAGGAGGAAGTTCTTTCAGAGGAGAAAGAGAAAGTTCAAGCGAGTTGGATACAACTTTCAAGATCGCCTCTCTCCAACCTTGAAATTTGAGAATGCAAGGTTGAGGCAGATAACTGAACTTGGTGCACAGAAAGAGTCAATCCTTACCTCTAAGATAGAGGAGTTGGAGAAAACAATTTCAATATGGAATTGTTCTACCTCATCAATGGACTCCCTAATCACAAGTCAGAGATTTCTCTCTGATCGATCATGTTTAGGATTAGGGGATTTATCCTCATATCCAAGTGTGAATAAATCAATGGAAATTAACAACAATGCTTCTTCTTCTCATAGAATCATTATGTTTGTGAGATCCAAAGAGGTCGTTGAGCCTAGTATTCCCAGCTGTCCATCCAATCTCTGCGGACCAAGTTATTGTTCTTCACATACTGGCCTGGGATTTGTAAAATCGCAGTAGACCAAAGTCTACGATCGTGCCTCGAAGAGTGGTAGAGTCGGGTAAAACTAACTATACGAACCAACCTGGCCTAAAACGTAGAGTTGACTTCTACTCTACGAAACCACAAAATCTCAGAGCAATATGAAAGCAAAGAGAGTTTCAGTAAAGAAGAAATGTTGGAAATGGCTATCATCCACATGTCCATGATGAGAAGAATGCACACACTCACACATGAAGCATATTAAATGTTATACTTGTCATAGTTATGGGCATGTAGTTGCATTGTGCTATTATAATGAATATCATCCAACATGTTATAGACTCAAAGTCAAGCAGATATGGGTCCCTAAGGGTACTAACAGGTCCGGACACAAGCAAGTTTGGGTAACAAAATAAAGGTTGACTTATATTGCAGGTACAGAGCTCCACTAACTCTATCTGGTATCTCGATGGAGGATGCTCAGGGCATATGACCGGCTACAAGGCTCTCTTGTCAAACTTCAAAGAGAAAGATGGTCTTGCAGTTGTCTTTGGAGACAACAATTCTGGGAAGACTAGAGGAATATGGCTCAATTGGGAATGGTGTAGTATCGTTCAGCAAGGTTGCCTATGTTGAGGGCATATGTGATAAAGGGAATCACGTCATCTTCCTCAACAATCAGTGTCAAGTTCGAGACCAGGAATCCAACTCTCTGAAGTTGACTGAATCAAGGGAAGGCAATGTGTATGTGGTGAATCTCGCAGAGCTCAGCTCGTCAGAAACAACTTGCTTCTTCGCCAAAGCCTCGATGTTAGCTATATGTGGCATACACCATATCAAAGCTTGTCTCTAAAGACTAGCAACAAGCTTGCCAGAGCTTAGATTTGTCAAAGAAAGACCATGCAAAGCCTGTCAGTATGGAAAGCAAACAAAAAGCACATTCAAAAGTAAGGTAGTCAACTCTAATGATAGGCCTCTGCAACAGTTGTATATGAATCTCTTTGGGCCTATCTCAATTGCCAACCTTGGAGGAAAACGGTACTCTCTGGTGGTAATAGATGACTACACCAAATTCACATGGGTATTCTCTAAGGATGAAACCAACAATCAACTGATCAAATTCTTCAAGCTGATTATGAATGAGAAGGACGAGCAAATCAAAGCAATAAAGAGTGATCATGGAAGAGAGTTCCATTTTTCTGAGGTAGATAAGTTCTATGAAGATCATGGTATCCATCATAATTTCTCAGCTCTAAGAACCCCACGTCAAAATGGAGTAGCTAAGAGGAAGAACATAACTTTGATTGACGTAGATAAGTTCTATGAAGATCATGGTATCCATCATAATTTCTAGGCAAACGAATGTTATTTTATTTATGATGTGGCTGACACATGGAAAGATTGATGCTTATGTGTAAAAAGTGAGTTATTTTACAAATTTTCTTTTATCATTTATGTGAGTAAATAAGCAAAATAATACTGACATATTATAATAAAAATAAATTAATAGTTAAATTAAACATTTAATATAATTAAACTACCCCTCTCCTCCCCTCCTCTGCCCTTTCCCCTTCCCAGTTCCCCCTTTCCCCCTTCTCATTCCCCCTTCCCCGTCATCCCCGTCCCCATATTCCCTTTACCCGACATCCCTTTCCCCCATTCCCTTTAGGAGATATTTCGTTCCTTTCATCCATACTAGATAGCAATAAAGATTAGCATAAAATAAACCATCTGCACCATCGACAACGAGTGAAGACGCCGGTGATCGAATCGGCAACAAGTAAAGACACCCACGAGCAAATCTACAAACATACTTTCATTTTCACTCTTCTGACTTCTCCCTCTTGTTATTTTTCATCTCTATTTCCTGTTTTTTTTCTTTTTCTTTTTGCTTTTGCAAGCAGATGGTGCTGGTCAGGAGCAATTGCAACATGTTTGTGACAATAATTTTGTTGATTTAGGTGTTAGGGTTTTACTGCAATTTGGGGCCCTTTTAAATTTAATTTATTTGAGTGGTTGATTTTGCTTTATTTCATTTCTCTGATTTGTTAAAATGTCCTGGTTTATCTGGTGATGGTAGTGATGAAATTTTCTAGTGGGTGACTTCTTTGCATCTTCTTTTCTTTTATTTTTTCGATTTGGGTTATGGTGGTGTTGTGGTGTTAACGGTGGTAGGTTGTGCTAACGCCTTAGCGGTGAGTGGATCTCGTGGTGGTGGATTTGAGAGGAAACGGTGCATGGTGGATTTGAGAGGCGACGGTGCATGGTGGTGGATGGTGATGGATCTGAATTTTGTTGGTGGATTATCGTAGTGTATATTCTAGGATCTGAATTAATTAGATCCAAATAAAACTTATTAAAAAGCTTATTTCATTAAATATTGATGTGATAATTGCTTAAAAAAATAAGTCTGAAAAGAAATAATTATTTACATAAAATATAGTTACTTAAAAAAGATGGTTCATTCTACATAATTATTTTTACTTAATAAAATTAATAATAAATAAAACTTATTAATAAAATACACATAATATATAAATTATAAAATACATAATATATTATTTTTATATCCATCAGATCACATTAGTAATTTTTTTTTAATTATTTGCAATGTCAATAAATCTTGCCACGTGTCAGCCCCATCATAAATAAATTAACATCCGTTTGTCTAGGTGTCATTTTTTTAACGGGAAGGGCATATTTGAGCTACGTTTTATAACGTTAGAGGTACTTTTGGAAAAAAAATTAGTTTAAGGTGTAAGTGGGACATCCGTGTAAAAGTCATGTATATTTTTGAACCTTTGCCCTATATTTATAACCCATAAGGCCATAATCCTGTCATGCATTCTAAGACTAAGCATATAGACATCAGATACCATTTCATTAGAGATCATACGCAAAATGGAAATATATCTTTGCATTTCATTCCAACTGAAAATGAAAATCAACTTGCTGATGTTCACAAAACCCTTACATGAATCTAGATTTAATAAGTGAGTAATGAGTTAAGAATACTAAATTTGCATCCTTACTATTTTGCCTTGGGAGTTTCTAATAGTGCAAGAAATGATCGTAGAACAGTTCTAAACGAAATGAGTTCGTAGAGCACTCCATGGTTCGTAGAGTGCTGGTCTGTACGAAGAAGTTCGTAGATTGACTCATAGAGTGAACAAGTTTGTAGAATGGATCGTGGAGTTGAATGGGTTCGTAGAACGAAGGAGTTCGTAGCACGAATCGTTAAGCAGAGGGTTATCGTAGAGTCAAAGTTCTTTTCAAAAGGTTACTCTACGTTACTCATCAAGTCGTTGAGCTAAAAGGACAATAATTTAAAGCGCGTAGACATCACCTCCAAAGAAAGCGAGCAAGAAGAAAAGGTTACTGTGCTACAGCTATGAATAGCAGTCACGAAGGGATGTGCAATCAATCAACACTTAAGATGTGTCTCACTCAGCCAAATTAGAAGGAAGTTACAAAGTGTTTTCAAATTTTTCATCTAACCTTTACTATTATTCCCTTTTGCAATCTGAGATCTAATTTTCAGATTCTCTCTCTATCTTTCGAGCCCTATCTTTTAAAATCCAAAAAACTTAAACACTTGCTGTTCATTTTTAGTACAAATCTCAACAAAGAAGATGGTCAGCTATCAAGTAATCACCGACAACCAACTATGCTTCGATAAGTTTGGAGAAGCAAAGGAGAAATAAAGAGATATTCTGGTGTTTGTTCAAGGAGTCGGTTTCCAAGAGATTCTGGAGTCCAACACAAGGATCTACACAAGGCTGGTAGAAGAATTCTACCTCAATGTTGTTTGTGTTGATGGTGTACTAACCAGTTTTGCTCTTCAAATAAATGTTCTGGAGCTAAGCCATCATCTGAAGTTCGTAAACTAAGGAATTATCTCCTTCGAAGATATTGATGTGAAGGAGGGGTTGAAGCTGATGGGTTACAAAAAGAACCCACAACTTAAGGTGATAAAGAAGAAAGAGTTCCCTAAGAGTATGAGTTCCTTGTCGACATCGTTGGCAAATGCATTATGTGCAAGGATTCTACTCATGATTCTGTCAGCGAGCTTCAGTTGAAGATCATGACTGCAATTGTCATGAAGATGCAGATTAATTTTAGCACCATCTTCATGGACTGGATTGCAAAGTGGATCGATGATGCTGGAAAGAAGGCCGCCGACAAGCCAGTGCCGAAGATGTTCTATGGGCAGTTTATTAGCATCGTCCTGAAGAAAAAGGATGAAAAAGTTTATTAGGGATACAAAGGGTGAAGCCCTAAATGTCAACAAAAAGATCATCCCAAAGCTCTTCGACAACTGGAAGAAAAACCCAGTTGAGACCCTTCGGTCAAGACTTTCTGAAGGCAGTGACATAACCATCAGCGAAGTTCAGAAGCCTACCAAGACTAAGGCCAAGCGAAAGGTTACTGCTGTAGAGGAATAACCTCTCAAGTGTTTGCTACCCCTCTCGTGTCTGAAGAATTAGCTTCCACAGCAGAGCAACACCCTCAGAAGAAGAAAAGGCCAGAAGAAATTCCTAGGGACTCTCCAGTCGAGCAAAGAGAGACTGAGACGAGGAAACAAAAGGAGCCATCTGTCATGATCCCTCAGCCAGCAAAGAAGGGGTTGTGAGGCGCTTAAAGAAAACATCAAGTGTGCCTCATCCCCAAAACTCAAGCAGCTCAAGCTAAGGGGATGGTTTAAAGGATTGAACTGACGGCTAAGACGGTTGTTGAACCTGAGCCAAATGATGCTGAAATGACGGTTGCGACGGCTGATGAGCCTGAGCCACAAGAAGGTGACAAAGAAATGGTTGTGAAGGTTACAAATCCTGAGCGAAAGAAGAAGAAGAAGAAGCTAATAAGGATGGTAGAGAAGAAGAAAACCCCAGAGGTATCCAAATCATCTCAAGCTATCTATGAGGGGGAGGAGTAGGCCCTATAATCTAGCTTGTCCGATGATTCTCTGGTGCTAACAAAAATAATTGATTAAGTCATTGAAGACATCGGGAGAGAAGTTAGCCCTCTAGTAGTCAAACCTAAAGATCCTATCTCTGAGGGGGAGCTTCCAGAGCCTTCTGAGAGAAACATTTCTCAATCTACAGACTCAGCCTGGGTTATTGCGGGCCGTGCTAGAAGGAAGGGAGATTCCTTAAGCATCTCACCCTGAAAAGTTCATTGGAACAGGGGCGGAACAAATATTGCAATCGAGGGACATACTTTACGAATGCTACTCAGACTTGGAGATAAACAGAAGGACCACCATCTACGATCATGATGGTGACCAATTGTTCTACTTCAAACCCTTAATGCCTTTAATGAGAGCATTAGCGTATGGAGACCAGAGCTTCATCAAATGGAACTATGCAAGGTTCCCTAATCTCAAGCTGGTTTCTCAAAACTTTCCACGAGTTCTCTCCTCCACCACTAAAACAATTTGCTATGAGCCTTCCTCTTCTTCATGTACATATAATAAGGTAACTTTCGTTTCCAATTCTTTATTTGATATTCATTCTCCTTCTCCATTCTTTTCTCGCTATGACGAAGTCGTAGAGTCACCCTCTACGATCTCTGAGCAACCCTCTACTCCTATTCATTCTCCGATCGTGGAGTCTCAAAACCCCACGATCGATGTACAAAAGCCCAACTCTCCGGTCGTAGAGTTCCTACACTCTACGATTGACATACAACCACCTAACTTTCCGATCGTAAAGTCTCAAAATCCTACGATTGATGTAGATAATACTAAGTCCCCTATACACATTTCCTCAGTACATACCACTCATGTAACATCTCATATACATACTATACCGTCAACCTCTCATACAGATATACCCTCCTCCTCCAACAATCAATATTTTGATCTTACCCTTGATATCTCAAATCTCTCTCAGAGTGATAAGATTGGATCAGAAGCTTTATTGGAACAAATTCTTGAACGTGTATCTGTTATCCCCTCAAAATCTCAACTGGTAAATCTGATAGACATCATTGCTGATGAGCTCAATGAAGGTCTGGAAGAGACATCAACGGGAATACAGAAAGAATTAGCCCATATCGCAAACACTGCATCCAAGATTTCTGGGAAAATGGGAAAGGAGTTTGGAAAGCGCCTAAAAGATCTGCTTAATGACATCTCTGAAAATCTCAACAAGAGAGATGAGGTCTTCTTAAAGCGAATTGTAGATCATAAAGACGTGGTTTTCTCTCTCTCTCCAGAAATCAAATGAAAACTCTGTCAAGCTCCTAACTGAAGTTTTTGAGCTAAGCTCCTCCCTAAACAAGTTCAAGAGCATGGTCATGCAGCAAATGGATCGTACAGATAACGCTCTTGCTCGTATAGACAATGTTATGGCTCTTGTCCATCAGCAACGAGAACAAGTTGAAACCAGGCTGCAAGAGAACAGAGATGACATTGTTATGTCTCGAGATCAAATGCAAGAACTTGTAGAGGTAATGGTCAGCTCTTCAAGACTTCAATACTCGACAGCCAACAAAGAGATGTTGACAAAAGGGGAGAAACCTAGTCGGGGAGGGGGGGGGAGGGGGGGAGGGGAGGGGGGGGGGGAGGGAGGGGAAGAGTTCCACAACAGTCACCAATTCAGCCTCCTCTATCAAGAACTCCTCAAGCACTTCCTATTGATCGTGGTCATTCCTCCGGCCTAAGTCGTCGACCTCTGTGACTCTCATTGGCACGCAACTCCTGTCGGGTGATCCCAACTTCATAAATAGAAATCTTCATGGGATTAGCATTGCAGGGGAAGAAAGAATAGAAAGACCTTATCTTGGCCCAAAAGATTCAATAGGAGATCCAATGAAAAGATGTTGAAGCAAGAGAGAGGTACAGAAAGCGGGTAGAAGCTAAAAAGAGAGAGCTTCATAAGCCCAAAAGGGCGAGGAGATAGGTAAAAACATAGATATATATAAATTCTTTGTAAAATTCAACTGTTGTAAATTTCTATACTCTTGTAAAAAAAAATTAAGCACATCAATAAAAATTCATTCTTTTGATTTAGAAATACAATTACTTACTGTATATTAAGTTATATTTAATTTTAAAGTACTCTGCATCGTAGAATTGATAAATACTCTGAAACTACTGGTTTCAAATAAGGGGAGATTGTTAGAAACTACATGGTTAATTTGATTATGTGACATTGATAAATGTATAATTGTTCAGTAGTTTTTGTAAAGTCATTAATAAGATTATGTTATACAAAGACTTAGTATAGAAAGATCAAACTTGTTAGATTGATCTAATGAGCTGAATTGATGTATAAATGATAGGATCAAATTGATTGTATAGTAATATTAAGAGATCGTAAAGCTACTCTGTCGTTTTGTAGATTTCATTGAAGATAGTAGAGTTAGGTATGCTATCGTAGAGCAAGTGTTAGATTGATCGAGGAGTCTGTTAGAAGTTCGCAGAGTTAGTAGAGTTAAGTTAAGACCGCAGAGTCTGCAGAAAGATCGTAGAGCCTTCTCAAGAATCGTAACGTAAAGCAAAGATCGTAAAGTCCGCTCTAAGATTGTAAAGTAAAGAGAAGTTCGCAGAGTCTGCTCAAGTATCGTAGAGCAGATCACATCGTAGAGCAAGTTTTCGTAGAGCAGAACGTAGAGTACAGAACGCTGAGTAAATTAAGCCCACTCTACATTCCACATGAAACTCTACGATCAGCCAAACTCATAGAATGTCAGACTTGTCATAGGACTGATGATGATTGGGTAATATACCCATGAATCAGATATGTTTGGGCTTAAATTATTGCATTCTCAAGTTATTTAGAAGCATTTTTATTGTGTTTAGTTGTTATCTTGCAGATTTAGGAGCTGTAAGGAAAATTAGGGAATTTCAAGTTGTTAATGGCATTTTGGTAATTTATTCAACAACCAAATGGCCGGCGTACATTCATTACTAATCCAGGCGCCGTACCGGTGTCGTCGATTCCAATGACCGAAAATGCACGCTGTTGACCAAGGGTTTGACTGCACAATTAAAGATTATTTGGGAAGTTGATTTGGACAAGGATTGTGGAGGATATATAAGGTTTATGTTGCTGAATTAAAAGATCATCATTCACAATTGGAGGCTGAGCAAAGGATTACTTGAAGATTAAGGATTGGCTCAAGAGTTTTTCTCCTTCTCCTTATTTTCAATTTGTGTAATTCTTTAAGGATGATTTGCAAAAGATTGTTGGTTTTTATTTCCGTTATGAACTAATTCTTTAATTAAGATTTCAATTAAACCTTTTATGGCTATAAATTAGTTATTCAATTTATTCCAATTATTTATGTCAAAGTGAATTGTTTATCTTGCCTTGTATTTATTGATTAATTATTTGGCCAATAATTACCTTGTTACTCTGAAAGGAATTGGAAGAGGAATTCTAGGGTTAGAATCGAAACGTGATAACATGTGACTTAGTTATTTGCATGGTGAATAATTAGGTTTGTGAATTGAATGGAAATATTTGTTCACCGCATAAACATATAAGGAATTGGGATTAAAGGAGTTTAATTCACTTGTTTTGCATAGGAATATAGCAAGATTAATTTGAATTAAATAGAAGTCAATTGATCACTGGAAAAGGGCTTTTGGCATTTGAGAATTTACATTAACAATTCAAGAGGCATAATAATTGGGATAATTGGATAATTGATTTATAGTTCATAATTGGGGATATTGAAGTCTTAATCTTTATTTATCTGAATACATTCAAATCGTAGTTTGGTTTATCTGATTTAATTTAGAATAATCTCTTTTTAATTGTTTAATTTAGTTTATTAGTTTGGAAAATCACAATTTATGGTTGTTTAAATAAAATTGAATTGATATAGTGCTAGTAGTTGGAATTTATTAATTATAATTTTCTGTGGGATCGACACTCTATCTTATCACTTTATTACTTGTTGACTGTGTATACTTGCACAAATCCATTGATTGCGTAATCGATCAACAAGTTTTTGGCGCCGTTGCCGGGGACTTCTTTATTAATATTAATTCCATATTAGTTATAATCAATTCGGTCTTAATTTAAACATTACTCAATTTTTCTTTTGTATTTACAGGAATTCTTTGCGAGTGTATGCACACTAGATCAAGGGCTAAAAAGGAACTTTTTCCGTATACAGACGACATCGAAAGGAAGTTCCGGAAATTGCGGTTGACTAGTGAGGTTATACATTTGGAAGAAGAACTGGTAGACCAGGAAATACCCGTGAACATGGCAGGGAACGAACAGAAGTCACTTAAGGATTACGCCATGCCGAATGTCACGGATATACAGTCAAGTATTAGGAGGCCGAAAATCAATGCGAACAGTTTTGAGATCAAACCGAAGCGATTCGGATGCTTGAATCACATGCCATTTGGGGTAGTTCGATAGATGATCCTAATGAGCATATCTTGAGCTTCTTAAAAGTTTGCGACACCTTCAAATTCAACAATGTATCGGAAGATGCTACAAGGTTGAGGATGTTCCCGTTTACCTTGAAAGAAAAAGCGCGAAGTTGGCTACATTCTTTGCCCCCTGGCTCAATCACAACTTGGGATGACTTAGCCCAAAAATTTCTAGCGAAATTCTTCCCACCAGCAAAGTCAGCAAAACTATGGAACGATATTCACACCTTTGCACAGTTCTATGCAGAATCGCTATATAAGGCATGGGAATGATTTAAGGATATGCTCCGTAAGTGCCCACATCACGGAATTCCGCAGTGGATGCAGTTGGGAATATTTTGTGATGGTTTGCATGCGTCCACAAGAGCAATTATTGATGCTGCAGCAGGGGGAGCAATCATGTCTAAGAATTTTGATGAGGCATATCAACTGTTAGAGGCGATGGCCAATAACAACTATCAGTGGCCCATGACTAGGTCTAACCCCCCGAAAACACCGGGAAAGTTTGAAGTGGATCCTATGACAGCATTAGCAGCACAGGTGGCCGCAATGGCTAAAGAAATGGAAACATGGAGTCCACCATCCACACAGCAGGTAGCAATGGTTTGTGAATTATGTGCTGGGAGTCATGCTACAAATCAATGTGCCATAAATGCAGAATCAGCTCAGTTCGTAGGGAGCTATAGTCGATCTACCCATCCATATCCGAATCAAAACGTATATAATCCAGGTTGGAGAAATCATCCGGGATTTTCATGGAGTAATAATCAAGCGCAAGCTCAAGCACCTAGACAGCAAAACACAACCGGATTGCAAAATCAGACTCAACAACAACCAGAGAGGAAATCAAGTTTGGAAGAATCTTTGGAAAAATTCATTAGAGCTTCTGACAAAAGGAACGAGGAACAAGACAAAAAAATGAATCAAGTAGAAATTTGAATATGCAAAGCGAGGTGCGTTGATAAAGAATCTGGAAAATCAAGTGGGGCAATAACACACGACCAATAATAACCGACCACTGGGAACACTCCGAAGCGTCTGAGAGAAAAACCGGGCAGAGATGAGCATTGTAAGGCTGTAACTCTACGAAGTGGAAAGGATTTGCAAGAGACAGTCAAGGATAAGGAAACAAGGGACAACGCATCAAGTGAAATAGAGGAAGTTGAGGACACCGGAAAACGTCCAGATGAAACCGTTGAACAGAAAGAACCGGAACCAACCATCACAATGCCGCCCATACCGTATCCGCAAAGGTTTCAAATCCAAGTTGGATAAGCGCCAAGATTCTTGGATATTTTCAAAAAGCGCATATCAACATCCCTTCTTCAAGCCTTGGAACAAATGCCGAAAGTTACGCCAAGTTTATGAAGGAGGTTTTGTCGAGAAAAAGAAAATTGAGTGAGTTCGAGATGATTGGCATTAACCAAGAGAGTGCGGTCTGATTATCTGAGAATAAGTTACCTCCAAAACTCAAGGATCCGGTAGTTTTAATATTCCATGAAATCGAAATCGCCGGACGAGAGCATTGTGTGATTTGGGGGCGATATAAATTTAATGCCATTATCCGCTTCTGACCGGTTTGGACTTCAAGCTCCACGGCCAACAAATATCGGTTTGCGGTTGGCGGATCGTTTTTACATATCCACGGGGTATTGTTGAGGATGTTTTAGTCAAAGTGGATAAATTCATCTTCCCTGTGGATTTCTTTATCTTGGATTGCGAAGTAGATAGCGAAATTCCAATTATTCTTGGGCGACCATTCTTAGCAACTGGAAGAACGTTGATTGATGTGCAAAAAGGAGAACTTACAATGCGAGTTGAGGATCAACAGGTCACCTTTAATGTATTCAAGTCAATGTCTTATCCTAAAGAAAAAGGTGAGTGTATGCGGGTGGATGTCATGGAAGAATTAGTTAATCACAAGTTCAGTGGAAATTATTCGGAGGACTCGCTAGAATCCATTTTGCTCGGGACGGACGATGATGGTATTGAAGATGATGTTGAATATGTCAAATGGCTAGATACAGCATCGTTCTTCCGGAAAAGCAATCAACCATTCGACACCCTTGAAATTAAAACCGTTACCATCTCATCTGCAGTATGCTTATTTGGGGAAAGATTCTACACTACCAGTCATTGTTTCAACAGAGTTGACGGACACGCAAAAAGAGAAACTGCTAAGGGTATTGTGAGAGTTCAAAACAGCAAACGGATGGACCATAGCAGACATTCGAGGTATAAGTCCGTCGTTCTGTATGCACAAAATTCTACTGGAAGAGGGGGTGAGACCAACCATTGAGCAACAAAGAAGGCTAAACCCCATTATGAAGGATGTGGTGAAAAAGGAAATCATAAAGTGGTTAGATGCCGGCATTATTTACCCAATCTCGGACAGTTCATGGGTGAGTCACATGCGGTCGCATACCAAAGAAAGGGGTATAGCGGTGGTGAAGAACGAAGCTAATGAGCTCATCCCTACTAGAAACGATTCTGAGGATGGAGAGTATGTATGGACTCATGCAAGCTAAATAAAGCCACACGCAAGGATCACTTCCCCTTGCCGTTCATTGATCAGATGTTGGATAGGCTTGCGGGACATCAGTTCTATTGTCTCTTGAATGGATATTCCGGATACAATCAAATTGTCATAGCTCCGGAGGATCAAGAGAAGACCACGTTCACATGTCCATACGGTACATTTGCATTCCGACGTATGTCTTTTGGTTTATGTAATGCACCGGCAACCTTTCAACGGTGCATGATGGCGATCTTCTCGCATACGGGTGAATAGAATTTGGAGGTATTTATGGATGAATTTTTCCGTGTTTGGTGATAGTTTCACTTATGTTTGAAAAATCGATTTTAGTGTTGAAGCGATGTGTGGAGACTAACACGGTGTTAATCGGGAAAATGTCACTTTATGGTGCAAGAGGAATTATTCTGGGGCATAAGGTTTCTGCATCAGGATTAGCGGTGGATAGAGCAAAGATAGAGACGATTGAAAAATTACCTCCTCCATCATCTGTAAAAGGAATTCGGAGTTTTTTGGGACATGCGGGTTTCTACCGACGCTTCATTAAAGACTTTTCAAAAATTTCGAAACCCTTATGTTCACTCTTAGAGAAAGATGTGCCTTTCAAGATGGATCAGTCATGTATCGAGGCATTTGAGGTATTAAAGAAGAAATTGGTCTCTGCTCCAATTATTGTGGCGCCCGATTGGTCTTTACCTTTCGAATTGATGTGCGGCCAAATGACTACTGTGATTAGGGCGATATTGGGACAACGTCACGACAAGATTTTTCACACAATCTACTACTCCAAAGAAGACGTTGACGGATGCCCAAATGAACTACACAACCACCGAAAAGAGTTACTTGCGGTGGTGTTTGCCTTCGACAAATTCGGAAGCATATCTTATCGGGGCACAAGGTAATTGTCTACACCGATCATTCTCGCCATTAAATATCTGATTGAGAAGAAGGATGCCAAATCGCGATTAATACGGTGGGTACTGTTGTTACAAGAATTTGATCTGGAGATCCGGGATAGAAAAGGTACCGAAAATCAGGTGAAGGATCATCTTTCTCGGTTGGAAAATGCGGAGGTGCAGAAAAAAGACAACGTACTGATCAATGAAAAATTTCCGGATGAACAGCTTCTCCGAGTAACTACAATATTGCCTTAGTATGCCGATTACGTGAATTACGTGGTTGCAAAGGTGTTACCACCGGATTTGACCTCACAGCAACGTAAGAAATTCCTCCACGATGTGAAACAATACTATTGGGACGAACCATTTCTGTTTAAGGCTTGTGCGGATCAAATGATTAGGCGTTGGTGCTACAATAAGAGATGGGCGATATATTAGGACATTGCCACTCATCGATTCGAAGGTCATTATTAGGGATCGAACAACGGCCAAAGTGTTACAATCGGGATTTTTCTGGCCTTCTCTATTCAAGGATGCTTACCTCTTCGTGCTGAAGTGTGATCGCTGCCAACGTGTAGGTAATATCTCCCGACGCAATGAAATGCCACTCAACACAATTTTGGAGGTTGAACTGTTCGACGTGTGGGGAATCGACTTTATGGGACCTTTCTCATCCTCTTTCAATAATTAGTACATTCTGTTGGCGGTAGATTACGTTTCCAAATGGGTAGAAGCCACAACTTTACCCACAAATGATGCCAACGTTGTTCTCCGATTTTTAAAGAAAAACATCTTCACACGATTTGGGACGCCGAGAGTGATAATAAGTGATGAGGGGACTCACTTCTGCAATAAACAGTTCACAAAGTTGCTCACAAAATATGGAGTTCGTCATAAAATTGCACCCGCGTATCATCCCCAAACGAATGGTCAAGCTGAAGTCTCCAATAGAGAGGTCAAGCGAATTCTGGAAAAGGTGGTCAATCCGTCAAGAAAAGATTGGTCATTGCGGCTTGACGACGCCCTACGGGCATATTGAACAGCTTACAAGAATCCTATAGGCATGTCACCCTACAGAATGGTCTATGGAAAAGCATGTCACCTCCCGGTTGAGCTAGAACACAGTGCACACTGGGCAATTCGGAAACTTAATTTTGATGTACAAGCAGTTGGTGAGAAAAGGTTATTGCAATTGAATGAGATGGACGAATTCCGTTTCAATGCGTATGAGAACGCAAAGCTCTATAAGGAGAAAGTCAAAGCCTGGCATGATAAGAAAATTCTGGATCAGACATTTGAACCGGGACAACAAGTATTTCTTTTCAACTCACGACTACGTTTATTCCCTAGGAAACTGAAATCTCGTTGGTCGGGACCTTTCACGATTATATCAGTCGCACCACACGGCAATATCGAAGTCGAGGAACCGAATTCAAAACGCACATTTAAGGTGAACGGTCAACGACTTAAACACTACTGGAGTGGACCCATCGGAAGCCAATCTACGGTCATACACCTCTCCGAACCAGTGGACAATTGAGCAACACTGCAAAGTCGGGCTGCCGACTATAAACCAAGCGCTATAGGGAGGCAACCCAATTTTTAGTATATCTTATTTTACTTCATTCACAATATTTGTTCTTTTAATGTATGTCATTTTTTTTGTAGTTGCTAGCATTTATTCAAGCATAACATTCTGTTTGGAATTCTTGCTTTCAAGTAAGATGCAATGCAAACGTCAGCGCCCCGGCGCTGATTCCCCACATAAAGACAGCGCCCCGGCGCTCCAAACACAAAGAATCTCAACGCCCGTGGCTACCGCAAGCGCGTAATCGCCAAGACAGCATAAGCCCGCCCGACGCCAAGACATCTGTAATCTGAAATGCAGCGCCCGTGGCCGCCCCCAGTTCGAACAAATAACATGATAAAAAGGGGCGCTCGGTTTTTCTCCTCACACTCAATTCACACCCACGATCCACCTTCTTCGCACCCACTCAGTCTTCTTCTCGTAACTGCTCTTCCAATTCTTATTTATATCACTACTTAATCTTTGAAGTGTTCCACATCTGACATCTACTCATTTTTCGTGCCAAGTAATTTAGTCTACTATCTCCATCTCCAAGGTATGCTCTGCAATAAATTTCAATCTCTGTTACATCAAATTTTCTAAATCGCATAAGGCTAATTGCACAATTGTGAGATAATATTCGCTTTGATTCATCTTCTCCTTGACTATTGTGCACCTTATCGTTCTTCTAGTTGCTATTTCCTTTTGCATGCGTGAGACTCACTTCCGATTGGGATGCCTATGTTGTGTAGTCCATGGTAATGGAATAAGTGAGGTATGGTCTGCTATGATATTAAGGATGTTCAAAGAGAGTTATAACCTGCTCACAAAGTGTTTGATATTATGCCTGAGTGAATAGTTGTGACTAAATACTACACAACACAACCCCGACACAGAATTCACTTGCCATATTTTCACCCCAGCACCATAGATCCCCTGTCACACATATATATCACTATTGTGGGGGGGTGGAAAAAATATTGATACGTACAAGGGGTAATATTGATTTACATGTCATCTTCTTAAGCGTAACTTGTGTGGTTGTACTTAAATTTGTTCATTGAAAGAAGAATTCCCATGTTAGATCACTCTTGTAATCCTATGAGAGTCTGTGTTCCTATTAGAAGTTTGGGGGTAGTGATGTGGTCACAAAAGTCCGTCTTCGAATTATGCACAATTCTAACACTTGTGATTGCTATTTTTGCAGAATTCTCTACATGGCTTCAAAGCGTCAACGGGGAGAAGGTTCAGGGACCGCTTCGACTCCACCTCCAAAATTTGACAGCCGACGTTTTGTCAGTGCCGCGGCTCAAGAACGCTATAACCGCATGGCTACCCGCTCATTAGTACCCGAACGCGGTTTGAGACCCGATCAATCAAAGGATGGGGACTTGGCGGTTATGATAGCTGAGAGGAATTGGTTCACACTCACCGCACAACCCGATCCAGCGGTGATTGCAGTCGTCAAGGAGTTCTACGCCAACGTGTCCGAACACTTCCACTATGGGGTGTTTGTGAGGGGCAAAACTGTTGAAATTGGCGAAGAGGACATTAACGGGTGCTATCAACTGCCATTAGAGGGACTGAATGACGAGTATGCAAGTCTTGTGAGTGATGGACCGGACTATGAGAAGATAATTCACGAGCTTTGCCAACCGGGCACCACATGGACATTGCGATTTAACGCGGCGGCGCACGACCTTTCCACTCTCTAACCTCAGTCTATATGGAAAGGCATGGTATGCTTTCATTTGCGCTAAATTCATGTCATGCACACATGTGAGCCATGTCACCAAAGAGAGGGCTGTTTTGCTATATTCAATTATTCAAGGCCTAAAAATTGATGTGGGCCACCTTATTCAGCAGTCTATTCTCCGAGCATCCTGAGGAGGGACCACAGGAGGGTTACCACATCCGTCTCTCATCTTCGTTTTGTGTGCTAAGTTTGGGGTCAAATGGAAATCAGATGAGATGATTCAAACGCCAATGCCCGTTTTGGACCACAAGTTGATCAGCAGGTATAAAGTGTGGGCATGTGGCAAGAACCACCCTAGGGGATTGGGTTTTATAATTCCTCAAGTTGAAGCGTCACAAGCTCCACCACATCAGGCTCCACCTACTTATGGTCCTTCCTCCGCAACTCACCGTGGCGTGGTTCCTGAAGCAGTCCAGCGTGAAATAGACGGATGGTTTTATAATCTTGAAGCACAGAATGTCCGCCTGTCAGAACGCCAGGATATCACCTATAAGTACTTGGTCAATCAATTTGCTGCCCAGAATGCCATGAACGCATAACTGCATTCCAGCGTTCACCTTAGCGATTCTTTACTTTCTCTGTTTTGCCGTTGTTTCCCCACCCGATCTGAGGATGAAGCGAGGGCGATGATGCTCCACCCGAGGAATAAGCTCGTCAGGGAAGTCCTCTGTTTTATTTTTCCTTATTTTTCGCATGAGGACATTGCTCTAGATTAGTTTGGGGGTAGTTAATTTGTACTTGCAGTCGAAGTTTGTTAATAGTTTGTGGATTTGGATTGTTATTGTTAGTTTATTGCATTTAAGATTGCATGTTAATTCCAGCTTTTGATAGTACGTATGTTTGGGGCCAATGATGAAATTAAAATTGCATGAACAAGTCTAGTAAGGATTGTGAAGTTAGTGATATGATTTTCTTGACATAAGTGAAACCTTTATCTGTTTGACGCTGATATTATAAGGATAGCACATTTTGAAAAATGACCATGTTGGCTAAGGAAGTACTAAATGGATAGATAATAGACTTCTAAAGGCTGAATGCTAGTGAAATAAAGGATCAATTTGAATAGCTAGTGAAGACTGAATTGAGACATAAACTCAAGTTTGGGGGAAAAATATTTGGAGTATATAAGCTTAAAAAATAAAAATAAAAACACCGTGGCATGCTTGTCTAGTTTTGTGGCCTTTGTTACTTGAGTAAATAAGCCCGAGGGCTTTGTCTCTACACCTAGCGCCCTAAGGTCTTAATGGTCTGGGAGTCGTTGGTCGAAAACTCGTTAAGGTAACACTGAAATGGAAAATATATATATATATATATATATATATATATATATATATATATACCAATAAAGTGGGAAAAGTGCAAAAAGCCCCCGTTATAAAAAAAAAAAAAAAAAAAAAGAAAAGCATAAGTATTCCATTTTGACTCTTGAATTTTGGTAATTGTTTGACTTCAGTTGAATCAAGTTTATTTGATGAGTTCTCAAGTTTACACTGTATGATGCCTACCAAGAAATTTATTATCTGTCATATTTTTGCCTTTCATGGGTTAGCATGGTTGTTGGTCACACACACGATATAAGTAATAACATATTTAGATTCATTGATTGTTGGGGATATTATTGATTTTCCTTAACATGATATATTAGCATGTTTTTGTGATTTTTCTGAGGCTTATGAATATATGGGTACTATTGGATTGCTGGAATTAATAACATATAGATAGTTTGCATTTGCATGGTAGTTAATTTTTCGTGTTGTTTTGTGTTTTGTTGCTTGAGGACATGCAACGATTTAAGTTTGAGGGTATTTGATGATTGGGTAATATACCCATGAATCGGATATGTTTGGGCTTAAATTATTGCATTCTCAAGTTATTTAGAAGCATTTTTATTGTGTTTAGTTGTTATCTTGCAGATTTGGGAGCTGTAAGGGAAATTAGGGAATTTCAAGCTGTTAATGGCATTTTGATAATTTATTCAACAACCAGCGCCGGGGAGCTACATTCATTACTAATCCCAGCGCCTTGTATACCTGGTCTTGATTCCATTACCGAAATGCAAGGTTGACGAGGGTTTATTTGCATAATTGAAGATTATTTGGGAAGTATATTTGGACTAGGATTGTGGAGGATATATAAGGTTTATGTTGCTGAATTAAAAGATCATCATTCACAATTGGAGGCTGAGCAAAGGATTACTTGAAGATTAAGGATTGGCTCAAGAGTTTTTCTCCTTCTCCTTATTTTCAATTTGTGTAATTCTTTAAGGATGATTTGCAAAAGATTGTTGGTTTTTATTTCCGTTATGAACTAATTCTTTAATTAAGATTTCAATTGAACCTTTTATGGCTATAAATTAGTTATTCAATTTATTCAAATTATTTATGTCAAAGTGAATTGTTTATCTTGCCTTGTATTTATTGATTAATTATTTGGCCAATAATTACCTTGTTACTCTAGAAGGAATTGGAAGAGGAATTCTAGGGTTAGAACTGGGCATGATAACATGTGACTTAGTTATTTGCATGGTGAATAATTAGGTTTGTGAATTGAATGGAAATATTTGTTCACCGCATGTAACATGTAAGGAATTGGGATTAAAGGAGTTTAATTCACTTGTTTTGCATAGGAATATAGCAAGATTAATTTGAATTAAATAGAAGTCAATTGATCACTTGGAAAAGGGCTTTTGGCATTTGAGAATTTCTGTTAACAATTCAGTAGGCATAATAATTGGGATAATTGGATAATTGATTTATAGTTCATAATTGGGGATATTGAAGTCTTAATCTTTATTTATCTGAATACATTCAAATCTTAGTTTGGCTTATCTGATTTAATTTAGAATAATCTCTTTTTAATTGTTTAATTTAGTTTATTAGTTTGGAAAATCACAATTTATGGTTGTTTAAATAAAATTGAATTGATATAGTGCTAGTAGTTGGAATTTATTAATTATAATTCTCTGTGGGATCGACACTCTATCTTATCACTTTATTACTTGTTGACTGTGTATACTTGCACAAATCCATTGATTGCGTAATCGATCAACAACTAACAATGAGGAACCTTGCAGAGTGAAGATCTTAAGTGGTTTTGCCAATCATTCCTAATTCAAATAGAAGATCAGATAGTAGTTTGTCTAGCCGCTATCAACGAGATGTGACACCACTCACTAGTGGTAGGTGAAATAGCAGTTTTATGTGACCAGTCAGAGCAAAAAGTAAGCTAACATATTCACCCTAAAAGTCAACATCATACATCTTTTAGGATCGGAACATTTAATGAAGGAGCGTCAGCTTTCCAACGAGAATATTTCAAGGAAGCCTATAAAAGAATACGGGGATTCAAATCCAAGTACGAATAATAAAAAAAGAGTAAAAAGTTGAACCTCTGCCAAAGTCAAAAGAGCCTCACTTTACGAAAAGAGGACAACTGTTTCTGCTGCTAAGTTCTTAAAAAGCCAAGCTTAACGCAACTAGCAGCACCTTAACAAATAATCATTCAACTATTATTAGCTGGTCTACCAAGTCTAAGTGACTTGAAGAGTTCTTAGTGAAGTGGACTGAGTGTCCCTTAACTTAGTGTCATCTGCTTAGTCTAAGTGACTTGAAGGAATCTTCGTGATTCATTGTAATAAATCTTAGTGATATGGTCTTCGTGACCATGCATCCTTGGATTTCCTACTCGTACAGTAGAAAAGTGGACTAGAATTATTTGTACTCTGAACCACTTAAATATCTTGTGTTATTTACTTACTGCATTTACATTCTGTCTATTAACTATTATATCTGTTTGTGACTGATATCCATAAGAACTAAATTCAAAGTTGTGACTTCATTATATCTTTAAGGGGATTTCAAACTAATATTCCGTTGTGCTTAATTAAATTGAGTTAATTAATTATCTGCTACTACATTCTTAAATAACAAAAAGTTTTTAAAGTATATATTCAACCCCTCTTCTGAGCCTCTGGGAAACAACAAGAACTACTAATCAAGCGAAAGTTATTTTGTCATCCACTACCATCAAACTCAAAAAATCAAAATTAATACTGAACTGGATACTCTGAGAGATTCTTACAAAAAGGAGAAAGTGATACCTGTCTCGTTCGAGTCACTGGTGGGAGTGAACCATAAACTACAGAGCAATGATGCTTTCTCCCAGTTTCAATTTTTTTCTGACAATAGTAGACAAGATGCTTGTGTAGTTAGAGTAAAATTCTGAAGTGGTCATTGCATATAGAGACTCGTATAGCCAGGAAACTTTGCAACTTTTCAACTCTCTTATACATTGCATTATTTTAAATTGTAATAAGGTGCCAAATTCATGTCCATCCCCACCAGGGGGAGGATTAGGAGTGAATCCTGACCTTTAAGTTGTATATCTTACGGCGTGAGAAGGTTACAATGCAGTCACCAGTTTTTATGTTAGAAAAAGATCCAAGAGGGACATGCAATGGAACCAGAGGAGAAAGCCTTTCGTAGTGTTGCACCTGAGGCAACCAAACAAAAAGATAAATTTACTTAAGAGGCAGCAGTCAACTAAAGAAGTAACAAACTGTGCATTACATTAGCATGAAGCAAGCAGACAAAAAAAGTCAGAAGGAATGAATTATTCATACACAATTACTGTACCGCTCTATAGATATGATAAAGCAACTAGCTTCATAAGCTTATCCAAAGAGAATGAAAGATACAAAGCCAGAAAAATAGGCAAAGAAAGTAGGAAATCCTGCCCCCAAGCCTTATAAGAAATGAAATGGAAAATTACATAACTGTTTTCATTTTTATAGCCCTGCAACCCAGAAATCTATTGAATAGCTGATTATAGCCAGGTTGAAAGAGAGGGTCCACGTTTTCCAGTAATTAGTTTTTGTAAAAAAAATAAAAAAGAATATAAGAGTATAACCAAGAGAAAAATATTAAGAAAATGCAATTGTGTGCACACAAACAACAGATGTCATGGATATGTAAGTAGGCATCTCAAATAGTCTTTGCAATTTGACATGTCTGAATCATCCTCCTTCATACTCTAAGTCCACTTTTATATCTTAATGACTTAATAAGAAGGATGTCCAGTTATATTCAGATTGAAAGATTATATGATCGACTTAGATGCAAAATTATTACAAATAGACATGGGTCTTGGCAATATGCAGGAGAGATCTTCTGATGTCAAACAGATGACGCAAAGCTCCAAACACCTTGATACATACCAAGAACTTGTGCATACACATCCTGTTGTCCAGTTTCCCTTTTGTCAAACAAAGACACTGCTCTATAAAAAGGATGTATTCAGTAGGGGCTCAATGCTGTCCATAGATTCGTCATTTATACCACTAAATACTATCTTCCCATCTCCCCTTCTTCCCATCTCATACAAGACATGTTTCTACATCAATCAGGTAACCCAGCAGGAACTGTAACGGTACATAGATTCATCATATATCCTCTAGTGTAAAATATTTTCCGGTTTCCATTTTCTTATAGAAAACATTCCCAAACAATAAAAGATCATTCCAAGTACGGAGTAGGGACATGATACTATACACAGATTCACCATGCAACTCTCATTAAAAAAAACAAATCAGAATCTATGTGACGATGCTCATCTAATTGAAAATTACCATAGGATAGATTATTTCCCACAAACTAAACAGGATGTAACTTCATCAAACATACTGAAGATTATTTTCTATATAAATGATAGTAAGAGTTTCACCACCTTAACGTCATCACCAGTCGCTTTAAGTATTTCCTGGACAAGAGGAACAGCAGCTGCATCTCCGCAAAGGTGAAGTTCGTTGACAGAAATTCCTAATAGAGCACGTGTAAATGAAAAACCTCTTGTCTGGCAGCCTAGCATCTGCAAAAAACATAGATAGAAATTTAAAAATAGCTATCAACTAGGTATTTTTCTTCATTAAAACCAAAAAACACAAGAAAAGGGAAAAAAGCGTTTAGGAAACATGATAGCATTAATGGTTATCAAAGAATGGGGATTAGAGTTGTTTCTAAGGTACTAATAAGATATTGACATGCCTGAATTTCATCAATAACTGCACAATCGTAGTCAGAGGTTACATCGGCCATTTCTACAGTAACAGATTTATGCTGCGCACCATCAACTTCATCTCTTTCTTGTCCGGTAATCAGATCACAAGGAACTTTTGCCTTGTTCAACTTCTTTGCCACCTCCCATGCCAATAATCTCAAAGGCCCACAATAGATACCTGTAACAAATCAGAAGAATGCAACACTTCAAACAAGTTTGTTAACATCTTGTGCATAAACCACTACATAGATGGATCAAACATACTCCTAGCCAAAGTTAGACCTACCCCTTTCCCTTTTCGGATATCCTAAAACCATGTCATCATAATTGTTGGCTTATACAAACTTTACAATTTTACCCTTAATGTGAAAAAAGACGAATTTGGGAGTAGGACCAATGCAATTTGGTTTAAAATTCTACATGCTTTTTAAATCAATCTTAATGCTTTCTTAAAATGCACCAAATTTCAATCGGGAAGTTTACAACAAAACAGAGTTACTAAAAAGTAACTAAAACTTTACGGAGATGTGGTTACGGTAGAAGTACCCGAAGAACTGCACTTCAGTCGTTTCAAAGCATGATATGTTTTGCCGCTATTTGTGGGGCCCACATGAAGAGTAACAATCCGCTTCTTTCTTCGAGCATTTGGATACCATGTGTGAGGATGACTAAAATAAAAGAGAAGGAAAAGCTTGAGTGAGCACAACATAGAACTTTAGTGAAGAACAAGAGATAAAATTTGATTAATACCTTTGAAAGAAAGATCATGTTATACACCTGATAACTATCGAGAATTGAACACCTCAAAGACTATATAAATGATTAAATAGAATGACAAAGTTCCTTTTATCAACCCCGACCATGAAGTTCTAATGATAATAAACAATGCTTAATACTGAAGATGAACCAAACCATGCAGCAGAAGAGATTTGTCATTGATATCTTTTTTATATTATTTATAAAAAAACAAATTAAAAGGGGATGCTGGTATTATATTTTCTTTATTAAGAAGGAACTAATACATGTTGTGTAATTGAAAATTAAACTTAAAATATCCCATGGAATACAAATTAACTGCATATAAAGAGTACCAGCATGCCACAAATTCTTACGTAAGGTCTGTAAAATCAAACTTTGCTGCACCACTTGGATTGCTGAAATGCCTCAAGCAAGCACATTGACTGACTGAATTTCCAAGCTTCAATTTAATATGAAGCCAACGGGCTTCGATATTCTCTGTAAATTGTGGGAAGACATCCACCAAAAAGGTTGATTTATATGAAATATTACAAACATGTGTATCTCTGCAATATGAATAACAAATAAAGCACCAAAAAATCAAGATCATTCAATGAATAGAACTAACTAAAGCTACATTATATTTTTGGATTTACAGTGAACCAAAGGGAACATAAACAATGTCTTATGATTCATAGTTATATAACAACCAGTACGATCCCTGAGTATTTTAAAGGAGACTTTCCTAAAAGCAACAAGTCTAAAGTCTCATACTAATTAATTATACAAGCGTAGAACATCAACACCATGGTCCACCATGGCTCCCTAAAGAAAGGCAAGAGATGGATGAAGAATTAACTGGTGAACTACTCTCAGTGAAGTACAGCCTATTCAACCCTTCTCCAAAAAAAGTTGAAGCAAATCTAATTTCCATCTGTTCTCTAAGTATTAAAACCCAACTAGTCAATACCGTAAAAACTCCAGTCAGATGGAACACAAACTTTCTGAAAAAAGCTTAAAAATTATTCTTACTCCCTCAGCTCAATTAAATTACTACATGATTGTTTCTATCACAAGTAAACACCTTAAATTGGATTAAGATGTCAGACAGGCTTGGTACGGTTTTTGAAATTTGGGCTATGATGCAATATATCAAGATCATACTTATCTAACAACAAGGAGATGAGCATACTCCTAAACCAAAGAAACAATCTCCGAGTATGTATCAGTAGTTGAACTCAATTTGAATACAATACCCACATTCAACAAACCTGTTTCTTGGACAAAGCATTCCATCTCATCATTTTACAAAAAAACACTATATATAGTTTTAAGATGCAGGAGTGTAGATATTATTGTAAAACTTAGACAAATTGTATCCTCCCTTAAATGCAGGCCATTACTTCGCACACAGAGTGAGTTCAAGCAACCAAAGTAAGAATACTTATCAAACATAATGAAAGAATTATAGACCAACTCTTAATTTGAACATTATTTAAGTATTTGGATTGACCATCTAACTCCATATAAAACAAGGGCATATTTAACACCAAATTAAAGATGCTAACTTCACATTAAATTCATAATGTATGCAGTACCCATTACTCCATTCAAATCGAACACGATGTTAAAAGGAATCCTCCCCATTATATCACTAATTACGAAATGGGTTAGTTAAATTCACCAATAAAATATCAACTTTGAAAATTTTATTTTCCACCATTTCATTGGGAACTAAACAAACACTTTTTTTGTGTGCTAAATTTTAAACAACAAACAAACACTTTACACCAAACAGAGGAAAACATTGGAATAGGAAGTTTGAAAGTACCGTGGAGGATAGCACCGGAAACGTCGAACGGTGAGAATCTCCGTCGAAGAAGCGAAGAGGCCATAAGATTAAAAAGGAGTAATTTATGGGATTAAAGAATCAACTATTGTCAAAGAAAGGTCAAATGGGCGTTTTGAGATTATATTTGTTGATAAAAAAACAAACGGAATTGAAGGAGATAACAAGCGGTGGATCGAAACATCGGAGAAGTGCGGGCTCCGAGTAATCGTCTCTCCCTTGTTTGTGGCGGGTACTTTACTTCGTACGCCGACTTCCCCTGTTTACAGTGTGGCTCAAGTTGCTCATTTCTTTTATTCTAGTTATATTATATTTTTCTTTTTTCAGCTAATTTATTATGGGTGTAATATAATGCTAATTTATTTTGGCTAAATGAAAATGCGATAAATCGAGTACTTTTATTTTTATTAGTTTTTGTATGTTCCATTAAGAGAAAAAAAGTAAATTAAAAAATGATATACATATTCATAAATATTTAATAAATGAAAATATATGTAATAAAATAAAATAAAATAAAGTGAGACTCCTCTTAAATACTATCTATGCATACAGGCACCAATCATAATTCGATTAAAATTTTTTATAATGTATAGAAAAATTTAAAAAAAGGCAATAAAAATAATTAAGGATAAAAAAAAGAGTTTCAAAGAAAGTAGGTAAAATTTATTGTTATTTAAAGATGTTACCCAACTTCATAATATGTACAACTTATAGGTAAATGATTTAATATAGCGTATTTAAACAATAAAAAGCTGATACTTTTTGAAAAATGTTATTTACTTTGAACCAAACTAACTAGGAAAATGAAAATGTGGGTCGGTTTTTTGCATACCATTAATCAAAGACTTGGGCCAGGATCAAATTATTTTTGGTTCCTTTAGGCTCACTTTGGATTGAACAATTAATTCTAAAATATTTGTTTGTTTTTAAAAAGAGTATTGCTACAGATACAAACTATTTTATAAATATTTTACAAATTACTGATGTGACATACTCCACCTCAGCATATTAATCAACAAATTGTTACAATGCAGTATTCGACCCCACACAATATGTTGAGGTGGAGTATGTCACATCAGCAGTTTGTAAAATGTTTGTAGATTAATTTGTGTCTCTAGCATTATTCTTTTAAAAAGTGGCTTAAAACTAGTAATCCTAAGATAATAAAATGACTATTTAATAGCATATTCAACTAGGTATCCCTACCATTTGGAAATAAAAATTTGTAGACAAAATTAATTTTTAATTTTGTTTTTAAAAACTGATGTACCTTATCATATCTATCTATACTCAAATTAATGAGAAAATAATATCTTTGTTATTTGTGGTAAGGGTATAATAATTCAAACGATAAATTTTTATCCAATCTTTAAAATAATTCTGGACAAAACAAACATAACATGGGATTATATTAAGTTATCTTATGAATAATTTTATAAAAAACAAACATGTGATTAGGACTATTCAATCTTATGATTAATAGTCTTGAAATTATAATTTATGATTCCAGAATTATAATATTTATAAACAAAATGGTTTGTTTTGTGAATTTTCGGTTAAAGTTTTTCTTGGTCGTTGAAACTATTGGGCCTATAACAGGAATTGCTTCGGAAAAACAGGTCCAGTCAGCTGACATCAGCCACAGTCACCTTATCGGCCCATGAACTATTATCCCATTATTTGTATCACATGTTCTCCTAATTTTATTTATTATTGTCACTTGTCACCTAATTTTAATATATTTACATACAATTAACTTTGTAAGTGAATAGAGAATACGTGGAAAGTAATATAGACAACAGATGAGATAAGAAATTTAAATTTTAAATTTGTGAAGAGTAAAAAAACATATTCTCATCCTAGTCCAAGAAATGAAAAAAAGGAAGGAAATTTGAATTTGTGCAGAGTGAAAAAACATATTATCATCCCAGCCCAAAAAATGAAATAAAAAAAAGAAAGCAAGTGGAAAATAATTAATGCCTTAGCACTATGAGTTATGCACTTATACTTTGATTGGGGTATAAACACTTAAAGATACGTGTATCAATTACATTTAAATATATTGACGTTTATGAGAGTTCAAAGTTTACAATCATGGCGTAGCCCTAATCATGGTGCAGACTCCGGGTTGGTAAAATTAATTCAAAATCATAGCTTATTATAATGAGTTTGGACATAACAGAAGAAGTATATATATCCCAGAACAAAACCTATGGATATTGCATAACAGGCAGGCAGGGAGAATTGAAATGGTTGGAATTGTTATTATCATACAAATGTGATTAAATATATATAACAAGAATTGGATGAGGCCATCTATCTATCTATCTTGCCATGAACAATTAAAGCAGCTGCAGCTGCCACTGCCAGCCTATATATATATATATATCTATCTGGGAGGACCAGAGAGAGGTACATTACATACACTGAAAGACTAGGGCAAGATGTTGAAAGAAGAGGGTCTCTATCTCTTATGATAAATGCATGCAGGCCTAATTAATTACTACAACATATTTGAGTTGAGGAATATATGGCTGCTGCCACACACAACCCAAGTGAGTTAAGCAATGGAAATTGGGTGGGTGGTTCATGCCTCTACTCGTGTTAACATCTTGATTAGTACCTCTATCCATCTCTCTACATTTATTTCTGATCAATTTAATACTGCATGCCACTATATATATATATATATATATATATATATATATATATATATAGAGAGAGAGAGAGAGAGAGAGAGAGCAATTCAATATAATTTTAATTCACTCTATATAATTTTTGATTCTGATACTTTGATATATATATATATACTAGCTAGCTCCTTGGCTTCAAGATCAGGAGGAGAGCTACATTTAATTTCTTCTTCTGTATAATAAGTTAATAATTGTTATAAAAGGACCACATGGATCGCTATTTTTTATCATAGATATGTGAATTAAAGTGCAATATCATAGAACACAATCCAAACAGGAGATAAATTATTCTTGCCAATCAACACGATGGGGAAATAGAGTATAGACGGAAAGTCGGTCGTAACACAAAATAATATTGTATTTTCAATATACGATAATTAATTGCTCTAAAAAGTTGAGCAACATTTCATCCATCCCAAATTATACGTCTCATCTATTAAATTTAGCTTATGTTCAAATTGAATTATAATAAACACAGTCCCAATTTCACCATTTGCACTCCACCCTAGAGTTATCATTATATATATATATATATATATAAAGGAATTATGTATTTGCTATGAATCTTCATAGGGCATACACAATTTATACTATTGGAAAAAAAACAGTCAAAATTAGAAATTGAAAACTGACGTTCGCTACTTCTACTAGCAGACCGTAAAAAAAATATTTATCGTGCACTATTAATAGTAGCGGACGCTAATCAGAATAAGAGTTTAGTTTTACCAATAAAGATTTATCCATAAATATTTATGGTTTATTAATCAAGACATGGTTAACGGGTTATTAACCAGTGTTTAGGGTTTATTAAGTTAATAACCCTAAACTTTGATTAATAAATCATAAACCCTAGTTAATAGACACAAAACTTTAGTTAATAAATCCTAAATATTTATTGGTTAAGTCAAATCCTTATTTTGATTAGCATCTAAATCATAAACCCTTATTAATAGCAGATAAAATGTGTTTAGATGTTCTATATACAACTCTTTTTTTTTACATATTACTAATCATTACCCAATATATATATATATATATATATATATATATATATATATATATATATATATATATATATATATATATATATAAATACAAAATGAAATGCCCATGCAACATGTTGATATAATTATTACAACCTTTTTATTACAAGATTTGTTTGGTGGGCTTATTTAATATTGTGAGTTACTATTTACAATTGCAAGCAAAGCCTTGAATGCACTAAAATTCAATTTCACCAAAATTCACTGTATATTTTGTTATTTGTATTTATATCAAAAGCCAGAAACACACGCCAACATGGCAAGCAAGATGTGTATAATGTCTAATAAAATTTAATTTCCTCTAATTATTATTTTGAAATAGTAAGGGTTGATGTGATTAATGTGGATAGTTATGAATAAAATACGCAAATATTTCAAAATAAGCAAGTGGTTATAAAATATTCATTGTTGTTGGGGAATATTCGTTTGGTCGTGGAATATTCGTAATGCTTGTCAATTTAATATTAAATGCGGCAAGCCATGGACCATATGAGCCCCATAAAGGCGATTGGAGGAAGAAAATGACAAATATAAGTTGTTTAAAAATAACGGGCGTAGTTATTACCGCTTAATTTGTTGGAATACCCGGTTGGTTAAAACATACCATAATGCTACGTTGTTGAATCGGTAGACACCAGTATTGCACCAATTATTGACTCTTACGTAAGGCACTTACTCAATAATGGTTACGTAATTCTTTGTTCTCAAAGTTTTATTTTATTGATTCAATAATTGCGCGTTGATATTTTATATTCATTGTTGTTTTAATAATTGTCATTACACGATATTTTTCATTATCGAAACAATAATTCATATTATCTCAATAATATTATTAGATAACATTATTGGTAATGTCTAGAAAGTTCGACTAAGGAGAGGTTTGGTCACCTAATTCATGCCGAGTAGAAGAGAAATTCTTATTGAAAGCCCTCTTTCCTTTTAGAACTGCACGGTTGTCAATATTGTGATTCTATAATATTATTTGTGAATAATTAATTATTGATTCATATGATGAGGAAAATATTGATTTTATGTGGATATAGATGAAGAAAATTTTTAATGTGACAATTGTTGAAAATTGAAATTTTATCTTTTCGATAAAATAATTCATTTAAATATATATTATTATATTTTAATAATATAATAATGGTGATATTTTTACAACGAATGTGGGATATATGAGTATACGAGGAGGAAGAGTATTTTTGTTGCAATAAATGTTTAAAACATGTTAAACATGTTTGGATTGGACCCCATTTATTGATCGAAATTTGATTATAAATTTCTAAAATCACCCGCTTATGGATTTCTATCAATATCATTTGGGAATTTAGAAAAACTTTCTTCTGCAAAGTTGTAGAGAATTGGATTTCTATAAAAACTCGCAAGATTCAATTTTCTCGATAAAAGGCTATTTATTGTGAATTATTGAAGTTCAAGCTCAAAAATAATTAATTTTGGAAGTTTAAATTATTTTAAATTAGAAAAACATTTTTTTATTTTCTTCTAGAAGGTTGGCATGTGAATTGGTGAGATTCAGATTTCAAAGAATACTTATAATATTTTTATAAATATTAATATTATATTAAATTTTCTAACTTTGGTGTTCTAAGCAATTTCCTATAAATAGGTCTAGGGTTAGAATTAAAACACACCGTAAACTCGAAGTTTTCTCTCTCTATATTATCGGTTTATTCTTGTGAGTATTTTGAGTATACTTTGAGTATTGCTATACGGTAAAAGTTCAAGATATAACTTTATATCCAAAGATTCCAAGGTTAAATCTCGATCTTTCGATGTAAGGGATATTATTATTTTTTAATGATGATATTATTTCTTCAATATCATTATGTTGAAATATTGATCTGAAGTTTTTATCAAATTTGGAACTTTTGGTGTCGGGGTTTCTTATTCACGTATACTGGCATTATTCACGATATATGGTATCTTATTCACGAATCTTCAAGACTATTCATCGAAAAAATAAAAATTTTCTTTTCGTCCAAAATATCTATCCCGGATACTAGCTTTGATTGTATCCATGTTTTGATCATTCTTGAATTTTACACCACTATGATTATTTTTGAGGTATTTTTGACGTGGATAAAAAAGCAATACGAATCCTTAATCCTTAATCCTTGTCATTTTGTTTCACCGGATTCGCTTTTTAAAAAATATCTTTCATCATCCTCGGTCTTAAATGATGATATTATTGAATATCTTTGGCCCAGTAGTGCAAAGATGAATGATTTATGATGAATATCTTTGGCTGTAGTGCAAAAGATGAATGATTTCGATGAATATCTTTGGCCCGTAGTGCAAAGATGAATGATTTCGATGAATATCTTTGGCCCGTGGTGCAAAGATGAACATGTGTTTAGATGAACATGACCAATCGGTGAATGTCCTTGGCTCAGTAGTGCAAGGATGAATATTTGATCCCGTATATATATTGATTGATGTTACATGGATAAAATAGAGCGATGAACTTTAAAATTCATACATAGAAGATAGTAGTTTGCATTCTCTACTTAACTCTTCTAATGAATTATTATTTCAGCTATGAATATTGATTTAAAACTTGTTGTCTATTGTATTCTATTATATTTTTCCTGTTGAAGACTAACGATAATTTTGTTGTATATTATCTTAGTCATAATATTCTTTTCTTCGGCTAATCCGAGCTCACCCTTTCCTTTTTGTTCCATTTTTCTTCTCGTGGAGGCGAGAATATAGCAAATGCAGTCGGGGTATGGAATGAAAGTTCTAGGGAGAGTTGTTTAGTAGTCCTCACCATTGTTGTAAAATAATGTATCAATAATTATGATGAGGATTTATTTGTATGTGGATATTGTGCAGATGGCAATATCTCGTATTTAAACTCACGCTTTACTATTGTAATAATAAAGTTGTAGTTGTTTACTTCGCATCGTGTATTGACAACTCGAGAATGGGGATGTAGACCTATTTTGGGGGTGTCATGCAATTGGTATCGAGAGCTTAGGGATATGATCTCCATGGCGGAGATCGGGAATAGAACTAGGAGGGAGAGACGAGGAAATCATTCGCATTTAGGTGTCCTACCTAAGCTTATTTGATAGTTGGTTAGTATATAGGGATATTATGTGATATATTGATTTCCTTAATTAACCCTTGTTTTATGACAATGATTTGAGAATGTCGACCGAGAATATTAACAATGAAAATGAGACCGTGGAGACGCTCAGTACTCACACCAACGAGGAGAGCGTGCAACAGTGACAATGTTCCTCCCGTGAACAACACCACCGAAAGCGGATGATGAACGAGGGGATATTTAGAAGCTTTTGCTTTGTTCATGCAAAAATCGCATTTAGGAGACTCGTGTTCAAAACATAGGAGGAAATGATAGCAATTCACGGGTTGTCACAAAATGCAAGCGATTCAAAGAGTCAGACCACGAATTTAAAGGGAAAGCCAGATCCGATCATGGCGTAAACATGGGTCAAGCAAATTACCAAGATATTCGATGTCTTGGGATGCACAGAGGAACAGAAGGTTCCATTCGCCACCTTTATGTTCCGTGTGGCGAAAGCGAAACCATCGGTGGAGTCTCATGAAGCGTACATCCATCCAAATTGCACTCGGCATGTCTTGGGAGACGTTTTGAAACTATTTAATGACAAATACTTTTCTCGAAAGTGTTCGCTATATGAAGGAAGTGGAGTTTATTAGACGGAAGCGAGAACAACATGACGGTGTCTCAAAGACGAGGCTAAATTTGCGAGTTATCCAGTGTTCAGCACCTCATTTGGTGGAGAATGAGGAACGATGACGCGGATGTTTCGAGAGGTTTGTAACCTCGACATACGCGTCCAAGATCTCATCTCTCATAAATTTTCTCTCTATTGAGATGTTGTTATGAGGCTCAATTGTTAGAAAGCGAGATAACGAAAGTACGGTCCAACCGAGGTACCACAATCGAGGATCATACCCAGGATATAGCGATCAACAAAACAACAATAATCGGTGGAGAAAGAAAAAGGCGGACAAAAATGGTAACCACTCCGTGGTAATCATGGCCATGAAAATAGAAGAAGCGAGTCGGGAGGAGATTTTAAAAAGAGGAGATTCAACAACGACCATGTGAATACGACGATTGCAAAGAAAGAATCGGTTCCAAGAGGAGGAACGACCACCCGGTCATATGCTATAAATGCGAAAAAGAGGGATATATCACCAAACCGCCCACAAAGAGCCTGGTATGCTATAATTGTGAAAATGAAGGACATATCGTTTCGAAATTGCACGATAGCGAAACCTAGTTCAATGAGGATTTGACTCAAAAGATCATCCCGAAAAAGTCAAAGTCAATCGGTTCTGGAAGAGCGTTTGTTGTGGATCGGTCAAAATGCGAGGAACCCAAACGAGGTGATCACGGTAAGCTATTTATAAATTCTTGTGAAGTTTATACTTTACTAGATACCGGTCTACCCATTCATTTATCTCTCCGCCAGGCTCAACGCTTAAACTTGACTCTCGGAGAAATTAGACTTTGACCTATCTGTGGAAACTCCGTTAGGAGAAACTTTCATCACATCCACTATTTATAAATCTTGTCTAATCCATGTTGGCACCCTTACCTTACCCAATGACCTTATCTCTTTAAAGATACTTGCTTTTGATGTGATTTTAGGGATTGATTGGTTAACTACTCATCATGCCAAAATTGATTGTTTCAGAGGTTGTTAGCTTTCATATTCCTAAACAACCCGCTTGTTCAATTCAAGCAACTAAACCATTAAAATCAATCACCATCATATCTAATCATAAAGCTATTCGCTTATTAAAAAACGGATGTCAAGCTTTCTTAGCCCATGTTATGGATTTGAATAAAGACACGCCAAAATTGAATAATATTCCTGTTGTTATTAACTTTCCCGACGATTTCAAGAACTTCCTTGGCTACCCCCCGTAACGTGAAGTTGAATTATTTATCGACCTTGAACTCGCATACAAAACCCATTTCTAAAACCCCATATCGAATGGCTCCTATTGAACTTCAGAGTTAAAGGTCCAACTACAGGAGTTGTTGGACATTGGTTTCATTCTGTCTGAGTACATCTCCTCGGGGTGCTCCTGCTTTATTCGTAAAGAAGAAAGACGGAGTATGCGACTTTGTATTGACTATCGAATTGAACCATGTCACTATCAAGAATAGTATATCCTCACCTCGTATTGATGACTTGTTTGACCAATTCAAGGAGCACAATTCTTTTCAAAAATCGATCTTCGCTCGGATATCATCACCAAAGATTAGAATCGAGGATATTCCAAAGACGCCTTTAGAACTCCTGTATGGGCATTATGAATTCTTAGTTATGTCTTTCGGATTGACTAATGCTCTGCTGCTTTCATGGATATGATGAACCGAGTATTCAAAGAGTATTTGGATCGGGCCGTTGTTTTTATTATTGATGACATCCTCATATATTCCAAAAGCCGTGAAGATCATGAGCACCATTTGAAAATTTGGTACTCCAAAGGCTTCGTGAAAACAAGCTTTATGCCAAGTTAAAGAAATGCGAGTTCTGGCTTGAGGAAGTAGCATTTCTTGGGCATGTGGTGTCAAAACATGGAGTATCTGTTGACCCGACGAAGATTGAAGCAATACAAAGTTGGGAGCAACCAAGTCGGTGGATTAAGTACGTAGATTTTTGGGCTTAAGTTGGTTATTATCGGAGATTCGTGGAAGGGTTTTCTCGAATCGCTACTCAGCTAACTCATCTAACTCTAAAGGATACAAAATTCGTTTGGAGCGAAGAATGCGAAATGAGTTTCCAAGAGCTTAAGAGGAGACTTATTTCTAAGACTGCTTTGTTAACAATACCATCCGGTTCGGATGGATTTGTTATCTACAAATGATGCTTCGGGCAAAGGGTTAGGATGTGTTCTCATGCAACGTGGAAAGTCATAGCCTTTATGCCTCATGATAACTTAAAGAATATGAGAGGAATTATCCTACTCATGATCTAGAGTTAAGCAAGCATCGCTTTTCGCTAAAAGATCCGGAGGCACTATCTATATGGAGAGAAAGTGGAGATATATTCGCACCATAAAAGCCTTAAATATTTCTTCACTCAAAAGAACTTAACACGCTTGCAAATGACGTTGGCTCGAGCTATTGAAAGACTACGACCACACTATTCAATACCATCCCGAAAAGCGAACGTGGTAAATGACGCGCGTTGAGTAGAAAGATCATATGCGAGAACGAGTGCGATGATGTCAAATATACGATGAGAGCCAACTTTAATAGAAAAAGTTAAGGTCGCTTCAAGCCACCGAACCGGAGCCGATGCATATGAAGAAGAAAGTACAAGAAGGAGCTATTCCTAAGCGAGAATTGATGAAGAAGGAATACTTGAGTCCACTCTGACTTTGTGTTCCTAACGATTCGATTTAAAGTACAAGATCATGATGGAGGCACACACTACACCATTTGCAATCCATCCGGAAGTACTAAAATGTATCGTGATCTTCGGCATACATTTTGGTGGAACAATATGAAGAGAGAGATTGCAAAGTTTATCTCAACATGTTTAACTTGTCAACGTGTAAAGGCGAGAGATCAAGTGCCTAAGGACCATTGCAACCACTTGAGATTCCGAAATGGAAGTGGGAACACATTACCATGGATTTCAAGTTCTTGGGACTTCCCACGGTTTCTCAAGGCATAAATGCTATTTGGGTTATTGTTGATAGATTAACCAAGTCTCCGCTTTATTTCTTGCCAATACGGAGACTTATTCCTCGAACGCCTTGCTCAAATGTACGTAAATGAGATTGTGAGATTGCATGGCATGCCAAGATCCATAGTTTCGGATCGTGACCCAAGATTCACTTCAAGATTTTGGGTTAGCTTGCAAAAAGCTATGGGTACGGATTTAAGATTCGATTCGCATACCATCCTCAAACCAGACTTTGACAATCGTAGAGGACTATTCAAACTCTTGAAGATTTATTAAGACTCGTGTCCTAGACTTCAAGGCGGTTGGGATAAGTATTTACCATTGGTGGAATTCTCCTACAACAACAGCTTATCGCAAGTATAGGTGTGGCCCCATTCAAGCATTATATGGACGAAAGTGTCGCTTCCAATATGTTGGGATGAGGTGGGTGAAGCAACATTGTTGGGACCCGAAGTTAATGACGTATGACTCACCGAAAAGATCCAAATGATTCGACAACGATATAAACCAAGACACAAGATCGACAAAAGAGTTATGCGGATCTTCATCGAAAGGATGTGGAATTTAGTATAGGGGATCATGTATTGTTGCGTGTTACCCCACGGAAGGGAGTTACAAGATTCGGGAAGAGAGAAAGCTCAATCCACGATTTATCGGTCCATTTCAAATTCTCGACCGAAAGTAGGAAATGTAGCCTATGTACTCGCATTACGCAAGTATGTCTCGTGTTCATAATGTGTTTCATATATCTCATTTCAGAAATATGTGAAAGACCCGAATCACGTTATTGAGTTAGAACCGGACGAGATAATGAAGACTTAACGTATGAGGAAGTACTGTCGAGATCTTGGATAGGAAGGAGACGTCCCACGCACGACGAAGGTCATACCACAAGTTAAAGTCTTGTGGAGAAACCATGCTATAGAGGAAATGACCGGGAGTTGGAACGGAAATGAAAGCGAGGTATCCTCATCTTTTCAAACACTGTAGGTATGTCAATTTCGAGGACGAAATTTCATAAGGAGGGAGGTCAGAAGACCCCAAATAATTAATAAATAAAATTTAATTTCCTCTAATTATTATTTTGAAATAGGAAGGGTTGATGTGATTAATGTGGATAGTTATGGGTAAAATACGCAAATATTTCAAAATAAGCAAATGATTATAAAATATTCATTGTTGTTGGGGAATATTCGTTTGGTCGTGGAATATTCGTGCATCGACCACAAAATGTGTGTGGGGCCCCATAACGAAAAAGCGATTGGAGGAAGAAAATGACAAATATAAGTTGTTTAAAAATAACGGCGTAGTTATTACCAGCTTTACACTTGTTGGAATACCACTGGTTAAAACACAAAGAATACGCTATTCAATGTTGAGCAGTAGACACTTCAGATTGCACCAATTATTGACTTTTACGTAAGAAGGCACTACTCAATAATGGTTACGATAATTATCGCTCAAAGGTGTTTTATTTTATTGATTCAATAATTGCCGCGTTGATATTTTATATTCTTTGTTGTTTTAATAATTGTCATTACACAATTTTTCATTATCGAAACAATAATTCATATTATCTCAATAATATTATTAGATAACATTATTGGCAATGTCTAGAAAGTTCTCGACTAAGGAGAGGTTTGGTCACCTAATCATGCCGCCAAGAAGAGAGAAATTCTTATTGGAAAGCCCCTCTTCCTTGAACCCGCCTGGTTATTCAATATTGTGATTCTATAATATTATTTGTGAATAATTAATTATTGATTCATATGATGAGAAAATATTGATTTTATGTGGATATAGATGGAGAAAATTTTTAATGTGACAATTGTTGAAAATTGAAATTTTATCTTTTCCTCGATAAAATAATTCATTTAAATATATATTATTATATTTTAATAATATAATAATGGTGATATTTTTACAACGAATGTGGGATATATGAAGATATCTGAGGAGGAAGAGTATTTTTGTTGCAATAAATGTTTAAAAACATGTTAAACATGCTCAATGGACCCCATTTATTGATCGAAATTTGATTATAAATTTCTAAAATCACCCGCTTTATGGATTTCGGTCAATTTACGTTTGGGAATTTAGAAAACTTTCTTCCGCAAAGTTGTAGAGAATTGGATTTCTTATAAAAACTCGCAAGATTCAATTTTCCGATAAAAGGGCTATTTATTGTGAATTATCAAGTTCAAGTTCAAATAATTAATTTTTGGAAGTTTAAATTATTTTAAATTAGAAAACATTTTTTTATTTTCTTCTAGAAGGTTGGCATGTGTGAATTGCCGAGATTCAGATTTCAAAGAATACGATAATATTTTATAAATATTAATATTATATTAAATTTTCTCGCTTTGATGTTCTAAGCAATTTCCTATAAATAAAAGCTTAGGTTAAATTAAAACACACCGTAAACCAAAGTTTTCTCTCTATATATTATCGAGCGTATTCTTGTGAGTATTTTGAGTATACTTTGAGTATTGCTATACTAAGAAAAGTTCAAGATATAGCTTTATATCCAAGATTCCAGCTTAAGATCGATCTTTCGATGTAAGGGATATTATTATTTTTTTAATGATATTATTTCTTCAATATCATTATGTTTGAAATATTGATCCAAGTTTTATCAAATTTGGAACTTTTGGTGTCGGGGTTACTATTCACGATACCTGGCATTATTCACGTATATAGTACTATTCATTCATCAATCAAGACTTATTCATCGAAAAATAAAAATTTTTCTTTTAGTCTAAAATATCTATCCCGGATACTAGCTTTGATTGTATCCATGTTTTGATCATTCTTGAATTTTACACCACTATGATTATTTTTGAGGTATTTTTTGGACGTGGATAAAACAAAAGTACGAATCCTTAATCCTTAATCCTTGTCATTTTGTTTCACCGGATTCGCTTTCTTTAAAAAATATCTTTCATCATCCTCGGTCTTAAATGATGATATTATTGAATATCTTTGGCCCAGTAGTGCAAAAGATGAATGATTTATGATGAATATCTTTGGCCGTAGTGCAAAGATGAATGATTTATGATGAATATCTTTGGCGAAGAGTGCAAAGATGAATGATTTCGATGAATATCTTTGGCCCGTAGTCAAAAGATGAATGATTTCGATGAATATCTTTGGCCCGTAGTGCAAGATGAATGAGTGTTTAGATGAACATGACCAATTAATGAATGTCCTCGGCCCGTAGTCAAGAGGATGAATATTTGATCCCGGATATATATCGATTGATGTTACATGGATAAAAATAGACGATGAACTTTAAAATTCATACATAAGAAGATAGTAGTTTGCATTCACTACTTAACTCTTCTAATGAATTATTATTTCACTGCGAATATTGATTTAAAACTTGTTGCCTATCATTGTATTCTATTATATTTTTCCTCGTCAAGACTAACGATAATTTTGTTGTATATTATCTTAGTCATAATATTCTTTATCGGGGCTAATCGAGCTCACCCTTTTCCTTTTTGTTCCATTTTCTTCTCGTGAGGCGAGAATATAGCAAGTACTGAGCCTGGTATGGAATGAAAGTTCTAGGAGAGAGTTGTTTAGTAGTCCTCACCATTGTTGTAAAATAATGTATCAATAATTATGATGAGGATTTATTTGTATGTGGATATTGTCTGCATGGCAATATCTCGTATTTAAACTCACAGCTTTACTATTGTAATAATAAAGTTGTAGTTGTTTCATGCAGTGTATTGACAACTCGTAATGGGGATGTAGACTATTTTTGGGGTGTGTGTACAAAAGATTCTAAAGTGAATCATTTTGAAAACAAGAAGACCAAAAACAATGGCTTTGAAATAGCTATAAACCACGAGAGAGAAAAAGGCAAAATAACTATACTTGTAAAGCTAATCATTTTGAAAACAAGAAGACCAAAAATAATGCTTTGAAATGGATAAAACACGAGAGAGAAGAAGAAAAAATAACTATACAATGGGGCCTTTAAAATAAAAAAAGCGGAAAAGAAGAATATGAGAGAAAAAAATTAAATTCAGTCATTTTTATTCGAAACAAACGCAATTATTAATCAAACCAGCCCCTTAGTCCTCCAATATCTGCTGAGTGGGGGTAGTCTGGGAAAGAAAAAACTGAAGTCTTAAGTTTTCTTAGAATGCTAATCTCAGTCATTCAATTGAGAGAGTAATATGGGATTTATAATGAAAGTTGTTATTAATTACCATCATCGGCCACTGTCTCCCCATCACTGATATAGATATATCATATACACACACATTGACCACTGCCATAATCATATCAGATTACTATTGTCACCACTGACAAGACAAATTTGCCACCGCCCCCATGAGCGCCACCATGATGTGGCTGAAGCTATTATCACTGTTCACGGATGCTGTTGCACAATGGACACCATTTTTCACATTAATACACTGTATGTATCTATGTATGACCAACAAAATTTAACACTACTTGCATCTCCTGAGTAACAAATACTATTTGCAGCTGACCATACTCATTATTGCACATCCTAGGAACTTTATTCCAAATTAAAAGAAAAAATATTATTCCATAAAAATCTTTACTTTTTTTTATATATTGATGGGTTAAGATCTAGAGGCAATTAAGAGGTGAACTAGTTTTTAATTGAGATGAGTTAAGTTGGTTGGTCCAGTAGACTCTAATGAATTTGGTCCATTAATGCATTCATTTAACAAAAACTCTATCTGAATATGAAAATTGAACATGAGTGTTGTATTTGAATTTCACTTAATTGTATTTTAACCTCAATGGTGGGTACAAATATAAATAGGTGAAGTTTAAATACAGCAATATCCAATTTTCATGTTCAATTTCTATGTCCACCAAAAATAACTCTTCATTTATTGATTTTTCATTTTTTGTTCAATTCACTTCCCCTTTCAATAGTAGATTATTTCTCTTCCTCTTTCTTTTTTATTGGACAGCAATATTAATAATATATATTAAATAAAAAAAATATAACTATTCACATTTTAAAATTCATGTAATTGTTTCTTAAAAACGATAAGTAGGATAAAGTTCAAAAGAGTGCTTTTAAAATTATTGTCTTTCAGACAAAAAAATATTAATATTTAATCAAATGAAACTATTTTGAAAATAAGCGTGTATATCGCACAAGTTACAAACTTATAATATTTAAAAATATGTTTCAATAGATCCCTCTAAAATATTGCTCCAAACGGATCCGGTTAGCATGAAGTTTATTTTTTAGTAAGTTGGTCAATTGACCAATAGAATACTGACACACATAAATACTCGCCTGCGTGTTAATATTTTATTGACTAATTGATCAACTTATCCAAAAATAAATTTCATGCTAACCAATTCCGCTCCAAACACACTTTGAAAATATTTTACAGGAATAGTGGACAAAAGTCACAAAATGATTGAATGAAGTCAACGAAATGATACATCTGATAAAATTTTGAGAGTGGTTAGGATGAAATCAAAAAAAAATTCATCTAAGAATAAAATTTTAATAAAATAATTATAAAAATAAATAATTCTATAATTACATTCTCTCTTTGTGAGGTATTGGTTGAGTCGAGCTTCCGAGTAAATAACTTTTTTTAAAATTCTCTTTTTCACTAACGGGATAAGAACTCATTGGTTGTCTTTTACCGAGATCCCTCTCAATATTAATTAAGGGAAGGAGATACTGGTGTATGGGTTTGGGTTTGAGTTTGGGTTTGGGGGTTAACCGTTAACATTTTGCGAGTGAGTTTTTTGGTAAATATTAGCAGTGACAGGTTCGTCACTAGTCCCTTCGGTTTAAAAATTTCCAGGAATAAATTCAAATTTTGTACGTTTAGAGCCTAACAACCAATAAATATTTAAAAATTAATTCAACTTCAAAACAAAACCAATAATGTAAGACCCCGAATTTTATGAAATAAAAGTATTCAATTTTTCTTATAATTACTATTCAAGAAATGGTTAAATTGATAAAAGTTAAAGTTAAGGGTGATATATGAAATTTTTTCAAAATACACAAGTGGTTATAAAATATTCATTGTTGTTTGGGGAATATTCGTTTGGTCGTGGAATATTCTTTACGTCGGGAATATTCGTATTTACGGCTGCAAAACCCATTTATGGGCCCCATAATGTAATAATTGTCTTAATGAAGAAAACGACAAAATTAAGTTTTTATAAATAACGGCGTAATCGTTACTGCAAACAACATTTGTTGGAATACCCGTTGGTAAAATAAAAATAATACGCGTTATTGCACAAGAAGATTACCACGGTTACACATGATTTTTAAATTATTGATTCTTACGTAAGAAGCGCACTACTCAATAATTGTTACAAAGAATTATCGCTCAATATTTTATTTTATTGATTCAATAATTGTTGCGTTGATATTTTATATTATTGTTGTTTCAATAATTATCACCGCATAATATTTCTCATTATCAGATCAATAATTCATATTATTTGAATAATATTATTAGATAGCCTTATTGACAATGTCTAGAAAGTTCTGTCAAGGAGAGGTTTGGTCATCTAATTGCGCGCCAATGAGGAGAAATTCTTATTGGAAAGCCCTCTTCTTGAAACTATTCGTTGTCATAATTGTGATTCTCAGAATATTATTTGTGAATAATTAATTATTGATTTATATGATAAAGAAATATTTATTTGATGTGGATATAAATGATGGATTTATTTATGTGGTTATAAATGAAGGAATTAATGTTGAGGTATTTTATCGGGCTTTTTTTGTTTGAATGAAGGTATTAAAAATTAAACCAAAGTTTTTGAGATATATTATGTTAGTTATAATTTTTAATCTGACCGTTGGATCGTTGTAATTTTTGGATATGTTATACATATATAAGTTGAGTATATGTCTACAAATTTTGAAACCGTTAAAATGAACGTATGATTTGTTATGAATTTTAAGAGGTGACTGATTCAGAAATTAGGTTTATAAATGATTTTGGTGGAAAATTCTAGAATTGAGTGGGCCCCACTTGTGGTTGGTGAAGAAATGTGCTGAATTTTATTTCAAATGTGGTGGGTGAGAATAGTAGCAGGTAAAGCCATCAGGTTGCAGGTCAAGTCTGCTAAAATTTTCCTATAAATAGAGGGCTAAGTTAGAATTGAAAATCACACCAGAAATAACTTTTCTCTCTTTCTCTCTCTAGATTATTGAGTGTATTTTATGAGTATTTAGATACTTGGTGAGTTGATATTCATCGCTGCAAAGTTTCTTCAAATCATTACATCCGATATCCAAATGGTCTTCATTTTTTGAGGTAAGGGATAGTAAGAGATTATGTAGGGGATATCAAGGATATTATTTTTTTCATAATGATGTTATTCTTTCAATATCATTATACTGAAATATTGGTATGGATTTTATTGTGAAATTTCTACCTTTTTGAGTTGGGGTTACTATTTACGATATTTATTACACTATTCACGATACTCTGACTATTCATGATACGGCACTATTTACGATATGATATTATTTACGATACTGTACTATGTACGAATACGGAGTACTATTCACGAGTTACTATTCACGAGTTACTATTCATGAGTTACTATTCACGAGTTACTATTCACGGGTACTATTCACTACAAAATTGATTTCTTTTTCTAACCAAATTATAGTTGATTTATGAATATTACTCTGGAGATTAAAACTATATATTGATTATATTGATTTTATTATCATATATAATATTTTTATAACCCTGATGTTGAAATTCTCTTTCAGTGGAGTGTAAAGATGAGTAAATTATTGGTATGATCATGACTAGGGTTCTCTTTGGCCAATAGTGAAAAGTTGAAATTGTGACTGGTATGATCATGACCATTGAATTTATAATTGAATATCTTTAGCTTAAGTGCAAAGGTGAATTGATCAACATGGTTATAATTATTGTTTATATAAATTCTGAAATGATTATATATTTCTTTGAGATATTAATATCTTTGGCCTGTAGTGCAAAGATGAATTATTGATGAATATCTTTGGCCAGTAATGCAAAGATGAACTGTTAATGAATATCTTTGGCCCGTAGTGCAAAGATGATCTGTTGTTGAATATCTTTGGCCAGTGGTGCGAAAATGAACTGTGGATGAATATCTTTGGCCCGTAGTGCAAAGATGAATTTATTAGTATGATTATGAACAGGAACTGTGATTTGGTATAACCATGATCTTTGATGTTTCAGGTAAAGACATGTGATAAAATTATATTCGTCTTGGGTACGAAGAGGAATTTAGAATCACAATTATGATTATGAGATATTCATATAATTGTGGAAAGGAACTGTTGATTGATGTTACAGGGATAAAACATCGTTGGTGGACTTTTAACATGGAGAAGATAATAAACTGTATTGTCTATTTGACTCTTCTAATGGATTGCTCGTTCCACTGCAACTATGGTTGAAATTTTTATCATCTACCATATGTTCTAAATCTCTGATTTGTTATTGATGAAGGCTATTGATAATTTAATTATATTTAGTCATGATATTCTTTATTGAGCTAGTTGTGCTCACCCTTTTGCTTCACAATTTCTTTCAGGTAGTAAAAGTGTAAATTTGGGTTGAATGGGGGTAACAAGGGAATAGAATCTATGGTCTCTAGTCATGGAGTTCTCCCTAAACAAAGATAGACAAGTGTGTTGTATACATCTTTTAGTAGTTATATTTGGTGAATCATATAGGGAGAAAGAACCCAACGTTGGAATGGTGTTTTGCCACTATCATACAAGATGCCTAATGACATACAACCTCGTGTCATCATAAGATGTGGTTGTGCTTTCATCCACTTGCCGAGTATATTTACTGAGCACTACCTATATAATCTTGGTGTTTGTTTGAAGCATAATTCTCAATTTGAGACAAATGAGATAATGATAAGTCGAGAGAAGACTCACAATCGGGAAGAATATGATAGTAATCTTCTCGCTTTTTTTGGGGTCTATTGGGTCAACCAAAGATAATTCTGCGGGCCATATGATATCTATCATAACCTAGAAGCATGGCCTCCCATGTACAAAGGTTTTCTTTAGCACTTCCCAAAAATTCTAATTTCTAAAACAGTTTTGACTATACCTTTATGTAAGGTGTTATTGTGACGTGCTATCCACGATTGGGACATGAGTCACAGTTGGTATATATTTGTATCCAAACTCACAGCATATGTGTTGTTGTATTTTGTACGACAATTATTGTAATAAAGTTGTAGTTATTTTCTGTACCATTTATTTGGCGACTCAGAATGGGTTGGATGGAATGGACCTATTTTGGGGTCGTCACAAATAAATAATATGAATAGTCAAGTGTCATTAGCAACAACAATAAACAATCTCAATTAAACCACTAACAAGTAACATTACAAAAATAAATTACAAAATTTAAAGAAAGTAAAAATAGAATAGAATACATACTCAAATAACTTTTATTTGATGGAGTTCTCTTCATAAATGATTACAAAAATTTCTAAAATAATTGTTAAATAATCTGCAGTTTTTGAAATTGGGATATTCCGTAATCCGCAGTTTTTGAATGAAAAAAGAGAGACTGAATCAATTTTTGATCCATTGAATTTAGACAAATATTAAATAAATTTGACCAAGGTAGTGGGAATGTGAGACTTGTAATTAAAACTATATTAAATAAATAATAGTAGCATGAATGTGAGATTAATAGAATTAATTTTTTAAGCTCTTCAAATAAATATTTTCCAACTTCAGTACTTGATTTTCTAGCATTTTCTAACTTGAGTGCTTCCTTGCTCCATGAAAATCCAGTGGGGCCAGGTGCCCCCCCGCCCCATGCCTGGATTCGCCACTGCCGAGAGGTGATCTGTCTATATGGATTAGCACTGTATTAATTAATTGACCAACTTATCATTAAATTAACTTTATGGTAACTGGATCCTTCCACTATTGGGTGAGTGGCTGGGTGTCCAATGAAAATTAAAAATTAATATATTTTAGTTTTTTTTTATTCACCATTGTTATTTTATTACCCTCGTGATGTTACATTTAATTAAAAACGTCCACATTGTGACTTAGGTTATGTAACAACTCTCGTTAATTTTGATTTTTAAATTTTTTCTAAAGTTAATTATCTTGATAATTGATATAATTAATAAAATAATATTAATAAAACTTTGTTGTTAAAGATGCTAAATTTACCGCGCAGTGCGACCAAATTGTCATTTATTCAAATTAGGGAGTGTATAACGTATTGATGCTCACTTGTTATTAAGCTCACTTGTTAATAAAAATATTGATGCTGAATCAAATGTTGTCGAGGTAGGATTGACCATGCTTATTGAAATGCGGGGGCCACTTCTGGCTGCCCTCTAAATATACTTAATTAAGGAAATATGGCCCACTATCTTAACTTTATTATTCATTCTTCACTTTTTCCTCCTCAAATGATCACAAGGCACACACTCAATTGAAGAAGTAATCATATTACATGCATTGGAATTTCTTGAAAATGGAAATTAAGATCATTCATCCCAACTACAACTACTTCTTGGATGGAAATTGATTAGATAACCTTGATTACCACAAAATGGAAGTCCACTCATTATACTTATGTATCATTTTTAAATATATATATATATATATATATATATATATATATATATATATATATTAATCAGTACTCCTGATTCTTCACGCGACTTGGTGTCAATATTCATTACTCTTATTTTTAAAATTAAAAATATATTTGTAAAATAATTACTTTTAAAAATAATTTATATGATGACTTTTAAAACTAATTTTATATTTTTGAATATAATTTTATTATTAGCTAAGAATTCAGTTGTGTAGTTTTGATATTGAAAATGATAGTAAAATAGTAATAATAAATTAAAATATCATGTCACTTTATAATCTTAAAATAGAAATATATCTCTAATTTTGGAATATATAAAAAATATTTTTTAAACGAAAAAAATGCTAGTCCTAAATTTGGGTGTCGACGCCATGAAAAAAAAAAACCATTTCTCTTCCTAAAGGTGTGTACCGTTTTTAAATTTTTTCTGTCTTTTAATTTATTTAAAGGATAACGTTTTAGGAAAAAATTGAAATAAATGTCGATGAATTTTTTAAAATGTTGATTTTAATGATGGGTCAATTAGACAGAGTCGTCCGTCAGTAAAATATTCAAGTGGATGTACCAACTCATCGTCCAGATCTTTAAGATTTCGCAATATGACTCAATATGTGACTCCGTAAAATTGGTATGAAATCGAGATTCAAAGAGTTCGAGGGCTTGTTTAAGCGAGGGGAATGTATTAGGCACCCCCGAATTTCATGAAAATACGATTACCACATCTTAATATTTTCCTAAAATGAAGTGTGCGTGTGTGTGTGATTTGGGATAAAGCCTAAGATATCATTGAAACAACCCGGGTCAAATCCCGAGTCCGGAATAAATCTCGGGTCAAATCCCAAGTCCGAATCGAATGAAATCCATCAAAATAAGGCCTCAAACTACTGGCCCAATAGTATCTTCTTGGGTCATCTTAGCCCACCACAGGCTCCCAAAAGGTCATGACTTGGAGGTACTATTGGTAGTTACTTAATTCCTCATATATGTGGGACTGGGGTGTTACAATCATCGCCTACCTTTTAGTTAAAATCGTGATAAGTGTGTTATTTTGAAAGCAACTTTATTGAGTCTGTTTGAACCTACACACGAAGGATTTGATTGGAAAGAAATTTTCATTTTAGCTTTGATTTTGATAAAAATCTTTTTGGGTGGTTTTCAAACCCTTTGTCAAATAGAAATTGAGATTCTTTATTCCCTTTAATTTTAGCTTAAAGTTTGTTCTAATAACCCGAATCGATTTGGTTTTAAAAGATCTTTATCGTTTTGTTCGTAAATTGTTCTTGGGTGATAAATGGTGAAATCACGCATCGATCGAAATGGGGTAAGGGCTAGTCGTGGACATGAAAGTCATCTCAATAATCTCGAACACCCGCAACCACAATATTCACTATTACGGAGCCTTAAATCCGATTTTTGCGAGATGGAACCCTTTGTATTGTTTTAAGGCTCAAATTTATATGTACAATGATTGGATAACAACTATTACAATCGAAATTACGTCCATCGTGGGATAATGTCAAGGTCCGATTTGAGGACCCCTAACTCCATTTATAGGCTCACATTGTAATAAATAATACTTCGGAACAAAAACAAAAATCTAGAAATAGGGCTCCCGAGGACTCTAATCCATCGATTGTGTGCCAACATAGCGAGTGACCATATGTATTGATGAGATCTACCGAACGAACTTAGAATCTAGGGAGTAGATTTGTAAATTTAAGATTCCCTAGATTTATACAATGATATAATCACGACTTAGTCGATAATATATCTCAATCTAGCTATCATACGATTCAATTATTAGAATCCCTTGACGACTTGAAGGTGGGACCCCCTCACCGCTATATATGAATCTAGAATTTTTCGAGGTAAGTGGAATTAACTTAAAACAATGACACAATCCAAGTCAAATCTAGCATAAAGGTCAAAACTTTTAATTTTAAAACTGTCAACCAATCAAATCTAAGGTGGATCTAATAAAAAGATTCAAACTTTAAGAATGTCCAATCAAAAAAATTGACAAAATGATTTAAATCTAAGAAAAATCGATAAATCACCACAAATATATCATCGGGTGATTATGATGAAATTACATTAATGGGAAATCCTCACTAACCACCCATAATCCCAACCTAGGATCCACACCCTAGATCTAGGATGTTAGGAGGAGAGCAGATCCTCTATCCCTATTTTCTCTGTCCCCTTGTGTCCCTCCACTTAAATTTTGACATTTGGTCTGTTATTTAATTTTAGGATTAATTGGTGTTAAGTAAGAAATTATGTGTCAAAATTTAAGTGAGGGGACACAAAGGGACAAGAAAAATGGGGACAGAGGATCTGCTCTCTGTTAGGAGAGGCTCAACAAGACAATAATTAGAGAATAAACAAATCTGAGCACAACAATGGATATAACACAACAGATCTATATCAAAATTACAAAAAAGATTGAATCTTTCACCTTGAGGATGGTGAATAATGCATCCTTGAACTTGGATCTATATGTTTTAACACTCAATTAATGATAGATTTGTACACAAGTCGCTAGATCTATACGAAATCTTGGGAGAGTTCTCTTAATTTCTTCTTACAAACAATTTTTCTCTCTCTAAAATCTCCTCCTCTCTTTTAAAAAATGACCGAAAACTGCTTTATATAGGCTTCGGGCTTGGCCGCAGGTACACCATCAGTTGCCCTAGGGTGGGGCCCACTTGCCTCGATTTTCGTGTCGTAATGTTGGTTTTTCATGTTGTGCGTTTAAACGTCCATAACTTTTAATTCGGAAAGGGTTAAGAGACGTGTCATACCATTCTAAAAAGCTCTTTTCGAGAGCTATGTAATGTCATAAAGTTCAACCAATTTCGAATCCGGGAAGACAAGGCAAAAAGCAAAAAAACATATTCCTAAATAAGCTAGCTAGCTAGTCAACTGTCGTGCCTTCATTAATCTGATGATTGAGAGTCGTTGTGATACCTTTATATACTTGTTTTCAGCCTTGTGATCTTCTCTTTGATATTTTGGCATGAGAGTGAAATGACGATTTTACCTTCCTATCATAATTACATAATAGGCTTAAATATGAATTAGTACCCTAAATTATAGGCCATATTCCACTTCGGTAATCCACCTTTCAATTTTATCAATTAGATGATTAAACTATTAAATTTTTCTAATTGCAAAAAATTGAACATGCCACGTCGAAATTGCGTGACAACTCAATGAGCCTTATGAAGTTTCATGGCAAAAAAAAGAGTTTTTTAATCATAATATTGTTTGTTTTGTATTAATTAGTTATGTTATATAATTTGTTGTTTGACCATTTTACCCACACCAAATCAAATTTGTTTATTTTATGATTAAAAAACTCTCTTTTTTGCCACACCAGTTTCCTAAAGTTCCTCAAGATGTTGTCACATCAAGAATTTCTCGACGCTAAGATGCTCAATTTTTGCAATTAGAAAAAATTAATAGTTTAATCATTTAATTGACAAAATTGAAAGGTGAATCACCAAAGTGAAATATAGCCTATAGTTTAAAATACTAATTCATATTTAAGCCTAAATAATATATGTAAAACTTCGGGTGTCTATATTGAAATTCCAACAAATTCGTGGGGTCATTTTATTTTAGCAAATGAAAAATTTTTATTATTAAAATAATTTTGTATTATATTTATTTTGTCCAAAATTATTTAATGCAACCCTGCAGGAAACACTTGAGCTTTTAATTTGTATGAAGCAAATTAAACAACCCCACCAAAAAATATGTGACTGACACACACACACACATTTATATATATATATATATATATATATATATATATATATATATATATATATATATATAAAAAGGTTTTATGCAAATTGCAAAGTCTTAATGATCACCATCAATTCAATTTGGGACCCAAAAATGACTCCACTGCTAGTGGAAGCTACAACTGGTTATTAGTTAGTGGAGGGTTTATGAAGAACTCCATTTGTGTTTGCATGAGTTTTATGGGGCCAACACCCCGCCGTTTGCTTTATTAAATTTTAATCCATCAATTATTTAAATATATTTTCTTAAGCAACTCCTTAGGACCAACAATCATGGAATTGGATGGTAATTTCAAAGATTATATAAGATCAGTCGACCACTCAATTTCGTCTAAAATTAGAAATATATTTATAAAGTGATGATTTTTAGAATAACTTAATTGTTTAAAAAAATTGATAAATTTACAATAAAAAATAATATTTCTTCAACAAAACTCTCGCTATATATTTTATAGTGACAATTTTCACTTATAGCGACGGTTTTCATCGTTATTAATATTAATTTTTTTTTTTTAAATATACTATTATAATATTAACTAGAAACGTAAAAGTGATGTGACATGATAATATTCAATTTACATACTTATGGAAAGAAATAGAGATGGGCTTTTCATAACCAAATTAATACTCTATTATTTTGATGCTCGTCTCGATATTTTTATTTAAATATAATTAATGACATGTTAAATTTTTTTTATCATTTTATATTTCTAAATTTAAAGTGGACTAAAAGAAAACGTATTTATGAGTTTTTGAAATGGATTACATTCTTAAACAAGGTATCTATCGATGGCCGCATCAAACTTGGGGCAGTTGGGCATGAAAAAGATTAGAGTTGGTCCTAAAGGCTAAACAATGCAAAGACATTCCTTCCTCCTAATGAGGAAGGTCCTAATCATGCATATTCATATAGAATTGAGATTAGTCAATGTGGCAGCTTCTGAGGGCTAAAGCAATAAAGAGAGAAGGACCACAACAATTGCCCTTGTTTCCATAGACTCAAAAGCCTATTTTGAGCCTCACAGGTAAAGGCCAGAAATGAACAAATAGTTTTCTACGATTCGTACTCATTTCCGATTAAAAGCTCGATTCGAACTCGACTTCAAATATAAATGAGTCAAATATGAGCACATTTTAAAGTTCGATAAATTACTCGAACCTCCTCAAATTATAATTTTCTATTGATACTCTGGATCATATTCGTTGAAAAGTCCAAACCGCTTCTGCTCGATTCTAATCGTGCTCGACTTTGCAAATAGCTAAATGAGCCTCAATCAAACCTTATTTTATACTCAATAAATTCATGAACCAAATCGAAAGAACTCAATACTTTGGATCGACTCGATTCGCTTACACCCTTACTCACGTGGATGGTACATGCTGACCATTTTGATAAGAACCCTTCATAACTTCATCGCCTTCATTATTCTTTCCTCAGAAGAATTGCAAATTAGTAACTAAACGATGAGCCAAATAAATAAAATTGGCAAAATTAATGATTTTCCCATTGTAGTTGACACATTTTATTTATTAACCCACTAATTTTTAAAAAATTAAAATTACCACATTGAACTAATTAAATTAGACCATTCTATTAAAATAAGTAAACTTTCGTCAAAATGGCTCAAGTATTTTACTACCTGAAACTTAAAAAAAGAAAATGAAAAGGAAAATAAAGAAAATGGTCTCTGGCACAAACCTAAAATTTGAATTACATGTCATGTCGAACCATGAACAGTGATGCGAATTGGTCGAGTTCCATCTCACGAGCATTTTTGAAGGGTTTGAAATTTAACTCTTGAAGTGAGAACCCAAAAGATAATCAACAACTTCATGGGTTTGTGAAGACTGTACTATTTTTAATTAATCACAGAGGAATAACCACCCATCACTGAAACCCTAAAGGGTCCAAGAAACTACAATCAAAATCAAAATTTTAGTGCTTGCAAGCGGGGTAGAGAGAAAGATGAGAGAAGAGAGAAAGGGGGAGATCTATTGTTCCGTGTGAAAATGCGCTGTTAACGCCAAGATCTTTCTTCACGTCCCAATCACGAAAGACGTCCTGATCCTGTACAATAAACACGACAAACACCACAAGCTTGACGGCGGTTCCGTCGGGGGATAGCTCAGGCGTGAGAATTAGTATGTGTTCATAAGGTTAACAATGGAGGAATGTCTTTGTCTAAAGTGTCTGAGAGAGATAATAATTCTCGATGCGTGTGTATATGGGAGAATCAAAAATCAATACGTATGGTAACGCACTCACTGATTGACTGGCTTCCTTTGGGTTATACTATCTTTGCTTGATTATCGTACCACCCACTACTACCCGACACCCCTCCGATCCGATGGGTTCTGCCGATCGCATGGAACTTATCCACCGCTTTTGGCCATCATCGCTTTCACACGCCACGGCTATAATCCCATCCACATTAATGCATGGCGAGATATCTCATTAACCGTCATGCTATATCATCATTACAAGTCAAAGCAATAGATATTAAGTGACCTAATGGGTTAATCCAACGAACCGATTTATTCCCATAGGATTAAATAAAGCTAACAAAGTGATCGGGCCCAACAAGCCTCACTACGGTTTAATTATAAAAGCTCAATGGAATAAATTAATAAATGAGCTCAATCTACCCTACCAAATAGAGAAATATCACGACCCAACATTACCCCCTAGTTTTTGTTAAACAGATGTTTAATGGAAAACTATAAACCATTCACGATATCGTAATTTATTAGAGGTCTAAAATAGAAATAATTGAGGCATACCCACTTTAATGCAAAAAAACGGGACGAGGATGGTCGATTCCCATAAGAAACAAGCCCAATCCAATCAATAAAGGATTTGAATTTGAACAAGATGGACCAATAGTTAAAAACTCAACAAGCTTAGGCCTAATCGATAAGATATCCAAAGGTCGCCCCAAACATGTCCCATTCAATTCTCATCATTATCGACATTTTTAATGCGCCTACTGCTCCTCGTAAGAATCACAAGATAAAAGGTAAACTTTACCAATTTCACTTGCTTTTACTTCGCTAATTTGAAATTCAACCTTTGAGCTTTCTTCTCCTTCTCTCGTAAATTCTCTTTCTAGCTTTCGGACCTCAACAATGGTGAATCCAAGCCGTATTCCTTCAAGTTCCTCTCACTCAAACCCTAACCAAGAGGGTTCGAAAGGCAAACCCACCATCTCCTCGCCGATTTTTTCAAGGATGGGGAACAATTTCTCATGCCAACATCCCGTCTACCATTACTTAATCCGAGATTCGTGTCTCCTGGATTCGATACCGATTCCGCATAATTACGCCATAGGGCTCCTCGCCCCGGAGGAGCGAATGTATCAATACCAGACTACCGGGTCGCCATGCCTCGCTACTTTTCCGAAAAAGGGATTCGCCACCCTTCACGCCTTTGTCGTCACCCTCCTAGGATTCATAGAGTGGGCTTTTCTCACCGCCTAACTCCTATATCCACATACCGGCATTCATTGCCTTCGCCACGAAAGTTAGGGATTACTCCTCCGTCGACCTTTTCTTTCACCCTTTTCTACGGTAGATCCCGAGAACGAGGGTTTAAGATAATCGAGCAAACAATCTCTACGCCCAAACTCTAAATTCAAAAGAGGCCCTCATGAGCACCCTTCGAGCAACAAAGGTCGCACGAAGAAATGGTTCTTCATCATCGACCAGAGATCTCTTCTTCCAGACCGACCACCCTAGACCGGATCTCTCACGACTTTGGTGACATTCCCAAGAGCGCAGTAGGGAAATGAGAGATTTTCTCGAGGAAGATCCTCCACAAGAATGGAGTTTTACCTCACCGACCAAACAAGCCCGGGTCAGATGATCATAAATGTAAGTTTTGAATAACTTTGCAATATAATTTCGAGGTATTTATGTGGCAAGGATCTTAATATGTGATTATTTGCAGATCCCCGATCAAACCAACTTCTTCTAAGTGAAAGATTTGGGGATTTTCAAGGGAGGATTTCTGAGGCGAATGAAGAGCTTCCTCATCAAGAGCCTTCCCGAACCGACCCCCTACCTCCGACTCCAAAGACTCTACTCCCTTCTAATGATGAACCCGGTTCGACGAGCCTTTCATTCCTCAAGAAGTCCTCCGATCTCACCAAGGAAGAAGGTCATAAAAAAGGCCGTAACTACCCCTCATGAGATAGATCCCGAAAGCGACGAGGAGGTTCTTCCCAAGCAAACCCACAATCAACTCCTCCAACCGCTCTCATTCCCCACACCTTCCGAATCACCCAATAAAGAGGAGTCTACTTGACATACCTCTACACGACGGCGAAAGTCCTTCCTTCGTGCAAAAAATTAAGATCAAAATAATTCCCTCATCATTAAGAACTCAAGCGTCCTCCAACTTCAACAATCAATTTCAACCAAACCCAAACACTGATCGAGCCGAATTGGTGAGTTTTAATTTTATTGTCCCGAAAAGAAAACATCCTTCTGACAAATTACCAAAGTTCAAACTCGCCTTCTTCGCCTACTCCCGAGCCTACACCGCCTCGATCTCCTTCCCCAGAGGCAGTGTACACGCGGGTCCTCACCGGTCATAGCCAACTCAGTGCTTTCTCCTCCGAGACACACGACTCATCAATTCCAAAGAAGATGCCATGGGCTCGCCAACTATGTGGCCCCCGATTCAACGCCAACTTTCCTTTTTAATCGTTTCGAGGCCTTCGTCATGGTAGACCGATGACCACCGATTCGAACAAAGACGAATGGGGACTTGCTTAGAGAAGGCATGAGCTACTTGGCGGTAAGGTAAATGGCTCTCTCCTTCCTCTCGCTTCCATACTTATCTTCGTATTTCATATATCTCGAAAACCGATCAAATCATATCAATATGTACAGTAAATGTCAGATTCTAAGCGCCAAGGCCCAAGATCTCTCGAGGTCAATCTGTAGAGAGGCGCCGAGGAAGGAGAACTCCGTCCAAAGTCCGCTTTGGATCGGAAAAGGACCCAACGTGAAGGCATTCTTCATACCAATGAAGGACTTCAGAAAGAGTTGGCCCAAGCCAAGGAAGATGTGAAGGCCTCCAAGGAAGAACTGAAGTCGACTAAAGCACATCATGCTGAAATCGTTAATATGAACGTCGACTTGGTTCAGAGGAGTGAACTAAGGATGAACAAGATTAAGGAGCTGAAGGCTGACACTAAGATCTTGACCAAGACGATCCATAAGCTGGAGCGGGAAGAAACCCGTCAGAAGAATATATACTACCGCAATTTCGAACAAGAAATCCGAGAACTCAAGGCTCTTCTAGACCTTGGGCCTCCTTTTCGACCGATGCTCTTCAAAAGAGATACGTGAAGAGTATCTAACTCCTGATGAAATAAATGGAGAAATAATGAGGATTCATACTTGAAAAGCTACGAAGCTCTCACCAAGTCGTGGGTAAGGAAAAAGTTCGATCAAAGCCAACTTAGATCCATACTGCCGATTTTTCAGATGACGAGGATGTCATCAAGCAACAACTTATGTTTCTCTTCTGGTTTTATTTAAAAAATACTTGTAAAAACTTTCTCGCTTATTTTACCTTTTGTAAATAAATTAAGTATTAATGAAAAGTGATCTTCTTCCTTATGACTTCAAAGATATTTTTACTTTCTAATACTTCAATATGAATTTATATGGACAAATATACAAAAATCCTTCGAGGATTTAACTCAAATTGTTAATTAACAATTAAACATGTCATATAATGTATAAAAGTGATGTTAAAGAACGAGGCATTCCGAACTCAACACTTAAATAAAATAAAGTAACATATACTCATCTGCTTTCAAGTGTGAGATCTGGCCATTTGTTTACCACTTTGGTGAAACAATTATATCCAAGATATAAAGACCAATTGTGACCATCGACTTACCACCTCGGTAAAATCAATATAGATCCTTTGTCTACCACTCGGGTATCAACAAATGGGTCGCCATCGAATGGCCAAGCCAAATGAGTCCTACCATACGCCCTTACACCATATAGTGACCATAGGACAAAATAGACCGTGATCAATAGTGACCATCGATTTACCACCCCGGTAAAATCAATATAGATCCTTCGCCTACCACTCGGGGTAGAACGACAAAACGGTCGCCATCGAATGGCCAAATGAGTCCTACCATACCTCCTTACACCATAAATGACCATAGGACAAAATAGACCAGATCAATAAATGGACCATTGATTTACCACCCCGTAAAATCAATATAGATCCTTCGCCTCACCACCACTCGGGGGTAGAACGACAAATGGGTCGCCATCGAATGGCCAAAGAAGTCCTACCATACCTCCTTACACCATAAAGTGACCATAGGACAAAATAGACCAGGATCAATAGTGAAAAAGTGTCTTTTATTGATAATGAACAATAATATACTGCATTCATTCCACCGAATTAACTTGATCTTTATCAAAAGTATTTCCTACCAAGCCCGCCAAATGCTGCTAAGTTTTTTGATTTCGAACCATCTAATGCCCTTAACCGATAAGTGCCCTTGGTTTTGATACTTCGATCACTTCATATGGCCCTTCCCAGCTTGGCATTAACTTTCCCGTGTTTTGAGGTGTGAAGTTTCGCTTTCTCCGAGGATCTAAGTCTCCTACTTCAATCTCTGGCTTCGACTCTTTGTTATAATGCTTAGCTACTCTTCGCTGATAAGCGTACCAATTTAAGTAGAAAGCAACCACTCCGACTTCTTCTAGCAGATCCAAATTGGCCTTCACCCTTCGTCATCAGATATTTCTTTTGTAGATTGACCGACCAAGACTTGAGATCCGATTTCGACAGGACTAAGGCATCGCACCATAGGTCACCGAAAAGGTGAATCCTCAGCCGTAGTCCCTGTAGTCCTAGTTTCCCACAACACGCCGAAAGCCTCCTCCGCCATCTTCCTTTAGCTTCATCCACCAAGGCTGATCCCGCTTCAAAGAGTCATTCCGTTGGTCACCTCAACTCGCCATTCGACCGTGGATGAGCCAATCAAGTCTTCTTATGTCAATCCCCAACTCTTTTAAAAATGCTTCAAATTTTGATCTCATTTTTAACCGGCGTCCGTTGTCCGATATCAATACTCTGGGATCCCGGCGAAAACACTACTAACTTTTTATGAACTTCAAACATTCTTGCTTCAGAATTAACCAAGTGGCTTCGCCTACCCACTTAGTCATGTAATCAATAAGAATTATGACAAAGCTAACTCGACCTTTTAGCTTTAGGCAATGGACCCAAAGATATCTACCCCCAGCATAAATAAGGGTATAGGAGATAAAATCGAGTATAGCTCTTCCTAAGGGTCGATGGGATCTGATCGCCGAGTCGGCACTTTTCACATTTCTTGACATACTCATAGCTTCTTTGAAAATTGTAGGCCAATAGTATCCTTGCCAAGTACTTTGTAAGCCAAAGATTTAGCAAAGCCATACGGTCACCGCAAATTCCTCGTGAACCTCCCCAAGAGCATATTCCGCTTCTGGATGGGACCGTATACTTTAATAATGGTGAAGAAAAGGCTAATCGATAAAGGTCCCCATCAATAAGAACAAAGTCAAGCGCCTTGTATTTGATCTTTTTTGCCAACATCCGATCCGGCCGAAGGACGCCATCCGCTAAATACTGATGTAGGGGTCATCCAAAGAAGCTAGATCGCTTCGATACACATCATCGCTTCATGTTGAACACTTACCGTTGTAGAACTTCCAAGTAAATGATCCATTAAAAACATCTCGTGATCCGTAGAGTAGCCAACTTCGACAATGCATCGACGATGGAATTGTCATTACGCCTATGCCCCGAAATTGCATTTAAGCGAAATATCAAGTTTCGGTTCTTAACTCCGCCAGATACTTGATCATCCGATTTCCACGAGCTTCATAATCCCCGATAGTGCTTAACAACCAACCGAGAGTCATCAGAGATGATAAGCTTCGACCTCTGTACTTTTTGCCAATCGAACACCCGCTAACACCGCTTCATACTCGGCTTCGTGTTTGTCGCTTTTAAATGTGAATCTAATGGCTCGTTGAACTTTGAACCCGTCTCGGACTTGTCAAGATAATTCCTTCCCCACTAATGCTAGGGTAGAGGAACCATCTCAGATATAGAGTCCAAACATTCTCGATTTTGTTGAAGAATCGCAATCGCCGACGGCCGATTCACCTTCCGAGAACTCTATTGGTCATGCTTCTTGAAACGAACATTCTATCATGAAATCGCCAAAGCTTGACCTTTTCGATAATGGTTCGGGATGGTATTCGATGAAAAATCGACAATTCCATAGTCCATGCCGCTAGTCTCTCTCTCAAACTTCTGGCTTGCCCATCACCTTCTTCAATGGCTGATCCGTGTAGACGACCAGGAGCCGACCTTGAAAATATTGCCGAAGCTTTCTACTAACAATTATTAAAGCAAAGGCAAAATTTTCAATATTCGATATACCGGTTTCAAAGACCGCAGACGTGACTAATATAATAGACCGGATGTCGCTTTCCATCGAACTCCCGAATCAAAGACCGCCCCAACCGCTAACGAACTTGCTGCAAGATACAGATATAAGGTCTCTGTTGGAATGGGCTTCACCAATAAAGGAGCCAAGAAAGATACGCCTTTATGCCTTGGAAGGCGCTCTTCACACTCAAGTTCACCGGAATGTCTTCGCATTCTTTGGCCCTTTCAATGTATCAAAGAAAGGAAGGCACCTCTCTCGCAGATCCGACGACGAACCTCCTCAAAGTCGCAATCCTCGCCAATGACGTTGGACGCCCTCGAACGACCGAGGAGTCTTCATATCAAGAATGGCCTCGGATCTTCTCCTGATTGGCCTCGATCCCCTTTTCGATCGACTGTAACCCAAAAACTTCCTCGCACCGAGGCCAAAAGTGCACTTCAAGGATCGAGTCTCAACGACGATGACGGACGGCCCGAAAGCACTCCTCTAGATCGTCCCAAATGATTCTCGAACTCGCATGCTTTTCACGATCATGTCATCGACGATACCTCCATATTCCTTCCTAAATTACTTATCAAGATGAAGTTCATCATTCTTCGTAAAGGGGCTCCAGATTTATAAGGCCAAAAGTCATCTTCAGTAGGCGACAATCGAATCTGCGTAATAAACGCGGCTTTGGGATGTCCTCTTTACGCATGGATATTTGGTGATAACCTCAAAAAAGCATCCATAAAGCTTAGTAACGCATACCCTGAAGTGGCATCGATGAGCTGATCAATATGAGGCAAAGGATAAAAGTCCTTCGGACAAGCTTTATTGAGGTCGGTATAGTCGATACAAACCCACCATTTTCCATTCTACTTTTGTACCAACACCACATTCGCCATCCACTCGGGATAATCAATTTTGAAGATGAAGTCGGCAGCCAACAACTTTCTATTTCCTCATCAATGATTTTCGTCGTTCGCGCAAGAAAGATCCGCTTTTTTCACGAAACCGCTTCTTCGAGGATCTACATTCAAAGCTATGCTCACCATCTTCCGACTAACTCTGTGCATGTCCTCGTTCCCATGCAAAAATATCCGATATAAAAGCAGTAAAGAGTTCTATAAGGTTTGTCCAAGAGGTTCTAGTAGACCCGAACCGATCTTCACTACCTTGTCTCGGCTTTCCAAGGATCAACTCAACCTCCTCCGCCCCTCCCAAGAAGAACCACCATCTGCTCGTAACTACTTTCGATAAAGGGCTCAATCTCAATTGTCATCGCCGCTTTTGTTTGTCGAATTTCCACCCGAGAGAAAATGACAAAGATTCCTAGAAGATCGTCGGGCTAGATCCAAGTCCCCCGCCACCTCTCCTACTCCATGAGCCGTGGGGACTTGACTTTGAAATGAGGGATGGAGATCACAACTTGAGAGCAGCGCTAAGGTAGGTCTTCCCAAAGATAAATTGTAAGTTTAATCAACGTGCACAACATAGAATTTACATACTATTTCGACTTCATTGGGTGCCAGTCAAGATAACCGGAGTTCAATAAAGGCTCGCAACTTTGACCGGATCGTCATTGGGCCGATAAAGGAGCTTCCCGCCTCGACCTCCATTTTCTCGCCCATCAAGGTGCATCCTCTAATAGGCACGGGTGTATGTATATCCATCAAGATCCATTATCTATCATCATGCGCTTCATGTCCACCGTGCCCACTCATACATGATCACCAAGGCCCCCTCATGTGGCTCGATGGGTTCCGGGATAGTCAACATTTCAGAATCATATGACAAATTCCGGAAATGGTCTATCCACCTTCGGGGAGATCCGTCACGCCACGACCAATCCAGTAAGCCCTTCTTTCCTCCCTATCAACTTCCCCGCAGATCCACCTGCTATCACATCGATGACATGCCTTGCAGCATGCATTGAGAGCCCTTTCGAACCGTCTCGAATAAAGACGGCTTAATATTCTCACGATCATTCACTACCACATACCGCACTAACAAGCCATCCTTAATCTTCCTCTCCACAAAGTCTTTCAAATTGCAACACTCGTTAGTGTCGTGGTCCAAATGCCATTGATGATAGCCACAATATTTATTTACGGAGAGTTACCCCGCCTTGCCTCTAGAGTTATCACGGGCTACTCAAGAAAGGTTGATTTCGATTTGATCCGTAATTATCGATCTATCGTGTTTAATTTGGTGTAGACCTTATTCACCTTCGGGGTCGGAACTGAGGGATGACCGCTTCCTCACGCCAAGAATTATCAGATTTTTTTCGAATCGCCTCCGTCCAATCATTATACCCCCGCTTTTTTCCTCGATCAATTTCGCCTTTGAGCTACCGACTTTCACCGTCCGGCGGAAGATGCTTCAGTCGTTCATAACTTCTTCCATTAACGATATAGCCTTCATTTGTCAAAAGGCTTCTACCAAGCTCTTCTGGATGGTGAAACATCAACTTCTTCACCAACTTCTGATTTCACCAGATCTAATCCATTTTGGAACAAACCTACACTGAGATCATTAAGATCGGACACCGACCGATCGCTTCTCCTAACCTTTTCACATATCGCCCAAAGATTCACCGTAAAATCGCGGATCTGTGCTGAGAACCCGTAGGCTTTCCTCTTCTTCTACATTCTCTAAAACGGCATGGAATTTATCACAAAGTTCTACCCCAAGAGGATATCAATCCGGAAGGCAAAGTTCCCAACCACCGCCTCGCATCCTTTCGGTCATACGTAATAAAGGTATGGCACTCAAAAGATCGCTGAAGTCGAATAGTCCATTAAATGGCCGAACGCCTCGCTATGGTCATAAGGATCCCCTGCACCATCGTAATTTCTCACGCGAGGCGCTTAGTGATGTCCGCTTTCTTTTTGAGAATATCCGAGGAAAAAGGGATGCCTTCTTTCCGGAAATATTCTTCACTCATTGAACTTCACCATTGCTTTTTAAGTTCCTTCACCTTTCTTCACTAGAAAATCAACGCCTTCGGGCCGGGGAGAGACTTTTCTCACGAACAACATTCCGCCTTTGAGAGGATCGACCTCCTCCCGCCGATCCTACCGCCTGTGGGACTTCTTGATCTACTCCGTACAAATCTGCTTTTTATAGTGAGAATGATCACGCTGATAGTCCCTTATTCGACTTCTGCATAATCTCGCCGATATGCTCCTTTCGTTTATAGTCATCTCGATGCCGAGAGGTAACGGCCATTATTGCCTTCTTCGAGACCACGGAGTTCTCGCTTCTCGATCTCCTCTTATCGCGAGAACGATCCTTAAACCTCGCGCTAACACTTCTACCTCACCTCTCCCTGCGTGGCACCTCCTCAGGCCCACTTCGACCTTCTGACCGATCACGGCTAGATGCTTCATCCCAGAATTCCGCCACCAAGCAAGCATCTGTTCTACTATATCTTCTCTTTGCTTTAATAGACCTCCACGGCTTTATCCTCTTCGTCTCGCCATCCTCGCCAATTTAGCTGCTTATCTTCCCGACCACTTCTACGATAAGTCCTGCCTGGTGAGCCTTCCACTTGCCCTCGACCATGATCTCGCCTCCCCTATCCGCACCGAAAACCAATCTTCGTCCTGCCCCGCCATTTAATCTTCTGACGGAGATCTCCTAATTATGCTTAGAGGTCGTGCTTTCGTGAACACTTTTGTAAGGACCTGTACGATCCTTCACCAAACACGAGGCAAAATGACGAGCTAATGTACCATCGCCGCCTTCTTCTCATGCATCATCCCTACTCCCCATCATCTTCCAAGTAGGTTAAATGATTGTGATTGAAAATTTTAATGACACTAGAACTCAAAAGCCCTCCTTCTAGCGCCAATGTTAACGCCAGATCTTTCTCCACGCCCCAATCACGAAAGACGCCCCGATCCTCAAGACAAGAAACACGACAAACACCACAAGCTTCGACGGCTGGGTTCCGTCGGGATAAATTTCAAAGCGTGAGAATTAGTATGTGTTCACAAGGTTAACAATGGAGGAATGTACCGCCTAAAGTGTCTGGAGAGAGATAATAATTCTCGATCAAAGTGTATATGGGAGAATCAAAAAAATCAATACGTATGAGAACGCACTTCTGCACGATGGCTTCCTTGCTAGGTTATACTATCTTTTGCTTGGATTATCGTACCACCCACTACTACCCGACACCCCTCCGATCCGATGGGTTCTCGCCGATCGCATGGAACTTATCCACCGCTTTTACATCAAGCTTTCATCACGCACGGCCATATAATCCCATCCCCATCATTAATGCATGGCAGATATCTCGGTCAACTGTCATGCTATATCATCATTACAAGTCAAAGCAATAGATATTAAGTGACCCAATGGGTTAATCCAACGAACCGACCCGGTCCTATAGGATTAAATAAAGCTAACAAAGTGACTGGGCCCAACAAGCCTCACGGTTTAATTATAAAAGCTCAATGGAATAAATTAATAAATGAGCCCAATCTACCCGGCCCAAATAGGAGAAATATCATGACTCAACACGCGCTATTTTCTTTTTTACTTTTTCTTGATTTCTTTCTCTTTTTTTCGAATGACACGGGAAAATACTTGAATTAATTTGACCGAAGTTAATTTATTTTAATATAATGATCTAATTTTAATTTTTTTAATTAGTTGAATAGGATAATTTTAATTTTTAAAGTTTAGTGGGTTAGCTACAGTGAAAAAATAATTAATTTTGCCGGATAAAATTTGTACTCCTATCATGCTACAAGCCTACAATGAAAGAACATTATATAATAATAACAGTTTATAAATGACTTAGTTCAAACAAAGTAAATCAATATACATTGTCTAAAAGAAAAATATAATAAAATAAGATTAGACAAATAAAGGGGATATAAAGTAATGTTACATTGATCGACCAAAGACCAAATATGTTAGTCTAATGGTAAATATCTACTCTTTATTGTCCCACGTCATAAATTTGAAAGAGTTCTTTTAGGTGAACATAAAAATTAGAAGTATATTTAAATTTTATTTATTTATATTTTTACTCTATTGAAGGGTCAAAATACAAATATATAAAATCCAAATATACTCGTATCTAATTTTCATGTCCACCTATAGTTTTTGAATTTGAAACTTTTAGATTATGTGATGAAATTAAAATTGTCATGCCATATCCACATTTCTTACACAACATATATAAACTTACTTTATTTATTTTGATATATAGATTTTAAGATATAAGCCTATAATTAACCTCCTAAAGCCTCTAGTTAGCCAAGAAAAATTAATTGATCACTCCCAAATTGTAATCAACAATATCTGTTCTTGTCATATAAAAAACTCCTAAAGCCTTTAGAAATCTAAACAAAAACACAAAACCCCAAAAGAGCCCTTACAAGAGAAGGATCCCTTTGTTCACACACAATTGACAGTTCCTCCAAATTAATTATTCCCTTACAAAACACAACATAAGCCAAGAAAAAGAAGCCAAAATATAAAGAAAAACAAGAAACAATAAAATATGCTTAGATAGTACTAATTCTCCTACACAACATTCCTTTTCATCTTTTGTTTCCCTTCTTTAGCTGCTTTATCTTTAATGGGAAGACCAAATGGCAAAAGAAAAATTCAGCTAGGGGGTTATACTAGATCTTTTTACTGCCCTCAACTTTGCTGACCAACGGGCAGATGTTTGGTCATCCAATGCAGTCGTTTCATTTGTTAAATTACATCAAACGACTTGCCTGATTTGCCCTGATGGGCTGGCCTTGGGTTTTGGGGTGTAAGAAAAAAAGAAAAAGAAAAAGAAAAAAGAAAGCTTCTCAGAGAGAGCTTTTTTTTCTGTTCAAATTCGATTCTTTGCTGCTCCTTGGAACGAGGCTGTATGTATATCAAGAAGAAAAAGAAGAGGGCCCTCTTTCTCTCTCTATTTTTTGCCGCATTGTCTTGTTCTTAAGCTTCAGAGTCTCTTCTAATTTGACTGGGTTTTGTGAATCTCTTCTTCTTAGATCATAAAGTATACATATAACATTAGAATTCTAATTTGACTGGGTTTTGTGAATCTCTTCTTCTTAGTTCATAAAGTATACATATAACATTAGAAGAGTGGCCCAATAGAAAGAAGCAACATTGTTTTGGGACAAAACCCAGAAACAAGATCACTCAAATAGTGACCTTACTGTGATTGAACTGAGGGAATTAGAAGAACCCTCAAGTTTAATTTGGGGTGTTTTGCAAGTATTGAGTTCATTTTGTAATAAGTTGAAAGAAAGGAGGACCAGTTTTAAAAAGAGTTTAATTTGAGGAAGAATTCCTTTTATGGGGGTCATTTTATTGGAAATTTGATAGTTTTTTACTGATTCTCTGAGGAAACCCCCAAGATTTTTGGGGAAGGGGAAGGGGAAAATTGAAGAAAACCTGCATGAAGAAGTAGTGAAACAATGAGAGATGGGAATTGCAAGAAAAGCAAGGTTTTTGATTTTTTGCCCTCATCTTCTTGGAAAATAAGATGTTGCTATTTTTTTTTTTCGAAATATAATTTTCATCAAACTGTGTTCTGGCTGACACTAGTGCTCTTTGCTGTTCTTGCTGAAGCTCTCTTGGTCAAAGTCGCTTGTTAGAAAGTGGTTCAATATCAAGTGCAAAAGTGAGGAATTTCAGGCAGATGAAGATGTTGATGGGGGTGGGTATCTAAATTCCATGTCTTTCTGTTACCTTCTGAATATTGTTATAAATTTAATATCTGTTCTTGATTTAACTGAGAAAAAATGGCTAATCCCTCCTCCAGTGTAAAGTTCTTGGTATCTTGGTGTTTATTAGAAAATAATATACAGATCAAAATGTAATGGTTAAAGATTCAAATGGTTCATTCGTATGCTGTGTGCTAATTTAGCTTTTCAATGATGCTATCTAGTACAATTACTTTTGCTTCTAACTCAGTAATAAAATCCACTGATCCTGTTGATTCCCTAATTTTACTGTTAAAGATTTAATCTTGTGCTGTAACATGTGAAATTTGATGCATCAAATGTTTTCTTTTAGGTGGCAATGTGGAATGGAGGAATAGCTTCTGTGAGAGGGAGACATGTACAATCAAGAAAAGTAAAACAGGTTTGGTATCACCGCTTGGTCAATTTGAAAAATGCCTTTGAAGTGTGAACCATCCAATTTCACAATTTTCACATACCCTCTTTGACGTGCTTACCTGTATTCTCGTTTATCCCATTTGGATGCACAGAAAAATCAAGCAAGACTTCGGACCGTGTCCAGCAAGGGAGAGCTAATCTTGATCACCCTCAGGTGATAAATGTGCAGAACTACAGGTTTGTCTATTTCAAAAATATTATTCCTTTTCTATATTTTGGCTCTTTGCTGCTAGTTAATCTGTATTAAGTACCGTTTTCCTTTTTCTATATTTAATCGGAGCAGCATTTTCTCGGCTACATGGAACGTGGGTGGAAGATCCCCGTCAAGCAATCTGAATCTAGATGATTGGCTTCTTGCCTCACCTCCTGCAGACATTTATGTACTTGGGTATGATTCATTTATTTGTTAGACTGATCCTCATAATTTCTTTTGCCCAATTCTGTTACTTGCATAACTAAAATAAGAATACTTTATAATTTACTATTTCAGATTTCAAGAAATAGTTCCTCTTAATGCCGGTAATATTCTGGGAGCTGAAGACAATGGTCCTGCCAAAAAATGGCTAGCTCTAATTCGTAAAACCCTTAACAGTCGTCTTGGAACATGTGGAGGAAATGCGTGCTATACACCTTCTCCAATCCCAGATCCAATTGTTGAATCAGATGCTGATTTTGAGGGTTCAATCAAGCAGAAGAACTCGTCTTTCTTTCATCGTAGATCATTCCAGGCTCCCCACAACTGGAGAAATGACAATGACTATTCGATCCCGCAACCTCGCCTTGATCGAAGATTTAGTGTCTGTGACCGGGTGATGTTTGGTCATAGGCCAAGTGATTATGACCGGGGTCAAAGACCAAGTGATTATTCTTCAAGTCACAGGCCAAGTGATTTTTCCTTGAGTCAAAGGCCAAGTGATTACTCCTCAAGTCACAGGCCAAGTGATTATTCCTCAGATCATAGGTCAAGTAACTATTCTTCAGGTCATAGACCAAGTGATTATTCCTGGGGTCAGAGGCCAAGTGACTATTCCAGATGGGGTTCATCTGATGATGATTATGGGCCTGGGGATTCACCTAGCACTGTGTTATTCTCACCAATGTTAAATGGTGGATTTGCACCATTGGAAGATGGATACAGAAAGCCAGGGTACTGCTTAGTTGTAAGCAAGCAAATGGTTGGAGTTTTTCTCACAATATGGGTGAGAAATGATTTAAAAGAGCTTGTCCGGAACATGAAAGTATCTTGTGTTGGTAGAGGATTGATGGGTTACCTAGGAAATAAGGTATTATTCTATGCAAACAATGGTAATTTTGATATCTGTAGGATAAAAACTTGAGACAGTCCGGTGCTTATTTTGCAGGGGTCCATCTCAGTGAGCATGTTGTTGCATCAAACAAGCTTTTGCTTTGTCTGCAGCCATTTGACCTCAGGACAGAAGGAAGGTGATGAGCTACGGAGGAACTCTGATGTCATGGAGATCCTAAGAAAGACGAGGTTTCCACGAGTTCATGGCATTTGCAATGAAAAGTCCCCAGAAACAATCCTTGAGCATGAGTAAGACCTTTATCCATCTACCACTTATTGACTGTTTTCATACCATTTTGAAATATATTAACTCAATATTAAGTGAAATTATAGCAAGTTATCTTTGGTGCTCAAGTGTACTTTAGAAGTTGAATCTTGTCACCTTAACATCTTTTTAAGAAATACTACCAATAACAATTCAATATCAATATTCTTCAACATACAAAGTGTTACAATATTCTAATAATTTATATTTTTACCTAGTCGAATCATCTGGCTTGGGGATCTGAATTATCGAATTGCCCTTTCTTACCGATCAGCCAAGGCGCTTGTTGAGATGCAAAACTGGAGAGCTCTGTTAGAGAATGACCAGGTTCGGAACTTATTTTCTGGCCAAAGAGCATTATTATCTGTTTCCTTTCTTTTATGATAACATTAGATTGAAGTACCTTTTTTTCTTTTGGCAGCTACGAATAGAGCAGCGAAGGGGTCGTGTTTTTGAAGGATGGAAGGAAGGGAAGATATACTTCCCACCAACATACAAGTATTCAAATAATTCAGACAGATATACTGGTGAGAATATGCATCCAAAGGAGAAACGACGAACGCCTGCATGGTAAGAATCTTTATAAAAACTTGGGTTGACTTTACTGAAAATTTTGTTACAATACATGGAGGAAAACAGTTGTGTTTAGTTCCTTTCCTTTTTGAGAATGTTCTCTTTCTTTTTTCGCTTGGGGGTGGAAGTCGGTGGCTTATGGATTGTGGTAATCCAAGGAACTGATTTAGGATTATTTTTTTTGTTTCCATTTATTAAGGTGTGATCGAATTTTGTGGTTTGGAGGAGGTCTCCATCAGTTATCCTACGTCCGAGGGGAATCTAGGTTCTCTGATCATAGACCTGTTTACAGCATATTTTGGGCCAAGGTTGAGTCAGCGAATAACCAGATGAGGAAAACCACGAGTTGTTCAACCTCTAGGATTGAGGTGGAGGAGCTGTTGCCTTACTCACATGGTTATACCGAACTCTGTTTTTTTTGAAGGATTGAGGAAATTGTTAAGACCCAGCTTCGCGTATGCTCTCTCTCTCTCTCTCTCTACAACACACTCATGCGGACATTTCTAGTTCATCCTCTGTTTGTGTTGAACATTTTATTCTTTACTCAATTCTGATTGTGTTTTTATTTACATTTGTGAAGGAATGGACAGTTAAGCTCAAGGATGCTTCATGATAAGCACTAATTAATTTTGCCAGCTTAGGTAAGCTTGTACAATATAACGAATAAATTTGATTGAACATGTTATTGCATCTTGCTGGTAATTTCCCATATTTCAAGTGGTTTGACGGATGGTAACAGAGCTAATCGTGCTGCAGTTGAAGTAAATGGGCACCTATTACTATTTTTATTTTGTACTTAGTTGTGTGAGTACTTGAAAACAAAAGTCCTGCGACTCATGGATGTTTTCAATCATGAGATTTCTATGTAGTATTTTACACAAATAGTTGATTTGTCTCTTGGTTATTCAGAACATGAAGTTTTCAATCATGAGATTTCTATGTAGTATTGCATTTTCTTTATCTTAGAGAGTTCACTTGAGCAGAACATTTCCTCACTCTTGTTCTTATCTGTTGATTGGTCCCCAGTTGCAAGCTGAAATTTCTTTTGAAGAGGCTCATTGTTGAAGGATGATGGAGACTTACCTATATCCACATACCCAAAAGGCAAGTCTCTTGTTTTTTTATTAAACTTGTTTTGCTCTGCATTTTGGTTCTTTGGTCTAATTCAACTCTTCCTCTGATCTCTTGCAGATACCTGTAACTCGACCGGACCACTAGCTTTCACAGGCCGGTATTTATCGGCCTTTTGCAACGGGCAATAATAAATTTGGAGCATAGACTAACAAAGTACCCCACTTTACGGGGTCTTAAGTTCCCTGCAACTGTTTTCAGGTATTAAAATTTTGTCAACCAGTATAATAAATACTTCTTAATATTGTATTAATTGAAAATTTATTTCTGAAATTGCAGGATGAACTCAACCAATAGAAGATTGCCAAGTGGGTAACCGAGGAATAGTTTATCCAAGATTCTTTATTTTGTTAGGGGTACAAAGACCACTAACTGGAAGAGAATGATAGATTGTCAAAATAATCATTAGGTGTGCTCTTTTTGGTTTTAAATGAGAGAGAAATAAAGAAGTGATGTGTACATATATAGTCATTACTAAAGTGATAGAGATATTGGATCTCATAAGCCCTCTTTGATATTGGATCTCATAAGCCCTCTTTTTTTTTTTTCCTTTTTTTTATGCTTCTGCTAATGATTTACTGAAAAAGTTGGCTCTTGAGTACTCACCATCTCCACTGTTGTCTGCTTTTCTTTTTTATTATGTGAGATGAACAACAAAACTAGAAAAGTAAAAAGACAGTTTCACTGGTCTGGCAGGTACATTGGGTGGGAATGCAGAAACTCGTTTCTTTGGGGGAGAGATGTCACATTTGTTGTTTCTGTTGGACTTATTATCAAACTTGAACTTTTTCCATGCTAGGGGAGGGGACACATGGCTGAGAAGTGCAGTCAATTGTGGTTTAGGATCCTTTGATTAAGTGACAGTCATATTCTGTTGTGATGCATCAAATTTTAGCCAGAGGAATTTGGAATATTTGCATGTTATTAGAAATGAAGAGTAGACAATTGTCCATTGGATGTAGATATTAGAAGGATCCTTGCTTCTCTTTTCTTTTGACTGTCCCAAAACTAAAGTTCTGGTTTTCACTGAGGAATGGTCGATAATTTTCAAACTTAAATACAATTTCGAGTCTTGTTAAAACGAACGAACATAAAACTATATGCCAGAAGTTATAGAAATAATATAAAATCAAGCAATCTCCTGCTCCTTGTGATGATTTGACTGGAAAAAGTTTTGTCTCCCCGAGTATCTCTCCAGTCTCCACAGTTATTTGCTTTCTCTTCTCTTATATGTTCCATCATTTTTTTTAAGATGGGGAACAAACTTTAAAGTGTAGTAGTACTATTCTATTCTAGTTACAGATCTTGCAAGAATATATCGAGATAGCATAGCAGTTGATATATAAGTAAGAGCCTATTTTTTTAGGTTGAAGAAATGTCTATTTCTACTTTCTGAAACAAAAGATGTGATGGGACAACTTTGTTGTTGTTTTTTTTTGGGAGGTCAATATATTTATCACACATCTACCATTCTACTCTAGAATAATATCTTAACCCCTCCATAATAATAATGAATTTGAATTGCGACTAATCTGTTACTATAATATAACATGAGATCTAAAGATTGAAAAATAACATGTTATTATGTTAACATGTTGCAATGTGAGACTATGACGTTATATTTTATGATTGAAAAATAAAAATCACCCTTATTGAATTTATTTACAACGACAACATATTAATTTTCCCATTTATTCATTATTGTAAAATAAAATTTGTCATTTTAATTTTATAATAAACGATTGTAATTATCAAAGTAAAAATAATATTGTCTCGCAGTCGGTGTTAAATAGTAATAGTGTTACTAAACATACATCATACTGTAGTAGTAGTAGTAGTAGTAGTAGTAGTTTTGTTCTGACAATATTAAAATTTTAAAGTAATTTACAAATAAAAAATTTGAACCGTATTTATCACTTTCTTTTATTAATTACTATAAACTTATTGATCAATGAGTGTTTAAATTAGAGATAAAGTGTGAGTTGGACTATAGATGCATAGCAAAACTATTAAATGATCAAATTATTTTATAAACGGTTGATATGACATATTCCATCTTAGTATGTTGTGTGGAGTCCAAGACTACATTAAAATAATTTGTTGATCAATATGCTGAGGTGGAGTATGCCACATCAACAATTTGTAGAATAGTTTGTGTGTAGCATTACTCTGAATGACTTGGTGGAAAATACTCTCTCCGTTCCTAAAAAATTGTCGTTTTAGAATAAAAAATTTATTCCAATTTACTTGTTGTTTACAACTTTCGAGAAGAATAAATTATTTACTTTCCTATATCACCCCTACCTTCTCTCATTGTCTCAAGAAATTTTGACCCTGTATTAATAGTTTTCAACTTCCCATAAAGGGGTAGTGATGGAATTTCAAACAAATTTTAATCGTTAGTAAATGATAGTATTAAATAACTTTTTTTAATTTATGTGCAAAAATCTGAAACGACAATCTTTTAGGAACGGAGGTAGTAGTAAGGATATTAACGGAGAATCTCTATCTCTCTCTGTCTGTCTTTTGTTGGATAGAAACAAAATTTAATACTTTAAGAGGGTCTGACAAACATTAATTAATTGAGGACAAAAAATTGAGATATGCAATTAATAAATTAAATAGGGGAAATCTTATACAGTTGTTTTTTACATTTATAAAAAGGATTATTTTTTACTTGCATTTTCCATATTCCATTTTGTGTGCAGTGGTGTGTAAGGAGAATGGGGCAGATAAGTGCTTCCATTCTTCTGGTCATTTTCTTGTCTATCTCAGGTATGCAAACACTAATTTAAATTGGGAAAAATGTGTCTACTTGGCATATATTTTCTTCGACCAATGAATGTATTATTTTCAATATTTGCAGATTTCTTTTTAGCTGTCATTTTTCCATAAATTTATTATTACTATTTGTTGTGTGTGCTTGTTCAGTAAAAACAAGAATGATAAAGGTAGAAGGGTGCGTAATAGATAGCATAGGAGGTGGATGCCCGGACAATAAAGCTTGTTTGGAAACTTGTAGGCCGTGCTTCCGAGGCGTGGGAAATATTGAAGCATCATGTGTAGCTCCTGGCGGCGGAATTCTTTGGTGGCGATGCCGTTGTGCATTTTACAATGGTGCTCCCTGCCCACCTGAAGCCCCTCCTAGATGTCCAAAACCTCCCGCCCTTGCCCCTCGCAACCACCACCACCTGCAGCTTAATTAATTAGTTGCATGCATGTCACCGGATAAAATTAATGTTACTAGCTTAGCTTTCAATAATTAATGTTAATAGTTTGATTATCGTTTCTTAAAAATAAAATTAATACTATTTTAAGACTCTTCTGAATGATTAATATCTCATTCAAGACAAGGCTATTTGAAAGAAATTATTAACTTTAATTATAAAAATATCAACAACGAGAAGTTTCGCCCATAGTATGGGATTTGTGTTTGCTCATCTAAGAAAATGGAGACGGGCTCTCTACGGAAATTATGTGAGTCTTCCAAAGAAGTCAACATAAATCCGATCCGAATAAAAAAAAGAGGAAATTTATACTCAACTTTGACTATTAATTTTAATAAATTAGAACTCATAAGTATTGAAATTGGTTCAATTGAAATTAAATCTCACTCTGAACGATTTTGGGTGCAACCCACAATAGCCCGCCCGGTGCATTCAACAGAATTCTCTTAAAGGATGATCTCAAATGTTCAAACTTGGAAAATTAAGAAAAAGAACAAACTTCTTAATCATTAGGCCAACCTCTTGGGGTTGGTTGGATCCGTCGGGGTTGGACAAAATTGACATCCATGCCATACCCTCTAATCAATTCGAGGTGCAAATCTAATTTAGTAACTTTTCTGGGAAAAAATTTGGTACTAAGGGACTGTTTGATAAAATTGAATGAAAATTTTTGAATGTATAAGAGAATCTAAATGAGTTGTATAAAGTAGAAGATCTAAATATGGAATAAAATGATGTGTTTAATAATTGTCTGTCTAAAACATCTGATACGTGTATTATTCTATTTTAAATTTATGGGATGTTATGAACAAATTTATTATGTAATTATAAATAAATAATGTTATCTAAGTAAAATTAAATATAAACTTTTAAACAATTAAACAATTTTTGATGGAATATACTATTAGTAATATAATGTTAGGAATAAAATACTAAAAAATATTAATAACATTTTATAGTACATAAAATAACAAAAGACTACAACAACATTCATTAAATTAGTTATTGACCAATTTGTTAAGGAAAAATCAAAAATAATTTGTATATAACAAAATTTGTTTACAATAGTAAACAAGATGAATATAGAATGTAAATTTTAATAGTTTATGAGAGTATTAAAACAAAATTATCATTAAACAATACTTTTTACTCATTCTATCATAATTTTTTAGATGAATTCAAAATTTAAAAATTATTAAACAAACAGTCAAATTCAGTCAACAAAAAATTCCCCAATTAAACCGATATCTTAATATTAATTTTTTTTTAATAATTAAAATATAAATATGATTATAAACTATTTAGATATCTTAATATAAAGATATACTCCCTCCGTTCCTAAAAGATTATCGTTTTAGAAAATAATTTTTGTTTCAAAAAAATTGTCGTTTTGAGTTTATCAATACACAATAGCTATTTTTTTCCTATTTTATCCTTATTTAAAGCTTTTTTCTATTTAAAATTTTCTTCCATTTCTAATTATTCATATTCAATTTAATGCTATAATTTAAATAGTAATTGGTTGAATTAAATAAAATATATTGAGAATGAAATAATTAATTGAGACAATTAATAAAGATAGTATAATATTTTGGGTATGTATTAATTATATTCCTTAATATGTGTTATTAACCTTAAACAATCTTTTAAGGAACCTACGGAGTAACTATTATCAAACACCACCTGTTACTTTTCTCAATAGGGCCTCCTTGTTCTCCAAGACAATTCTATTAAGCCAAAAAATTCCCCAATTGAGCTGGAATCTATCAAGCACGCAGTAACAAGCAAACACAAAGAAGAAGAGTGAGAGAGATCTGAAGAACAAAATCGAAGAGAATGGAGTGCGTATTTGGTCTGGTAGGGAAGGATTTCGCGCTGGTTGTCGCCGATTCGTCAGCAGTACACAGTATACTGGTTCACAAATCCGATGAGGACAAAATCATGCTTCTCGATTCTCACAAGCTCATGGGCGCTAGTGGCGAAGCCGGTGACAGGTACTTACACTATCTATCTATCTCCCTCTCTATCGTAGTTTGAACATACATAATAACTCCGTATTTTGGTCTGATCTGTATGGAATTTTTAGTTTTCTCTTTCTAAATTCAAAATTGATCTATATGTATATGTATGTGTATTTACGAGCTTTAGATTTGTGTATTTACTATAAATTTGTAATCTTGGTGTTGAAAATGGAAATTTTCGCAGAGCTCAGTTCACCGAGTTTATTCAGAAGAACGTGGCATTGTATCAGTTCCGCAACGGCATACCATTGACTACTGCTGCTGCCGCTAATTTCACCCGTGGGGAGCTAGCAACTGCCTTGCGCAAGGTAAAACCTTTTAGGGTTTAGCTGGATTTCTAGTTCTAGGGATTAGAATTTCCATTCCAAATTTCGGTGTTTCAGTTTTCACTGTGTTGTTTTTACTGGTTTTATCAGGGATTTTTTAAGGAACCTATATTATTACATTTTAAAACTAGGGCTTAGGGGAACCTGGGCAAAGGCCTGGGGGAACTATGGGAAATAAGGGGTTACTTGCCTTTGTTATTGTGCCTGTGCTGACATTGTTGGAGTTAGACTCCTATGATCAAGCACAATAATGAGAGAGGAGTTACCATTAAAGTATGACCGTTGTTCTGTATTACGAGGAGTTAAGTTCACGCTATTGTTTTTAATTAAGGCGGTAGTATTATTTATGTGAAATTTGTTGAGCTGTCTAGGAAAGTCTGAGCACAATAGATATTTTATGTAAACTATTTTTCGTGTTGTACATGTCATTATCTATCTTGAGTTACCACCTAAGTTCATGGACTCGAATGGAGTGTTCGGTGGGAGACGGGTACTCGGAAGAGTCTGACATTGGTACTCCTCAAATTTGCGAATTGTTCACACTTTTTGAAGTGTGCAACTCCCATACCCTTTGCAAAGGTTCTACATTTTCTGTTGTTCCTCTTTGTTTTGTTCAGGTTCTTTCAAGGAGATGCTTTAGAAAGGATAATGGAAATGTTCTTTAGTATATCGTTTAACCTTTACCTTTCTGAACTATCATTTCACCTTAAAATTGTTTGTTTCTAGATAAATAGATTTCAGCAATAATAAAGACCTTATGTTGGAGGATTCTGGAAATTTGATATACCTGTTCAACTTAAACAGGCAAGTTTTCTGAATTGGGATCCTTGATCCTATTCATAGTACTTTAGTTACGACTTTGAAGTCCATGGGGGATATGTGTTTGAACTTAATTTTGCTATGGTTGCTTTTGGTAGATTCAAACATTTTGATGGATCTATATATGTGAAAGTTGCAGCAATAGTTGTGATACACGAAGTTATGGTTTTGTAAGGTTTAATAAATCTCCTGACATGTGCCGAACTGTGATGTGTGAACCCTGAGACGGATGGTTCCACTATTTCTGTTGCTCATGAATTGGTCAGATTAAAATACTTCCACTGCGAATCTTTACTTGCTAGATATTTTTATTTTATGTAAAACTTTATTTGCTAGATATTTGCATGCATCTCAGTCGGTGGCGGCACTACATAGAGGCCAGGCCGGGCCATGGCCCCACCTAAAATTTTAATTTATTTTAATTAGTATGTAGTTAAATACTTATTTTTTAATTTCTTAACACTTCTTTAATCTTAAATTTGTTTTTCTTTTCAAAAAAAACTTTTGAGCGTTTAGTCTTATTTATCGTTTCTCAAATTTTTATGTACAATACATTATTTCTAATACGGATTCCTTCTCCAACACTCTTAACTTATTGCTAATTTTACAAAATTTATCATTAAAATTAATTGGGATTCTACAATATATATTTAAAATCATGAATTAGGTATTTAAAATTATTTGTTTTGTTATAATACAAATCCTAAGGTGAGTTTGTGGTTGAATAAGTTTTCTTGTTATAGAGGTACAAGTTTGACACTTTTTTTTACCTTTTTTTAAGGTATAACATAAACAATAAAAGTTATTTTATTGTGGGTTTTATGCAGTCAAAAAAAATCTTGTCACTCTTTGAAGTTATACCTTAACAAAAAATTACTCATAATTTCATTACGCATTCAATTTAAACATAAATTTCATGATTTAAAAAAATATTTAATATAAATTTGGCATTTAAATCTAATGCATATAATTTTATTTATATTTCTTATTTAAGTATTTGTTCTTAAATATTCTGTCCCCTCCCAACTCAAAATCCTGGTGCAGCCACTGAGATGATCTCTGTCCTATACAATCTTTTTTCTTTCAATACATCTTTGATGAAAATATTGATATTGTTTATCATTGGATATATATATATATATATATATATATATTGGCTTATGAATTGGCTGAATTGTGGTTGCTTTCTATTCCAGAGTCCATACATGGTGAATATTGTTCTTGCTGGCTACGACAAGGAAACAGGCCCTTCTCTGTTTTTTATTGATTACATTGCCACTCTTCACAAAGTAGACAAGGCAGCCTTTGGGTACGGTGCATACTTTTCCCTTGCCATGATGGACCGCCACTACAGAAGTGATATGTCAGTTGAGGAAGCTGTTGATCTCATAGACAAGTGCATATTGGAGATAAGGTCAAGATTGGTGGTGGCACCACCAAATTTTGTCATCAAGATTGTGGACAAAGATGGAGCTCGGACATATGCTTGGCGGGAAACTGTTAAGGAAGCCCCTGCTTCTGCAGTCTGACTTGTTTTTTACTTCCTAGTCTGCACGAATCACCTTATTAGATGCTTCTTGTCAAATACTTTATGTGCTTCTTGTTCGGTTTGGTGATATGTGAGAATTGCTACAATGGGGAAGATTTACTTGCAGTTGCTTATCCGTTGATGTGCTTGGAACTTGAAAGAGGGAACTCTATGCCCCTCTTTTATTCTCTTGCTATCAACCTATCTAGTCCCGTATCTTCTATATTTACTGAATTGACCTTTTCATGAGAAAATGAGTAGAGAATCTTGAATTAGAGTTGCACTTCGTGCTTTATTCTTATATAAATCACTATGAGACTGTAATTTCTGGATTGAATGCTTTATAGAAAGAGGCTGCTTTGGTGATCTGGCCATTTATATTGCTTATGTGAATTAGTTTTTTTTATTTTTTGGTGGTGCTTGTTGCCTTGTTGGGCAGGCTGATTCTGGTAACCACTTGGCCATTTATTAATAATAATAATAATAATAAATATTTAAAAAACAAAAAAAAACTTTGTACGTATGTGCTAACACCCATGTTAATTATAATCTCCTAAAGGACCTTAAAAAAAACAGACATAAACTTTGACCCTCAATTATTCTTTATATTGATGTCAATAAACTGTCGTCTTTTTTCTTTTATTTTATTAAAAGTATATATGTTATTTTATGAGTAAGAAATTGATGAAACTTTTTAGGAACTGATATTTTTATATAAAAAATTAATATTTTCATACGATTTCTCTTACATAAATAATGAGTGGATCCCACTTTTATGTGAGAGACTCATGTGAAAATATTATTTTTTAAATTTTTATTATTGAATTAAGGATCAACTTTTTATCATTTAATTTTGAGAAATCATCAATCAATACTAATGTACTCGAGTACTCGCAACACGAGTAAAAGAAACTATGAATAAGGTGATTAAGTGAACAATTTTTTTCTTAGAGACACTTAATGGAACAATTATATATTATAGTACATTTTTAAAAATAATTACAAAAATCATACATTCATAAAATAATTATAAAAATATGACACTTCATCATATATATTTACAATACTAATACAATTAAGAGTCCTTAAATTAAGGGATTAATATTAATGGGCTGACATGGCTAATTAGTGTCTATCTTATAATCAGGTTGGTTTTTTTTGAAATGCTTAATAACCGGCCCATCTATTTTTCTATCCGGATCCGAGGTGCTCTGTTTTTCTCTCCTCCGATCTTGTGCACCACCATTAATCTAAGAACATAATAACTTTGAGTTGACAAGTCTCTACCTTCTATCTCCACAACACTTCCTCTTCTCTCTTTCCCTAAATTTGTAAAATCGTAGTCGATTTCGACACTTAATCGCCTTGGATAATCCCAAGAACAAAGGCAATATTGTTAATCTATGGGGACTATAAAGTGACAAGGGATAAATCACTTTTTGGTCATCAGATCTTTGATCCGTTTTCATTGTGGTTATCAAACTTTTTTTTTTACAATTGAATAACCAAATCTTTCAAAAAATTACAAAATAGTCATTACTTAAAATTTTCGTCCAAAAAAAGCAGACGGAAAAATTTCTGCGTGTCTTAATGACCCCTTTCTTTGCCTACGTAAAAGTCTGAAATGCAAGGAGGCGTAAAAGTCATCGAGTTATTATAATAAGTAATGTAGATAATAATAATAATAATAATAATGCAAGGAGGCATCTCTTTTCTCCAAAACTAATAATAATAATAATAATAATAATAATAATAATAATAATAATAATTTCAAAATAATAATAATAATAATTTCAAAATAATAATAAAATACTATTAATAATAATAATTTTAAAATAATAATAATTTTTAATAATAATAATAGTATTAATAATAATTTCAAAATAATAATAATAATAATTTCAAAATAATAATAATAATTTTTAAATAATAATAATAATACTAATTTTTAAATAATAATAATAATTTGTTTTTTTATTTTAATGGAAAATAAAAAATGATTTATCAAATTTACTCTTATTAAAATAATTTAAATTAATAAAATAATAAAAAAATATTTAAATACACATCAACTTCATATAAAAATATTTTTATAATTTATATAATCTTTTTAAAAAATTTAAAATTATTATTATTGTTATTATTTAAAAATTATTATTTCCTCCCTTAATTAAATAACATAATTAAATCTGTTATTCCACCTTCTGTCTAATTATTAGTATCACATAATTTTTGTTTAGAATAAATAAATAAAAATTATTTTATCCTAAGCAATAATAATACTATTCTACAATAACCGTCTTATATATCACAAACAATATTATTTCCTCCGTATTCTCTCTCTCTCTCTCTCTCTCTCTCTCTCTCTCTATATATATATATATATATATATATATATATATATATATAAAATAAGTATTAATTAATGACATATTATATGAGACAAAAATTTAAAACTCCTTTATAAGAACAAATATTTATGTTTTTAAATTTAATTATAAAAGTATACTACTATAATCTAATCATTCAATATACACTTACGAATATTAAAATATTAATTTTTAAAAATTTTAAAAGATTATATAAATTATAAAAATATTTTTATATGAAGTTGATGTGTATTTAAAAAAATATTTTTATTATTTTATTAATTTAAATTATTTTTGTAAGGGTAAATTTGACAAATCATTTTTTATTCTCCATTAAAATAAAAAACTAATTATTATTATTATTTAAAATTATTATTATTATTATTATTTAAAAATTATTATTATTATTATTATGAAATTATTATTAATACTATTATTGTTATTAAAAATTTTATTATTATTTTAAAATTATTATATTATTATTATTATTAGTTTTGGAGAAAAGAGACGCCTCCTTGCATTATTATTATTATTATCTACATTACTTATTATAATAACTACAATACTTTACCCGCCTCCTTGCATTTCATGTATTCCATGTAGGCAAAGAAAGGGTCACTTACCATATCGACTTTTTTCGGCTCTGCTTTTTTCTGACCTGGAAATTTTAAATAATGACCATTTTATAATTTTTGAGAGTACGGTTATTCAATTGTAACAAAAAAAATTTCGATAACCACAATGAAAATCGAACCCCAATACAGTGACCAAAAAGTGATTTATCCCAAATGACAAGTATATGATGGTGAGACTTCCATTAGTGTTTCTGATGAAGAAGTCATTTTAGATGGTTGCGATGTGTTTGAAGGGAAATGGGTGTGGGACAACATCTCTCTTCCACTTTATATCAAGAGAGTCGCCTTTAATTGGTTAAACAAGTGACTGCGCATGAGGAATGGCAGAGTGATTCTTTTTATCGTAATTGGATGTGGCGTACCTAACGCATTTAACTCGCAAGGTAATCAAATTTTGTGTCTTACTTTTTTACGCTTGTCTAGGGCACTTTAAGATGAATTTTTCCCCAAAAAAAACTGTCTTAAATATTTTAATTATATTGAAAAATACACATTAAAACCTGAATGTGTAGGTGACACAAAAAATCTGAAGGCATACTCATTTTTGGACATAAGACTGTATAAAGGGAGAAATTTTTGGTTTATATCTATATTTTCTCCTTTGTTTGGGTTTGTGCAGTTGGATTATGATTTTGATGTCCATGTAGTTAAGACAGAAGCTCAAGTTCATAGCCAGAAGATATTTCCAACCCAAAATTTTTTAAAGGTGTGCTAATTTAAATTTTGTTATTGTTACTATCATATAACTATTTGGTTACTTCTTTATTATGTTTTGTTTCTTTGTTAGATTGTGATTCGGATACCATTTTGTTATCTTAATTTGGTATTTTGGTTACTTTTTTATATGTTGTTATGGTTACCATGTATTTGCTTAAGATACATGGTTGATTAAATCAGTTTTTTAGTGTACATGTTGTTTATGTATTGATTACCATTAAAACATGTTTTGCTTCTTCTTTTAGTATATTTTTGGTTCTTTATTAGTTTCGATTTGGATTCTATTTTTGTTTCCTTGAGTTAGGATTTTGGTTACTATTTTTTGTTGTTCTGGGTACCATGTATTTGCTTAGTATATATGGGTTGACTAAACTATTTTTGGTTTATATATTGTTTATGTATTGGTTACTATTAATATATGTTTTGGTTACTAACATATAACTGTTTGGTTACTTCATTAGTATATTTTTTGTTACTGTTGGCTTATGATTTGGATACCATTCTTTTTTCCTCAATTGGGATTTTGGTTACTTTTATATGTTGTTTTGGTTCCAATGTATTTGTTTAGTATACATTGGTTGACTAAACTGGTTTGGTATACATGTTGTTTTTGTGTTGGTTACCATTAAAACATGGGTTGGTTACTATCATATAAATGTTTGGTTACTTCTTTAGTATATTTTTTGGTATACATATGTGACGCCCCCAAAATAGGTCCATTCCACCCAACCCATTCTGAGTCGTCAATAACATGGTACAGAAATAACTACAACTTTATTAATACATTTGTCGTGCAAAAATATGACAACCTATATACTATGAGTTTAAATACAAATATTATCTTCTGTACAATATCCACTCTCAAATAAATCCTCATTATTGATACAAGATTTTACTGTAATAGTGAGGACTACTAAAACAAATTATATCTAGAACCATCACTCCACACCCCGACTAGTTCCTCGCTATAAATCTCGCTTCACGAGAAGAAATGGAACAAAAGGAAAGGGTGAGCTCAACTAGCCCAATAAAAGAATGTTATGACTAAGATAATGTACAACAAATTATCGTTAGTCTTCAACAGAAAAAAATCGATAGAATCTGATAGACAACAAGTTTCGGATCAATATTCGCATGGATGAAATAATAATTCATAGAAGAGTTACGTAGAGAATGAAAACTATTATAATCTATGAATTTAATAAATCCATCATCAATATTTTATCCATGTAACATCAATCAATATTCATCTCAAATCAAATATTCATCTTTGCACTACTACTGCATCAAAGATATTCATCACCATCCATGTTCATCTCAACACTGCTCATCTTTGCACTAAAGGTCAAAGATATTCATCACCATCGGTCATATTCATCTCAACACTGCTCATCTTCTGCACTACGGGCCAAAGATATTCATAAAAAATCAACCATCTTTGCACTACAGCCAAAGATATTCAAGAACATCATCATTTAGGATCGAGGATGATGAAAATAATTTTAAAGAAAACGAATCCAAAGAAACAAAAAAACAAGTATTATGGATTCGTACTTTAAAACAATCTGAAGTTCAAAAATACTTCATAAATAATCATATCAAGTAAAATTCAAGAATGATCAAAACATGGATACAATCAAGCTAGTATCCGAATAGATATTTTGGACAAAAAGAAGAAATTTTATTTTTGGTGAATAGTGCCAGATTCGTGAATAAATAGTCAGATACGTGAATAAGAATCGACACCAAAAGATAGAAATTTCACAAAAACATCATCACGCTTTACGTGAATAAGACTTTTGAATAAGAACTTCGTGAATAAGAACTCATGAATAATAACTCATGAATAGTAACTCTCCGGCATGAAAAGGTTCCAAATTTGATAAAAAGTTCGTAACAATATTTCGGCATAATGATATTGAAGAAGATAATATCATTTAAGAAGAAACAACATCCCTTACCTCGAAAGACAAGATTTACAGTTTGAAACACCTGGATATAAAGCATGACTTGAACTTGCACCGTATATCAACACTCAAAGTATACTCACAAGAATACGCTCAAAATATCGAGAGAAATAGAGAGAAAACTTCAGTTTACGTGTGATTTTCAATTCTAACCTAAGCTCCCTATGTATAGAAAATGCTTAGAACACCAAAGTAGAAAAGAAAAATATAATAATATTATTTATAAACAAAATTCCTTAGCCCACCTTTGAAATCTGATTCAGCCATAGGACATGTTAAATGAGGTTCACAAGCTCACCAAAAACGTTTTTCTCAAAATAATTAATTAAAACTCCCAAAAATCAATTATTTCGGAACTTCGAAACTTCAATAATTCATAATAAATAGTCATTTTATCAGAAAATTCAAATCTCGCGAGTTTTTATAGGAAATTCAATTCTCTACAACTTTACAGAAGAAAGTTTTTCCAAATTCCAAACAGAAATTGACCGAAATCCATAAACGGGTAATTTTACAATCTATAATCAATTTTCGGTCAAGAAATGGGTCCACCAACACACAAAACATGTGTTAAACATTTAATTCAACAAAAATACTCTTCCTCCTCATTTATTCATATATCCCACATTCATTGTAAAAATATCACCATTAATATATTATTAAAATAATATATTTAAATGAATTATTTTATCAGAAAAAGATAAAATATTAATTTTTAACAATTGTTACATTAAAAATTTTCTCCATCTATATCCTCATAAAACCAATATTTTTCTCATCATATAAATCAATAATTAATTATTCACAAATAATATTACGTAATCACATTATTGACAACCAGTGCGCTTCCTACGAAAGAGGGGCTTTAAATAAGGATCTCTCCTTACTTGCTATGTAATTAGATGACCAAATCTATCCTTAGATGTAACTTTCTAGACATTGTCAATAATGTTATCTAATAATATTATTCGGATAATATGAATTATTGTCTCGATAATAGAAAATACTGTAGTAGGACAATTATCAAACAACAATAATATAAAATATCAATGCAAAGAATTATTGAATCAATAAAATAAAATACCGAATAATAATTTCGTAACTATTATTGAGTAAAGGCCTTCACGTAAGAATCAATAATTGGTGTAATACTGCGTGTCTTCGTGTTTTAACCAATCGGGTATTCAACCAAAGATTAATCTGTAATAACTACTGCTATTTATAAACAACTTATTCTTGTCGTTTTCTTCCTCCAATCGCTTTCCGCTATGGGGCCACACAAGGTTGCGCCATTGTACGAATATTCCCCGACAATACGAATATTCCACGACCAAACGAATATTCTCCGACAACAATGAATATTTTATAACCACATGCTTATTTAAAATATTTGCGTATTTTACCCATAACTTTCCACATTAATCAAATCAACCCTTACTATTTCAACATAATAAATAAAGGAAATTCCATTTATTTTAAAAAAAAATCGGGGTCTTACAACCTCCCCTCCTTATGAAATTTCGTCCTCAAAATTGACGTACGTACCTGGTGTTTCGAAAAGGTGAGGATACCTCGCTTTCATTTTCGTTTCCAACTCCCAGGTCATTTCTTCAATAGCATGGTTCCTCCACAAAAATTTGACTTGTGGTATGATCTTTGTGCGTAAGACATGCTCCTTCATATCCAAAATCTTGACAGGTACCTCCTCGTACGTTAAGTCTTCTTTATATCTCGTCTGGTTCTAACTCAATAATGTGGTTCGATTCGTCCACATATTTACGTAACATCTCGATCGAAAAACGTTATAAACACGCGACATACTTGCCCGCAGAAAAGCGAGTCTATAGGTCACAGCCCTATTCGATCTAGGATTTCAAATAGACCAATAAATCGAAGGTTTGAGCTTTTCTCACATCGCCAATTCTCGCTTTTGGAATAACAACTTCTTGCATCTTCTTCTTCATATTCATCAACTCCAAGTTTGTAGCTTGAGCCGCTTTAAATTTATCGATAAAAGTCGATTATACTCGTATATCATCACGTGGGTACCTAGAGTTTTCATCTCCATCTCTAATATTTGTAAATTATACGAAATGAGTCTTTGATAATATCGTACTCGTACTCGTATACGATCTTCTACTCAACATGTCAGTTACCACGTTTGCTTTTCCAAGACGGCATGGTCAGAACATGTGCCATAATTTTGGTGACCTTTAAATTATGTTTTGGTTAATATTATATATAAATGTTTGTTTATTACATAAAATGGTCTGTACTACATGTTGTTTATATTTTGGCTACCATTAGATTATATAATATAACTTTTTGGTTACTGCTTTATTATGGTATGGTTAATGTTATATTATGATATGATAACTATTATTGTGCAGTCAATGTAAGATGTTTGTTATTTGTTATAGTCTGTTTTTACTACTGTGTAATTGTTATATTATGTTTTGGTTAGTATGCTCTTATTTGTTGGTCACTACGTAACTGTTTATGTTATAAATATTGTTTATATCTGTTTACTAATGACTGTGTAAATCTGATTTTATTTATTTGCAGTTATGGGATCTTTACTATGAGGAATGCAACAAAAAATTCATTAGAAAAGTTATATATTGGCGTGACATAGAAGTCCCCAGCATTATTATCAAGAAATTGAACCCAAGTCAGTTGGTGAAGTTTAAGGCATCATTAGTTTGTGGATGTATTATTTTTGTAAATAATAAACCATGTATTTGTTTAGTATACATTGATGTATTATTTTTATAAATTCCTTCAAATATATTTTACAAGGGTTATGCTCTTCTAGAAAATTCATTGGAAAAGGTATGGTTAAATGTACATTTGAGAGTATACATGGGTTGCCTAAACTTGGTTGGATATACTGAGTTGTTTCTGCTTTTGGTTACCATTAAAACATGTTACAAGTTACTTTCATATAACTATTTGGTTACTTCTTTATTATGTTTTGATTCTTTGTTACCTTAAACCCGCCATTATTATTATTGTGCCTCGATGTGGGATTTTGGTTCTTTATTATTTTTATTCGGTTAATATGTAATTGTTTAGTATACATAGATTGCTAAATCGGGCTTCATTACATGATATTTATGTATTGGTTACCATTAAAACTCGCTTGTTTCTTATCATATAATTATGTAGTTCTTGTTTTATTATGTTACATTATGGTTACTTGTCGTATAATTATGTAGTTCTTTGTTTTATTATGTTACATTATAGTTCTTTTGTTATTAGTAAGCGAGATAGTTACAAGCTTGTATCGTGACAAACATCAATTGTTAAATGTCATTTATATATACGATGGTCACTTATAGATCTCATATTAAAATAAAAATAGTTTAAGAGGTGCTTTGTTGGTAACCAAACACAGATATAAGGGTAACTATTTTAGTTTTTGTTAGTAACCAAATAATTAAAAACTTATATCAGAACAATTATGAAGTGTTTAATGTACAATTTATCTAGCTGATGTATACTTTTAAATTACGTAGTTATAAAAGTTATTTTGAAATGGTCCATGCCAATTGGTAACTAAATATGAATATAGAAGTAACCATTTTATTTTAGATGGGTAACCAAATTTACATAAAAATGTTTGAAACGATTACCAATTGTTCAATGTATTTGTTTACTTTATATTGATAACTCATGATGGAATCAAAAATTAAAATATTAATCAAAATCAATTTTGGTTCTCAGACACCATCAAAAATGTTACCAACCATGTGGTTAATAATTCTTAACAATAAAACAATTATATATTCTTGTAAAGAATTAAGTTTGTTGTATTGGTTACTGTCAGTCTCCATTGTCTAACAACTAAATAAATATTGTAAAGTAACCAAATCAATATTAGACAGTAACCAGATTACATAATCTTAGTAACCAGAAAATAAACGAAATTTTTTACATGCAAATTTGAAGGCCTAAATGATAGAATTTGACCAAAAAATCATGCAGTTCACCAGCAAAGCTTGTGATTTTTGATCGTTGACCCGTTTTCAATGAAATTAGGCTCCGAAAATGCCAAATTCTGACACTCCAAACTTGACAGAAATTGCCAAATGGTCCTAGATTATCATGTTTTGCATCTCTCTGAACGAACAAGTTGATGGAACTAGTATACCGATAACTTTAAATTTGGTGTATTGGTTACTATCAGTCCATGTACCGTTGAAATAAAGTACAACTGGAATCATCTCCATTATTCCGACAATGAGAATAAGTATTGTAAAGCAACCAAATCAATGTTACTAGTAACCAAACTACATGATGTTGGTATCCGAACATAAAACACATTTGTACATTCATTTTACAATAGAAATAATCAGTATATTGATATTTGTTACCAATTAAATTATAACAGTTGTATGTAGGTAACCAATGTAGCCAATAAGTAACCACCATATTAAAACAAACCAAAATAATGACAACATTATACATTAATCATGACAACATTATACAGTAACCAAATTCATTTTAAATTGTAACCAACACATATTTATTTAGTAACCACAAGATAAATACATTCTGCATTGTATTTTTATAGTAAAAAACAACCAGTATAATTTGTTTGTTACTAACTAAAAATGAGCTTTTGTAAGAATGTAACCAATGTAGATAACAAGTAACCATTAATATAAAAAATATAAGTAGAAGTGTACATTAATATGCTTCAACAACCAATATTACAAAGAACTAAATAATCTCTGCGGTAAGTAAGTTTGCATTAATCAAGAATAAGTCAAGATTAACAAGAACCAAGTCAAAGATTAGTCACTAAATAATTTTACACAAAGAACTCAAGTTAATACTATAATTTTACACAAGAACTAAGACAAAGATTAATCAAGAACTATTATAATGTTATACAATGAATCGAAATAAGATTAGTCGAAAACCAATATATTGTTATACAAGAACCAAAAAAGCATTAAAGCAGATAATGTTATTCAAGAACAATACAACATTGGGATAAGAACTAACAAATAAGAGAAGGTAAACTAATGTATTTGATTAGTAACCATTAATATAAAAAAAATCAAGAGAACTCATTTAAAATTTATAAAGTAATCAAATAAATATTATTTAACAAACAAATACCCAATAAATAAGTAACTAATTTATATCTATTTAAGAACTATAATATAAATAAAACATATCAGTGAATCAAGCAATCATTATAGGAATTCGTAGTAACCATTTTAAGTGTGAAAAACTTAAGAAAGGTAATCAATATAGGAATTCGTAGTAACCATAAGAAACTATATATGACAAAGAATTTTAAACTCACATACCTCGTATTCGGGCCAGTATCGAAATTGATGTGATATTGTATGCTATTTTGCGATCTCAGAGTGTCGTCGCGAGAAAAATTTTCGTCTTCTCCAATCTCAGATGTGTGTCGTAACAGAAGATTTGGATTTCTCCAATATCAAAATGAATGTTATGTTCAGTCGCTTGATTCTAGGAGCGGTTGGAGATGAGAGAGTCGGTAACTGACGTGTAGGGAGAAAAAAGATCCGTAATTTTAGCAAACCTAATATTATGTTGCGTTATTTTTGTAATTATGTTGTTTGTGTTTTATTTTTGTAAATATTTTCTAATTGTTGTATATTAGTGTTAAGGACCTTAATTATTTGGACTCCTAAATGGGCCTTGACCCTGAGTCTTCAGCCCAACCCTTTCTAAATTCTGGGCTGAAAAAGAGTGCAAGCAGTTGATGATGTAATTCCGTGCCCGATTGTAAATTGTCAGTAGTCAGTCACCCAGTCACGTCACAACCTTCTTCTTTGGCTACAAATCCTCAAATTCTGTACACTACAATTTTCATATACTAATCATAGAAAATTTGTATGCACATATGGAAAGTTAATCAAACCCTTTTCTTAATTACATTCATCATACCTGTCATTTTCTCGTTTTTCATCCTCATTTTGAGGTGTAATCTAAATTCTAAAATATCTAGGATCGCATCATCCAATTTTGTTGAAGGGAGGTTTTTTTTAGGCTACGTTAAACCCTATTCGTACCCAGATTCTCTCTCTCTCTCAAAGATTTTGAAGCCGGAGCTTTAATTACTGGTGGGTTTCACTTCATTTCTCTTTGGTTCACTTGTTTTGCTTCAGTCTGTGTTTTTGTCTGTTTATGTGCTTGTGTTTTGTGTGTGCTTGAAGAAGCTCATGTGGATTTTATCTTTCTAGATTTAGTTGCTGATGTTTGATTGATTGATTGATCTTAAGGAATATACCAATGTGGAAAATGAAAGCTTGTATTGATCTGTTGGTGGAAAATTTTGAAAAAGTTTATTTTTTAAAATAAAGTAAATTCTTATGCATTAAATTTCCCGTGTGTTTTGGCACCTTTCATTTGATTAAGATAAATAACTTTACCAGCTAAATCCATGTTGTTTGTTGATATCTATAATTTGGAATGGTAATTTGTTGATCTTTGTCCTTAGTTAATTTTACTCTTTCTTATAAATGATAAAATAGATATTCACCATCTTTTAATAAGTAAAAAATGGTTCAATTCGATTATTTTCCTCTTTTGTTTTTCCCTTTGTTTTTTGGGTTTAAAAAACAATCACCTACAAATCGATAGATTCCACGATATGCTTGCATGAGGTGGTCGTTGCCCAAATCGTTTCTAGCAAAGTTGTACGTTGCCACACGTTCGACACCTTAACCCTTCGCCCTTCGCCCTTCGCCTATATTGAGACGAGAACCTCGGTACAATCGATAGTGTATTGAAGTTGCGTTGAATGGAACACCAACCAACGACACCTTGACCCAATGCTTATACGTAAGCAAGAACTTGGTACAATCGACAATTGATGAGGTAGAAGACGCCACACCCAACTATGTATTATTGAATGATACGTCAAATTAAATATCAAAGAAAACCTAAGAATAGCTTAGGAATTCTTCAAATAACCAAAAAAAGAGAATAATCTCACAAGTATTGTATTGAATAATAATCTGAAGTGTTCTTGGAATTACATCATCCATGCTTATTTATACTAGAACAAGAAACCCTAACTCCTACAAGGAATTGAACTACTAAATAGCAACCAACTTAGAATCAAAATCTATCTAACAAACATCCTAATTACATTAGAATTGTAAAAGATCTGAAAAATCCCTATAAACATGCAAGAAAATCTGATAAAAAACGCGTACTCGAAATCTGTGCCGCGTGCCTGGCGTAACAGCGCCACAAATTGGCTAAGACCTGGCGCGGCAACGCTGTTCCATCAGAGTCTTCCTATCCTTTTGCCGCGGCAGCACCAGTTGTAGTACTAAAACCGGTGCGGCAGTGCCAATATTCCAGATTTAAGCCCCGAACTTGATTCTTGGCTTGGTCCAATCGCTTGCACTAAGTTAATAAGCTTTGAATCAACTTCCATAGCACTCGCCTTCGATCCATTCTCAATCCAAACTTCTTAAATTAAACCATTAAGCTCCTCTTTGAACCGTTTAGCTCGCGACCTCGTCACCGGACCAACAGGAACTCTAAGTGCATCCGCCCAAGTTTGTCCTCTGTGATTTCCATCCACGCTCGAGGTAATCATGTCCTCATCACAAACCAAAACGTTCTACTTCGTATAAGCTTACAGCCATAGTAAACGAAGAAGAGTTTTTTCAATCAATTTATGGTTTTGTTAAGGCAAAGTATCACAAGGGAAAATATATGTTTTCATTCTGTACAAGTATGCATGGATATTGCGTTTATGCAATAATGTAGCAAATTATAGTGCTTTTGACATGTAGAGTTGCTATCAATAATATATTTAATATATTAGTGTGAGTTTTGTCCATGATTACCAAGAACGCTAATCAAATGAGTACTTGAACTAAATCGGGTATGAGTAATGCTACCTATGGTAGAATGCACAAGGCATCTAATGCCGCGACTCGGAATTATACTACCCAGTATGAGGAACACATGGCAGTATGAGTTCCTTGGAAACTATGGTTTTGTCAACAATAAATTGGCACCATAAGATGTACTATTGAAGTTCCGTTCGGTGCTATTCGAAGCGTTTTTTCATTTATAACTGAACCCCTTGAATTTTTTTAGTATCAAATAGACACAGGATCAGTCCAATCATTAATAAATGCTTTAATAACTGTGTACGTCATTCGTAAATGTTTAATAACTCTGTATGTCAAAGTTGTGTGTGCTTTTAGTTATTGTAAACACAGGTACACATACACGTGCAAGTAAATATATATTTGCAATTGCTCTTGTGGTGGCCCATTCAAAATTGACAATTTTGTGTTTTTTGTTTATCGCTTGTTATTGTTTTTTGCTTTTCTATGATATACTGAACCCATTTTGCTTGTAGGATGGGTATTTTGGTCACATATTTTGCTACGGCTACTTTCTGTCATTATGTTTGCATATGATTGAATGGTGCTATCTCACACTTTCTAGTTGAGACTTTCGCAGGTTTTCTTCAAATCGTTATCATTTTGGGGATGGGTTCGGTTCGCGACTGGGATGAGGAACGGTCTGTCATTTCCGACAAGGGAGATATTGGGTTCATTGATTTTGTGAATGATAAATCCATGTGTAATTACAACCCTAGTACAGAGGGCCCAATTAGTATATCAGTCCCATTTCCTTTAGTAGGAGGAAAGCCTCAATCAGGCTACGTAGGAGATAAAATTGTTGATTCAATCACTGTTCTGAACACCACCACTGCTCCAGCGGAACTTTGGAATATTCAAATTTATGACTCAAAACCAGAGGATTCATTCACACTGTCGCTGATGGAACCTCCTACATCATCTTCAGATGTGGAATATACCAACAGTACATGGAATCATTTTCGCTTGAGGACAGAGTGCTGCGGCCAGGTCAGACTTTAACCGTTTGGTTGTCTTGCAAGCCTAAGGAAATCGGCCTGCACACAACAGCCGTGCATTTTACCATGGAAGATGTGACAATCGAACGGCTGACTTTTGTTCTGTCAGAAGATAAACTCTCGGAGTCTTTGGCTTCCACTAAGACATTTAGGAGAGAGAGCAAAAAGAAGCAGTGGTCGAATTTAGTTGGTAATAATAACTTTGTTGCAGGTTTGCGTCCTCCCAGAGCTTCAACCCAAGTGTTCAGATTTAAGCTTCCTGAATATCCAATACCTGAGGATGCTAGGGGGTTGATTGGAAAAAAGCAAATCCCACAGGCTATTGAAGAAGGTTTGACAAAAGAGAATTATGCCTCATATTTTAAACATTTAGTGATCATGGAAGAGATTAAAATGGAGGTAGTGTTCTATTTCACTGAACTGTTGTTACTAATGATGATAGTATATATATCTTTGTTTTTAGCACTCAATGGTTGATTTGTATCTTAGGAAGACATGAGGGGTTACGACATGGACAGCGTCAATATGAAGAGTAGAGGAAACCAATTCTTGACCCTTGAGGTCCCAGGACTTGCTGAGAGAAGACCATCGCTTGTTTATGGAGATTCCATTTTTGCTAAGCTTGCATCTGCAGATAATGATACCTCCCCTCCATATCAGGTTTGTTCCTACTTCAGGAATTAATTTCTACTCCAAAATTTGGAGCATTTCAGCTTGTATTGAAACAGAAACACGGAAAACAACTTTCTTGTTGGTTATGCAGCTTATGCCTCAGAATCAGATAATACCTTGAAGTAAACCTGTGAGGCTGTGAACTTGTTTGATTTTAATTTATTCTGATAAATCATTACTATTTCCAGTTGTTTATTGCAGTGCTTTTTTGCCTGAATTTATTTGTATTCCGTGACCATCTTTATTGCCAAATGTATTGGTTACAATTACCTCTATATAGCAATTTCTTTTTGTTGAATATATTATTGCTTCTGGCACAGGGTTTTATCCATCGTGTTGAGGCTGAAGTTATATTCTTAAAGTTTAATGAAGGATTTCACTCGAGCTATAGAGCCAGCAACCTCTACAACGTACAGTTCACATATAATCGAATAAATATGCGAAGATTGTATCAAGCCATTGAAGCTGCCAAAAGTTTGGAGGCAGATTTTCTATTCCCAGCTGACTCTTGTAAGAGCAGACTGATACATTCCACTCCTTTGGTGCCTGTATCTAGTTTGCTTAATGAGGAGCAAATACTTTCAGTTGAACTGATTCTTGGTTGCAATGGAGGGGCTCCCTATGTGATATATGGGCCTCCAGGTACAGGTAAAACTATGACTATAATAGAAGCTATCCTCCAGCTCTACACAACTCGAAAGAATGCCAAAATTCTTGTTTGCGCACCTTCAAACAGTGCAGCAGATCATATATTAGAGAAACTTCTAGGTGAAAAAGCAGTTAAAGTTCAAAACAGAGAGATTTTAAGACTCAATGCACTCACTCGTTCTCTTGAGGATGTTAAGCCTGAATATATCAAATTTTGCTTTTATGATGTAGCGGAGAGAGTCTTTAAGTGTCCTTCCCTTATGGAGTTCAGGCGCTATAAGATCATCGTATCTACATATGCAAGTTCCTCTCTTCTTAATGCAGAAGGCATTAGACGAGGCCATTTCTCTCATATTTTCCTAGATGAGGCAGGCCAGGCTTCAGAGCCTGAAACAATGGTTCCTCTCTCCAACCTTTGCAGCAGGAAGACCGCTGTCGTTCTTGCTGGAGACCCAATGCAACTAGGTCCTGTAATCTACTCGAAAGATGCCGAAAATTTATGGATTAGGAAAATCATACTTGGAGAGGCTGTTCGAGTTTGATTTTTATGGGAAAAGCAATGAAAATTATGTAATAAAATTGGTCAGAAACTACCGGTGTCATCCAGAAATATTATATCTCCCTTCACAGTTGTTCTATCAGGGGGAATTAATCCCTTGTAAAGATGATGATACGAGGACTTCCATAGATTGGGTGGACCTCATTCCTAACGAGAACTTCCCTGTATTTTTCTTTGGCATCCAAGGTTTGGATGAGAGAGAAGGAAGCAATCCTTCATGGTTTAATAGGATTGAAGCAAGCAAAACAGCGGAGATCATCAAAGATCTTACAGAAATGAGGGGGCTGGGCGATGAAGAAATTAGTGTAATAACACCTTATCGACAACAAGTAGTCAAAATAAAGAAAGCACTTGAAGGTATTGGCAGGTCTAATATCCAGGTTGGCAGTGTTGAACAATTCCAAGGACAAGAAAGGCAAGTAATTATTGTATCTACCGTCCGATCAACTATAAAACACAATGAGTTTGACAGAACTCACTGTTTGGGATTTTTGAGCAATCCCAGAAGGTTTAATGTTGCGATTACCCGAGCAAAATCTTTACTGGTTGTTATTGGAAACCCACATATTGTTTGCAAGGTAATCCTCAATCTGATTTTCCTTTTTCAAGTTGAGTAAATAAGTTTTGTATAAGGTAAAAAAGAAACATGATTGTAAGATAATGAACAGTAAATCATGACTTGCCACTGCCTGAACATCTACAAATTTGAACAACATGAAGTACTGTAAAAATGGGTGTTTCCTTAGTGTAATCATGTGCATTTCTGAATCCTTATAATCATCTGAATCACATGACAACGGAGTACGGATAGCCAAACTCTAGCGCTATGTTTGTTTGCATGCAAGGATTATACTTGAGATAGGACTATTAATCCCAAGTGTCTTGTTTGTTTTCAAATTTAGACTTGGGACTATTAGTCTTGAGATTATAAAATGGCTTAATAGTCTTGACATTATAATTATAATCTCAGGATTATAATCTTAGGATTAATAGTCATGGGATTATAATCCTTGCAAACAACCATAGCCTAGGGTTTTTCTTATTAGTACTAATTTCTCACGTGTCTGATATATAATAGGATCCCTACTGGAACAAGCTTCGTTGGCATTGTCACGATAATAGCTCCTACAGGGGTTGCTTTCTTCCGGACAGGGAGGAATTGCTCGACAAAAACCTGACACAAGTGGATAATCTGGATAATGAACAGGTATACAGGCTTCAACGTTGGAAAGATGGAGAATGGGGTCAAGGCTCTGAAGGTGGAGAATGGGGTGGTCAACCCTCTGAAGATGTAGCATGTGGTCAACCCTCTGAAGATGTAGAATGGAGTCAACCCTCTAAAGAGGTAGAATTGGGTTCCCCCTCTAAAGAGGTAGAATGGGGTCAAGAGACGTTTCAGCCAGATGAATCAACTGAATGGTCAGATGGTTGGACTTAATTTTCTCCGGACAAAAAGATGAGGTAAAATTTAAAGCATCTTTTCTCTACTAACCTTGCTTAAATGTCTCAATACAAACATTTAGTATTCTGATTGTATTTTTTCTTTGGTATCTTGCAGATTTGATTGATTAATTTTAAACCTGTGTTTGCCTTGCTAAGAATTAGATTTTGGCCTATGATAATGGCTAGGATTTTGATTTTGGCTTATGCTAATGGCTAGAATTTTGATTTTGGCCTATGATGATGGGCTGATGGCTAATTTTTTTGAAAAACAGCTAGAACATAAGGTGGATGTTGCCTTCGTAATTTTAGTCATGTTAACCTCTCTACATGACCCACGCCCAGAAATGGCAAAAGAGAAGAAATAAGCATACAAACGATGAAAAATGCATTCAGCATCCATATGTAACCCAGTACGTTTGGGAACAAACCAGTTTTTATGTGCATGAGCTTTATGATATCAAATTGACGCTAATTCGATCAATTCATTCACTTCATCATTGCAGTTTGTGGATACAAACTCAAACTACAACTGACAATGGCAAGATGTGTGGTGGCTGTTGTGCTAAAGGCAAAAAAAGATGGTTACAATGAGGATCATAGTATGTCGTTGAAACCAGTTGTGGCTCTTGTAAAGCTTTCCTGATGCAGATGATCTATTGGCAGGCATTACTGGTGTTAGTGTGCTGGGTTGTAAGGGTGAATCGTCAGAAGATTCTGGTGGAAGTGAATCATCATCAGATTCTGGCAGCGGCAAGCTTGTGGAAGGAGGCAGAGAATTCCCAGAACCTGCAAAATTATGGTAGAAATTAGTTGTCCGAAAAATTGTATTTGAACAAACGTTTCTGATTCTGTGTGAACTGTGATTACTTCCATTTTGTACTTGAAGTTCACCATTCTTAGGCAATGGGGAATCATTTGTGATGCTCTTTTTCCAGTCTATGGTTAAGCTGTTCCTTCTAACCCATTCAGCAGGTTTAACTCACTCTAGAAAGCAATTTAATAAGAACATAATAATTCAAAGAGACTTGTATAGTGCTAACTTTGTTTCCTAGAATGCACTATAGTGTAAAGTAATGGATAAGTTGATTGATAACTGATGCTAGATTACCAGAACTGTGTGACGTGGAAAGGCCAGATCCTGTTAGATCAACTAAAACCAGATTAGCTAGAAACCATACAAGGTCAAACAGTATCCAGAGAACTGAGATATTGTCTGAGCATACCTGTTGTACTCTGGAGAGGAGGGAGTGCTTTTGACCCTGTTGCATAATCCATGACTAGATTAATTTGTCAATTCTAAAGAATAAGCCAACACTTGATCACTGTTAGGGGAATAGAAGGAAGATAATGTGTCGAGTTCATGATCAAATTAGCCAAATGGCAAAAGGTAAATCATGTAGGAAGAAGTAAGAAACTTGCTGACTATGACTATGAAGTGTTTACGATGATATAATAAAAAATATGATGTAACGAAAAATTACGAAGAAAGCATATCCAAGTACAGTAGCAGTAGCTTTAGTGTTTATACTAAGCAATAAGCATAATGTCAGCTTAAAATCATGAATAGCAACTCCTATTATGGGAAAAGTCTAGCAAAACTTGCAATGTCTAGTAATATGCAATGTTACACATACCATTATTATGTCTTTACCATTCTCATTTCTCCTCATGTAATGGGAGAGATTTAAAATAAGAATTCAACCACCGTCATTTGATACAAAACTTGTGACAAAAATTTAAGAATTCTAGCCTACTCAAAAAAACAAAAACAATAATAATAATAATTAAAGAATATATTGCTTTCTTTGCGGTCATACGTCTTTGACTCGTGGTCAGGATCAACTAAAATTAAACAATAATAACATGCTCCGGTAGTGATAAATCATAATCATACGCTACGCTTAAAGCAACAGAGTAACGAAGTGGCAAAACTAGTCTTTGGCGGAAAAGTAAACTCTAGATCTAGATTGTGTATACTGTATGATGTACGAACAAATTTTCATATATTTTGGGAGAGAGATTTCTCGAGTATTACATATAATTCTACTCTACGCACATCGTGAATCTCTCGATTCAATTTCAGTTCAAGAAGAACGATGCGCATAAATCAGCTACTCCGAAGTAATTTAGCAACAATAGAAATTCAAATGAAATTGCAGCTACTCAGAAATTTCGCAATAATAGAAATTCAAATGAAATTGGAAGTTTACGATTGATCGATCAAAATATAAGAATTCAATTTATATACAGAACCGAAGTCAAGAACGAAGAGCCGTACCTGAACAGAGAGATTTGAGAGAGCTGTTTGTCTTCATTCCGGTATCAATCACTGGACAAAAAGAAGAGAGAGAATATAGCTTGGTTCTGTTCAAAGGAAATCCGAATATCAGAGGTCGACGAATCAGGTAACAGAGACAGTTTGCCTCGCCGGCGTCGAAAGCCGAGCCAAAGACGTCGCAGCACTGAGAGGAAGGCGCGTTCGAGACGTTGTTTGGTGGATCAGAGATGTAAGGGAGGCACGGCGAGAAAGCGAGCACTTGGTTGGAGCAGCCTGAAGGAGACGGTGGTGGTGGTGGTGCGGCGGTGAAGGTGAGTACGAGCATTGAGGTTAGGAGGAGTGCAATTGTCGCCGGAAAATAGTGCACCGGAGTTTTGTTGGCCATGGTTTGAGTTTGAGGGCTTCGTGATCTGTGAAGAAGAGGAGAGGAGAGGAGAGGAGAGAGAATGAGCTATTAACTCGTTCTGTTCTGACCGGTGTGGTGCCGTTGTTGAATGTTTATTTATATATAGCCGAATGGCGGGAAAAGGGAGGTTGTGCTTTTACCCAAATGCCCTTCCTGATGTTCCTTTTTTATTGTTGAATATTTCATGATGATGATGATGGTTATATTAGTTGCTTAATTAGTAGAAGTAAAGATATAAACTTATAAAGATACTGTTTTAACAGTAAATATATAATTCAAGTGTGGAATTGGACAATTAAGAATCACCCCCAAATCCCAATACACATATTTCATATTCAGAAAAAGGCCTTGTTGAATTGAGTATATGAGCACCATTTACAGCACTTTCCTTATTATATATGTGCTTTTAATTCCCTTGAAAAATAGTTGGTGTGGAAAGAACAGTAAGTTCATATTTTACGGCCGGTCAACACTGTTTTGTACTACTACAACATACAAGCTAAAACAGATATAGCTAACAACATTTTTAGATGTAACAAATTCTTCATCTTGTTGCCACATTGTGATGTTGCATTCCCACTGTTGGAATAAGGAGCACCCTTGTCGCTAGGCTGTGGTTTCCCTGTCGCCGCTGTGGAGTTGTTGTTATCAGAAGTTGAATTCAATGGAACCAGAACTTCCACTGAAGGTACTGTGGGTGAAGGTGGTTGTGGCAGCTCCTTCGGTGAAAGTGGCAATGGCACAGGACTAGCCGATGGTCGAAGCTCTGCCTTTGGAGCTATAACACAAATATGAACATAGATATTGTTTAAAAAAGAGTTTCGAAAAAAATATGAACAAATTTACTGATTTTGAAAAAGTTGGACTAGGATTACCTAGACATTGTGTAATTGGAGGCAGTGACACAAAACAATTGGACAAGGGCAGTGAAAATGGGATGTTCAAAAGAGGACTTGAAGAAGACAATAGCAAGCAAAAGCAGTAAATCCCAACTTGAAGAGCTTGATTAAGAGCTTTGCAGCAAGAATCTGAGGCATAATTCCGAGATAAATCTAGACACGGATCAAGGTTTATGCCCTGAAGAAAACATCCTTGCTCTTGTGCTTTTACAATTGAAGTTGTAACACAGAGAAGACATGTTAAAACGCAATTAAACTTGAAGCAGACCATTACCTGAACACGCATGACAGCAACTCAAAGTCTCTCCCTACATATATATATATGTGGAAAGTTTAGAGTTTGAACCTGAACTGGTGGTATAAACATGCTTTGTGCAAGAAAGGTGGTTTTGCATGCTTATAACCTACTCAAATCATTCGTATCCTGCTTTTAATATTTCAATTAATTATTCTTTTTGTTCGCAAGGATAATGATCACCCAATTATCACAACTTTATTGTGTCGAACTGTTTTGGTACATTAGAAATTTTCATATGCTCTCATGAAATTAACAAGTAGTAGCATCGGTTAGTTTTATTGCTTTTAATCTGTATCTTTGCTTGTTTATCAAACCGCGGTTATAAAATAATGGACTTGCTTGATTCATCAAGAACAATAAATGTATTCGAAAGAGGCAATAATACTATTCAGTGAATCAATTCAACCATAATACTCGAATAATTTGAACAATCCAAAAACAATAAAATCACTCCCCTAACCCAAAGAATAAGTATCTAATATCAATTACAGCAACACGAATCACAAAATTAAAAAAAAAATCCACTCAAATCCCCCAGACCCCAAGAATATTTCTTACAAAACAACATAAAAGGCTTAATCAACTAGTAATAGTACTTAAACAATGTAGCTCCTAGTACAGCCAGGAGAAATGATGGCGAAAAACTGTAAGAGGGATTGGCAGCAGATGGGTTCACGACTGGTCGGCTCCCTGAATTTGTAGTTGGAGCATCGGAACTCACTGTTGACGGTGGAGTCAAGGCAGGAGTTGCATCAGATTCTGGTGTCAAAGCATTAGTAGCAGGTGACACTGTTTCAGGAACACTAGAAGCTGTTAATCATAAGAGGGAAGGGGGGAGGGGGGGGGGTAAAGAGTCAATATTTATAAGTACACTATCTTATGAAATGAAATTAAAATTGTGAGTAATCTATCTAAACAAGCATGCTACCTGTAGGACTAATAGCAGAAGGAGAAGTTCCTGGAGATTGAGTTGGAGCTAGTGCAGCTGGACCTGACAGTAAAAAATATCAATAATGATCAACATATAATTTTAAAAAAAATTCAGTAAATTAAACATGATTATTAAAATTAAACAAAAAAATAATTGTAAAAATTGTGATGCTTTGGTACCTGGAGCTGGAACAGGTGAGGCAGAGGCTGCAGTTTTCAGAGAAAATAGGGAGGGGGGGGGGGGGATTCTTCATTAGCATATGATATATGGAGTCATAATTCATTAAAATGTTGGGAGCTATATTACCTTTGCATTGGAGACGGACCCCGGGCATGTTACAGGCACGGGGGAGAGAAATGGCGAGAGTACGATTAATGGGAATTTGGAAGGGGACACTTCCGGTTACAATTAGGCAAAGACAACCTGTGCCATTGCTGGCGATGGACCTGAGGGAATTGCAACAGTCAGTAGTAGGTGAAGTTCCATTCCCTGCGCTATTAGTAATGAAATTCATGCAAGGGCTGAAGTTAGAAAGCATTGTAGGGCTGCATGCTGTGATGATCTGCCCGTAAACTGGCACAATAAGAGCGATTAAGGCGATGGCCAAAGCCGGGAGAGAGCGCGAAAGAGCCATGGATACTGCCATATTTGTGTAGGTGGCTGAAAATGGGAAATTGAAAGATAAATGGATAATAGGATTTGGTGTTGGATATAGAAGAGGATGAAGGAATTTATAGGGGGGGAGTTTGAAGGAAATAAAAGTGGAGGGAAGGATGAGTGAGTAGATGAAGTGGATATTGAGGTTGAACAACCTTAACTAACTTTGTGAAGTATAAGGTAGTTTAGTTGGGCTTGCTTGTATTGTAGAAGCCTATTTGTTACTTTGTACACCTCTTTGACTTGCTTCTTTTTTTCTTTTCTTTTTTCGTGTACATTACAATAAAAAAGGGGGCCCTTTGTAACTCGGGTGCCCTGCCCTGATAGGCTGCTTGTTTGAGCAATATGAATAAATTGAGGGTTTGAAATTTACTCACATCTTAAAATGAATTTGAAAAGAATAAAAAAAGAGGCTAAAAAGTCCTGAAAAATATCATAAGAGAGTAAATGGTGTGAGCAACAGAGAAAGTTCTGTGATATTAAAATTGATAATTCATGTAATCTGTATTAGTGTGAGTTGTGACCACATATGCATGTATTCCTATCACTTTTGAAACTGAAGAATGTACATCATATAAATTCAAAAAAATAAAAAAGTAGAATAAAATAAAGAAGTATGTAGAGACAGCGATCCCACATGCCATGAGTTAGCACCGCCCCTGCTTCAACTGTGAGCTTTTTATGTTCGAATTCTTCTTTGGGCGGCTGAGACCATTTAGGTGTCTTCTTACCCAAGAGCCTTTGCTGACTAAGTTCAAAAGACTTGTTCTTCTACCATTGGTATGTGGATCAATATAATTATTAAGGCACTGAAATTTCAATGTCCTAATACGGCATGTAGTTTGCAATTCTTTTTTTTAATATAATAGAATTCTAGTTTCCCACTTTCCAATTACTTATTGCTCCTAAAAATTACTAATGAAATTTACCATATTGTTTAAATAACACCCTTTTCCTCTTATTATCTCCAAGAATATATAGCCTCGGTCTCCGTCAGATTTCGGGAAATGGCACAGGTCTCGTCCTAATGACCGTGCTCTAGGCACATGCCATGGCTCAATCGGGGTGCACCATGTGCTCATAGTTTAAGTCGTGTCAAAGATCTTCCCAGACTTGGTGATTGTTAGCGGTTGGATCAAACCATCATCTCCCTATCATTAACCGGCTTGGAACGGCTGTTCAAATTTAAGCCTTGGCCATATTATTATCCTGTTATTTAGTCTGTTCCATTTTCTTAGAAAGTGGAAGTTCAACCAAATATTAAAACAAATTACTAAATATTACCAATACCAACTCCAAGGTGTTGGCGTGGTGATCCTTACCTTGAGAAAATCACACAAGCCCGATGTGGGAAGAGCTCCCCGAGAGGAATTTAGTTTCGATTTTCTACCAAAAAAAACCCATGTCAAAAATTCAAAACATAGAAAAGGTAGGAGTAAGAGACAAGTCAAGCTTTATTCTTGGGAAAAGATTCCAAAAGTCTAAAGCTTGCCACTCCAAAAATCAATTATAAATTATACTACGTAGAGTTGGTAACCTAAAAAACAAACCCTTTGTCTTCTAGTCCATCAGAAAAAAATCTCAAAACTCTCAAGATCTGAAACTGTGAATCACTTTATATTTTATAAATTGCACATTACCAAACAAGAGCATACCTGTACAGAGTAGAAGAAGTCGGCCACCCACAAAAGGCCCTCCTTCAGTTTGACTCTCCTCAAAGCCCCCTCCCTATATATCTTCATCGCCTCTCTTTTCTTCAACCAAACTCAGCAGCAGATCTCATTTTACAAGCATTTCACAGCCCCTATCTAAAATCATCTAATGGCAAGTCAGAGAATTGGACCGTTGGGTGTCACTACCTTGGTGGTCCTGGTGGCCATGCTCTGGACAGGAGCAACGGCTCAGTCGGATTGTACGAACGTGATAATTAGCATGTCGCAGTGCCTCAATTACATTACTGGGAACTCCTCAGCGCCAACATCAGGGTGCTGCACGCAGCTTGGTAGCGTCGTACGGTCAAGGCCAGAGTGTTTGTGCCAGGTCCTTAATGGCGGTGGCTCATCTCTGGGACTGGACGTCAACCAAACTCAGGCAGAGGCCTTACCCGGTTCTTGCAAAGTTCAAACTCCACCCCTCAGCAGCTGCAAGGGTAATTAAAAACTCACTTCAATATACCAACCTCTATAGTATCAATATTCATTCGTCCCTATAACAAAGAGAAGAATATGCATGCCCAAACTATATATATATATATGCTTACTTCTAACATGTATCCATCTCAACCTTTGATAGCTTCCTCTCCAAACGGCTCTCCTGCAGGAAAATCAGATTCTCCAACTAAAGTACCTTCGGGTACTAAAAATTGGTAACTTCTATTATTACACTACACTACACAGATTTAAACTCTTGTATTTGTTAAAAAGTAGTATATCTCTATGTATACGTCTATAAATCATGTCTCTCATGAAAAGACTTGCTCTTTCTATCATCTCCATTGTTGATATTCAGATGGTTCAGGACGTGGATCATCAGATGGAAGCTCTAACAAATTACCGACTCCTCTGCTCTTCTTCCTTCTTTTTGTTGCATCCTATGCCTCGACCTTCACCATGTGATGATGGTGATGATTTCCCGCTTTCAGTACACAAATCCTACGGATACAGCTATATATAGTTGCCATTTTCTTTTTCCTGTTTTTGTTCTACTTCATACTCGAGTAGGTAGCATAAGGGAATTAAGCATATTTATCAAGGATTCACTACAGTACCATTACATGTATTCTTTCATCACCTATTTGCGGTCAGTATAGTTTTTGTATGATTGGAGAGACATGTGTATTATTACCTTTTTAATAAAGATGATACATGGTTTATGGTTTTTGATATAATTGCAGAGCTGGAATCATCCGTCTTTTAATACACGGTTAATACCAATACCAATAATCATTCGATGCAATTGAAATAGTATGTCATTAGGACTGTCCCAAATCCATACATATTAGTAGTAATTAATAACAACTCAATAATTCATCAATATCCCCACTCCAAATTTATTCTACATGAAATAGTTAACTTGGAGATCAGTAGAAAGAAGGCTAAAAATCACCAAATCTCTTGGCCATCCCTTTAAAAGCATATACCTCCTCAAAACGCCTTCTCTCTGAAATCCAGCCTTCTCCAACACCCTTTGTGAGGCCGGATTATTGACATCCACAAACGCCTCAAGTCTCTCTAAATGAGGCCACTCGACAAAAATTGTGGACGCCACAATTTTTACAGCTTTTGTAATAATTCCTTTGCCCCAATACTAGGATGCTAGCACATATCCAAGTTCAGCCCTAATTCTATTATTACCCCCATTTGGTGCCACAGAGATGGCACCTATGGGGCGGCCTTTAAGGCATATCGCCCTCATCCACGGATGGGGAACGACAACATTCATAATGTAGTTCATCGCGTCTTCTTTGGAACTGTAAGTGTCCCATGAACAAAATTTGCAGACCTTATCATCACTAGCCCATACCATGAAATCGTCTATGTCGGAAAGATCTAACAAGCGGAGTGTTATATCGGAATAATCCTCTTCCATTTGAATATCCTCTGTATTCATCTGAATTTCCTCCAGTTTAGAATTTTCGGTATGATTTTGCAGATGATTGGAAGAGTATTATATATGCACAATTAGACAAGTAGAATAATGTTCTAGCCTCTAGGAGCCTAAAAGTTGACTGACCGTGGTATGGCCGCCTTAATTGACTATATATAAAGAGGAATGTTATATACACCAATTATTATACAATAAAAATTTCATATGGACATGAAAATTAGACATGAGTTTATTTAAATTTTTATTTTAAATTTTATTATATAAATATTTTATAAATTATTGATGTGACATACTCCGCTTCAATTTTTTATGTGGGGCTCAAAACTACATTGAATCAATTTGTTGTTACAATAAAAAATGCACTTGACTAACAGATAAACTCATAAAAGTAAACTCGATAAATTTAGGCCAAATTATTTATGGGATAAGGTCTAAAAATACCTTTGATATTTTTTTCCAATGCTCTACCGAAAGCACATATATACTTTTTTTTTTATCCAAAAATACCTTTAACGTTATAATTTTTAGGTCATTCGTGCTTTCGCCAGTTAAATTTGTAACAACTAGACTAACATCTCATCCAAATTGATTACGTAAGCGACCATACATGGACATACTAAAATACTAATTAAAAAATATTAAATACTAATTAAAAAATATACTAAAATACTAATAAAAAATACTAAAATACTAAAAAAAAAGTTAAAAAAATACTAAAATACTAAAATTTAAATTATTTTGTTAATTAAAAAAATACTAAAATTATTTTACTAAATATTAGTATTATATACTTTTTACTTTTACTAAATATTAGTATAACATATCAAATTTTACTAAATATTTAGTATTATATTTTACTAAATATACTAATTTTTTTTTACTAAAATAAGAATATATTTAGTATTAATAAGAATATATTTAATAAAAATTTATTTAACGTTATATATTCTTATTAAAAGTAAAACAGATCTGATTTAGTATTAACGTTATATATCCTTTCTCCTTTCTTTGATCTGATTTGGAGATGAGGTAAATTTGATGTGCAAATCCGTTCACCTGATCTCACTCTCATCTCCAAATCTCAGTATTTGATAAAGTCTTCACTTGGAACAAATCGTCTTGAGATACTTAAGATGCCGAGGTACTAAGATGTCTTCATCAAATCGAGCTCATGATCCTCTCAACCACCGGCAGATAGTTCGTTGTCATCGCCAACTTCGTCAAATCCACAATCGTCGGGGTTAGTCGATTTAAAGCTCATCGAGCCATCTTTTCCTACACCAGATTAGGAAACTCATATTAATAATTGGATCACGATTTAGGATTTTTCTATGTTGTTTGAATTGGGCTGTTGGAAAGTTTGGTGAATCGAAAATTATTGTTTTCTTTTTTCGGATATGAAAATGAACCAAGGGTTCATGAATTTTTTTCATTAATTAGTTTAAATTGATGTGAACGAATTTAATTTATGTTTTGGTTTGATGTCAAAGAAATTTGAGTATGTTTGTGTCTTCGCATCCATAAAGAAACTTGCTTTCTAATTCAAAATCAAACATCGGGACTCTAAAGGGTCTATCCATAGCCTTTAATTCGGACCCAGTTGGTTGGTGGTGTTAGGATTTTGCAGACTCACTTAATTCATCGAGAGAAGAAGATGCATTAATTTTTGTATTAATTAATTTAGGATTATTTGTATTAATTAATTTAAGAGAACGAATTTTTGTTATTTGTGCTAATGAATTAAATATAAATATACATATTTATTTTGTTTATTAAATATAAATATTAATTTTGTTTATTAATTATTTATTTTATTTTTCTTTAAAACAAAATAAATAATTAATAAACAAAATAAATATCAACAAATATTGCCATGTCAGCAAATATTGCCACGTGTCAGCCACGTCATAGAGGGTTTAACACTCGTTTGTCTAGTTGGCACAGCTGTTAACGGCAGGGGCACGAATGACCCAAAAATTATAACGTTAAGGGTATTTTTGGACAAAAAAAAAGTATAGGATGCTCTGTAGACATTAGAAAAAATATCGGGGGCATTTTTGGACCTTGTCCCTTTGTCTATTTGTTAACTATTTTTTGTCAATTCTATGTTCACTTTATGTACTATATTATGTTCGTGATTAGATTTTTGATTAGATTTTTGCTAAGTATGTGTATGCATACAGTGTTTTGGACTGGTTAGCATGAAGTTTATTTTTGGGTAAGTTGATCAATTGATTAATAGAGTGCTGACACGTAGACGAGGCTCTATATATGTCAGTATTCTATTGACTAATTGATCAAATTACCAAAATATAAACTTCATGCTAACTGGATCCGTTTTAGACAACTTTTGTATTTGATTGTTTACTCCTTTTTTTGAGAATTTGCTGTTTGTTGACTTTAATATGTACTATAAAATGAAAAAGACTGGATTTTTACATTATTATTTTCGCATAAGTTGATTGCTTAAATTAAGCTAGTATATAAGTAAGGAAAGTGGAATATATGTCGATAAATATTTGACGAAGTTAGATTGCGACTAACGTGAAAATGTATGCAATAAGAAAGAATAAATTAAGAGAATTGATATTTCTGCAAGTGGTCCCCACTTTTAAAGTTATTAATTAATCTTTTTATGTCCAATTTACCCTTACATGTAGCAATACCCAATTACACACTTACCCTCATCTCTTTCCCCTGCAAATCATTCGCATTGTCCACATTTATCGATCTAAAACCAGTTTTGTTGCAAAAATTCCTTGTAGATAACAATAGATTGAAAGTACTCCCTCACTAAACAAACATCAATATCAAAACTTTATCCTCTTAAATAAGGACCAACAATCAAACTTCGCAATCGAAGGCCACCGATGTCGCCAACCTCCTCGGTTCTTCCATATCATCAAGTCCATATACTCAGAGTGTCGTTGATCATTTCGAAAACTAGTGCATCTGAAATCCCAATCACCGATCTAGAAATTACACTCAACTAATCAATGTGGTTCAATTTTATCTAAGAGGAAGAAGAACAATTTAAGAAAGAGAATGCGGGTTGCACTTGTTGAATGAAAATTGTAAGAAGAGGACAATGTAATAGTTGAAGAAAGACTTACATGAGAAGGATTGAATTAATTTGTTATGAGCTTTGATGTATATACAAGGAACTCAATGTTGCAACTGAGATCATTAAACATGAAAACACCAGTAATTGAAAGGCTAAATCAAAGCTGTTTCTGAATCTATGAATTAAATACATATTCAAAAATTTTGAAGCTAAGTATGGATCTACAGAAATTGCAATCCAACTTCCAGGATCTATGCCACTGAATGTCTTTGCGATCAGATACATCAAGAAGGCCTTGAAATTAAAAGTAACTCGATGAACTCTCACAAAAAGGATAAAAGAACATATTTAATGATTAATTTGGGTAATTTAAATTTTTGGAGTGCATACTTGGATGATATTGGAGAGTGGAGAGAGAAAATGATTTACAGAGGGAGAAGGGAGGGCAATTGGGTAAAGGGAATGTATTAACTGTGGGTAAATTTGACATAAAAAAATAAACTTACTTAAGAACTAGGGACTATTTGTAGAAATATCAAATAATCTAGTGGAAATATTAATTCCCTAAATTAAAGTGGGACTCTTCTTAATTCTTATGTATCGGGGTATCGCAATCATAATTCGGCTAAAAACTTTGACAACGTACTTTATAAGTAATAAGTTATTTTAAAATAAACGACAAAATGGCTTTACTCCATATTGCATTACATTTTATTTTATAATTAAATGAATATGAGAAAATTAAAATGCATTTGTTGTGTGTAATCAAGTCAAGAGTGAAATGTTTTAGAAGCTTTAAAATATATTATTTACCTCGATTTCTATTTTATGAACATAATTTTGTTTTTCAAATTGTATATACTTTATGTTAGAATTAAATGGAAACTAACACGTAAATAATACATATGTATCGGTTAGTATCCACGGAACGGAAGCGGTTGAACTAGAATGTTAAATCTACAATCGACAGCACGAACACAGTTACTACGATCCTTCGTACTTCTCGTCAATATAAAGTTGTTACTAGCAACAATGCGAATGAACTAAAACATGTCCACACCAAATACACCCAAGTCTATTGATGGATGTTTGAAAATACTAGAGAGAGTATTTAGAAAGAAACTGTATGAGAAAAATAATACGTTATTTTTTAACCCTACACATTGTAGGCATCAATATTTAATGATAAAACCCAATTAATGTGGGATAAGTCTACAACTAACTATCAGGAGAATTATATATACCATATCAAGTACTCCCTCCGTCCCAAATTAATTGCTCAATTTTGACTTTTTAAAGTCAAATTGATCATTTTTAAAACTAATCTTTTTACTATTTTTGCTAAAATATAGGTGAAAAGATTATAACCAAAAGAAAGTATATACAATTTATTAGTAATCCTAATTTTTATAATTTTAAAAATATATTTATATATGCTTAATTATTAATTCTAAAAATAGTCAATTTGACTTAAAAAAATCAAAACTGAACAGTTAATTTGGGACGGAGGGAGTATTATTTAAAATACTTTCAAGTGATGAGACTCTTCCTATCCCGGATCAATTACTAACACTTTATTTTAAGAGGACTGAAGATGATTGTTACAAAATAAATGAAGCTAATCAGGTTCAGTTGTTAAAACAATTTTGAAATGCACATCATTTTTGGGCCAAATATTCACCAGACAATGAAAGCATACGGAATATTAAGGGTATTCCTTTAGACTTGTAAATTATAGAGATATATAGCTGATAGCTCGTATGAAGAGTCGAGATATAGTGTGCATTTTCAGCTGAATGTTTGAAAAATGATGTGTATCCTGCGTTTTCTCATTGAGAATATGCATGTGGTGCATTTAATTTAAAATAAAATGGTACAAATCACTTTCAAGGTTAAATTTTAATGTCCAAATTGAAATTTAGTCAAAAGGGTAAAGAAGAAATATAGGTTTTTCTCTTATTATAAAGGAGGAAAACGAAAAGGAAAAGAAAAAGGAAAAAAGGTAGGATTAAAGAAAAGATGAATGATGATAATCGATCTCTTCTATAATTAATGCTCTTCTATATATATATATATATATATATATATATATATATTTCGGCTTTCTTGTTGACTGGAGGAATGAATTAAGAAACAAACATGAGTTATAGCGACGGTTTTTTCCGTCGCTATAAATATAAAAAAACGGTTTTATATGCTATATAGCGAAGGAAAAAATCGTTCTTATATGGTTAGATTAAATTCATTCTCCAGTCGATTAAAGTTGAACTATATATATATATATATATATATATATATATATATTATTTTATTTTATTTTTCTTGACCACAATTTTAACTATAATAAATATATTTATGTTTGTTTATATTAACAATTAGTCTGGCAACAAGTTTAACTCAAGTAATATCATATCTTCATATTAAAGTGTTCAATAGTTTTTGTGTCCATTATATCATTACTTTTTCAAGTTTTGAAATTAGATTTGATGTTCCGCCTATTTAAGTATCCACCCTGACGTTTAACTCTCGTTGTTCCTTGGAAAATTATATATATATATATAACCTTGGGTTATTCTAAATAATTGAAAGGATTATACAACATGGTGTGTTTCCTTTGTAGGATTTTATTTTAGGTTTAAATACACTTTAAATCTATAAATTATTCACTTTTTACAACTTAAACTCTAATGTTTCAACTTTAAGACATTAAACTTTAATATCTTTAAATTTTAATAAATTAAACCTTGTGGCCACCGATGAGTAGTAATTAATTGATCCGAATGAGAGTATTTTGGGTAATTTTATTCCAAAATATAATTAGAAACACAAAAAGTATAAGCAAGTAGTTAGTGCGTGATGAAGAAAAAAATAGAAAAAATTAAATTCAATATAAATGATATATACCGTTAAAAAAATTAATTTTTCGAATTGATAGAAGATCTTAAATATCTTTAAAATCACAAAAAAATGTAGCTGTGTGGTTAGTATGTGATTAAGATAAAAATAAAGAAAAATCGAAGCCAATATAAACGATATATACCCCTAAAAGACTTAATTACACTTTATTTTGAGTTACATGACTAGCTTATTCCGGTTAGAAATGCTTAATTTGATAGCTAGAAGTTTAATTTATAAAAATATAGAGACATTGAGATTTAATGTCTTTTAAAGTTAAAACATGGAGGTTTAAAATGTAAAAAAGCAAAAAACTTGAGGTTTAAAATGTATTTAAGCCTTTATTCTATGCGAGACAAGCTGGATCAGCTGCGAGGTCCATTATTATTTTTATATATAGTCTCAATTTTCTTATATTCTGTGTTTATCATGCATGGAGAGAAAAATAGATAATATGACAAAGACAATGGGTGGAATCCCGCTGTATCTATAAATGTATAAAAAAACAACAATAATACAATTAAAAATGTGTTTATCCAGTAAGGTTAGGAGTTGTTAAATATATATGCCTCTCTCTAGATTTATATCTATTTTAAGAAATTCTGCTTATGTTAAATCATAATTACATTTCTCATGCAGATTAATTATGAGAAGTGAAATATATGATAAAAGATGTTTTTGTATAAATGAAAGATTAAGTTCAGTTAATTATTTTGTATAATGGTCTATATTTTAATTATGGCTTACAAAACTTAATGGCTATTTATGGGTCCTACGTAGAGTTTAAAATTAACTCTTCAAAAAATTAATAATTAAAAAAAACAGAATGTCGACATCATGTGTTAATATAAACCCGAGTTGGAGCAAGTAATTAAGTGGAATTACTTTTAAATTATTATTTCTTTGATATAATATTATAAGTAGGATAAATTAAAGTAACGGCTTCCTTGACTTGTGTTTAAAATTTTGATTTTATTACAATTTCACCCTTTTTAATTTATTTTTTTCAATTTAATTTTATCCCAAAAAATTGCTAATATTTATATTATATTTTTGCGATAATTGCACACGCAACATGTAATAATAAATAAAAACATTACATTACCAAGATAAGAAAGGAAGACCCACAACATATATTGTTAGGATTTCATTTTCTAAGTGGTTGATATTTGTATGTATATATTGATGTTGATATTTACTTTCTAGCTAGGAAAAGTGGAAAGAGCTGTTAGTGATAATCAATGCCAAATGCATTGAACTCAAAGAACTGATTGCCTGATAAGACCCCAGTGATGGCGATCTCCATGGAAGTGTTTGATCGGATGAAGGAATAGACACCACTCAAATAACTTTGCTACCAAGAACTCATAAAAATATTTAATTTGATTCTTTTTATTTCTTTTTTTTCCTCGCTATTTCGTGTTGGTGGTAAAACCAGTTCTTATTAGAAGAAACGAAAAGATTTATACTGTGGTAAAAATATATTAGAGCCCAAGGAACCTTGAACTCTGATAGGTACTAGTACTTGTAGCGAAATTGAATGATCTATATATATTTCACATCTGTGCATGTATATTAGACCACTTCATTATTTAAAAGATTAATCTATTAGATTGAGGCTCCACCATACTTATCTGCACTCTTAAATTTATTCGTTATGGAATTTACGTGGAATATCCTAACAATTGTATCTATTTACTATTAGAATCTACATGTTTTTATCGCAATATATAGAAACACTCTATTTTTTTATATACAAAAAAGAGTGAAATATTCGGTGTTCTATCCGAATCAACTCAGGGGCTGTTTGTTTAGGATTGAATACATCTGAATGGCTAAATCGACCAGTCATTAAGTGCGTTTGTTTTGAAAAAAAATCGTTCGAATGGCTGAATCGGTCAAATGATTGAGCTGAATGGCTAAGTCAGATTTTTTTGGGTAGATGCATGACTAAATGAACAGCTGATCAATAAAGTAAAAGAAATTAAAAAAAGTATTAATTATTATATTAAGTAATATTAAATAAATTTACAACAACTTTAAATTTTTTAGAGGGGTAAAATAATAAAATTATGTCATTCAGATGTCTCAGATATATTAATTATCAAACAATTTTTTTCATTTAATTTTTATTAAACGCCTCAGTTTCAATGTCATTACTTAACTTATCCATGCATCATGCATGTGTTGAATCAAGACCGGAAAATCTAAAGCCAATTTTACGATAAATCAATCTCAAACATCATGGTAAAGTAGCAAAGAAGATGCCAATTACATATATAAAACTCCAAATTTATCCTATTTCGTGCTAAATGCCATGGTTCTATGTACAAAATAATAGAGATTAATTCACATCAATGTAGCAAAAAGGAAACCCAGGTGACAAAAAAGAAAAAGAATAAACTTATGTGCACCTCAATGTCTAACCCTAATTCAAACAACCTACCCAAAGGATTTAATGTGCTTATCCTACACAAAGGAACTTCACTTTCATCAAATCAAGTTCTCACAAATATATATGTCTCAACCTAATTATTTAAACAACCTAACAAAAGAAGTGGAATTAATGTGCTTATCCTATATAAAGTAACTTCACTTTCATCAAAGTTCTCAAAATTATATAATACTCCATCCGTCCCCAAAAGAATGACTAAAAATATAAATCTTTTTATCTCTAAAAAGATGAGATAAAGTACATAAAGTGAATAATAAATATGTTATTTAGTGAAGTCCATTAGTATAAAAAATAAAAATACTTATCACTTTATATAATTTTGTGAGACGACTAAAAATAAACTTAAAATATTTATATTCTCTTTTCTCTACTTTTATTTTTGTTAATGTATACATATTGTACTTTTTAAGGGAGGAGGGAGTAACAAACTATCTCTAGTCTCTATTAATATGCTTGTCAATATTATTATAGCTAAAAAGTTAATTGAGTATAAGCCCTTTCTCAACTTCCTCTTTTTCTATAGGTCTCCTCAAATTAATCCAATTTTTCTAGTTAGTTCAATAAAAATCATTATGCCTTGCCTTCTTTATTTATTTATTTATTTATTACGATGAATTCACAATCACTACACAAATGTATAATATATTTCGTGGGTGCATATAATACCCTTAAAACCCACATAAAATGAACAAGTTCAAAATAAATTAGGTATGAAATATCTCAAAAATCATTGTTATTATAGAGTATTAAACCATACATATTTAATAATAAGCTGTCCTGCTGATTTTTTTATTGAGGCCTTACCCTATCTGTTTGACTCATTTCACATGAGCATGGAGATCCACACACAAAAAAAACCATAGTTCAAGTAATAGCAGTCGGTGGCATAGTTTTTCATTAGAAATTGATAAATTTACAATAAAAAATAATATTTTAACATGAAAGTCGTTATAGATTTTATAATGACATAATTTATATAATGTCACTATACGTATATAAAAATATGATAAAATATTATTTTCTTTTTTCATATAAAAATATTAAAAAATAAATTGTAGGGCAACTTTTTTGGGACCTCTTCATATGCCTGATGGGCCCATCTACCCATTATCATTAAGGTTTTTATATAGGGCCTATTGTGTTATTTAACTTTCTTTCTTGATAAAGTAGGGCCTATTGTATTGGTCATATTAGATCAGAGTAATAATTGTCACTAACTAGCTAATTGAATTAAATCACTAGGTGTCAAATAAGTATTCAAATGGTAAATTGACCTCCCTATTCATTTGTGAGTGAGACACATATTAGAATGGTCCACTTAGTGTCCATTAGTTGTGGGTCCCACATTAGATAATTTTGAGTTGATTTATTGATGTAAACTAGTGAGACAAACCTAGCATATGTCCCTTCAATTAATTGTCCATTTGAAGATATAAAGTTAACCACAAGAGATGAGCATATATCCAATGTGACTATTCATTCAAGAATTTGACTACAATTTTTTCCTACCCTTGTTGACTAATAACAAAAGGAAAATAAACCATTTATAAGATTCTTTTTTAATTGTCATGTAAGAAACTTGTGCTGTAATTTGAAGATTTCAATATTGTATTATGTTATTTTTGACTTCTTTAAAAGCATTAATATATACTTTATAGAGACAAGCAAGTGACTAGAAGTGATGTCCAATGTTTTACGTAATCACAAAAAAAAATGTATTATTAATGCAGTCTAATCAAATCACATCGTTTATTAAATTTTTATCTGTAACTTAAGTTGTATCTATTAGATCTTATAATATGAAATGAAATTGTAAATCTCTCATTTATATTATGAATATTACAATGGAATTCATACACTTTATATATACTAATACATTGTTGAGTTATCTAACTCCACAAGTTAATTATAATTGTTTACCTGACACTTAACTATAGTAACAACTTAATCATACTGGTACATTGTGCTACAAAGTTAATTATATGAAATATAATTGCAGGTAGACATGTAAACAAACTGAATCATCCCCGAACAAGTTTAGTTTGAGTTCGGTTCAGTTTAATTGGACTGTTTTGTCGAATCGTCAAGTTCGCACATGGTATCAAGTTCGATTGCTTGATCGAACATGTTTGTGAAACATGCATGTGGTTCGGTTCGAGTTCGATTCTAGTGATTCGCGAGTAGTTCGTGAGATGCTCGAGTATTTACAATATTTGACCTAATTTTTGCTTCAGTGTGTTGATGATGTTCGCGAACATGATAATGCTCGATTATGTTCATGAACTCGATGTTCGTATGTTCATGAATACGATTAATGATCCAAACTTCGCATGTGTGTGTTGGTTAGATCGTATTTTTTCGAATCGCATGCTTGAATATTCAACTTATTGTGTTCGAGTTCGTCAAAGTTTGAATTTGATCATTTGCAACCCTAACGGCCAGTCTTGCATAAGGCCTTCACTACTTTGGCAGGCATATTTAGAGCTGGTCGATGTGCCACTGTTACCTGAACTTGTGTTTGGTACACGCACCTATGTCACTGATACATCAATTGTTGAGTTAGTTTCCTCAATAACTCTCCCTTATGGAAATATCCACAATACCGTCAACAAATTAGGGGTGGACAAGGATTGTGCAAACCTAATTTAAAAATTAAAAATCAATGTTGCACTATATCTAATGCTTTTGTAAGAAGATCAGCAAGTCGTTCTTTGGAAGTAATTTTCACTAGTAAGAGCCCTGACTGTATTTCTCCCTAAAAAAATGACAATCTAGTACTCTATGTGCTTAGTCCTAGCTGTGACTATCATCAAATTTAGATCTACATCACCCAATTTGAGTAGCCAAAATACAAACAACATAAATAAATTTTTCTAACAATGCCATGTATAGTATGACACCACACACATTAAGTTCTCACTACAATTATTGTCACACTATTTTACAACATGATGAGGATTACTACAGTTACTAACTCGCACCATCATTCCATTTCTCCTATTCTCCCCGCTAACCCCAGCTACACTCTCATTTCTTGAAAGAATTATGAAATAAAAGGATGAGCTCAAACATGCCAGTAAAGAATATCATAACTAAGATAATGAAAAATAAGTTATCATTAGCATTTAACAATGATAAATCAAAGATTTAGAAAATTATAGACAACATAAGTTTTCAACAAACAAATGCAACGGAATGAACAATTCATTAGAAGAGTTAAATAGACTATAATGTCTACTATTTTCAATTTAAAAATTCACCATCAAGATTTCATCAACTGTAACATCGATGATCATGATCATGTCAATCAACAGTTTCTCTTTGTACCTAGACAAAAGAGAACTTTAGTCACATATCTTTGCCACACATGCTAAAAACACTTAACAATTATATTGTTTTTGCACTCAGATCTAAGACATTCACAACAACTTAAGTCATGATGATTAGTACAAATAACAATGATATAATGGATAAACATAAATAATAAGAATAATAAGATAAATGATAAACACTAGAGATTTATAATTTAATTTAGCAGAGTCCAATAATATCCAATTTGTCAACACGATACCTAGCTAGAATATCGATACGAGTTCAAGAATAATATTTAAAGTTCACAATTCAAATATAATGATTAAAATTCAATAGGAAAATTCAGGTCAAAATATATTAGATGAAGCACCAACTATTAAGAAAATTCTAATTATTTTAGAAATTTTCACAATTAATGTTAAGGAGTGTAGAAATGAACAATATTTTCTTACCATAATAAGTTTAAATTTAAGAGTATAAAAGAAAATGATATCACTTACCTTAGCACGTGATTAGATACTGTTTTCTATGTAGTTGATCAACGTATATGTATAATTCTAATTTAATTAGTAACTACCATGCACATATAAGTTTCATGGTGTACACTAACTCGTATATTATGAAATCATCAAAAGTGACTTGATAGTATAAATTTGTGTAATATATATAGACCTGGTGTGACGCCCCCAAAATAGGTATACAATACCCATTCCGAAATCATAAAATACATGGTATGCGAGAAAGCAAACTACAACTTCAATAATACAATTGTCGTAAAATACGCAATCGACACATATCTTCATGAGTTTAAATACAAATATTATTTTCTGACAATATCCACACTCAAATAAGTCCTCATTACAATTATTCAAACACTATTTTTTCGTAAATAGTGAGGATCATGCTAAAACATCTTTCTAGAACCATCACTCACTACCTCACTAGTTCTCGCTATGTTCCCACCTCCCGAGAAAAAATGGAACAAAAAAGAAAAGGGTGAGCTCAACTAGCCCGATAAAGAATATTATAACTAAGATAATATACAACAAATTATCGTTAGTCTTCAACGGGAGAAATCTAATAAAATATAATAGACAACAAGTTTTAGATCAACAATTGCAATGAAACAACAATCCATTAGAAGAGTCAGTAGAGAATGAGTTCTCTTATCTTCAAGATTTAAAAGTCCATCATCAATATTTTATCCATGTAACAACAATCAATATACATCTTTAATCAAATATTCATCTTTGCACTACTGGGCAAAATGTGGCGCCCCAAAATAGGTATACAACACCCATTCTGAAATGCCAAAATACATGGTATAAAGCAAACTACAACTTTGACAATACGGATGTGGTGTAGAATACGACAATACTGTTGTGAGAGTTCGAATACAAATATTGTCTTACAGACAATATACACACCCAAATAAGTCCTCATTAATTATTCATACACTATTTTACGTAAATAGTGAGGACAATTAAAACATCTTCCTAGCACCATCACTCCATACCAGGACTTCGATCCTGCTATGTTCTCACCTCCCGAGAAGAAAAATGGAACAAAAAGGAAAAGGGTGAGCTCAACTAGCCCAAGAAAGAATATTATGACTAAGATAATATACAACAAATTATCGTTAGTCTTCACAGGAAAAATCGATAAATTATAATGAGCAAACAAGTTTTAGATCAATAAATGCAGCGGAACAGCAATCCATTAGAAGAGTCACGTAGAGAAAGAATTCTACTGTCTTCTAAGGTTTAAAAGTCCATCATCAATATTTATCCATGTAACAACAATCAATATTCATCTTTGCACTACAGGCCAAAGATATTCATTTAAATCACTAGTTGGTCATGTTCATCTCAACACCTGTTCATCTTTGCACTACAGGCCAAAGATATTCATCAGTTAATCGTTCATCTTTGCACTACAGGCCAAAGATACTCATTTATATCATCGTTTAAGACTGAGGATGATGAAAAATATTTTTAAAGAAACGAATCCAGTGAAACAAAATGACAAGGATTAAGGATTAAGGATTCGTACTTTGTTTTACCCATGTCCAAAAATACCTCGAAAATAATCATATTGGTGTAAAATTCAAGAATGATCAAAACATGGATACAATCAAATCTAGTATCCAGAATAGATATTTTGGGCAAAAAGAAATTTTTTATTTTTACGTGAATTGTCTTGAGTATTCGTGAATAAAGTCAGATATCGTGAATAGTCTTAGTATCGTGAATAAGAACCTCGACAACAACAAGTTCCAAATTTGATAAAAAAAGTTCACCAATACTTGACATAATGATATTGAAGAAAAATATCATTTAAGAAGAAAATAATACCCTTACCTCAAAATAACAGTATTTAACTGAATTTCTAGATATAGTCTTTGACAACCCCAGACCGTATAACAACACTCAAAGTATACTCACAAGAATACGCTCGATAATTTAGAGAGAAAGAAAAAAACTTTGTTTACGGTGTGATTTTCAATTCTAACTTAGCCTTCTATTTATAAGAAAATATTAGAGCATGAGAAGAGACTAAAATAATAAATTAATATTATTATTTATTATAATTCCTACGCATGCTTATCAAGACTCAAGACCAGCCATCACCTTGGAAAATTTCCAAAGAACCCACATGTTGTCAAACAAGAGTGGGTCCCACCCATTATTTAATAAAAATTATTTTATCTTCCGAAACTTCAATAATTAGTGAAAATAGCTCGTTTATCGGAAAAATTGAAACTCATGACTTTCCATGGGAAATTCCATTCTCTACAACTTTGCGAAGAAAATTTTTCCAAATTCCAAAATGTAAATGGACCGAAATCCACAAACAGGCGATTTTACGATCCTATAATCAATTTTCGGTCAAGAATTGTGTCCACCGACACACAAAACATATGTTAAACATTTAATGCCACAAAATACTCTACCTCTTCATATACTCATATATCCCACATTCATTATAAAAATATCACCGTTAATATATTATTAAAATAATATATTTAAATGAATTATTTTATCAGAAAAAGATAAAATATTAATTTTCAACAATTGTCACATTAAAATTTTCTCCATCTATATCCACAATAAATATTTTCTTTATCATAATAATCAATAATTAATAATATTACGTAATCGCGATCTTGACAATCGGTAGCTCTGTGAAAAGAAGAGGGGGCTTTCCAATAAGGATTTCTCCTTCTTGCAAGCAATTAGGTGACCAAACCTCTCCTTAGATGTAACTTTCTAGACATTGCCAATAATGTTATCGATAATATTATTCAAATAATATGAATTATTGATTTGATAATGGAAAATCTTGTGTAATGACAATTATTGAAACAACGATGTACAAAATATCAACGCAAAGAATTATTGAGTCGATAAAATATAATATTGAGCGATAATTACTCGTAACAATTATTGAGTAGTGCCTTTCTACGTAAGGATCAATAATTCAATAATCTTGTGCAATCACTGGTGTCTTCTTTGTGCAACCACGCGTATTCATCAGTATTTTAACCACCGAGTAACCCAACAAGTGTTAATTGGTAACAATTTACGTCGTTATTTATAAAACTCAATCTTTGTCGTTTTCCTTCATCCAACCGCTTTTCCGTTATGGGGCCCACCAACGATCGGCTACTGGCAATCAATGCGATTCCCGACAAAAAAGAATATTTCACGACCAAACGAATATTCCCAGACAATAATGAATATTTTATAACCACTTGCTTATTTTGTAAACTTTGCACATTTCACCCATAACAAAAGAATTATATCAAATTAACCCTTATTAATTTAGAATAATGAATAAAGGAAAATTCAATTTTATTTATAATAAGTTGGGGTCTTACACCAAATATATTCATTTGTATCACCAGTTGGTCATGTTCATCTCAACACCTGTTCATCTTTGCCTTACGGACAAAAGATATTCATCGATTAATCATTTATCTTTTTACACTTCACGGGCCAAAGATATTTAGTAATATCATCATTTAGGGTGAGGATGATGAAAAATATTTTAAAAAAAACGAATCCAGTGAGACAGAAGGACAAATAGTAGGGATTCGTATAACAGTTTATCCAAGATCAATAATACTCCATAATAACCAATTTCGAAGCAAAATTCAAGAATAAAGATCAAAACATGGATACAATCAAAGATAGTAACCATAATAGACAATTTGGACAAAAAGAAGAAAATTTTATTTTTCGGTGAATAGTGCCGTATACGTGATTAGTAACCCCGACACAAAAAGTTCTAAATTTGATAAAAAAATTCATACCAACATTTCGGTATAATGATATTGAAGAAAATATTATTTTAAGAAGAATATAATACCCCTTACCTCAAAATATCAGTACTTCTGATCGGAATATCGGTATAAGCCTGAAGAAAACTTGCACTGATGAATAGAAACTCATAAAGAATCTAAATACTCACAAAATACACTCAATAATCTAGAGAGAGAAAGAGAGAAAGAGAAAAAGCTTATGTTTCTGGTGTGATTTTCAATTCTAACTTAGCCCTCTATTTATAGGAAAATGTTAGCAGACTTGACCTGCAACTTGATGGCTTTACCTGCTACTATTCCCACCCACCACATTTAAAATAAAATTCAACACATTTCTTCACCAACCACAAGTGGGGCCCACTCAATTCTAAAATTTTCCACCAAAATGCTAAATTCGGATACTTCAACAATTTCTGAACCAGTCACCTCTTAAAATTCATAACAAATCATACGTTCATTTTTAACGGTTCAAAATTTGTGGACATATACTCAACTTATATATGTATAACATATCCAAAATTACAACGATCCAACGGTCGGATTAAAAAATTATGACTCACGCAATATATCTCAAAACACTTTGGTTTAATTTTAATACCTCCATTCCGATAAAAATCTTTGATAAAACACCTCAACATTAACTCCATTTTTAACCACAATAAATATATCCAACATTTATATCCACATAAAATAAATATTTCCTTATCATATGAATCAATAATTAATTATTCACAAATAATATTACGAATCACATTTATGACAACCGGTAGTTCCCGGAAAAGAGGGGCTTCCAATAAAATTTCTCCTCTTCTTGGCCAAGCAATTAGGTGACTAAACCTCTCCTTGATGGAACTTTCTAGACATTGTCAATAATGCTATCTAATAATATTATTCAAATAATGTGACGCCCCCAAAATAGGTCCATTCCACCCAACCCATTCTGAGTCGCCAAATACATGGTACAGAAATAACTACAACTTTATTAATACATTTGTCGTGCAAAATACGACAACATATATACTGTGAGTTTAAATACAATTATTGTCTTCTAGACAATATACATACCCAAATAAATCCCCATCATAATTATTGATACATCATTTTACAAAAATGGTGAGGACTACTAAACAACTCTCCCCGACTCGATCCAGCTATGTTCTCACCTCCTGAGAAGAAAATGGAACAACAAGGAAAAGGGTGAGCTCAACTAGCCCAGTAAAGAATATTATGACTAAGATAATATACAACAAAATTATCGTTAGTCTTCAACAGGAAAAATATAATAGAATACAATAGACAACAAGTTTTAAATCAATATTCGCAATGAAATAATAATTCATTAGAAGAGTTAAGTAGAGAATGCAAACTACTATCTTCTATGTATGAATTTTAAAGTTCATCGCCTATTTTATCCACAGTAACATCAATCAATATATATCCGAGATCAAATATTCATCCTTGCACTACTGCCAAAAGACATTCACCACCGGTCATGTTCATCTAAACACATGTTCATCTTTGCACTACTACGCCAAAAGATATTCATCGAAATCATTCATCTTTTGCCTTCTGAGCCAAAGATATTCATCATAAATCATTCATCTTTGCACTACACGTGCCAAAGATATTCAATAATATCATCATTTAAGACCGAGGATGATGAAAATATTTTTAAAGAAAGCGAATCCGAAGAATAATGACAAGGATTAAGGATTAAGGATTCGTACTTTGTTTTATCCACGTCCAAAAATACCTCAAAAATAATCATAGTGGTGTAAAATTCAAGAATGATCAAAACATGGATACAATCAAAGCTAGTATCCGAATAGATATTTTGGACGAAAAGAAGAAATTTTATTTTTCGATGAATAGTCCGTGTTTCGAATAATAGTGTCATATATACGTGAATAGTCTTGCCGTATCGTGAGCGATAAAGAATTCGACACCAAAAGATAGAAATTTCACAAAAAACATCTTCACACTTCGTGAATTGTACTTTCGTGAATAATGAACTCATGAATAGTAACCCAGACATGAAAAAGTTTCAAATTTGATAAAAAGTTTCAACCAATATTTCAAAGATAATGATATTGAAGAAATAATATCATTTGAGAAGAAAATAACACTCCTTACCTCGAAAGACAAGCAGATTTACTAATTGAAACCTGGATATAAAGGCTATGACTTGAACTTGCAGACAGTATATAGCAATACTCAAAGTATACTCAAAATACTCACAAGAATACGCTCGATAATATAGAGAGAAAAACTTGAGTTTAAGTGTGATTTTCAATTCTAACCCAAGCACCTATTTATAGAAATTCTTTAGAACACCAAAAAGCGAAAATTTAATATAATAATAATATATATATATATAAATTTTACGCCCACTCTTTGAATTCTGAAAATCTGAATTCAAACCACATGCTAGACCCACTAATAACAAAAAAAACGTTTTTCATATTTTAAATATTTTAAACTTCCAAAAATCAATTATTTCGGAGCTTTGGAACTTCAATAATTCATAATAAATAGCCTTTTTATCAGAAAATTCGAATCTCACGAGTTTTTATAGGAAATTCAATTCTCTACAACTTTACAGAAGAAAGTTTTTCCAAATTCCAAACAGAAATTGACCGAAATCCACAAATGGGCGATTTTACAAGCTATAATCAAATTTCAGTCAATAAATGGGGTCCACCGACATGTTTAACATGTTTTAAACATTTATTGCAACAAAAATACTCTTCCTCCTCATATACTCATATATCCCACATTCATCGTAAAAATATCATCGTTAATATATTATTAAAATAATATATTTAAATGAATTATTTTATCAGAAAAAGATAAAATATTAATTTTCAACAATTGTCACTATAAAAATTTTCTCCGTCTATATCCACATTAAATCAATATTTTCCTCATCATATGAATCAATAATTAATTATTCACAAATAATATTACAGAATCACAATATTGACAACCGAGCGGGTTCAGGAAAGAGGGCTTTCCAATAAGAATTTCTCCTTCTTGGCAATTGATTAGGTGACCAAACCTCTCCTTAGACGAGAACTTTCTAGACATTGCCAATAATGTTATCTAATAATATTATTCAGATAATATGAATTATTGGTTCGATAATGAAAAATCTTGTGTAATGACAATTATCAAACAACAACGAATATAAAATATCAACGCAAAGAATTATTGAATCAATAAAATAAAATCTTGAGCAAAGAATTATCAGTAACCATTATTGAGTAGTGCCTTCTTACGTAAGAATCAATAATTGGTGCAATACTGCAAAGCTTCTTGGCAATAACGCCGTATTCATCGTGTTTTTAACCAACGGGTATTCCAACGATTAAAAGCAGAACAACTACTGTGATTATTTTTAAACAACTTATTTTTGTCGTTTTCTTCCTCCAATCGCTTTCCGTTATGGGGCCCATACATGGTCATTTGTGCTAGTCGCATTTAATATTCTCAAACAAAGACGAATATTCCACGACCAAACGAATATTCTCCGAATAATAATGAATATTATATCACCACTTACTTATTTAAAATATTTAAGCATTTTACCCATAACTAACCACATTAATCAAATCCACCTTACTATTTCAAAATAATAAATAAAGGAAATTCCTTTTATTTAAAAAATTTTGGGGTCTTACAACCTCCCTCCTTATGAAATTTCGTCCTCGAAATTGGCGTGACGATACTGGTGTTTTGAAAAGATGAAAATACCTCGCTTTCATTTTCGTTTCCAACTCCCGTGTTATTTCCTCAATAAAGCATGGTTTCTCCACAAAACTTTAACTTGTGGTATAACCTCGGTACATGGGACATGTTCTTTCCTATCCGGATCTTGACAATACCTCCTCGTGCGTTAAGTCTTCTGCCATCTTGTCCTTGGTTTCTAACTCAATGACGTGGTTCGGTCGTCCACATATTTACGTAACATCGATACGTGAAAAACGTTATGAACACGCGTCATACTTGGCGGTAAAACGAGTCTATAGGTCACAGTTCCTATTCGATTGAGAATTTCAAATTGATTAATAAATCGAAGGTTTGAGCTTTCCTCACCTCACCGATTCTCAATTTTGAAATAACAACTTCTTGCATCTCCTTCTTCAAATTCATCACCTCGCATGTAGTGGCTTGAACGAGCGACTTTAACTTTATCGATTAAAGTCGATTATACTCATATATCATCACGTGGGTACCTAGAGTTTTCATCTCCATCTCTATTATTTGTAAATTATACGAAATTAGTTTTTGACAATATCGTACTTTCGTCTTATATATACGATCTTCTACTCAACACGTCGGCAACCACGTTCGCTTTTCGAGATGGCATGGTGAACATGTCTTTGAAATGAGTCTCCTTTTGAGTTCTTGAAGCTCTTCCCACATTCCTTGCTCCATTCGAATTTTGTATCTCTACGAGTCAATTTGCGTTAATGGAATAGCGATTCGAGAATATCCTTCAACGAATCTCCGATAATAACCAACTAAACTCGAAAGCTACATATTTTCAATTCTGAAATTTAGGTTGTTCTCAATCGTGACTCACATCCCAACCTTGGATAGCACATTACAATGACACCTATCGGTTTACTTATCACACGAATATGGCATCCTCTACAGAGAGTGCGGCTTCAAATAGTATTCACAAAGAAGTCACCAGATAGAGGCTCGGGTATCAACTTCTACAATTGGGTTTTTAACTCTGAAGTTCAATAGAGCCATTCGATATGAGATTTTAGAAATGGGTTTTGTCTGGGATTTAAAGTCGATACAAATTCAATATCACGCTTCTCGGGAGTAGGCCAAGAAATTCTTCAGAAATACGTCAGGAAAAATCAATAACAACAGAATATTATTCAAATCGACGTGTCTTTATTCAAATCCATAACATAGACTAAGAAAGCTTGACATTCGTTTTTCAATAAACAAATGGCTTTATAATTTAATATGAAAGAGTTTGACTTCAATGGTTTGGTTGTTTGAATTCGAATAACAGGTTGTTTAAGAATATGAAAACTAACAACCTTACGAAAGCAATCAATTTTGGCATGATGAGTAGTTAACCTTAAAATCACATCAAAAACAAATATCTCTATAGAAATAAGGTTAACAGGTAATGTGATAGGTGCCAACCTGAATCAAGCAAGATTTCTAAACAACGGATGTAATGAAAGTTTTTCTAACTGAGTCTCCATAAATAGGTCAAAGTCTAATTTCTCCGTAGTCAAGTTCAAACGTTGAGCGCAAAGCAGAGAGATAAAAGAATCAGGTAAACCGGTATTCTAGTAAGGTATAAACTTCGCAAGAATTTATAATTAACTAACCCGCTAAACTCGTTCGGGTTCTCTCGATTTTGACCCCATCACGACAAACGCCTTCTTCAAAACTTTGACTTTGACTTTTCTAGACATCCTTTTGAGTCACCATCCCCATTGGACTTGGTTTCGCTTCACTAGTACACTCTCGAGCTATATGTCCTTCCTTTCCACAATTATAGCATACCGAATCATTGTGGGCGGTGGATGATATGTCCCTCTTTCCGCATTTATAAGCATATAATGGGTGGTCGTTTCTCCTCCTTGAACCGATTCTTCCGGGCGCTAACGCCTCTTCACATGGTTATTGTTGAACCTTCTTCTTGAAATGTCCACTTGAGTCACCTCTCCTATTATCATGGCCACGATTACCACCCGAGTGGTTACCGTCTTTGTCCGTATTCTTTCCTCCCCATTGGTTATCATCGTTTTGATGATCGTTGTCACCGAATATGACCACGGTTGTGGTCCCTCGGTTGAACATACTCGTTATCACGCTTCTATAATTGAGCCTCGCTTTATAACATCCAATATAAAGAAAATTTATGAGAGATAAGATATTGTCGAATCTCGGTTTTAGACCCCTCGAAACATACGCTGCGTCATTCGCTCCTCATTTTCCACCAAATGAGGTGCAAACTGACAACTCATGAAACTTCGCCATCTTTGAGACACCGCCATGTTGTTCGCGCTCCAGGTCTAATAAACTCCACTTCCTTCATATAGCGAACACTTTCGGAAAGTATTTGTCATTAAATAGTTTCTGAAAGCGTCTCCCAAGAGACATCGAAGGCAATGGATTGGATGGATCTCATTCCACAGACTCCCACCAATGATCTCGCTTCGCCACGGAACATAAAGGTGGCGAATGGAACCTTCTGTTCCTCCGTGCATCCCAAGACATCGAATATCTTGGTGATTTGCTTGACCCATGTTTCCGCCATGATCGGATCGAAGCTTTCCTTAAATTCTCGTGGTCCCAACTCTTTGAATCATTGCATGTGACAACCCATGAATTGCTATCATTTCCTCCTATGTTTTGAACACGAGTCTCCTCGTTGCGATTTTGTATGAATCGCAAAAACTTCTAAACATCCCGTCGCTTATCGTCCCGCTTTCGATGGTGTTGTTTACAGAGGTACATTGTCACTGTTGACGCTTCTCCTCGTTGGTGAGTACAAAGTCTCCACGGTCTCATTTCCATTGTTAATATTCTCAATCGACATTCTCAAATCATCATCAAAACAAGGGTTAATTAAGGAAATAAATATATCACATAATATCCCTATATACTAACCAACTAACAAATAAGCTTAGGTAGGACACACTAGCGAAGGATTTACTCGTCTCTCCCCTCCTAGCTCTATTCCTCGATCTCCGCCAGAGATCATATCCCTAAGCTCTGATACCAACTGTGACGCCCCCAAAATAGGTCCATTCCACCCAACCCATTCTGAGTCGCCAAATACATGGTACAGAAATAACTACAACTTTATTAATACATTTGTCGTGCAAAATACGACAACATATATACTATGAGTTTAAATACAATTATTGTCTTCTGCACAATATACATACCCAAATAAATCCCCATCATAATTATTGATACATCATTTTACAAAAATGGTGAGGACTACTAAACAACTCTCCCCAGACTCGATCCAAATGCATGTTCTCACCTCCACGAGAAGAAAATGGAACAACAAGGAAAAGGGTGAGCTCAACTAGCCCAAAAAAGAATATTATGACTAAGATAATATACAACAAAATTATCGTTAGTCTTCAAGGGAAAAATATAATAGAATACAATAGACAACAAGTTTTAAATCAATATTCGCAATGAAATAATAATTCATTAGAAGAGTTAAGTAGAGAATGCAAACTACTATCTTCTATGTATGAATTTTAAAGTTCATCGTCTATTTTTATTCCTGTAACATCAATCAATATATATCTGAGATCAAATATTCATCCTTGCACTACAGGCCAAGGACATTCACCAGTTGGTCATGTTCATCTAAACACATGTTCATCTTTGCACTACGGGCCAAAGATATTCATCAGAAATCATTCATCTTTGCACTACAGGCCAAAGATATTCATCAAAAATCATTCATCTTTGCACTACGGGCCAAAGATATTCATCATAAATCATTCATCTTTGCACTACTATGGCCAAAGATATTCAATAATATCATCATTTAAAACCGAGGATGATGAAAATATTTTTTAAAGAAACGAATCCAATTGAATAATGACAAGGATTAAGGATTAAGGATTCAGTACTTTGTTTTATCCACGTCCAAAAATACCTCAAAAATAATCATAGTGGTGTAAAATTCAAGAATGATCAAAACATGGATACAATCAAAGCTAATATCCGAATATATATTTTTGGACGAAAAGAAGAAATTTTATTTTTCGATGAATAGTGCGTATTCGGAATAGTGTCATATCGTGAATAAAGGCCAGTATACGTGAAACGATAACTCAGACACCAAAAGATAGAAATTTCACAAAAAACATCTTCACACTTTGTGAATTGTACTGTGAATAAGAATCGTGAATAAGAACTCGTGAATAAGAACTCATGAATAAGAACTTGGACATGAAAAAGTTTCAAATTTGATAAAAAGTTTCAACCAATATTTCAAAGATAATGATATTGAAGAAATAATATCATTTGAGAAGAAAATAACACTCCTTACCTCGAAAGAGACAAGATTTAATAAACACACGGATATAAAAGCTATGACTTGAACTTGCACCGTATAGCAATACTCAAAGTATACTCAAAATACTCACAAGAATACGCTCGATAATATAGAGAGAAAACTTGATTTAAATTGTGATTTTCAATTCTAACCTAAGCACTATTTATAAGAAATTGCTTAGAACACCAAAAGCGAAAATTTAATATAATAATAATATATATATATATATTCTTACGCCCACTCTTTGAATTCTGAAAATCTGAATTCAAACCACATGCTAGACCCACTAATAACAAAAAAAACGTTTTTCATATTTTAAATATTTTAAACTTCCAAAATCAATTATTTGAAGCTTTGGAACTTCAATAATTCATAATAAATAGCCTTTTATCGGAAAATTCAATCTTGCGAGTTTTTATAGGAAATTCAATTCTCTACAACTTTACTGTAAGAAAGTTTTTCAAATTCCAAATGAAATTGACCGAAATCCACAAATGGGCGATTTTACAAGCTATAATCAAATTTCGATCAATAAATGGGGTCCAATTTACATGTTTAACATGTTTTAAACATTTATTGCAACAAAAATACTCTTCCTCCTCATATACTCATATATCCCACATTCATCGTAAAAATATCATCGTTAATATATTATTAAAATAATATATTTAAATGAATTATTTTATCGTAAAAAGATAAAATATTAATTTTCAACAATTGTCACTATAAAAATTTTCTCCGCCTATATCCACATTAAATCAATATTTTCCTCATCATATGAATCAATAATTAATTATTCACAAATAATATTACGTAATCACAATATTGACAACCGAGCGGTTCAGGAAAGAGGGGCTTTCCAATAAGAATTTCTCCTTCTTGGCAAGCAATTAGGTGACCAAACCTCTCCTTAGATGCGAACTTTCTAGACATTGCCAATAATGTTATCTAATAATATTATTCGGATAATATGAATTATTGGTTCGATAATGAAAAATACTTGTGTAATGACAATTATTGAAACAACAAACAATATAAAATATCAACGCAAAGAATTATTGAATCAATAAAATAAAATATTTGAGCGAATTTCAGTAACCATTATTGAGTAGTGCCTTCTTACGTAAGAATCAATAATTGGTGCAATACTGCAGTGTCTTCGCAATAACGCCAGACATATTCTGTTTTTAACCAATCGGGTATTCCAACAAAGTAAATGGTAATAACTACTGTAGCTATTTTTAAACAACTTATTTTTGTCGCTTTTCTTCCTCCAATCGCTTTCCGTTATGGGGACCACACATGGTCATTACCATCAATTTAATATTCCCAGACGAAGATTTAATATTCCACGACCAAACGAATATTCTCCTATGAATAATGAATATTATATCACCACTTACTTATTTAAAATATTTATGCATTTTTACCCATAACTAACCACATTAATCAAATCCACCCTTACTATTTCAAAATAATAAATAAAGGAAATTCCTTTTTATTTAAAAAAATTTCGGGGTCTTACAAATAATATGAATTATTGATCTGATAATGGAAAATACTGTGCAGTGACAATTATTGAAACAACAATAATATAAAATATCAACGCATCAATTATTGAATCAATAAAATAAAATATAAACGATAGAATTCATGTAATAATTATTGAGTAAAGGCTTCTCACGTAAGGATAAATAATTCATCAATACGTGCGTGCATGCACGCCAGACATCGTATTTTAACCAATTTAGATTCCAACAAGTTGTTAATTTATAACAACTACGTCGTTATTTATAAAAATTCAAACTTGTCGCTTTTCTTCATCCGACAATTATTCTCATTATGGGGCCCATAAATGATCGCTACCATCGTCTAATATTCCCTACAACAAGAATATTCCACGACCAAAATGAATATTCACCGACAACAATGATTATTTTATAACCACTTGCATATTTTGCAAAATTTGCACATTTCACCCATAACTAGAGAATTATATCAAATTAATACCTTATTATTCACAATAATAATTAGAGGAAATTCGATTTTATTTATAATAAGTTGGGGTCTTACAACTGACAAACTAAGTGGCCAAAATGAAAAAGGTCCGGATTTTTGAGGCTAAATTTCTTAGGCCGTGGCATGTCAGGTAAGTTAAGGTATTACCGCCATGCTTTTTCTCTTTTTTTTTTTTTTTTGCAAAATCTTGATACACCAAAATAGTAATAATAATAAATATTAAAAATAATAAAATAATTTATAATAAACAATAATTTTAATTACTTAAATTAACTACATATCTCAATCAATTAAAATTTTAATAGTATTATTTTAGATATTATTCTAAAGGCATGATTTGAGATAATGATTGATTTACTTTCAAAATAAGTAGGGGGAATGCATAATTAAGGGATAATGATTGATTTACTTTCTAAATGTACTACAATAAGTAGTTCTGATAAAAATGAATAATTGTTTAAGATAATTGATATCTTAAATGCATAATTGTTTAAGATAATGATTGAACTTATTATGTAAATGTAACAGTATTAACTTAATTTACGCATCCGCGTGAGAACTAGTGTTAGTGTGTTACCAAATGATGCTCCAATATATTATTTTATGAAACTAAGTCCAGAGCATATATATATATTTTAGCTATACATACTACTTTAGGATAATTATCTAATTTAAACTAATAATTATTAGTTTAATAGTTTTATACTTTGAAATTATTAACTACATATCTCAATCAATTAAAATTTTAATAGTATTATAAATTAGTATTATTAATTAATTACCTACATTAACTACATATTTTAATTATAATTTTTAATTATAGTTAAAATATATTGAAGATTGCATTAAAAATAAATAGTTGTTGTAGCTTAGTTGGTTTGAACTCTTATTTATTTACTTATAAGTCTTGTGTTCAAGCCTCACAACCCACAAGTAGTAACATTTTATTTATAAAAAAAAAAAGGTTAATGACAAACACTTGGTATGTAGGGCAAAAAAAGGCCCGGAGTTTTATGACTAAAAATTACTACCCTTAGTCTTTTTTTACATAGAGTTCTGGGCCATCTTTACTTAGTCTCTAAATATATAGAGTAGAATAAACTTTAAAAATGTTTTTGAAGGAATAAATTAATATTTCAAAACAATCTTCCACATGAAGCTTTTCAAAATGAATCTTCTAAAGGAAAAGTCTTTTAAAAGAAATTTTTTTAAAGGAAAATTGTAAACACTGTGTGATGTGTGTGGGTGTATATGTGCAATTAGAAAAACTCACCTGAACAATTCTTGCACGCTCTTTATTTATATTCATCAAATACTTAAGGTAGTTTTAGCTCACTAAGAGAGACACTTAGACTAAACAATTTTTAGAGTGGAAGGAAAGATAAACAAAAAAATTATGAAACTCCTAATACTAAACTCCTTATTTATAGCCAAAACTTAACCAACATTTACTACACATCAATTAACCACACTTTTCACATTTCAATATTATCTTTAATATACACATTCATCAATTATCTACACTTTTCACATTTCAAAATTATCTTTTAATTTACATCATTCATCAATTAGCAAGACTTTTCACATTTTAAGATTATCTTTAATCTATCACATATTAATTATACAGTTTTCACATTTCAAGATTACATTTCATCTATCACAAATTAATTATGCACATTTTCACATTTTGAGATTACATTTTTCTTTACTATTCACAATTATTATTATATTTTCCATCTTCTGCATTATTGATTTAATGTATTATATCACAGATGATATCAGTGTTCTTCGAATAATGAGACTGTCTAACTATTTAATATCCATGACTTTTAATTAGATAACTTTTCATTACTACCTTTACTATATAAGGTGACACTTATTGATTCAATAATGTGAAATATTGTGCATTTTACTACTGTGACAATATATTATTGGTTCAATAATATGATATATTGTGCAGTTGTAACCGTGGCAATTATTGGTTGCAGTTACTACTGTGACAATTATTAATTCAATAAAACAAAATACTGTGAATTTGCTACTGTAATAATTATTAGTTCAATAATATGAAATATTATGTAATATTCTGTATTAATATTGTGGAATAATGTATGCTACTGTGGAGTACTACGTGTTATTTTTCCCTTATCACCGAGTATTTTAATAATTAAATGCAATAATTTCGTCGACAATTTTTATCAATTTAACATCTTATTGTTTAAAATAATATTTATAAAAAAAATTAAGTTTTATTTATTAAAAGTTGGGGCCTTACTATCGGTAACCTTTAATAAATTCAAGATAAATTTTCTTTGACCAATGAAATTCCCGCCTGTTAATTTAGTAACTTGTAAACCTAAATAATACTTCATTTCTCCCAGATCTTTGATAACAAAAATTATGAGATTATGATCGAGAATTATCAATTCGACTAATCTCATACAATAGAAGCTGCAAAATTAAGCTAAAGAAATTTGCAGAAGAACTTTGATCTGAGCTCCGATACCATATTATTGTGAATTTAGTTGATGGAGCAACAAGGTGCATGGTAGGTCGGAGGAAGGAAACTTTAACATGAATATTACAATGGAGCTCAGACACTATATATACTAATACAATGCTGAGTTATATATCTATATAACTCCACAAACTAATTAATTAATTAACTAGAGTTAAGCTTAGTGGACACTTAATTAACTATATATAGTAACAACCTAGCTAATCATATACTCCCTAAGTCCTTGTGAACTTTTCACGCATATTAAGAAGAAGAATAAAATGACAAAATTGTCCATAATAATGTCATTAAATATAGAGAGAGAATTAGAATAAGAAAAGTATGAAATATTTAATGCTATGGGCATAATAAAAAAAAATGTGTAAAAGTTTGGTTATTAAAAGAAAGTGGACATTTAACATGGGACTATTCAAAATAGTAATAAGTACTTTTATCCTGGGAGACAGAGAAAGTATAAAGTTTGTAAAGAGCTGGCTTGGCTGGTGTGCCATTGCCACAGTACTTGCCTGGGCTGGTGCACCTGTGTCAATGACACACCACACCAGTTGCTGAGTTAATTAGTTTCCTAGCTCAATACTAGCACCCCGTTGTGGAAATATATATCCTCAATAGTATTGTGTGACAAAATCTTTGCAGGAACAACCCAAGAATAAGCTTTAATCCACCTAAATTGGTGATTAAATCCGGTTTTAAAAGTCGAAAGAAAAAAGGAATTAATTAATAGGATAAATTTATAATTTGATTTATGTCATTGTCTATCTATCACCTTTAATTAACGTATACTTTCGGCATGGACATTGTATAGTTGGTAAGAACAGTGCATGCCCGTATTGAAAATGATGTTAATAATTAATTAAGAATTCTTCCTCGTAGTTATTGTATTATTGGCATCTATAATTAAGGATGAATCACATGGTGGGTCAGAATTTAATTGGACAAAAGGATATAAATATGAAGATTAAAAAATTTTATGTCACAAATGATTATATATATATATATATATATATATATATATATATATATATATATATATATATATATAAAAAAAACCTTCAATTTAAGAGAGTTTACTTTTCTTTAAAACCCTCCTTTAAAAAATTTGAGCAGGTTTAATTTATACTGATAATGCTTGAGCAAAATAAAATTTGCATACATATTATTAAGAAAAGTTAAAAGTACTAGAGAAAAGAAAATAAAAAAGTTATAATTTTATCCTTTGTAGACCTCACTAAATGACTTCATTTTATTTATTTTATCTCATCCTTTTGGGACTAAAATAATTTGTACATTTAGTCCTTTTTTAAGGAATGGATAGAGTAATATATTAAAGTTAAATTTACATTACAAAATATTAGCTTATAAAAAGTGTACTATAACACTAAGTATTTTTTTTACAACAATATTGCTTAATTATCATATTAAATTCATTCAAAATTAATTTTAGTTTGTTAGACACGTAGGGAAACTTATGCTTAGACTTCTACTCTTTTTGTACTCAAAAGGATAATTAAATGTATAATTTTTTTTATCTTTAAAAAGAAGAGATAAAGTACATAAATTGAAAGGTAAATATGTTATTTAGTGAAGTTTAGTAGTATAAAAAAAAAATGTACTCCCTCTACTATTACTTTTTTTTAATGTGTGAAAATTATAATTTACTTATCTTTTGAGAACGGAGGGAGTAATTATTAATTACTTGTACTATTATTGTGTCTATTGAGCTAACCTTTCGAATTATTTTCGTACTTGTACAAGTGAAGTCATTTTCTCCACCAAAAGTTAATTTGCTGCATCCAATGATCCTCTTCAAGTCAATCTTTTTGTTATGGAGTATTTCATTGCTAATTTGCCAGCCATGGATTATCAAAAATGTTGAAAGAAAGTGATATCCACCAAATAAATCCAATCAAATAGATGCTCCAATAACCATCTCATGGATTATCTTCTCCTGATTTTCAGAGCTCAAGTACTGCTAAATAAATTACCCACTCTATTTTTCTTTTTCACTGCCTTAATAAGTTAATATCTTCTTTTGCTTAAATTGGAAAGGAAAGGGGACAAAAATACAATTTTATTGTCACAAGAAAGTGTTAAAACTGGAAAATTATGTAGTGGGTTGATTAATTTAAAGAGATTTTCATAAAATTGGGAAGTTCATATGGGACCATGTATATTATGGAGCTAAATAAAGTTGTATATTATGCTTATTTTTGTAAAATTCCAAAAGAAAATCAAAGTGTAAACTTTAATTAATGGGTAAATTTCATTTCACTACCCGGGGTTTTAACATTTTTCTACTTAACCACTTGTTGTTTAAAAAATATACACTTAAACACATGAGGTTTTCAGTTGAAATGAAAAGGTTACATTTTCCTTCTAAACTGATTGTGCGTATTACTAACTCGCCAAGAGAGCGTGGACAATGGTTGTTGGAATATTTGACATGAATCTAACATTGGATAAATTCAAGAATGTAAATGGGTATGGTAGAGTCTCAACCTAATATGTTAACTTTTTAGGTAAGGAGGTGGTCCAACATACTTATTGGGTCAATTACATAGGTGCGCGGTGCTGCAGCGGTGATGAATATTGTGATCCTAATTCTAACAATGGCTCTTCTATTATTTTTCAACATCTCTAGCTTCTCTATAACTTTGATCAAGGATATTAATATCTCATATTTAGAAATAAGGTATGTAAATCAACTAAATTCTTCTCATAATTTTATTGTTGTTAGCATTAAGTTAAAAGTTGCATACAAAGTGTTTTTTAAAATATTTCATCCCAATTTTTTTTCATTTTATTTTGAATTAGGAGTTATGTCTTTATCAAGTAATAATATAGGGGGGAATAATAGTGACTTTCGCTACATACCAAGGGTATGTAAATATAGAAAGAAGACATCTATAAGAATTGTAGACTCAAACAAATCAATAAAGGGAAAGTTGTATTTTGTATGCGATGATTGTAAGTTTTGGTCATGGTACTTGCCAAGGAACACAACGAAGAAATGGGTATAGTGGTGAGGGGAAACACGCAAGTGTCCATGTGAGCATAATAATCTACTTACTAGGACGATAATTGTTGAAAATTATGTTAACATAATAACGATTGTTGGATTTGTGTTGCCTTATTAAAAATAAAAATAACTTTATTTAATATAAATATTTTATTAATGATGTGAGTATCATAATTCTAAAAATATTAGTGTATCAAAATAAGATTAAATAGGAGCTCCAAGCCTCCAATAGCCAAACGAGTAGGGCGGGTCGGGTCAGAATTATGTCTCACTAAAAGGAGTTTACGAGTAGCTAAGGCTTTATCTTATAGTCAATTTTATTAAGACTATTTAGTAAAATTTAAATAAACCCTTTAAGGTTAATTTTTCATTCTTAAATTTTATAACAAAAATTTAATTATATTTTTATATAAAATTATGTGGTTTTGTTAAGTAACCTTAACTAAGCATGACTAAGACATGGCTTAATATATATACACTAGTAATTGCCCGTGCCTAAAGGCACGGCGTAATAAAAAAACAGATTAAAATTCGAAAAATACTACATTTCCTAAAATAACTTACAACATATATCCAACCACCAAAACATCAAGCTAGTCATTACTAATTTCAAGAAATTTCGTCAGAGTTTCCTTTAAAAATAGATATCCAAAAAAATCTAAACCTGTCTACAAAATAATAAATTATTCACATATAGAATACACAAAAATTAAAACTATATTCTAAACTATAAAACTTTATCATATTCAAAATAAGAACAATTGTGACGCCCCCAAAATAGGTCCATTCCATCCAACCCATTCTGAGTCGCCAAATACATGGTACAGAAATAACTACAACTTTATTTTTACAACATATAAACTGTGAGTTTAAATACAGATATTGCCATCTAGACAATATCCACACGCAAATAAATCCCCATCATAATTATTGATACATTATTTTACAAAAATGGTGAGGACTACTAAACAACCCTCTCTGAACCTTCATTCCATACCCCAAGCTAAGATTTCGCTTACATTCTCGCCTCCCGAGAAGAAAAATGGATCAACAAGGAAAAGGGTGAGCTCAACTAGCCCAAGAAGAATATTATGACTAAGATAATATACAACAAATTATCGTTAGTCTCCAACAGAAAAAATATAATAGAATACAATAGACAACAAGTTTTAAATCAATATTCGCAGCGTGAAATAATAATTCATTAGAAGAGTTAAGTAGAGAATGCAAACTACTATCTTCTATGTATGAATTTTAAAGTTCATCGCCTATTTTTATCCCTCGTAACATCAACCAATATATATCGGAATCATATATTCATCCTCGCACTACAAAGCCAAGGACATTCACCGATTGGTCATGTTCATCTAAACACTGCTCATCTTTGCCTACGGTGCCAAAGATATTCATCGAAATCATTCATCTTTTGCACTACGGGCCAAAGATATTCATCGAAATCATTCATCTTTGCACTACAGGCCAAAGATATTCCATAATATCATCATTTAAGATGAGGATGATGAAAATATTTTTAAAGAAACGAATCCAAAGGAAACAAAATGACAAGGATTAAGGATTTAGGATTCGTACTTTGTTTTATCCACGTCCAAAAATACCTCAAAAATAATCATAGTGGTGTAAAATTCAAGAATGATCAAAACATGGATACAATCAAAACTAGTATCCACAATAGATATTTTGACCCGAAAGAAAAATTTTCATTTTTCGATGAATAGTGTAAATATTCGTGAATAAGATCAGATATCGTGAATAAAGGCCGAGTATCGTGAATAAGTAACTCAGACACCAAAAGTTCCAAATTTGATAAAACTTCAGATCAATATTTCAAAGATAATGATATTGAAGAAATAATATCATTACTGAAAAAAAAAATATCCCTTTACCTCGAAGGACAAGATCTTTACAGTTGAAACACCTGGATATAAAGCATGACTTAAACACACCGTATAACAATACTCAAAGTATACTCAAAATACTCACAAGAATACGCCGATAATATAGAGAGAAAACTTGATTTAAAAATGTGATTTTCAATTCTAACCTAAGACTATTTATAGGAAATTGCTTTAGAACACCAAAAAGCGAAAAATTTATTATAATATTAATATATTTAATAATCTTCTACGCCCACTTTGACAACTGATCTCAGATCATTAAACACATGCTAGGGCTGCCCACACAACAAAAAAACATTTTATTAATATAAATATTTAAAACTTCCAAAAATCAATTATTTGAACTTGAACTTCAATAATTCACAATAAATAGCCCTTTTGCCAAAAAATTCAAATCTCGTGAGTTTTTATAGGAAATTCAATTCTCTACAACTTTACAGAAGAAAGTTTTTCCAAATTCCAAACAGAAATTGACCGAAATCCACAAATAGGCGATTTTACAAGCTATAATCAAATTTCAGTCAATAAATGGGGTCCACCGACATGTTTAACATGTTTTAAACATTTTTGGTAACAAAATATACTCATATATCCCACATTCATCATAAAATATCATCGTTAATATATTATTAAAATAATATATTTAAATGAATTATTTTATCGTAAAAAGATAAAATATTAATTTTCAACAATTGTCACTATAAAAATTTTCTCCATCTATATCCACATAAAATCAATATTTTCCTCATCATATGAATCAATAATTAATTATTCACAAATAATATTACAGAATCACAATATTGACAACCAGCAGCGGTTCCTGGAAGAGGGGCTTTCCAATAAGAATTTCTCCTTCTTGCATGCCTTGATTAGGTGACCAAACCTCTCCTTAGATGAACTTTCTAGACATTGCCAATAATGTTATCTAATAATATTATTCGAGATAATATGAATTATTGCTTCGATAATGAAAAATAATTGTGTAATGACAATTATTAAAACAACAACAATATAAAATATCAACGCAGTGAATTATTGAATCAATAAAATAAAACAACGAATAATTAATTCTCAGTAACCATTATTGAGTAGTGCCTTTCACGTAAGAATCAATAATTGGTGCAATCGCAAAGCTTCTTTGTGCGATAACGCGTATTCATCGTGTTTTTAACCAATTTATTCCAACAAAATTAAAGCAGTAACAACTACTGCCGTTATTTTTAAACAACTTATTTTTGTCGCTTTTCTTCCTCCAATCGCTTTCCGTTATGGGGACCACACATGGTCGCTACTTGTCAAATTTAATATTCTCGACAAAGATTTAATATTCCACGACCAAACGAATATTCTCCGACAATAATGAATATTATATCACCACTTGCTTATTTAAAATATTTGCGCATTTTACCCATAACTAACCACATTAATCAAATCCACCCTTCTCAAGCTTTCAAAATAATAAATAAAGGAAATTCCTTTTTTTTAAAAAAAATTTGGTCTTACAACCTCCCTCCTTATGAAATTTCGTCCTCGAAATTGACGTACGTCGACTCAGTGTTTCAAAAGATGAAAATACCTCGCTTTCATTTTCATTTCTAACTCCAAAGTTATTTCCTCAATAACATGGTTTCTCCACAAAACTTTAACTTGTGGTATAACCTCGGTACATGGGACATGTTCTTTCCTATCCGGATCTTGGACAGTACCTCCTCGTGACGTTAAGTCTTGGCTATCTCGTCCGGGATTCTAACTCAATGATGTGGTTCGGTCGTCCACATATTTACGTAACATCGATCGTGAAAAACGTTATGAACACGCGTCATACTTGGCGGTAAAACGAGTCTATAGGTCACAGCCCTATTCGATCGAGAATTTCAAATTGATTAATAAATCGAAGGTTTGAGCTTTCTCACTTCACCGATTCTCGCTTTTGAAATAACAACTTCTTGTACCTCATTCTTCAAATTCATCACCTCCGGTGTGTAGCTTGAACAACTTTAACTTTATCGATTAAAGTTGATTATACTCAATATATCATCACGTGGGTACCTAAAGTTTTCATCTCCATCTCTATTATTTGTAAATTATACTGAAATTAGTTTTTGACAATATCGTACTCAGATTTTGTATACGATCTTCTACTCAACACGTCGGTACCACGCTCGCTTTTTCCAGGATGGCATGGTCAGAACATGTGCTGAAATGAGTCTCCTCTTGAGTTCTTCGAAGCTCTTCCCACATTCTTTGCTCCATTCGAATTTTATATCTCTACGAGTCAGCTGCGTTAATGGAATAGCGATTCGAGAATATCCTTCAACGAATCTCCGATAATAACCAATTAAGCCTGAAAGCTACATATTTCGATTACTGACTTAGGTTGTTCTCAATCGTGACTCATATCCCATCCTTGGATAAAGACATTACAATGACACCTATCGGTTTACTATCGCATTTAATATGGTGTCTCCTACGGAGAATCGCTTCGGCATTCCACAAAGAAGTCACCGGATAAAGGCTCGGGTATCAACTTCTACAGTTGGGTTTAACTCTCACGAAGTTTAATAGAGCCATTCGATATAAGATTTTAGAAATGAGTTTTGTACCGGTTTAAAGTCGATACAAAATTTAATATCGGTATGGGAGTAAGCCAAGAAATTCTTCAGGAAATACGTAAGGAAAAATCAATAACAACAGGAATATTATTCAAATCTGACGTGTCTTTATTCAAATCCATAACATGGACTAAGAAAGCTTGACATTCGTTTTTCAATAAACAAATGGCTTTATAATTTAATATGAAAGAATTTGACTTCAATGGTTTGGTTGCTTGAATAACAGTTCAACTTAAGAATATGAAAACTAACAACCCACGAAAGCAATCAATTTTGGCGTGATGAGTAGTTAACCTTAAAATCACATCAAAAAAATATCTCTATAGAAATAAGGTTAACGAGTAATGTGATAGTGCCAACTGAATCAAGCAAGATTTCTAAACAACGGATGTAATAAAAGTTTCTCTTAACTGAGTCTCCACAGATAGTCAAAGTCTAATTTCTCCGTAGTCAAATTCAAACGTTGGCGCGCAAGCAAGAGAGATAAAAGAATGGGTAGAACCGTGTCTAGTAAGGTATAAACTTCGCAAGAATTTATAATTAACTAACCTGTCTAAACTCGTTCGGTTATTACTCACTTTTTGAGAAGTCACGGCAAAACGCCTTCCAAAGAATCGTTGACTTTGACTTTTCAGATCCGCTCGGTGCCAACGTCCCAACCGGACTTGATTTCGCTTATAGGACAAAATTGAACTATGTGACCGTCTTTTTCCACAACTAAAACATACCTTAGAAGGCTTTGAATAGTTTGACCTTATATGTCCCTCATCTCCGCATCTGTAGCATCTAACTGGCGATTGTTCTCTTCCCCTAGAATTTGTTCATTGGTCGATGTCACTGCTGACGCCTTCCCGTCATCGTTAAATCTTCTTTTTAGATTGGACATCTCTTTCCATAATATCAACGCTACGTGTGCTGCTTTTTCCCATGCATCACTCATTCTCACTCGTTCAGTTATTTCTTCTTTCAGTTCAAATTCCAGCTTTATCATCTTATACTCTGCCAAAGAGTGCTTCTGTTCAAGCATCACATATCGGGTAACACAAGCTTGAATCGTTGCATCCTTTTGCTCCACGACTGCCTGCAATTCTTCAGCATGCTCTTCTAACTCATAAATACGATTTTGCAATTCTACATTTTGATCATAAAATACCTCTAATAAACTCTCCTCAGGTACCTCTTCTTCCTCTTCTTCCTCACTCTCAGCTGTTACCTCTGCGACTATCTCGGGTGCAACTATCAATTCTTCACTCACCACATGGATATCTCTAATTCCTTCTTCGCCTGACATCACATTATCCTGGTTGGCGATTAGAGGTGTCTCCACGATCTCATTCACTCCATTGTTAACGTTCTCAGTCGACATTCTCAAATACTGTCATAAAACAAGGGTTAATTAAGGAAATCAATATATCACATAATATCCCTATATTATGACCGACTAACAAATAAGCTTAGGTAGGACACACTAGCGAAGAAATTACTCGTCTCTCCCCTCCTAGTTCTATTCCCCGATCTCCGCCAGAGATCATATCCCTAAGCTCTGATACCAACCGTGGCGCCCCAAAATAGGTCCATTCCATCCAACCCATTCTCGAGTGCCAAATACATGGTACGAAATAACTACAACTTTATTTTTACAACATATAAACTCGCGAGTTTAAATACGATATTGCCATCTGATAATATCCACACGCAAATAAATCCCCATCATAATTATTGATACATTATTTTACAAAAATGGTGAGGGACTACTAAACAACCCTCTCTAGAACCTTCATTCCATACCCCCGACTAAGACTTCGCTACATTCTCGCCTCCCGAGAAGAAAAAATGGATCAACAAGGAAAAGGGTGAGCTCAACTAGCCCAAGAAAGAATATTATGACTAAGATAATATACAACAAATTATCGTTAGTCTCCAACAGAAAAAATATAATAGAATACAATAGATAACAAGTTTTAAATCAATATTCGCAGTGAAATAATAATTCATTAGAAGAGTTAAGTAGAGAATGCAAACTACTATCTTCTATGTATGAATTTTAAAGTTCATCGTCTATTTTTATCCCCTCGTAACATCAACCAATATATATCCGGAATCATATATTCATCCTTGCACTACAAAAGCCAAGGACATTCACCACTGGGTCATGTTCATCTAAACACTGCTCATCTTTGCACTACTGCCAAAGATATTCATCGAAATCATTCATCTTTTGCACTACATGTGCCAAAGATATTCATCGAAATCATTCATCTTTGCACTACAAAACAAAGATATTCCATAATATCATCATTTAAGATGAGGATGATGAAAAATATTTTTAAAGAAACGAATCCAAAGAAACAAAATGACAAGGATTAAGGATTTAGGATTCAGTACTTTGTTTTATCCACGTCCAAAAATACCTCAAAATAATCATAAGTGGTGTAAAATTCAAGAATGATCAAAACATGGATACAATCAAAACTAGTATCCACAATAGATATTTTGGACGAAAAGAAAATTTTCATTTTTCGATGAATAATGTCGATTCGTGAATAAGATCAGATATCGTGAATAAAGTCTTTAGTATACGTGAATAAGAATCTCACACACCAAAAGTTCCAAATTTGATAAAACTTCAGATCAATATTTCAAAGATAATGATATTGAAGAAATAATATCATTACGAAAAAAAAATATCCCTTACCTCGAAAGACAAGATTTCTAATAAACAACCTGGATATAAAGGCATGACTTAAACTTGCACCGTATAACAATACTCAAAGTATACTCAAAATACTCACAAGAATACGCCGATAATATAGAGAGAAAACTTGATTTAAATGTGATTTTCAATTCTAACCCAAGACCTATTTATAGGAAATCGCTTGTAACACCAAAAGCAGAAAATTTATTATAATATTAATATATTTAATAATCTTCTACGCCCACTTTGACAACTGATCTCAGATCATTAAACACGTGCTAGGGCTGCCCACACAACAAAAAAAAAACGTTTTTATTAATATAAATATTTAAAACTTTCAAAATCAATTATTTTGAGCTTCTAACTTCAATAATTCACAATAAATAGCCCTTTTGCCAAAAAAATTCAAATCTCATGAGTTTTATAGGAAATTCAATTCTCTACAACTTTACAGAAGAAAGTTTTCCAAATTCCAAACAGAAATTGACCGAAATCCACAAATAGGCGATTTTACAAGTTTATAATCAAATTTCAAATCGATAAATGGGGTCCAATTTACATGTTTAACATGTTTTAAACATTTTGGTAACAAAAATACTCCTCCACATATACTCATATATCCCACATTCATCATAAAAATATCATCGTTAATATATTATTAAAATAATATATTTAAATGAATTATTTTATCGTAAAAGATAAAATATTAATTTTCAACAATTGTCACTATAAAAATTTTCTCCATCTATATCCACATAAAATCAATATTTTCCTCATCATATGAATCAATAATTAATTATTCACAAATAATATTACAGAATCACAATATTGACAACCGTGATTGGTTCCAGAAAGAGAGGGCTTTCCAATAAGAATTTCTCCTTACTTGGCCAAGCAATTAGGTGACCAAACCTCTCCTTAGATGAACTTTCTAGACATTGCCAATAATGTTATCTAATAATATTATTCAGATAATATGAATTATTGCTTCGATAATGAAAAATATCTTTGTAATGACAATTATTAAAACAACAAAGAATATAAAATATCAACGCAAAGAATTATTGAATCAATAAAATAAAACACTTTGAAGCGATAATTCGTAACCCATTATTGAGTAGTGCCTTCTTACGTAAGAATCAATAATTGGTGCAATACCGCAGTATCTTCTTGTGCAATAACGCGTATTCATCGTGTTTTAACCACCAACGGTATTCCAACAAAGGTAAATCTGTAACAACTACGCCGTTATTTTTAAACAACTTATTTTTGTCATTTTCTTCCTCCAATCGCTTTCCGTTATGGGGACCACACATGGTCATGCTACTGTCGTATTTAATATTCCCTTACGTAATCTAATATTCCACGACCAAAACGAATATTCTCCGACAATAATGAATATTATATCACCACTTTGCTTATTTAAAATATTTACATGCATTTTACCCATAACTAACCACATTAATCAAATCCACCCTTACTATTTCAAAATAATAAATAAAGGAAATTCCTTTTTATTTAAAAAAAATTTCGGGGTCTTACAACAATAACAATCATTACTGCAACATTGAATTGCTAAACAATCCATAAAAAACCTAAAGAACCTATTTGATGTGCATGGTTCCAAAGAGAAGCTTAATGAATCCTGTCATTTCAGGATGATTATGGAGTGGATTGACAATTGAAGGCGGTAAGCAAAAGAGCCCAATCTGCAAGAATTTAAGAGATTTTGAGGTGACATACAAATTTGAGTTTTCTTTATTGTTAAGGAGAAAGAAATTGGAAATCACAGCATTTTAATAATTTCCAATTCGATACGGATCATGATTGGCCCTCAGGTTCACATACCGAGAATTTGTCGCATTCGTAGATTTGTATGTATGTTATTCGAGGAAATCTTTCTGTTTTATGTTCCCTGAAAAATTGCATATTTGGTTTCACGCCAACATCCTCTCCTGTTATGCCATCTGCATACAGAACCAAGGGTATTAAGCACATGAAAGAATTAAGCACATAAAAGATATATTGATGGAAATAATAACACACTTTTCAAAATCATATATTGCCAAACCAAAATTCATCATTATGCATCATATCTACTCTTAGGTCTAATTTTCCCAAATGTTTTCACAAAAAATAAAATAAAAGTGAGGGCATCCAAGGATTTACCTTGTGTCGCAAAGTGCTTGCAAAGTGCTTGATAGATTCAGTCATGGCGGCATATCAGTTGTCTTACAAAATATTCAGTCATCCCACAAACTCCACTGTTCGCAAGTTCGTAAACATTCAATTTGGTCCACCTAAAAAGCCCCAAAACCTTTGTCCTACAAAAGAAGTTTAGGGTAAATCAGAGATAGAGAATAAGAGATTTGTGATACATGTGGGAGGAGGGAGAGATACGGAACAAAAGAAAAAGTAAGGGAATCGATTTTGCGGGGAAGGGGAAGAAACTGAAGTGATTGAAGAGGAGGCAGCAAAGAGGAAGAGGAAGAGATTACATTCTTATCGCTTCTGGCGAAATTAACTATGCCGAATTTTCATGATAAGGTGATCTATAATAAGTACATTTCATTTTTACATGATCTACATAAAATCTTACATAAAAACTAAACATAAAGAAGCTAACAAAAATGCAATTCAGAATATAAAAAAATGCTCAACCTAACAAAAACAATCTAAAAGCTACATATAACATTCCTATTTAATATCAGGGTAACCTTACAAAAATCCCACAAAAGCATAGAAAAATAAAAAGCAAAACCCAACTAAAAAGAGGTAAACTGAATAGGGCCTCAAAAAAATAAAATATTTTCATAACATCTCATCTCAAAATAAACGTACACTACTTATATGCAAGCATATGCACATATAAACGCGATATTTCCAAAACTCTTCTTCTTTACACCATACAGCAAAACCCCTATTCTATAACAAACTACAAAACTATTAATGGAGTCTAGTAATGGCAAATTAGAAATTGTTCCACAGAAACCCCTAAAGAATAACTGAAATTAGGGTTCACAATTGAAGCCAATCTCATGAATTGTGACAGAGAATTGTAATAAGAATCAAAAGAAATGTAAATAATTATGTGGGTAAAAACATAGAAAACGATTTAAATTTTGGTTTAAGTTTTAAAAACATAGAAATGCAATGCACATGCTAGTATGAATAATGAATAATGGATTTAATATCGAATTTAAATTTTAAAGTCAGACATTCAAGTCAAAAAAGGATTGAAAAGATTAAGTAATGAGTTCAGTCAATATTAGAGAAAAGAATTGAAGAGAGATGCATGCCTTGAACATTGGTTAGCAAGGTTCTTATAGACAGCTTCAAAAATCCTTACCCTGAATCAAAACTATGTAAATAAGACAACTTAAAAATAATTATCAATCTAATATCACAATGTCTAAAAATAGAAGAGAAGTAGTAAAAATTCCAATTAGTTATGTTTCATACCTGAGAAACTTTCAATGGTGAAATTGATTTGGGATTATATCATTACTTTGACTAAAAACACTATAAAATTGTCTCTGTTTTCTCGTACCAATCATAGTTGATATCTTTATGACCCCCAATGAAAACTGAAGGAGATTATCAAATGTTGTCCCTAATACGAAAACACAATATTAATCATATTGTTTATCTATATCCCTATCTCTATTTTCTTAGTAATATGAGTGAGCATTCAACAACTTTTTCATAGAATGTCTAACCTTGATTAAATTGTATACCATTTTCAGCAAATTCAGAGACTATTTATTCCAATAAAATTGAAAGAGACAAATTTACATTATTTATACGAATTCTTTTCTCCAAAAAACTAAGATTATCGACTCGATAGAAAAGAAAGGTGTAAAAGACAAAGGAGTTGATGAAATAATTAAATTGGGGGCTAAAAATCTTGAAGATGCCATAATTTAAAGAATGAATAAGAATGAAAAGAAATGAATTTGAAAATACGTAAGATTACAAATAGGATAGAAAAAAATTGAAAAGATAATTACACTTTTGAATTTTGATTTGTAAGAGAGTTAATATTGATAGTAGGAATAACCGAAACAGTGGAACGAAGAAGTGATTGTCTACTAACCTTAAGGGATCCCTTGGACAATCAATCGGGCATTTCAACCAGTCTGCTCCAAAGCTTCATTCATGGTCTTTAGTCTTTACAGGAGATGACCCAAGAACCCTAATCACTTGATCAGTTTTAACTAACAAATGTGAAAATTGTCACCCACCATTAACAGTTTGTAACTTATTCTTGACTACGGTAACACATCCATCACATTTCATATCCACCATAAACTGTATGTCATAGATAAACACCAAAATATCAGAATATAGGTATAGCCCATTTCACCGTGATAATTTGACTCAATTTAACTTAGTTAAGCCCAAAATTAAGTTTTAAAATGTAATTTTTCAATAAGGAAAAGGAAGACAATACCTACATAAAACTAATTTCAAACCATATAACATTCATACATTTCTAAAGAGAATGCAAATAGAATCATCATATATCCAGTTGCTAACGAATTGTATCAGAACAGTGCAATTAATGAATCATGAAAGGTTCAAGTACATGTAAAACATAATCCGCACCTATTAAACTACGAAGTAATGACGGGGTCCCAAATTGTGTCCCATAAACACACATTGTGACGCCCCTAAAATAGGTTCATTCCATCCAACCCATTCTGAGTCGTCAAATACATGGTACAGAAATAACTACAACTTTATTATTACAACATATAAATCGTGAGTTTAAATACGATATTGCCGCCTGCATAATATCCATCACGCAAATAAATCCCCATCATAATTATTGATACATTATTTTACAAAAATGGTGAGGACTACTAAACAACTCTCTCTAGAACCTTCATTCCATACCCCATTAAGTACTCGCCACATTCTCGCCTCCCCGAGAAGAAAAATGGAACAAAAAGGAAAAGGGTGAGCTCAACTAGCCCAAAGAAAAATATTATGACTAAGATAATATACAACAAATTATCGCTACCTTCTTAGAGAAAAATCTAATAGAATACAATAGATAACCAGCTTTTAAATCAACAATCATGCAGTGAAACAACAATTCATTGAAGAGTTAAGAGAGAATGCAAACTACTATCTTCTATATATGAATTTAAAAGTTCATCGTCGATATTTTATCCTCAGAACATCAATCAATATATATCCGAATCAAATATTCATCTTTGCATTACAGTGCCAAAGATATTCATCACTGGGTCATGTTCATCTAAACACTTCGCTCATCTTTTGCACTATGGGCCAAAGATATTAATCACCGGCCATGTTCATCTCAACACTGCTCATCTTTTGCACTACGGGCCAAAGATATTCATCAAGAAATCATGCATCTTTGCACTACAAAACCAAAGATATTCAAAATATCATCATTTAGGATGATGATGATGAAAAATATTTTAAAGGAAACGAATCCAAAGTGAAACAAAAGAACAATATTAAGGATTCGTATTTTAAACAATCCAAGTTCAAAAATACTTCATAAGTAATCGTAGTGGAGTAAAATTCAAGAATGATCAAAATATGGATACAATCAAAGCTAGTATCCATAATAGATATTTTGGACAAAAAGAAGAAATTTTATTTTTCTATGAATAAGTGCCAGATATCGTGAATAAAGTCCGTATACGTGAATAAGTAACTCAGACACCAAAAGATAGAAATTTCACAAAAAACATCTTCACGCTTACGTGAATAAGAATCTCGTGAATAAGAATCTCACGAATAGTAACTCGTGAATAAGAACTCATGAATAGTAACCCCGACATAAAAAAGTTCTAAATTTGATAAAAATTTCCAACCAATATTTTGGCATAATGATATTGAAGAAATAATATCATTTTCGAATAAAATAACACCCCTTACTTCGAAAGACAGTACTTCTAGTTAAAACACCGGATATAGGCTATGACTTGAACTTGCACCGTATAACAATACTCAAAGTATACTCAAAATACTCACAAGAATACGCTCGATAATATAGAGAGAGAAAACTTCAGTTTCTGGTGTAATCTTTAATTCTAACCTAAGCACCCTATTTATAGGAAATTGCTTAGAACACCAAAGCAGAAAATTTAATATAATAATAATATATATAATAAATCTTCTACGCACACTTGAAATCTGATTTCAGTTCAATAACCACATGCCACCTTCTAGAAAAAGTAATAAAAAAACGTTTTTCTAATTTAAAATAATTTAAACTTCCAAAAATCAATTATTTCGTAGCTTCGGAACTTCAATAATTCACAATAAATAGTCCTTTTGTCAGAAAATTCGAATCTCACGAGTTTTTATAGGAAATTCAATTCTCTAAAACTTTACGTAAGAAAGTTTTTCCAAATTCCAAACAAAATTGACCAAATCCATAAACGGGTGATTTTAGAAATTTATAATCAAATTTCAAATCAATAAATGCGGTCCAATCGACATGTTTAACATGTTTTAAACATTTATTGCAACAAAAATACTCTTCCTCCTCGTGATACTCATATATCCCACATTCGTTGTAAAATATCACCATTATTATATTATTAAAATATAATAATATATATATTTAAATGAATTATTTTATCGTAAAAGATAAAATTTCAATTTTCAACAATTGTCACATTAAAAATTTTCTCATCTATATCCACATAAAATTAATATTTTCCTTATCATATGAATCAATAATTAATTATTCACAAATAATATTACGTAATCACAATATTGACAACCGTGCAGCCCTCAGGAAAGAGGGGCTTTCCAATAAGAATTTCTCCTCATCAAGCTTGATTAGGTGACCAAACCTCTCCTTAGATGTAACTTTCTAGACATTGCCAATAATATTATCTAATAATATTATTCAGATAATATGAATTATTGCTTCGATAATAGAAAATACTGTGTAATGACAATTATCAAAACAACAAAGAATATAAAATATCAATGCAAAGAATTATTGAATCAATAAAATAAAATATCGAACAAGAATTATCGTAATAATTATTGACTAGTGCCTTCTTTACGTAAGAATCAATAATTGGTGCAATACTGCAGTAATAGCTTCTTCGTTCAACAACACGATTAGTGTGTTTTAACCACCGTATTTCAACAAAGATTAATTGTGAATAACTACGCCCATTATTTATAAACAACTTATATTTGTCGTTTTCTTCATCCAATCGCTTTCCGTTATGGGGCCCACAAAAGACTGCGCCGTCATACGAATATTACTCGACAGTACAAATATTCCACGACCAAACGAATATTCCCCGACAATAAAGAATATTTTATAACCACTTGTTTATTCAAATATTTATGATTTTACCCATAACTATCCACATGAATCAAATCAACCCTTACTATTTCAAAATAATAAATAGAGGAAATTCCATTTTTATTTAAAAAAAATTCGGGGTCTTACAACCTCCCCTCCTTATGAAATTTCGTCCTCGAAATTGACGTACGTACCTGGTGTTTCGAAAAGATGAGAATACTTCGCTTTCATTTCGCTTCCAACTCCCAAAGTCATTTCCTCAATAAAGATGGTTTCTCCACAAAACTTTAACTTGTGGTATAACCCTCAAGACATAGGACATGTTCTTTCCTATCCAAGATCTTGGACAGTACCTCCTCAGACGTTAAGTCTTCTGCTATCTCGTCCGGTTCTAACTCAATGACGCTGCTTGAATTCGTCCACATATTTACGTAACATCGATACGTGAAAACGTTATTAACACGCGTCGTACTTGGCGGTAAAAGCGAGTCTATAGGCCACGCTTCCTATTCGATCGAGAATTTCAAATGGATTAATAAATCAAGGTTTGAGCTTTCTCACCTCACCGATTCTCGCTTTTGAAATAACAACTTCTTGCACCTCCTTCTTCAAATTCATCACCTCCCGGTTGTGTAGCTTGAATAACTTTAACTTTATCGATTAAAGTCGATTATACTCAGATATCATCACGTAAGTACCTAGAGTTTTCATCTCCATCTCTATTATTTGTAAATATACTGAAATGAGTCTTTGACAATATCGTACTTGTACTTGTATACGATCTTCTACTCAACACTTCAAATACCACGCTCGCTTTTTCCAGATGGCATGGTCGAAATATGTGTTTGAAATGAGTCTCCTCTGAGTTCTTGAAGCTCTTCCCACATTCTTTGCTCCGTTCAAATTTTGTATCTCTACGAGTCAATTTGCGTTAATGGAATAGCGATTCGAGAATATCCTTCAACGAATCTCCGATAATAACTAACTAAGCTTAAAAGCTACATATTTCGATTCTGAAACAGGTTGTTCTCAATCGTGACTCATATCCCAACCTTGGATAGCACATTACAATGACACCTATCAGTTTACTATCGCACGAATATGGTGTCTCCTACGGAGAGTCTGGCTTCGGTGCATTCCACAAAGGAAGTCACCAGATAAAGGCTCAGGTACCAAATTCTACAGTTGAATTTTTAACTCCTGAAGTTCAATAGAGCCATTCGATATGAGATTTTAGAAATGAGTTTTGTCTGGGTTCAAATTCGATACAAAATTTAATATCAGGCTTTGGGAGTAAGCCAAGAAATTCTTCTTGAAATACGTCGGAAAAATCAATAACAACAGGAATATTATTCAAATCTGACGTGTCTTTATTCAAATCCATAACATAGACTAAGAAAACTTGACATCCGTAATAAACGAATGACTTCATGGCTTGATATGGAAATGTTTGACTACAATGGTTTGATTGCTTGAATTGAATAACAAAGTTGCTTAGAATATGAAAACTAACAACCTTACGAAAGTAATCAATTTCGGCATGATGAGTAGTTAACCTTAAAATCACATCAAAAGCAAATATCTCTATAGAAATAAGGTTAACAGTAATGTGATAGTGCCCAACTGAATCGAAAAGATTTTTAAACAACGAGATGTAATGAAAGTTTCTCCTAACTCGAGTCTCCATAAATAAATCAAAGTCTAATTTCTCCGTAGTCAAGTTCAAATGTTGAGCGCAAAGAAAGAGATAAAAGAATGGGTAGAACCAGATTCTAGTAAGGTATAAACTTCGCAAGAATTTATAATTAACTAACCTGTATAACTTCGTTCGGATTCTCGCATTTTGACCGATCACGACAAACGCCTTCTAGAACCGTTGACTTTGACTTTTTTGGGACATCCTTTGAGTCACCATTCCCACCGGATCGGTTTCGATACCGCATAACTTCTCGGCGATATGTCCTTCTTTTCCACAATTATAGCATACCTTAAACTGTTGTGGCGCTTTGAATGATATGTCCCTTTTCCGCATTTGTAACATACGATTGGTGGTCTTTCTCTTCCCTTAGAACCAGCTCTTCTCATACCGACGCCTTCACATGGTCGTTGTTGAATCTCCTCTTTTAAAATCTCCTCCCGACTCGCTTTTTTCTATTTTCATGGCCACGATTACCACCACAGTAGTGGTTACCGCCTTTGTCTGATTCTTCTTTCTCCGCCGGGTTATCGTTATTCGATGACTGCTATCTCTTGATGATGATCCACAGTTATGGTCCCTCGGTTGAACGTACTCGTTATCTCGCTTCTAACAACCGAGCCTGCTGACAACATCTCGAATAGAGAGAAAATTTATAAGAAATGAGATCTCGACGTATAACGGGTTTCAAACCTCTCGAAACATCCGCGTCATACGTTCTCTCATTCTCCACCAAATGAGGTCTGAACTCGGATAACTCCGCCGAACTTCACGCCTCGTCTTCGGGACACCGCCTTGTTATTCTCGCTCCATCTAATAAACTCCACTTCCTTCATATGATGAACACTTTCGTAAAAGTATTTGTCATTAAATAGTTTTTGAAATGTCTCCCAAGACATCGCCGAAAAGTGCCGGATGGATGGTACGCTTCACGACTCCCACCAAGAGTCTGCCTTCGCCACGGAACATAAAGGTGGCGAATGGAACCTTCTGTTCTCCGTGCATCCCAAGACATCGAATATCTTGGTAATTTGTTTGACCCATGTTTCCGCCATGATCGGATCGGGCTTTCCCTTAAATTTTGGTGGTCCCAACTCTTTGAATCGCTTTTGTGGATAACCTTGTGAATTGCTATCATTTCTCTCTATGTTTTGAACACGAGTCTCCTCGTCTGCGATTTTGCATGAATCGCAAAAAAGCTTCTAAACATCCCTTCGTTCATCATCTCGCCTCCGTGGTGTTGTTCACGGAGGAGCATCGCCAAACTGCTTGCCGCGTTCTCCTCATTTGGTGAGTATGTGCGTCTCCACTGGCCTCATTTCCATTGTTAATATTCTCAATGACATTCTCAAATATCATCATAAAACAAGGGTTAATTCAGAAATCAATATATCACATAATATCCCTATATACTTGACCAACTAACAAATAAACTTAAATAGGACACACTTGCGAAGGATTTACCTCTCCTCTCCCTCCTAGTTCTATTCCCCGATCTCCGCCAGAGATCATATCCTAAGCTATTATATTTAATCGTGACGCCCCAAAATAGGTCTATTCCATCCAACCCATTCTCGAGTAGCCAAATACATGGTACGTAAATAACTACAACTTTATTATTACAACATATAAATCTGTGAGTTTAAATACGAGATATTGCCGCCTGCAGACAATATCCACACGTAAATAAATCCCCATCATAATTATTGATACATTATTTTACAAAAATGGTGAGGACTACTAAACAACTCTCTCTGTAACCTTCATTCCATACCCATTAAGATCTTTTCATTTACATTCTCACCTCCCGAGAAGAAAAATGGAACAAAAAGGAAAAGGGTGAGCTCAACTAGCCCAAGAAAAAATATTATGACTAAGATAATATACAACAAATTATCGTTAGTCTTCAACAGAGAAAAATCTAATAGAATCACAATAGATGACCAGCTTTTAAATCAACAAGCTGCGGCGAAAACAACAATTCATTAGAAGAGTTAAGAGTGACGTAATTATGGTATCACGTGAATAATCTAGTATATGTGAATAGTAACTCAGACACCAAAAAAGTTCTAAATTTGATAAAAACTTGGATCGATATTTGACGTAATGATATTGAAGAAATAATATCATTACGGAAAAAAAATATCCGCTTACCTGGGAAGGCAGATCACTTAGCTGGAATCTTTGGATATAAATTTATAACTTGAACTTTCATAGTATAAAATACTCAAATATATGCTTTCAAAATACTCTGAGGAATAAGCTCGATGATATAGAGAGAAAACTTGAGTTTAAGTGTGATTTGATTCTAACTAAGCTACTATTTATTACAGGAAATTAATTAGAACAGCGAAGCGAAAATTTAATAAAATAATAATAATATATATTATAAAAAATCTCTTCGCACACTTCTTGAATAAAATCTGCATTCAGACACATTCTAATCATTGTCTTTAGACCCGCAAAACATTTTTCATGAATTAAATTATTTTTAAACTTACAAAATCGATAATTAATTAACCCGAACTTGATAATTCCGCAATAAATAGCCCTTTTGTCAAAAATTCAAATCTCACGTGTTTTTATAGAAAATTCAATTCTCTCTGACTTTCTGAGAAGAAAGTTTTCAATTTCAGGCGAGAAATTAGCAAAAATCCCTGACAGGCGATTTTAGAGAATTATAATCAAATTTGAAAGCCGATAAATGGGGTCCATGAAACATATTTAACATGTTTTAAACATTTATTACCAAAAAATACTCTTCTCCTCCATATGCTTCGCCACTATCCCACGTTAGTTGTAAAAATATCACCATTTAAAAATATAATATAATATATATATTTAAATGAATTATTTTATCGAGAAAAAGATAAAAATTTCAATTTTCAACAATTTATCACATTAAAATTTTCTCCATCATATCCACATAAAATCAATATTTTCTCATCATATGAATCGATAATTAATTATTCACAAATAATATTACGAAATCCTGATATTGTGACCGAAGGCGGTTTCCGGAAGAGGGGCTTTCCAGTAAAATTTCTCACTTCTTGGTAGCATGATTAGGTGACCAAAGCATCTCCTTAGAGCCAGACTTTCTAGACATTACTTAATAATTTTTATCTAATAATATTATTAGGATAATATGAATTATTCTTCGATAATGAAAAAATCTTGTGTAATAGCAGTTATTGAAACTGTGACGTGATATAAAATATCAAGTATGCAAATTGTTGAGCCCGATAAAACTAAAATCTTTGAGCGATAATTACTTTGTAGCCATTATTGATGTAGTGCGCCTTTACGTGGAAGTCGATAATTGGTGCGATGCAGGTGTCTTCTTGTCTGACAGCCGCGTGCTACGTGTTTTTAACAATAGGGTATTAAGCCGGTGTAAGCCTTGATACTTATTCTGTCGTTATTTTTAAACTTGAAAACTTATTCTTATGGTTTTTCTTCTTCCTCGTCGGCTTTTTCCGTTGTAGAATTTTTGTAGTTAATAAATGAAATTTATTTTACTCTATTTAATATTTTGAAATAGTAAGGGTTGATTTGATTATTGTGGTTAGTTATGGGTAAAATGCGCAAATATTTTAAATAAGCAAGTGGTTATAAAATATTCATTTTTATCGAAGAATATTCGTTTGGTCGTGGAATATTCTTACTGTCGGGGAATATTCATACGACGGCGCAGCCTTGTGTGGGCCCCATAACGAAAAGCGATTGGATGAAGAAAACGACAAGTATAAGTTGTTTATAAATAACGGCGTAGTTGTTATCGTTAATACTGTTGGAATACCCAAAGGTTTAAAACACGAATAATACTGCGTTGTTGCACAAGAAGACATAGTATTGCACCAATTATTGATTCTTAAGTAAGAAGGCACTACTCAATAATTGTTACAATAATTACTGTTTAGTATTTTATTTTATTGATTCAATAATTGCTAAGTTGATATTTTATATTACTGTTGTGTAAGACCCTGAATTTTATGAAATAAAATTATTCAATTTTTTCTTATAATTATTATTCAGTAAATGGTTAAATTGATAAAAGTTTAAAGTTATGGGTGAATTATGCAATTTTTTTCAAAAATACGCAAAGTGGTTATAAAATATTCATTGTTGTTAGGAGAATATTCGTTTGGTCGTGGAATATTGGGGAATATTCGCATCTGACAGCGCAATCTTTTATGGGCCCCATAACTGAAAAGCGATTGGAGGAAGAAAAACGACAAGAATAAGTTGTTTATAAATAACAGGCAGTTATTATTGTCAATCTTTGTTGGAATACCCGGGTTAAAACACAAGATGTCGCATTGTTGCACAAGATGATATTTATTGCACCAATTATTGATTCTTACGTAAGAAGGCACTACTCAATAATTGTTACGATAATTACTCGCTCAATATTTTATTTTGATTCAATGATTCTTTGTGTTGATATTTTATAATTGTCACTACACAGTATCTTCCATTATCGAAGCAATAATTCATATTATATGAATAATATTATTAGAAAATATTATTCGCAATGTCTAAAAAGTTCTGTCTAAGGAGAGGTTTGGTCACCTAATTGCGCGCCATTAAGGAGAAATTCTTATTGAAAGCCCCTCTTCCTAGAACCGCACTCGTTATCAATAATGTGTTTACGTAATATTATTTGTGAATAATTAATTATTAATTTATATGATGAGGAAAATATTGATTTTATGAGGATATAGATGGAGAAAATTTTTAATGTGACAATTGTTGAAAATTAATATTTTATCTTTTTCTGATAAAATAATTCAATTAAATATATTATTTTAATAATATATTAATGATGATATTTTTACGATGAATGTGAGATATATGAGTATATGTGGAGGAGGAGTATTTTGTTACCAAAAATATTTAAAGCATGTTTTATGTGTCGGTGGACCCCATTTCTTGATTGAAATTTGATTATAGCCTGTAAAATCGCTCATTTGTGGATTTCGGTCAATTTTTGTTTGGAATTTGGAAAAACTTTCTTCTACAAAGTTGTAGAGAATTGAATTTCCTATAAAAACTCGTGATATTCGAATTTTCTGACAAAAGGGCTATTTATTGTGAATTATTGAAGTTCTGGATTAATTAATTATTATTTTTTTTGGAGTTTTAAATTAATTAATTGAGAAAAATGTTTTTTTAATGTGTGGGCATCTTTAACACATGCTTAGTTGCTGAAATTGGTTGATGCTAGGTGTGTGTGAAGATTATATATATATATATATATATATATATTAATATTTTAATAAATTTTCTCTACTTTGGTGTTCTAAGCGATTTTCTATAAATAGGTGCTTGGGTTATAATTGAAAATCACACTAAAATCAAGTTTTCTCTCTCTATATTATCGAGCGTATTCTTGTGAGTATTTTGAGTATACTTTGAGTATTGCTATCTTGCAAAGTTCGTTCGGCGTTATTCCATCAGGTCTTCTGTTTTTTGAGGTAAGGATAGTAAAGGGATTTTAAGGGTTATTATTTGAAATTCTTCCGAACTTTCAAAAATTCGGAAAAATTTGAAATGATATTTTGATGAGTTTTATAGATTATGTCCAAAATGGCGATTTTTGGATGTATAGATTGGGAGTTATGAATTTTACGAGAAAAGACTATTTTAAAAGTAACCGCTTATAACTCCTTGTGGTTAACTCCAAAATTGATGAATTTTTATTGGGAGTACATCTATATAATATCAAGATACCTGTGAATTTCAAAATTTTTTGGATAAAAGTACAATTTATGATAAATGTCCAATATTCTATGGTTTTGGCCATGTGAAAATAGTAAATGAATTTTAAAAATTTTGAGAAAAATATATATTCAATATGGGACTATATTCTTCTAAATCTCGGAAAAGAAATATTTTTGGAACCCATTTGATATTTTTCATGAAAATGTTCTAGTTATGAGTAAATGAATTAAATATATTTTGTGAAGTAAGAAAATTAGAAAATAGGATTTTATGGCTTGAGAATCATATATGAGGTATATCTGATTTTGATAAGGGTTTTGGTTATTGATGATGAGATCTTATGAGTTTGGCATTTTAAGATGATTAAATGCATTTATTAGTAAAGTGTAAACAATTAAAATAAATTGTTTATAAGTTTAAGAAATGACTAAAATATTGTGGTAGTATTAATAATATTAGATTATGAGATTATTAAGTGATTTATAACATTTTGATTAAGTTGTTATGAAATCATTGATTTATGAATCTTACTCTTGAGATTAAATCTATATGTTGATTATATTGTTTTTATATAACATTTTTATAACCCTGATGTTGAAATTCTCTTTCATTGGAGTGTAAAGATGGGTAGATTATTGGTATGATCATGACTAGGGTTCTCTTTGGCCATGAGAAAAAGTTGAATTGTGGTCGGTATGATCATGACCATTGAATTTATAATTGAATATCTTTAGCTTAAATGCAAAGGTGAATTGATCAACATGGTTATAATTATTGTTTATATAAATTCGAAATGATTATATATTTCTTTGAGATATTAATATATTTGGCCCATAATGCAAATATGAATCTGTTGAGGAATATCTTTGATCTCAGAAGTGCAAAGATGAATTGTTGATGAATATATTTGGCCCAGAGTGCAAAAAGATGAATTGTTGATGAATATCTTTGGGTCGTAGTGCAAAGATGACCTGTTGTTGAATATCTTTGGCCTATAGTGCAAAGATGAACTGTTGATGAATATCTTTGGCCTGTAGTGCAAAGATGAACTGTTGATGAATATCTTTGACCAGTGGTGCAAAGATGAATTTATTAGTATGATTATGAGCAGAACCTGTGATTTGGTATAACCATGATCTTTGATATTTCGGTGTAAAGACAAGTGATGAAAATTATCTTAATCTCAGAATGAGAAAAGGAATTTAGAACAACAATTACGATTATGAGTTATACATGTGATTGTGGATGAAATTGTTGATTGATGTTACGAGGATAAAACATTGTTGGTGGACTTTTAACATGGAGAAGATAATAGACTTTATAGTCTATTTGACTCTTCTAATGGATTGCTTCGTTCATTACCGAACTATGGTTGAATTTTTTTATCATCTACCATATGTTCTAAATCTACGATTTATTATTGATGAAGGCTATTGATAATTTAATTATCTTTAGTCATGATATTTTCTTGAGCTAGTTGTGCTTCACCCTTTTGCTTCACAATTCCTTTCGTAATAAAAGTGTAGGCCGGGACAAGCGAGGAATAACGGGGAATAGAATCGGTGGTCTATAGATGTTGAGGGTGAGGTGAATTCAACTTTGGAAGGTGTTTTGTCACTTATTATACAAGATGTTTAATTACATACAACCTCGAGTCATCACAATCTGAGGTTGTCTTTCATCCACTTGCTTTGAGTATATCTACCAAAGACTACCTATATGATCTTGGAGTCTATTTAAAATTTAACTCTCAATTTGAGACAAGTAGAGATAATGATATGTCAAGAGAAAACTCACCATCGGAAGAACATGATAGTAATCTTCTCATTTTTTCTTTGGGGTCTATTAGGTCAACCAAGGATAATTACATGGGCATATGATATCTATTATAACCTAGACGCATGGTCTCCCATATATCGGAAGGTTTCTTGAGCACTTTCAAAGATTCTAATTTCTAAAACAGTTTTCGACTATACCTTTATGTAAGGTGTCATTGTGACGTGCTACAGTTGGTATATATTTGTATCTAAACTCACAGCATATGTGTTGTTGTATTTTGTACGACAATTGTTGTAATAAAGTTGTAGTTGTTTTCTGTACCATGTATTTGGCGACTCAAAATGGGTTGGATGGAATGGACCTATTTTGGAGTCGTTACATGTTGTTTCAATAATTGTCACTACACAGTATTTTCTATTATTGGAGAAATAATTCATATTATCTGAATAATATTATTAGATAACATTATTGGCAATGTCTAGAAAGTTACATCTAAGGAGAGGTTTGAGTCACCTAATTCTTGTGCAGTGTGAGGAGAAATCCTTATTAAAAGCCCTCTTTCCGGGGAACCCTTTGGTTATCGATGTTGTGATTCGGTAATATTATTTGTGAATAATTAATTATTACTTTATATGATGAGGAAAATATTGATTTTATGTGGATATAGATGGAGAAAATTTTTAAAGTGACAATTGTTGAAAATCGATATTTTATTATATTATTATAATATAATAATGATGATATTTTTTACAATGAATGTGGGATATATGAGTATATGAGGAGGAAGAGTATTTTTGTTGCAAAAGTTGTTTAAAACATGTTAAACATGTATGTGGGCCCATTTCTTAACTGAAATTTTATTATAGCCTATAAAATCGTCCGTTTGTGGATTTCGGTCAATTTCTGTTTGAAATTTGGAAAAAAAATCTTCTGCAAAGTTGTAGAGAATGAAATTTCCTATGGAAAGGTCATGTGGTTTGATTTTTTCTGATAAAAGGGCTATTTATTATGAATTATTGAAGTTTTGAAATTTTAGAATAATTGATTTTTGGAGTTTTAAATAATTTTAATAATAAAAACGTTTTTGGTGAGGTGAGCCACATGGTGGCTGATGTTTTGGGCAAAAGAAGGGTGCATAGAAAATTTATAAAATATATATTAATATTTTATTAAATTTTCCGCTTTGGTGTTCTAAGCATTTTCCTATAAATAGGGTCTTGGGTTAAATTAAAATCACACGTGAAACTGAAGTTTTCTCTCTCTTTCTCTTGATATATTGAAGCGTATTCTTGTGAGTATTTTAATACTTTGAGTGTTGCTATCTGGTGCAAGTTCAAGTCATAGCCTATTTCCTGTTTTAACTAGAAGTCTTGTCTTTCTGAGGTAAGGGATGTTATTTTCTTACGTAAATGATATTAATTCTTTTCAATATCATTATCTTAGAAATATTGGTCCGAATTTTTTATCAAATTTGGAACTTTTTGTGTCGGGATTACTATTCACGTATCTGACTTTATTCACGAATACTAAGACTATTCACGAGAAAAATTAAATTTTTGTTTTTCATTCAAATATCTATTATGGATACTAGCTTTGATTGTATCCATGTTTTGATCATTCTTGAATTTTACTCCACTATGATTATTTATGAGGTTTTTTGGACATGGAATAGGTGAAATACGAATCCTTAATATTTATTCTTTTTGTTTCACTGGGTTCGCTTTTCTTTAAAATATTTTTCATCATCCTCGATCCTAAATGATGATATAATTGAATATCTTTGGCACAGTAGTGCAAGATTAATGATTTCGATAAATATCTTTGGCCCGTAGTGCAAAGATGAACATGTGTTCAGATGAACATGACCAACTGGTGAATATCTTTGGCCTGCAGTGCAAAGATGAATATTTGATTCCAGATATATATTGATTGATATTACAGGGATAAAATGTTGACGATGTACATTTAAATTCATATATAGAAGATAGTAGACTTTATTCTCTATTTAACTCTTCTAATGAATTATTATTTCCGCTGCGAACATTGATTTAAAACTTGTTGTCTATTATATTCTATTAAATTTTTTCCTGTTGAAGACTAACGATAATTTGTTCTATATTATCTTGGTCATAATATTCTTTATTGGGCTAGTTGAGCTCACCCTTTTCCTTTTTATTCTATTTTTCTTCTCAGGAGGCGAGAATGTAGCAAGTACTAGTCAAGGTATGGAATGAAGGTTCTAGAAAGTCATTTTAGTAGTCCTCACCATTTTTGTAAAATAATATATCAATAATTGTAATGAGGACTTATTTGAGTGTGGATATTGTCTAGATGACAATATTTGTATTTAAACTCACAGTTTTTATGTTGTACTAATAACGTTGTGGTTGTCTTTGTACCATGTATTTTGATGACTCAGAATGGGTGTTGTATACCTATTTTGGGGGCGTCACAATATACACTTTCAATATAATATCATTTGATCGTCAACTTAATAATATAACCATACGAATGTAATGAGTATGCAAAAATATGAGATTATGTAAATTTCATTTGATTTGAGGCATCGAAATATTATTTTAATAATAATGTAATTAATTTATATATAAATATATATTTCGATGACTCAAATTTTAGTAATTTCTATTATTATAAAGTTGTTGATGCATAATTTCAAATCAAACAAAATTTTATATATATATATATATATATATATATATATATATATATATACCTTCTACTGCTTTTCAAAAGATGTACTGAAAGTATAAATATTAAAATACATAAAGTGAATGACAATTAAATCATTTAATTGAATCCATTAGTATTTTAAAAAAAGTATTCATCACTTCATATAATATTATAGAGCTAATAAGGATAAATTTTAAAAAATTATTCTTTTTCTTTATTTTTTAATATATGTATAAATTATACTTTGTTAGTCATTTTAAAAAAGAAAAAAGAGTATGCGTGTGTGTGAATATATATATATATATATATATATATATATATATATATATAGTCAGGATCTTAAACTCACCTCTTATCTAACATACGTTGCATACTCTCTTTTAGCGATGGATCGAGGCGATTTGATTTGGTCCGTCGCTATATATAGAAACCATTGTTTTAGCTTTTAGCGACGAATGAACATATAATGATTGGATAAATTGTCACCCCGTCTGTCGCTAAAAAGAAGATATCTGAGGTATATTAGATAAAGTGAAAACTTAAAGATCCGAGTGTTTGTATATATATATATATATATATATATATATATATATATATATATATATATATATATATATATATATTTTTATTTTATTATTTTTTTGTGGGACGGTCCGTGAGATTTCTAATTTCCACTGGTTCTACTTATTTTGGCAATTTTTAGTGGACCCCACGGCCATATTAACTCTATTGGCTCGAATTCACAAAAAATTGTCTTCTTCTTCTTATACCCCATGAGCCCATGTTAAGCCCAGCCGATTCAAAGTTCTTCTTCTTCCTTGTGCTATTACGTTTGGCTGAGTGTAAGAGTAAGATCAACCATAAATATTTATAGATTTAAATTAAAATGTTTTATGAGGATGTGTGGTACAATTTATCTCATGTTATAATCTAAATTCAAATGATAGTATTTATAAAATAAAAATTACTAATACTAGATATTTATGTTATTTTTTGTTTGATAAAAATTGTGCATTTTCTGATAATAATTGTTAAGAATGTTTAGTACGAATTCAATATTATTTATGTAAAATAATTGAATTAGTTGTCCTTGCACTTATTTATGTAAAATAATTCAATTATAATTTTATCCATAAAAAGAAATTAATATATTAGACAACTAATTAATTGAATAATATCCTATAAATGTATTAATTTTTTTAACAATTTTATAAAATAAAGTATAATATATTAAAAGTATTATTAAGCCTACTAAAAAATAGTTATTCCTCCTATCTAATACATTCGTATTTATTGATATTTAATATCGAATAAATAGATTAGATTGTAGTATATATCAATACTTTAGTTAAAAATTAAAATATATGGTAGTTTATTTATTAAAAATTCCGAAAGGCCAAACGAGATTTAATTGAAAAAGAATTAAGCAAAGGGCCGAGCTGATTAGCTGAAGCTAGTTAATTAGCCAAGGGTAAGTCTGTCATAACACGTAGGATGGTGAACATTTCAGAGTCGTCAGCCTACGGTGTGTTCGTCTTATATTCGCGTTGTATCCCCCCTGATGCTGAAAGAATTAGAGAGAGGGAGAGGGTAGTGGCAAAAAACCGCCATGAAAAACTGCGAATTTAGGGCAGGTGGAAGAGTAGAGTAGAGTAGAGTAGACTAGTGGTTTCATCAAAACCTCTGATTCCTCATGCACAAGCCTCCTCTTTTAAGTTCTCACCTAACAATCCCTTTCTGTCTCAGTTTTCCTCTCTCTCTCTCAACTTAATTTTCTGCAATTTCATGGGAGTTTTTTAGGATTGCAAAAAGAAAAAATGGGGAGGAACAAAGAGAAAAAAGAAAACCCCACTAGGAATTTGTAGCCCTTTTGTTTTTCTTGTTTTCAAGTTCTTTTAATTTATGGGTTTTGTTTGTATGTTAGGGATATCAGACTTTTGAAATTTGAAGGATTTAAATCGTTTTTGCTCTTATTATGATAGTACTACCATTGAAATTTGACGAGATTTAAATCGTTTTTGCTCTTATTATGATAGTACTACCATTGGTATTAATTGTTCATGTATGTCTTAACTGAGAAGAGAGGGATTTTAGCCAGCTGATGAAAAAATAGAGTGAACTAAAAAATAAAGAAGCGAGAAAATCGGGGAAAAAGTGGGGTATGGATATGGGGCTCAAAGAAGTGCTGTAGGAGAGAGAGAGAGAGAGAGAGAGAGAGGAGAGTTCGTGGTGTATGTTGTTGAGCATTGTGGGACTCTTAAAAATGGTGCCTTCGATTTTGGTACAATGCCTCTAGTCTAGTATTTTCTGATAAATAGGACCCAAAAAGATTACAACTTTTCTTCTATATCTCGGAGCTTAAAGCTGGTCTTGCTTGCTAATTGCAACCCATGGCGGTTTCTGACTGAAATCCCATATCATTTCAGGTGTGCGCTCTCTCTCTCTCTCCCTCTAGCTATCTCTCTCTCTATAAATATATATATATTAAGTGTAACTTAAAGATTGCAATGATTAAACATTTGGAATAGGGATTATGCTAAGGAAAAGATCCAGAGCAACCACAAGTAAGCAAGTTCTAATGGCAGATTATGGTTCTGTATCATCTCCTACAGATAATAAATTTAGAAGATCTTCTTCATCAATCTTCAGTTCTCCTAGGTTGTTCACTGGCTTTAACTCAAAGGGTTTAAATGACACAGATTCTATGATGAGTCCAACTTCGATTCTTGATAGCAAACCCTTTTCTGCTTTGAAAACTCCCTTTTGGTCTGATACTCAAAGTAACACCCCAAAAACCCAAAAACCTGAAAATAGAACAGCCCATTGGGATAAATTGGATTCAAGAGGGGTTGGTCTTGGCCTAGTTGATGCTCTCACTGATGAAATATCTGACCCAAAATTATCGAAACCCGAAAGCCAAATGGTTTTGTTTGGATCACAGTTAAAGATTCAAATCCCTCCACTCCTTCCATCTGGTCTTTCCGCTGCTGCTGATTCTCCAATGTCTCCTGGGGATTTTGGTATCAAAACTAGGAATTCCCAATTGGGTTCTTTCTCCCCTCTATTATCCCCATCAAACAAATCACCTTTCGGCTCTTCGAATTCTGGCCTTGAGAACTCAAATTCTTCAAGAATTTTCTCTGCTGGTGAAATGGAGCTTTCAGAGGACTATACTTGTGTGATTACCCATGGCCCTAATCCGAAGACCACTCATATATTTGATGATTGCATTATTGAGAGCTGTTGTGGTGTTGTTGGGTTCTCTGCATCATCAAAGAAAGGGAATGGTTTTGCCATTGATCAATCATTGAGCTATCCCTCTGAGAGCTTTTTAAGTTTCTGTTACAATTGCAAGAAGAATCTTGGCCAAGGAAAAGACATTTACATGTATAGGTTTGTTTCAACTGCCTCTATATTATTTGACTTTCCTAAGTTTAGATACATGATATATGGTAAAATAAATTCGATCAATAAAACATCCATTAGTCAAAATATTAATTCTACACTGCTATATTAGAATAATCGGGCCAATATTAGTGATTTCAACTCTCATCGAGCTTTGGTTATTGGTTTTGAATTAGTACTGGTTCTCTTTCTTGATCACTAAACTTTTGGTTTATCTTGTATTGTTGTTCTTTCAGGGGTGATAAAGCCTTTTGCAGCAGTGAATGTCGCTTCAAGGAGATCATGTCAGAGGAAGGAATTGAAAAGTCTGATGATATTTACGGGACTTAATCATAATGTTCTTCTCTCCAATAAACTTCATTAGGTGATATCAATATCATCAATTTTCTACATATGCATGTGCTGGTATTTAAGCTATCAATCAAGCCATGTTTGATAAATACATCTGAAAACAGATTATTATTGGAATTGGTAGTTGTTGTATATTGTTGATATTTTGATCTGTTCAAGTGTTTTATCTCCATTTGATCTCTTGCTTTGACTGTATAATAGTCTCCAAGTAGAGGGACTGAAGGGCTGAGATGTAAATTTGCACTTTTGATTTTAGTTCAAAGTGGTAATTAGATGATTGATGGTCAGTTTGTTTTACAATTTTTGGCTATAAAGTTGGCGTTGATGATGATGTTAACTCAACCTTGCATTATATTTTATAACTAAGCAGGTTTCAAAATACCAATGACCTCAATTGAGTAGTTAACTCAACCTGCATTATTTTATACTACTAATCATCTTATATTTTTTAACTAAGCAGATTTCAAAAGACCAATGACCTCAATTGAGTACATTCTTTAGTTTCTTTAATGTGTTCACTTCTACATGCACTGGAGTCGTGCCCAATTTTTTCTGCCCTTTCTATCTAGATTCGAGTAAACTAATCAGCAAACTTTATTAGTTTATAGCACTGTCTGATGCAAGACATTTTAAGGGAATAATTCAATATACTGCAACATAATCGAAGTGGAACATTTTTTTGGGACAACTAAATATGCTTTAACTTCAACTATTGCCAGTATCATGCCCCGCGGAAGGCTCTAGTTCGACTAAAAGTTCGATTCGAGTTCGAGTCGAAATATAAATGAGTCAAATATTTGCATATTTTAAAGTTTGATAAATTATTCGAATCTCCTCAAATTATAATTTCCTAGTGATACATATTTGTTGAAAAAGTCTAAACTGCTCGGGCTCGATTCGGAATCGTGTTCGATTCGGTAGCTAAATGAGCTTCAATCAAACCTTATTTTATACTCGATAAAAATTGTGAACCAAATTTGAGCAACTTAATACTCGAATCGACTCAGTTCGTTTACACATTTACTTTAGTGGTTTATTTTAGGAAGGTCCTATAATACTCCAAGATAATTGTAGATTATGGAATAGATTAATGGAGAAACTTGTAGAATATTTTAGGAAGGTCCTAGAATACTCCAACATAATTGTAGAATATGAATGTAATTAGAAGCTTGTACCTAGAACTTTTACTTGTAATAGTAGGTAGGTTCATCAGTAATTTATCGTATCGAACCGTTTCGGATTGAATCGGTTATCAAATCTATTTAAAATTAAATATCGATACTAATTGGACTGATATACCAAACCGGATAGCCGGTTTTACTGGTTGTCACCAATGAGCAAACAAAGGTTGTTTCTTTATTTATGAAACAAAAAAAGCAGAGGTTCCAAGGCTAACAATAATTACAAGAAGCAGATTTTAAACAAATGATGTATGAATAAATCAAAGAGAATACACAAAAATTCAATTCTAAAAAATTATAGTAATCCGCAAATCAAATCAGCTGTCAGCTTATTAAACCATTGATTGGTTGAAACAAATGGTATCCAATTGAATAACCCACAACACATCCCGCCAAAGGTGAGCGTTTCAACGGTACATGTTAGAATTAGATCCCACACACGACAGTAAAAAATTAACACAGAAATTTATTTGGTTCTTTAATTTGGATAGTCCACGGGAGCAGTGTTTTCTTTTGTTTATTCACTGAATTACTTAAGATTTTACAATAGAGAGCATATATGACCACTATTTCTATTTCAATCCTAATTCACATTATAGCCTAATACTCATAATACCCTTGTAACACCATACTCTCTTATCAGCTCCGTCTCCACAGTGCCGCATTGCTTTTTAGATCACATCGGGCGCGTCCAGCGCTGCATCTATGAATCCTCTCCGAAAGCGTAGGCGATCCCGCTTCTCGCTTATGAAACACAAGTCCCAACAAAATTTAAACCTCTCCAACACTTTCTTCACGTAATTCTTTTGAGACAACCACAACTTATGAACTGACCTATCCCTGCGAAACTCCATCCCATAAGTGAACTACAGGTAAAGATTTAATACAAACAAACCCCAAAATTCGATATTTATAACCAATGTTTTTAAACCCGGACCGGTCATCGAATCGAAAAAGTTACTGGGTGGATGGGTCACCGGGTCCAACCAAAGGGTTTCGACCGCTATCGACCCCAAAGGACGTCATTAATATGTAATAAATAATTAATTATATTAATTATTATTATATATTGTATATAATATTTAATAAATATGTAAAATTAATCAATTTATCTACAAAAAAAAAAAAACTAAACATCTCTAAGATACATTTAAATTCCGAAATTCAACCACAAGTTCAAGTGTTTGATTAAATGAATGTAAAAATATGTAAAATACCAAACAAAGTCTCAACTAAATTACTAAAATAAAATAAAATCCGTAATTTTTTTTTTTAATCTTTAAGGAGAGAACCGGTCAAACCCGTGAACCGGTCACTGGTTCACCGGGTCAACCGGTTCAACCGCTTGCCCACCGGCTTACGAACAGTTTTTTTGAGCGTAGTAATTTAGTGGTCCAAACCGGACCGTTGAGTGAACCGGGTCCGATTTTTTCCGATTTACGGCGATCCGGTCCAGATTTGAAAACCTTGTTTATAACTACTATACAACACATAAAGATGTGAACTTTTACAACAAAATAGAATTCAAAGAAAATATAATTACTATATAAAGATATGGGATCCGGTTAGCATAAAGTTTATTTTTTAATAAATTCGTCAATTGGCTAATAGATTGCTGACACACATAGAACTTCGTCTGCGTGTCAGCATTCTATTGACCAACTTACCAAAAATGAACTTCATGCTAACCACTTCCAAAGATATGATTTTGGGAAGGAATGAAAAATTACCAACAGGTCCAACACGCAAGCAGAAGTGCAGAACCAGTAACGATCATCAGGGCAAAATGGGTCGTCGGAAATTGTGAAGTCTACGAATTTGGGCGCCTCTATCTTCTCATAGAACTCCTCATCTTCTTCTTTTTCTTCTTCGTTGTTGCTGTTCATTGTTTGTGTTGGTTGCTGAGCTTCCATTTCTTCACGACTGCTTACAATTAGGGAAATAAAAAGTCTTTATTCACTTAATCGGTACAAGCTGTTAAGTCCGGTACATACCGGACATACAAAATGGCTTCTGGAACCTGGCATATATCAGTTATTCGTACCCATGTCGAACCGGTTTCGTTTTGTACCGTACCGGTTCAGTTAGTCAAAAAACCACCTCATTTGGCCAAACCATCGAATGGAATGGAATCCAATTCAAGGCCATCCTAGCAAAAGCATTCTCCTAAGTATCCTTGTGTAAAACTTTCTTGTGTAATAAAGCATTCCTTCTTTAAAGTGCTCTCTTGTTCCTTTCCAAGCTTACTAGTTGTTGTGGTGTTGACTTGGTGAGAGGCTTACTTGGCAATTTTCTAGGGAGACCACTGTCTAAGGCCGCACGGGAGCTTAGAATTATCTAAGGCCGTGACACAAGGATCTGCTTGTTTGGTTTGTGTCAAGCGTTAAAACTTTCAAATAACTCCTAATTCAATTCCTTACATAAATCTTGAAGTAGGATTGGATTTACCAACCATTCGTTGGTCTCGTGGTAAGTGAGTCGTTTACCTTGCTCAAAGTTTAGGTTTGATCCTCACTCAAAATGGATGGTAGGTGGACAACTCTGCAGACTACACGCTACTCACGGAGAATCCTCGAACTTAGGACTCGAAGGTGTGATGGTAGTACCTTCAAATATATATGCTTGTTGTAGGCACAATGTGCCCTACCGGAATACATTACCTACCTCTCATTTTATGTAAGAAAAAACAAGAATGAGGATTGGATTTTGAACCATCTCATGGGTTTTGGAATCAATGTGACAAATTTAACTTCATTCTAACTTCAGGAGTTCATGTGCAGAAGCATTTTGAAGTTCGGTCCTTTGAACCCCTAAAGCCGTCAGAACTTATCCTATTTATGTGTAAACGTGCTGCAGATGAGGAGACAAGTATGGGGACCCTGCCTAGTGCAACCCACAACTACTAACTATTTAAGATAAGCTAACAAAGTCGGGACCATTGAATAAGGTTCCACTCTAGAGGACGGACTCCTTAAACCCATATGTGAAGGGCTCCTTTAATCCATATGTTGGCAGTATTCTATTCTCTCACATTTGAGTCATCTAGTGAAATGGTGTTACCCTTCCTAATGCGAGAAAATGATCAGTAGTTAAATTGAGGCAGTTCTTGGATATTGTCAACAAATGTGAAGGGCATAACTACAAAAGTTTTTGATATAAATATAGACTTGTGAAAGAAATATTGGGGAAAGTTGCTGCAGGTTTAGCTAAAATCGTATCATAATGTCAATACTCATGGACCTTGTACAAGATTTACACCCACCAACTCCAAATGCTATAAACATGGCGGGGATAGCAGAATAACAGATTTCATGACGCAGTATCTTTTCTCGACCATGGTTTACCAGTTTGTTGAACAAATTGTGTAGGCCACCTTTTTATATTTAATATGTCAAAACTGACTAAATTTTGAGTGTGTTCACCCATGAAAGGAATCCAAGTTGAAAAGAGGTTTATTAATTAGTTTGACAAGTAAATTTTCTATCATTTTCTATTAAAAACTCAGAAACTCAGAAACAACAAACGAAAACTTCAAGTTTTCTATTCTATTCTTTTCTGTTCTAATTTAAGTTTTCTATTATTTTCTTTTCTATTCAAAATTCAGAAACAGAGTGTAAGAGTGTGTGTTGCAAGAAAGCGAGAGACCGGTCGGTCAATACCATTAAGGATTTCATAACCAAAATCCAATCTTTGTTTAGAAACAAGTATTTTGTATGTACAATATACTGCTCAATTTTTTCCAATCTTAGGAGTCTGTCTGTGTATGTTCTTCCTTCCAATTTTTTCCGAAAGAAGAAGTTTAAAAATAAAAGAAGAACTCATCCTTTCCGCTCAAAATAAAACTCACAAACAGGGGCTTAATTAAGAGCCCACCACCTGGTTAGAGATCTTCAATTACTCAACAGCCAAATGCAGATCACACAGATTTTTCACTTCTACTGGTTTATCTACTCTGCCTTCTCTACACTACAGTCTACATATATAATGCTGCTGCCTTAGCTTCATAAATAGAATGTGTTGGTCTGAAACCTCCATGATCATGCATTTCTTTGTTAGCAGATGGCATGATAACCATAATAGTAAGCGAGTACTCAATAGGCCATGGACGTCACTCAGGAAAAAGCTAACTAGAATTTGCGCCTAGTTAATTTGAGATATGTGTATAACATAGTACAAACTTATTCAACAAGTTAACATGCTTTTTATTCTGTCCCTTACAAGATTTGATCCATGTAGAGCTACTGGTTTGGTTTGGTTAGGATACGAAAGAAAGAGGAGGTACCACTAGACTGATATTAGTTTTTAAAACGACTACTACCTAGAGTTACACTTCATTGATATCAGATTCGTATTTTGGAATGAAATAAAAAAAATTATACACTGCTTTAGATTGCTAGAAAGAATCAAATTAAGTATAGTTAGAAAATGTGTTACCTTTCGGCTTTCTCTAGGGAGAATCTGAATCTCAGTGACAAATAATAGCTTTTGATTTTCATAATTTAAAAAATAAGTTTATTATCACATAAAACCGCTCGCATACCGTTCACAAGTATATTCTACCAATTATTTTTTTATATGTATTCAAATTATATCTAAAACACTATTTTTTACAAAAATTTCAGTTGGAATAAATACTATACATTTTTTGAGAGGTACTACAAAAAAAATAAAAAAATAAAAAAAAATAATGTCGTTAGAATGTCAACAAAAAAATATCCCCCTAGAAGGACTCTTTTGATAATTGCCAACATTATGTAAGTAATTTTTATGTAATAATAGGCTTACTGAAATTTAAATCCCAGAGGGATAAAAATTATTAAAGCTTGGCAAGGATTGTTCAGGATAATTTCGACATTTAAGAAAGCCATCTCCTTTAAAAATTGCTGGAGGTATGCCTTGGAAAAAAACAATTACTTAAATAATGGCAACAAGGACCTCTCTTTTTATCTCAATTCTACCCTCGCAAAACTCAAATTTGTCTTTCTTCTCCCTCTCTCCTGTCCTCTCCCAGATCCGACGGAGACATATCAGGCTCGTCGCCGGCGCCCGCAGAACAAACCGACGGCAGAAATCACCTCGGACGCCGGCGGAAAACGACATGTCCGCCAGTGTTTCCATGCCAGCGCCGTCCTATCGACGGGATTCGGAAGATGAACCCTTTCTAGATTCTAGAATTCGTAAGATTCCTATACAATTTGTACATCAGCTTTACATTTATAATGGAGAACTTAGATGTGTATATGTCTATATTTGTTGTAAATATTGTTATTATTTCTGGACTTCAAATTTCTAATGGCCAACATGTATCTATAATTTATATATTTCAAATAACACAGGCATTTGGGAAGTAGGATGAGGAATTAAAAGTAAATAAAATAGTCCAACCCAAGCTATAATTATTGGAAGTATAAAATTTAAATAGTTAGAAGAAAGGTTGAAAATCCATTTACTAAAGATTAGAAACGGGCAAGAATTGAAACTAAGCAAGTGTTCACAAAGTCTCTGCTTTTGAAGGCTATCTATTAAATGTTAAAGGTCTGGTGGTACTGTAATAAGAAAAAGTATCTAAAGCTTTCGGCTTTTGGTGTTCATGGCCCTGCTGGTCACACCCCCACATTCATCCTGGTGAGATGTAATAGTTGAACATTCCTTTGAGAGCAATCAGTTGTATGTTACAAACATGCTAAAGGACAAAATTGGGTAATGGCTTTCAACAAAATGTTAAAAGGATGTGTGTATAATATTGTATATGTATCTTTTAGGTTTAGAAGTATAATGTCTCTCTCGCATAATATATTTTTTTCCTGAACCAATTGCAGGAAAAGGTGATTCAAATCATTTAGTGACAGAAAATGTAGAAACGGAGACATGCTCCACCAGTAAAACTGCTCCACACAAGAAAATACATCCTGTCAGTGCTGTTAGATGCTTTGGTGTGGACTTGACCCCAGATAACATTGCGGTTGCTATGGTGTATTTTGTCCAAGGTGTCTTAGGCCTCTCCAGGCTTGCTGTTAGCTTTTACTTGAAAGATGATCTGCATCTAGATCCTGCAGAGGTATGTATCTTCTTAGAGATTTTAAAGAATGTAGTTTGTGAATGTTCACCTGTACGTCATTGTCTGTCTTCCTGTCTTTTTATTCCACTGTGTTTATCTCGTTGAACATGCAAACCTGCTTTGGATTGTAATTCATTCTAATTGATAATTATACTGTTATCTTTTGTGTATGAATTCAAGTTCTTATTCTGCATTCATTGATTGTCCTGATTAATATAAATGCGCACTGAAGAAGTTATATCTGCTTGACTAGACAGCTGTGATATCCGGTTTCTCATCATTACCATGGCTTATCAAGCCTTTGTATGGGTTTATCAGGTGCATATTAATTGTCTATTCATTACTCTCTCTCTTTTCATATTGACCTCAACTCATAACTCTCTTTAATAATGTTTTTACCATTTTAGTGATTCAGTCCCACTTTTTGGATATCGGCGAAGGTCATACCTGATTTTATCTGGACTTCTTGGAGCCCTTTCATGGAGTTTGATGGCCACCTTTGTTGACGGGAAGTATGGTGCCGCTTTCTCCATACTCATTGGATCTCTTTCTGTTGCCTTCTCAGATGTTGTAAGTATCCACCGTTCTATGATATGTATATACTAAATTTTTGTCCCGTGCCTCCGTTCTACTCGTATGTTTACTAAGTTTGTGAGATTTATCTCAAACTTTGAACGGCCCAGATGATTTATTGAGTGAGCGGGAAATTCAAAATCATTTGTATTTTATTAGATAGATTTATATTCTTTGATTTTGAGATGACACGTATTGTAGTTCAGTCAGATATGTATACTAAGTTTGATGTTGATATGGTAAATTATGCAAATTGCAATACAGATTGGTTTAGGATATCGATTTACTACTTGTCCTGCAACTATTTATCTCAGTTTTCTGTTTTTAATGTGTGTTTTGTTACATTATGGATTGTCTTGGACATTAATTTAGGGATAATTTATCAATTGTTTTGTTTTCACTTTTTCAAATTTTGAGTTAAAAAAATGTGTACTAACTTGTATGGGTTTCTGGTCTTTTTTCTTAATATTTATATATTGTTTATTTTTTTCCAACATTTTGTATATTGGACCTAAATTTGTACATAAATAAAGTTGTTTTGGTGATGTTTTCAAAGCAGTGATAATGCATTTACCATATCTTAGGTTTCCAATGTTGGGGCCATTGAACCTACTCACGTGAAGGATTTTCAAATTTCACTACTTTTTTGGATCTTAAATCTCCTAGTTATGTAGTTAACATGCAATAAGCCGTGTCTTTACACCTAACAGACCAGCATCTGTCTCTCCCTCTCTCTACTTGGGGAGCAAAATAACAGTGGTTGTAAGTGTTTCCTCACTTATTGGAGGTTTCCCTGCTGTTGAACTTTGGCTCTTTGTCATGGTTCCTTGCTTATATTTTTTGTAAACCAATGAGAGTTCAGTGACTTAACTTGTTGCTTTTCCACTAGAGTGATGAATTTGTAAAAATGGCTTCAGTTTAGTGACCAAAAATACATTTGACCTATTTATTCGAAGACAAAATATAACACAAACAATGTTATATGCAAGTCTTTTCTTTTTTTGTTGAATTTTTTTTCTTCCTTTCAAAAGAAAAGCACATAATGTCGCCAAAAAGCCAATATAGTCAATGAAAGATACTTACCATTTATGTGATATAAGAAGCGTAACCTAAATTTTATTTGGAATATCACCTATAAAACGGAATTTAAAGTTCATAAAGTATGACTTTTTTTTAAGTACAAGTTAGATATAGAAAGTATGTTATGGTGCAATGTGTGGTGATGGTATTTGGTCCTTAGATGTTTACTAAATGTGTGGGAACGAAATAGATGGGAGTTGCTTAGTTGGGGGATGTAAAATAACATTTCTCCATGATTAGGAGGAGAGGAGAGGAGAGGAGAGGAGAGGAGAGGAGAGAGACTTCATGGATTCCTTGCACTCATCCTAACCTACAGCAGTAGAGTCAAAGACTCGTGTGTGCATACATGATCCACGTATGCCATGAATACTTGTTATAGGTCTCTATGTGACGGTATATGATCTCTTATACTTGTATAAATATATACATGGACCAGCTAGGATTGTAAACTAATGGTTTCAGCAAGATAACCTTTTTCTCAAATACAAATAATACTGATATCAACAATTTGTCTCTAATTTAAAATTTAAGCCTATAATGAAAAGTGCACTTATTCTTTTGTGCCCTCTGAAGTGTTGTAGTTTTACTTTACTTGTGATTCATTTGTAAAATTTTCTGATGGAAACTGAATCATGGTTATACATAAGTCGTAGGTTCTATGGTTGTTTTATTTTACTTGTGTTCATTTCTATGGAAAATTAATCATGGTATAGGTCGTAGATTCTATGGTTGTAGAGAGGGCTCGTGGTGAGTCGCAAAGTATGTCAGGATCTCTCCAGTCATTATGTTGGGGTTCTTCAGCTTTTGGTGGGATCATGAGTGCCTACTTTAGTGGGTCGCTGGTGGATGCTTATGGTGTCAGGTATGTTAGGTGGTTTTCTTTGACTTTAATTTCTTAGAACAGCTGATCATTTTGGCCTGCAATTTCTTATGAAAGCTTTAGTATTGCAGGTTTGTCTTTGGTGTTACAGCACTACTTCCATTGCTAACATCAGCAGTTGCAGTACTTGTCAAAGAGCAACCCGTGGCTGCCCCAGCAAGGGGACAGAATAGAACTTTGACCAATCCAGGCTTTCTTGCTAGCTCGAAAGACAGCATTGTTCAGTTGTGGGATGCTGTCAGGCAGCGAAACGTATTTCTTCCCACGTTATTTATCTTCCTGTGGCAGGCAACACCACATTCGGAGTCTGCCATGTTTTACTTCAGGTATGTTTCACCCTTACTTTTGCATATCTTTGCCCTTCGCATTCTGCAGCATGATTTGTGGTCATTTGGAAACTCTTTTGTATATGTTATTACCATATAACGCAATCCATGACAAATGATGATTTGCTTTCAGCACAAATAAACTTGGCTTCAACCCAGAATTTCTAGGACGTGTTAAGCTTGTGACTTCAGTGGCTTCACTTCTGGGTGTTGGACTATATAATGGTTTCCTGAAAAATGTTCCATTGCGGAAAATATTTCTTGTAACGACTATCTTTGGCACAGTTCTTGGGATGACTCAGGTTTGTGTTATTTTAAGTTTCACCTTTTAGTTGAAAATTCTCTTAATTTTCTTGTCAGTGGAACTTGCATGTTTTTATTGTAGGTTTTTCTCGTTACCGGATTAAATCGCCAGTTTGGTATAAGCGACGAGTGGTTTGCAATTGGGGACTCTATGATTCTAACAGTTCTTGGTCAAGTAATGTATTTCTACACTGAGCGTCACTGTTCTGGTTTCTACTTAGTTGTTTTAGGTACAGCCCCTCTGCCGATTCTGTTGCATGACTAATTAGTGGTTCTATTGCAGGCCTCTTTTATGCCCGTTCTTGTGTTAGCAGCAAGATTATGCCCAGAGGGAATGGAAGCAACACTTTTTGCGACTCTTATGTCTGTATCCAATGGAGGGAGTGTCATTGGGGGTCTGATTGGTGCTGGTCTTACCCAGCTCTTTGGTATCACTAAGGACAGGTTTGACAACTTGGCCCTTCTGATAATTCTATGCAATCTGAGCTCCTTGTTACCTTTACCACTACTTGGTCTCCTTCCTCGTGATGACTCTGATACCAATTCAAAGGAGACTGATAATATTGAGATAAAGACCAACTGAATAGTGGTTCCTGACGGCAACCAAATCTAAGTAATATGCATATCCTTGAGCAGTCCTTCTGATAGTGCGAAAGACAGGTTTTTGAACGACCATGGATGAGATAAAAAAGAGGATAAGTACCATAGAATTTCAGCTATAGCCTTCCAAAATAACACCACCTTAGAGAGAGTCTCACTGTTGTGAATATCAATCCCACAATTCAAATAATGAAGCTGTTTTGTATTTGATTACACAATGTAATTGTACAAGAGTCGGGTGCTGTCCTATAGGTAGAAAATGTTATGACTAGGTGGTGGGCGTCACTTCTAAAATTACATACACATTGAAGAAATTGAATACATACAATTTTGGTGTTTTTCTTGTTCCTTTGTTGATAGTTATGTGCTTTATGCTTTCCACACTGTACGTTAATTTGTTGTTGGGAACTTTGTAGCAGGAATATATCTCAAAAAGTAGTGAGATCTGTGTTTGCAGACGTGGAAATACTAAAAGAAGCCTCTTTTGAAGTCTTGTTTATTAATATAGAAATGAAAAATGGTTGTGTATACTGTGGGATCTAATTGCACCCAAGTTGGTTCCTCCTTACTCCCTGTGTGGGGATTTAATGCTTCAAGAAGAAAAAAATGATTTAATTCCAAATTTTATTTTGTTGCAATAGGCAATTTTGCTTTTCTTAATGATAACTTATTAGGTTTCATGTGTTTCTTAGAGATTTCTTGTCAATCTCAGTTTTTAAAAGTTAACAAACAATACAAACATGAATCAGAAGAAAAACGAAAAAGACTCGTCACTTATTGATGCCTACTGAACATCATCTGAATTTCTAAAGACAAATTTGCTTTTGTTTTTTGGATTGTAATGTGCTGTTAGTTTAATTTACATTTCTTGGGTCTGAAATATAATGTTATCGTCAGTTTTTTGATCAAGTTTGAAATGGAAATGGAAATGGAATTGTTGTTTTCATTGACCCCTTTCTCTCTCCCCCTCTCCCTATCCATGCAAATAGACTTGTTTCTCTTCATTAAAGTTTGGATAAGTTATTTGGATCCTTCATTGTTTTAGGCAACCAGGCCAACATCCCAAAAGCTGTTGGTTGTTAAGTTTGGCTCAACTTTCTTGGTGATATAATTAATCAGTGGTTATGATGATAAGAGAAATGAGCTTTTGGCAAAAATTGCAAAAATCTAGCAATGAGTACTACAACAACTTGTTAATTCTTTTTTACTAATATATTCATGTTGAAATGAAGGTTTTAGATTATTGGTTGTACTAGAAGTGAGGGAGTGGTTGTGTGGGGAGAGAGAAGAATCCATGGTTGGAAGGTAAAACAATGGAGTCCATGTAGAATGCCATGTGAAGGACAGACATTGAATATAAACTCTCCAACCCCCATTAAGTTTTCAACTTTAGTTTCTAATGATAATGGAGTAGAAAAAATAAAACAAGACTCCATGTGAGAAATAATTGAAAGTACTCTAAACAATGGATAAGAAGATTAGAAGCAAAATATTAGATAATAGGATGTGGTTAGCTAAACCCCATTACTAAAAACACAAGATAATGCCAAAAAAAGAATCTCTAGATGAAGTTTAAAATATTAAGAATTTGCGAATTTAGGTTTATTATTTTTAATCTTTTTATCCTTTTGCTCAAGTGGCTTACTTATCAAACATTTGGTATCTGTTCGGTTTCTAACACAACTGTTTTAACTCAAAAACACAACTTTTTAAGTCCCAAACATTTTTTATGGGATCGAGCTTAAAAGCCGCTCAAATGCATTTTCCCAATGCACCATAACGAACAAGCCATTGAAGGCTTCAAGCGCCTCTGATTAAAGGTATACGAAGAATCGAGCAAGGAAATAAAAAAAGCTTCTTCGAATTCGATTTGAAATGATAAATTTGTACTTTTAATTCTACTCAAATTCAATTATATTTGAAAAATCCTACTCAGATTCGACTCGACTCGAATATTTATTACTCAATTCGATCCGAAACACACTCGAATATTTATTCAAACTACTCATGAAACAAATTCAAGCTCTCAATTCAAGTCTTCACATAATAACTAGTTTTATAATAAATATAATTATAAATTGAATTTGTTATTTTACTTCAAAATAAAAAATATATTTATTATTACACTTTACAAATATAAAATCACAATTAAAATTAAAAACAAACAAAATAATAACTAATTATCCTAATTTAATTTAAATTTGTATATATTATAAGAGAATGTATCAAACATATAATCGAATATGTATTAACCGAGAGTATGTATCGAATCACAATTAAAAATTCGAGTAGTTTAATCTTAAACGAGTCGAAAGTATAACTTTTCGATTCTACTCTACGTTTTTTATTCAACTATTTTTAATCTTTTCAGATTTGGATCGTATTATTAACGAATCCGAGTCTTTGCTTCAGTATTTTTTGAAATCGGTAGAATCAATCGAGCTGAATCAGACAATTCGTTTACAACTTTACCAACAATAGCCAAGTCTGTTGCTCTCAATAGCCATACTTGTATATAATTAATTGTAGATTCGACGTCTTTATTTGTTGTGGGATATTTATATTTATCAGTTTGTTAGTTGCACAGTAAAGTTGTTCATCAAATGCTTCTATTTCAAAAAAATGGATTAATTTTCTGTTCTGTGTATGCCTACACTCTGAATTCTGATAACATAAATCAAGAAGTTCAATCAAGTGTCGGGTAAAGTAGATAGTAAAGTATATTAAAAGTGAGGTTTGATTTAGGTGGACATTTCCCCCACTTTGTAGCCCATTAATCCTGTTGTTAATATCACTATTCTGGCCTTCTGGGGACCGGGGGTGGGAAGTGGTTAGTATGAAGTTTATTTTGAGGTAAGTTGGTCAATTGACCAATAGAATACTGACACGCAGAGGAGGTTGTATATGTGTCAATATTCTATTGGTCAATTGACCAACTTGCCAAAAAAAATAACTTCATACTAACCGGATCCTCCAAACTACACTTAATACTAACTTGATAAGAGTGGTTTTGCGGCCACTGAAACTGCTTGCGGCCTACTAGACAAGAATTCACATGTTCTGAGGCTAAAGTAGATGAGTACAAAAATGTATTGTATTTGTGGTCAAGAACTTTGTATATGGGATGGCTATAAGCTAAGCAACCCCACATGCTAGGCCATACCTTGTCTGGGGGGCCAACTATTTGCAAGCTTGGAGTCAACACTTTCCTTCTTGAAAGACAACACTAGCCTTTGCTATTCTAGACCTCTCATGTAGGAAGACAACTCCTTGGTATCCCTGACTAGGGTTTTCCAAATAGGGTATGATTTCTATGAGTACGGTTATGTATTGCGATAAATTTAAGTCGAATTACAAATGCAAAATTTATCATGTACATGAGATTGATATTCTTTTATGACATGATTACAGTTTACAAATAAGATTATACACCCCCTTATATATATATGTAGAGAGAGAGAGAGAGAGAGAGAGAGAGAGGGGGGAGGAAACGAAAATTAATGAGCTCTTCTAGGTGGACATGAAAAGTGGACATGAGTGTATTTGAATTTTACCTATTTGTATTTTTACCCACCATTAAAGGTCAAAATACAAAAAAGTAAAATTCAAATACACTCATGTCTAATTTTCATGTCCAATTTTCATGTTCACGTAGAGTTTTTGAAAGTGAATACTCTTCATAGTACTAGATTTAATGAAAAATCCTAATGATGATGTGTCAAGGGCCTGTTTGGCAAACTTCAAAACCTTGCCAGTTGTAAATTAGGCTAGTGTGTGTGTGTGTGTGTGTGATTAATTTGGATATATTGTTGGTTCTAGAGTGGTTGGAGTTCAAAAGGGTGTCTGCTTGTAGAAGAAAGTATTGATTTCTATGTGAACCAATAACAAATTAATTTTATTAGATTCCCAAACAACCATAATGCCCTAGAATCATAATTGAGTGGCTCATATTTTTATTTTAGTAATAACCCAGTCAAGATTACCAAGCTGATTGAATCCTGCACTGACCCCTTTTCATGGACTCCTCCTGCTTTTGCTTGGCTCAATTAATTCAACCCCATTTTTTCCTTTCCTTACTATTTAATTCATATGTTGCCCACAGATATGTGTAGTCAGGTGGGGTTATATTTAATGAGAATGTCATTGCTCCTTTTAATTGTTGTCTGCTCTCTTAATGATTCCCTCCGTTCTTTAAAATAAATCGTTTTAAAATTATACACAAATATTAAAAAAATAATTGTATAACATTAATATAATATCAATTATTTATATTACTTTTATATTGAAAAAAAAGTGTTATTTATTTAACAAAAAATAGTGAGAGAATCAAAGTTATATTTATTACTTGGGATAATGTTGGAAATTAAGCACTTGAAATTCTCAAACGACTTATATTAAAAACAAAAATAATTCTCTAAAACGACTTATATTAAGGAACATAAGGAGTATCGTTTTAGAGTTGTGCCCAAGTATTAAGAAAATAATTGTATAATATTAAATATAATATCAATTGCCTATATTGTCCTTGTATTGAAAAAAGAAGCTGATATTTATTGAGCTGAAAATAGTAAGAGAAGCAAAGTTATATTTAATATTTGGGGTAATATTGGAAACTAAATAATTAATGCTTAATTAAAATTCTCAAACAACAAATATTAAGAAACAAAAATAAAACGAGATTTAAAAAGTGAGTATACAGTTGGGCAAAGAGAGCGACAATGAAGCTCAAAAATCTACGTCTGGACAATTAAATCTTCTTCCTGACCACCCATAATATGAATTATTAGTGTCCATCCAATTTGTCTCCTAAGAGTTTAATTTGCGATTCTTAGAAGCTTGCATTAAATTAAATTAATGCTGCTTATTTAAGATTTGAAGCCTAATTGTTAATTAGGTGTCAAATATTGCGATAATCGCAACTAACCAAGAAATTAATATATACAATATGAGTGGCTTAAATCACATATACTCTTTCTGTTATGTAAAAATTGGTTTAGTTTGACTTTTCCAGTTAAATTAATCTTATTTATAATCAAAATTTATACTACTTTATTGTAAATAATCATAAGAAATTATGTTTAATTTACTATCATATCTAATTTTATAGGTTAGAAAATATAAATAAATATGCTTAATTCTTAATGATTAATTTGACCCAAGAAATCAAACTAAGCTAGTTTTTAAGGGACAAAGTGATTATTAATAGAATGCTAATAAATTTTAAAGGAAGATATTTAGTTGATGAAGCAAATTAAACTAATAGGTGTCATGCTGGGACTGTCATGCTAAATCAAGTCAACATGAATGTGATGAACAACCAATGCAATATGAAAGCGAAGGTAACCCTAAATATGAAATCTAGACTTTCGAAAACAATTGATTGTCCGATGTTAACACAAGTTCATTATTTTGCGTATGAACATAGAAAAACAAAAAATTGGGAAACCTAGGAGCCGTTCTTAAAATTTTGGTAACTCGGGGCGAAAAATGAAAATAATGTCATTTTTGAAATATTATCTTTATCAATAAAAATAAAAATAAATAAATAAAAAGTACAAGTTATATTTAAAAAAATGTCTTCTGGGAGCTTAAAACATAATAGTTCGACTACAATAAAATATAGAAAAATGTTAAATCCATAACAAAAAATGTTATTTCCACAACAAAAGTGTCGTTATAGATCCTATAGCGACGGTTTTCATTGTCGCTATACATCTACAACGACACTTTTGTTATGGTAATAACAAAAAGTGTTGTGGATTTAACAATTCCCTAAAATATATGAGAACTAACTACAACAAAATAAATGAGAAGTTCAACTATAACAAAGTATATGAGAATATATTCATTGAAAGATACTTCTTCTAATATTTTTAGAGGCTAAATCTTCAATTAAATGTTCAAAATCAAGTTTGTCCAGCATATCGTTCTCGATGCACATAATTGCGAACTCATTTAACATTTCTTGTGTCATAGTCTACCGCATATAATTTTTTAACAATTTCAATTTTGAAAAATTGCTAAAATGTCATTGTCACGGGAATAGTTGGTAATATCCGGTAAACAATTGAAACATTAGAAAAACAATCCAAAACTTTTTCAAACTCTAAAAAATTTCAGTGAGTGATTTTATTTTTCTTGGCAAAATCACACACACATATATATATATAGTATATATAAAAAAAAAATTTGGCCCTCTCTGATCGGAGGTCCGGGACGATTAACCCTTTCACTCATGCTCAACAACATTTAACATTTTTTTGGACATAAAATGAAAAAAAGTTAAAATGAAAATTTAACATTTTTTGGACATAAATTGGGTAAAAAGTATTTTAGTAGTTACATCAATCAAAGATACCTTTTACTGATGAAAAGCTAACAAAAATAGTCTGGCTTTTAGTAGTTACACAATTTCAAAAAGTATAATAGTCCATTTTCTTTTCCCTTTATAATATATAGAAAATAAAATATATTGCAATGATGATTGTATTTCCGCAAGGGAAGGGAAAATCATTTTCATAACAAGAACTTATCTACATTCCACATGTATTGACTGTAGAGGATGCCAACTGGTCAATGAGGGAAGGTTGTGATGTTGACTTTATATTTATTTAACTTAATAATCCTATAGTATGAATAGGTGAACACATGCTTAGATCATATATTGCCCATAAAACATACCATGTGTAAATCCCAAGCCAATTCAATCCATATGGGAAATAACGATCAAAATTGAAAATTTACAACTAACAAGTCTAAAAGAAAATGCCAAAAGCAAGTAGAGAACCCTCTCTATTCATTCACTAACCCCTCATTTAATCATTTGATTTTTTTTAAATACCAATCGGGGTCCCATGTCCCCTTAGAACATGGAGGAAATTATGGCATATTTCCCTACTATAAACACCTCTCTTTCCCTCTCATTTTCCCTCCCTCCCTCTTAATTCTCTCAATAAACATGCACACTATAGCCTAAAAAGAAAATGTTCATTTTCTTGCCAAACCAAATTTAGCTTCCAAAAACAAAAAACCATGGACATTGAATTGGTCAAGTGCGAGTGTTGTGGATTGCAAGAAGACTGCACCCAAGATTATATTAGTGAAGTTAAGTCAAAATTTCAAGGAAAATGGCTATGTGGATTGTGCTCAGAAGCAGTTAGAGATGAAGTAAGCAGAGGGCATAATAATAAGCCATTTGGTGTTGAAGAAGCTATCAAGGCTCACATGTCATTTTGTGGTAAATATAAATCCAATCCGGCCAATCGAGTTGCCGACGGGATGAGGCAGATGCTAAGGCGACGGTCCGATGTGTCCTCGGCCTCACCTGGTTCTTCAAAGAAGTATTCGAGATCCGCTAGCACATCACAAGTAGGGGATGATTCTTCCTTTTCTTATTACTAGCTAGAAAAAATTTGGGGATGGCCTAATTAATCAATATCAATATTTAATTGGTTTAAATATTTAAGCTGATTGATTGAAGAGCCTTTTTTGGCTCTCATGCAACTTGTTTTGTATACAGAATTAATGGAATCTTAATTCTCTACCTTCTCCTCTTCTATAGTTTAGTATACAGATGTTTTAATCATTTCTTAGCTTGAAAGAGTGTTCAAGGAATAAATGAATTAAGTGCTTAAATTGAAAAAAAGAAAAAAAAAAAGTTTGTTCAATTAGTGCATGGGTTACTTTTGCAGATACATTATTCTCTAAATTTATAATAAATAATCCTTTTTCCAGTAACAAAATTTATTTCTAAAACTCCAGAAATTGGAGAAGATTTCTACAATCTACATGCACTTCCAGATGTGTATATATAGAATATAACAAATTCCATAAATTGTTATGTGATATTCACATTTTTATAAATGTAAAAAAAAAATTGAAATTCAGTGGAACAGAAGTGTATTTGAAGACTTGGATGACAAGGAAAAGTTGAAAAGGGTAACACTTGTATATTAATTAAAGTGTAGGGGTGGAAAATGGAACATCAGAATCATACTCTTAACCTGACCAGTTGATTACTTAAAATCATTTTCAACTCAGGTGAAAAAAATTAAAATGTGGACCCCATCGACCCCTCACTCAATGATTTTATCCCATTTTTGCATTTCATGTCACGATTGGTAAAGAACAATGATAAATAAGTAAACATGATTTGTCATTAGAATTATGAAACTCAACCAATCAACGACAACTTGATATTATTATTATTTCAGCAATCTCACTTTCTCGACAGCAAAAGATGGCATGAGGCCCATGACAATGATGCTGCCTATTTCCTGAATCTATGACGTAAAATACTTCTTTGGAACAAAATTTTCCGATCCGGAAGTAATAGAGACTCTTTTTATTTGAAGTTATAGAGTCTCTTTTTTATTTTTTATCTATTTCACGTTTGTAGAATTTTAAAAGATATACATGGAATGATGTTATGATTCGAATTTCAATCGTTCTCGGTAAAACTCATGATAATTGCAGTAAAACTCAATTCATTTGCACAAAAGAGAGCGAAAAGGACTACAAGTAGGGTAACAAGTTTCTAAAATTTAAAATATATGTTTATTTATACTTTTTATCGGTTTGCAAAATTGTATAAAATCAATAAATTAAAAGAAAATTTAAATTTAGTACAATGATAAACGTTATGAAAAACAAGTGGATTGTGGCGGCCACAACTACATCAGTGGTTTTGAGTATGAATATGATTCGTGGTTTTAAGTATGGGTGAGGGAAGATGATGATAAAATGAGTTTTGGGAGACTTTTGACTAGTTAAGTGGATTGAGGAGGGTGCATTTAAGAACCTACTTTTATGTTTAGGGTGCAATGTGGTACGTTTTAAAAGTTGGGGTTGCAAACTTATTTTTTTTATAAAATTTGGTGTACATATCGTAAATAAGTCCTTAAAAAAATTAATTACCCGTTTCGTTCAACAAGACGATTCGGGTACCCAATCCCACTGGTCGAGACCCGAATTCCAGACATTTCTCTGCTGGCTCCTCCATCGAAAGAATTGATAATATTTCCATAGCTGGGTGCCACTTAACGAAATGGGGGAGGCTCTATTCGAACTTGAACAAGTTCTTCGTTCCAAAAAGGTACCTTTTTATGTTTTTCTCGTTTATTTTTTCTGTATATATATATATATATATATATATATATGTATGATGCATGATCAGTTGGAAATGTGCATTTTGATCGGTTTAATAGGTTCGTTAAATTGGAAAATGTTTATGGAATTTCACTTACAAGCCCTAGTATTTTTTACTATTTAATGTCTTCATCACCTTGTTAATTCAGCAAAAAAACCTGTCCCACGATCCGAGGAATGAACTGAGAAATTTATAATCTTCGGAACTATTTTTTTTCTTTTAAATAAAATTGTAGGTGATTTCTATAAGAATTTCAGCTGGCATTGGCATTTAGAGTCTTTTGAGTCTATACAATATTTGTTTGTTGCTCCTTGTGTTCTACAGAAAGTCTCATTTGCCAAACTTTTTAGTTTTACAAAAAGAGTCCTCTTTTTTATTGGTAGAAGTATAATAAGACACAATGCTCTCAAGTTTCCATCATAATTCATTTTCAATCACCATGACTTAATTAATAACTTACTCCCTCCTCCGTTCCACAAAAAAGTTCCATCTGCAAAAAAAATTGTTCCATGAAAAAAAATCTTCTTTTTGTTTATATAAATGACACAATATCCTTATGTTTAACATTACATTTTCACTATCATGTCACCACTATTTAACTAAACACCAGGATAAACATAGAAAAACATATGTAGTTAAAAGTTTATAAATTGTACAAACGGGATTCTTTTTGTGGAACATCAGGAGTTTTATTTTTTAGGGGTAACCATGTAATAAAAATACATCCTTAATATTAGTCAAGTTTGCAAGTTGGCCTCTTTTTGTGAAACTGAAGGAGTAATATTTATATTTTTCTCTATACTTTTTCTTTTAAGCGTGTTTTTAATACTTATGATATTCTTGGAAGGTGAAGTTGACAAGTCAAGAAGCAAATGTACTTATGGCATGCAAGGCACATGCGGTCAGGGATTTTTCTGTTGGTGCTGGTGGAGCTGGCGGTGTTGTGTGGTTAGTTACTTCTTTGCACTCATTGTAAATCTAAACCCTCTTGTGGACTCTCTGGTGTTTATAGTCTCACATTTTATGTAGTGGATTCATCAAAGTTGAGCACTTCTTGTTTGTGATGGATTCTCTTGTGAAAGTAAATTAATAGGTCCTTTGAAGACAAGATGGATCAGTTGTGAAGATTTGATAGTTGTTTTTGAGTCAGTTTGTTTTTATTGACAAATTGATTGCTTTCATGGATTTTATATCAACACACACTTTACTATATGATTTTTAGTAAGTTATTGATTGCTTGCAGTGCTGCAAATTCAGTATGAAGTAATGCTAGTGTACTTCTTTTTTTGTAAGGCCATAAAGACATTGCTTGGTGCAAAGCTAACATCTAGGGCATTGAATACTTGAAAATGCATGTTCAGTCTCTAGACAGTCAGTTATTGCACATTTTCAAGTGTATACGTAGTACATGTTGTCCAGCAACTTGTATTTTGGTAACCAATGTAGCCCATGCAGTGTAATATACTGTGTTGTAGGTGCTGTTGTTCTTTTTAGCTTTCTTCTTTTTATCCTAAGTTATTTTTATAGAGTTCTATATATTTCCTGATAATCTCACATTTTTCCTGGCAGCGACACGAAGGCTTAGCAAATTACTTCGCATAAACCTTGCAGGAGGTAAGTATTAGATAAAATCTCTCTCTCAGTTATTGTTGGACAGGTGTGTAATTTTTGTCAGGTCTGTCTCATCAACTCCTCTGGGTAGTAAATTTCCTTGAGAACCTTCCTTTTGATGGTGGTGAAGGTGATGCCTAGGCGTGGTTATATCGCCTTTCATGGTTGAAGTAGATGGTGGTGGTTTCTAAATTGGAGAGTGAGGGAGTGTGTACGCAGTGGAGGAGGGGCTGTGACAGATGATTGAGTAAACATGGAAGATAGGGTTAAGAGTGATAGAGAAAGATGCGAATCCATGGATATGAGAAAACAGAGATTTTCACTGTTTGGGAAAATCAGCATTTTGTTGGTCCCACTTTTCCATTTTAACAAAAAAGAAATAAAATAGATCATGTCGGCAGCATATCCATTAGAACATCTAACATCAGTTTAAAATTTAAATAGCGAGTTTTTTATTTCCCAATTTCATAAGTTATTTGAGCAATGTGTTTTAAAAAGTTAGTTGGCAAAAGTGAAAGAAATGTTTAAGTTAGTTGGTTAATAACTACTTGCGAGAATAATTAAAAGTTACCAGCTTTTATTGTTTTGGGGATTTTTTTTGTTTGCCATGTTTTATTGAACTAAAGGTTGGTGGAGATCATGGCACCATGCCAATGATACCGTATGTTGTATAGGTCGATCATCACAAAAAGATCTTTCTATATTCCATATCAGAAGTACTAGTCTTCATGGTTTATAAATAACTATCATATTTTCCTGTAATTGATATTGGGATTTCTGGATGTGTGATATATAAAGTTGTATGCATTGTTAAATTAATGAATTGCACATATTTGCAGGATACTATATAGATTTGGACAAGCACTAGATTCGTGCATCGAACATATTCTTAGCCAAGAGGGAAGTAGGATGCAACAGGAGTTGGCAAATATGTATGTTTTTTACCCCTTTCGCCTATGTACTTAGGCTCGTTTGAATCCGTTATATGCCTAAGATGATTGATATATCATAAATTCCACTTCTTAATTCAAAAGTTTTCCTAAAATGATGATCCCTTCCTATTGCAAAATCATCTTTGCTGATTTTTGGAAAAGAAAGGTTCTTTGGATTTGTATTAAAATTTAAATGATAAAATGAACTCATGTTTTCTTCTTGCTAGCTTATCAAAACTATTAAAGTATAATTCTTCGATAATTTGCAAAATAATACTAAGAGACTTACTTCGTTACCAAGAAAATAATTACTTTAAGAAGCAAATGTTGATAAACAGATGATATCAATAGAATAGCGAATTATATGCTCCTCCACCATACTGGTTTAACAGACCATACTAGACTTGGCATGTTATACAATTTAACTGCAAACTGAATCACAGTGTATTACTTTTACATTTGAAGTATATTGAAATGGAAGGACGAAAAGAATAAGGAACTTGTTCCTTTCGAAATAGACTTGTTGTCAATCTATTTTTCTTGAGATTTTGAGTTGTGATTAGAATGAAAGGAAACACTAGGGAAGACCTGATAGAGACATCCTGTACATGCGAGCGGAAGAGAAAGTAGTTGTATTTAACAGAGTTGGTAACATGGACTTTTTTTATGAGAGGAGCTACATTACGTATCTTAAACAAAGCGGGTAATTTATTTATCCTAAAAAACAAAGTGGGTAATAATGTAATTAAAGGAGGTGGGTAGTGGTGAGGCATCAGGCATGATTTAGGGTAAGAGATCACTGTTCTTTGATTTTAATGCAGGAATTGACCGCACTGGACAATAAGAAAGGTCTTGGTATTGCAGTACCAATAAAAAAGAAAAATAGAGATTGAGAAAGACAAAAAAATATTAGAAATTCCAGTTGGTGTAGTAAAAAACTAATTAAATTTTTAACAGTCCAACAAAATTAATTTAGTGTAGCAATATAGCCGTTTGAGAAGATGAATCCATAGTAATGTTTAAATTGACAACATGCCAAGAAAGTTCGAGTACTGAGTACGTCAACCAACCAATAGTCTTGATTGACAGGGATGACTTAACACTAGTGTGTTCAGTAAGCTTTCACCCTTCAACATGAATCACAGATGTAGCTGAAGTGGATAGATTTCCAGATACTGTTTAAAGTTGAACACAATAATGCTGAGGTATAATTTACTAGTGAGGAACTAATTTTTCTGGCAGTTTACGCTTCCATTCTGTTATTTTATTATCTCTGTAGGTGATGTGTTTTTATTTGAAAATATTTGTTCGTATGTATTGTTTTACACTTTTACTTTTAACGTATCAACTATCAAGTGATGAAAACATTTTGTACCTGGTAGAATGTTAAGAAAGTATAGGGATGATCAGCCAATGATGCAGTGTGTCTCTAAGCATTTTTACCCCGAGATTGTTTTTGATGATTCATCTGTAGACCAGCGAAAAGTAAGGTGGCGTTATAGGAACTTTTTTGGTGATGATGTTCCTCATTCTGAGAGAACACAAGACAGCAACTCCTACAATGAGAAGACTCGTGCCGAACCCGAGCCCGAGCCAGTTTATGTATGTGCATTGTTCGTTCCTAGTAATTCTAATAACAACTTGTTTACCCTAGATTAAAATATTATGGTGATTGAAGTGTAAAAATGTGATTTTATTACTCAAAGTGATGCCACACTTTAATCATCGCTGGGGGCATTTGTCTTGAAAAGAAAAAAGAGAATTTGTCCTTGTCTATTACTTTTGGCGTAACAGAAAAAAGGCCTATTTTTATCATTCTTTATGATGACCGTCCCTTGTCGGCTTTGTTTATCCTCCCACTTTTTGAATGTACCAAGTGAAGTAGTTGGAGATGACTCCATTCTAGATGATTTTTGCATTTGAAGTATGAAAAAGAAAATGAGTTATTTCATTTCTTGACCCATTTACGATTGCAGGTGAACAATAATGTTGATGCAATGTCAGACCCTTTTGATTATGTTTTTGGGATCCCACCTGGGATTGAGGAGACCAATAGGCCTGCTTCCTCCACCACATTGCCTAGAAGACATAGTAAAAGATCCCGTCGTAGGCAAAGAATGCGCAAACGCGAACGGGAAGCTTCCTCAAATTTGATGAGGGCTTTATGCCAATCTGAAAATATTCACCTTTGGGAATAAGAATGATACTGCGGGACTGTACTGATCAAACCGTGTCTGTTGATACTTGATAGTACTACTGTTAGTTATGCTAATCTGTTAGCCGGAGAAATTGTTTAGATGAAAATACAAGATGATCTAATGCTCATTTTTCAAGTTTGTATTTACATTTTTCTGATAATTTCTCCTTAGGGGTGCTTTTTTAAAAAATAGTCATCATTTTTACATATATCTATCTATCTATCTATCTCCAATTTTAAAATAATACAAGTATTTAAAGGGAAATTAAGTCATCCCCTCCATCTTTAAAAATGGAGTGCTTCTGGGGCGACAGACCTCTGGCAACCGGCCAATTTTTTATTTTTTTTTAGAACTCTCAAATAATTTATACGATTTATTGGAACTGAAATTTTTATAGAATTCAGTGATTTGAATGTTATTTGGATACATGTAAAAAACAGAGCTATACAGACTGTGCAGCTCTGTTTTTTACATGCATCCAAATGACATCCAAATCACTGGATTCTGTAAAAATTTAAGTTCCAATAAATCGTATAAATTATTTGAGAGTTCTATAAAAAATAAAAAAAATTGGTCGGTCGCCAACCGGGTCACTAGAAACCGGTCTCCCTAGCATTTCTATTAAAAATGATAGCTAAGGCTACGTTTCACCGTTTCAGGCCAGCAAGGGGAGGGGACTAATATATTACTCCCTCCGTCTCAAAGTTATTGGCTGATTTTTTATTTTGAGATGTCCCAATATATAGGCTACTTACTATTTATAAAATTTAGTTGGTTCATTGTTTTACTTTTATGCCCTTATAATAAATATTCAATTATTACTCTTTTTTTGAATAAACAACATTCAATGTTATTATTTGTATCACCACATTTAATGTTGTTGTATTTTACTCCCTCCGTCCCAAATTAATTGCTCAGTTTTGATTTTTTAAAGTTAAATTGACCATTTTTAAAACTAATCTTTTTACTATTTTTGCTAAAATATAGGTGAAGAGATTATAACCAAAAGAAAGAATATACAATTTATTACTAATCTTAATTTTTATAATTTTAGAAATATATTTATATATGCTTAATTATTAATTCTAAGAATAGTCAATTTGACTTAAATATATTTATACATGTCTTTACCTGAAACATCAAATATCATGGTTATACCAAATCACAGTTCCTGTTCATAATCATACTAATAAATTCATCTTTGCACTACGGCCAAAGATATTCATTCACAGTTCATCTTCGCACTAATCGGCCAAAGATATTCAACATGTCATCTTTGCAGCTACACGGTAAAAGATATTCATTAACAGATCATCTTTGCACTACAGGCCAAAGATATTCCTCAACAATTCATATTTGTACTACAGGCCAAATATATTCATCAACAGTTCATATTTGCATTACAGGCCAAATATATTAATATCTCAAAGAAATATATAATCATTTCAGAATTTATATAAACAATAATTATAACCATGTTGATCAATTCACATTTGCACTTAAGCTAAAAATATTCAATTAAAAATTCAATGGTCATGATCATACCAGTCACAATTCAACTTTTCACTACTGGCCAAAGAGAACCATAGTCATGATCATACCAATAATCTACTCATCTTTACACTCCAAAGTGAAAGAGAATTTCAACATCGTATTATAAAAATATTATATATGATAATAAAATCAATATAATCAATATATAGTTTTAATCTCCGAGTAATAATATTCATAAATCAACTATAATTTGGTTAGAAAAAGAAACCAATTTTGTAGTGAATAGTACCCGTGAATAGTAACTCGTGAATAGTAATTCATGAATAGTAACACATAAATAGTAACCCCGACTCAAAAAGGTAGAAATTCCACAATAAAATCCATACCAATATTTCGGTATAATGATATTAAAAGAATAACATTTCTTAAACTTATAAACAATTTATTTTAATTGTTTACACTTTACTAAATAATGCATTTAATTATCCTAAAATGCCAAACTCATAAGATTTCATCACCAATAACCAAAATCATCATCAAAAATCTGCATATAACTCATATAAGATTCTCAAGCCATAAAATCATATTTTTTAATTTTCTTCCTTCACATAACATATTTAATTCATTTATTCATAACTAGTCTATTTTCATGAAAAATACCAAATAAGTTCCAAAACTATTTCTTTTTTGGGATTTAGCAGAATATAGTCACATATTGAACATATATTTTTCTCATAATTTTTAAAATTCATTTACTATTTTTCATATGACCAAAATCGTCGAATATTTAGACATTTATCATAAATTGTCCTTTTATCCAAAAATTTCGAAATTCACAGAGTACACTGATATTATATAGATGTACTCCCAATAAAAATTTTATCAATTTTGAAGTTAACCACAAGGAGCTATAAGCGGTTACTTTTAAAATAGTCTTTTCTCATAAAATTCATAACTCTTAATCTATACATCCAAAAATCACCATTTTTGGACACAATCAATAAAACTCATCAACATATCATTTCAAATTTTTCCAGAATTTTCTGAAGGTCAGAAGAAGTACGAACTAAAAAACATAATAACCCTTAAAATCCCTTACTATCCCTTACCTCAAAAGAAAGAAGACTTCCGAATGAATATCGGATATGACATTTGAAGGAAACTTGCACTGATGAATATCAACTCACCAAGTATCTAAATACTCACAAAATACACTCAATAATCTAGAGAGAGAAAGAGAGAAAGCTTATATTTCTGGTGTGATTTTTAATTCTAACTTAGCCTTCTATTTATAGGAAAATTTTAGCAGACTTGACCTGCAACCTGATGGCTTTACCTGCTACTATTCCCACCCACCATATTTGAAATAAAATTCAACACATTTTTTCACTAACTACAATTGGGGCCCACTCAATTCTAGAATTTTCCACCAAAATGCTAAATTCGGATACTTCAACAATTTCTGAACCATTCACCTCTTAAAATTCATAACAAATCATACGTTCATTTTTAACGGTTCAAAATTTGTGGACATATACTTTTATTTCATAAAATTCGGGGTCTTACAATCTCCCCTCCTCATGAAATTTCGTCCTCAAAATTTACGTACCTGATATTTCAAAGAGTTGAGAATACCTTGCTTCCATTTCAGATTCCATCTTTCATGTCATCCTGATTTCTCCATTGCTCATCTCCTGTATTTCAGATATCATTCTAGAATACAGATTCAAAAACAAAGGTTAATTTAAATTAATATATCACATAATATCTTGATATTATGATTGACTAACAAATAAGCTTAGGTAGGACACACTAGCGAAGGATTTACTCATCTCTCCCCTCCTAGTTATATTCCCCGATCTCCACCAGAAACCATATCCCTAAGCTTTAATACCAATTGTGACAACCCCAAAATAGGTCCATTCTATCCAACCCATTCTGAGTCGCCAAGTACATGGTACAGAAAACAACTACAACTTTATTACAACAATTGTCGTGCAAAATACAACAACATATATACTGTGAGTTTGGATACAAATATATACCAAATGTGACACATGTCCCAATAACCGTGAACATGACACCTCACGGATGACACCTTACATAAAGGTATAGTCAAAAACTGTTTAGAAACTAAAATCTTTGGGAAGTGCTCAAGAAAACCTTCGTACATGGGAGGCCATACTTCTAGGTTATGATAGATATCATATGGCCACAGAATTATCCTTGGTTGACCCAATAGACCCCAAAGAAAAACGAGAAGATTACTATTATATTCTCCCAATGGTGAGTCTTCTCTTGATTTATCATTATCTCCACTGTCTCAAATTGAGAATTATACTTCAAACAAACACCAAGATTATATAGGTAGTGCTCGTAAATATACTCAGCAAGTGGATGAGTACAACCTTGTCTTATGATGACACGAGGTTGTATGTCATTAGACATCTTGTATGATAGTGGCAAAACACCTTTCCAACGTTGGGTTCGCCTCTCCCTATATGATTCACCAAATATAACTACTAAAAGATGTATACAACACATTTGTCTATACTATTTAAGGAGAACTCCACAGCTAGAGACCACCGTTCTATTCCCTTGTTACCCCCGCTCGACCCAGCTACACTTTTATTACCTGAAATGAATTATGAAGCAAAAGGGTGAGCACAACTAGCTCAGTAAAGAATATCATGACTAAAGTGTTAGGTTTGTAATATTCTTGAACGCAATCAAATTGCACAAAATAAGCGAAAACGTGTAAAAAACAGAGTTTAAAATTTTACAAACCATATACCCGGATCATCCTTTATGCACAATTATTAATTAAACGAAAAGATAGGAAAAACAAGAATCATACCCTTGAAGGTTCGAGCTTCCTCAGGTACAAGTTCACCTCCAATCCATTTCGCGTTCAACTTGAATCCACCGAGTTTGGTTCCTTCATTTGATCAATGTTAGCCACCCAAATGTTTGGCCTCTAGAGGTGATCCACCAAGGAAGAAGAAAGATCCAAGAAGATGGGTGTTTGGCAAAACCCTAGTTTTTTCTATCTCTAATAGAAAAATAACGTACTCTCCCAACTGTTGGAATTACGTATCATAGATATCTGATATAAGACTCCTCTTATATAGATATCAAGTAACCCTATTAAAAATAAGGTATTATTTATTTAATTAAACTCTTTTAATTAAATGGGCTCCCTAATCTTATTAGAGATAATTAATTAAACTTCTTTAACTAATTTTTCCTCCTAATCCTATTAGGAATAAATGAGAATATTTATATTAAATTAATTTCTAAACACTTTTAGAAATTAAAATAATAATAATTGTAATAATATTAATAAGACTCCTCTTATTAATTTATATTTAATATTTTAAAATATTAAATAATAAATATTAAGCTATTTAATTTATTTTATCACCATAGATTAAATTAAATATACTTAACATATTATTACGATTATGCCATTAACTTCTTAAATAATTATTCTTCCTTTTATATGGTGTGACCCTTTAGGTTCTCCATATTAAACCTATTGTGAATAAATCAATTAGAATAATTCTAATCTTATTTAAATAAATAAATTAAACTAATAATTTATTTAAATAAATAATATTTATTCTACAATAGGGATAAGCCTCCCTAGCGATCAACGACTTTTTCGGATAATATAGATTTCAACATTAATCATAAAAGAACCTTTGAGTAAATAGTTACCAATACAATTCAATCCTTCCACCATACAATATCCCAATTAAATATAAGACATGGAATTCTTTGTCAAAGTCTTATTTTATTTAATTATATGTATTTCGACTCTTAAATGCACAACCCCAAATAATGTAAATTAGAAACTCCTTTCTAATTTCATTCTGCCTTGGCCAAGGACTACTCGGTTGTCATTTATCGAATCACATAGGACATTTCTCTTCTTTTACTAGAAGTGGTAGATTCTTTATTGATCATACATTATCTCCATGTACAACTTATTATACCCAAGCATACCATTTGATATACCCTAAGGGTCTTAAGGAATAAGTCAAAGTATAACTCATCATACACAAGATACTATGATGATCTCAAGTCCAAGGATCACTTGTACTACTATCACTACAGGAATTCCTATTGACATGCAAGTAAAACTCCATTAGGTATTCCTTAGCGAGCCACGTTCGAAAGGAACTTATTCTCTAATAAGCACCTACATACTTGCTTTAGTGTCTCCACACAAATGATCATGAGATCAATCATCCTCATCCAATGAGCAAGCAACGTATGTACCAATCTATCCGGATTCACTAATCCCCAATTTAGTAATCCAACGATTGGGAACTATTTTAGTTTTAAGCTTTCTAAGAATTTAGATCTCATTAGAATGATCATCATCATTATTCTTAAAGAATTGCTTAAAACTATGGGTTTATCACATATTATAAAACAACATTATACAGATAATTAAAAGCCTTTAAATAAATTAATACTTTTTATTAATAAATGAATAAGATTGTTACAAAGTATATGCTTGATCATCAAACATGATTGGCTTGTGTGCATACTACTTTCAATCTCCCACTTGCACTAAAGTCAATCGTCATGGTATCTCATACTCTTCTTCTCTAAGTAACGATTATCCTGCTGTTGGATAAGCTTTAGTTAATGGATATGCAATGTTGTTCTTGAAAGTCCACTATCTTTATAGTGATTTCTCATCTTTCAATGATTCTTATAATCAAATGAAAATGCCACAACACATGTTTAGATCCAAGATGAGACTTAGGAACTATTCCTAGTTACAGAATGAACTTATCATCCAAACAATCAACTTGTAGCTTCATTTACTGACTATATACTTTGTCTTTATCACTAAATCAACAACTCTTTCTTTGTTTAGAACCTTTCCAATTCAACGCACCACCGCTCAAGTAACACTTTACCTAAAGTGGATTTTCTGTCGTCTTGGTCTATCTGAAAAACTTGAGTCTGTTAAGCACTCTAGTTTTAATTCAGACCCACCATGTATAATCACATCCTTAGTGCTGGTTAAGAACTTTAAGATGTTTTTCACTGACTCACAGTGAACTTCTCAAGAATATGACTGATCAACATCAGGTCTCGTACATTTCATTGCATACATGATAATCACTCATGCGATCTCTCTTTTTAGGAGTCTATAGGGACTATTAAGAGAGATACACTCCATCGCTCATCAACATGAGACATCTCTTGGAGTTTTTCATGCTAAACGACTTTAGCATCAAATGAATATACGTTCATTGGGTTAAGTCGAGCTCTTCCCAAATCATTCATGGAGGAATGTTTAGAGAACTTTATCTTTACTGATTCTAGCATTGGCATGTCATTCCGTACCCATAGTATATCAACATATAATACTAGGAATGTCACGACGCTCCCACTGACCCTTTTATACACACTAGGTTCATTCTTATTTTTGATAAAATCAAACTCTTTTGATTATCATATCAAAATGAATGTTCCATTTTGAGAAGATTGCTTCAATCCATTTCTCTGAGTGTGTCTGAACTCTTACCTCATCGTATGTAATCGGATCATCATCTTACATGATGTGTACCTCATCATCATCATCTATGATGAATCCATACCTCCTAGGTATCTTCTGGTCTTATTCCGTTTTACGATTCAACCATGTGTACAATAGGTCCATCTACAGTGTTCCTCTTATTTGACATATAGTGTTTTGTGGTTCTTGAACTCTTCAAGATCTATTATCCTCCCACTAGCCCCTTCAATGATAAACACCTTTATCTTAGAAGGTAGTGTGTTTCGCAATAAACACCTTTTGCTAAGTAGGATTATAGAACATATACCCTAAACTTACTTTAGGATGTCCCATAAATCTACACTTGTCAAATCTTGTCCCAAGCTTATCCTTTGAAACCTTTTCACATAAGTTGGACAACCCCTTATCTTAACATACTTAAGATTAGGAATCCTCCCTATCCATAACTTTTATGGAGTCTTGGGGCCAGATTTTGAGGTTACCTTTTTGTAGATATGCAGCCATTTCTAGGACATGACCCTAGAGGGATACCGAAATGTCGGTAAAATCATTATGGACCGCACCATGTCCAACAAGGTATGATTTTTCCATTCAAATACATCAATCAATTATTGCGTATCAGGAGGCGTGCATTATGAGAAAACCATTTGAGATGATCTAGAAACTTATTGCACAAGTATTTATTCCTTGATCTAATCAAAGAATCTTAATACTTTGTCAATTTGTTTCACTTCTGAATTCTTTGAACCTTTCAAATAATTCATACTTGTATTTCAGCAAATACACACATTCAACTCTTTGAATGATCATCTCCTTTTCTTATACTAATTTGTTCAATATGCAAAATTATTTTCATGTAAGTCAAGTATACAAAATTTATTAAGTAATATTCCAGTTCTATACAAAATATTATTATTATAAATAGAACAACAATTGTTCTTAATTATAATACCAAAGATTTCATTGTCCAACAATAAAATGGAAATAATATTTTTAATAAGAACTGGAATACAATAACAACTTATTGACTTAATAGATTTGCCCGTAGGCATTGCTAAACTATAAGTTTTTATGGCTAATGTGGCAACCTTTGCTACATTTCCCGCACATAGGATTACTTATATTTGTTTAGCTTTCTACTTCTGCTTGGTCCCTTCATAAATCTATATTTATGGTAACCAAAGTCGGTATCCAATACTCAAGTAGAACCTTGACTTAAAGAAAAATTTATTTCAATCATGAACAAAAACTGTATTGTAACCGAAACTTCACTAAGCTTCTTTGGTTAGCCTCTGCAAGATGCTTCTCACAGTTTATTTCCAGTGTCCAGGCTTATTGCAGTGGAAGCAAACTCCTTTGCTATCTGTATGAGTTTTGTTCTTATTATCCTTTGTTTACGCCTTTCTGTTTACCTTCTTTGAATCGTTCTTCTTTTCGTAAGATCCTTTGTCCCCTACCAAAAGAAGACATGGTCTTTCTTGGTTGAAAGTGACTCTCAACATTTTTCAACATGTTAAGCAAATCAAGAAGGCGATATCTAGCTTGTTCATATGAAAAATTCACAACAATTGTGAAAGGAGTCCGGGAGTGAGTGCAAGATCAAATCTTAGCTCAACTCTCCATCCATGACAAAACCAATTGTCCTAATTGATCAATCAAATTGATTATGTTAAGGACTTTTGTATGTACTATAGTGCCATTGGCCATTCTAGATCGAAAGAGCTCCTTAGATATCTCGATATCTATCGGTCCCCACTTTCTCTCACCATCAACTACTTGATGTGCGGGAATATAGTAGGAGCATCCATAGTTTCAGTCGTGTGGCCGAAAGCTCGTGACTCATGGATGTGAGCATAATGCATTGAGCCAACTGTGCATCATCTTGCCACTTTCTAAAAGTAGCAACATCTTCCTCAGAGGCATTGTCTGCAACCATTGCAGGGATGGGCGTATTAAGGACATAAGATAGCTTTTCAGCCATGAGAACTTTTCTCAATTTCCTTAACCAATCCGTTTAATTCGGTCCGGTTAATTTAGCATCTAATATGTTACACAGTGATAGTAATTTTAGACATTGTAAAATTCTGTAAATGAATTTGTAATTACCAACATTTTAGCATACATTCTTTTATTAATTACCAAAATAAATTAGGTCTTATTTTAAATTGGTATCTCCCACTATTTTTATCAAACTATATTACCCTCACTTATATAGTTCGGCAAAATCTAATTAAAGATTTGCTAGTGAGAATAAGGATCCCATTTCAAATGTATATAGCCTTGTGGTGACACAACAAACTATATATAAATAAATAGGTAAACAACTCCTGTCAATTACATCAACTATGCAACTCCTTGTATTTTGCCTCTTAGATTATTTTGATCAAGTGGTGGCACATCCGAATCAAAATTTTCCAAGTTAAGTCCAACCTAGCACTCCATATATTCAAAAAAGAAAAACATTGTCCTTGTGGTGACACAACAAAATAATATTATTCAATTTTTTTTATAAGCATCAAATGTGATAAAATTAACATCTCAAAGAATTAAGATAAGCCTTGTGGTGACACAACAAACTTATAATAATTAATTGATACTCTATTATTTTTTATCATGCTAGAAGGCGACGTTCGATATTCCAAATATCTTTGAACGCTTAGGACTTAATATAAATATTTGAGGGATTTGTTATTAATTTGTCTCATCTTGTTTAGCGCGCATGCACACACACACACATATATATATATAAAATACGCGTTATATTAATAAACATGTGAATCATGTTTGCATAATATATAATATATATAGTATAAGCATGCACATATAGAATATTATATTCTACCCGGATTGATTATGGACTTTATTCTAGTTTGGTTCACTAGAGCCACCAAGTGAACCAAAAGGTCAAACCCTAGGGGTGCAAGAATTAATATTTAAACATAACTATTACATTTAAACCCGGGCTCCATTACAAACGGGTCTTCACGCGCTCCTTGCTCCTTGATCTCTAATTTTCCAAAATTAATTCTAACTATTCCTATTACAAAACTATTTAAAATAAATAGAAACCTTGATCAATAGTCAAGGGGAAGTACATAGGAGGGAGATAGAATTTACATTAAGAAAAATTAGAGAAGACGAGGTACGCAGACCCCATTTAATAAAACCCATACATTCATGCATCCAACTAAAATAAAATCCAATCGCATTGGTCAATAGTCCATAATCAATCCCATTTATTATCATACACATCACTATATGCATCAATAAATAATATTTATCTCATGAATAATAAACATTCAATATATATATTGATATCATTTAATGGGCAAATTTAGTTAGTATAAAATCTAATTTTGAATCAAAATAAACTCCTTTATTTTAATCCAAATTTAAATCAAAATAAACTATTTTATTTTAATTTATCCAATTTTGAATAAAATAAACTATTTTATTTTAATCAAAATCTTTAATCAAAATAAACTCCTTTATTCTAATTAATTATGGAATCCAATTCCATGTAAAAAAAATCATTTATTAAAGGAAACACGGATTCTCTTTCCTATTCACAAATAAACTCTTTTATTTTGAATAATATGAAATCTTATTTCATATCTAAATAAACTCCTTTATTTAAGGAAATACGGATTTTCTTTCATATTCACAAATAAACTCTTTTATTTTGAATAATATGAAATCTTATTTCATATCTAAATAAACTCTTTTATTTAAGGAAAGACTGATTCTTTTTCCTATTCACAAATAAACTCTTTTATTTTGAATAATATGAAATCTTATTCCATATCTAAATAAACTCCTTTATTTAAGAAAACATAGAATCCAATTTCAACTCCAATTAGTTATCATAGAATCCAATTCCAACTCTTCTAATTAGTTAGCATGAAATTCAATTTTAAAATTAAAATAAACCTTTTATTTTAATTATAAAATAATTAAAAATACCATTTTTAAAAATACTGATTTCGTGAACGGACATCTGAATACATTAATATTAATATATATCACGATATATATTAATACATTACCGTAATTTGAAACTAACATGATCTAATATAATATATCTAATATACTCTCTCCGTCCCAAATTAATTGCTCAGTTTTGATTTTTTAAAATCAAATTGACCATTTTTAAAACTAATCTCTTTACTATTTTTCCTAAAATATAGGTGAATAGATTATAACCAAAAGAAAGTATATACAATTTATTACTAATCCTAATTTTTATAATTTTAGAAATTTATTTATATATGCTTAATTATTAATTCTAAAAATAGTCAATTTGATTTAAAAAAGTCAAAACTGAGCAGTTAATTTGGGATAGATGGAGTAATATATATAGATTTGCAACATGAAATAGTATACTGCAAATCCTGAATCATGTTAATAAACTGCTCCGTGATTCGCGCCTTATATATATATATAAAGAAATCAATCCTGATAATCCCTTCAGGTGATCTTCATGTACTTTTAGTATATATGTTAACTATCATATATATTATATATATATATATATAATAAAAACATTCCATGAAGCTAACAAATAGGCTTCGGTAACCGAAGGACGGAAGACACATGAAGCAGCAAAATCACGATTTTCAAAAAAACAGTTTTGCGAAAATTGATTTCGGTTTTTTTTAAATTTAAACTTTATACAATAAATTATGTCCAATTAAATTGTTCTAAACACATATCAATATACATATTAAATTAAAATAATTAATCATTCGCATAAAGGTTTGGCTTTGATACCACTGTTAGGTTTATAATATTCTTGAACGCAATCAAATTTCACAAAATAAGCGGAAACGTGTAAAAAAATAGTTTAAAATTTTACAAATCATATACCCGGATCATCCTTTATACACAATTATTAAGTAAACGAAAAGATAGGAAGAACAAGAATCATACCCTTGAAGGTTCGAGCTTCCTCAGGTACAAGTTCACCTCCAATCCATTTCGCGTTCAACTTGAATCTACCGGGTTTGGTTCCTTCATTTGATCAATGTTAGCCACCCAAATGTTTGGCCTCTAGAGGTGATCCACCAAGAAAGAAGAAAGATCCAAAAAGATGGGTGTTTGGCAAAATCCTAGTTTTTTCTATCTCTCATAGAAAAATAACGTACTCTCCCAACTGTTGGAATTACGTATCATAGATATCTGATATAAGACTCCTCTTATATAGATATCAAGTAACCCTATTAAAAATAAGGTATTATTTATTTAATTAAACTCTTTTAATTAAATGGGCTCCCTAATCTTATTAGAGATAATTAATTAAACTCCTTTAACTAATTTTCCTCCTAATCCTATTAGGAATAAATGAGAGTACTTATATTAAATTAATTCCTAAACTCTTTTAGAAATTAAAATAATAATAATTGTAATAATATTAATAAGACTCCTCTTATTAATTTATATTTAATATTTCTAAAATATTAAATAATAAATATTAAGCTATTTAATTTATTCTATCACCATAGATTAAATTAAATATACTTAACATATTATTACGATTATGCCATTAACTTCTTAAATAATTATTCTTTCTTTTATGGTGTGACCTCTGTGTTCTCCATATTAAACCTATTGAATAAATCAATTAGAATAATTCTAATCTTATTTAAATAAATAAATTAAACTAATAATTTATTTAAATAAATAATATTTATTCTACAATAGGGATAAGCCTCCTAGCGATCAACTACTTTCCGGATAATATAGATTTCAACATTAATCATAAAAGAACCTTTGAGTAAATAGTTACTGAAATACAATTCAATCCTTCCACCATACAATGTCCCAATTAAATATAAGACATGGAATTACTGTCAAGTCTTATTTTATTTAATTATATGTATTTCGACTCTTAAATGCACAACCCCAAATAATGTAAATTAGAAACTCCTTTCTAATTTCATTCTCACTTAACAAGGACTACTCGGTTGTCATTTATCGAATCACATAGGACATTTCTCTTCTTTTACTAGAAGTGGTAGATTCTTTATTGATCATACATTATCTCCATGTACAACTTATTATACCCAAGCATACCATTTGATATACCCTAAGGGTCTTAAGGAATAAGTCAAAGTATAACTCATCATACACAAGATACTATGATGATCTCAAGTCTGAAGGATCACTTGTCTTACTATCACTACAGAATTCCTATCGACACGCAAGTAAAACTCCATTAGGTATTCCTTAGCAAGCCACGTTCAGTGAACTTATTCTCTAATAAGCACCTACATATTTGCTTTAGTGTCTCTACATAAATGATCATGAGATCAATCATTCTCATCCAATGAGCAAGCAACGTATGTACCAATCTATCCGGATTCACTAATCCCCAATTTAGTAATCCAACGATTGGGAACTATTTTAGTTTTAAGCTTTCTAAGAATTTAGATCTCATTAGAATGATCATCATCATTATTCTAAAAGCATTGCTTAAAACTATGGGTTTGTCACATATTATAAAACAGCATCATGTAGATAATTAAAAGCCTTTAAATAAATTAATACTTTTTATTAATAAATGAATAAGATTGTTACAAAGTATATGCTTGATCATCAAACATGATTGGCTTGTGTGCATACTACTTTCATAAAGATAATTAAATTATCAATAGCCTTTATCAATAACAAATCAGAGATTTAGAACATATGGTAGATGATAAAATTTTTAACCATAGTTGCGGTGAACGAAGCAATCCATTAGAAGAGTCAAATAGATAATACATACCTATTATCTTCTCCATGTTAAAAGTCCACCAACAATATTTTATCCTCAGAACATCAATCAATAGTTCATTTCCACAATTATATGAATATCTCATAATCATAATTGTAATTCTAAATTCCTCTTACGTACTGTGAATTAATATAATTTTCATCACATGTCTTTACCTCAAACATCAAAGATCATGGTTATACCAAATCACGCCTCTGCTCATAATCATACTAATAAATTTATCTTTTGCACTACTACCAAAGATATTCATCCACAGATTCATCTTCGTTACCAATCGGCCAAAGATATTCAATAACAGTCATCTTTTTGCACTACGGGCCAAAGATATTCATTAATAGCTCATCTTTGCACACTACGGGCCAAAGATATTCCTCAACGATTCATATTTGCACTACAGTGCCAAATATATTCATCAACAGTTCATATTTGCATTACAGGCCAAATATATTAATATCTCAAAGAAATATATAATCATTTCAGAATTTATATAAATAATAATTATAACCATGTTGATCAATTCATCTTTGAACTTAAGCTAAAGATATTCAATTATAAATTCAATGGTCATGATCATACCAGTCACAATTCAACTTTTCATTACTGGTCAAATAGAACCCTAGTCATGATCATACCAATAATCTACTCATCTTTACACTCCAGTGAAAGAGAATTTCAACATCAGGGTTATAAAAATATAATATATGATAATAAAATCAATATAATCAATATATAGTTTTAATCTCCAGAGTAATATTCATAAATTAACTATAATTTGGTTAGAAAAAGAAACCAATTTTGTAGTGAATAGTACCCGTGAATAGTAACTTGTGAATAGGAACTCGTGAATAGGAACTCATTAATAGTAACTCATGAATAGTAACCCCGACTCAAAAAGGTAGAAATTCCACAATAAAATCCATACCAATATTTCGATATAATGATATTGAAAGAATAACATTTTTTAAACTTATAAACAATTTATTTTAATTGTTTACACTTTATTAAATAATGCATTTAATCATCCTAAAATGCCAAACTCATAAGATTTCATCACCAATAACCAAAACCATCATCAAAAATCTGCATATAACTCATATAGGATTCTCAAGCCATAAAATCATATTTTCCAATTTTCTTCCTTCACATAACATATTTAATTCATTTATTCATAACTAGTCCATTTTCATGAAAAATACCAAATAAGTTCCAAAACCATTTCTTTTCTGGGATTTAGCAGAATATAGTCTCATATTAAACATATATTTTTCTCAGAATTTTTAAAATTCATTTACTATTTTTCATATGACCAAAACCGCCGAATATTTAGACATTTATCATAAATTGTCCTTTTATCCAAAAATTTTGAAATTCACAGAGTACACTGATATTATATAGATGTACTCCCAATAAAAATTTCATTAATTTTGGAGTTAACCACAAGGAGTTATAAGCGGTTACTTTTAAAATAGTCTTTTCTCATAAAATACATAACTCTTAATCTATACATCCAAAAATCACCATTTTTGGACACAATCAATAAAACTCATCAACATATCATTTCAAATTTTTCCAGAATTTTCTGAAAGTCAGAAGAAGTATGAACTAAAAAACATAATAACCCTTAAAATCCCTTACTATCCCTTACCTCAAAAGAGCAGCACTTCTGACTGGATATCGGATATTACGCTGAAGAAAACTTGCACTGATGAATATCAACTCACCAAGTATCTAAATACTCATAAAATACACTCAATAATCTAGAGAGAGAAAGAGAGAAAGCTTATATTTCTGGTGTGATTTTTAATTCTAACTTAGCCTTCTATTTATAGGAAAATTTTAGCAGACTTGACCTGCAACCTGATGGCTTTACCTGCTACTATTCCCACCCACCATATTTGAAATAAAATTCAGCACATTTTTTCACCAACCACAATTGGGACCCACTCAATTCTAGAATTTTCCACCAAAATGCTAAATTCGGATACTTCAACAATTTCTGAACCATTCACCTCTTAAAATTCATAACAAATCATACGTTCATTTTTAACGGTTCAAAATTTGTGGACATATACTCAACTTATATATGTATAACATATCCAAAAATTACAACGATCCAACGGTCGGATTAAAAATTATAACTCACGCAATATATCTCAAAAATACTAGTTTAATTTTTAATACATTTATTCCGATAAAAATACTGATAAAATACCTCAACATTAATTCCTTCATTTATAACCACATAAATAAATCCATCATTTATATCCACATCAAATAAATATTTCCTTATCATATAAATAAATAATTAATTATTCACAAATAATATTATAAAATCACAATTATGACAACCGAATGCTCCTCCGGGGAAAGAGGGGCTTTTCAATAAGAATTTCTCCTTACTGACGCGCAATTAGGTGACCAAACCTCTCTTTGATAAAACTTTCTAGACATTGCCAATAATGATATCTAATAATATTATTCAAATAATATGAATTATTGATCTGATAATGAGAAATATTGTGCGTTGATAATTATTGAAACAACAATAATATAAAATATCAACGCAAAGAATTATTGAATTAATAAAATGAAATATTGAGCGAAGAATTACTTCGTAATAATTATTGAGTAGTGCCTTCTTACGTAAAAATCAATAATTCAAAAATCTTGTAATACCGCAGTGCATCGCTTTGTACAACGCGTATTACTTTATTTTACCAATGAGGTATTCAAACAAAGGTTAATTCAGTACGATTACATAGTTATTTATAAAAATTTAATTTTGTCATTTTTTTCATCCGGCAGTTATTCTCATTATGGGGCCCACAAATAGTCATACTGCGCAGTCGTTAATAATATTCCCGTACGGAAAGAATATTCCACGACCAAACGAATATTCCCCGACAACAATGAATATTTTATAACCACTTGCATATTTTGAAAAAAATTCATATATCACCCTTAACTTTAACTTTTTACCAATTTAACCATTTACTGAATAGAAAAATTGATTACTTTTATTTCATAAAATTCGGGGTCTTACATTTTTAATCAATATTTTTATCTTTAATCCCACTCATTATCATTAAACCTCCAATGAAATAAAATAAAGAAGCATAAATTTGTGATTATAACAAATATTTATTTCCTAATATAATACTTTACTTGGAAAAAATTCTATAGATAAGGAAAGGATTAAAGCCCATGATATAAATTAATAAAAATTATATATATTGTAAATGTTTTTATTTAATTAGAACTTGCTTAAATAATATTAATGATAATTTTTATTAAAAAAATAAATAATAAATTTAAACCCTCTTATAATTCATATTATCAATAAATTTCGTAATTACTTTCTCCGTCCCAAGATAAAAATCCTTATTACTATTTTGGGTAGTCCTCATGTTAAATATCCAATTTTCTTTAATAACCAAACTTTTACATATTTTTTTCTATTATGTCCGTAAATATCTCATATTTTTTTAATTCTAATTCTCTCTCCATATTTAATGATATTATTATGGATAATTTTGTTATTCTATTCATCTTCTTAATATGCGAGATTTAACATAAATTTATCTCAAATACATACTTACAACTCTAAATTAATAAGCCACTGTAAAAAGTCAAAACACTTTAATTTAATTAATTATACTTCCCTTTGGGACCTGGACCATCAAAATTCCGTAAGGCGTATATATATATTTCACACGTAACCCATTACAAACTGAATTCCGATTCTTCGTCTTTACCTTTTTCACGCAGCTGCACCATTTCCAGTTTTAGGGTTTGATATATACATATCTGTATAACACTAGTAGGGTCTCGATAGAATCTTGAACAAGAAGACGTTGAATTACCGCCATTAGTTAATGATTCCGTCTTTTTCCTATCCCAATTTTATTGAGATTTTGATTATCTCAATATTATTCGCTTTCAATTCGTCCCTACAAATTGACGCCATGAGGGTTCTTCCCGTGTCCAGGAAACGTAACATTACAGTTTTAGACGAATTCGATTCCCAAATGAACCGGATTGCTCCCAGGAAGCTCCGCCGCCTTCCCCACGTCTTCAGTAAGGTCCTCGAGCTTCCCTTCCGCTCCGACGCCGACGTTTCCATCGAGGAGACCGCCGATTGCATCCGATTCGTCACGGAAATCGAGGATTTTGATTTTGCGGGTGTGTGGAACAATGTGAGGGCTCACGCCGTGGAGATTCACCCTGGGGTGACCAAAATTGTGATTAGGAATGGGGAAATTGGGGATTTGTTGTTGGAACAGCTGAAGGTTGATGTGTGGAGGTTTCGGCTTCCGGCGTCTGCGCGGCCGGAGTTGGCCACGGCGGTGTTTGTGGACGGAGAGCTTATTGTGACCGTGCCGAAGAGTGGGGGTGTTGGAGATTTCAGAGATGGGAATGGAGTTTTGGGCGGCATGGAGCGGCTCATTTTTGTACAGTAAATATTGTAGTTAATGTCTGTTCGGAATTGCCATTACTACTTGGTTTGGAGCTTTGTTGTATGAATATTTTGAATTAACAAATATAATTTGGGCATTCTAGTCTCATAAAGCTAGATTAATAGTTCTTTAATATTAGGGGTTTTCTTGAGATGTTTACCTGGAGGTAGTAGCTAATATTGTATGTATATAGCTTTTTGGATGAATTATTATATACGATCCTTGTTCTTGAAAAGTTTGTGTAGTTATCTTGGATTTCATTGGTAAGAGTTATGGGTTAATTCCCTTTCTGGTGATGCTTCTTTAAATTTTATGCAAAATATATTGGAGATATCTCCATATATGTTAAATGTTTCAATTTCCCGGCAGTGATGTCTGTTTTTTTTCTGATTTAGTTTGCAAACCTAATTCTGGAGACTCGTATTGGCAAGGGCATGCATGCTCTTATTCCCGTCTAGATCTTCCTTGAGTTTATTTTCCCTTCTTTTTAATGAGAAGTAGGTACTTGTTCAGCTGATGATTATTTATCAGTTGTTAAATATATAGTTTACTTTGTGGTGGGTAAATAAAAAAAGCACTTACATTGGTAATAAGTGAAAAATGTTTGGTATAAAAAAATTTGTTAATCACTTATTTCAGATGTAAATTACTAAAAAGAAATGTTTTGAAAGGTAAATATGGGTAATGGTTAGAATTATTAAAATAAATAAGGATAGATTAGTAATATAATTGATTATTAAATTTGGTAAATAATCAGAAGCTCTAAATCTCTAATTTAGAATCAGTTTATCAAACAATTTTTGCTTCATGAAACTGATTAAACTTGACTTGTATGTACACAAACAAAAGAGTTTCTTCAATCGAATTGATTATATAAAAAATTGAGCTTGCGAACAACTTGATTCTTTACCATACTAACCCTAAGCAACTTCATGCCATTTCCATATCCAACAAGAACACTCACTAACTAAGAATCACCCACATAATTCAGAAAGATGCTAAGAAGTAATTTATGCCATCATGGGGATTTGATCATTCCACTGCACATCATAAAATGACCATGAAGAACTTTTCGATTGCTATAGATGTTATTACTATGAAATTCATTTCAATGTATGTGGCCAGATGCCGAAACCAAGTATAAAATACCTGATTATAATCTCTAATGTAATTCATCTCCCTTATAATTAGCACAACATCGATTACATGAATGTTACAACTAAAGTAAGAAGAAATACCTAAAAGGAGAAAAAGGGGATAAAGGGAGATGTAAGGAGAACAGCCAAATTTTGGCACACAAGATTGTTTCCTCGTCATATTTCAAAATCAAAATGCTCCTTCAGAATTTCTTTGGATGTTTTTCCAAATCCCTTGGCCACTACTCCCATATCCTTGAGTTTAGTTACCTCCCTTTTTATCTGATCCACCCTGTCCACAATAAGTTGGAGCAAGGCATCTGGGTCAGCAACATAAGCCGTGTGCCGTGCAAGTTCACAGTGTTCCTTGTTAAGATGTTGATACATATTCTGAATATATTTCTTTTGCTCATAAAGCCTGTCCCGGGCAATATTGTATTCTAATTTTTGAGACTTCCTCAGGCTTTGCAGAATCTGATCAACCTCATTCTCAAGTTTAAGAGATTCTATCTGAGGATCAAAATTTTCAGATACTTTCTGAGGCGAGCCTGGTCTAATGTCAACAGGTTCCTCGTCTTTTGCAGATTCTATAGCATTATTTCCATGGTAAGTCACCATTCCTGTTACGAAAAAATAACAAATTTTCAAGGTATTAAAGAAATCCTCATGAGTGCGGAAAAGAAATAAAACACTGTATTCTAAGTTGTTTTAAGCAAGAGGGTGCCCCAGCTGGTGGATAGGATGTTGGTGAGTACGTGGCACCGAATGAAAATGAAACCAGAGCATTTGTTGAATCAAGTTTGAGGCAACTTATTTTTCATACTAAAAGGCAATGTCAGAACCAATGTAAGAAAGATTTGCGATCCTAAAGATGTCTACAATTTCCCCCCCTCCCCCCAAAACACACGAAAAAGGGGGGAAAAAGGAGGTGCTCCAACTGAAGGAAAAGTTTCAACCAAGGATCATATACATGCTATAAAAAAGAATAAATGCTTCGAAATTCTAAAAGAAAAATAACAATGTGATTTAGATAATGCCAAAATGCTTCGGAGAGACATAGCAACAACATAGAGCTGACAAAAAGTACCTGGGGTAACAGCTGAGCTATAGTCCACCTTCCAAACATCTTCAAGCTCAGTCCCATTTTTAAGCTGACGTATATACCAGTTTAGTCATGCTGCTTATATAGAAACCCTAGAAACAAGGATAAACTTCTTCAAAAAAAGAAACTTATTTTTCACAGTAAAATGAGTTATACCTTTCCCATGGCCAATTCAATATGATGCAACAGCCTCTTTGAACTAGTTCTCCGCGAACCACGCAGAACACGCGAACCCAATTTGAGAATTTTCTCAACATCATCACGGGAGTCAATAGTTTCACAGGTTTGTAAGAGCTTGGTAACATGTGAAAGCAGATCTGTCTTTGCATCACAGCGCCGGCAATAGTACTCAGCATCCAAACAAATGCTTCCTCCTACTGTCCCAGCCATGTAGGATCTAAGACTACAGTCCATATGGGCTATGTGTCCACAAATACTGCCGTCATCTACAGCAGCTTCACATCTAATAAAACTATACCCTCCATAGGCTGAATTAATAGTCTTGCTGCATAGAATACAACAACAATCCCGACAAAATCCAGGTTCATTGCAACAGATGTCACAGAACATGACTCCAGAAGGAGGCTCTCCAGATTCAAATAAGCTGCCACATACTTTGTTACCAGCCTTGCAACATTTATACCCAGGTAGTGATTCAGACTCTGAATGTTCCGTTGTCTCCCCATAAGGTAAAGACAAATGTGGAAGCTCATTTTCAATACCTATATCGTTATAGAGCAAGTCATTAGGGGAAAATAAAGGAATCAGAAAAGCAAGGACGTGAAGTAAATTTATGTTCATAAGTAGCATTCAATACTTCAAAAAGCAATCTAGAGTATAGAGCAAGGACATGATCAAAGTGCCTTTAAAAAAATATGATATTACTCACAAGAGAAATTATCTAAAGACAGCTTGATCAAGGAACATTGAGAAGTTGGAATACACGAATGCATATTGAAAAGAAAAAAATACAAAACCCCCCTAGTTTTGGATTTCTTATACTAAAATCAAATTTTACTCCATAACTTACCAAGAGAGATTTCCTCAAATCAGCTAACTAAAATTTAAAGTAGTACAAATTAGTAAAGAAGAAAAACAAGGATAGACAAATGCATAGCAATTGTATGGTAACCATGTAAGCAAAACTACTAAAAAGGAATTTAGCATTCATGTATGTAAACAGTTGCTTGATTTTCGCCATCCATTTCTTAACTGCAAAGTTGTTACCAGATTTTATACTAGTTAGATAATATACATTTTTACATGTGAATACTTGTCTACAGCTTTATATAGGTTATTTAATACGTGTTACCAGACAGCATGTTACATTCTCATTAACTAAATCTTTAAAGATTCAAGCTTTTTTATTATATGTCATAAACTATTTACTTTTGGTAAAAGCTACATTATTTGCTAGACCTTCAATTGTTAGCTTATTCAGATAGTACAAGCTTGAAAGTTGAAAGCATATTTATAAGGAACATCATAGGATCCTATTCCAGGAAGAGATAATTAGGCAAATCTTCAAAAAAACACTCAAAAAATGAATATGTTGATTAATCCTAAAGTATATAGCATCTTAATAATAAATCACCCTTTCAATTCATTATAAGAGGCCAGAATCCTTAATTTCCCAAACTTATTATAGACAGCATTTGCCCCAGATGGAAGAGTCCTAGTAAAAAAGTACAATATAATATTTTCTGAAGTAAGACACTGAAGCCTACTGCAGAAAAAAAAAATCATATAGAAACGAGGTACTTCAGCAAGCTATCTTTATTACAGCCTAATTATTCTGAACAATATTGACAAATAAAACATCAAGGCTCTTGGTTAGCTTAAGAGTGAGAAGACAAAAACTAAGAAGATAACGAAAAAATGAAGTTAAAGATGATCATAATGATAATATAATTATCTAAGTTGAGGAAAGACAGTTCAAGAAGTAGCTTTTAAGAAACTTGTTCATAGAAACCTATCATCAAAGAACAAAAGAAAACTTGATCATAGAACCAATCAATGTGTAGCTAGTTAGCAACCAGCAAAATGCATCTTGTCAAAACCAAATTTAGGCAAAATACCATCTCGCATTCATCATCTATCCCTAGAAGTAGCTAGTAAAAAATGATTAAATTAGCAGTTTCAGCATGGCAATATACACCTCAGGACTCTTCTTTCCCTACCAGAATAGCCAAAAGGGAAAATTGGGGGTGGGGGGGGGGGGGGGGGGGAAGACTTTGACATTTAAACCTGGAGCTGGAAGACAGCGAGGGAGTTATTTTGATGTCGGGATACTTTGAATCAATTTTTTTTTTAAATAGTTGCTTAAGAGAACAAAAAGAAAGTGACCATTCCATATGTGATTATTGTGCTTTCACCTTGCTTGTTGAAGTTTTTAGAAGGAATTTAGTTATTTAAAACTCATGAAATCATTTTTGATTGTAAAGGTCGAAACATGTTGAGAAGTTTTTCTATTTTTGCAGACGTCGAAACATGTCGGAAAGTTGCTTTTAAAAAATTAGAGAAAGGAAAAGGTAGCTGTAAGGATTAGGTCACTTGACTTCCAATATTTATTATTATGTAATAGATCTGCAATTCTAAACAAAGGGATATTTATAAGGATAATCACATTGACAACTACATAATATATATATATGTAACATCAATGTAGAGAGAAGAGACGAGAAGTTTGCCAAAATTTCCAGATAAAATTCCTCCCAAGGAAATTGTTCATCAAACATGATACTGGGAAACAAAACTCAAACCCATTTGAACCTATATCTGAATTCTTGATGTCCTGTGGTTGTTTATTATTTTCGTAAAGATAGTCTAGCAAACTTGGCTCCACCAGTAGAAGTAGTGGATCTGTACATAGAGCTACATGTTCATAATCAATAAACTCCCATGTACCTTCCGGTAAAAGATTTTCTACCAACCATTTGCATCTTTCAGCAAGATACACTTTAGGCCACACTCACACAAAGTACTCCATGTGTTTTGCCATGGGATTTAAGAAACGAAGTGACCATCTAATGCCACATAAGGTTACATTAAAGTTCTGCGCAAGTAAGCTTTAAACTTGAGCAGAAGAAATGTAGAGTATGTCATTAAGAAACTTTCAAAGATACTTAAGTAAGAAATCAAAGCTGACCTTTTATTTCCCATGGATTTTTTGAGGGAACTTTCCAACTAAATGAGGCGAAAAATGCCTTAACATCTGCACCAGGAACTGTGCGGACATACTGTTCAACTGAAAGCTTGCTTGCAAAACCTCTTCCCTTAGGAAAATTATGAAGACGTTTCGGAAGATAAAGGTATCTATCCAAAAAGAAACCAGTAATTGTAGTTCTCTTGCCCACCTTCCAGCGCCACTTATCACCAGGATGAGGCCAATCTATGGGAGCATATGGCAAACCTTCACCTGACTCAAAAGCAGAAACTGGAAAAAGATGAAACCCATTTTCCCTCGTCTCAGTGGCGCCTTCATTTCTTTCATCATAGTCGATCTCCATAAATCCTTATTTGTGCCACTACTAGCTAAGGCTCTCGAACTATACCTAATCCATTTCTGTATCAGTAGCAGTCAAATGAATACAGTAAACATATAACAAAATTCTTAGATATGTGAGATTTTGTCATGTTTTTTAAGGATCTCAGAGATCCTAAATTCCTAATACATTGAGGTATAAAAGCTGATATTCAATTCTTTAATCGCATTTAAGAAGACAAATAAATGTCAGCTCATTTTGTTATAAGAAGTGAGTATACAGATTGAACAAGATAACGATGAAAACTAGTTCTACGATGACAAATAAAATTTTCCACATAGGTACATTCAAATTCCAAACTCAGCTATGATAACATACTGTTCCTTAATTATAAAATGAATGAAACAGTTCTTTCATTAAAGAATATGCATCTCCAGGAAATTTTTCTACTTAAATTTATTTATAAAGGCATCAAATAGGATGCCGCCCATGTGGATTATCCAAAAAGCTTCCCTGTATTAGAGAATAGTAGGTATAGAATGGCGTATTAGAATACAAGAAGTACTCCACATGGATTATTCCTAACTCAGCACAAGTATATTCAAGAAACTATACTTTGGTTTTCTTATCTCCTTTGTCAAAAAATGAGACCCTCTCATCCTTGTATAGCTCGTGAGATGGATTGATGGATTTAGAAACCTTTTGTGGACTGGTGCTGCTACAGTTGATTCAGAAGGAGCTGCTGTCGGTAATTCCTCAGATACTCGATAGGGCTTTTGGGTACTAAACAGCTTCCCTACCCACTGGGATTTTTCCCGTTAGCTGGTATTTGTTTAGTCATTCAGATAATGAGTTGTGAGGGGGGAAAAGAGGATGCAGAAAGGAGCCGTATGAGGTGAAAATCACGTGTGCGTTTATGTACTGCAAAAAAGCAAGTGAAAAAGGACCTGTGGCAAAGTACCAGGCAAAGACACCCAAGAAAATCATCAAGCTCCGAAGACTAAACTCCATCAGGAAAAAAATATATAAAGGCTACTGCTGACCTGGGATAGATTTTTTTTCTTTAAAAAGATAATTATTATCAAGGTGGGTGAGGGAGCCATAAAACCTAAAGTCGACCCTACAAGTGACCCCTTATGCGACTATGAAATAAGGCCTTTCTAGGCTACTATTAAGTCACTGACTGGATTTGAACCCTGCACCTCCCTTTTAGCAAATGAGAGTGGTCACAATTACACCAAAGTCCTTTAGTTCCCAGGATAAACTTCAATTTGTAAAATAGTAAACTCCAAAACAAGTATCCAATATGAACTATAGGCTGCCATCCACGAAGTATCTACAATTAGCCTACTAGATCCCACCAAAGACAATGTGGCGCCATATCACATCTGGTTCTCATACACTTGGAAACTCTTGCACCCTTCCAAACATCTAAAAAGGCTAGCACTCATGGGCGGAACCAGGGGGGTCTAGGGGGGTCATATGAGCCCCCACCCTGGAATTTTCGGGGGTTATTTGTTATCATTTTCCTTCCTTTTTTTTATGTATTTACTTTTCTCCTTTGTTTTTTTTTAATTTTTACTTTATCATCAAAGTGAGGCAAAAAAAGTGGTAACAATTCTCTCTGTAAACTAATTAAAAATAAAAAGCTAAAGAAATAAAACAAATTTTTTTGGATCCTACTATAGTGAACTTATAGTTCTATTCTATCAAGTTTATTAAATCTGCATTCTTCTATTTTTTTTTTTTTGCTGGAATTCATTCTTTCAAACTAATTAATCCCATGAACCACAATATAAGGTTTTGAATATATAATATTATAATTTGTAATTTATCTATAAAAGTAGCTAATCAGTTGACTAAAAATTTCAAAGTCTGATTAATAGTTTAATAGTTCGGAAAAAATTAAAATATATATATGTATGTATTTAAAGTCATTAGCCTCACAACTCAAAAGTTGACAAGGGTTGGAATAGGATGTTGTGAAATACTATAATTGGGCAAAATGAATTTGAAAGAAGCACTCTAAACGTTAATAAATAATTTTTTTACTGATGTATTTTGACCACCCTCTATAAAGGTTCTGGTTCCGCCACTGCTAGCACCAACACCAACTCAACCACATACGGTGATAAAACCATCTTCTAAGGATTACCAACAAAATCACAATGCAATTACAAGTGATTGGTTGATTCCCGATCCCCTACACACAAAAACACCAATTAGCCAAAACAAATTCCCCTCCTTCAGGACGAATCTTTTGTTAAAATAGTCTCACATGCCATCATCCAAGAATAGAAGGCAACATTACGCACGACACCCACATGCCAAATGCCTTCCTAACATAACCTCCTTCCAGGAGTTTTGATGTTCTTATCATGTCAACTTTGTTATTTATTATAATTAATACATTCACCGATTTTTCTTTTCTCAATTAAAAGTGTAACGGTTTGAATACATTCAACCACCTTGCATAGTGTGTGTACATTGTACAATACTAACAATATTCACACTTATTTGTAAAAATATGAAGCAGAAGCCCTAATGTTGAGGGATACATCAGCAATGCATTAGGTAACAAAATCCATTAAATGAAACATATAATTTATACAATTTTCGGTCCCTGACCGAGACAATTAAACAAAGAATTAATCAAACTCAGCTATTAATATCAAGAACTTCAAATAAATAGTCCACCTAGTTGGAACAGCAACAATGAATAATGATTATTCACAATCCAATTCCCATACATAAGATATAATTCCATTTTAAAACATGATAAAATCAATAAAACTGTAGAAATTCAAATACAGTAATCATAGAATTATTATGTTCAGAGTATCTACCTGATAACCCTGTGTCCGGAACAGAATTGGGTTTCCAAATCTCTAGATATACTTTATCAAATCTGAAAATGAACATAAAAAAAAAAAGGAAACTAAAAAATTCTTAAATTAATTGAAAATTGAAATGGGTTATGTCAACTTAAAATACTACAAATGTGCAGATATAAATATCGAAGAGAGAGAACAAACAGTTTGTGAATCAGAAACAAAGAAAGAGAATGAAGAAGCCCCAATGGCTAAAACCTTGAAGATAAAGAATTAGCAGAGAGCGAGAAGGCGAGCAACGGCAAGTTTTTCTTGTTCGGACATCCTAACAAGTCATACTACTGATATTTTTCTACGCGAGTTCGTGTCAATTTTGAGTCTTGCATTATATATACAAGGAATTGATATTTCCAAATTTTGATATTTTCGCATGATTTTTACATATGTTGTTTTTCTGTCATTAATAGCCCACATTTGTTGTATTCATTTGAGATAAATTTGTGTATAAATATTATATTTGATTATTTGTTTACATACATAGTAAATGAGTCCATATTTATTATTAGCGGTGTCCCGTGCCTCTAACACTGTATGAACAGTGAGATTTATTCTAAATTTTGGACGGTTCAAATAATTTATTGAGTGAGCGGATAATTTAAAATTATTTATATTTTATTAGATAGATATTATGTGAAAATATCAATACTAAACGATTCATTTCTTCGTTAAAATTTTTAATAATCATATAGATATGATAATAGATATAGTAAATAATTTAATTTTTTATTTAATGATTCAAATATATAATCGGTGATTATATGATATTCATATTTATATTTTTTAATACTCCTCATCTCTTAATTTTGTGGTCAAATTAACTATTTTCAAATTAATATATCTTTTTATTTTTTTATATATATGTAAAAACCTACAAACATTATAAACTACATACAATTTAGTACATATCTATGAGTTTATTTTTTAAAATCTAAAATATATATATTTAATTATTAATTTTAAAAATGATCAATTTGACCACAGAAATAAATGAACGATTTTTATCTGAGGATAAAGGGAGTAATAGATTATTATCCAATTATTTGAAAATATAAGATAATGTTTGAGTTTTCAAAATTAATTTGAGATATTTTAAAATATAAATTAATGTAATTCATTTGATTGTTGAAAATCGTAGATCTTGTAATTAATAGTGCTTTTTAAATAATTTATAATTTTATAATTATATTATAATTTAATTTTGAATTTCAAAATATTTTAAATTTACTTCAAAAATAAATATGAGTAATGTTACACTGACAAAATGTGATTACAAATAATTGAATACTAAATAATTTGTCAAATTAATTGATGAATAATTCACTATACATAGGTGGGTCCTAATTATAATCGTCCAAAATTAGACGCATTATTTTATATCTCATTTTCATAATCATTTTTTAGTCACCCGAATATTATTGGGTACACATTGATCTTATATCTTTAAAAGGAAGAGTATTAAGACGGACAATTATAGAATTGTTTTGTAACCAGATTAATACTTAATAAAATTATGTACATTTAATTATTGATCAAACTCTCAGAGAGAATGATCTATATTCAAAGTTGGATGTAATTTCTCATCCATCCAACTCAATTTGGTCCATCCATTTTAAGATTAAAAGGCTAAGAATAAACCAATCGGCATAATAATTATTAGGAACTTAACAAATTGTTATGCAAAGTCTGGCCTACATAAAATAATAGTTATGCGGAGCCACTTTTTAAAGTCGACCAACCAATTCACATACTTGTTATACGGATTGGTTTATTTGAATCTTCAAACCGACGATCCAACAAATTGAGTTGGATGGATGGAGATCACATGATACTCTAAAAGGGAATTATTAGACATAAGCATCATAAAGCCAAAATGGAGTTGATTTGAAGTACAATACCTTGCTAATATAACATCTACTATATTAGCTGTTTTGGGTGAATGAAAGTATATATACACTCTTTTATCCTTGACATAGAAATGGAATGTGATAGTTCTAGGAGACCTGAAAATGTGAACTACGTTTCAAAATTTAGGGGGACAAATTCGCCTAATTTTCTGTTACCTGGCCTTCCCCAAGCCCAAATGTACTCCTTTTCTTCTATTCATCGGCGACAAGAAATATGATGTTGTGCTGCTCGTTCCTCCTATATCAAGTATTGCTTAACATATTACATACATATGCTATACTGCTATCAGACCTGTTTTCTTGATCTTCTATTTGAACCTGCACATATGGACATTAGTTATCAGTTATTGACATACCCAGTGCAGCTCGTTGGGCTTGTAGCTTGTCAATTTGCTTCTCTATTTTCAATGAGCTGCAGTTTACTTCGGCCTCGAGTAGAGCTTCTTTCCCTTTGGATTCATTATAATCCTTCTCAAGAGTTGTTGCCAAGTCAATGTTGCTCTTAAGGTCCGCAAAGAATTTGTCAGCCTCATCTGCCACCTTCTTAGCCTCGCAAAACTCCTTGCTCGCAAATGGGATTTCATTGTTAAAGTTTAGCATCGAATGTTGTTCAGAACTGAGGCTTGGATCCTTTTTCAGCTTTGATGACAGAAATGAAACTTCAGATAGCTTGGTAGATGAGAGAATGACAGGGTTATCCACAGCAAGGAATAAAGAAAGCTTTTTTAAAGCTTTAGCCATTTCTTCTTGCACAGTCACAGAGTGGTCAGTTGCAGGAGGCAAAACTGATGCAATTGGAAGAGGATGAGACAGAAAATCATCCATAGAATTAAAAAGATTGTCAAAATCTTCTGGAATCACTTTGGCTCGAAATTCTTTAGGGGAATGACAAACAGCATCAACACTAAAAATTTGGGCAGGAGAACTCTGTGAATCAGTGGGACTCTTCAGATAGTCAGTTGTTGATTCACATGTTCCCATTTCTTCAGCCGATGAACATATGTCGATTATATCACTCATGTTTTTAGAACTGGACCGAGCAATCTGTCTGGAAGAAATTCTTACTTGGCAATTTAAATGCAGTAAGCCTTTGTGATTTTCTCCTTGTGTTTCCTCTTCCTCCAATTCTCTCTGCTATCGGCTGCTGAAGGACCTTCTGAGGACGAGTGGCAAATTGCTCTTCAAGAAACAAAGGCAGCATTATAAAACAAAACCTAGACGAAGGAAATTAGTTGTCCAGTAAGAATTTAAGCTGACAAATTAACTGCAATTGACTATGCTTGAATCAGCTTGTGCAGTCGGACTATAAAAGCTGAATATGTAAACACCATTTTTTTTTTCTAAACTTCCTTGGCAAAATTACTCAAATCTTAAGGTTTAGACACATTCTCATCAAGCTCTCTGCTAAAGGGTCAATTAACTTAAAAAGTTTCTGTTTCAAGGTCTACATCCATACTCGTACTCCTACTAAAAACTCCGCTGAAAATCATGAAGTAATATGGCTTGCCTTTTTTTGAAAAGAATGTGTATAGCAAGAATAAACATTTAATTAGACCACATAATCCAAGGCTAGACGCAGATTTTTCTAAAATTAAAACAATAGACGGTGCAAAATCTAATATGACCTTTCTTCATAGAACTTAAGTTTGTAGGGATCTTCCAAACAAACAAAAGAAGCGAAAAATGCATCAACAGATGCATCGGAAAATTCTGATGGAGATAATCCTCGACTGACTTGTTGCTTTGGAAATGTAGTCTCTTGCATTGGTCTTTTTGAAGACTAATAGGACCAATCAGAAATCTATCACCGTGGAAGCCAAGATTACTGATTCTTCTCCCAACCTTCCAACTCCAGATATCACCAGTATTTGGCTAATTTATTGGAGCATATGGTAAGCCTTCTCCAGATTCACGAAGAGAAACTGGCCTCAGACCAAGGGTGGATCCAGTCTCCCAGTTCAATGGGATCAATTGCGACTTGCAAAGGCTACTGAGGATTTAGCCCAAGTTTAGCTGAAGCAATTCTCTTAGACCGGCTAAACTTGAATCGATCGGCTTCAAAGTGTTGTGCCCCAGATAGACCTGACCTCGTTTCCTCAAATGGGTTTGAATCAGTTGATACACAAATAACCCCAATTAAATTGCCATTGTCATCGTAGAAAGGAGTGGTGGCAATGACTTCACCTTTCGCCTTTTTTGGTCTTAACCCGGAACTGCCAAATCCAGCCCTCTCCCGTAATCAACGTACGATTTAATATACTATAACCTACAGCGTAGTCTTGAAGATCTGCTAGGAGGTCAATACGAGTCCGCCCATGAGTTTCGGGCAGGATAGCCATATAGGCACTCAGCAGTTCGATTCCTACACAATTGAATAATACCCACATGGAAAAAGATTTGAAACTCTAATTTCATTTACTTTAATCTCATTCTAACAAACCACATAGCTAAAAATACCAAATCCAAGCATTTAATAAGTAGTTTCAATTTGTTAAACATCAACTCAAATGCAATGATCAATCTAAACTCTTAAATGCATCACTACTAATAGGCATCATATAAAATAGAAACATTTAATCCGAAGAAAAATAATTAGTCCAATTGAAAAACAATTGATCTAACCCATCAATAAGTAACAATTAGATGGACTTACCAGTAAAATATGTGACTATTGACATCAAATATATGAACTGGCTGTCCCATGGACTCCAGTATACTCAAATATTGACTATCACTAAACGTTGACTTCACCTCCGGCAAAAATTATAGTGGCGCTGTCCCCTGGGTTTACTAGCTTCAAGACTCCGACTCTCCCTCTGCAGAGGGGACGAATGGTACCCATCTTAAATGCCTCTGTTGACCCACTATTGTACCCTTCACCACCAACTCTCCATCGTACCTTCCACCACCCTCCTAAAATAATTTTTTTTTAATTTGATCCGTGACCCTCTGAAAATTTAGCGGGGTCAGGTACCCCTGCCACAGTCATGGTCCGCCTCTGAAAACATCATATCACTTTATAATTTTAAAATAAAAATATATCGCTAATTTTGAAATGAATTAAACAAATGTATCTATCATTTTAGAACATAACTACAAATACAAAATACAAATACAAAATACAAAAAAAAAATCCAAATCCCCCAATTCAGATTTCAAAATTCAAATACAAAATATAAATACAAATCCGTCCCCCAATTGGAATACAAATACATACTTCTTACACATACAATTTGATTTGTATTTCAAAATACAAATCCGTCCCCCAATCGGAATACTTACACATACATATATAGCGTAATTAATACAAATTACTTTTGCTCCAAGGAATCTATACGTATGTATATAGAAATCCAAATTCCCCAATTCAAATTTCAAAATACAAATACAAAATACAAATACAAATCCATCCCCCAATTGGAATACAAATACATACTTCTTACACATACAATTTGATTTGTATTTCAAATTTCAAAATACAAATCCGTCCCCCAATTGGAATACTTACACATACATATATATAGCGTAATTAATACAAATTACTTTTGCTCCAAGGAATCTATACTTACAGTATGTATACTACTCACGCGTATACATATAGAGTTAGTTGTGAAGGTAAATTACTTGACCTCCAAGTGATCTATTATTATATATATAACCCAAACCCTTGCTCATTATTCATAAACAATATTACGCAAGAGAAATCATGTCTAACACAACCACCTCACAAAACCCTACACAAACCAGCACCGCCGCAACCCATCATCACCACCACCACCACCACCACCACCCTACTCCGTCCACCGCAAAATCCTACATTGATTCAATCCCAACCATCAAATCTACGAGTTCTTTCGTAAAATCTTGCTCGGGAGGAACTTGTTCCGTTTGTACGTATGAATTTGTTATGGATGAGAACGTGGCCATTCTGCCGGATTGCATGCACAAGTTTCATGCAGAATGCATAGTTCCGTGGCTAACACGAAGCAATACATGCCCGGTGTGCCGCCACAAGTTGCCGGAGGAGATCAACAGCAGGCCGTCGACAGCGCTGAGGCGGAAATTAAGGATGTCGGTGAACCCGATTAATTTTGGAAAACAAATAGCACCACGCAATCCGAGATAATTAATGGATTATATATACGTATATGTATATGTAATATGTTACTGCAGTATTGGAGCTTTGATCTTCATTGGTGTAACTTTTTTATGAAATTTATGACGTTATTATGAAATTTAGAGCAAATCTTGATTTTCTGATTTTTAGTTGTTATATATATATATATATATATATATATATATATATATATACACACACACATATATATGTGTGCGTGTGTGTTACTAGTACCAGACAAGTCTTGTTCTTGATCACCATTGATTACTTTCAACAAATTCCCAAAGGTTTCTTGGTCTCGATCATAAACAAGAATCCAAGCCGGGTGAAATGAACTGAAACTTAATTGGATGTTGTGGAACCAAGTTTTAGGACGTTAAATTTGGAAGGATTATTGTAAGCTTATTATTTTGATATATAAAAAAATATTAGTCATTTGTGATGGCAAAAATCCATCACAAAAACTAAAAAAATCATCAAAAAAAGGTTTACGTTAAGCATCACGATGGCCATTTTGTATACGCCCATCATGAAAGATTTTAAAGTGATAGTTTTGACAATCACCGAAACATTCAATCCTTTTGTGATGTATCAAAAAAAAAATTGACTTTAATCCAATTATATGAAAAGGGTAAGGTTAGGTGTAACAATGACAAACATGTTGAATCAAATTATTAATGTACAATAATCAATTCATTGTCTTAATAGCTTTCTCAATCATTTTAACCAATCACATGTTAACTTTTGTGTTTTTCACTTCGGATAATGCAATGAACTGATCTGACCCAAGTTTTCTCTGATACCATCATGTGTTAAATTTTGATGTGAAGTATATCACGTTGCACGTAAACTCTTAAAAAAGAAAAAGAAAAAGAGAGAGAGAGAGAGATGAGGGTAGATCTGATTTAAAAAGATATATAATTTGAAGCATATAATGTGAGGATCAATCTGATTTCGTGCATGTTATGATATGCAAGTCAGCAAGTGCAACTGGAAACAGCAATCAAAAAGGCTTGGGATATACTTGAGCTGTTGAGCAACAGATAAACCGTTTTGTCATGCAGAAGCTTTGAATTATATAAGAAAATATATATATAACAAAATTTTCAACAATATATATAGCTCAATGACATCAACTCTAGCTTCACATAATTAATCACATTAATATCTGTTTAGTCGTTCATACACAATGGAAGTCGTTTTGCCTAGCTTTAGGACTCACTCACCTGTGCTGAGAGCTAGAAGAGGAATAATTAAGGAATATTTTCTTCATGAAACTATACATTCTTGCACTTGCACCGCATAATTCTTCTTATTTTCCAACATCCTTAAATCACGACAGCTCAATGCACAAGCTAGAAGCCAGAGACAAAACACTTTTAACTAATCACTCCATGTAAGTATATGAAACTACACAAATGTTTATAATTATATGGTGGCTCAACTGTAATTAAATGTTACTAGCAGACTGGGAGTATACTCGACTAGATTTGCTTCTTCCTGGTTTTTGAATAACCTCTTCAGACTTCAGAGTATATATCATTTACAAAGAAGCTTGAAGCGTACCAGCAACCAGCTGCCAGCTGCAATTTGTAACTACTTGTGCATACTTCTCAAAATGCACTTCTACAACAGTTTAGAAAAGAAAAGATAATAAGGATTAATTTCATTGTTAACAAAATTGAGCTTCATGTGAGGATGTGTTTTAAATTATACAAAAAGATAAACACAATAGAATGAAACACTACTGATGTGTAGAATTTGTAATGATACATGAAAATGAAAATTTTGGGGGCGACGCTGTACCTTTGTTGCCTGCTGTCACCCTTGCGCAGAACAAGATATCAGCAGTCATAATATCAGATTAATGATTCCCTTGCAAGTATTCTTCATGCAAAACCATTAACTGTTCTGACACCTGCTTGAGTTGCAGAAATGCTAAGTGGATACTTGCCATCCAAATTTTAAATTACCAGCCTCGTAAAGATTGTCAAAAACCCATTTGCATGAAAATGATGAAACACAATTGAAATTTTTACCTAGAGGCTACCAGAAACTATAGTAATTTTTACTTTTGTTTTCAACGTCTCTAGTAGCTCGGAAAGAGCATGTGACTACATGTATGTCTTCTTGTAATAAGAAAAATAAAGAAGATGAAAGAGTTGTTGCTGCTTGAAGAATGAAAAATTCTCTGTCATCTTTTTAAGCTTTATATTTTGTAATACATACAATAATCACAATGAATCTTAATATATCATGCTTAAGCAAAATGAGAACTACATAAGTTGCATATAATTGTTCATTGAACATAAATGAGCATAAATAGCATCAGAAAGATCAGATGTTTGTATGCATGGTGTGCTATAATTACAGTGAGCAAATTACTGATCAGTGTAAGATTATCAATAAAAATCGGAAGATCATGGAAAGATGGGGAAACTACTCTTCATACATTAATTTATGATAAAATGCATCTCAATAGGTGAATTAAATTGATGTAGCTCTACAGCCAATTTAGGGAAGAATGGCTCCAAATTCCCTCAAAACTGAATTAGAATGATGCAGTTATAAAGTCCAAAAAAATAATGGTCCATTTATAGCTGACTTAAGGGAAGAATAGCTCTCAGTGTGCAACCTGTACAGACTAGAATCAGTAATCAAAGAACAATTCACCATATAGTTTGTCAAGAGGGAAACGGAGGTGGATCCTTACAGAATCAGCTTCTTAGCTGCAACCTTAGGGGAAGTCGGAAAGGTTTTTGTCCCAACATCTATTGTAAGTAAACGCTAAAATTTTAAAATACATTATTGAAGCAATGTGATTTCTTTAGAGTCTAAAAAACTAATTTCCCCTTATATTAATGAAAATGCAACTAGCTTCCAACAAAATGGGTGTTGTAGATTTTAGTTCCTCGATTCCAATAGAGGTCATTCTTCACAGAGTTGCTTGTTATATACCTAATGAAAGACAGAACTCTTATGCAGAAAATGAGTATACATGACATAAAGATCAGAGTTCTAAAAATCGAAACCAGACTCAAGCACAACAAAATGAGTTTTGAGCCATGCTATACTGCCCAAAAGCCAATGTCACCACATTAACACAATCAAGAATTTGATACATACTACTCCATTACTCTTTGGCCAGAAACTTAAGTAAAAATAAATATTCCACCTCAGAAAGATAAATCTTAAAAACCAAAGGGGTTCAAATCACAAAGCAATTTAAGTAACTAATTAGATGGAAAACATACCTCTTCAATACTGCCATCTTCAATCTCTGTGTTGAAAGTAAATAGCAAACTCTCATGTAACAAATTCTCTAGATCTTCACATAAAGCGGTGCTGTCAATCAACAGGAAAGGAACCCAAAAAAAATCCACCTTTTTGTTATTATTTCCCTTTATACCAGATAAATTATCTTACCACCAATTTCAAATTTGCTAAATTGCATACTTAAATCACACAAAAAAATATATAAAATGTGAACCCTTCATTTTGAAATTAAAGCCAAAATCTATTAAATCACAGCAATTGCGACGTAAAGATCCAAACTTTACTATGATTGTTAAAGAATTCAGCAAGAAAACAAAGGGGCTTTTGTTACCTTTGGCTCGAGAACCAAGAGAAGATATCGGATCCAAGTTGTTTAGATTTCATAAGGGAATCATTGCCTCCCCATTTGTTCTCCACTGCCAATTGAAGGGCTCTCCATTGGGATAAAATTGTTGAAATTCCTTCTTTGAAAGAAGAAATGGCATGCGGCTTTAGAGTACGAAGGGGAGAAACTGCTACGACGCCGTTTCTGGCCTCAGATTCCATCATGAAATTTACTGCATAGATTTTCTCTCTCCAGAATCCTGCCCCGAGAAAAATAGAGTAGGAGGAGAGAGAGGGAAATAGTACTAGTGGAGGAAAAAGTTTTCAACATTTTAGTTGAAGGTTGAGAGTGGCGCGAAAAGGTGGGGTAAAGACCAAGGTGAGAGAAACTCGGGAAAAAGTTGACCTTTGACTTCAACCAATACAAGAGGGCTGGTATTGAAATGAAAATGTAAAATCGATATATTAGTCTTTTGTTTTGCTTTTGATTAGAATTCTTATTTTTGACAATAGATCCATTTTTGTAGCACTAAATTTATAAAGCCTCCAAGGGAAGTTTGGTATAACTATTACACCTTTTTTTTCTCTATTTTGTCCTTAAAATTTTATTTATATAGTCCTCTAAATTTTATAAATATTTTATTTTATTTTACATAATTTATACACATAATATGTGTACCACTGAGTGCTAGTATATAAAAAATGAAATATTTTTGCTGAAAACAAAAAAATAATTTTTTTTTGGTATTTTTAAAAATATTCTTCGATTAACTTTTGAAAAATAATCTTATTTTATTTTTTTTATGAAGTATTACTCTTTTTTTATACTTCTTTAGATTTTACATTTTATCCTCCTATAATTTATACACACAATACATCCATATTCAATTTTGATGTTCAATTTATATATCTACTCGTTACATGCATGACACCCTAAGCTCCTAATCAGCCACGTCATGATGATACTCCCGATACTTTTTATGCCACGTGTCCTTTGGATATTACCAAGAAAAAACTTTATTACTCCAAACAATTACTATAAGGTATACATGCTCTTCAAACTCAAGCTTCTAGCTTTACTTCAAACAAGAATCAAAGTTTTAAAGTAATTAATAGATCGAAAAAACAAATAATGAGTCAAGAACAACCACGGCGTCCACAGGTAGATAAGGAGCCCATAAAATATGGCCACGTTTTGCCAGTCGCCGGTGAGCTGGCTGACAAAGCCAGTTACTCCCCGTGATGCGCGCGGCTAGTGCGGAAAACACGGTGCTTAATTAGACAGACCCAGAAAGGTGGTCCTCCCGCCGTCATGCAGTCCGTCACGCTACCAAGAAAGAGAGAGCGGGTCTTGTAGCTCATGACCAGGTTTCTGACGTTGCCGGCGAGGAAGGCGTCTCCCTTACTGAGAGTCTGAGACTGATCTTCCCGGTAGGCGCATCTTCACCGAAGCAGTTGGTGGACAGGTCTCTCTCCTGAATCCTGATCATATATGTACATATACAATCCACAACTAGTATCCGTTAATGAGGGTTTCTCAGTCAACGCATCTGTCATCCGTGACCATCCATCTGGATCATGGAACCACACGATTTCAAACTGTTTTTAACGCTCAGATTGGAAAACCCCAATGTGGAAAATGATATTTGTGCTCCTCTATGAATATCATTTGTTTATATATTGAAAAGTGCGACTCTGGTACCTAGCCTAAATCTACCGTCTTTAAAAATTATGAAATAACAAAAATTATTAATGAAATAAATGAACGCATAAAATTATTCGTCATCAGATATTTCATCATCTAATGTTTTCACTAATATTTTAAGTGTGTTAATTTAATATTTTGTCACAACCCAATGTTATTTCCATATATATATATATATATATAATTACTGTCCAGACTGCCGGATACAAGCCTGAAGATGGTAGCGATGCCGCTGCAATTAATTCATGCGGCAGAGGTAAGAGCCACCGGGTCCAATGATATAACTCCAGTAGGGCTAGCTGCTACAGCTCAATCCGCAGCCACCCATAATGTGGGGATGACTCAATCGGGATGCAGACAAGGTTAAACTTGGCACCGACCTGACGGTAATTAGTAATTATTGAACTATCATCATAATATCATCTTTTATTTACTCCCTTCATTTCAAAAATAAATTCCATTTGCAAATATTAAGTCGCTCTTATTTTTATCCCTAAAAATAAAAAATTCTTAATAAGTTTACTCTTATAATTGATAAAAAAAAATTATGTGTATCCTTCAAAATAATTTGTTGTTAATTTACATAATGAAAATATAGAAGTTATTTTATTTTATATTCTTGCAGCAAATAATTAAATGACTCTTTTGTAGAACTAAATAATTTGACAAATAAGACTCTTTTTACGGCACTAAAGGATTATTTTAGAATGTTGACATAAATTTGTCTTCTACTTTCTTATAGAGGGATTATTTGAAATGAGGAGTAGGAAGGCATCTGATCTTATAATTTGGTTTGGAAATAAGTGTTAGAAACCGGATAAATTAACAACAGTAGCAGAAGCAGTGCAATAGCAGTAGCAAAGCAACAACAGCAAGAGCAGTTTTAACAAGATTATTAGGCGAATAAATTGGAACAACTTAGCTGTTATATGAAAGAAGCCGAAGACATATAAAATCATCGTCTCTAAAAAGTGATTCCGCCTCACCTTTGGTTATATGAACCGTGCATAGCTTGAGCTCCACTGGCGCTCACCTCCAGATTCAACTGCAAGAAGCCTTGATTATGTGTACTGCATGAAAGAAGACTATGGACTCGTCTTTGTGGATTGCCCCAATCAAGAGAAAATATATGAATAACAGAGAAGAAGAAAGCAAGCACACTGATATTATATATATCTATCACAGAACAGAGACAGTATATATAGAAGAAGAAGAACGAACCAGACTGTTGGGAAAATAAATACCCGAACGTTGAAAGGAAATAAATTTTTAGAAGAACGTTGGAGAACCAAGCTTGGTTTCGCCCAATTCCTTAGCCGTCCTCATGTGCGCGAACCCATCCCTATTTCCTCAACCATGTTACTAAGCCCATAACAACAAGTACTAATATGCACTATGAGAGTTCCAAGAATAGTCAATGTGGGACTTTGCCAAAAACATAAAATTTTGGAGCATAACCAACAATAAGTAGTATAATATTTTGTGTAAAATGATAAATGAATGGATGCTGAATGAAAAAAATGAAGCTGCCGGCAGCGACAAGGCAGGATGCGGAGGGGTGATAAGTGAGGAGCTGAGAAACAGCCCCCTAGCTAGCTTGACAACCCATCCCGGGGGAGTGGCTGATTCTGTTGCTAGCTGCAGGGGCTAGACACAACGAGAGGACTTCATGATGAACTTGACCAACTACGTACTCATGAATAATGCATTAGATCAGAGGCTACAGATAGTGTTTCAGCTTGTAAATATGTTTGTTCAATGTGTTGTCCCTTTCCACTTTCCCCCTTCACTTTTGAAGCATGTATATATGTTTGTATCTTTCAGATTTATTGTATTTTTCGTAATGGAATGATGACAATTTATTAATTGTACATTCAGTTTGTATAAAAATTTTCCCCCATATTTCAAATCAATATATATTTTAATTCCTTTCCAAATTGGGATCTTAATTGCACGGTGGGATAATGTGTTAATAATTGTTCATTTGTGCTGGAAATTAAACACCATTGCTTAAACTTAAAGCTTTAAAACATAAGTAAATGTTATGCAGGAGTACTTTGGAACGGGTACGTGAAGTAATGTACTTCATGATACTGATAAAAGGAATATTTTAGATTCTTTATACTTTTGAATGTTGAGAAAGTTAAATATAAAATAAAATTGCATAGCATATTATAATTTTAATAATACTCCGTCTCCATTAAATAAATACCATTATATCAACAACTTTAATATATTTAATGATACGAACTGTTACATTTATGCTAATGAAATTATTAAGTACAATTTGAAATTCAAAGGGCAAAAAATTGCAAACAAGGGTTCTTACCATTTACGTATATATAAACAAGGGCCGGGGAAAGGAGAGAAAACATCGATCATCTGAATGATGAGTGTACAGTTCTTGAGATTGTTTCTTGAAAATGAAAATACACAAAACACAACAGTAGCCTGAAAAGGAGGTCTAAACTAAAACCAAATAACCTACCTATCTATCTGTATATTCATCCTAAACAAACAAAAAGGCTTCCTTCTTATACAGCATGTCTTTCCCTCCTCTCTCTCTCTCTCTCTCTGAGATATTAATAGCACACAAAATACATAAATAATCTTAATTTAAAAACACCACCACCATATATCATCCATCATCGATCATTATATATAATTTCTTAATTTCTCTCCTCATTTTTCATTATCTCTCTCTCTCTGTGTGTGCAAAAATTACGAAAAAAATGTTTATCTTCTCTTGGAAAAACTACCTATGCTTCTCAAAATTCAAATGCTTCCCATTGAGTACTCTTCCCCCACCTAATTCACCCTCAAACCAATCCCAAAATCCCTCAAAAACCCTAATCAAGAACTTCAATTCCCTCTACGACCTCCACTCCTCCTCCGCAGACCACGACTTATTCTCTTCTTCCTTCGACTACTCCTCCGATATCGATTACTCTCCCGACTTTGCCGCCGTCTTCGCCTCCCAACGCTTCTTTTTCTCCTCCCCCGGCTGCTCCAACTCCATCTTCCAATCTCCCAACTCCAACTCCGCCCCGCTGCCGGCCGATGACAAACTAGTCGCCGGCAGCATCGCCATTCATACCTATTCCCCGGACCCTTTTGTAGATTTCCGAGAATCCATGCAGGAGATGGTGGAAGCACGTGAGTTAACCGACTTAAAAGCCGATTGGAACTTCTTGCATGAGCTTCTATTATGTTACCTTACCCTAAACCCTAAGCACACCCACAAGTTCATTTTAAAAGCCTTCTCCGATCTTCTCATTTCCCTCATGTCACCCACAACCACCTGACACTTTCCGCGAAATTGAAGACCGCCACCATTGCACCGCTTCATCATGACGGCGATTTGTTTAAACATTTTTTAGTTAATATATATCTTAAGGGCCGGGGAACATGCATGATTTAACCAAGAAAAGCGTGGGAGGTTAATATTACATCGATGCATGTAATTTTTTGTAATGTACTGGTAAAATGATGAGTATTATATGCTAGGAAAGGATGTTTTTTCTCGGTTGTTTAAATGTGTTTTAATTTCTTGGAAAAACTTTGATTAGTGCTAATCAAGGTTTGTTGGTTGATTAATTGAAATGTTTGATTTTGGAGTGCTTCGATTATTGTCCTCAATTTTGTATGTGGTCCAGCTAGTCCAGTCCATACAACTTTTAACATGCATGTTGGGTAGCTTAAGCCTATATTTTGTCCTCTATCAAGAAATGTACTCCAACTAATTAACTACGTTTGGCTCTATTTGTATTGTTATTGTGAGAAAAGTTTAAATTTTCTACCACGTCTTTTGTTTTCTATCTTTAATAGTGTTGTCATGTAGTATAATATAGTGATTAATTTTTAGTTATTTTTTAAAGAGTACTTCTGTTATATATTACAATAAATTTATGTCAATTATAATTATAAAGTTTATCAACATATAAGATTAGTATGAATTGTAGGACTTCAATTATTACACATCTTTTAAAAGATTACTATTAATACTCTCCATATAATTGGTAATAAGAAAGTCAATATAAACATTCACAATATATATATATATATATATATATATATATATATATATATATATATATTTTTTCTTTTAGATAGACATGAAAATTGGACATGAGTTTATTTGAACTTCATTTATTTATATTTTTATCCACTATTAGAAGTCAAAATACAATTAAATAAATTTAAATACACTCATGTCCAATTTTTATGTCCACATAAAATTTTTATATTGAGAAACATCAGTATGATCTGCTATCCATTCTAGTATTTTGCAAACCAGTTATATAGAACCTTAATTCCAGAATGATTTTGCCACGTCAGCATCTTGGTCAACCAAGTTATGGACTTGTTTGACTGAGTCAATCACTTACATATATGCATGAGGTGGTCCTTCTACATCTTGCCTTACGTAGCTTAAGATTTTCTAGAAAATATATATGATGGCTCATCAATAAGAATGGCCATTAAATTTAAACTAGCATCAATAATAAATGAAAAAAGAATACTAATTTTTGCCTAACAAAAAAAATTGACAAATAGATTATTATTGTTTTATTTTAAAAAAGAGAGAGGGAGTATTAGACACCGAAAGAGACAAACAAGAGTATCCACTATCCAAGAAAGAATAACATTAACTCTGACTCATCATGCTATATAATTATAATAATTGAATAATTTAAAATTAAATAATTTTACATCAATTTAAAATTGAATATGTTGTTACTTAATTTTAAAAGTCTTGTATGTTTAATTTTGAAAGAAAGGGAGTAATAAATACCAACTTATATTTGTTTCAAAAAAAAAAATACCAACTTATTATAAGTAGTCTTCATTATTTGGCGGGATATGCTAGTTCTAAATCCAACATTAACGTTTTGTTTAATTAACGCCGTTATTTTTAGGGAGGGAGAGAGAGATTAGCAAATTAAGAATCTTGATATTTGTATGGATGTGAGGATGCGGCCATATTTTAATTAGATTAGTACTAGAAGTCTTATTTTTATTAAAGTAGATATAAATTACTATTAATTATCAAGGATTAACTGTTAGAAATTTGTGCCTGCTTGTATATCAAATGTTCCATCCGTTTCGAAGTATAAAATTAATATTAACTTTTAAAAAATTAATTCTAAATATTTTCAAATTTCAATATCATTCCAAACAAACATGATTCTAGTAATCGAGTTAAAATATATATACACACTCAGAAGTAAAATAGTACTACCTCCGTTCCAATTTAATTGCTCAATTTTGATTTTTTAAAGTCAAATTGACCATTTTTAAAACTAATCTTTTTACTATTTTTGCTAAAATATAGGTGAAGAGATTATAACCAAAAGAAAGTATATACAATTTATTACTAATCCTAATTTTTATAATTTTAGAAATATATTTATATATGCTTAATTATTAATTCTAAAAATAATCAATTTGATTAAAAAAATCATAACTGAACAGTTAATTTGGGACGGAGGGAGTATTAAAAATATTTTTCTATCGTCTTTATATATTATTTTTAACTAATTCTCATACATTGTAGCATAATTAGGGGTTTTGTTTCTCATAAGTCGTGATATGAAGATTGTTCATACTCTTTGTATGGCACTATTATGTTCTCTCCGTTGCATAATAAATATTTTAATTTGATTTTTATAATTAAATTGATTATTTTTTAAATTAATAAATTTTAAACTTGATCATAATAAACTATAGAGAATTTAAAAATTCTATATAAATATTTTAAATTAATAATTTTATAAATAATTAATTTAATTATAAAAATTAAATTAAGACGTTTATTATGAGAGGATAGGATTACTTCTTTTACCCATATATTAAGATTCAAGATAGTATAATATATGTTTACATTCACCCTTTCTCACACACAAATGCGGGGCGGCAGCTTGTTGATATATAAGCATGTCGGTGTTAGGCACAGTTGGACAAGAAATATGCATGAAGTTATTTTGTTGGTAAGTTGGTCAATTGGTAGTAGAATCTTGTACACATACAATCTGATGCTCATGCTGCGTGTGTCTATTCTATTTATTAATTAATTAACTTACCCAAAAAAAAATAAATTTTATACTAACCACTTCCATGCAAAAACCAGCAACTAGAAAGGAGATCATAGAATAGTAGATTAACTACTCCTATGTATTGCGAATTTTATTTTTTTTAAAATTATAATTGTGATGTATATCTAAATTAGGATTATAATATCGCTACAGTATATCAAATATTTTCTCGATCTGTTCCATAATAAACTTTCTAATTTAATTTTAATGATTAAATTGGTCATTTTAAAAATAAATAATTATATATATATATATAATTTTTAAATTACGTAACTTGACATTTTTAATAATTTATTATGATTATAATCTCAAAACGTATATGTTGATTTTTTTTTAAAGATTTATTCATTTTTAAAATTGTTAATGTAACCGTGAAAGTATAAATTGTCAGTGCTACTGTATGGGCCGGATAGGACATCTCAATCAACTCTAATTCAAAAAAATGATCAAATAATTGATCGATCCGGTATATCCACCTTTTATTCAAAGAACTGATAGTATTAATTGGACCCCACTACTATTTGAAATTGGACCTTGCAGTTGCAGAACACAATCCATTCACTACATTACAGATGGTAAATAGTTGTTTCAGATTTTGAATTTATTTCAGTTGAGGAGATGCAAGTAGAAGAGCAATTCAATTACACAGAAACAGATTCAGAAGATACAAGTGAGGGTTGGCCGGCTTGTCTCACTAGTTTAACAGAGAACTTGAGTACAGTCGTAAATTCGGAAGTTTTGAGTTCAATTCTCACTTGAAACAGCATAGGAGCCACTGACTGCAGGCGTAAATCTGTTTCAAAAGTTTTGTTCGGAATTAATTAGGAAAATGTATAAGCAGTTAACTATAGCCAATGCGATTTTCAACTAAAACAAATTTAAAAGGAAAAAGTCAAAAAAGGTAATACTCCCTCTCTCCGTCTCTCAAAATTTATATTAATTTTTTTTTTAATTAAATTGATCAATTTTAAAATTAAGAATTAAATATATTTTATTTATATTTTCAAACTCAAAAAAATTGAAGTTGATAATAAATTTGACATAAGAAAATTATAGTTTCTCCACTTAAATTTACATGAAAATACTAAAAATTTTGATTACAAAAATAGTCGACTTGACAATAAAAAATCAAACTAAGCCAAAATATTTTGAAGAGACGGGAGAGTAGTATTTTATCATTTTGCCATTTTTCAACGTGCCAAATGGAGCCTAGGAGATTAGATCCGGCTCGACCCAATTCTAACACCAAAATCCGAGTCATTTTTCCGTCATCCAATCCCAAACAGAACGTTGCTATTGGTATTGCTATTTGCTAAGCTATACACAGAAATGGCACTCTCAATGTCCCAATTTCCGGTCTCATCATCATCCTTAATCTCAACCATTCATCCGAACATCTCCTCAAAAATCAAACCATTCCCAATTTTCAGGACCCAATCCACCAAAAACCCTACAACTAGAAAGAAGCAATTCACCATCATCAATGCCATTGAAGAACCCAAAAGCAGCAGCCTGTCTGAAGAAGAATCTGAATCTGAAATTTTGAGTACCCAACAAAAAAAAGAAGACGAATTATCTGAACTGGGCTCGGAAATTAACAAGGCAATGAAGGAGAGAGAAAGCGGCCAAGGAGGTGGAAATTTTTGGAGCGGAGTGGGCGAGGAGATTGGAGAAATTGAGTGGCCGCCGTTCAATAAAGTGTTGGGCATCACTGGGGTTGTGCTTGGCGTTATTGCCGGCTCGAGTGTCGTTTTGCTAAGTGTTAATGCCGTTCTGGCTGAGCTCTCTGATCAAGTTTTTACTGGAAGAGGCTTTCAGGATTTCTTTGGTTGATGGAGGAGAAAGGAAAAGATCAGGCGTCCATGAAAGTGGCTCTAGCCATTTGTTTAGCTCCAATATTTTTAAGGATTGGGAATTTTGAGCTTTTGGAGTTTTGGGCAAACTTGTGGCATGCGCCGAAAGTCTTCATTTTGAGAGTTTTCCCTTTTTTTCGATTTGCTGGTGCAATTTTATTTAGTTAAATGTAGAGCAATACATGCATAGCATGAACATAATAAGATTCAAAGCATGAAGAATATAAAAATGATTTATTATGGTTTTGCAACTACAATTTAAACTGTTGTTGTAACGAATATATATATATATATATATATATATATATATATATATAAATATATACTGTGATATATACGAAAATTCAACCGTTATATAAATATTAAAATTGAAAAAAAATGTATTGTGAAAAAATTCGAAAGCCATGCTCGCTTACCAGTTTTAAGCTCTACACAACAACGATCAATAGAGGAGCTCTTGTGCATACTACATACAGACTTTACTAAAGCTGGCATTTGCAGAAGGATCAGGCAATAACTGCACATTAGTGTTGGAAAAGCTGCGACATTCCTCACCTAATAGGTGGGTTTTGTTTAGTGCGGGCATACATGTATTGCACCTATTATGTAATCAAAATTTGTGCATGCTCCAATAGAAATTAAAGCTTTTAATACAGATTCAATAAGAACAAATGCCGGACCATGGATTAATAAAGTCAACAAACTCTAAAACAGGTCACCAAATATCCAATGAAGTTTATAATCCCCTAATAAGGGCCAACATAAACAGATGCTGAGAAAATTGGACAGTGTAATCTGGACGAACAATCATACATTTTACACTAGAATCCTTGTCAACAAATAACCAGGTAGCAAAAATCCTAAAACACATAAGAGGGGTAAAATAACCAAGTAGAATAGCACATTTCAAGTAAATTTGATAGAACAAAACTAGTCTTATTCACTTGCACCTGCAGGACCAACAAGGACTCCCTGTGCAGAGCCTTCCTTCTTGCTACTATCATCTTTCACTTCATCACCTTTTCTGATCCTAATCTTGTATTTAGCCTCAAAATCAGAAAGTTCCTTCTTCTTCTTTTCCAGTGCCTCATTCAGCCGAGCAATTACCATCTCAAGCCCTTCTTTATTGTGCTGGACGGCTGGCCAGACCTCTTTAATGGTTCTCTCCACCAACACACCACCAATCATGCGGTAGCACCGTCGAGATTGATCTAGAGGCTTTATGGCATTGATTACCAAAGAGTGCTCACTCACCTCCATCTCTAGTTCGGTTATTTTTGAGTAAACTTGGTTGATGTCAGCCCTCATGTTGCCATATATGGTGGCAACTGCTTGCTCATTAACTGGTTCATCAGCCTTGCTAGCCATATTACTGATAAAAAAAACGACAACAGGATATATTATAATATAATATTCAGTTTCACAATATGCAGTAAGAAAATAATTACAGTTTCACAATATGCAGTAAGAAAATAATTACCACCTGCAGAAGCTTAATGCAACCAGAGCATACATAGTTTCAAAATACAATGATAATATCACGCTGAACAAAAAAATGGTAAAGAAGAGAGAAAAAAAGTTGGAATTTTAAAGAATGCCTCTAAAGTTGAAAAGTTTACATCCCAATAAAAGTTAATGCCGACTTCAAATAGAATATGAACTATAGAGAGCCTTAGTCAAAATGATACTCTCAATAAGAGATTTGTTATCCAACAATGCAACTTTAAATTGCACATATCATTTTTGTTGGAGATCGATTAACGTAAAATGGATATGTTATGCAATACACAATTCACAATGATTCATGAAATATGGTTATCTAACCGTGGGGGTTAACAAGACCAAAATGGCTTGGCTGCATTAGAGTCCACCCTCGACCAAACCCCATTCCCCTGGCCCCTTCCCCACCGGAAGGAAAAATATTCTTTCAGAAAATTATCAATATTCTAGACCAACCAAGTATCATTTTGTGTTTCATCTTTAATATATGCCGTACTATGAACCAAATAGATAAACTGCAACATCAGCTCAGTCATTTTGGTGGTTGAAAATGGTGGTCGACTCTCAGAAACGCAATGAATTTCCGCATGCATAGAATTAGGATCCGCAATATGACAAATAAAGCTCCCTTTAAAAGAATGTTTTTTTATTTTTGACTTTTCCATGAATTGCAGATACCATTTTTATGTTGAACCTAAAGAATACAAACATTAACAGCCAACTTCAAAGACTACAAGGAGGTATGCACATTAAATCCACGACGTAAACTATGCAATTTTAAATTGCAAGAAGATATATAGCTATTTTCAACCAGCAAAGAATATGCAAGCAACAGAAACGCAAAAAATACATAAGACATGACCAATTAAGCCCAGAGTATTAAACCCACATTCATTCACCCACGCCCCTTAAAAGGTAAAGACACATTCTTTATCATGGGAAATATATCAACCCCACCCAAGCACCAACTTTTTAAAGACCGTATTTCTTGTATTGTAAGGGAGCATTAATTGTTGGGGAACGGTACTAAGACAAACATGTATACAGACATACAGTATAGGATGCACAATTCTTAATCCATTAAAACAGAGACCAAAGAGCTTAAGGAAAGCTAACATAAACCTCAACATCATCTGAGTAGAAGAAACAAGAGGAAGAAACAGAAAAATGAAAGGGAGGGAGGGAGGGAGGGAGGGAGGGGGAGGGAGGGAGGGAAGGGGAATTACAATGCTGCATCAGACAAAAGTAAGAGAGTGAAAAGATAATCACTTTTCCCTTCAGGACTTCTCTTCTTTTGATGTCATATCACCGGTTTAAACTACAGCATGATCCACCATCTACAGTTCTTTCAGATGAATACTAAAGAAGACTGCAAAAGTCATTCCCTATATTATTTATCTAAGTTCATGTTCTCCATAACTGCACCAACAGTTATCACTTTCTCATCTGTCCATTAAAGTATCAACTTACTCATCCACAATAGATGGAATAGTACTTCCTCAACTAGAATCTTATGCTATTATTTTATTTTTACTTCTCTTCCGCATTTCTGAATAGCTCCAATTTGAACTTGGAAGTTTTCAGAGAATTTCTAGTTAACTCCGTCTTCTTTATAAGTAATTTATCATTAAAATTACAACTTTTATAAGGGGCTTCTCCAACTATGGTTGTTAACGGCTTCTAAGTGATAAGTGAAGGTTTAAGCCAATTACACCAAGGAACTTGAAAAAGGAAAGGAATGATCTACATTATAATCCCTTCATCCTTAAAATTTAAAAATGAACAATAAAAATAAGTTAGAGAATCAGGGGAGAGTAGGCTTTGATGATTGCAAGCCAGAAGTAGCAGTTATTATGCTTTCTCCCATACAAGAAGAAAACTCCCTTGGAATCCATCTTATTTTTCTCATCATATAACCAACCATCCCCTAGTTAATTACTTACTAAAATAAACTAAAAATAGCTCAATATACACATTTGGAGATATATCTATCTTGTTACTAAAAATCCTAAAATGAAGAAAACAATTCCAAGTTAAAGGGAGAGATAGATAATGCATCACCATAGATCTCTTTATCCACTCAGATATTTAGCTATCAATAAAGAAATTATACCCCTATTATACAAATTTATATCCAATATTCATCACGTGTTTCCGAAATTAAAACCAACAAAGTAGAAACATTAATAACATTTCAGACCCACGGAGAGCATTGAGAGCCTCCGATCATCCCATTGAGTTTTCTTATTTACTCCATTTATACTATCAAAATTTGATTATCAAACACAAAACAAAAAACCCCAGATAGAATTGAATGCTGGTAAGCCTCAAAACCACTACAAATGAAGTATAACAAAAGAAAAACCCAGTCTTTTGTCTACATGCTTTACTTTAAGTCCGTATAGTAGAAAAAGAACATCGAAGAGAGAGAAAATAATTACTCACATATGGAATCTTCTGTTTAACGATAAACTGAAACTGCCGCCGGCTTGTCCACCGTTGCCGCAACCGTTTCCTTCTCCTCGTCTGAGTTTCTGAGCAGTGAGTAGCCCTAGACTTTATTAGCTTTGCTATTGTTTTTGCATCTCTCCCACGCCCCGTTTAACCCCACCAGAGTTGTAGAATTAAATTGTAAAAGTCAAAATTCATTATTTTAACATAATCAATTGAAGAATTTATATTTTATCGTAAATATAATATATAATGAAATTTGAAAATTGTCCGTTTCAAATTATAAAATCATTATTAATTCTTTAAAATCAATTAAAAATATTTTTAAACTTTAAATTAATTTAAATTTATTAATTAAAATTAAAAAAGTTATAAATTATTTAAAAAGCATTATTTATCATAAGATTTATTATTTTTTTAAAATTTTAAAAGTAGTATTAGTTTTAGATAGGACAAAACTTAATGTAAATTTTTAAAATTTTAATAATTTTTTTGCAAATCTTGATTTATTTAAAATTAAAAAATTTAAGACAACAAAAAATGTTAGTTACACCAAGAAAAATCTCTCCCTCCAGTTCCCACAACCCAAAAGAAAGGGTAAACGGTATTAAGGAAATAAGTAGCTTATTGGCATAGTTTGCTAGAGTCGCAGAATTTTCTTATAATACTCTTGGCAACAATTTACCAGGGTTTGATTTACATATAAAATACTTCGTACTACTTCCTAAGCATGAAATCCCTAACAAACTGGCAAAGCAATACTTGGAGGATTATATCATACTCCCTCCTTTTCTAAATTTCAAGCAAACATTAAATGCTTAATTTCTCATATTATCATTTACCATAAATCTTAAAAAGTTAATATTGAAATTTTATACTCAATTTAATTAAGTAGACAAAATATTATTCTACGTGCATAACTTGAAACCAACGGAGGAGGAAGTAGTCTTTAAAGTCATAAAATGAGTACTTAATAAAAAGAAGAAATAACAGGCCAAAGTATTTGGATTCTGAAAATAGGTTCAAAGACATAGGAACAACCGAGCTGAAAAACATCCCAAACATATCTCTCAATTCATATATAACAAATTTATTGAATCTGCTTAGGGCTCGAAGGTCAAGTTCAACGCTTCCTGTCTCACTGATTCAAACAGCACAGAAGATAGATATCGCTCCCCAAAACTTGGGAAAATAGCCTGCAAAGTTGTTGAGAGTGAGGACATAGAAGAGATAACTTAAAAGTTGACTGCCAACCTTATTATGTAAATCATTGTTCACATAATTTCTCTTACTCTCTACTCTTTTTCCTTGCACAAGTAAAAGTAAATAAGAAAGAAGAACATTCTACCAAGATTACATACTTTTATTACTACCAAGATTACATTTAATCATTTTCGAAAGGAGAATTACATATTAAGAATTTACACAAAATTTTGAGGGTTTATAATTAAAAGAGGATTTGTGTACCTTTTTTTTTTGTGAGCAGAGTCACCCTATTCACCCTTCTCTTTGTAAATTCAACATCTATCTGGCAGTATCACCCACTGAATAGGACATACAACCATGGCTCTAACACATTATCGCTAGAAATAATTGGGGAAGAGAAAATATATATGTACAGAAAAGCAACAAAACCTCAGACCCCAACTACTTTGGGTTTACATTGACATAAATCTTCATCCATACCAAAAGGCCATACACTCTATTGAAATATAAGCCACCATTTATATGTTGTCTCATAGCCAAGCAATGAAATACGTATATTTTTTACTTGCATAACTTTATATTCACTAGCTAGAGTTTTTGGGAAGAAACAAACAAACTTACAACAATCAGTTTCCCGGCATTTTCTGGTCGCTTTGCGATTGTAATAGCAGCTGCAGCTGCAGCGCCAGATGATATTCCCACCTGCAACAGATATATAATGATCAGACCTAGAAAAAACTGAACAACCATATCAATGTTTAAAGTACTATTAACATCATAGAAATTATATGAGTACCCAACTCCTGAGAAGATGCACTCAAAGAGATGTTAAACAGTTGAACTTACAAGCAATCCTTCTTTCAGGGCGAGAAGCTTTGCAGTTTCTATGGCTACTTCACTTGAGACCTGGGAAATGACGCAAACATCAAAATATTCAATATATGTTGCTATTCAAATTATCTAATAAACCACCATTTTTTTCAAAGCATTTGAGAGTGTTCCGAAAGAATTACAAATGAGCAAATAAATCTCTTTCCTTTTTCTTTCGGAGCAACTGACAGTGCTATAATTTGATGATTCAAATAATTCTATGCATCTCTACTGAAAAATCTATAACAATTTCTTTTAGTCTTACTTGAACAACTTCATCAAGAAGGTCAACTTCCAAAATACCAGGAACAAAACCAGCACCAATTCCTTGGATCTTATGTGGACCTTAGGCATCATAAGGTATAATTGTTAGGAAAAAATAAGAAACTAAAGAAGAAATTTTTTGAACAAACTACAGGAAAACATTGAACACAGTTCTACCATTGGCATTTCTAAGTTTAAATGTATGAAGTGTATACTTTTATATCACTATGACTAATATCATGACCACAAAGCACAAAGTAGTTGGGTGTTTTAAAAGCAAAACTCATTCAAGATGGCATAAAATGGACAAAATTAAGCGGAACTCACTTCGCTCAGCTTGGTGGATTTGCATCTCAAACTAAAGAGCTCAATGAATTGAGTGTGTAATAAAGTAGATCATTAAATTTACTCAAGAAGTCTCTAATTGAACAAATATGGACAAAAAGAAAACAGACTTCAAAAATAAGGACAAAGATAACTTACCGGGTTTTCCTCCAGATAGAATAGGACTCTCAGTCGGTTCTATACCGTAAAGCTAATATTGAAAGAAAAAGAAAAGAAACAGATAAAATCAGAAAGCAACTGAAATTTTCATTGACTAATAATTGACCAACTTTCATACCAAATACAAAGAATAACATCTAACAGTCAAGCATACATAGAACTGTATATCTGCATTTCTGTTTAAATCAAAAATGCCAAGCTAACCTTTATATCAGGGTTATGCTCTTTAAGGAACTTTCCAGCACCTGTTATTGTTCCCCCAGTACCAATTCCAGAAACAAAAGCGTCAATTTTCCCGTCAGTGCCTTTCCAAATCTCCGGTCCAGTGGTTTCGTAATGTATCTACAATTTAAATTTAAATTACAATAACATTTTAGCTTTCAGCCTTTCCCACCAGCAACAAATCAATCAGACTAACTAACGATGTTATACCTTTGGATTAGCAGGGTTCTCAAACTGCTGAAGAATGTAAGAATTAGGCGTTTTAGCCGATATCTCTTCAGCCTTCTGAACAGCACCTTTCATTCCCTTAGCAGGATCTGTGAGGACCAACTCAGCACCAAAAGCAAGGAGAATAATTCTTCTCTCGATACTCATTGAAGCAGGCATCGTAATTATAAGCTTGTATCCCTTAGCTGCTGCCATGAAGGCTAATCCTATGCCAGTATTTCCACTGGTAGGTTCGATGAGGACACTCTTAAAGAAAAACAAAAAAAAATCGTCAGATTAGATTATTTTTTTCCAATGAAAAGTTCATAGAGGGGACAAAAAGAAGGGGGAAAAAACTTACTACTATTCTAATCATAATCATAACATAGGAGAAATAAAATAAAAAGGACTGGATCCAGAACTTAAGCTATTAGCATTATGGTATCCAAAAAGTGATATTCATTGCTTGCGAAATTCTAAACCAGATTTATATTGTAAAGAACTTACAATAGACCCAGGATGAGGTTCTTCAAAGGCATCTTATGCGTGTAAAAGCATATTATTATTAAAATCCAACAACTTCATTACAAGTATGATTCAACTTTAGCTAGATTATACTTTCAAATTTTGAAAACTAACTAACTAAGCGAAATCAACATATTATCTTATACACAAACAGTCTCTAGACTCTCTACTAAAGGAATCTTCATGGCGAACACACACAACTAACCTCCCCTGGTGTAATAAGGCCCTTTGCCTCAGCATCTGAAATCATGCTGTAACCAATCCTGCACACAGAAACATGGCAGAATCACAGTTAAACTCTGAAACCCATCAATATGCATAATCAAGGATACACTAATTAACAAATAAACAAAAATAAATAAATTAGTACCTGTCTTTAACACTAGAACATGGCTCCATCGTTTCTAATTTGGCCGCTATACGTGCAACGCAACCATCCACAACATTATTAAGATATACCAATGGGGTTTTTCCTAGCAACTGTAAGACAACCAAATCCAGTTCGAGAAATTAATCTTAAGACAACAAATTTATAAATTTAAAGGTTTAAACACACACAAAAACACAAAAATCATTAAATTTGCAAACTTACTTCCGTGACATCCTTGGCGATTCCAACCTTCTCCAAAGCCATTATTCACAATTATCACTTCAATAGGAAAATGGGAAACAACATTAATAAAAAAAAGGAAGAAAAAAAAAACTAACTTTTTTCAATACTAAAGATAAACCACAAGCAGATATCTATAAACCTTGAAAACCCCTCTTCAGGACTATAGAACAGCCAAAAAGAACTTTAATTTATCAACTATATACATACTCTAAGATGATTAGGTAAATTAAAAGATGCAAATAGAAATACCCAGAAAGGTGATGAATCAATGTTTAGCGCAACAAGGTCAAAACAAAATCCAATTAATTATATTATCAAATCCCACCAATTAATTATATTATCAAATGTATACTAGGGGGAAAAAAGTTGGTGTATAAAAAATAAAAACCTTATACCGTGATGCTTCGTGATAATTGCAGAAAGAAAAAGTAGTAGTTTTAGAGAGAGAAATCACCTGTTTTCGTCAAATAGAGACTGCGTCTAATTAAATGCAAGCTGAGCCACAATTTCCTCAAGTCAAGCTTCGACTATCACATCCCTCACTTTGATAGGGTGTAAATGGAAGTAATTATAAGTTTATTTTGAGGTAAGTTGGTCAATTCATCAATAGAATACTGACATGCAGACGAAATTGTATGTGTGTCAATATTATATTGGTCAATTGACTAACTTATCAAAAAAATAACTACATGTTAACCGGATCCAGTGTAAATGAACCTATTGAGTAGAGAACTGAATTGCTCATATTTAGTTCACAAAATTTATTGACTATAAAATAAGATTTAATTGAGATTAGTTTAGCTATCGAGTCGATCACGATATAGAGCAGTTTAAATTTTTCGAATGAATATGATTCCAGTATTAATAAAAAAAAAATTACAATTTGAAGAGATTCAAGTAATTTATAGAATTTTAAAATTTGCTCATATTTGAGTCATACATGAAGATGAGACCCACTTTTTTCTCGTGTCAGAAACATTTTATGTAAAAATATCAAAAATACATAAATATCAAAAAAACATATGAAAATATCAAAAACACAATATTTTCACATGAATTTTTGATATTTTCACATAATCCCCTCTCATGACCCCTTTTTTGTTATGTAAAAAAAATTATATAAAAATATCAAAAATATGTATAAAAATATCAATTTTCTATATATTATTATATTATCCGTTTATAGGATTGAGAGGTCAGCAAAGCAAATGAATGACACCATATTCTGCGCTCAAATACACCTTGACTAGGCATGTTATTAGAATAAGTTGGTATTTGATCTAATTAGTACTTGTAATTCTTATTGTGAATTATGTATTCTTTTAACTATGTCAAGCTATCACCTTTTTCATTGTCAAAATTTCTTTCTTTTATCAAAGTAAAATTAAAAAGAAAGATTATCAAAATTTAGTCCTCTACCTACTCCTCTATAATATTCAAAAGAAAGATATTGGCAAAGAAAATCTGATTAATGTTGCCAAAATTTTGTCCTATATCCTATTAAATATCTTAAAGGATAAACGTCAAAATGTTTGGTCTTCAATGCCCGAGTGGGAGGAAACTTCATGGCCTTGTAACTCAACTTTATGCAGTTTATTACTATGTGCTTGCATGGAATTTGAGGTAAAAAATAGTAGAGGCGTCTACGTCTAGTCCATCATTTTTGGAACTAATTTAAGTGAACAGACCAAAGGTGGATGATAGAGATTTCTCTTTTTACTATGCGATTAAAGGTGATAGAGGTCTCTTCCCTTACCCTGCAAATTCACATATTTGAGTTTATCCCTAAAGAGAGATAAGGGCATACTTCAGCATCTAGAGACTGTTTGTGTATAAGATAATATGTTGATTTCGCTACAAACTAGCTGCTAATGCTTTTTTGATTTTCATGAGCTTAGAACCATTTTGTTTGTGTTTCTTTATGTCATCATACCTCTAGCTGCTAATCAACAATCTTATATACATACTCTTATTTGGATACTGAAAAGATGATCAAACACCAACGTTTTATGAAGTCTGTAACTGATGCGCACACAAACTTTTGGACCTGATGGGCCACTCGATCAGAAAAAAAGCTTCTAAGCTCTAGGTGCAACGCCAGATTTCTTGAATTTCCTTTGCTTAATCTTTACCTTCACATCAACTCCATTCTTGATAATTGACTGAAGTACAATCTGAAGTTTACCCTCCAACTTATCCCCTCTCCTCGGTGTATAGACCACATTATGGATATCATCAGCCAAGGCTCTCTGAGCTAAAACCTCACCCACAGCAGCACAAGCAGTAACATTCCTTGTTGATCCCAGGTCAAATTTCATGTCCTTAGATATAGAATGTGCCACAGCAACAACATTGCTAGTTGCTCGGTGCACAATGCAGGCACGAACAGAAGCTTTTGATATGTAAATGTCCAAGCAAAATGGTTCATGATAAGGGGCTGTAAGTTGATTAAAAGTGGGTGTCCTTTGCTTCTTTTCAACATTAAAACCGTCAATTACATTAAGCGAAGATGTCAGATAGTAATTCTTATCAATTTTTTGCAGCCTTCTCCCTCCAGAGGCGTAGTCAATTACATTTTCCTTCTTTTTGCTCTCTTTGGGCTCATCTCTATTCTTAGTAGACTTTTCAACAACAGAAGCCAAGTCACCCCTTTTTTTGCTTTCGTTTTGAGTACCCTTGTTCTTCGAAGATTTCCTCCTATGGAACTCAAAACTATACTCTTCATACTCTTTAGAATCCTTGTCAAGCTTGTAAAAAAGATTCCCACGAATTCTCATATCTTCAATCTCATCAAGATCCGGGTCCTCCTTATTTGGAGGTCCATACTTAACCACCTCATCAACTACATCATTTCTCAAAGCCTTTGTTTGGTTAGTACCTCTCCATGCATCTGCCAAACCCGTGGAAACCCGCCAAGTTTCATTATCAATGAGCTCAATCTTGTAATCATTCACATGATCCCCTCTGTGGGATAACAACGGCGAAAGATGAAGGCTGCTGTCATAATTTACAGAAGCAGCACCACTGTTTTCACCTGATGAAAATTGGGTTGCTTCATTTTCATAGCCAACAACTGCCGAGGCCCTCAAAGAAAACCTACAGGCCCTCCAAAGAAAATGAGGATTCGCCAATGATGTGAAGGATTTGCCTCTTCTTAAGAACATAGATGTCATTTAATTCAGTGCAGGCTGTATAGATAGGCAGTGGGTTTAAAGCTTTAGGGGTCATTAACAGTTACTAATCATACAAGAATCATTAAGCTGATCTCGGTAAGGCTTAAAGTAAGACCGTGTAACTGGTGTAAGTGATAAAGTTCGTTGGGGAAAATCATCAAACAGTTGGAGTTGGAGTGTGAAAGTAGATTTTATGAATATTAACTCAATTCTAATTAATGGAATTCAGCACAAAGAATACCTTAAATCCACAGACTTATCTTAATTTGTTTGGATAAATAAAAGAAAAAAAGAAATGAAATATAATTGCTCCCTTCTGTTTGTGCAAGGTGAAGAAATAGGGGTGAAAGGGAAAGAACACTAGTGTTCTGTAGAGGCCAACTCTAAATTTGAGTTAGAGAAAGAGAAGAATGCTATACGGACCGGGTCGTTAATGTCATTGCTATTAACCCCAAATTTGGTCTATAATCTCGTGCTTAAACCATTTCCCTAAAAGAATATATAAATAAAATGAATTTCTAATAAGAGTACGTGAAAGTTGTCATGTTTTTATCTTATCGCATCCACGTTGGTCGCAGTCAAATTTTGTCAAACATTTGTGAAATGTATATCATTTTCTTTCTAATAACAAAGTTGTAAATCTCTAATTCCCATGTAACCAACTCATTCAACATAAAAAAATCAGAGCTCACGTTGTATAAATTATAAGAATAATAAGAGTATTGTGAAGTAACCTGAATTACTATATTAGATCGCGACTTACTAAAATGCAGCACGACTTACTTATACGGGAAATGCTACCAATAAATATGTGACGAATTACTATATTAGATCACGACTTACTAAAATGCAGAACGACTTATTTTTACGGGAAATGCTACCAATAAATGTGAAGGGAATGCTATCCATAAATATGTAACCAAATTATACTGCGATCTATCATTTTTAATTTGGAAATTAGTTATATTCATAATAAAAAAATATTATTTTCATAACAAAAATATCATATAGATCACTATATAGCATGTATCGCTTTCATTGCTATATTATCATATATAACAACACTTTTATAGTAAAATAATAATAAAAATATTATAAATTTAACAATTCTCTTTCAATTTTTAGTTGAAATACATAGTTAGACTCTAATTATACTATAAATTCAGACATTACAAATGGGAGCAAAAAATTCGACACTATATTACCACATGTAGACCGAACTAAAAGTGGACACCGACTAACATCATCTGTGTGTTAAAAAAACCTATAGAATGTACGATTGATTTTGGATAAAATAAGATACCATCAGTCCTTTATCACATCACATGACCTCTTTTGACTCCAGGAGCCACCCTACAAAAGCAATGAAATCTGTTTCCAAATCGAAGCAGATATTTAGAGGAGGAGAAACACACAGAGGCAAAAACAGCTTCAGTAAGAAACCTGATATCACGGGTGGAACCCGGAGTTCTTTTTGTAAAGTAGCATTCTTAATTACTTTTCACATTCCCCTAATATTAGAAGTTTAATCAACATTAGAAATACATCTGCCCTTGACAACGCATGCAGCAGGGAACAGGTCAGAAAAAGGATTAACACACACATCGCTACCATTAAAAGGTTAGTGATTACAAAGCCATTAAGAAAGAGATTAGGGTAGGGGTCATCATATCAGTGTCACCATTTTTCAAAGACCAGTCCTGTCTATCGGTAGTAAGCATGCTGATAAGCTGGTGCCATACCATTCCCATAGCAGCCTCCATATGCAGGGTAGCTCACTGGAACTCCTGGATATGATCCTGCTAGAGGAGGAGATGCTGCCTCGGGCGAGTACACGTAATGGCTGGCTGGTGGGCTCCTGCTGCCATGCCCATACATTGGGGGTGCCACCTGGTATTGTGGAACCCCAGCAGGGTACTGGGTGTGCGATGGAGACCTTACAAATGTGGGAACTGCTGGGAAAGATGATACATAGGCATTTGTCAACCGGCCAGCCTTGGCTGGAGGCATGGGCCCTCCATTGCTGGCTCGCGTTCGTTTGTTGGCAGGGACTGCAGCTGGCCTTTTCTTTTCACTCTTGACCTTCTCCAATTGTTCGAGGCGTTTCTTCAGGTTCTCTGGAGGGAATTCAACCTCTAGTTTATACTCTTCAATGCACTTGACGACAGCACGTAGTGCAGACTGCTCTTTTCGTGCAGCTAGGTGCTGTAAAAACACCCAAAAGAAAAAAAAAAGGAGAGGGCGGTAAACCTCATAATTAGATCTTGTATTCCATTCATGCCAAAATAGCAACACATATGTTAAAATCTGCACAGAAGTTGTGATAAATATAGTTCGATAAGAAGTTTATACCCTGCGAGCCACTTACTGCCAATATAAGATAAAATGCACGTGATAGGATCAATCAGATATCTCAGAAGCAGAAATCTCAGAGCTACAAATGCTGTACAGCAGGAAAACATGATAACAAGACCCAACAAGGTAATCACAAATATTATGGCATGTATGACTTTCCAATCGCAGTTAGTTAATGGTCTTTTTCCATAGAAAACACGTTCGTGTAGTCTAATTAAGACGGTTTTAGATCATAGGAAGGCAAATCATTACTGTGTAGTCTATTTTAAAACATTTTAGAAAATAGGATGCCAAAACACTAGTGTAGTCTATTTAAGACAGTGTTAAGATAATAGGAGGTCAAGCCACTAGGCATGACATTAAACATGAACAAAAGAAGGAATAATTTATGACAATGATAGTACCACCACCATTAGAACCACACTCTAGCAGAAAGAAGAGGATTTAATTTCTTTATTTTTTTTATTTGTGTGTTTGTGTTTGTTTGGGGTTGGAGGGGGGAGGGAAAGATAACACACTACATTTAAACAATGGAAAAACAATTAGGGAGGGGGATCAAGTTCAAAGAGTTTAATACATACTGCAGCTCGGCCAGAATTATTAGGATCCTCCAAAATAGAAGTTGCAGCCTTTTTAGCATCCTTCAGAAAGGCTTTCAGCAGTGGAACAGGGGGGAATTTGTCCACAAGGCCAACTTCATAAGTGAAATGTACAGCATCAACCTGTTGTCCCCTGCTAATTAATTCTTCAATCATATCTGTTGAAAAGAGGCACACTTAATTATAGACATTCCAACTGTTACAAGATAAACTTAAACATGTCAGATAGACTATGAAAACAACTTAATAACATACTCATGAAATAGGCTGCACAACAACTTTTTGTTATTATAATTTAATTATTTAAAAAAAAAAAAATTAGTTGAACATCAAATCAAATAATGTATGCTTCATGGCCACATCTTTTCATTTCACCTACCGAAGCTATCTATCAATGAATAGTTGGTAGCTAAAATATCTTTTTCTCCATTAGTGGTAGGCTATGGGGACTAGGGAAGCATTGGGCAAATGAGTATTATTCAAATATTTCAAACAAAGATTGAGAATGAAAAAACTTTTCAAAGCTCAATAAATTTGTCATCAGCAGAAAGACATCTTGTTTCTAGCATAACACAAATAACATTGTGTATATTTTATCTATTCTAACAACAATAAGAAAATATAAAATTTGAAAATATAAACTGAAGATCAATATGCCAAAAACTGAAACAGCGAATAGAACTACAAGCAATTTTGAAACTTTAAATCTACGTGTCAGATATTCAGAAAATGGAGTTGCCTAAGTAATGGTTTTAAAGACTTCACTAAAAAAATTACATAATATATGGATTGCAGTGGAAGAAAAAGAAACTATGATAAAACAAACTAAAAAAGTACTCAAAATACTAGTTTATCAAAAATTGAAAAAGCAACTCGCAATGCATCCATTATCATGCACTACACATTAATTAGACCTCAAGTTCTAAATACAAGTTTTATGCTTCTAAAAAATGCCAAAACCTCTTTTGCTTGCCAAGATATTGAAAAAGAAAAGGAGGGGGAGAGAAGGGGAGGGGAGGGGAAGATTTAAAAGCTTTCTTTAATCATGAGTCCAAACCATATCACAATGTATTTTCTAATATAATAGTTGTTCTTAATAATATCATACCAAAAAGATAAAAACCAATATCACTGCAGACACTGTAGAATATCGTTGAGATAAGTCTGAACATAAATATCTTTTAATAGAAAATATCTCATCGAGAATAGCTATGATTCAAATCCCATTCTTTGAAATAGTGTCATTCAGCTTTCTTTAAAAGCTTTAAAAGATTTAAAGCTAACACCTACAAAGATTTAAAAGCTTTCTTTAATCATGAGTCCAAACCATATCACAATGTATTTTCTAATATAATAGTTGTTCTTAATAATATCATACCAAAAAGATAAAAACCAATATCACTGCAGACACTGTAGAATATCGTTGAGATAAGTCTGAACATAAATATCTTTTAATAGAAAATATCTCATCGAGAATAGCTATGATTCAAATCCCATTCTTTGAAATAGTGTCATTCAGCTGACACACAACACTGTCATCGCCTTGTTGCACACAGTCATGCCCTGCCAACTAACACGAGCCACCAAATCATCATTTCACATTATTTATTTCAAACTGATACCCATTATCAACAAATTAACATTATGACCTAAGAATAACAATAGAACATTACAACAGAAACATTGTCATCCGCAATGCCCTTACAACTAACACACGAGCCACCAAAGCATAGTGATACCATTATCAACAAATTAAGCTTTCAAAATGACCTAAGAATAACAATGAAACAGTACCATAGAAAGATTTATTAAGACATACCATTGTCAAATACCATTTTTCAAATTCAGAACTAAAAAACTTACATATACATTTTTGTTGATTTAGTTTAGTTGAATAGGTATATTTTAATATGCAGTATTTTTAACATGCAAAAGATAAGAAAAGTGAGCGATAAATAATCTTCAACAGTGGTTTACTACCTACCATGGCAACTGGTTGCGAATAAGATTTATTCACCTAGGCGGGCAACTAGATGTTGACTTCCAATGACCAGGTGGGTGCCTACAGATATCCATGTTTTAAAGTCAAAGACATACGCCTAAGAAGTAAGAACCCATGTGGGTGCCTGAACTTGGGACCATAGCGTCATCCAAGCACCCATCCAAATGATGTTCAAAATACTTTGTAGTCTTAAGCATCCGGTGGATTACTAATATTCCTTCATTCCTGTCTCTGAACTTGCTATAAATTTAAGTAGTTAACCTGCTTGAATATAGCAATCAAGTGTGATTGGAGTTACAGATCTAACAGCAACAGCAAATGCAAAATCTTAGATGCTACCAAGACTTAAGTGAGTCGACCATGTACCCTTAACCTAAGACATATTTCAATATTCAAGATAGCAGCCAAAAGAAATCCACTGATAAGTGCAGATAGCATCCAATGTTCAGCTCCTCACTCAAGGCATTAACTGGAATTAATTTAACTACTCATTTAAGAAGGATAGTTCATCAAAATTCAATCTTTTCTTTTAAAATGCCTTTTGCTTACAGAAACCCATGTTCATTGAAGATATTTTTTAAGATTCAAGTCTAGATATTTATAACACCTCAAAGATAACAAACAATTTCAAATTAAAGCAATTATTAAAATTAAGTAAATTAAAGCTTTCAAATATACCAGGCATTTTATGGCCCAATCCAAGCGAAACCGCAAGCTTGGGCATTTGCTTCCGCCAAGCTGAACCAACAACAAGCTTCCTATACAAATCAAGATCCTCCTTTTTGACAATCCCAAAAGTCACCAAATGCTGCAAAAAAGTATGCACGTCCGGGGTCTTCACATTCTCAATTCCTCCACGCTGGTCCAAACTGGCCTTCCACGTCTCAGAAATCTGTTTCGCATTCTCTTTAACCTTTGGCGTCACCAGTAGCCGCGAGTTCCCCAGAATCGGATCCACCACTACTGGAATCAACGATTCCAACACCAAAACACAAGCCCACCCCAAGTCATTCAGTCTCTCACTTTTGTTCTCCCTCTTATCCTCTGGAAATACCCCCGATATCGCTTCCAAGACAAACCTTGCCGGATCAACGCAGTCAGCTAAGGCCGCCGAAATCTGAGCCCTAATCGATTCCAATTCCTTCTTCCTCACTGTTATAAACCTCCAAAACCCTAGAGAGTCCATTTTCGTGCAAAATGACCGGAGCCTTTGCAGTAAACCCTCGGAATCGTCGACTTCAGGCACTTCATCGTTCTCAGCAGAGCTTAGTGCTGCTGCTTTGCGCTTTTCAACGGTTTCAAGAGCTATTGAGATGGAATTGACAAGGCTGAGCTCGCGAGTCTTGAGATTTTTCAGAGATAGACTGGTTTCGGAGTCCAATTTCTCGATTTTGGACTTGATGGCGTCAGATTTCTTCATGATGTCTTGCTCGAGAGAGGTGAAGTGATCGGAGAGTTCCTTCCAGAGTAGAGTGCAGCTGGTCATGAGAGAGGTTTGCCTCTGGAACTCGTCAAAGCTCGGCGGCTGAGTCAACTCGCCGGGATCGGCGATTGAACCCATTGTGTCCGACTCACTGTGAAAGTTTGATACAGTAACCACAGAGAAAACCTAAAATTTTAGGAGAGAGAAAATAATGGAGAGAGAGAAATGGAGTAGTGTGGGTGGGATGATGGTGGTGGCGATAAAGGCAGGTTGAGGGAAAAGGACGGAGTGATGACGTGGATGAGGATTAGTGCGCCACGTGGGAGGGCTTCTGACATAAAGGTTGGACAGGTAAGTTCTAGGATGCGCGGGGAGTGCGTAGGATAAGAGAATATAGAAGGGCGTGTTTGATTGGCTGGCCAAATTATATAAGATCCAAAATTATTCATAGGAACTGCCGAACTGGAATTCTGGAAGTCAAATTAACCGAACCGGGATTTTTCTTTCAACGGTTTGTTCATTTATTGTCTATTGTGCAAGGAATATTTATTTTTGTTGGGTTAAATATGAATTAGTACAGTAAATTATAGGTGATATTTTATTTTAGTAATTTATCTTTTAATTTTATTAATTAAATTATTAAGTTATTAAATTATTAATTTTTTTCATTTGCACAAAATTGAACATGCCACGTCAAAAATTACTGACGTGGCAACTTGTGTGGGGCCTTAGGAAATTGATGTGGCAAAAAAAAAAGTTTTTTAATCATAAAATAAACAAATCTGATTTGGTGTGAAATAAAATAGTCAAATAACAAATTATATAACATAACTAATTAATACAAAACAAACAATATTATGATTAAAAAATTCTTTTTTTGCCACACCAGCTTCATAAGGCCCCAAATAAAATAACACAGTTTTAATAATTAGAACTAAATAAAATATAATATAAAAAAAAATTAATTAAAAAAATTTAATAAATGTTGTCCAAAAACTTATATACAAGAACTCGGACCCACAAACCCGAGCCAGGTCGGCCGGTATCGCGTGTGGATTCGAATCAAGTCTTGATTAAGTCTTCTCCATTCTACAAAAATGGAGTGCCCCAACCTAAGAGCAACTTTCATGTATATAAATTTATTAAATTTTTAGTTCTTAACCAATGTGGGACTTGACTTCCCACATATATTTAATATTTATTACTCCCCCCGTTCCTAAAAGATTATCGTTTAAGGTTTTGGCACATGGATTAAGAAAGTGTCATTTACCAAGTAAAATTTGTTTGAAATTTCATCACTACCCCTTTATGGGAAATTAAAAACTATTAAAACAATGAAGAGAATTTATTGGGACAATGAGAGAAGGTAGGGGTAATATAAGAAAGTAAATAATTTATTCTCCTCGAAAGTTGTAAACGACAAACTTTTTGGAACAAATTTTTTCTTCTAAAACGACAATCTTTTAGGAACGGAGGGAGTATCATTTATCATTTTCAAAGATGATCCTTCAGAGTTAATATCTCATTTATTAATCCATTGATTTTAACTTACAAATACTCAATTTAATCTATTAATGAAATAAAACACATTGAAATATGAATTTACTTAAAATAGTTATTAAACTCATATTTATGTTAGCTCAAATTCTAACAAAATTTTCTTTTTTGTATGAACTATTTTTCTGTGTTGATAGTCAAGGATCAAATTATTTTTTTTAAAATTTAAATATGGTGTTATCACGACGGCTTATTACTCTATTATTCATGTTGAAGAAATGCTTGAATATATATATATATATATATATATATATATATATATATATATATATATATATATTTATTACTTTTTTGAAGTTTGATAGTATTTTAGGCATCTCTAATGCTCACTAATTGTTGTTAAAATGGGCATCAATCTGATATTAAATCTATTATTTATTTGAAAAAATTATTAATTTAACTCTTTTTTATCATTATAAGTTTTTTTCCCGTAACATATTACATTTCAATGTATTTCCCTATTTTGAGACTGTTTCAAAAAAGAAATTCAAATAAAATTTCTTTATGCGGGATTAAGATATATATTAAAGTTTGAATAGCATTATTTCCATTTCAAAATTGAGTTTTTGAATTTATTGTGTTAGTAATTATAATATTTATTATTTTCAAATTAAAATAAATTACATTAATAAAGTTTTGATATTAGCCTTTGAATCCTACTATTTTGGTAAGCCTTGCCTAGGGTAAGATTGACATCACTTTCCCAGAAACCGAAACTGAATGGAATGGAGATACATAGCATAGCAGCAGGAGCAGGGGCAGGGGGTGCTGAAAAGCTGGGAAAAGTATTTGTGGGGTGGGCCGTGGGCTGTTCAGCGTGGCCCATCTCACTGACCACCACATGGGATGGGAGGGAACAACTTACATAAAGTAAATCACGTTGCCGCCCTCCTTAGACTACCTCTAATAGCCTTAGGCTACCTCCTCCCTATCTATATAATGCATGTGTTCCACCCCCGTAATACATGGCATTTTATAATTTTATTTTTTTAATTATTTGATATTTTATATAATTTAAAATAATTAATTATTTTTTACATTTTAAATAATTTTATTTTTTTTAAAACATAATAATAATAATAATTATGGGGGAGAGACTAGTATATAGTACTTGTAATCATCACAGTCATTCATTATACAGGGACAATCATATTTTTTATCGACAACATTTTTATTAAACAAAATGACTACATTATATCACAGTGAAGTGAGCGTGACAATCTATAGCTACTAGATTTTTGAACGTTCAGATTTAATAATAAAATTTTCTTTAGTGTCAGGATTATTTGAACACAAAATTACGAACGATATTAAATTTATTATTATTTTACATTTGGGTATCTACTATCTACACTTTGAGATTTTAAATTTTTTTGTCTGTGTCATCATTATATTAATTAGTTGAATAAATTTTATATGATCAGTTATGTTATAAAATATTTAATACTATATAATTTGAGACTCATTTCAGATATTTTAATATTATCCATGTTTAAATTTAAATTTAAATTTTACAGAAAATCATGAATTGAATTGGAAATAAATAACATTTTGTGTCCAGTCCAGAGAGAGAGATAGATTTTACATAGACGATCAATGAACAGATGAAGCATGCGCATCTGTAGTGTAGTGTAGTGTAGGGAAAACATTTGGTTCCAGAACAGATAGTTCATTTGCACTAAAACAACCCCTTTAGATTTGACCTTGCTCTAATCGCCTATTCCTATTCCTTATAAACTACCTTAATTACTCATTTTGTCTCACTGCTACCTTTAATCCATGTTTTCATTACCGTACACTCCATTTTCATTCTCGTTACTAAATCTTCTCTTGTTACAAAAACATTATTATACTCAAAAAAAAGTTACAAACTAGTCATTATATAACATTCCGTTCAAAAAATTGACAGAAATGCTGAATAATAGAGGTAAGCATGGTGCGATTTGAGTGCGATTTGAAGCTCAAACCACCAAATTGCGTTGAAAACTAAAACCGTTGGAAAAACCGTTGTGTAATTTTAATTGAAGCGATTTGTTTGATTTTTGATTTTTCCGTTTTAATTTGGTTTCTTGCTTTTCTCTTAAATAGACTAATGTTTAATAGCTGTTATGTGAGGTATTTGAATATGTGACATGTGGATCCCTATTACTTAGAGGTAGAGAGTTAATTGATGTTTTAGTTACTATATTATGATCGATTTTCATTTTAGTTACTAAATCTTTTGTTTATTACAAAGGTATTATTATATTCAAAAAAATATTACAAATTAGTCATTATTTAATTGGCGTGTGAATTAGTTATTGATTATGTGACCCATGATATTGCTACAGAAATCAAAAAAGGGAAAAAATTATGACACAATTTTGTTGCTATTCATCTTGGCCAAGAATATCTGATTCGTTTCTTTTCACTAGCAATAATACACATAATATTACACATGGTAAAATGTGCCACATCACCTCTAGCTAACTCACATTAGCGTTTTTTGCTCACGTGATATTAACAGTTCAACATATTAATTAATGATCAGTTGTAATATTTTTTGAATATAATAATTACTTTACTTTGTAATTAAAAAAAAATTCAATAATCAAAATAAAAATTGACTCCTACTACAATAACAAAATCCCATCTACCACATATTCAAGTATCCCAAGTGTCAGCAATTTAACCTTAATGTTAAGTTGTTAACTAATGACTAATTTGTAATATTTTATTAAGTAACCAAAATAAAAAACGACCTCTATTTAAAATATAGTAATCAAAACATCAATTAACCTGTGATAGTAGTGTTTTGTAAGTTTGAGTTAAAAGCCTCTGTAGTAGTGTTTTGCAAGTTAAATAAACACTACTTGAAAAGAACTACTTTAAACAAACAAGATTTTAAAGCGTCTTTAAACTTTCAATCGTAAAAGATTGTTGTGCAAGATTTTAAAGCGTCTTTAAACTTTCAATCGTAAAAGATTGTTGTGCAATTTTTGCCTAAGGTTTACTATGTTTGATCAGAGATAACTTCATGATCACTTGCATATAAAATTCAGGAATCCGGTTAGCATGTGAACTTATTTATATCCGGAGGGTGATCTCTCCCTAATCTCCTCCTCACTGCATGTCAACTTTTTATATTGGACATAAAGTGACTTTACCATTTCCAAAATTCAGACATCATACATACATGCCAATAATACAAGTAAAATACAAAGACATGAGGGTGTGCACTCATTGACCACACACTCGCTAGCTACCTAATTTAGTAATAGAAGAATGCTTCATGTTAACTTTTCTTGCTAAAACTAAAATACAACGGCAGCCTAAAAATGTGAAATTATGAATACAGAAAAGAAAAGCAAGACAACATGGGACTCTTAATCTAGGACCTGACTTCCTTTACACTTTCAAAGTGCAAACCTAATGATAATGTCCCCAAGGACCACAAACCAAAACAAAATTTGAATTTTACTAGTTCCTCTTTGCACATATGACAAATCCTATATTGTTGATGACACCTACATCTTATGGTATTCACACAAAATGTCAGGTGTTAAAAAACCTGCATATTACCATCCCAACCCCCCAACCCCACCCTTAGCCTAACCCTGCCCCTTTTTGCCCTCTTCGGGATGGATGGAGCACTTAACTATTTTTGCTCCATCCTTCCCTCGTAAAGTAAATGAAACTGCTATGCAGTAATGCATATGAACAATCCTTTTTTGTACAAGAAACAATTTTTACAAGTAAATTTCCTCGCACCTACTTTTTGAAATAGCGATCAGCTAAGTTAGTTTACACCATTCTCCAAATATGACGTTCGCGCAACTTATTTTTGTGTGACCAATTCAAACAAAGGTAAAAAGTAAGAATCACACATTTTTTAAAATCAAGAAATACCATTCCAATAATAAAAGAGTAGACGGATACAATTTATGTTGAATTGGACACGACGTGAAAAGCATCAACACACAAGTTCACGAGGACTGTCTAGAAAAACTACATGGCCAAGAACAGGGACTGTTAAATCGTCTAACTAATGTGATTGAGCTATGACTGGGAAAAGCCACGCAATATCGAAAGTAATACTCCACATCTGGCACCAAAAGATGAAACACCAGAACATGTATTCAGAAGCTCTATCCACTTCTTAAATCAAAAGTAATATAAGCAATTTCGCGACACCTAAGCATGTGTTTCCTGTCATCTTCAACACTGAAATTAAGATCTAAGGACCTTAAAAAAACAAAAAAGGATAGATTGATACACTTTGGTACCTTGTGCTTTAATCAAGGCTCTACTTGAATGACTTGTATTCCCTCTTGCTCTCGATTACAACCTTCTTCCTCGTGTCAAAATCAACCCTGTCAAGATCAGAAACAGTACCTAGATAACCATAAAGGATTCTTTCCTTCTCCCCTGTATTCTTGTCAACCCTCACAAGGTTTGGATTGTTCTCCTCATCCTTGTTTGATGCCAAGGTCTGCAAAACAGCCCAACTCCGCCGCCCACGGTTATCTTTCTCGAAGAATTCTGCTAGCCGCATTGCCTCACCAAGCCCTGAATGATCACCAGCATACTTAACCAGCGTAATGCCCAGATGTCCCTCTCTCCCGTACAAGGACTTTGTCTTACCAACACTGAATTCAAGATCTGAAAAACAAGTCATAAAAGATGCAGAAAGAAAATGTCAAGAACTACACTCTCTTCAACAATGAAGGTATAAATAAGCCACTAAATCATAAGTAAACATGGATTATCTCCTAAAATGCAGCTTGCACCATCAGTGAACCACAATTCCAAATCATGTCAGCATAGATCTCTGACACCATTCTTTCTAGCAACGGGACACGATTAAATGTAATACTGCAGTAAAATATAATCTAGGCACTCACACATGCTCACTCCATTTTCTACCGACTGTAGTAACCTGTTCAAATAAGTCAATCACCCATTACTAGTATGTTGATGATACCATCATACATGGAAAAGGATGGAACATTTCCTAGAACAATTTGAAAATAGGAAGGATTGTAACAAGGCAAAAAACCAAGAATGACGGCAGAAGGGGATAAATAATAACAAAATTACATGACAATCAAGTATTAACATTAGAACTGAACATCACTTGTCACCATTTCTAAAAGAAGGATAAGAATAATTTCATCAGAACACAAAGTAATTAAGAGATAATTAGTCTTTAAATAATGATAAAATAAACAGCTCAATGAGAAGAAAAAAATTAGAGACTAGTACAACGAAAGACAAAGGGAACTGTTCTAATCCTGACGGGTTTTGAACTTTTCAATTTCCAAACAGTAACGAGCAGCATAAACAAAACAGAAGCACAGTTAAATTCATCATTGCCCAGGAGGCACTCACTTGAAGAACATCAACTAGGAATATACATGAATATAATAGTGAAAGAACTAATTGGAATGTATAACCTCATTGTCCATTATCTTAGAGAGGGCCAAAACAAATGTATAACATCACAAGGGGGGAGTTCTTATCAAAAAAGTGGGGAAATTATGCATTCTATCATTTAGACAAGTGTTCACATGAGTGTGATAAAGATAAAATCTTAAAAGGCCTTGTGCAGAATAATAATAGCCTGTGTGGGTTTAAAAGAAAATCCTAAAATCTCGGGATCATGGCCCCACAAGTGAAGCCTCTTCAATCCGTTGATGTTGTAGATTTTATGGCCATTCAATCCGTCTTGGTAGCAACTAATAGATTTGATAAAGCATCCCACTTTTGAGCATAGTATAAACACTGAAAATAGGATCATTGAAGGAAAACCACCCTTGATCCTCCTCGTCACACTCAAACACCCATGCATACTGCATTCAAGATTAGGATCCAGCAATATAAAAGCAATAACCACCCTTAATTCCAAGCTCACCCATTGAACAGAACAACAATAATTGCCTTACATATTAGAAAATAAATGCATCCATCTAATTTGACGTAATGGATTCGTGATTTTCCATGGATCAACACCCAATAGACAGCATAATAATCCAATAATAATACATAGAATGATTTACAAACTGCCTCTGTAGACTCATTAATCTTCCCTCTTAAAGGCCCCAATACCCAGGTTCGTCTTTCTCTGTTATGTTCTATCCAAATGAGAGAATCCTCACTTGCAGGAACATTGATCCGATGGGGCCTCGTGTTCCTCATGCAGTGGGGTCTTCGTGGGCAACGCGACTAGTCTATTGTTTGACTGGTCTAACATTTAGTTTTTGTTTTGGTAACATGCTCTGCTATAATTTCTGTACAGGCTCTATAGGTGAAACTTTACCACAAATGGAGGACCATATTTAAAGATCAACGTAATTCTAGCTCAAACAAATATTTGGTGCCAACTCAGGGTTATGACATAGCTTCTCCTAGTTATATATGTGGTCCTAACACCCAGTACTGAAGAACGAAAAAGAAAACCGTGCAAAACACCTGATGTCTAAAACCAATCAACAATTTTCTACACAGGAGTTTGTTAAAAATATATTATTTCACACTTACAGTACAATAAAATTCTTATACTCAAAACTCTAAAATGACCTACTTCAAATCAGAAACACAATGGAGACGAGGTAAAAGATTATAACTTGCTGTCACTACACGTTTTAGTTACAAGGTTAAGTAGGTTGAACTTTGAACAATGTCATTAAACCAGTAATATGCTGATAGAAGTCTAAATTTAGTCTGAATCCTTTTTAAATCCCGAGCAATGTGACCATACCATACATCTGTCTTGCCACAACACCTTTGGAATTTGGAAGCAAAACCTACATAATGCATCGTCAATAACCAACATTGCCTGATATGTTAATTGATATACCCAACAGGGAGTCACCATTAGGCTACCATCTCCAGCGACTACTTTGTTAGGCTGCATAAGGCAGAAAGAATTTTCGAGATATTAAAAAAATGTTCATTGTGTTACTCGTATGAATAATCCGATCCCATAATAATCTCTCTAGACTATTAAGATAGACAGACTACAATTCATATCCTTATCCTATTTGATACCATTGATCATCTGATCATAGATATGACTTTGTACAAACATAAATTTCATCCGATGAATGCTTAGAGAATGAAAATAATGACACGAGTAAAAATGGAATATTAATATTTCCACAAAGTGAAAGCATACACGAGCAAAAATGATAGTTATAGTACTACAGACGTATGCCGGACAGGTTGGAGCTTTAATTACTTGAGACCGGCTTTCTCAAACTATGTACTTGAATTCATTCGAGTTGAGAGTTCAACTCAAGCTCGAGTAGAAAATGGTATACTCCAAGAAAAAAAAAACAACCCCCTCCCCCCGTCCCCGGCCTAGTACAGATTTGAGTTCATACTCTGAACTTAAACAAAGATCAATCACCTTTACCGCAAGTTATGAGCAATTTTTAACCTGCATGCAACTTTTACAACCACGCGGTTGAGTTTGACTAGCAGAGCAGCAACCACATAGAAAAGATCTTTTCCATGTTTTATATATATGCAAATAAACCCAAGGAACATAATAATACAAAACTGGCTCCGGTTAAATAATATTTGTAACCGAATTCAGAACTAAGCTCATTTTTGTACGAGTTTAGTTTCTATTCTACAAATTAATTTCCATCATTTCTTTGACTACCACTTCCTAACCTAAAACCATTCCACATCCTGGTAAGTGGTTTGTCAGGTGAAAACGAGGATTGAACAAGAGAAATCCAATGCAGTACACCAATGTCAAAATTGTTAGCTCAGTCCTCTCCCTTCTATAAGAAAATGCAACTCACCTGTAGTTGGAATGATGAACTGAATATGATGTAAATGCAGATGTTAAAACCATCTAACAGTAAAGTCTTTCAAATAGAGAAGGAAGAGGTAAAGAAAAATGGTATCACAAAGATAGTCGAATTCCCTACCCACAGAAGATTTCCCATACGACCAGAGATTCTTGAGCAACCACAGAAGAGTAGCACAACAAAAAACAGAAAGGCAGACCAAGTGACCAAGTATAAAGACATAATAGCTCACGATATTAGACAGAAATTAGAAAGATGATGGAAACATACTAGTTTTCATATGGAAGATAGTAAAGACGGGACATAAAAAAATGTTCAGGAAGAAAAAGAAGAATGAAGATGGGGAAAAAATTAAGAAGGTGATGTGCAAACTCGGACAAAGATCATAAAAAAGGAAGGAATCTGTTAAGAGGGATAAAGATATAACAAATCAACGCACCACAGAAGATTAAAGCAGATCCTAGTCTTCTATTGACCATGACAAGAGTCAAACTAGGATCACCATGAAAAAAATCTCGAGGGAGTGCCTCACTGATAAAAAGCTTCATAAAGAAAACAAAGTATAAATGAGTAAACTATACCTCTAAGTTTATTGTCCATTGCTTTGTTTCCCAAACCCTCAACGCGCCCATCTCTACCCTTTCCTGTCATGGTATTATGAATGATCACCAATGGCGGCCACATAATGAGATCATCCTGGTTTGCTGCTGCTTCATCAGCAGATAATAATTGATAGGCCTTTGAGTTATCAGGAGGCATCAAATAGCTCCAGCCCATAAGTATGCACAAAACTTTGTGCAAGCCCAAGTGCTCCACAAGCAAGTCGGCATTATCTGAGTTGTATGCGTGCATAACAAGGCCATGCATATCTGGAAAATCTTTGGAAGACCTGTATGTTGCATAAGCAGAAACATTTAATAACAAAAATACATCCAACAAATGGAAACATGACGACTATCTGTACCTTCTCAGATACGATGATTAAAGTATTTAGGAAGAGCTGCACACAAAGAAACAATGATGCAAATCTAAATAATTTACCACAGAACTACTGATAAGGTGGCATCAGCAATCTCAACTGATACCTATACCAACATGAAAAGCTTCTAACAGCTTCCAAAAGAGGGAAAGAAGATATAAATGAGCCGCACTTGTGTTCAAGTAAAATTTCTAAGAGAAATCCTCAACATCAGCTCAAAACTAAACAAACAAAATCAATTAATGAATATTGCTAGTCATAAGCCATCCTTGTAACACCTAAGCAGTAACAAGCATCAACAAGGGACAGCAATGCAGGAAGAGATTTAGGAAGGATTAGGGAGGAAGAAAGGAAGAAGAACCATACCCGAGACCACAATGGCATAAAGCCTCAATTCTCAAATCAATAATAGTCAAGTCTAAAAACAAATTATTATACTTGTATAAAAGTATAGAAAACCCAAGACTTGGTCTGTCTACTTGGGACCAAGTAAAACTCTTGTACTCTTATAATAATTACACAAGTAATAAGGAAATAACTCCAATAACCTAAACAAATTATACTTAAAAAGTAGATACCGGAAATGATTAAACAACCTAATCAATTTAGACACCTAATAATCTCTAATACCTAATAATATCCATAAATAACAATACAAAAACAATTTATTAATAAATGCAATTTCCATTAGTTTTATTTTTCTGTTCCACATCAAACTGCAAATCAATGCTAACTAAAATGTATACATAAAAAGAAATCGAGGTCACATTCACAAATTTGAAATAAGCAAATCAGTCAAATCAGGCACCAACAACATGCAGATTATATTCACAAAAAGAAAATTATCAAGCCAATGCACCAGAGGAGTTATCAACCGTCAAAATGAGACTGAAAGATCACCCTTAAGCTTTATCTTAAAAAATTGTGTCTAAGCTAAATGCCGCAGCCTCAACAAGCTCTGATTCTAGACTGATAAACCTCTGCTCATGATACAACAATAGAATACAATGTGCTAAACTCTAGTTAGAAAATGATGTATTAGAGACAAAGAAAAACCCTAAAGTCATAAATAGTAAATCAATTTAACCAGCTCTCAAAATCTACAAAGACACAAACATATACCTTACATGTATTCTATCTAAGGGGGTAAATAGTTGAAAATGTATACCATCTGTGCTGTCCAAACAGAACTTCAAGTAAATTAAAGCAAAAATTAAGTGATTCTATACCTAACTAAACATAATGGAACAACATAGTAATTTGGTTACGTCCTACTTAGCGTATTCTAAAAAAATGATCATCAATCTCATAAATACTCATTCTAAGCTTAAATTATAGATAGAACAGGTCCTTAAACCATATATAACCAGCACGAAGCCAAGAGAACTAACGTGGGATTTACAGTAACTGGAGAAACCGAGAGAGTAAACAATCCCTATTTATCTATTTTTTCTGATAGGTAAATAAAGAGGGAGTACAAAGTCCCTATAAAATCTAGTTTACATCCTATAAATGGCATCCAGACAGGTAGACATCCCAATGAAGTACGGTATCCCAATTTCCCAAAGCATCACGAGAATATTAGACACGGTGACCCCAATTATAATAAATAAATTGAATTTTAAGAGAAGCTAGAATTGAATACAAAATTTACGAGGAAATATCAATGAAAAACAAAATTCTCACAAAAAGAACAGAACTACCCCTTATTTAAAAAGAGTTTTTGTTACTTTTCTTCAAAGAACATATCTAAAAAACAAAGAGCATTTAATTATGTATTCTGAACATAATTTTGAGAAAATAGCTCAGAACTACTGGTAATTGAGCGCTTAGAGGGCACAGCACAGTTAAAAGCTTTGAAGCACCATCGAATAACTTAAACTAGTGATTGGATAACAGAGCTTCAGAAATAATATGAACATTTTCAGACGGTCACCCAGCTCAACCAAGTGAAACGATACCAAAAAATAAAAAGAATCAACAGCCAAATAGAAACCAAGGGACTGATAAAAAAAAAGAAACTAAGGGACAAGAAGATGGACTAAGCAGGGAAATATAGGATAAACTATCATCTAAATTATTGTCCTACACCGGAATGCAACAGAGGGCCCATATGCATTTGTAACTAACTTAGACAAGCAGGAAACAGTTAAGCCAGGTACCTGACATATAAGTTATCAATTTATAACATAGACCCTTATTAGAAGTAGTAATTCACAATAAATGCATCAATTGACTGGTTACATTTTCATAACTGATTATTCAGTTGGAAAAAAATCCCAATCTTATTTTTTATCTTTTTCTCTATATCACTTGTATTTTATTTTATTTTTGACTCCAAGATTATTATGAATCTTTCATTGCAAAGTAAAATCCTGATTTCCCTCCCACTTGTTCTCTCCAATTCAAATATCCATATATGCTTTTTCTTTCTCACTTTCTGCCATAATAGTTAAAAAATTCTGCCTGTCGTCTAAAATATATACTTAACACTTTTCTGTCATTAAACAATAGGATAAGTATTGAACTAGTCTAGAAAGCCATGATTTCTAATGGGGACGAGGGTTTTGGGATGAAGGAATATCACACATTATCTCACATAAAACTCAATCAATTCTAATTATTCTATGTGTTAAAATAATGAAGCACATCGCTATGTATAATACTTCTAGACAATTAGGACTCTAATAAGATAGCCACAAATTAAATAAGATAACTGCAAATAAAAGAAACTAATTAAAATACAACTTCTATTCGATAGGCTTCCAAAACTTCTTATATTGTTTTAACCAACTTTCACGGCCTCGTCCTACATCAGTTCTCCTCCGACCCCATCGAGTTAAAAACATCAACACAAGAATAAGCACGTTGGATCGCCAAAGAATAATTCTTTGCAAGCTTGAAATTTGGCATTGTAGATAGCACAAGAGTGAACTTGGTGTTACCATTAATAATCAAATAAATATTAGCATGAGTATCATGTTGCGAATGACGATCCCATAGCTATGTACGCCCTAAGATAATGTGACAAACCTTAAGGGGGTAGAACATCACACATAACGGCATCCTTAAGCTTGCCAAAGGAAAATGTAACCAATCACCTCTGGGTAACCCACAACTATGTATTATCAATCCATGCAACATCATACGGCTCCAGGTAAGGCTCAACTTTTAACCCAAATTTTTTAATTACTTTCTCAATGGTTACATCCGTACAACTCCCAGTATCAATCACAAGATAGCACATTTGTCCCGCACATATGACTCTCGTCTGAAAAATTCGCCCACGATGAATTTTAGGATCATCCTTATGTTTCTGGGCTACAAGTAAAAGTCGATCAACACCTAAACATCCTTCCAAATGAGCATCAAATTCCAAATCTTGCTCATTAGGCTCATATTCGACGTCTAACGGCTTGCAAACATCTTCGTTTAAGTTAGTTTTCTCACACTCTTTGTCAACAATAGCAAGTTGCCAAGAGGGAGAAGAGGCAACATTCATATTCGGCGAAGGACACTCAAAAGATGAGGCCAAAACCACGACAGTTATAGCACCTAGACGTATGGTTGTTGCTAGCATTAGAAGAACTGGGGTTTAGTAGTAGTGAAGGGCTTCTTTGGCGATCTTTCCATAGCCTATTTAAAATAGGCTCCACAAAAGTACGCCCTCCTAGTTTGGACTTGTATTGAGGCCTAACGTAATTCCTTTTCAAATTATCCTCTACTTGGTATAGAACTTGAACAACATCATCCAAGAGCAAGAGTTTACCCGAAGTTACACTACCGCAATTTCCAAATTCAATCCTCGACGATGTACATGGAGATTAAAACTTCTTCAAGCGAGGGAATTGAATGAGTGTAACCAAACCGTAGAACATTGAAGTATATTCACTATCTGATTTATTTCCTTATACTAACTCGATTAATCGCAAATATGTTCGCCATTTATAATCCGAAAAGGTACAAAACGCGAGTGTCAATGCAACTCATATCTTCTCATCTTCTCGCAGCTGTATATAAATTTCGATGATGTTGATCCCACCAAATACGAGTTGTTCCTTTCAACTTCGCTTCAGCAAAGAAAAGTTTCCTTTCACAGGATAATTCATACCAAAGAAAGAAGCTCTCTAAACTATGAATCCAATCGAAGAATGCTTCGGGGCCATTATCGCCATTGAAGTCTCCAACATCTATTTTCGCACCTCTATCCATTGTATTCATCCTAGGATCTGAAACATGATTAACTTGTGGATTAGGGTCATGTTGTTGTAGTCTCAGATTATTAAGATCCGAGATGGGACCTTCAAAATTCTTATGAGCATCTTCTTATCTCTTATCGACGCGTTCTGTGAGTACGTCGGTTTTTTCTGTAAGTGTTGTAATAAAAACTTGCACATTTGTTGCATTTGCAATAAGTGTTGTAATTGAATCTTAAATCTTTTTGACACTCATCTTGTTGTAACATATAAGTATCAAACATGACGTTGATTTCTCCGGCATTTACCATGGGGTTCCTAACTGTAATTTGTCAGGGGATATTTTTCTCAGATCTCTTTTTATTCTTCACTTTCACGGGTGTTATCTTCTCCGCTTCACTTTTTCACGTAAGTCCAAGGTAAGCAACAAGCTTGAAGCTAAAGGCTTAAAATTCTCTCGACAAAAATGAGGATGGTGGTGGCGGGACACAACAGTGGTGATGATGGTGAACGCTTCTACCTCCCTTTCTCTCTTTTTTTTCCTTCCTCTCTCTTCTTCTACCTTTTTCTTTTTGTTGGTCTGTTTTGAAACATAAAAAGGTGGGTTGCAATCTAGGGTTCCTTGATTTGGATAGGGCTGAAATTTGGGGATTATGAAGGTTTAACAATGGTAGTATGTTGTAGGCGATGATATAATGTTACGTTTTGGGTTTGAGAGATGGTTTGTTTGGATAAGGTTTCGTGTGGTTGGACAGTTTTTTTTGGCTCAAGGTGATAACACTAATTTTGGGACGACTGAGGGTGGATTGAATTTGGCTTTGATACCAAAAATGATGGGGACGAGGGTTTTGGAATGAAAGATAAATATCACACAAATTATCTCACACAAAACTCAATCAATTCTAATTATTCCATGTATCAAAATAATGAAGTACATCATTATTTATAATACTCCAACACAACTTTCTTAACCTAAATTGGACTCTAAAAAGATAACCACAAATTAAACAAGATAACTGCAAATAAAAGAAACTAATTAAAATACTTGTATCCCATAGGCTTCAAAATCCTCTGATATTGTTCCAACCAACTTTCACGGCCTTGTCCTACATCAATTGCACATCAATGCTATTCTTTCAACTTGAAAGAATGATATTTCTCATCCTTTTTATGAAAAAGGAATGCCAAGAACAACGTTCTAGATTGCTAACAAAATGTGTGCACCGGAAAAAACAATCTAGCCAATAAGTCACACCCTAGGTAGTGAATTGTGGTAACTCAAGAGTACTTATTAAAAGAAAGCAAAAAGGTATCACATAAACCAAAAGAAGGTATCAAGTTATGCTTAACTGCACCAAAGAAATGCAGAAGTAACTCTTAGAAACAGAATGCAGCAAGAAAACTTTGTAGTGTGGAAGCTAAAATTGACTCTAAAAAATTAGTAGCTTTCAGTGTCCTAAAAATCCCCGCTAATAGGTCCACCCCCTCGATTTGTCTGGACGCCTAGGCGGAATCAAACCTCTACCACAATGATTAAATAAAGGCTTTGAAGCTCTACACTACTTGAAATTAATTTGTTAGCCTTTAAAGGGTCTTTTGTTGGTATTTTTCCTGTAAAATTCAAGAAAATTACATCAACTATATGCTTTGTACAATATAACAAGTATATAAAATAGAAAAATATATAAGTGAGACCGCCTAAGAAAACTCCTAGTCTGCCTAGTCTCTAGGAACCTCCTTTGCCGCCTAAGTCAGATTTTCTAAACACTGATAGCTTTAGAAAGCCAAGTCAAAATTAAGAGTAGATAATTATAAACCTACAGCGAAAACAGCTTGAAGGAAGACATTCTCCATCCAAAGAGAAGGGGGAGGATCATCTATTCCAATCTTACATAATCTCTCAAACCGGAGAAAAGAAACTACACTAACCTGCTTCACTACCAGAAGCAACTTATATATTCACAAACATACTCAGAGAAGTGTGATGCAGGACTAGAACTGGAAAGATGAAACGACATAAACCGAATTAGTACAATGAGAAAATAGCAAGGGAACATTATGTCTCTTGATCGTAACCACAATGGTTTGGTCCGCAGACAGCCAGATCAATCACAAACGAATATCAATTTATAAAATCTTAATACCAACAATATTAGTCTGTGTAAAATAACAAATAGACTTGGCTTTACATAGAGACCAAGTGAACTAAACAATCTCCTTCCCAATGTGGGACTCTAAACATGACAACAGTCTTAGTCTTAGAGAATAAAACAACTAAATAAAATAAATACCTACATAAATAACTAGAGAAAACAAAAGCTCATCCACGACGATGACCTATCAAACTAGAGTTTGAAAACATTCAGTTATATAAACAAAATTGTCCCTGCTTGCAGTTTATGATTACTTGCAATGAGTCCACAGTGTAGACAGCCCATTAAATTGCTAATAAAGATTCAACTTCAACTATCATTTCTTAATCCTTATTCACATAAATATATTTGAAAGACACCAAGTCCTGGGGTACCCATGTAGATAAAAAGTATACCCAGATTAACTTCTCAACACTAACTTCATACCACCAATAAGCAGTTTCTTTTATCTCCCAAGCTGTACAAGGACTGCAGATAACAGAATTTATGTTTACAGACAAATAAAAGAGTTTTTAGTTAAACCAAGCTGCCTATGAGAAGCCTTGACTAAATCTAAATCAAACACATCCCCGAAACAGCCAAGCTTCTTATAATATCATTCAATTCAAGGCATGCACAAGTAGATTAACCGGAGTACCATGCCCAAATATAATTATTAGCCAACACATTCACCTACATCATTTAAAGATCTGTTAAACTTATCAATTGGCAAACCCATTTTATAAATCAGAGATATCACAGACCAAGATCAGCAAATGAGATAGCACTAACAAGATCTCCAAGAAACCAAAAGTAAACCAAAGTCCAAGTGTTCTACTGTGGTATAAACTTCCGTGTGGTTAATATGTAATGGCACAAAAATACAAAACTTTCAGCAAAGACCTACTGCAGGAAACAGAAGTTCAATTCAAGAAAATAACCAAAGGAGTTAGTAGTTCCTTCAGAGTAGAGCTATCCCTGTAAACAATACTTTTCCTAGTCCTTCAGTGAAATTGATCAAGTTTAGCCAAAACCTAACTTTGTACTTTGACTAACAGGAAAAATTAGGGGAATTCAGTTATGATTAAAAAAATCATTCCAAAATAAATTGTCAGCATACAAGATACATGCATTTCAAAAAGGGGGACCCTCTTGATCATTTCAAGAAGAATAAAAGTCGACCCTAAGGAAAGCTTTTATAACACTAGAAAAATATATCTACCCAATGGATTACAGAATTTGATATCTCACAACCTTTTTAATATTGACAGCTAACAGCTTAGAGGTTACAACTCAAGAGCCCAGGAGGATATAGATTTCATAAAAACTTCCTGCTGGCCTGCACACTCTCTCCCTAAATCTTGAAAAGATAATCTAAGTTTGAAAACATCAGGGAGAGCAAGAAATCACACAGCTGCAAATACGTATGTTTACAGTAATGTGTCTAAATTAAGACAAAGATAATTGTCATTCTTGTTCACTAGAATTTGTGAAACAATCTTAGGTGGGCCAATGCCATGTTTACGAGAATTTGCCTACAATACCTCTAAATTTTAATAAAAATAAGTGAAGTCAAGAATACTATCTTAATTAACTAAATACTTCTCTTTAACCTAACTTATGGAGTAAGTTAAATGCCAAGGGGTCACAAATTTAGCTCCTGACTTCCACGCAAGCACACTTCCTAAGTTCATCTAACAAAATTCCTAAAAACAAACAATTACAAACAACAATGGCTTCAAAGAAAACATATTTAAACTCAATTTTATATTAAACCTGCTACAGGCAACACATTGAAGAGGACCCTGCTTTCCATCTGCAAGGTAATTTTTCTTCTGATTTCCATTCTCATTAACCAGCTTGGCAAAATGCAAAAAAGCTTTCTTCAATGCGCCCTGATCAACCTCATTATGCTTATTATGACCAGCATTATGCCTAGCCTGATCATCTCGCATATATTTGGCAGCCCTCATTTCATCATCCCGCCTATACGGACTACTCGTGCCAGCCATACCCAAATGCCCATTTGGATTTAAACCCACATTTCCATACTGCAAAAGCTGCTGTCTTTGCCTTGCAAACTCATCCCTTTCTTCTCTCTCTTCTCTTCTCCCCCTTTCCCCATCATCAACATACTTCCTCTTCAGTGAATTCTCCTGCCCTAGGGAATTCCAGTAATCTTGGTTCCGGTCTCGGTCTCGCACATCACGAAATTCAGGGCTCATTGGAAATTGACGGTCAAAACCTAATCCTTGACCAGGCATTTGGTGATTGTTAGGCAAAAACCTAGCTGACGGGGTAAAATCTTGGTAATCCGGAGGCAAGGCAAAGTAGGATCTGACAATACCGTCAGCCAGAACAATTGATCTCCGATCAAGCATGTGAAAGCCATAAGCTGGAGAGGGTGGGTGGCCCAGATTGTCAGGAAATTGGAATGGAGCTCCGGAAGGAGATGGACCGGGGGCAGAGTGGGGAGACGGACCGGGTATGGGCTTCTGCTTGCTAGGGCTAGGTTTTGGAGGTGGGTTGTTGTCTTTAGGGTTAGAGGAGGGTTTAGATTTTGGGGGTGGAGGAGGTGGTAAATGTTTGGGGTCGCCTGCGGCGGGAAGTTTCTGGTCGGACGGATCGTTGTTGTTATTGTTTCCAGATTCCCAACGGGATTTCCTGTGGGAAGAGGAAGATGAGGAAGGCTTATTTGATGAGCCCTTGGGATAGTTACCTCCGGCCATCGTATTTTTGTGCTTATTGGGAGCGCAAAGATTGCCGAACAATGGCGCTATTCTTACCCTGCAATTGACCTGGACGATTATTATATATATAGCGGGCGGATAAAGAGTAATGTATTGCTATAAATTTTTACCAATTGCTAGGCTTATAGATGTCACTTATTATATATATATATATATATATATATTTTATATAAATATATATTATATAATTATTATTTATTTACATAATTATCGATCAAATAGTATTTGAATATTTAAATATTCAAAATATAATCATAATTATTAGTATTAATTTTTTTAGAATTTGACATAAATTTATCATAATATATAATAATATTCTCAAAAAAAAAATTGAAAATATTTTTATTTGTTTCTCTTTTTAGTGTTACTTTCTAATTCTAAAATAAAATATATTTTATGGGATCTGAAGCTTGTTCGTAATTTATGATTGTGATTATACAATCAAATTTCAATTCTTAAGTGCTTGATTATTTTGTTATTGTGATAGGTAGTCTTAAAGAAATATTAATAACTTAGAAATTTTCATTAAACAATGAGCATGATGGATTCAATATGCCATTTAATACACGAGGGATGTGAGTAGATTTTACTTGCCAGCAATTTTTTTTAATTTTGTATTTCAACTAATTATGTATTTTATATGATTTTAAGTTCCTTAGTCGAATGTCTAGATATCACGTAAAGTTATAAGTTAATATCATTATGTTTGACAATTCAGATTATAAATATTAAAATTAAAATAAACGTTGAATTTTAATTATATAAATATATATGCTTTTAATTTCAACTCTAAAAACTAAAAATTAAGTTAACTCCCTGTGTTTTCAAAATGACAAATAAAATACAAATTTTAGACATGTTAAAAAAATAAGAGACTAAATAAAGTTTTTTAAAAAAAGTAATGGTCCCACAAAATTTATAAAGTGACGTCATTTTTTTTATACTTCTTTTTAAAAACAAAATTAATTATACATTTAGGTCATTATTTTGAGGACACAGGGAATAATGTCGAGAGACAGCTTGGTATCAAAATTTTTGAAGCATTTTTAACTTTCAAAAATGCTATTTTATATTATTATTTTAAAATAAAATATTTTACCATATATTCTATCTTACCGATTATACGATCATTATTGACTTTTAAAAATTAATTTGAGATATTTTAAATTGAAAATAGTTAAAAATTACGAAACAATAAAATTTATAATAAGTAATATTTTTTAGATAATTTACAATATTCATCATTATATTAATTACAATTAAAAGAATTTATATCAATTTTAAATTTAAAAATCTCTTAAGTTTATTTAAAAAATCAACAATGATCAAATAATATAAAATAAAAAGAGAGTATAATTTATATAAAAATAATATTAGAGATACCAACTCTACACAAAAATTATGTACACACAATATATAAAAAATAATAGAGATCAAAACTTATAATTAAATATTTTACACATTTTTTTTAAATAAGCAATATAAAAGTAATAGTATGCACCGCAAGTCCGCAACCCCACTATATGGCTTTATGGTCGTGCGATAAGAAATTAGGATCTGTTTGGATGTCGCAAAACAAGATGGCTTCTCTCTATTAATTTTTGTCCAAACCCACTTCTCCTTATCTTCTTCTTGTTCTGTTTAAGCTGCAACTCCTCTATTTATATTCACCACCGAGCTCCTCCAGGTAAGAATCTCTCTCTCTTTCCTTCATTGAAATCAGAATGTTATTAAATAATAAATCAAATTCATGTTAAACTTAAATGTAAACAGCTTTTTATATATTTCCCATAAATTTTCTACAATTCTGCTATACATAGAACTTTTGAATTTTTGAGTGGAGTTGTATTGTGCAGTAAATTCAAAATTATGAATTATAGCAACTTTGGAATCATCAAAATTTCATTATGTGAAAAATTACAGCCAAAGGTTATAACTTTTTATACTTACTAGTGGTCTGTGACTTTGGTGATCTGAATTTTCAAGTTTTATATACAAAAATTACATATATCTTACACAAAATTAGTAACTTGTTAACATCACATCTGTAATAGGCTTTAATGGTTGTTCCATTATTTATACATAGTTACATACATGAGCTAAAATTTACATTTGATCTTAATTTCATGAAGGTGAGTACCAGATTGTTAGTGGTAAAATGCATTGGACATAGGTCGGCATTTCTGTTGAATCTTTGAAGGAATTATGGCTGTTTCTGTTGCAGTGAAGATATGGCCCGGTATTACCAATTCTGTAGGAAAAGCTAAAATCGTCAATGGATGTAAGTAGTTCTCTATATGAAACTTTGTTTAGCAGAAATAACAATTTAGTAGTGATCAAAAGCCGAAGTTCACAATGATTTTGTAATTGAAGGACACTTTTCTTGACAGTATGTTATTTCCCTTCATTGACAGTGGCCCAAACAATTTGCTTATTCAGCATTAAAACTAATGATTTGAAGGAGAACATTGCTTTAATCATTTAGCATTACAAAGTGCTATTTATAGTTTCTTAATTTTCCTTTTGTTTAGTATAAAGAGTCTATTTTTTAGAATATCATAAAAGTTTTAACCATCCAAAAGCATGCTTCACTCCCCCCCCCCCCTCTATTTATTTATATATCCCATTATATAATAGATATATCTCACAAAAATTGATTTTTTATTGTAGTGATTTCGCTGGAACTTTCAAAAAATGCAAACTATGATATTTTGTTAAACCCTTAAACTGCCAGACGCATATCAACTATGAAGTGTCATTATGTTTCTGACTGTTCTGTCTTCCCTCTTATGTCAAAGAGATCGTATGATGACTTTATCTACTATAGTCCTTATAAATTTACTCATTATTGTTCCTTAAGAAAATTCTAATGAGTGCTTTTGTAGTATATCAGATAAACCAGCATCCAGCAGTAATGCTGTGTTACCTTCTCAGGAAACATCATCTCATCGCCGGCTTGTTTTAGTATGTAGTGGAGTTTCATTAGTTGCGATATTGACCTTCAAACCAGCTTGGGCTGGAGAGGAGTCAAATGGCCCCGAGGACAAGGATGAAAGTGTTATTGGTGCCATAAAGTCAATATTTGATCCTGATGAGAAAACAAAGTCCGGAAAGGTGTTGCCTAAGGCTTACCTGAAGTCAGCAAGAGAAGTTGTGAAGACACTGCGCGAGTCATTAGAGGAAGATCCCAAGGATAATGCTAAGTTTAGACGGACAGCAGATTCAGCAAAGGAATCTATTCGAGAGTATCTGGGTAATTGGAGGGGAAAACAGACAGTTGTTAACGAGGTAAGTTTCCTCAATGAATTTGAATTGTTTAAAGCACAGGAAGGTTTCATATGTTGGTGATCCCAGTTACTATTTTTATGAATTCAAAAATCTATTAATGCCTTCAATAAATACAGGACTATTATTTGAGCATTTATAATTTTGAATGAAGATTATTCATCCCTGGCCTCGGGAGTAGGAAATTCCCAGTATTTAATGTATTCCGTAATATATAGTATTATTTAATATATATATATATATATACACTAAAACAGAATTATAAAATGCAAATAAATCTGAGTCCTTTGAATTCACAAAGTCTCCTTAAAGCAAATTTATTCCCTCACTGGTGCTAAAGGATTAAATGAATAATTGCTTCCAAGATAAAACGGATTTCCAGTTCTTAATTAGAAGCACTTCAAAATTAAGAACTCTACGAACACAACTTTATGTTATGTACTGAACTGTTTAAACTAATAATGCATGTATGCAGAACACACAAAGAACTCACTGCATTGTTATGTTTCAGAAAAGGGAATTTATGACTGAAACAGGAACGGGACGGGAAATATACTGCAACGGAAAGGAGTAGAACAGAACGGAATTTTAGTAGAACGAACTTTTGCAGAGAACGGGAAGGAAATTTTTCTTGTTCCTTTTAGGCGCCCCATATCGATTATTTATAGGAATAATTATGCGGTTTATTACCCACGACCCACGAGCCCGGCCCGACCAGACGGCGGCGGCGCGCGTGTAGGTTTCAATCATGCCTTAGCTAGGTCCTCTCCCTTGCATAAAAGTGGGGTGCCCCTTGGGGCCCTTCCCATTGAGCAAACATCCCACATATATGTTCTTCAATTTTTCCTCTAATGCCCTATGTGGGACTTTTGCAATTTACAACTTCAAGTAGGTGACTTTGGAGTCAATTTTCTCATTCAATTCTTAATGAATTTGAACACATAAATATACCAAGTTATACTCCTCATGAAGGAGAACACATTGGTGCAAAGACCCGACATTTTTGGAATGTGGGTCCCTCATTTAATTGAGCCTCAAAATGCTCCAATATTTAATGTTTTCAAATCTCATTTCCAACAATCCCCCACATGAATGTAAAATTGACATTACACATGGAAAATAAAATAAAAATGTTATGAATATGCAGACTCTAGTTCAGTACATTAGAAAATATATTTCATCAGGTTAAGTAGCCTAGTGGCTTTGAACTTACCATAGTAAAATCTATCGGATTTACTTGGCTAATTAGTAGACTTGATGTCTTTGAACTGTCAGCTTTTCGTGTAAACCAAGACAATAGGAATCACAAAATATTTCTTCAAACATAGTTGGTTCTCACGTTTGTGTTCATTTTGGCCTTGTAACACTTCTTGATTTCGTGAGTATATTAGAGAATTCAGTCTTCAAATTCTCATAGAAGTGGCCCCCTTCTTACTCACATAGGTGATTTCTATCATTAAAAGCATAACTTATCCTGATTCTCGCTGCAGATGTGCACTGTCTCATCATAGGAATGGTTAGGAGTATATATCTCCTCAGTGCTTTACTAAGTACTACATAGTTAGGTTTGCCCATTGAACCTATATCTTGGGATCTCCAGTCAAATAGGTTGGGTTTCCACTATGACGACTCTTTAACAATAGGCTTTAAACTCATTCCCTTCGATGAACTTTCCACTTGCTCTCTTGTTAAACCTTTCGTAAGCGGATCCACAATATTATCTTTTGACTTTACATAATCAATTGAGATAATTCCATTTGAGAGCAATTGTCTAACGGTATTATGTCTTCGTCGTATATGGCGTGACTTACCGTTATATAAATGATTATGTGCTCTTCTAATTGCTGATTGGCTATCACAGTGTATACATATAGCTGGCACAGGTTTTGACCAATTTGGAATATCCTCTAAGAAATTACGAAGCCACTCTTAGCTTCTCTCGACTTTGTCTAGCATGATGAATTACGATTCCATTGTTGACCTTGCAATACATGTTTGTTTTGAGGATTTCCAAGATACTGCTGCACTACCAAGTGTAAATACATATCCACTTGTGGATTTTGAATTTTTAGTATCAGATATCCAATTAGCATCAGTATATCCTTCCAATACTGATGGATATCTTGTATAGTGCAATCCATAGTTTTGAGTATGTTTTAAATATCCTAAAACTCTCAAAATAGCTTTCCAGTGATCTTTACCTGGATTACTCGTATACCTACTTAGCTTACTTACTGAATAAGCTATATCCTGGTCTAATCTGATTCCTCATGACATACATTAAACTGCCTATTATACGAGAATATTCTAGTTGAGATATGTTATTACCTCCATTTTTGGCTAAAATGAAGATTTATATCAACTGGGGTCTTATTTAGAATTATATTATACTTATTAAATTTTTCAAGTATTTTTTCAATATAATGAGATTGAGATAATATAATTCCATCAGATGTTCTAGAAATCTTGATTCCTAATATTATATCAGCAACCCCCAAATCTTTCATATCAAATCTATTTGCCAACATCCGTTTGGTAGAGTTGATAACTTCATTGTTGCTACCCATGATTAACATATCAACCACATAAAGACAAACAATGACATATTCTTTTTGAATGCTTTTGACATAAACACATTTGTCACACTCATTGATTTTAAAATCATTTGATAACATAACATTGTCAAATTTCTCATGCCATTGTTTTGGTGCTTGTTTTAATCCATACAAGGATTTAACAAGTTTGCATACTTTTCTCTTTTGTCCAGGAGCTATGAAACCTTCAGGTTGTTCCATATATATTTCTTCATCTAATTCACCATTTAAGAATGCAGTCTTTACATCCATTTGATGTATTTCAAGTCTATTTAAAGATGTTATTGCTATTAGCATCCTAATAGATGTAATTCTTGTAACAAGTGAATAAGTGTCGAAATAATTCAATCCTTCCTTTTGTCTATGTCCTTTAACAACAAGCCTTGCTTTGTATTTATCAATTGAACCATTAGCTTTCATCTTCTTTTTGAAGATCCATTTATACCCTAAGGGTTTGGAACTAGGTGGAAGGTCCACCAATTCCCATGTATGATTTTGCATGATGGATTCAATTTCACTATTTATTGCTTCTTTCCAATGAGAAGCATCTGGAGTGGATATTGCCTCTTTGTACGTTTGAGGATCATTTTCTAACAAAAATGTTAGAAAATCCGGGCCAAAAGACGTTGAAGTTCTTGCCCTTTTGCTACGTCTAGGTTCATCTAATACAGACTATTTGTCTATATTTTCAGGATTATTACTAGTAGCATCCAAAGGTCTTTTGATTGAATATGAATCTTTATTATATGAAAAAATATTCTCAAAGAATGATGCATCTTTTGATTCAATAAATGTATTCACATGAATATCATTAATTTCAAATTTATGAACAAGAAATCGATAAGCACTGCTGTTATTTGCATAACCAATGAAAACACGATCGATTGTTTTTGGTCTATCTTAACCTTTTTAGGTTTAGGAACCATCACTTTTGCTAGACACCCCCACACTCTTAAGTATTTATAGCAAGGTCTATGACCTTTGCATAATTCATAAGGTGTTTTGTGAGTTTTCTTATGAGGCACTTTGTTAAGAATATAATTTGCAGAAAGCAAAACTTCCCCCCCACAAATTATGGGGTGCTCCAGAACTGTTTAACATAGCATTCAACATTTCTTTCAATGTTCGGTTCTTGCGTTCAGCAATATCGTTAGATTGAGGTGAATAAGGAGCAGTAGTTTGGTGAATAATACCATGAGTAGAGCAAATCTCTTCAAATGGTGATTCATATTCACCACCTCTATCGCTTCTTATTGCTTTAATCTTTTTGCTAAGTTGATTTTCAACTTCATTTTTATAAAGTTGAAACATTTATATTGCTTCATCTTTGCTTCTTAGCAAATATACACAACAATATCTTGTGCAATCATCAATAAAGGTTATAAAATATTTTTTCCCACCTCTAGTTTGCACAAACTTTAAGTCACATATGTCAGTGTGAATTAAATCTAGAGGTTCAGTTTTCCTTTCAACAGAATGAAAGGGTAATCTTGTCATTTTTGATTCCACACATATTTCACACTAATGTTTTTGATTAATATCAAATTTAGGCAAAAATTCTAAATTAATTAATCTACGCAAAGTATTATAATTAACATGTCCTAATCTAGAATGCCATATATTTGAAGATTCCAACAAGTAAGCAGAAGAATTAACTTTATTATTATTAATAGACTTTGGTACCACAGTCATAACATTCATCTTAAAGAGCCCATCATTCATGTAACCCTTTCCTACAAACATATCATTCTTAGTAAGTACAAACTTATCAGACACAAACACCAACTTAAAGCCATTCTTGCTAAGTAGTGACCCAGAAACTAGATTCTTGCGAATATCTGGCACATGAAACACTTCATTCAAAGTTAGTTCTTTGCCAGATGTCATTTTCAGTATAATCTTTCCACGTCCTTCAACCTTTGAACTTGAGGAATTTCCCATGAAGAGTTGATCATCATTTTCTACTGGTTTGTAAGTAGAAAACATCAATTTGTTGGAACATATGTGGCGAGTAGCTCCAGTGTCCACGTACCACTCTTTAGGGTTTCCTACCAAATTACACTCAGATTCAACTGCTGAAAGATTAATGTCTGAAACATTTTCGAAAGCTTTTCGATTCATCACATTAGCTTGAGGCTTTTGTTCTCTCTTGAACTTCTTTGGCTTTCGACATTCATTTGATTTATGTCCTGGAATACCACAATTGAAGCACTTGCCTTTGAATTTCATCTTGACTTTGAAATTCAAATTTCCTTCGCGTTTCCTTTTGTTGTTGTTGTTTGGCCTTTGTTACCACATTTGCCTTTGCTTCATACAAATTTTTCCCATTCTTCTTTTTTTCGGATACTCGATTGTCCTCTTGATCCGAAGTCGTCTGAATCAGTTCTTGAAGATTTATCTCTTTGCGTTTATGCTTAAGATAATTCTTGAAGTCTTTCCACGAACGATGGAAGTTTTTCAATCATTAAATGACTTGGAATGAATCACTTAGTAACATTCCTTGACATGAATATCATATAGAATCACTTGTAATTCTTGAACTTGGGTGATGATTTGCTTTAGAATCGCCATCTTATAATCAAGAAATCTCTGATTTATGAATTTCTTCATGCCAAGATCTTGAGGCTTTATATTTCTTGTCTAACGATTCCCAAAGTTCCTTTGCGAGGTTTGAATTGTACAATACACATTGTATGCGATGTATTATCCATTCCATTTATCACATAATTTACGCAAAGAAAGTCGGCATGTTTCCATGCATCAATCTATGACCACTTTTTCCATGTCGGTTTCTCCTTGAACAAGAGTAGGACAATCTTCTTGTAAAAACCTTGACAAATTCAATGTTGTGAGATAGAAGAGCATCTTTTGTTGTCAACGCTTGAAATCAGTTCCATTGAACCTTTCAGGCTTTTCTCCATGAGACAAACTCACGGCAGGAATGGTGCTAGTAGAAGCCATTTTTGTTATACAAAGAAGACAATTGTCAATAAACAGAAACAAATTTCTGTTTGTACAAGATGTAACAAATTGAGTTACAAATTTGTTTTTGCAGAATATTCTATATTATAACACAAGTATATTATATGCAACCAAAATAAACTGTTATATTAATTTGCAAATAACAGAATATTATCTATATTAACATGCAAACTAAATAAATCATTATATTAAACAATAATGAGAATATAAATCAGTTAATATGTAATATATATAATAACAGAATATATATATAAATTAACTAACATGTAATATATTTAATATTTACGTAATTTATCAAATAACAAAAATTAATATGCATTAAATTTCCGAAAATTTGAATTAACATGCAAAGACAAATTATGTTAATAATTTTACGTAAAATTATATATATACAAAAACTTATTTTACATTCATATAAAATAATCTTCATAATTACGGAGAAAATATAAATTTTCTTTAAGATTGTATTCCGTAATAATATATAGTATTATTTAATATATATATATATATATATACTAATACTAAAAGCAAATTATAAAATGCAAATAAATCCGAAATCATTTGAATTCACAAAGTCTCCTTAAAGCAAATTTATTCCGTCACTGGTGCTAAAGGATTAAATGAATAATTGCTTCCAAGATAAAACGGATTTCCAGTTCTTAATTAGAAGCACTTCAAAATTAAGAACTCTACGGACACAACTTTATGTTATGTACTGAACTGTTTAAACTAATAATGCATGTATCACGAAACACACAAAGAACTCATTGCATCTATATGTTTTGAGAAAGGAATTTATGATGAAAACAGAACAGGACGGGAAATATCTTTGCAGCGGAAAGGAGTAGAACGAGCGGAATTTACGTAGAATCGAACTTTTGCGAGAAACAGGATTCTGCGAGCGGGAAAAAGGAAAACAGAATGGGAAGGAAATTTTTCTTGTTCCTTTTAGGCGCCCCACATCGATTATTTATAGGAATAATTCCGCGGTTTATTACCGTTGGAATTTTACCGTTGGCGCGTAGGTTGGGTTATTACCGTTGGCGTTGGTTTATTCCCGTTGGCTTCAGGCTTCAAAACTACGTAGTATCATGTCTGTAGACAAAACTACGTAGTATCATGATAATTATTTTATCAAAATCTGATAAACATTAAATAAATTTTGTCCAAAAAATATATTATCATGACCATTACAGTCATCCGACCGAGCCAAGGCCAAGCGGCGCTGCCATGAGTTTCAACCATGCCTTGGCTAGGTCCTCTCCCTTCTACAAAAGTGGGGTGCCCCTTGGGGCCCTTCCCATTGAGCAAACATCCCACATATATGTTCTTCAATTTTTCCTCTAATGCCCTATATGGGACTTTTGCAATTTACAACTTCAAGTAGGTGACTTTAGAGTCAATTTTCTCATTCAATTCTTAATGAATTTGAACATATAAATATACCAAGTTATACTCCTCATGAAGGAGAACACATTGGTGCAAAGACCCGACATTTTCGGAATGTGGGTCCCTTATTTAATTGAGCCTCAAAATGCTCCAATATTTAATGTTTTCAAATCTCATTTCCAACATTTAACACTTATTATTGCCCATTTGCCCATTTTTAGTTAGGTACATCAATAAATGTTTTAGAACCATCTTGCCATTTTATAATTTTGTCGAGTCCATAGAATGTATTGAATTAGTTGATCCTGGAAAAGTTCTTTCAGCACAATAAATCTATAGTGATGTGCCATGCTCACTTTTATGTTAGCTAGCAAATAAACTTGTAGTGGATCTGGATCACCACTGCAAGAATTGATTCAATGAGATCCAACTAAAATATTTTTTAAGGTCCACTTGAAAATTGCCTTATCATTGTCGTTTCATATTTTCTAAGGTCATCATTCGTGTTCTTTCTATTACTAAAAAGATGAAAATTAACTGCTTTACATTTCTTTCTTGGAATGGATAAATTGTCATACTGGATCCCTTCATTGTCAACAGCATTTGGTAGACGTTTTTGACATCCGTTCATGTTTTGCTCTATAGTTCCTAACTACTTGATTAAAATGAATCATGTTTTGCTCTATAATTCCTAAATACTTGATTAAAATGAATCTTGTTTTATATTCACTTTTCTGTATTCAACCGTATCACTGATCAGCCCAAACTAAAATAACAACAAATAGGCACACGCCTTTCTAGTGTTTTAGGTTTTGATCTGTAATTGAAGTTCCATCGCCTCATCTCGCCAATTTGCTTGGATGCTTAGGATAGAGGTAAAGAAGATTATTGAACTGATAAACCACCATTTTGAACCCGTGCTCTGGCAACCAAACAGCATCCTACTTCAGGACAGTAAAGTTCCTTCCTAGAAAGTAGTTCGAATAACAGGGACCCAATTTTTAAAGAAACTATACTGCATTGGACATTTGGATCAATAAGTTGAGTTGAAAGCATTTGTTTAAATGTTCTACAATACTTGGAAGTTTTTGGGACTATTTTATTGCTGTTGGGAACTTAGTTATACGACCTTGACATTGATCTTATGGTTACATGCAGGAATCATATGTCAAGCTTGAAAAAGCAATCAGAGCTCTAGCTAGTTTCTACTCCAAAGCAGGGCCGTCGGCTGCGCTTCCAGAGGCGGTTAAGTCTGACATTCTAAATGATTTAAAGACGGCAGAAGAATTTTTGTAATATATGAATTTTGCCATTTATGCTTCCAATGTACATTTAGTCCAACCAAAACACTTGCAGATAACATTTTGCGACTATTTATTGTTATTATTATTAATTTGTAATTTAGTAGGCAACCTTTTCCACTAGTTTGCTGTTAACGGATTAGCTGGTGTTGATTTGTTTATAGAACTCATTTCATATACGGATATTCAGGGTCACACAACTGACTGCATTGTCAACTTAAGATAAATAACAACATGATTTACTTTGTAAAAATCCTGCCGGCTGCCTTCTGGAGGGAGGTCAAGGCTCATTGCTGGCCCTGTCTATGTACTTCATCATCATCAGCTGTCCAGAATATTAACGAGTATTCACAATATATTTCTGGTTGCAGTGCAGTGCCACTTAGATGAGATCCAAAATCTTAACGAGTATGCACAATATTCTGAATAAAAGCCACAGTGCTAACAAACTATTTCAATTACTGCTTACCATCTCCAACCAGAATGAATAGAAACATCAATACACGGAGTCATGGATTCATCTGATATAGCAAGCGTAATATATATTGACTTTTAAAAAGTCAGCTAATTCAACAAGGCAGGTCTCAACACTGAGCTAAGGGCCACAAATTTAAGTTTATACAAGTTTTAACTATAGGTGGATGATGTAAAACGTTGTCCTAATGCCGTCAACTTCCTTGAGACCCATAACACAAAGGCATTTCCCAGCACAGTTTGAATTTTTAAGCACTGTCACCACCACAGCAAATACCATGACGAAAACCAATCCTTTTGTTGTGTTACAACATCAGTCGGTCATTCATCATTTCATCACTGTATTAGCAAGACTTTGTTAGAAAAGCAGGACTTCAGTGAATTTAAAGTATTTGAGACTTTCAGCAGAAATCTCAAATTCAAATAAGTAATACGTACCATCCACCATTTGTCACAATATTATGAAGCTTCAAGAACGTGACAAAACCCCTTTGGAGCTGTATGCAGACAAAATGGATATACAATTTTTAGAATGATATAATTTCAGATAATGTATATGTTTGCAGGTTTTGAAAAGGCTCAAGTAAATCCAATGAAGGAGCTGGCTTAGTCTCATGCTTTCCAAACTACGCAAATCTAATAGATAAAAATTTGGTAAGCAACATGTCAAAATCACGTTTTCTTTGTGAAAAATTGGTTATGTAAGCACTTGGAAAAATCTTTAGAATATCGGAAATAGAAACTGTGACTGTCAATAAGCCACAATAGTAATACATTCAAAAAAAGAAAATAATATCTAAAGTTAACGTAATACAACTGCCTAGGTCACACTCAACTCAACGCCGCCTTTTATCCCAAACTAGTTGGGGTAGGTTGAAATGAATCTCATACGAAAGTGTAAAAAAACGAAAGATAACATACATATAAAAAAATGAATTTTTTTTTGTAAATATAAATAAATAATATAACAAAAGTATAAAACCCCCAAAAGTAGATACTAAAAAAACAAATATATAATAGAGAGAGATATAAACAAAAACAACTAGCCAGGTCAAAGAGATTAAATTATTCAGGTAAGTAGCTTTAATAAATTGAAAAGAATTTGAATTTGAGGGAATATGGATTCATGCTATTCCTTCAAAATAGATATGAATCAAACCTTGGCACAGTCCCAAGACGACGTGGGTCATATTCTGTTGCTTGGCGAAGAGCTCTTGCAAAGGCCTTGTAGGTTGCCTCAATTATATGGTGAGAATTTTTCCCAGCTAGCTGATTTTATTCAAGAAAAATAAAATAAAATATTACAATATATTTGGAGTTTGATGGAAAATTATAACAAATTTGTGTATATTGAATGGGATGGTAGAAAACAATAAAAAGTTCTAATTTATGTTGAATTGTGCCCAAAATCAATAAGAAGTATACAGTGAGCATGAAAGTAAAATGTATATGGACAGAGTTCAACAGTCGATTAAATGCAAAGCTTCGATGGCTTTGATATGTATTCCATTACTTCTATGTTTTGAGAGGGTTCTTTCTACCTCATTAGATGTAGTTTCTCTTCTTCATCTATAAAATCATATTTTCGTATCCAAACTACAAACAAACAAATATTGCAAGGAATTGATTTTGTTACCTGCCGGATGTGAAGTGTCATACCAGATGTATTGACCAAAGACTGAAAAAAGTGCTCCACCAGCTACTATAACAAAGTTCCGCAATGTTAGTAATAAGTCAAATATGGGAAAGAGAAGGAACGTAATGAAATACATTAAGCAGAAATATATTTATTCATATATCAGAATTCACATGCTCTCTTTATGGATAGAAATAGTACTAATAAAAGATTAATAAAGTGAATTAGTTCTTAGAAAATAATAAAAACAAAAAAAAAGTTAAAAAAAAATACACACTGCATAAGCAAATAACAAGTGTTAAGGACATGATTGCGTTTGCTGGTGCTGGCTAGCTAGTAAGGATAACTCCAAATAATGGAACAATAACAGATAAGAGTATCAAATTTATCAGCCAGTTATAAAAGATGAATCACAGTATAACAGCACCAGTGCAAAACAAGTTACACCCTTGTTAAAGAAACAAAATAAGGCACAGAAATTTAGTGGTTGATATGTTAGTAAACAAAGAGAAACAGGTACCTGAGTATCATATGTTCCAACTCTCTCAGTGGGTATCCGCAAATCGTAGCTTAAATGTGGCCGTCCAGATAAATCCTAATAACCAAATTACCGTAAGTACATGTACACCAAGTTTGCACAAGAAATAAGTAGATAAATTTGAAATCTAGAAAAAAGTATTTCTGAAAGTAACTATGAGCCTCCATTCTGTAAGCTGCTTCACAGATTGCTATGAAGTGTGTATCTTAGTGATTTCAGGGCCTTTTATAGAGTCAATCCAGGAGGAATAGCAAGTGTGTAAGTGAACTTGGTGGCCGATATTACACTTAATGGAAAGTTCCACCACTTAGGTCTAACTGAATTTTATGCTTGATAAAATAACCTCTATTTGCAGGACACTTCAACTCTTAGATATGTTATGAAAAAGGCATATATTTATGTCATCATCAGAAAGAATGAACACAGGCATCATATATATCCACAACGTTTATTATTAAACCACTTTTTTAACAGGTAAAACAACTGATTAGTTTTCTGCTCACACTATTGCACTTGATCAACATACTCAGACATAAGTAATCATTTTGGTCAAGGTTGTTAAGTCATTGACAATGACACCCAACAACATTGTAATAAAGAACAGAGTTCCATATTAATACTCAAATTTGATGAACGATAATTTTATCTTTCCGTTTCAGCAATTAACAATAAGAAATATTTTTATACATCAATCATTTAGAAAAGTAACATTTACTATTTGAATAGAATAGCCACTTCAATATTTTATGATAGAGCAAAATCATGTAGTGGTAGAATATTGTATCCCAAATCGCGGACATATGTCAACTCTTCACTATAATAGACACCTATGAATTTACCAGATGGGAAAACTAATGTATTACTCTTATTGAAAGGTCGATTAATATATTGAACATATTTAGTACACAAACTTAAATCTTGAATAATATGCAGATATTCTATTATATCGTAGTATTTTCATAATATTGCTGACAACATACCAGCGCAACATGTACTAATGCTTCATCAAGTGGAGCTGAAAAGTCACCAAACCGGTTAATTCCTTTTCTATCACCAAGTGCCTGCAGCAAAGCCTGCATTACAAATTAAATTAAAGCATTCGGTGTTAATAAGCAGAGTGGGCAATAATTAATTAAATATACGAACAAATACAATTAATTAAATAGGCAAACGAACACAATGAACAAATACAATCACATCTAAAACTAACTTAAGAAATATAAAGCAATTAACTAGTGCAAAGTCTTTGGGAGGTCACCGTTCCAATGGCAAGGGCAATATCTTCATTAGTGTGATGATCATCAATGTGAATATCGCCAGTAGCCTTTACATGAACGTCAAATAGGCCATGTGAAGCAAGTTGCTAAAACATACACTTAAAAACACAAATTAGCATCAAATCAAATTAAGAGCAGCTAATAATACACTACTAATTACAAGAAATTAACAAGCACAATTCATTTCAAAATAATCAAAGCTCATTGGTTCAGTTATTATCCGGGCAAAGCTTACATAAACTATTCATTGATATGAAGGATTGTGGAGGGGGGAAAAGCAGTTGTAACTTCATGTCAATTTGGTTTCAGACATGTTTTTTTTGGACAAGTCAAAAAAAATATCAAAACCAAAAAAAGTGCAAAGTTCAGTACACAATATGTATATATAAATCCTAATTAACTATTTGTACCAAAAGTGCAGCTGACCGTAAAATCAATAAAGGACTCAAGTGAACCAATAGCATATCCTTGACCCCATGTATACAGAAGATGCAAACCATGATTCAATAAACAAATTAATTAAATGTACAGCTTGAAGAAAGTACTCCTTTTACTAGGCTCTCTTGAATATTTTCTTTTTCAAATACCAAGATATTGTAGTTCTCCTTAAACCAGCAGCATTTTGGAAGCAAAACAAAGAAAAACTTTCAGATTATCTTAAATGTTATAATCCCAAATTAAAAGATCACCAATCCTTCCACAATTTCCACATACAATAACATTTTCCGACTCAAAAAAGCCAATTTAATAATTAGGGTCTCAAACCAAATGATATTCAAGTAAGCGGTAATCTTGATCATGGATCAATCAATTTTAATTTGCTGATGACGTACCACATATCTGTCAAAGTAGTTAGCTAGATATATACTCAAAGAAAATAATTTTTACCAAAACAAACATAAGCAAAGACTAACTCAGAAAATAATACTAACATCCACAGTCAAATAAATGGTCTTTAAGCAACTTTTATCCTGATATTTAATCAACTTAATTCCCTTGTAATCAAATGCTTATTGAAAAGTTGGACTTCCTAACCAGGACTCTTATTTTGAGACGGACAAAGTACCTCCCTATATGAACTGTAAATTAGTAGTCTTTTCATATATTATGCCTCAAAGATATTTTTCACCCAACAGTGAGCAAAATATTTTATCAAACATACAATTTATGCAAAGACCAATGGAGTGCAACTGAATTGAGAAGAAAATACTAACATCCAACATGTGGTCAAGAAATGGAATTCCAGTGCTGCTGTCACTGACGCCTGAACCATCTAAGTTTATTTTAACAGCCACATTCGTCTCTTTCGTAACTCTTTTAACTTCCCCAATACGACCTTTATCCGAGAGAATTGCAGATTATTAAGAAGAAGAAAAATTATGTGTTTAGTGAAAGAAATTAACTTGGAATAGAAATTCAAGTTAGGGATTTAGTTACCAGTGTCGATTTGAGATGGGATTGTTGGAGAACCATTGTTTTCAACCACAGAGGAGGCACGAGTGCCTGTTCTTTGAGAATCCATTAAAATGAGTTTACGATTGGTATGTGTAGAGAAGAGGTGATTTTGTTGAAAAATAAGACAAGTCTGTGAAACCCTAACCCTAGTTTTCAGTAATTGAGATGATGACGATGAATAGCTCACAAGACGAGGACGGGGAACTGAAAGCCCCATATGATATTGCAGGTGAGAGTTGTGTACTGTTGAGCCGCAATGGCAAGCGCAAACTATTTAACACCAGATTATGAACAATTGGAAATTTGTAAAACAAAATAAATAAATAAAAGAAACTAATATATATTGTGAATATTTAAATAATATTTATAGGAAAGGTTCCTTTTTTTGAGGGTACTCCCGGGAACAGATTCAGTGGAGACGGGGTGGGACCTGTAGCTCAGAGAATTAGAGCACGTGGCTACCCAAGGAAAATCTCGAATTGGATCCCAAATTGACGGGTTAGTGTGAGCTTATCCATATTATGCACTCTTTGAATAGGAATCCTTTTTCCGAAAGATCCCGTTTAAGATCCTTTCGATGACCTATGTTGTGTTGAAGAGATTTTTTTAATTATTAATTATATAAATAAATATTAATGATAATTTTTTATATAAAAAGTATAATAAATGAGGTTTTATTATAATTTTTATTTATTTTATAAATCGATAAATTTTGTAATTATAATTTTATATAAATTTATTGTAATAAATAACCGTTACCAAAGAATGAAAATAATAAAAATAGTGCAAGTTTATGTTTTTCCTTTTCTTTTGAAGGATCTCTTCTACTTTGAAGATACTATCCATATAAATACAATTAATTTCATAATCAGTAAAAAATTAATTAACGATAATAAAGGTAAATCACAAATTAACAATAATAAAAATAAACCTCACATTAATGATAATAAAATTATAGGAGATAGTGATATAGTATGTTTCTGAAAATTAAAGTTCAAGACACCTTGTCATGGAACTTTAAATTGAAGAGGGGAAAAAAAAGAAGAAAAAAAGTATTTTAGAGTTTTTTAGCAAAAAAAATAAAAGAGATAAAATAAAAAGAAATAACTTTTATTAAAAATGGAATAATTTGTTTTGGATTTTTAATTTTTGTCTGTTTATAATAATGGCACCACCGTCAATAGTGTATTGTGATATATTTACGTAGAATTATAATTGTGATATTGAATTTTAAAATTATAGAAAACCTCATTTATTACACATCTCTTTAAAAAAAAGTAAATATTCACAATATATTATTTTCCCATTATTATTAGATACTTTTAATATTAAAAGTTGTAATCTGATATTTTTGTGCGGGATAGATATAGTTCAACAATCAATCAAAACAGGTAATTACCTTTTTACATTGATTTTTTTTTTTCTGATATTTTAAACAAAATAATTTTTTCATTTTTTATTTTTAAGATTTTTATCATTTTATTTTTACAGTTTCTGAATCAATTTGACGATTAAAAAAAACACAGGTAACAAAATTCTTTTATAATTATTTGTAATAATAATCCGTTCAACTAAAATAATTATATAATTTTTTTTAAAAACATATTTTTACTAAAACAAAAATAATGTAGTTCAAAGTTATTGTTAGAATAGACTCTCTTCTTCCATTCCACTTCCTTGAAAAATGACACAACTCTTGTGAAATCTCCGGTCAGCCTACGAATCATTCAGTGCAATCCACGCCTGAGTTTTCGAAAGAATATTTATCCCATCTACATCGTTAACTCCTATAAGACAACGTAAGAACACCATAGTTCAACACAGAGGTAGGGGGCCTTATTTAAAAAATGCCAGTGCAATGCCCACTTAGTCCATTACCCTCCCGTGCAATCTCTTAAAATCTACGGTTACTCTGCAAATTTAACCAGTCTTCCATTACCCCTCCCTGCCTGCATCTCCAAAACTAACTGTCTGCTGCAACCGATGCCTAACAGCTTTTCTTAAGCATTCAGCCAGCGGAATGAATGAGTGAATGTTTTATTTTCTGTTAAGACATTCATTGGAATCAACATTTCATTCTTCTTTTACTACTGAAGAGGAAAAAAGGGAGGTATTTATGATGAACAGATGAGAACAGAGAAGACAGACGTGTGTGCACGTTGCGTTCAAGTGGGATGCCAAGAGGAGGAACCCATCTACAAAAAAGAATATAATCAATACCATGCTTCCAATAATATAAAATATATAAAGATTCATCCAGATATACAAAGCATATTTAGTCCATAAAGGAGCACTTAATAAATAAGTGACAAGAAGTATAAGCAGCTAATCTTTGAAGGGTTGCCCTATATCTAATCTGTGATCACATAATAGCCCAATACACTGTACCGGATGGATGTTTGTCAAAATTAAGAACCAGAATTCCAACACAACATGCTTATATTAGCAAAGTACTTAAATCTGGTAAATGTCAACACAATTGTCCTTTGATCTACTATCAGCCAGATGTTTCTACTCCAAATAACAAATATAATGAGAACCTCAGGAAATGCTATGTGCATCAGTGCATGCACGTATACCTGATATAATCACATTGAACATGCTGCACATCTCAAGCACCACGTCCAAGGCTAGAACTAAGCAGCATGACGAAGAAGAAGTGGTATCACAAAGTCTTATACTCTTATATCTTAAAGTTACCGGTTCCAAAAGATTATAAGGACAGAGCCATCCAAGACCACCAAAATCTACCCATATCCTGATGTCTTGATTCATAATACCAGATGACAAAGTACAAGAGCTCAAGAGAAAACTTGGAAAATAAAAACTGAAAATCAGATATATACATAGAAAAGTCAAATGAGATAATTACTAACAAAGTTAGTGCAGTTCATAAGATACAATGCTCAATCATTAGGATAAGTTGAAATACAAAATAAACTTTCTCCTTATTTCATCTTTTATCAAACACGTTGCAGTGACAAAAGGAACATAACCATTGGAAACCACCGGGTTGTGATACTTGGGGCACAATCCTGAGAACTTTAAGCAAAAGCAAAGCACCAGACCAAATGCGTTCCTCCAAATCTTGTCAATTGGTTGCATATCACACCCAGCAGAACATAGACCAGATTTCTCAAAAACTGAGCATATAGAAGACTGATCACAGAGCTGCAGCCATCACTCATCAGAATCATAGTTGAATGAAATAAGCTATCCGATTGTTCCAATGAAGGCATCAGTCCCTAATTTTCTCCAAAATCGTTGTACAAAATCACTCTCTCAATGCATTGCAGTTGAGGCAACTTCTGTAGCCACATGTAATTCGCTTTCCATATCAATTGCACTTGGATGACCTGAAACAGATTTCACATGTATGGTACTCTCATCCGAAACAGAAGTAGATTCTGCCAAATTCTCATTGAGGACCTGAGTATGATTCTGAACCAATGTTTTAGATAAAGAATCAAGAACAGGTTCAACAAAGGCAACTTTCACATCTTCGTGAGCATCACCCAGCTCATCCCCTTGATTAAATTTTTCTAGGTTCCCATTCGCCTCTTCACCAATCCCATCTGTTCCACAACTAGATTCTGTCAGATTTTCACTGTTCACTTGAGAAGTATTATTCTTTCCTGAGGTCTCACCAGAAGAATCCAGAACAGGTTGAACATAAGCAACTTTTTCATTTACTTCATGACTATCACTTGCCACATTGCCTCCGTTGGACTGAATACTGGTTTCAATTGGTGCAGCATTTTCATCATCTTTTTCATTTACTTCATGACTATCACCTGCCACATTGCTTCCGTTAGACTGAATACTGGTTTCAACTGGCGCAGCATTTTCATCAACAGTATTCTTAGCAAATGTTTGCTCAACAGAATCAACAGGTTTGACAAAAGTGTCATTGACATTGATTTCACGTGCATCACCCAAATCAACTGCAATTTCACATGTGCCGTGAATGGTAGAAGCAGAAACAGAGTTCTGGATTGCTATTGCCTCCTCTTCCATATTGCTAGCAGAAGTTTCGCCTAAAGAATCATGAAGCATTCCAATACAAGAATCTATGACATTTTCTTTAAGAGCAACATCCTTCACATCATCCGAAGAAGACCGAGTATGATCTTTAACAGGTGAACCCAATACAGAGTTTTCAGCCTCAAGAATGTCAGGGCTTGTATCAGAGGGGCTCACAGATTTTGAATTGATGACAAGAGTCTCATCATTAGTGGGTTCTTGTTTAGGTTCACAAGAAGAATTTAAAGAACTACTTATCACAGCAATATCATTTGAAGGAACAACTGGGGAATTCTCATTTGAAGAAATAACAGGGGCTTGTAAAGCAGAACTTGTAGCAGAAGCTTTGTTATTGTTCTCGTTCAAAGAATACAATCCAGTGTCATCAGACATATGAAGATCATGCTCAGGAGAGGAATTCAGTTCAGATTTTTCATCCAACACGGGCAACAAAAGATGATTTTCGTTCACTTCAGTGGACTTTGTACCTACTGCAGCTAAAAAGAGAATAGAAACATATAGAGTCAATACAAATTCAACAAAATGGAAAAGGAATAGAAAAATATGATGAAATTATGTCGCCTGAATTTGCAGTTATACCTCCCTCCATGATTTCTCGCTTCGCTAGCAGCTTCTGTAACATATCTGTACCGGGAAACACCAACATATTCATGGACCTCATTTCTTGTTTGTGAGATTCCTCAAGCGGATTGAAATTAAAACTTTCAGTCCATGTATGCATGTGTTCAGTGATAGCAGGAATGATCAATTTCTCAACTTTTAGAGAGCCGAGAGCCTGGAAACAAAAAGGACAGAAAGTTGCAAAGTAAATCATTGGCCTAAACTATCATGAGCAGGAAATTAATGTTGCAAGGGAAAGGATAGATAAGAAAAGGATTTTTTTTGAATTTAATGGAGGTATTACCAGGACGGTATGAGTACGAGTCAATGACCAATAACACCTAAGGTGTTACCTTAGATGAACGATGTGGACATATATGCAACAAAACACATGCTTGCACAAATGCATATAAATAGAATAATATGTATGATACAAGGTATAACCACAAACATTACCATTAACATAATGTGTATAGTTTGTGAAACAGTCACAAAAGTACAATAAATTAGCTCAATTTCACATTTATGCAAATGACATACCACATTAGCTAATGGGACTTTTCAATCCCCTCTCCCCCAACATCCAAAAAACACAAAAAAAAAATAAAAAAAAAATAACAACACACACCAAAGGCAAAGGAATAATAACCTTATTACAATTCCCACCAAGGTGGACACAAAAACTCGTACCTATAGCAATTTTAAAATAATGATGATTGTAAACTTCAGCGCATATATTCATCACCAATATATGCAAGTTAAACACAACTAATATTAGTTTCCATACCGATTCAATAGCACATAATAGCCGACGGCACATCCCTTGTCGTCTATAAATATGGCGAGTCCCAATAAATGGCATCTCGGCTAGTTGGGTACCATGTATCCTATGCAGGTAATGATCAACATAATGGTTAGAATAATTTGCATATCAACATAATGGTTAGAATAACTTGCATATCAACATAATGGTTAGAATATTTGCAATGCTAATTAATATATATTTGCAACAAGCAAAAATGATATCCTCAATTACAGAAGAAATGGATCTTTATGAATGGATAACTGAAGATAAATGGATAACTGAGAAATCAAATGGATAACTGAAGATAAATTTATGAATCTTTTAACAGAGAGAAAATACAAAACATGTTATAAACAGAAGACTGAGTACTAATGCAGCATGATTTTACTTTCCGGAAGGCTGAACTTCAGACATCAAACATCAGTTCAGGTTGAGTTCTACATTTTCTGAATAGAATTCTACCTGAAGCTTCTTTACCTCATAGGAAAATAATCAAGTTTATTTAGAGCCTTAAGTAAACACAGTTATTTCTAGTTTACAAATAAATTTGGCATAATACAACATTGCAACAATGGTCAAGAACCATGGAAGGCAGGTCCTTAATAGCAAGTAGCGATAGTAAGGCAAGAGTCAAGAGGAAATACTGATGATCAGCCTAACCAACCAGTAAACGACCGTCACTTCTCAAATCATCACTATGAGCTTATGGCATGTCAGATGATTGAGAAACTAAAGAAATAAAGTAAATTTCTTTGGTTGCAATTCAGCTTGCTTTGTTATATTACATTAAATTTACACTCAATAGTCTTACAAACTAAAAAAATCAGAACTTACTACCACATAAAGAGGGATATGCAATACACATAAAAACTCAAATTATGGACACCGTACCTGATGGATGCAGCAGAAATAATTTCATCACCCCTCTCCAAAATAGCTGTATAAAAGCCGCTATAGTTCAACCGACTAAAGTTTGACCTGCAGATATATTATAATATAACCTTTCACAATGCACATTCACATTCTCAAACATAATTAATTTATGCAACAAGACCTAAAGTTAATAGAAGAAATTATTGGAAGCTAAACAACAAGGAAGACAGTGATCACATAAATGCTGGTCTGAATAGTCATACAGATCGAAATAAATGCTATGCAGTCAGAATGTGTCAAAGCATTTACGGAACCGAAACAACAGTACTTTTCAACCAAGTGTAGTCAATAGATTAGGGGCTTACCCACAATTATAGAGAACATTATGAATTAAATTTATCCCACTCCTCCTGTCAACAATGGGTAAAAAACACTCATCCATTACAGACAGCGCGACAGCAAGCTTAGAATTGCATTCAACCCTTTGAGAAAATCCAAGGTGCAATGTTGCTAAGGCTGGATCCATTCGATGAACAAGAGACCATGAGAATCCCGCTTCCAACTCATGCTTGACCCCAAGAAGCTTCTGCAAATGACCATAGACCTGTAGAATCACAAAGCCTAGTATCAATTCCTGTTCATCCCGATCAAGTCAACTAAACAATGACTTCTATCCCAAACTAAATGGGGTATACTGAAAATGAATCTCATATGTAGGCATAGAAGTAAAAAGAAAAGAAGAAAAAAGAATTAAAAAATAAAATAAGACAAATTAAATAAGAATAAAATAAAATAAATATTTTAAAATACAAAAATAGAAAAGAAAGGAGTTATGAAAACCAAGAGATAACAACAGAAAAATGCAAAAAACTAAGTAAAGATATAAGTACTTGAAGCCAAATTAACGAGAAAAGTTTTATTATTAATTCACAGCATTCAATTAGACTTTCCAATATATCCTATCTTTGTTTCTATTAATAGATTGATCCATTTATATGGGAATTTCATATTTTGAAAGTCTGATGTAGTGTTGTACCCAATTTATATGTTTAAACCTCAAAAATTAATTTCAATTGAATTTCAAAACCTTGAAAACGTTTCTTGCTTTCAGTCCAACTGTGTGGGTGTCAAGCTCCTTCTGTACACTTAATTCTTATTCTATAACTTGGATGTCATCACCTCCTACATGTTTCCTTTTTCCTTTTTCCCTTTTCCTTTTATTAGTCATCACCTCCTACATCTAACTTTTGTCTTTTGATATAGTCCAACAATTCAATAGATTATTATGAGCAGATCTTCAGTTCCATTTACCTATATAATATTTTCTTTCATGCTAAAAGAAAGGCCATACCCCACATTGAAGTTCACAATGACTTTTAGGTTAATGTTCAAAATTGTATTTTATGTATTTAAGCTGTAGCATTATTTTATTTTTATTTATTTTTAAAAAAAGTGAAAAGGTCAAAATGTGTGTTTCTTAAAGCATGGACACATTCAAGAAATCTAAACTGCTTAAGAACAACACGAAGACTATGTGCCTGAAACAAATCATAGAAAATACAACTGCATAGAAGTGCAAGTGTTTCTTAGGCCTAGATCATCTCGTATTCTCATGTTCAAGGTGTGAGAGTTTACATGACTTCCCCCCCCCCCCCCAAATCCATTTTTTAAGTGAGTCCCCTCCATCTTTTCCTATTTTCCACTCTCTATGAATACAGTATTCTGTATGATTTGCAGAAGTGGGTTAGTACAGAACCCATCAGTTCACTTATAGATATTTGATTGGCCCCTGAAGAGGTTATGCCAGGAGATGGCTTTTAAGTTCTTACTAGTTAGGTAGGTGATAAATACGAAACTCCAATTTATAATCAACTTCAGAATATTGCTCAATCTTTCAAGTACATCTGCAAGGGAGACTGACAGATGATTTTTCTAACTGCCATCCTTGTCTTAGGTTTTGAGCAATCTTTTCAAAGGGAAAGAGAATATAATGGCTAAAATTTCACTTTAAAACGATTGATATCAGATTTTTTTAATCAACACATTAAAAAAGTTGCATTTACTTCCGGTTTACTGTATAAAAACATAGTTCTCTGTAGTTGTATGATTGAACAGGCGTCCTACTTTATTAAAGATTTTCCATGTCAGCAAGTAGAATCATATGGTACTCGTGTACATAGACTAGGTCCAGGCTAAATAAACTATCACATAGCATCAAGGTTTACATCTTGTACGATCCATATCAGCACGACATCTTTTCTTCTATTTTTCATTAATAAGGACCAACATGACGTATTAATAAGGAATTCAATCTCCGAGTAAGTAATATATCATAAAAGCAAAAGAGTAGTCAAATACGAAACAAATTTTATTGTTCAGAGGTTATATTGGTATCGTATAGAAGACTTGTCTAATTTATATAATTATATTTAAAAATTGTGGAAGTTTCAGGACACGCCTAAGATGCCATAAAGGTCAGGCAACTTTATTAAAATCTATTGCTCAGAGCTACATTTGGATCAAATAAAAAAGAAAGGCTTATGCCTCTGTAAAAGGTCAAAGCCTACTATTCTTTTTGGTCTTGGCAGAAGAGCAAACGTAGGGAACTGGATAGTAATTCTACTTACACAATTGATCAAACTTTAATTAACCTAAATAGCATTATCTACAAATAGACATTTACATGCATTAGAAGCTGAGCAACTGTAATACCTCTTGGCACTTCTTCCCACAAAATGAATTGGTTGCATCACCCGAATCAACAGATAAATCATCCACCTCCTGACTGCATGATTGATGATCTGAAAATAGCAAAAAGGTAAAGTCTCAACAAATAAAAAAGTATATATACACATAAAACTACACTTTTGAGACATAGCTAGAGCATCATGATTACATTTTTTGTCGCAAAGGCTACATAGAAGAAGTGAACTGTTTGTTTTATCATTTGCTTCAGCATTAGTCCAACCAGCAAATCCACAAAATTTACATGTACAATTTGGGCAATGCCAATCACCTACGGGGAGCATCTGCAGTGGGAAGAAAAATATGAATGCCTCAATTTTTAAAGAAGATACTAATCAACTTTATGTGCAACAGTAAGTGATTAAAACACTTAGACGAGTGCATTCCATATCCCCCCCTTAATTTAATTAAACTAGTTCAAGACCTTGATGTCTAAATAACTTGAAAAACATTCAGGTACCTGATTTATAAATAAGTCTGACATCATGGCCACTGTCAGAATGAGAAGTGAGGTAGACGGGTGCAAGTCTATCTCTTTTTTAACACAAAATGAAAAAATGTGATTAATTAAACAATATTGACTACAAGAACAGAGGCTATTATATTAGGGAGATTTAAAATTCTCAGCCTTGTATCTAAATAATAACTTATTTCACCCATATTTCCCATTACCAATATCCAATCACATCCTCAACGATATTATTTGTTTAACATGAAGCAAATAAACTGGGGAACAAAATCACAAATAATATTAGCATTTCTTTCTGCCTTAGGTTTATCGCCTAAGCCTACTCTTTTCCACAAACCAATTTTGTAACCAATGTCTACAGAGACTCCATGCCCTCCAACCCACCCCACAAAAAAAAGAAAAAAAGGTCTAAATTGTGTCTCCATGACCAATTTAGAACATATATCAAAATAAATATTTCTATTTCAAGAGGAGGGAAGGGGGAGACCAGAGGCAGAAGTGTATTTGGAAGGAAAACAAGAAAACGTAAGCATAATTCACATCTATGAATGCGGCTAACACGAGAAGGCACATGGCATGTGCTATGTCATTGTGTAGATGTACCTGTATATCCAAGCAGCTCTGATGAAAAGTTGATGGACAACCATCACAACAAATCAAATCCCCACCATCACCGCAGATGCCACAGGTATCATCATTTGGATCATCACCATCAACATCTACATTATGAAAACCTCGGCGTTCTGATTCCTTTTGTCTATTCCATGCATCTATCTGGCATTGCAACAAGGAAAGTCCAGACTCCAAATATATGTTCGGTCGTTGACGCTGTTTGCTTCCTGCATGAATCTCAAACTTTGAGATGGTGAGAATTTTGCTACAGCAACCACAATGGATTCCATCTTTCGTGATCCAACCTTCTAGCATAACTTTCTTTCTACGGTTCATATACTGCACTTTGTCACTCATATGAACAATTCCGGAGTCAATCAGCCAAGAGAGAAGAGTTCGCTTTCCAGAATATGGAACAAAGCCATCAGTTTCTGAATTTAGTCCCTTGTCAGAACGGCGAACCAACAATGTACATCTGCCAATTTTTCTACTTTTTCTTCCTTGTATCATATGAGAATTAGTGGCAGATATTTTTTCAGCCCTCTCTTGCTTTGCCGTTCCCTTGTACAAATTATCAGTTGGATCATTTCCACTCACATGATCTGCTTCATGCAATCTGCCTTTCAGTGACTTGTGATTCTGTTTCATATAAAAGCTAAGTTTCTCTTCATGCTGTTCACTGTCTGTGCCCTCCATGAGACTCTTTCATGATAACTTCCTTGGCGCTCTTACTGCAACCACCATCTCTTTTTTTTCCTTTTCATTTCCCTCTCAATCTTCTTACGGGTTTGCCTTGTTAATTTACTAAGAATCTCCTCTGGTAAAGGAGTGAATGGAGTAGAGTCACTGCAAGGTTTAATATTATCATCCTCTTCATCCAACTGCTTTTGAAGTGCATCGTAAGCCTTAATAATAGACCAGTACGCAGTTCCAGCTGGGTTAATATACACTGCATCCAGGTAATCTCTGTTTCTTCTTGGTCTATAATCGATTGTCCAACCACGATCAATAAGCATACTCCTTATCTTCTCCCGCAGTAACTGTTTCTCTGTGCCACTACCACGCTTAACTTTGCCTTCCTTGGCTCCAAGTGGAGTCATAATTTCAGGTGGTGGGGTTCTTTTATTTTTATTTTTAACCGCTTTTGTAGACCTGCGAGCTTGCTCACTTGTTGATTCCTGTTTCAGTGACGTGTCACTGTCATCTGTTTCAGAATCCTCAGCCTTACTGCTCATAACTGGCAATGATTTTCGCAACTTCAGATCACTTTTATCCTTCCTAGCAAATGAAACTGGTTTTTCAGGACGTTTTGAATCTGAGCAAAATGAAGGTCGAATTACTTTATTCTTCTTGACAGCAGCTTCAGACCTAGAACCCTTTCTATCTTCAGCTTCCTGGTAATCATAACTTTTATCAGGAAAACTCTGCTTCTTTTTATTTACCATTACCTTCAATACACCATTTTTCCCCTGCAATCTGATAGCCTCGTCGGGTGCTTCCCTATACTTCTCTCTCAAGAATGAAATGGGTAGATGGGATTCATCCTCCTCCGTCTCATATCTACTCTTACCACTGTAATTAAGCCCTTTACTCTTTCCACCTGACATGCTACTTCTTCTTTCATAAAAAATATCTTTCTTCCTATCAACCATGGCATTTCTACTAGAGCCATTCCCAGATTCCCTGTGATTTCCACTGCTTCCGACTAACTTCAACTTATCATCCACATAATTCCTCCTCATCTTTTTTCCATCAAACCCATCATATTCATCAAACTCAAACACGTCTAACCCACTTCTCTTTCCATCACTTTCAAATCCCAAAATCCTACCATCTTCCACATAACCCTTCTTATAAGAAGCTGAGCTATTACCGTACTTATCAGCAACTTTCCTCCTAATAGGCTCTAACAACTCATCATTGGACCCTGAATCAGTAAGAATCAACCTGGACCTCTTCTTTTCCTTCCTGGAGTCGAAAGCCTTCTTTGAACCCGAAGCACCAAATCCTCCCACCCCATCCCCTTTCTTCTTAATAATCAAACAACCAGAAGAGTTTTTCTTCTTTACTACACCACTTGACGGGTCAGCAGATCTCACACCATCTTCCATATTATGAATCACCCACAAAAAATATATATATTCCAAGCTATGAATTCACACGAAATTTATCTCAAATTCAGAATTTCTTCCATGTACCATAAACTACCCGACAAATTCAACTTTTCAATCAAATTTGCATACAATTTATCATAAATTCAGCATCAAGCTCACCAATTTAAGAATTCGAAAACCAAAAATCTCCATTCCAGATCAAACATTCCCAGATCTAACCCCAAACAAAAGGAAAAAACCTAAATTCAAGAATATTGAAGAAGACACTTTCTTTGATGTCAAAGGGTAAAGTTTTATCCTTACCAAACCTCACCGGAGAGCAATAAAATTCCCTGCAGTTTACCGACGGGAAGCTGACAATCGGCGAATAAGATCCCGGCGAACGTATCGAATCTCGGGCTAGATAGAGAGAGAACCAAAGTATTGTGTATGTAAGAGAATATAAAGAGAGAATTAGGATTGTATTTGATCCTGTTAGCCGTTTTATGTAAGTAATGAAACTGTGTATAGTGTTTGTATCATCAGACATTTGTAATTACTGGATTTTTAATCCCAGAAGAAAAAGAGTTTAGCTTTAAAATTTTAAAATCAATTTCTAAATTTAAGATTCAAATATAAACTTTTTTTATTTTAATGAATATTATTATAATCATCATAAATTATTAAATTACATGAAAAATATATTACTAATTACACAAATAATTTTTAAAAAATATGTCCGAAATGAATTTCTAGATTGTATAAATTATATATGTATATATATATTTTTTAATTTTAAGATTTTACAAAATAATTTTTCTAAAAAAAAAGTTTAGTATAACATATACAATATTTTTATGTTTTGGGTTTACTATTAAGTTGGTGAGCTTTTTTATACTAATTTTAATTGCTTAATACTCCCACCAACTATTCAACTGCTTATGACTTTTAGCTATTTGGAAAAATTCTAAAATGAATAACATTACTGAAAAGTAAATAAAACTCGTGAATCCGTATGAAAAAGTAAAAATAAAATGTTTTTCTTAAATGATGGAGCAGTTGATACTTTATTAATGCTTTGTTATATTTCAAATACAACAACATCTGAACTAGTACGTACTATAACATAATTTCACTTAAAAATGTACGATAATTTTTATGCAAGTTTGTTCTCATTTATTATTTTTCAATTAAAATTATAAAATTTCAAGTTTGTGTTAAAATTAAAATTTAATATATTAATATTATAACATCATTAATCACGTCAGTACATTAAATGAAATTATTCTTATTTTAATAATATATTATAAATCTTAGTACATCGCTCGTGTATCAAAAATTTGTTAAGTCACTGGATTATGGGGAATATATATATTCATGAATTTGATATAAAAAAAATTCTTATTTTATTTATTTATTTATTTCTCCCCCTAATATCTGTTTTCTTTCCCCCTTTTAATTCCAAGAGCAGAGTTGGTAAACGACGGTATGTTTGTTGTTTCCAAGAAAGGACTGAATTGGACGACCCACTCATAAACTGTCCCTGTGGCAAATCAGTTTGGTTACTTGGGTTATAGTAATTTTGGCGCGAGCAAAGAGTAACTAAGTAGCCCATTCTATTTTTCATTTGGTCCTAACCACTGGGCATTCATTTGGACTTAAGAACCCAGGAAAAAGTGGCTTAAGCTACAGCCCGTCAAGCCAAGGCTTTGTACTAGATAAAACAACTGGGCTAAATTGTTTGTACTAGATTAATTCGGCCTAAATTTATAATAATGCATAACATGAACATTAGTATTAAAAAAATATGTTTATATTTGAGTGTGGTTTTAGTTTAAGTATGTGATTTGAAAATAATATTTTTTTAATTATTTACACCTCATTAACATCGGGTCCCACAAAATTTTTATTGTTAGTTATGGATAGACGGTCGTCTCGTGGGTGATTGAGCTAATGTAATGTATGTATTTAACGATAACCTCGTAAAGCAAGTAATATATATTTTGAATTTACAAATTGCTGATGGGACCGAATAAACAATTTGTTGATCAATACGCTGAGGTGGAGTATGTCACATCAGCAATTTATAAAATATTTATAAAATAGTTTATGCTTGTAGCACTACTCATATATTTTTGTAATTGCAAATCAATAAAGCCAAGCCACCTTACCTTGCATAAGGAAAATTGTAAACTTACATATTAAAATGACCGATACAATTATTTTTTATTTTATATCACAGACAGATAAACACGCGATGAGAATGATAAACTCATAATTAATTATTAATTATCATACCGTTACAAAAATATTTTTAACATGATTCCCAAAATGCAGCCTTATTATTTAAAAAAAATATTGATTTTCCAAAATATCATGTGGATGTGGGCAGCTAGCCAGGGACCATAAGTGTCCTTCGTACAGCTGCTTGTCTTTATGCATGTGTATGTCTATTAGCTTTTCTTGTAGTATTCAATTGGTTCCTAAAGACCCTTTTTAAAAGGCATCTCTCTATCTGTCTACGTGTGATTATTTAATACCACTTCCATTCACGCCTTAATAAAAAGGTTCCTCTTCATACCACTTCCATTCACGCCAAGAATCAAATTTTCTCTAATTATTATTATTGATTAATAAGGTGGTAATTTAATATAATATTTTGATTATAGGTGAAATATGCAAAATTTATAAAATAAGTAAGTGATTATAAAATATTCATTATTGTTTTAATATTATTCGTTTGGTACGTGGAATATTCTTTTTGTTTTAATATCCGTAAATGCGACGACCTTGTGATCGTTTATTAGGCTCTATAACGAAAAATGATTGGATAAAGAAAACGACAAAGATTAAATTTTATAAATAACGACGTAGTTATTCATGCAACAACTTATTTGTTGGATTACACGGTGGTTAAAATACGATAATATACGTGGTTTGCGATGACATTACTCTTGGTATTACATGATATTGTTGAATTATTGATTAAATGCGTAGAAAGCCTTTACTTCAATAATTGTTACTGATGAATTCTTGTTCAATATTATATTGATTCAATAATTCTTGCGTTGATATTTTATATTGTTGTTGTTTCATAATAATTGTCATTACACAATATTTTTTATTATCAAAGCGATAATTCATATTATCCGAATAATATTATCGATAACATTATTGGCAATGTCTACAAAGTTACTGCCTAAAGAGAGGTTTGGTCACCTAATTGCGCTTGATGAAGAGAAATCCTTATTGGAAAGCCCTCTTTCCTGAGAAGCGGCACAGTTTATCGATCTCATGTGATTACAGAATATTATTTTTAAAATAATTAATTATTGATTATTATGATAAAGAAAATATTTATTTTATGTGGATATAGATGGAAAAAAAAATTTAATGTGACAATTGTTGAAAATTAATATTTTATCTTTTTCTGATAAAATAATTCATTTAAATATATTATTAACGGTGATATTTTTACAATGAATGTGGGACATATGAGTATATGAGGAGGTAGAGTATTTTGTGGCATTAAATGTTTAACACATGTTTTGTGTGTCGGTGGACACAATTCTTGACCGAAAATTGATTATAGACTGTAAAATCGTCCGTTTATGGATTTTGGTCAATTTCGTTGGAATTTGGAAAATTTTCATACAGAAAGTTGTAGAGAATTGAATTTTCTATAAAAAAGTCACGAGATTCAATTTTACGACAAAAGAGCTATTTATCATGAATTATTGAAGTTAGGAGTTCAAATAATTGATTTTTGGAAGTTTTAATTATTTTATATAAGAAAAACGTTTTTGTGGTTGTTGGCATATGGGTGGTGATGTTTTTGACCAAAGAAGGCATGCTAGAGTTTTCAAAACATGTGGGTAGGAATTTTGAATAAATAATAATATATTTTATTAATTTAGTCTCTTTTGGCGTTCTAACATTTTCCTATAAATAGAGGCTAAGTTAGAATTGAAAATCACACCGAAACTAAGTTTTCTCTCTTTCTCTCTATATTATCGAGCGTATTCTTGTGAGTATACTTTGAGTGTTCTTTATACGGTGCGAGTTTCATCGACCTATATCTGAAATTCAATCGGAAGACGGTTATTTTGAGGTAAGGGTATTTTTTCTTCAATATCATTATCTTGAAGTATTGGTGAACTTTTTTATCAAATTTGGAACTTGTTGTGTTTGGAGTTACTTATTCACGTATCTCAACACTTATTCACGATATCTGACTATTCACAAATATCGACACTTATTCAATAGAAAAATAAAAAAAATTTTGTCCAAGATGTCTATTTTTTAGCTCTATCTTTGATTGTATCCATGTTTTGATCGTTATTTTTGAGTTCTGCTTCAAAATCGTTTATTATGAAGTATTATCGATATTGGATAAACTATTATGCACGAATCCCTAATATTTGTCCTTTTATCTCACCGGATTCGTTCTTAAAAATATTTTTCATCATCATGGTCCTTAATGGTGATACTTTCGATGAATATCTTTGGCTGTAGTGCAAAGATGAATGATTAATCGATGAATATCTTTGGCTCAGTAGTCTGAAGATGAGCAGTGTTGAGATGAACATAAACAATTTGGTGATCTGAATGAATATCTTTGGCACAGAGTGCAAGATGATTAAAGATGTATATTGATTGTTGTTACAGGGATGAAATATTGATGATGGACTTTTAAATCTTAGAAGACAGTAGAATTCATTCTCTACGTGACTCTTCTAATGGATTATTGTTTCCGCTGCATTTGTTGATCTAAAACTTGTTGTCTATTGTATTCTATTAGATTTTTCCTGTTGAAGACTAACGATAATTTGTTGTATATTATCTTAGTCATAATATTCTTCTTGGGCTAGTTGAGCTCACCCTTTTCCTTGTTGTTCAATTTTCTTCTCGGGAGGTGAGAACATAGCGAGAATCGAGTCTGGGTATGGAATGAAGGTTCTGAGAGAGAGTTGTTTAGTAGTCCTCACCATTTTGTAAAATAATGTATCAATAATTATGATGGAGATTTATTTGCGTGTGGATATTGCTGCAGACAATATATCGTATTTAAACTCACAGTATGTATTGTCGTATTTCACACGACATTTGTATTATCAAGTTGTAGTTATTTATGTACCATGTATTTGGCGACTCAAAATGGGTTGGGTGGAATGGACCTATTTTGGGGTCGTCACAGATTAATATCGAGCTTAGGGATATGATCTGCAGCGGAGATCGGGGAATAGAACTAGGAGGGAGAGACGAAAGTAAATCCTTCGCTAGTGTGTCCTACCTAAGCTTATTTGTTGGTCGGTCATAATATAGGATATTATGTGACATGTTAATTTGTTTAATTAACCCTTGTTTTATGACAAATGTTGAGAATGTCGATGAGAATATTAACGATGGAGTAAATGAGGCCGTGGAAGACGCCTTCAGTCTTCACCAACGAGAAGAACGTCAAACAGTGGCAATGTTCCTCCCATAAACAACACTCAAAGCAAACGATTAACGATGGAATGTTTAGGAGCTTTTTTCGGTTCATGCAAAATCGATTTATGGAGACTCGTGTACAAAATACGGTGGAAATGATGGCAAACGCTGATCCATCATCACGACCAAGCGATTCAAGGAGTTGGGACCACCAGATTCCATGGAAAGCCGGGATCCGATCAAAAGCGTAAACGTGGGTCAAACAAATTACCAAGATATTTGATGTCTTGGGATGCACGGAGGAACGAAGGTTCCATTCGCCACCTTTTATGTTTAAAGTGGTGAAGCGATTCTTGGTGGAAATCGTGAAGCGTACTGACCAGATCTGCTTTAACATGTCTTGGGAAAGATTTGAGAATCGTTCAATGACAAGTACTTTCCGGAAAGTATTCGTCATATGAAGGAGGTAGAGTTTATTAGACTCGAATGAAACAACATGACGGTGTCTCGAAGACGAGGCAAAGTTCGCAGAGAGTTATCCGAGTTTGCACCTCATTTGGTGGAGAATGAGGAGCGAATGACACGTATGTTTCGAGAGGTCTAAAACCGGAGATTCGTCGATACCTTTATCTCTTATAAATTTTCTCTCAGTATTCGAGATGTTGTCAGCGGGGCTCGATTATTAGAGCGAGATAGTGAGTATACTCAACCGAGGGACCACAATCGTGGTAGTCATCGAACGATGATAACCAATGAGGAGGAAAGAATACGGACAAAGGCGGTAACCACTCGTGTGGTAATCGTGGACATGATAATAGGAGAGGTGACTCAAGTGGAAATTTCGAAAGAGAAGATTCAACAATGACGGAAGACATCAACAATGAAGAGCACCAAAGACCAACAACAAATGCTAGGGGAGGAGAATCGGCCGCAGCTTAGATGTTACAAATGTGGGAAGGAGGGACATATCATTGGCAAATCGTCCACACAATCCAAGGTATGTTACAACCTGTGGAAAAGAAGGTCACATCGCTCGAGATTATGCAGATCGAAACCCGTCCAATGGGAATGGTGACTCGAAAGGATGTCCCGTAAAAGTCAAAGACAACGGTTCTCGGAAGAAGCGTTTGTCGTGGTAGTCAAAATCGAGGAACCCGAACGAAGTTAGCACGGGTTAGTTAATTATAAATTCTTGCGAAGTTTATACCTTACTAGATCTGGCCTACCCATTCTTTTATCTCTCTTCTTGCACTCAACGTTTGAACTTGACTACGGAGAAATTAGACTTTGACTATTAATGGAGACTCAGTTAGGAAAAAAACTTTCATTACATCCGTTGTTTAGAAATCTTATCGATCCAAGTTGGCACCATCACATTACACTACATTGACCTTATTTCTTTAAAGATACTTACTTTTGATGTGATTTTAGGGATTGATTGGTTAACTACTCATCATGCCAAATTGATTGCTTTTGTAAGGTTGTTAGTTTTCATATTCCTAAGCAACCTGTTATTCGAATTTAAGCAACCAAACCATTGAAGTCAAACAACATTGTCATATCAAACCATAAAGCTATTTGTTTATTGAAAACGAATGTCAAGCTTTCTTAGCCATGTTATGGACTTGAATAATAATCGTCGATTTGAATGATATTTTTGTTGTTAGTGAATTTCTGACGTATTTCACGAGGAATTTCTTGCCTACTCCTCAGGGCGTGATATTGAATTTGTATCGACTTTAAATCCGGTACAAAATCCATTTCTAAAATCTCATATCGAATGGCTCCTATTGAACTTCAGGAGTTAAAAACCTAACTATAGAAGTTGATACACGAGCCTCTATCTTATGACTTCCTTTGTGGAATGCACCAAGCCAAACTCTCCATGGGGGACGCCATATTCGATGCGATAGTAAAGCGATAGGTGCTTATTGTAACATCTTATCCAAGGTTGGGATATGAGTCACAGATTGAGAACAACCTAAAATGTCGAAATCGTAGCTTTTCAGGCTTAGTTGGTTATTATCGGAGATTCGTTGAAGGATATTCTCGAATCGCTATTCCATTAACGCAATGACTTTCGTAGAGATAAAAAATTGAAATAAAGCGAGGAATGTGGAAAGAGCTTTGAAGAACTCAAGAGGAGACTCATTTCAAAGACATGTTACGACCATGCCATCCTGGAAAAGTGAGCGTGGTAGGTGGCGTGTTGAGTAAAAGATCGATATTATCTGATCTGAGTACGATATTGTCAAAGACTCATTTCAGATAACTTACAAATATTAGAGATGGAGATGAAAACTCTAGGTACCCACGTGATGATATATCGAGTATAATCGACTTTTATCGATAAAGTTAAAATCGCTCAAAGGCTACATAGAGTGATGAATTTAAAGAAGGAGGTCGAAAGTTGTTATTTCAAAAGCAAGAATCGGTGAGGTGAGGAAAGCTCAAACCTTCAATTTATTAATCCATTTGAAATTCTCGATCGAATAGGAACGTGGCTATAGACTGCTTTCACCGCCAAGTATGACACGTGTGCATAACGCTTTTCATGATCGATGTTACGTAAATATGTGGACGACCGAACCACATTATTGAGTTAGAAACGAGACGAGATAACAAGAAGACTTAACATACGAGGAGAGTGTACTGCCAAGATTTTGGATAGGAAGAAGCATGTCTACGTAAGAAGGTCATACCACAAGTTAAAGTTTTGTGGAGAAACCATGCTATTGAGGAAATGACCTGGGAGTTGGAAACGGAAATGTAAGCGAGGTATCTTCATCTTTTCGATACACCAGGTACGCACGTCAATTTCGAGGACGAAATTTCATAAGGATGGGAGGTTGTAAGACCCCAAATTTTTATAAATAAAAATCAAATTTCCTCTAATTATTATTATTGATTAATAAGGTGGTAATTTGATATAATGCTTTGGTTATGGGTGAAATGTGCAAAGTTTACAAAATAAGCAAGTGGTTATAAAATATTCATTATTGTCGGGGAATATTCGTTTGGTCGTGGAATATTCTTTTTGTCGGGAATATCCGTACGACGGCGCAGTCATTTGTGGGCCCCATAACGAAAAATGATTGGATAAATAAAACGACAAAGATTGAGTTTTATAAATAACGACGTAGTTGTTACCGTTAACACTGTTGGATTACCTGGTGGTTAAAATACAGTAATATGCATGGTTCACAAGAAGATACCAGATTATCCACATGTATTGTTGAATTATTGATTCAAATGCGTGAAGGCACTACTCGATAATTATTACGGTGAATTCTTTATTCAATATTATATTGATTCAATAATTCTTTGCGTTGATATTTTATATTGTTGTTGTTTGATAATTGTCATTACACGTATATTTTCATTATCAAAGCAATAATTCATATTATCCTCGAATAATATTATCGATAACATTATTGGCAATGTCTACAAAGTTACATCTAAGGAGAGGTTTGGTCACCTAATTGTCGCCAAGAATGTGAGAAATCCTTATTGGAAAGCCCTCTCTTTCACAGGAACTACCAGTTGTCGATCTTGTGATTACATAATATTATTTTTAAAATAATTAATTATTGATTATTATGATAAAGAAAATATTTATTTTATGTGGATATAGATGGAATTTTTTTTAATGTGACAATTTGTTGAAAATTAATATTTTATCTTTTTTACGATAAAATAATTCATTTAAATATATTATTAATTGTGATATTTTTACAATGAATGTGGGACATATGAGTATATGAGGAGGTAGAGTATTTTGTGGCATTAAATGTTTAACACATGTTTTGTGTGTCGGTGGACACAATTCTTGATAGAAAAATTGATTATGTATCGTAAAATCGTCTGTTTATGGATTTTGGTCAATTTCTGCTTGGAATTTGAAAAACTTCCTTCCTATGAAAGTTGTAGAAATTTAATTTCCTATAAAATCAAAGTGAGATTCAATTTTACGACAAAAGAGCTATTTATCATGAATTATTGAAGTTAGGAGTTTGAAATAATTGATTTTTGGAAGTTTTAATTATTTTATATAAGAAAATGTTTTTGTGGTTGTTGGCACATGGGTGGTGATGTTTTTGACCAAAGAAGGCATGCTAGAGTTTTCAAAATATGTGGGTAGAATTTTGAATAAATAATAATATATTTTATTAATTTAGTCTCCTTTGGGCGTTCTAACATTTTCCCTATAAATAGAGGGCTAAGTTAGAATTGAAAATCACACCGAAACTAAGTTTTCTCTCTCTCTCTATATAATCGAATCGTATTCTTGTGAGTATACTTTGAGTGTTGCTATACTGGTCTGAAGTTTACATCAAGACTATATCTGAAATTCAATCAAAGATCTGGTTATTTTGAGGTAAGAGGTATTATTTTCTTCTTAAATGATATTTTTTCTTCAATATCATTATCTCAAAGTATTGGTGAACTTTTTATCAAATTTGGAACTTGTTGTGTCGTGAGTTCTTATTCACGATATCTTGCCTTTATTCACGATATCTGACTATTCACAAATACTGACCTTATTCACAAATCGACACTATTTACCTAAAAAATGATTTTTTTTTTGTCCAAGATGTCTATTTTGGCTACTATCTTTGATTGTATCCATGTTTTTGATCGTTATTTTTGAGTTCGCTTCAAAATCGTTTTTATTATGAAGTATTATCGATCTTGGATAAACCGTTGTACGAATCCCTAATATTTGTCCTTCTATCTCACCGGATTCGTTTCTTAAAAATTTTTCATCATCCTCGGTCCTTAATGGTGATATTTGATGAATATCTTTGGCTGTAGTGCAAAGATGAACGATTAATCGATGAATATCTTTGCCTCAGTAGTGCAGAAGATGAGCAGTGTTGAGATGAACATGACCAACCCAGTGATATGAATGAATATCTTTGGCACATAGTGCAAAGATGATTAAAGATGTATATTGATTGTTATTCTGAGGGATGAAATATTGATGATTGACTTTTAAATCTTAGAAGGCAAAGAGAATTCATTCTCTACGCGTGACTTTTCTAATGGATTGTTGTTTTCACCGCATTTGTTGATCTAAAACTTGTTGTCTATTGTATTTTATTAGATTTTTCCTGTTGAAGACTAACGATAATTTGTTGTATATTATCTTAGTCATAATATTCTTTTTTTGGCTAGTTGAATTCACCTTTTTCCTTGTTGTTCCATTTTCTTCTCGGGAGGTGAGAACATAGCGAGGATCGAGTCCTGGTATGGAATGAAGGTTCTAGAGAGAGTTGTTTAGTAGTCCTCACCATTTTTGTAAAATAATGTATCAATAATTATGATGGGGATTTATTTGCGTGTGGATATTGTCTAGACGGCAATATCTGTATTTAAACTCACAGTATGTATTGTCGTATTTCACACGACATTTGTATTATTGAAGTTGTAGTTATTTCTGTACCATGTATTTGACCACTCAAAATGAGTTGGGTGGAATGAACCTATTTTGAGGTCGTCACAGCAAGTGGTTTGGACCTTTGCTATTCACCTATTGCAGAGCCACACCCTATTGTCATAAAGTATGAGTGGAATACTAACTGAAGTCTAGACTTTGTGGAGGATGGAATCTAACCAAAATAACCTTTGTTTGGTCAGAAAAAACTACCATATTAAACTATTCATTCATCACAGAATCTACAGCTCTAGAGAGTGGACTGGATAGATTACATATATTTTCTGCGTCTCTCACGCTATGTTATGTAATGGAGATAAGAAGATTCTCCTCTCTTTTTTTGGAGTAGAGATTAGTGGATGTGAGAATTTCCATGATCAGCTAATTTCTCCCCAAGTAAGGGTAACTTCTACTTGGAGTGCTTGTTCGTTTATCAGTTTATAAATCGCTAGCAACCAAACATACTACACAAAATTCCCATCTCTTTATTTATTTTTTTCCCATCATAAATAAGCTGCAAGTTAATTTGAGAAGTAGTGAAAGAAGGAAATCTATATAACAAAAAGTTAGAAATCTACAGCATCAACTGGAAGAGAAGTAGCTCTATGAAGTGATTGTGGAAGCAAAACCCCAGTATAGAAATTCTTGGCAGTGACCATATGTTCAGGACTATAAGCCCCATATGTACTTTCATAATTTCGGATCCTTTGGCTTGGACAATTCATCTCAGCATCAATAGGAAAACTCAAACTGAAATGCCTCCCAGAAGCAAAAGATTTTAGTAGAACTTCATTCTTCTCTTCTTCCAATGGCTTTGAACTCGAGATCAATGATGATAATTTATCTTTCTTCTGTTCTTTTTTCTCATCAGCACTTGATGAGAAACTCAATATTACTCCTAGTTGCTGATCTCTAAGCTCCCTCAACTGCATTTGATACTTAGCCTTGAGCCACCTCAATTCTTGTCTTATCTCATTCTCATAGTCCTCTGCCAAATCTCGAGCTGGTGAATGATCCTCGGATATAAATTCTCTCGCAATAGATTTTTTCTCCTTGTCCATGTTTATAACTTCATCCTCCTCGCCTAAACACAATTCTTCGAGTTGTTCATTTTCATCATCTGATCCTTGAGAACTTAATTCAGGCCCATCGTGTTGCGGCCAAATATCAGAATACTGCATACCATTTGATTGACTAGATACTACTGGTGCACTTTCTGTTACACATTGCTCGGACGCCTCAAACTGGTATGTGATCTCTTCAAACCGGCCGTGCATAGCAGCACAGCCGTGTCTAGAGCACTGAAGAACTTGAAGGTTCTTGGCGAACGGATTGCTTGGGGAAAGATAGGTCATATAAGGGCTACTTGATGCACAGTTTTGACAGTAACCACAATTTGTGTGATCAGGGTTCTCTTCTAGGCCTAATCCTCTATTCCACTCTGGTACTAGGGAAATGATCTCGCCATCAATCATATCTGCTATTTTAGTCACTTCTTGATCTGTAATATCCAGTTCTGCAATCATTTCAGCAGCAACACTCAATGCTGTGTCTGATTCCATGTCAAAAGGGAAGTATATATTTCGTGTACGGCCTGCAAAAGATTTATCCAACTCGTTAAACATTAAACAAAATCACAAACAAGAAAACTAACAAACAATTCTTGGCCACCTTGCAAAATAGATTAGAGATCAAAATAACCTTCTTTATCAGCCATCCTTAGTCTTAGAAAGATGCCATCATCTTCTCTCCTCCCCTTGATAGTTATGTCAATGTTTTCAAAGTGCTCATCCTCTCGACTTGCCCATAAATCAATTTCATTTGATTCAAAATCAGGTGGAATATAATCCAAGTCAATCCCTGGTTCACAACCAGGATAGCTGGAGCAATCATTCATCGAAGAGCTGTTATTACTATTAACTTTTAAGAGGGGTTGTCTTAACATGGGACCTCTTCCATCAAAATCTCTACAATACTTGAGTGGTATCAAACCGGATCCATAATCATCAATTTGAAGAAAAGGGTCATTTAGAAGATCCCTGGCAGAAAGCCTACAAGATACTGTGGCTAAACACTTCTCAATGAATTGTTGAATCTCGGGATCATTAACTTTGTAAAGAGCATCTGGTTTTTTACCCTATATGATGAAACGAGCTAATGTTAATGAATAATAGCAGATTAGACTCGAATGAAATAAATAAGAATTGGATTTTTTTGGTTCATACAGATATGACTTTCTTGTATATTTGAGCAGGGTGAAAGCATTCACTATATGGATATTCAAAGGTGACCATTTCCAAAATGCACATTCCAAATGCATAAATGTCGACTAATTCATTGTATTCCTCAGCATACACCTCAGGAGCCATGAACTCTGGCGTTCCTAATGATAAACAATTAAAAAGACCAGGAAAAAAAATGTAAGCTTGAAACTGCATAAGCTCATACAATTTCATATACGTAATTCAATTAGAGTTAAAGATTTACAAGAATACATTTTAGAGACCTTCAAAGTTGGGACATTTGAACTTACCAACACAGCGAGCAGCATGTGATTTACGGAGTATTGAAGCAAGGCCAAGATCACCAATCTTCACTTCCCCTTGATTACCATTAACAAAAATGTTGTCACACTTGAGATCTCTATGGATGACAGGAGGGTCAAGGCTATGAAGGTAGAGAAGGCCTTTCAAAATCTGCCTACACCAATGTTTCACTGCTCTAATGTTAACTCTCTTGTGTTTTTGCCTATACCTAACCAAATGATTGAAAATCAAAACACAAACATTAAATCATCACAACATAGAATTACACATATAAACTAGTCCAATGAAGCTGAAAAAGTATAGACTTTCTGTAGTACTTACTGTCTGAGAGTACCAGAGGTGAACATCTCTGTCACAAAGTTAATATTCCTATTAGCAGTATCAACCCACGAAGTGTAGAACTTCATGATATTGCTGTGCTTTAAAGTCTTGAGCAGATGAATTTCACAATACAGCCTCTCAAGATCTTCTGGACTTTGTAGAAAATCGTAAAGCTTTACCTGATTCCAGGCCACTTCAATCCCTTCATACTCATCAAAAGCCCTATAACTGCAATTACCAAAAACCCCAAAAAATGAACAAATATAAAAACATAACAATTAACGCTCAAATGAACCAATCTGACAAGAAATGAAAAACCCATCAAGAATAAGAATCACATAATACTAATTAAGTTGGAATCCATCAGATAATTGAAAAGGGTATGCAGAAAAAATATTCATACACTGTCTTTGATGCTCCTTTCCCAAGAATTTCATTATACTGCAGGAAAAAATAGCAACATGGGACTAAAGTTCAACACCAAACTTAATTATGGAAAGAACAAAAATCTATAAAACAGGAGATAAAAGAATAAATAGATAATTGAAGGGAATGAAAACAAGGCACATACCCTTCCATATCTCCCAGTAGGATCAACTTCAACAAATTCAGACTCATCTGGTTCAAGAACAGTAACACCATTCATTCCTTTTTCCTATTTTTAGCCTAATAATTATCTCACTGCAACCAAAATGTTTCTTCTTTGCAATTGGAGAGAAGAAAATGTATGAAAAACATATGATTAAGAATCTTAGCTATTATTAAGATTACTAATTCAGTATTATTTTGTTTATGTTAAAGAAGAAGAGACCTTGATGAGTTCATCAAAAGGACAATTTCTTCGTAACAACAACTCATAGAAATTAGAAAACGAGGCCAAGATTTCTGTTGGCTTTGTACTTTGCCTACCCCACGCACAAATAATGACAAAGCGCCCCTCTTTTTCTTTTCATGTGCTATCTTTCTTTCTTTCTTTCTTTCTTTCTTTCTATCTATCTCATCACGAGCTGTATAATTCATCACCCAAGAGGCCTGCAACAGCTTGCTAGACAGGGACCAATAAAATAATACTTTCTTCTGTCCCAGCAAATAAACTTAAATAATAGACTAAAAGATAATTTACACCCCAAATTTTACATCGGTGTTGACTTTTGCATCCCAAACTGAAAAAGATGTCTAAATAAACCCCAAACTTCATTATACGTAACAAAACGCACACTTTCTTCACTTAACCGGTCAAAAGTGACCGGCTAAGACGGTAACAAAAGTTTGGGGTGCAAATTGTAAAAGTATCTTAAAAATTGGCAAAAATAATTAATTTTAAATAAAATAAAATAATTTTAAATATAAGAATTTTTAAAAACAGAATTTTAAAATAGTTAGCATACAATTACCATACAATTAAAAAACAAATTTTTTTTTAAAACAAAATAAATTTTTGTAACAAAATTTTTTAAAACAAAATAACTTTTTTAACAATTTTTTTTAAACTATTTTAAAAAAAAAAAATTTAATCTTTATTATAATTTTTTAAAATCATTATAAATTTTTTTAAAACAAAATAAAATTTTTAACAAAAAAAATTTAAATAGTTATAAAAAAATTTTAAACTGTTAAACCTTTTTTTTAAAAACAAAATAAATTTTTTAATCAGTTTTTAACAAAAAAAATTAAATCATTTTTTAACAAAAAAATTTAGACTGTTATAAATTTTTTTTTAAAACTGTTATAATTTTTTTAAAATAAAATAAATTTGTTTAACTGTTTTTAACGAAAAAAAATTTAAAATCATTAAATTTTTTTAAAACAAAATAAGCAGGCGATTTTTACAAGTATAATCAAATTTCAATCAAGAAATGGGCCTACTTTACATGTTTAACATATTTTAACAAATTTTAATAAAATATTTTCCTCATCATATCTTTCATATATCCCACATTCATTGTAAAAAATATCACCATTATTATATTATTAAAATATAATAATAAATTATTTTATCAGAAAAGATAAAATATTAATTTTTAACAATTGTCACTTTAAAAATTTTCTCCATCTATATCCACATAAAATCAATATTTTTCTCATCATATAAATCAATATTTCCTGGGAACTGTCTGGTTGTCAATATTGTGATTCTGTAATATTATTTGTGAATAATTAATTATTGATTCATATGATGAGGAAAATATTGATTTTATGTGGATATAGATGGAGAAATTTTTTAACGTGACAATTGTTGAAAATTGAAATTTTATCTTTTTCTGATAAAATAATTCATTTAAATATATATATTATTATATTTTAATAATATAATAATGGTGATATTTTTACAACGAATGTGGGATATATGAGTATATATGAAGGAAAGAGATTTTTATTTCAATAAATGTTTAAAACATGTTAAACATGTCGATGAACCCCATTTATTGATCGAAATTTGATTATAAACCAGAAAATCGCTTCGCTTGTAGATTTCGGTCAATTTCTGTTTGGAATTTCGAAAAACTTTCTTCTGCAAAGTTGTAGAGAATTGAATTTCCTATAAAAACTCGCGAGATTCGAATTTTCGAAAAAAAGGGCTATTTATTATGAATTATTGAAGTTTCGAAGCTCCGAAATAATTGATTTTTGGAAGTTTAAAATAATTTAAATAACAAAAAATGTTTTTTACATTTTGTTTCCCTCATTTAACATGTGTTAGGGGCTGAGTTATGATGTTGAGAGCATACGTATGAAGTCTTGGGAAAAAAAATATAATATTATTATTTTAATAAATTTTCTGCTTTGGTGTTCTAAGCAATTTCCTATAAATAGGGTGTTTAGGTTATAATTGAAAATCACACCAGAAACTGAAGTTTTCTCTCTCTATATTATTGAGCGTATTCTTGTGAGTATTTTGAGTATACTTTGAGTATTGCTATACGGTGCAAGTTCGTTCAACGTTATTCCAGTCAGAAGTACTGCTTTTTTGAGGTAAGGGATAATAAGAGATTTTAAGGGTTATTATTTTGAAATTCTTCTGAACCTTCAAAAATTCTGGAAAAAATTAAAATGATAATTTGATGAGTTTTGTTGATTTTTGTCCAAAAATGGCGATTTTTGGATGTATAGATTAGGAGTTATGGATTTTATAAGAAAAGACTATTTTAAAAGTAACTGCTTATAACTCTTTGTGATTAACTCCAAAATTGATGAAATTTTTATTGTGAGTACATCTATATAATATCAGTATACCGTGTAAATTTCAGAATTTTTGGATAAAAGTACAATTTATGATAAATGTCTGAATATTCGGTGGTTTTGGCCATGTGAAGAATAGTAAATGAATTTTAAAAATTTTGAGAAAAATATATATTCAATATGGGACTATATTCTTCTAAATCCCAGAAAAGAAATATTTTTAAAACTGATTTGGTATTTTTTATGAAAATGTTCTAGTTATGAATAAATGAATTAAATATGTTATGTGAATTAAGAAAATTGAAAAATATGATTTTATGGTTTGAGAATTATATATGAGATATATGCAGATTTTTGATGAGGGTTTTGGCTATTGGTGATGAGATCTTATGAGGTTGACATTTTAAGATGATTAAATGCATTTATTAGTAAAGTGTAAACAATTAAAATAAATTGTTTTTAAGTTTAAGAAATGATTAAAATATTGTGGTAGTATTAATAATATTAGATTATGAGATTATTAAGTGATTTATAACATTTTGATTAAGTTGTTATGAAATTATTGATTTATGAATCTTACTTTCTTGAGATTAAATCTATATGTTGATTATATTATTTTTATATAACATTCTTATAACCCTAATGATGATATTTCTCTTTGACTTGAGTGTAAAGATGGATAGATTATTGGTATGATCGTGACTATAGGTTCTCTTTTAGCCAAGAGTGCAAAGTTGAATTGTTGACCGGATGATCGCCACCATTGAATTTATAATTGAATATCTTTAAATTAAGTGCAAAGGTGAATTGATCAACATATATGGTTATAATTATGGTTTATATAAATTCAAATGATTATGTATTTCTTTGAGATATGAATATCTTTGTCCAGTAGTGCAAAGATGACTTGTTGATGAATATCTTTGGCTGTGGCAAAGATGAATTGTTGATAAATATCTTTGGGTCGTAGTCAGCAAAGATGACTGTAGAATAATATCTTTGGCTGTAGTGCAAAGATGAACTGTTGATGAATGCGCTTTGTAGTGCAAGATGAATCTGTTGATGAATATCTTTGGCCCGTAGATAAAAAAGATGAATTTATTAAGTATGATTATGAGCAGGAACTGTGATTTGGTATAACCATGATCTTTGATATTTCGTAAAGACAAGTGATGAAAATTATCTTAATCACGAATGAGAAAAGGAATTTAGAACAACAATTACGATTATGAGTTATACATGTGATTGTGGACATGAATTGTTGATTGATGTTACAGGGGATAAAACATTGTTGGTGGACTTTTAACATGGAGAAGATAATAGACTTTATAGTCTATTTGACTCTTCTAATGGATTGCTTCGTTCACGCAACTATGGTTGAAAATTTTATCATCTACCATATGTTCTAAATCTCGATTTATTATTTGTTGAAGGCTATTGATAATTTATTTATCTTTAGTCATGATATTCTTTTCTTGAAATAGTTGTCTTTCACCCTTTTGCTTCACAATTCCTTTTAGGTAATAAAAGTGTAAATTTGGACAAGTGGGGAATAACGGGGGAATAGAATCGGTGGTCTATAGATGTTGAGGGTGAGGTGAATTCAACTTTGGAAGGGTGTTTTGTCACTATTATATAAGATGTTTAATGACATACAACCTCGAGTCATCATAAAGACGAGATTGTGCTCATCCACTTGCGAAGTATATCTACCAAGACTACTATATGATCTTGAGTCTATTTGAAATTTAACTCTCAATTAGAGACAATAGAGATAATGATATGTCAAGAAAAACTCACTATTGGGAAGAATATGATAGTAATCTTCTCATTTTTCTTTAAATATTGGGTCAACCAAGGATAATTATGTGGCCATATGATATCTATCATAACCTGTAAGCATGGCCTCCCATGTATCGAAGGTTTTTCTTGAGCACTTCCCAAAGATTCTAATTTCTAAAACAGGTTTTCGACTATACCTTTATGTAAGGTGTCATTATGAGGTCTCATTCCATGGTTGGGACATGAGTCACAATTGATATATATTTGTATCCAAATTCACAAAGATATGTGTTGTTGTATTTTGCACGATAATTGTTGTAATAAAATTGTAGTTATTTTCTGTACCATGTATTTGGCGACTCAGAATTGGTCGGATGGAATGGACCTATTTTGGGGTCGTTACATAGGGTGCTCGATAGACATTGGGAAAAATGTCAGGAGCATTTTTGGACCTTATCCCAAAAAAAAATTAATTGAACTTTGTTGACTTACGTGACAATTTGAAGAACATTATTTGTTATTTTTATATTTTATGTTTTATTAGTCTTTTCAATTCAATTAATGCAGTATTTGACTTAAAATAATAGTAATTGATAATATTTTAAAGAATTAATAACATTTATTTTTAAAAAAATAACATTTTGGAAAATAAATTATATTTAAAAATTAATATTTAATTAAAATTAAGTTCCCTTGCAAGAATTTCCTGTTGACGACGACGATAGTGCAATTTTAGAGGGCAATGGATTAATTTTTAATGTTTTCTTTTTCTTCCTTGCTCGATGATGGATGTGTTATTTTCTATTTTGCTTGATGATGTGTGTGCTCTTTTTTGTATTGTTTTCTCTTGTCTTTATCTTTTCCTTAATTGTTTTATTCTCTTTTTATTGAAAAACAAGTTTATCTTATCATGTTAACATTGCAAAGATAAATAACCCAGCAAGTAAACTTGATTATCTAAAGTCTTTGGATAAATTTTTAATTCAAGTGATTATTCATAAGGTCATATTGGATAGATCAGAAGGTCATAATTAACGTGATTATCTTAATTAAAATAATATTTTATCTAATATGATAAATAAATAAATAAAAATGAATGATATTAAATTTTAAAATGAGTTGTACTGTTGTACATCAAACTCATCAAACAAAATAAATATTTTTAGCTTTTTTTATATGATTTTGATTCTCTCAAAATAAAATAAATATTTTGAAGAGGCAAGGTCAACTTACCCGTCCTGAAAAGAAAGAATGAGGTTGAAGATTTAATGACTAAAATTAAAGAGATACTCTTAAAATTCTACGTTAAAAACTTGAAATTCAAAGCTGAAGTTGAATAAATTGAATTATTCCTTTAAATAAATTATGTCTTGAATTAGGAAGGTAACCTATATACTCCATCTCATATATATATTTTTGATTTTTGAAAAATTAAAACATTTTTAACTCAAAACAATAAGATTTTTATTAAAAATAACAAAACAATAAATCTTATATTTAGTAATATTTTTAGGCACTTTACACTATTTATCATTTTAGCAGACTAAAATAAATTTATGCCAAATTTGAGTTTAGAAAATGTCTCAAATTAACTTCAAAAAATTAATAATGACCTTATATTTGAGACGAAGAGTATATAAATTGATTAAAGAAAATGATATATGTTCTAGATGTTTAGGTCGACTTTTTAATTGTTATTTGCGTAAATAAATATTAATGATACATTTTTTAGAGTGTGGGTAATAATAATTTGATTAATTACCTAAAAACAAGGGATAAAAACAGTCCTTCAGTTTGTTGCGTAGATGGGACTTCAAAGACTATTGGAGTTCCGATTTCAATACTACAAGTTTTTGTTTGAATATATTGGAATATATGAGGATGACATTTGTGGTAATTGTGTTGATATATGGAAAGGAAAATGATATATATGTTGATAAAGTTAAATTGTAATTAACGTAAAAGTGTATGTGATAAGATAATATATATATATATATATATATATATATATATAATTATAATTCATCTAAAAATTTTCGTATCTTATGAAAATCAAAGTTGAATTGTAATTAACGTAAAAATATATATGATAAAATAAACTCTCTTCAATTGTTATTTATCTCATATATATATATATATATATATATATATATATATAATTATAATTTGTCTGAAAACTTTCAGAATGTATCGTATGGAAATCATCTGCTACTCATAGCCTCATATGCGTATGTACTTGTCTTATATATATAAAATGCATACCAAAAATCTGGTGGTAATCCAATTTCATATATACCTGGCTTGTTCCACTAACAGAATAACAAGTGTTAGGTTTTGTAGAAAACAATCTTGAATGTACTTATGTACATAAGGGATCCCGTTCCTACGAAATTCATTTTTGAGTATTTTAATCAATTCTCCAATAGAATATTGACACATAAAATTTTATTTATTTGTCAGCATTCTATTGATCAATTGACCAACTTATTCAAAATTAAACTTCATGCTAACCACTCCCGTACATATATGTACCTTTATAACTCTACTTACGTAGTGATAGAGTCAGACTTTTTAAAATTAAGGATTAATTTCTCCAACTGATTTTTTTTAAGGGTGGTTCCACATTACTTTTAAATATTTTTACATAAAAAATATTATTATAAATGTATAATGTAATAAATAATAATTTTTATGTAGAAATATCATTTTATGTTATGAAAATATACATCAAAATAATCATTTAAGTTGTGATAATATTTTTAGGAAATTGATATTTCACACAAAAATTTGATATTTTTACCTAATCTCTCTCACATGAATAGTGAGTGGGTCTCACCTCTATGTGACATAAAGTTATCGGCGGAACCAGAGGGTCATATGACCCCAAGTGTCAATAAATAATTTTTTTTATTAATGTATTTTAGCCCCCTATAAAAATGTTTTGGTTCCGCTACTGCATAGACTCATCACTCATGTAAAAATATTATTTTAACGTGTGAAAATATCAGTTTCTTATTTTTAACTGGCATATCACATAAAAAAGTGATAACATCCGCATAAAAAATGATAGTAATTTTAACGCTTTGTAGCAATTGCTAATTCAAAGTTATCGTGGATTTCCAGTCAACGACTCAACATGAAAGCAAAGAATTTTCATTTTAGTCCAAAATAGAGAATCAAGAATTCTAATCTTAGTTAATTACTTGCCTAATCATCAAAATGTCAAAAAGGAGCAACTTAATTAGATAATTCATGCTTTATGGCATGCACCACCACTAGCAAGTACCACTTCATTAATTAAGTAAGAACAAACATGAGAATCAACAATTAATTAATTTAAAGAAATGATTTAAATGATTGATATTTCCGTAGTGCAGGTACTACGAACAAGTAGTTTGAGAAATCAAAACCTTTGCAACTATTTAATGAATACTTTAAAGGCAAAAATGAGCTCACATTTTCAGTATTACAATACTACATTTTAAAAATATGTAATTAATCAACTAAAGGAATTAAAAATATATATATTAGACCCAAGATGAAAGAGAAGAAACCTAGAAAAAATATGGACGAGTGGTGTTTTCTTAAGCTTTTTTGCCATGAAAATTTGGCTGGGGTAAAACCCTTTTTTAAATGTGTGTCTGGGAGGGTGGGGATACATTTAGACCTGATAAAATATGGTTATGGGTTGATTTTGGTTTTTAAAATATGGTTAATCAACCATTTAAAAATTAAAACCATATTAACTATTTTTAATATGGATAATGTGGGTTGAAACCATATGGTTATGGTTAAAAACCATATTAACCATATTAACCATTTTAAGATGTTTTGACTTTTAAACAAAATTTTTTAAAAATAAAATTAATATATAATATAGATAGAGAGCGGATATAAGGGGTGGGTAGGGGGGGTGGGGGTGGGGGTGGGGGTGGGGTGAGATGAGATAGGTGGGGTGGGGTGGGGTGGGGGTGGGGGTGGGGGTGGGGTAGGGGCCTAATTTAATACGCTACATGTCTTTTCTTTTTATGCTTTAACCGCAGTCTCAAAGTTAAATGAGACGCCCCAAAATTATGTATACATCACCCATCTTGAGTCGCCATGACATCGTAGTATGAAATCAAATACAACCGTGTAGGTACAATATCACGATAAAACATAAACCGTGAGTTTGAATACAAATATTGTCTACTAGAGATTATACAAACTCAAAAGGAGTCCTCATTACAATTATTATCACATTATTTTACAGAATAATGAGGACTAATGCACCATCTAGGACCATCACTCTGTTCCCCGACTAATCCCAAATTTACGCTCTCATTTTCTCGAAAAGAATAAAGGAAAGAAAGGGTGAGCTCAACTAGCCCGATAGAAGAAATATTATGACTAAGATAATGCGAGAATAATTTATCGTTAGCCTTCAACAATGTTAAACCGATAAAATATAATAAATATCAAGTTTAATCTGCGATGAACAAGCAATCCATTAAAAGAGTCAAGTAGAGAATGAAATCTACTATCTTTTATGATTTAAAAGGTTTTTCATCACTTTTATCATTTGGGACTCGACAATAAATAATCCACATCATCGAATCACCCCGCATCACTACGGCAAAGAATATTCTTTAAGATATCGATCACAATTATCCATGCACTACGGGCCGAGAATATTTGTGTATTCATTAATGATAATGATCATGCCAACAACTGTCCCATCAATGCACTACACGGCCAACGAGGACTTTTATCACATCATTTGTAACATTACGGTCCATGATTACACCGAATAATCCTCGGTCATAATCATACCAAGTTCATCTACGCTTTATAGGCCATGAGATGACTTTCAACAAAATATAAACATGAGGATGATGACAATTGTAAGACCCCGAATTTTATGAAATAAAAGTATTCAATTTTTTTTAATTACTATTCATGAAGCATGATAATATTTTTCGTAAAAAGGCATTACTCAATAATTGTTACGATAATTATTGCTTCAATATTTTATTTTATTGATTCAATAATTGCTACGTTGATATTTTATATTATTGTTGTTTCAATAATTGTCACGTAAGACAAGATTTCCCATTATCGGATCAATAATTCATATTATTTGAATAATATTATTAGATAGCATTATTGGCAATGTCTAGAAAGTTACATCAAGGAGAGGTTTGGTCACCTAATCATGCGGCGCCAAGAAGGAGAAATCCTTATTGGAAAGCCCTCTTTCCAGGAACCGCCTCGTTTATCATTATTGTGATTACAGTAATATTATTTGTGAATAATTAATTATTGATTTATATGATAATGAAATATTTATTTGATGTGGATATAAATGATGGATTTATTTATGTGGTTATAAATGAAGGAATTAATGTTGAGGTATTTTATCAGTATTTTATCGGATTGGATGTATTAAAAGATCAAATCAGTGTTCTTACAACTTTATTGTGTGAGTTATAATTTTTAATCTGACCGTTGGATCGTTGTAATTTTTGGATATGTTATACATATATAAGTTAAGTATATGTCCACAAATTTTGAACCGTTAAAAATGAACGAATGATTTGTTATGAATTTTAAGAGGCGACTGATTCGAAAATTAGGTTTATAAATAATTTTGGTAGAAAATTCTAGAAATGGGTGGGCCCCACTTTTGGTTGTTGGGAAAGATGGCTGATTTTTGGTGGGTGGAATAGTAGCAAGTAAAGCCATCAGGTAGCAAGTCAAGTCTGCTTCGGTGTGCTAACATCTATAAATAGAGGGCTAAGTTAGAATTGAAAATCACACCAGAATTCATAAGTTTTCTCTCTTTTTCTCTCTAGATTATCGAGTGTATTTTGTGAGTATTTAGATACTTGGTGAGTTTCTATTCATCAATGCAAGTTTCCTTCAGCGTCATATCCGATATCCAGTCAGAAGTGCTGCTCTTTTGAGGTAAGGGATAATAAGGGATATTAAGGGATGCTATATTCTTCATAATGATATTATTCTTTCAATATCATTATACTGAAATATTGGTATGGATTTTATTGTGGAATTTTTACCTTTTTGAGTCGGGATTACTATTCACGTGATACTACGGCCTTTATTCACGTATCTGCCTATTCACATATATGACCTTATTTACGTATATGACATTATTTACGATACTACGATTATATATCTTAATCAGATCTACTATTCACGAGTTACTTATTCATGAGTTACTATTCACGAGTTACTATTCACTAATTCTTATTCACGAGTTACTATTTACTAGTACTATTCACGACAAAATTAGTTTTTTTTTCTGACCAAATTATCGTTGATTTATGATTGTTGCTCTTGAAAATAAATGCAGTTGTTGATCATATTGTTTTTATTATCACATATAACATTTTTATAACCCTGATGTTGAATTTCTCTTTCACTTGAGTGTAAAGATGGGTAAATCATGACCATTGATTAACTGGTATGATCATGACCATTGAATTTATAATTGAATATCTTTAGCTTAAGTGTAAAGATGAATTGATTAACATGGTTATAATTATTGTTTATATAAATTCTGAAATGATTATATATTTATTTGAGATATGAATATATTTGTCCTGTAGTGCAAATATGAACTGTTGAGGAATATCTTTGGCCTGTAGTGCAAAGATGAATTGTTGATGAATATCTTTGGCCCGTAGTGCAAAGATGACCTGTTCTTGAATATCTTTGGCCCGTAGTGCAAAGATGAAATTGTTAGTATGATTATATACATGAACTGTGATTTGGTATAACCATGATCTTTGATGTTTCAGGTAAAGACACGTGATGAAAATTATCTTCGTCCTGGATGCGAAGAGGAATTTAGAATTTCAATTATGATTATGAGTTATTCATATAATTGTGGAAAGGAACTGTTGATTGATGTTACAGGGATAAAACAGTGTTGGTAGATTTTTAACATGGAGAAGATAATAGACTTTATGGTCTATTTGACTCTTCTAATGGATTCTTTGTTCGTTCAAAACTATGGTTGAAAAGTTTTATCAATTACCATATGTTCTAAATCTACGATTTATTATTGATGAAGGCTATTGATAATTTAATTATCTTTAGTCATGATATTCTTTCTTTGGGCTAGTTGTGCTCACCCTTTTTTGCTTCACAATTCCTTTTCGGTAATAAGAGTGTAAATTGGGTCGAATTGAGGAGTAGCGGGAAATAGAACCGTGGTCTCTAGCTATGGAGGTTCTCCCTAAGCAGTATACAAAGGTGTTGTATACATCATTTAGTAGTTATATTTGGTGAATCAAATAGGGTGAGGCGAACCCAACGTTGGAAGGGTGTTTTGCCACTATCATACAAGATGTCTAAAGACATACAACCTCGTGTCATCATAAGACAGGGTTGTGTACATCCACTTACTGAGTATATCTACGCGCACTACTTATATGATCTTGGTATTTGTTTGAAGTATAATTCTCAATTAGAGACAGTGGAGATAATGATATGTTAAGAGAAGACTCACCATTAGAAAGAATATGATAGTAATCTTCTCGTTTTTCTTTGGGGTCTATTAGGTCAACCAAGGATAATTCTGTGGACATATGATATCTATCATAACCTAGAAGCATGGCCTCCCATGTACGAAGGTTTCCTTGAGCACTTCCCAAAGATTTTAATTTCTAAAACAGTTTTTGACTATACCTTTATGTAAGATGTCATGGTGACGTGCTACCCAAGTTGGTGTCAAGAGTCACAGTTGATATATATATTTATATCAAAACTCACAACACATGAGTTGTTGTATTTTGCACGACAATTATTGTAATAAAGTTGTAGTTGTTTACTGTACCATGTATTTGGCGACTCAGAATGGGTTGGATGGAATGGACCTATTTTGGGGGCGTCACAACAATAATATAAGAATTCAATAAAACAAGTTCAAGAATTAATTTATCTAGGAACTGATAACGTCCAAATTGTCAACATGATACTGCTTTGTAGAGTAAAATTCAAGAATGCTCGGAAGAATATTTCCATGAAAAATCTCGGATGAAAGCGCAAATATCAAAGATATTCCACTAATTTCATGGGTATAGAAGTCAAAGTTTTAACCAACTGAGTATAATAAAGAATGGAATAACAAAAGAAATCACCATGCATGCGATAGACCACACACGCAGGTTATTCCAACAGAATAATAAATAACGGAACCAGTCCCATGTGAAAACGCATGAATAGGATATTAAGCGGAATAATAAAGGATGGAACCGTGTTCAAAAGAACGCACGCATGTGATATTCCGGCGAATAATAAATAATGGAACCAGTCCGTCGTAGAACGTCTGCATGTGATATTCCGCGCGAATAATAAAGAACGGAATACTAGAAGAATGTTACCATGTATAGGGTAGCCCGCGTATACAGGTTATTTCAACAGAATAATAAATAATGGAATAACATAAGTTCTCTTCATTAAGACGAAAGAAAGAATAACACCCTTTACCGTAAAAGAAACTGAATATAAGAGTAGGGAAATAGCAGAATACTTTTCTATAGGTTCTCTTATAATTCTCTCTCTAGAGTTTCAGTGAATTTGTAAGAAATAATGAAGGAATGAGCTTCTATTTATAGGAAAATGGAATGAATAGTAACTATGTAACACCCTCTTTCCAAAATAGAAAGAGAGGTTACTCAAAACACAACAGAACTAAGGAAGATCACAAGACTCTAAACCACAAAGGAATAATCTCATAATAATTCAATATCATAAGACAAACCATAATAAATGCCACACTGGCTCAATCCACAATCTAAAATAATTATTATAACTTTAAATAAATCAATGTATCGAAACCTAACAAAATATATCAAAACTATTGGATTAAAGGAAGCTCGTCACACTTTGTCTTGGTCCCCTCAGTTTACTCTGGGAAGAACAACACAAAGATGAGCCAAATGCCCAAAGACGGATATAGAATACAAGAATTGAACCGAAATAACTAACTCAATTAAATGAATTAAAATAAAACGAATCAAATGAAATGAACAAAACTAAAGACAATAAAATGGTAAAAATTTGAATCAAATGGTCAAGTGTTATTTCATACCGAGCTCAAAATAAATAGTAATATACCTTGCCACACGCGCAAAGTCAAATAATGCCATACAGCAATCAAAATAATGCCACACAGGAAATCACACATCGGACTACGCAATCCAGATGCGTGAAAAAATCGAAAGGTGTGTTTGGCACAAACATCACCAATCCATGAAACGTAATGTAGCGTAAAACTAGGGTCGACCCATACGCTTCCCACAACAAAACACCAAATGGCCAACTCCCACCGGAGCACAAAAACGGAGACGCCAGTGGATCGATCACACCGCCACTAAGGTGTCGTGTCATGCCCTGCCAAGAGAAATGCTGTGGTACCCCCACAGGTGGTTATAACTCAGGTATACCCTATGGTATTCTAACAAAAATATAATGTCACAACACATGCGACAAAATATCAACACAAAGGGGTTCTAACGTGTACATGTTAAATCGAACGAATCATCAACACACGTCTCTAAAATAATAACATGTACATCACTATGAATATCAAAATAAAATTTAGACATGATGCCCTAGTCTGAAGAATACAAATATGAATTCTAATACAACGCCAAAATAAATTTATCACAATAAATTGACAAGGGACAATTATGAGAGACGATACTAAATTTCGAAACGAATAACGAAACGAACAAATCAAAAACAAAAGAGTTTCGCTGAAAGAGTACGGAATCCGTACCTGGATTAAGCAATGTAATACCCAAAGTATATTCCAAAAACTCGTTTAGACTCTCTCCGTTCAATCTAAATAATTTAATAAAATTTGATTACAATTCAATCATTAATAACATAATATTATTAAATTTTATTATTAAGAACTTTTATACTTATGTCGGTAAAATTAACTAATAAATTCAAATTAATTACATAACTTAATTTAATTTACAATTTCCGCTTATTCAATTCATAGCTAAAACTTATTAAAATATAATATCTATATAACTTAAAAGTCATGCTGCTCAGCAGTTGGTTAATATAAACAATTCTAATATATCTATGTATATAATAACAATTCTAGTATAGGTATATAATATCTATACTGCTCCGCTTTTTTTTCCATGCATTAATGTTCTTTGGATTCATACATATATTATTTTAATATTCATTATTAATCAATTAATATCCACCTTATCCAATTCACATGATACTCAAAGAATAAGCCAATTACTATCAATCTGTACATGCCTTATACAAATACAATGTACTTTTTACATGATGATTTCACAATGATTATTGATTACACTATTAATTCAATAAGCGAGCGAGAGACTCACATGGATTCAATTGCTCATTTTGATTCTTGTCTGCCATTTGCTTTCGTCTTCTTCTTTTGTTCTGCTACCGCCTCCTTTCTTTTTTCCAGTTACGTATTAGGTATAATGCTCAAGTAATTTAGGTCTAGCTATTTATTTATTAATTAATAAATCTTATTAATTCTCCTAATTATAATTGGATTTATTATTACCCACATTTAATTAAATTAAACCCAAATAACTTGTAAGGCCCAACTTGTACTAAATTAATTTACCCATCTCTTATGAATATTTATTAGCCCACAAAATTAAATAACTAGTTTGACCCAAAATAAATGACAAAATCCAATTAATATGTTTTAAAACAATTTTTTTTTTCGGGTATTACATCACCTACCCCTTAAAAAGGATTCCGTCCCCGGAATCAAAAGAATGGAACGCACCTAATTAATTTTCAAAGAGATGTGGATACTCCGCTCGAATAGACTTTTTCATCTCCCAGGTAGCTTCCCGCTCCGAATGATTTCTCCACAAAATCTTAACAAACGGAATAGTCTTCCTCCTCATGATCATTTCTTGACGATCCAAAATCGCCTCAGCTTGTTCCTCACAAGTAAGATCCTCTCGAATTTTATCGAACAGATATTGCACCACGTGCAACGGATGATAATGATAACTCCTCAACACCGACACATGGAACACATTATGCACGTGAGCTAGTGGTGGAGGCAAAGCTAACCGTGTATGCAACCTCACTAACCTCTCCGTAATCTCAAATGGTCCAATATAACGCGACTAAGTTTCCTTTCAACCCAAATCGCCAATGCCCTTCCAAGGAGAAATTTTTAAACACATGCTCACCAGTTCAAATTCTAAAGTCCTCCTACGCTTATCAAGATAACACTTCGCCGTGATGATAAGCCGACTTCAATTTCTCCTTAGCCACCGCTTACCTTCTCCGTAGTGATTTGAACTAACTCGAGCCCTTTTTATGGCCTTTTTCGCTAACCTCATCCCAACAAGTTGGTGCCCGACACTTCTGGCATAAATACGATTACCTCAAACGGAGCCATTCCAATACTTGCATACGCCACCGTTGTTATAAGAAACTCAACTAGGCTCAAGTAATCATCCCAATTACCCGACCACTCAAGTGTACAAGACCTCAACATGTCCTCCAACGTCTCGAATAGTCCTTTCGGATTGCCCATCACCATGCGGATGGAAAGAAATCTTCAAGTTGAGCCGAGTACCCCCAAGCTCGTTGAAACCCTTTCCAAAACCTTGAAGTAAACCGTGGGTCCCGATCTGAAACAATAGATATCGGAGTACCATGAAGTCTAACAATATCTTCTTTGAAAGATATGTACAACCTCATCCAATCGAGTAACCCTCACGGATAGCCAAAAGTGTGCCGATTTGGTTAACTTATTCCACCACTACCCATATGGCATCATTCTTCCGAAAGTCTTGAAACCCAGGTCCACAAAATCCATCGTGATATCCTCTAACTTCCACACTGGAATGTCTAACTGTTGCAACAACCCACTAGCTCGTTGATGTTCTATCTTCACTTGTTGACAAGTGAGGCACTTTCCAACATATTCAGCCACGTCTCGTTTCATCCCATTCCACCAAAAATTCTTCTTCAAATCCCTATACATCTTCGTAGAACCTGGATGAATTGAAAATGGCGAACTATGAGCCTCAGCCAGCACAGCCTCTCGAATGATTGGATTTGACGGTACACACAACCGCTCACCCAACCAAATCACACCATGGTCATCAATACGAAACTCAGACTACTTGCCCTCCTCTAAATTCTGCGTCATACTCCACAACTCCCCATCTTTCTTTTGAGCTTCTTTGACCCGCGAGATAAGAGAGGGCTCCACTCTCATACCCGCCAAAATGCCCATCCGAACCTCGTACATACAACTCCAACTCGATCCGCCCATATCCTCGAAATAAAATTTGAGGTTTACGTAATAAGAAGCGCCTACACTCCACGAACTCTTTTCGGCCAAGAGCATCTGCAAACCACATTTGCCTTCCCCGGGTGATCTTCAATCCTCGCATCATAATCTTTTAGAAGCTCCAACCAACGCCTCGCCTCATATTGAGCTCCTTACGAGTGAAAATGTATTTAAGACTTTTTGATCGGTGAAGATATCACAAATCTCTCCATACAAATAATGCCTCCAAATCGTTAAGGCAAAGATCACCGCTAACTCCAAATCATGTGTGGGGTAATTCACCTCGTAAGGTTTAAGTCACTTAGAAGCATAAGCAATCACCTTACCGTGTTGCATCAAAACACACCCCAAGCCCTTTCTTAGAAGCATCACTATAAACTCGATAGCCTCATCCCAAGCGGCAATGCAAGTATAGGAGGTGACAAAGTCGCTTCTTCAACTCCTCGAAACTCTTCTCCGCTTCTTCATTCCACATAAACTTCACGCCTTTTCTCATCAATCGAAATCAATGGTAAGGCAAGCAAGGAAAACCCTTCCACAAACCGCTTATAATACCTGCCAAACCCAAGAAACTCCTAATCTCCGTCACTGTAGTAGGTCTTGGCCATTTAGTGATAGCCTCAACCTTCGCAGGATCCACCTTAATGCCTTCAGCAGAAACAACGTGGCCCAAAAATGCAACCTGTTTCAACTAAAATCAGATTTGGAGAATTTAGCATACTGCTTTCTCTTACGCAAAATCCCCAACACTGTGCGAAGATGCTCCTCATCCTCTTTCTTAGACTTTGAGTAAACCAAAATATCATCAATAAAGACAATGACAAATTGGTCTAAGACTCTCTCTGAACACCCGATTCATCAAATCCATAAACACCACGAGGGAGCGTTAGTCACACCGAAAAGGCATCACCGTAAACTTCGTAATGCCCATATCGAGTCTGAAAAGTCGCCTTGGGATATCCTCATCCCTCACTCTCAACCTGATGATAGCCCGACCTCAAGTCTATCTTCGAAAATATTTACCCCACGTTTCGGTCGAAACAAGTCATCAATCCCCGGCAATGGATACCGATTCCTGATGGTGATCTTGTTCAACTCTCTGTAGTCTATACACAGCCTCATAGACCTATCCATATTCTTCACAAACAAGATTGGAGCACCCCACGGTGAAACACTCGGCCGAATCACACCACGATCCAACAGTTCCTGCAACTGTTCCTTCAACTCTTGTAACTCCAATGGTGCCATCCGATACGGCGCCTTAGAGATAGGCTCCATACCAAGAACAAGCTCAATAGCAAACTCCACTTCCCGCTACAGTGGCAACCCTGACAACTCCTCAGGAAATACATCGGGAAAGTCACGAATAATAGGAACATCCTCAATACGAGAGTCACCCTTAGAGGTATCCTTCACAAATGCTAAATACCCCTCACAATCCTTTGCTACCAACTTCACAGCCTTCAAAGATGAAATAAACTTCAATACCCTACTCGGCTGTGAACCCTGAAACACGAACTCTGGAGACTTCACATCTCCAAATATAACCTTCTTCGCCTGACAATCGATAGTGGCACGGTGCTTATCCAACCATCCATCCCAAGAATGACATCGAAATCGTGCATACTCACTCGGAAGAAGATTAGCCCTACGAATCTTATCCCCAAAAGCGATCGGCCACCCCGTCTGAATCGAAATAACAAATGAAGTCCCCATCTCGGTAAAGAATAGACATAACAGAATCCAAAGACTGAGATGGCACACCCAGGTACCGAACAAAAGACTGAGCAACAACGGAATGAGTAGAACCCGTATCAAATAAAATAGAAGCCTCACAATTGCCAACTAAAAGAGTACGAAAACAAAATGACTCAATTACCCATTTCACAGTTATACGTCAAGGCAAACACTCGACCACCCTGGCGTTGACCTCCATTGCCACCATTATCGCCACCTCCACCATTTCTGTGACACCCCCAAAATAGGTATACATCACCCATTCTGAGTTGTCAAATACAAGGTGCAGAAATAACTACAACTTTATTGTTACAACATATAAACTGTGAGTTTAAATACAGATATTGCCATCTAGACAATATCCACATACAAATAAATTCTCATCATAATTATTGATACATTATTTTATAAAAATGGTGAGGACTACTAAATAACTCTCTAAAACCATCATTCCATACCCCGACTGTATCTTCGCTTACATTCTCGCCTCCCGAGAAGAAAAATGGAACAAAAAGGAAAAGGGTGAGCTCAACTAGCCCGAGAAAGAATATTATGACTAAGATAATATACAACAAATTATCGTTAGTCTTCAACAGAAAAATTTAATAGAATACAATAGAGATAATAAGTTTTAAATCAATACTCAATGAAAATATTAATTCATAGAAAGAGTTACGTAGAGGATGAAATCTACTAATATCTATGAATTTAACGATCCATCATCAATATTTTTTATCCTGTAACATCAATCAATATATATCTCGAATCATATATTCATCCTTGCACTCATGGGCCAAGGATATTCATCGATTAATCATGTTCATCTAAACACTGCTCATCTTTACACTACGGGCCAAAGATATTCATCGAAAATCATTCATCTTTGCACTACGAGGCCAAAGATATTCATCGAAAATCATTCATCTTTGCACTACGTGCCAAAGATATTCAATAATATCATCATTTAAGACTAAAGATGATGAAAAATATTTTTAAAAAACGAATCCAAAGGAAACAAAATGACAAGGATTAAGGATTAGTACTTTGTTTTATCCATGTCCAAAAATACCTCAAAAATAATCATAGTGGTGTAAAATTCAAGAATGATCAAAACATGGATACAATCAAAGCTAGTATCCACAATAGATATTTTGGACGAAAAGGAAAATTTTTATTTTTCGATGAATAATCTTGCGTATTCGTGAATAATCTCAGAGTATCGTGAATAAAGGCCGATATCGTGAATAAGAATCTCACACACAAAAGTTCCAAATTTGATAAAACTTGAGACCAATATATCAAAGATAATGATATTGAAGAAATAATATCATTACGAAAAAAAATAATATCCTTTACCTCGGAAAGACAATCTTTAACTGGAATCTCGGATATAAAGCTATAACTCAACTTTCACCGTATAACAATACTCAAAGTATAATTGAAAATACTCACAAGAATACGCTTCGATAATATATAGAGAAAAACTTGAGTTTACGTGTGATTTTCAATTCTAACCCAAGACCCTATTTATAGGAAAATCGCTTAGAACACCAAAGCAGAAAAATTTAATAAAATATTAATATTTATAAAAATATTCTACGTATTCCTTGAAATCAATTTCAAAGAATTCACACATGCCAACCTTACAGAAAAAATAAGAAAACGTTTTTCTTATTTAAAATAATTAAAACTTCCAAAAATCAATTATTTCGGAGCTTCGTAACTTCAATAATTCACAATAAATAGCCCTTTTATCAAAAAATTTGAATCTCGCGAATTTTATAGGAAATTCAATTCTCTACAACTTTGCAGAAGAAAGTTTTTTAAAATTCCAAACAAAAATTGACCGAAATCCACAAACGGACGATTTTACAGGCTATAATCAAATTTCAGTCAATAAATAGGGTCCACCGACATGTTTAACATGTTTTAAATATTTATTGCAACAAAAATACTCTTCCTCCTCGTATACTCATATATCCCACATTCGTTGTAAAAATATCACCATTATTATATTATTAAAATATAATATATATATATATATATATATATATATATTTAAATGAATTATTTTATCGAAAAAGATAAAATTTCAATTTTCAACAATTGTCACATTAAAATTTTCTCCATTTATATTCACATAAAATCAATATTTTTCTCATCATATGAATCAATAATTAATTATTCATAAATAATATTACGTAATCACAATATTGACAACCGTGCGCTTCAAGGAAAGGGGGTTTTCCAATAAGAATTTCTCCTTCTTGACGCGCATTAGGTGACCAAACCTCTCCTTAGACGTAAACTTTCTAGACATTACCAATAATGTTATCCAATAATATTATTCAGATAATATGAATTATTAGCTTCGATAATGAAAAATACCGCAGTAGTGACAATTATTGAAACAACGATAATATAAAATATCAACACGAAAATTATTGAATCAATAAAATAAAATCTTTGAGCGAGAATTATCGTAACCATTATTGAGTAGTGCCTTCTTCACGCAAGAATCAATAATTGGTGCAATCTGAAGTGTCTTCTTGTTTTTTAACCAATTTAGTATTTTAACAAGATAATAGCAGTAATAACTACGCCTGTTATTTTTAAATAACTTGTATTTGTCGTTTTCTTCATCCAATCGCTTTTCAGTTATGGGCCCACACATGGTCATTTTACCATCGCACAAATATTCCCCGACGATCTGAATATTCCACGACCAAACGAATATTCCCCACAACAATGAATATTTTATAATCACTTGCTTATTTTGAAATATTTGCGTATTTTACCCATAACTATCCACATTAATCACATCAACCCTTACTATTTCAAAATAATAAATAGAGGAAAATAAATTTCATTTATTAATTATTTGGGGTCTTACAACCTCCCTCCTTATAAAATTTCGTCCTCGAAATTGACATACGATACTAGTGTTTGAAAAGGTGAGAATACCTCGCTTTCATTTCCGTTTCCAACTCCTGTGTCATTTCTCTATAAGCATGGTTCCTCCACAAGACTTTAACTTGTGGTATGACCTTCGTCAAGTGGGACATGCTCCTTCCTATCCAAGATCTTGACAGTACCTCCTCATACGTTAAGTCTTCAACTATCTCGTCCCGGTTCTAACTTCAATAACGTGGTTCGGGTCTTTCACATATTTACTGAAGTCACGATATGTGAAACACATTATGAACACGAGACATACTTAGAGGTAAAAGCGAGTCATAAAGGCTACATTTCCTACTTCGGTCAAGAATTTAAATGGACCAATAAATCGTGGATTGAGCTTTCCTCTATCCCCAAATCTTGTAACTCCCTTCCATGGAAAGAACTTCATGAACAATACATGATCCCCTATACTAAATTCCACGTCCTTTCGATGAAGATTCGCATAACTCTTTTGTCGATCATGTGCCATTTGTATCGTTTTCTAATCATTTGGATCTTTTACGTGGTCATACGTACCAACTCGGGTCCCAAATAATGTTGCTTCACCCACCTCGTCCCAACATACTTTGAGAGCTACATTTTCGTCCCATATAATGCTTGAATGGGGCCACACCTATACTTACTGATAATCTGTTGTTGTAGGAGAATTCCACCAATGGTAAATACTTATCCCAACCGCCTTGAAGTTCAGGACACGAGTCTTAATAAATTTTAAAAGTTTGAATAGTCTCTCTCGATTGTCCGTCTGGTTTGAGGATGGTATCTAAAGCCCAGAATAATCGTAAATCCGCACCCATAGCTTTTTTGCAAAGCTAACCCAAAATCTTGAAGTGAATCTTGGGTCACAATCAAACTATAGATCTTGGCATGCCATGCGAACCTCACAATCTCATTTACATACATACTAGCAAGACGTTCAAGAGAATAAGTCTCCGTGTCGGCGAGAAATGTGCGAGACTTGGTTAATCTATCAACAATAACCCAAATAGCATTTATGCTTTGAGAAACCGTGGGAAGACCCGTGAACGAAATCCATGGTAATGTTTTCCCACTTCCATTTCGAGAATCTCAAGTGGTTGCAATGGTCCTTAGGCACTTGATGCTCTGCTTTACACGTTGACAAGTTAAACATGTTGAGATAAACTTTGCAATCTCTCTTTCATATTGTTCCACCAAAATGTATGTCAAGATCGGGATACATTTTAGTACTTCCAGATGGATTGCAAATGGTGTATTGTGTGCCTCCATCATGATCTTGTACTTCAAATCGTAATCGTTAGAACACAAAAGTCCGGAGGTGGACTCGAATAATGCCATCTGATGATCAAAATAATGCCACACAGGAAATCACACATCGGACTACGCAATCCAGATGCGTGAAAAATTGAAAGGTGTGTTTGGCACAAACATCACCAATCCGCAGAACAGAACAGAACAGAAAACTAGGGTCGACCCATACGCTTCCCACAACAAAACACCAAATGGCCAACTCCCACCGGAGCACAAAACGGAGACGCCGTGGACTGATCACATCGCCACGGAAGGTGTCATGCCTCGGTGCCAAGAGGACATGTCTGTGGTACCCCCACAAGTGGTTATAGCTCAGGTATACCCTATGTTATTCTAACAAAAATATTATGTCACAACACATGCGACAAAATATCAACACAAAAGGGGTTCTAACGTGGTACATGTTAAATCGAATCTAATCATCAACACACGCCTCTAAAATAATAACATGTACATCACTATGAATATCAAAATAAAATTTAGACATGATGCCCTAGTCTGAAGAATACAAATATGAATTCTAATACAACGCCAAAATAAATTTATCACAATAAATTGACAAGGGACAATTATGAGAGACAATACTAAATTTCGAAACGAATAACGAAACGAACAAATCAAAAACAAAAGAGTTTCGCTGAAAGAGTACGGAATTCGTACCTGGATTAAACAATGTAATACCTAAAGTATATTCCAAAAACTCGTTTAGTCTCTCTCCGTTCAATCTAAATAATTTAATAAAATTTGATTACAATTCAATCATTAATAACATAATATTATTAAATTTTATTATTAAGAACTTTTATACTTATGTCGGTAAAATTAACTAATAAATTCAAATTAATTACATAACTTAACTTAATTTAATTTACAATTTCCGTTTATTCAATTCATAGCTAAAACTTATTAAAATATAATATCTATATAACTTAAAAGTCATGCTGCGGTGTTGGTTGATATAAAAATTCTAATATATCTATGTATATAATAACAATTCTAGTATAGGTATTTAATATCTATACTGCTCCGCTTTTTTTTTCGTGCATTAATGTTCTTTGGATTCATGCATATATTATTTTAATATTCATTATTAATCAATTAATATCCACCTTATCCAATTCATATGATACTCAAAGAATAAGCCAATTACTATCAATCGTATACAAGCCTTTATACAAATACAATGACTTTTACATGATGATTTCACAATGATTATCAGATTACACTATTAATTCAATAAGTTAGCGAGACTCACATGGATTCAATTGCTCCTTTTGATTCTTGTCTCTGTCATTCGTCGTCTCTTTTCTTTTGTTCTCTCTACTTTCCTTTCTTTTTCTCCGATTACGTATTAGGTATAATGCTCAAGTAATTTAGGTCTAGCTATTTATTTATTAATTAATAAATCTTATTAATTCTCCTAATTATAATTGGATTTATTATTACCCACATTTAATTAAATTAAACCCAAATAACTTTTAAGGCCCAACTTGTACTAAATTAATTTACCCATCTCTTATGAATATTTATTAGCCCACACAAATTAAATAACTAGTTTGACCCAAAATAAATGACAAAGTCCAATTAATATATTTTAAAATAATTTTTTTTTTCCGGGTATTACAAACTAATTCATGAACGGTCCAGATTAATTTACTATTAAACTGGACGATCCAGTTGGTTTACTATTAAAACTTAAAACAACGGTCCATATCGATTTACTTATTAAAACTTTAAACCAAATGATCCATATTGATTTACTATTATATCTTCAACCAACTATTCGAAAAATTAAAGACATCTCCTCATGGAATAATATTGTACCCAAATACCCGAATGCACAATACTAGAGTGAATAGTAACCGGGTGAATAGAAACTCGTGAATAGTAACTCATAAATAGTAACTCGTGAATAGTACTTCGACACGAAAAGTGTCCCGAATACCCAATTGAACAATATATCCTCCATACATCAATTACACTAACACAAATAAGTCCAACACAATGGAACTATAAAATTCATCTTTAATCGACACGAACTTATTCATCATTAATATTATAATTCACAATATTTAACAACCGAATGTCGCTTCCGGAAAGCAGGGGATTTCAGATAAGGATTTCTCCTTATTAGGCGGCGCAATTAGGTGACCAAACCTCTCCTCGATAGAACTTCTGACATTGTCAATATTGCAAATAATAATATGAATAACTTTGCCATCTCAATTATTGATTTAATAATATATCATATAATGCATGATATCACAATAATAATAATTGAATCAATAATATGAGAAATATGATGCATCAATTACTATAACAATAATTGAGTATAATGATTGACTTCTCACGTAAGCATCAATAATCAATACCGGTAATGTCTTCTTTAACTGCAACTACGCCAGACATCGCATTTTTACTACCGGGTAGTTCAACAGGTTTTAACGGTAACACCTCCGTAGTTATTTTCATAAAGTATTTTTGTCGTTTTCTCGATCCGACAATAATTCCGCTATGGGGTCCACCAATGATTATAGTGCAGTTATTTAATATTCCCCGTTAAAACGAATATTCCCACCAATCGAATATTATATAACAACTTCATGTACTTTTGCAAAATTTATAAATATTACCCACAACTATAACATTATATCAAATCAATATCATTATATTCAAAAATATAATTCGAGAAAATTATTCTTTATTCATAAAAGTTGGGGTCTTACATTAAGACTCAGATTTTAATAATTCATATTCGCTCGATTCGAAATATAAATGAGTCAAATATGAATAAATTTTAAAATTCAATAATTTACTCGAACTTTCTCAAGTTATAATTTTCTATTGATTCGTTCGAAAAGTTCAAACTGCTCGGGTTCGATTTGAGATCGTGTTCGACTCGGTAGCTAAACGAGCTTCAATCAAACCTTATTTTATACTCGATAAATTTTGTGAACCAAATCTGAACAACTCAATACTCGGCTCGACTCAACTCGGTTCATTTACACTCTTAAATTTTAAGTATATGTTTAGTTATTCAACGTTTGTAATGTTTAAAAGTTCAAACGCTCATGAAAATTTTGTTTGTTTAATAAAAATTTATTTTAAACGTAACTTATTTAACCGATAAACGCAACGTAGGTCCGAACGATATTAAGACCTAAAGACTGCCAGCCAGGTAGTCAAATCCGTGATGGAACAGAAAACTTTAAAAACTAGACGTAGAAAATTAGCAACCAATGTTTGGAGACCATAATCTTCGATATGGACGGACACCAACTCCAGCCAAACTACATGATGTCAACCTAATTCCGACTATCAATTTCTATTCACTTTTTTAAGTATTTTCTTTTCTTTTCTCTTTTTAATTTAATAATCTAGTGCAATTTATATTTACAATCTTATTTTTAAGAAGCACTGTAACACCCCCTTCTCGAAAAGAAAAGGGAGGTCACGTGCAAAGCACAACAAACCTCAAAATAAGAAAACATAGCACTAATAACCTCAAAATATTAATAGTGGTGATCCATTAATAGCGTACTAAATACAATTCTCCAAATAGAGTCAAAATAATCAAAACTTAAAATTCGAATCCACCTAGATGGTCAAAGGCAACACTCTCATCACACTAGCCCTGAATCACCCCATGTAAACCTGCCAGAAGAAAAACACAGCATGAGCCAATTGCCCAGTACGGATATAGATATACAAAAGATATACAACTGATATACGAAAATAACTGTGACAAAATACTGAATAAAGCCTCAAGTGCAAATACGAACGAAAGTATAATATCCAAAGATCTGAATGGAATATATCTGAATCAACGTAATGAATATATCTGAATCAACGTAATTGACGAAACCAATAAAAGAATAAAGAAATAACGAACTGAAGTGACTAACTTAATGACTTGAACTGAACAGAAACCAACAAAACTAATCAAATAAAATAATAGCTAGGCTGAAATAAATGGCTGGAGTTATTTTATACTGAATGTGCTCGGAAGTATACCTTGCCACATAGGCAAGTCAAACTAATGCCACACAGGCAAATCAAATGATGCCACATAGGCAACCAAAATAATGCCACACAAGCACATCAAAACAATGCCACACAGACAAGTCAAAATAATGTCACACAGACAATCACACATTGGACCGCGAATCCAAATGTAAGCAAATCAGATAGGTGTGTTTGGCACAACATCACCAATCCGCAGAACAGAAATCTAGGGTTAACCCATACGCCTCCCACAACAAAACACCAAATGGCCCACTTACTCCGGAGCCCAAACGGAGACGACGTGGACTAATCACACCGCCACGGAAAGTGTCATGCCTCTCGTGCCAAGACGACATGTCTGTGGTACCCCCATAGGTGATTATAGCTCGTATATACCTACGATATTCTAACAAAAATATCATGTCACAACACACGCGACAAAATACCAACAAAAGGGTTCTATATGCATACGTTGAACCAAATCAAATTATAGTCACAAGGTCTCAAAAAGAAGGTAACAACACGTGCATCATTTCTACAATTATCAAAATAAATACTAAACATGATATCCTAATTCAAAGAGTACAAACACGAGTCCAATGTGTCAACTTCAAAATGAAACAAATATATGAATTTCACAAGAAACAATTATGTGAAATAATAACAGAATTTGAAACGAGGAACAAAACGAATAAATCAAATTTAACAAAAGTATCGCTGAAAGAGTACGAAATCCGTACCTTAATATAGTAACAAAATAATTCACTGAAGTCAAATATCACCCGTTAGACTCCCTCAAATGCCAACGATATCAAATACGAAACGTTATTCGCAACCTAAACATATTCACCTCAAATTAAAACAATCCAACTCATAAACTCAAAAATAATTCGCAATTCATTCAAGGTACATTTAATCATCGCCTTAAATCAATTATTAATACTCCAAAAAAAAAAACTCTTTAAATTCCCTTCGTCCGAACTAATAAAAAAAAACAATAATACAATTATAAGTCACCTAATAATTATAGTTTATACTAATATGGAATTAATTCCTCCAATTACATCAATTTTACAAGACAATCTAAATTAAATTATATTTTATCATCTAATCATTTTTTTATTATTATTATATTTTAACAGAACAATAAATTTAATATATTATATACATCATTCATCATCATCTAAACCTCCACCCATCGTAACTAATTTCTTTGACTTCACGCGTGAGGAATTAAGAATAGAATCGGGATCATTAACAATTAACTTAAATGCTTCAAAAGCATGACCATATTTTCTAGATGACAGAGGCCACCAACATGAATGTACTAGATCCTCAAGATCGATCTCCATAGTTTCAAAGAACGTCTTCGCATAATAGAGTGAACAAGCTTACTCCTATTATACCTATCCTCACAGATTTAAATAATAAAAAAAATACAAAACGAAAAGAGACTTATATGTATAATCAAATCATCGATTTCTTCTTTTCCTATGATAATTGAGTCTCTTCACTTTCTGCTACTGCTATTTTTTCTTTTAACGTGTGTGATGTAATGCTCTAAGAGGTTAGGTTTTATTAATTCTCATAATTATAAAGGATTTACTATTACCCACAAATATAATTTAAACCCAATTAATTTTAAAAGCCCAAATTAATGTAATCATTTACTTATAATAGTTCACACAAATTAAATATAAATTGACCCACACATAAGAAAAGCCCAATTAAAAAAATGGATTTAAACATTATTTAATTATTTTATTTATTATTATTATTTAATATTTTATTTTTTTATTTTTTTCGGGATATTACAAGCACACCTAAAAAGTGTTAGGAAGTACAAAATTATTATTTCATAGTTTAGCAATAAAAACATTGTTGTTTCGAAAAATAAAGTAAGTTACATTTTATTTTAAATTTTAAAAATTATTAGGATTTAATTTAGATAAAACACTTTTTGTGAAATGAAGAATATATATATATATATATATATTTTTAAAAATTAAAATCAATATTAACACAAAAAAAATACTCCCCTGTTCCTAAATAACTGATGTTGAAGGATGCTGCACACAGATTAACAATATAGACTTCAAAACTATCTATCTATAAATCAATGTTAAGATGCAAACTTAGATCTAAATTTAATACTCATGAAGAACAAAAGAACAAAGATCAAGAAAAAGAAAGAATTTTATATTTAGACGTCCTTACATTAATCTCTATATTTTATAGTTTTATTTGTTGTTTTATTTTCCATGTTGTTAACTAATTTTATATTTAGCTTTGTTATTTATTTATATTAAGTGAAGTAAAGCATGACCAGGCCTGTGATCTTAGCTTAATATTAAACACCTCTACCCATTGCAAAATTTTATATAAAGACCTTTTCTACATAGTTTCTCAAACATGCAATCGATGTTTTTAAGTTTTTATTTAATTTTGTGCTAGCAATGATTCCAATTTGCTAAAGTAACTTTTAAAAACAATTTTTTCTTCTAATACTCCCTCCGTCCCAGGATCACGCATATTAAGAAGAGGAATAAAATAACAAAATTATCCATAATAATATCATTAAATATGGAGAGAGAATTAGAATAAGAAAAATGTGAGATATTTAATGCTACGGGCATAATAGGAAAAAATGTATAAAAATTTGGTTATTAAAAGAAAGAGGACATTTAATATGGGACAATTCAAAATAGTAATAAGGATTTTTATCCTGCGACGGAGGGAGTAACAAATTGAGAATGGAATTTAACTTACGAACATAATAACATCAATGACCCATGTAGTGTTGGGCTCAGGTTGCTTGGTCTGTTTATGACCTCTGGAGGTCTCTATTTTTGGGCTGACAATCCAATACTTGAACATTTGATCGCTTCTCTTTTACCATTAAGCCGCCCGATAGTTGGTCTTCTGCTCCACTTACCGACAAAAAAGAAACAAATTGTACTACAGAATACTGCTGTATTTGTTGCTAATTCTACGCCGGAAATGGAAAATAATAAACATATTGACCGGCAATCGGCCGGCGATCATGTTGACCAATGACGAATTGACGACGGAATCGATTCCCTTGGCTTGCAAACCATGGTTTACGTCCCCGTCTCCACCAATGGATAACAGTAAGCCCTAAACCCTAAATCCTAATCTAATATAGAGAAAAATAAATAGTCGTATCTCATGGTCTTGAGCTAACAGTAATTAATGGATGAAAATGTTAATTTTTTTTTCTTCCTATTTTACAATACTGCGAGTCCTAGTCTTATACTCCCATAACTACCTTTTTGCTGCAGCTATGTTCCTGTATATGCATTTAAAAGGACTTTTAAGAAGCTGTATTGCTAAAGTCGTTGTTGGATCCTCTCGTGTGCGGTATAATCGTTCCTTTGAACTAATTTGCAATCAATCATCTAGTTATGCTCGTTTTTTTACAGAGCAGAGCCATGTAAATGATTCACATTTATGATTAATTTTGCAATATTATACATAATTCTATTGAATTTGATGAATTTAATATGAAGGATCGACATATAAATGTTACCAGGAAGTTCCATGTGTTCTCATCTTATTATCCCAAAATTTCCTACTATGGACTGATGTTGTGTGTATGAAGTTGGATAAATGAACTTGAACATAAACATTTTTTGACCAGCACTGGAAGTTCATTGCTTGGTATGTACAAATTCTAGAGTTACTGATAGTGACATCTGGTTGCTAGTTACAATTAATTAGACTTCTAAAGGTTACGATTGTCTATTGTGGAAAAAGAAATAGTTTGACGTTGCTGACCCATTAATAAAAACTTGTGCTTGCAGACTGACAAAAATTACAGCACAAAACACTGCAAGTTACGGTGTCATTCAAAAGTTTATATATGCATATCCAATTAAGCTTGAGCAAATTACTTATGATTATTAAACTATATTAACTTTATTTAAAATATTTAAGAAGTGTTTATAAATACTAAGTTAGCATGCTTATGTGTTGATATTGATGTAAATTTACATCAACTTTCTTAACTGTTTTTTTCCCCTTTGATTTCCTTGTGGCTGAGTCGACAAGCATTATCATCATCACAGCTTAAAGTTTGTAATTACATAATAATTATCCACTGACATTGGTTTCATGCTGGTAATCAATCAATTCAATTCAATAGTTTTCTGAAGTCAACCCCACTTACCTAATCTGTATCAGCTCAACTGCTTGAAACAGATGAAGCAACAAGAAGCAAGAAACATCAAACTAGAAAGGATACACATTATATCCGTTTCTCAGGGAAAAGAAAAAGGTATTCTCAGTGTGAAGCCTTTATAAGGACATTTTTTTTAATTAACTATTTATATAATTTGATTATAAGAACTTAATGGAGCCTTAGATGTCATTGTAAAAGTTATATATCCTCTGTTTATATGCATGTTTGGATTGGATATTTGGAACAATGTCTTTGAACATAACTTTGATAATTTAGAGCACATTTGAAATTAAGCAGTACTCTGCTCCCAGAAAGTTTAGGAATAAAAGGAGAGCTGGAAAACCCCACAAGTTTACATAATTACAAAGCATAATATATATGTACATGACTGAAAATCTCTCATATTGTATGGTATGTTTTGGTCTGTGTAACTGTAGGAAGCTTCATTTAATTGGTGGCAAAGCAGGCGCATGTGACTCCACCAGTATGGACCAAAGCACGTGCACGTCTTCGTAGTGGCAGGATTTGACATCCTCATACAGGATGTAAATCCCTCTACCTAAGAATTGCAAAAAGAAATATGCAGTTCAGGTAGAGACTAGAGATTTATACAGAGCTAAATTTGATGAAAAGAAAACTTGTAGGTATGGTGATTTATGCGTTTCCATGCTCTTGTGCTATGCGGATGACTTATATACTGTGCATTTATGTGTAGAGATATGTATACAATTGATTTTGTATAATGTGTTATATATAATATAAATTAGAGTAGACGACTTAGCTTTAGGAACAATAAACTAGCTAGTAGCAATTGAATATAGCTTTGATTCTTATGCTTGTGCATTCAAATTTGTATCTGTTTGTACTAGTTGGTGAGCCGTGGAAAGTATTTGCATATGAAACAGTAAGAGCGAAAGAATACATAATAGCAAATGATAATAGAGATACATGAATGGCAATAAAGATGGGAAAAAAAACAGGAGAGAAAAATGTGATTTATGCGTGTGATTGTAGAGACATACTCTTCTTGTGAGCTGAGTGGAAACGAATCCAGAGCTTCTTCAATGGAGAGAAGAGGGAGTGTAGCCACCCCATTTGGAGAAGAGGTATGGCTCATGATAGGTGAAAGAATGGGGGGAGTTAAGAAATAAGAGGGCCAGAAAGGAAAGGGAGAGAGAGAAACTGCTGGTTTGCTTCCACAAGGGTGAAGTTTAGGTCACTGTTCTTGAAAACCTTTTACATTCCCTTGTAGGCATATGATCACATTTTATTTATTTTTTCTTATTTTCCCTTGGTGCAGTATCACTGTCTCACCTTTTGCCCTTCTAGCAGAAGAAGCCACTTCACCAGTCAGCACTTCTTTTCTCACACTTTAGTTATATTCATATTAGGGTATATAAATCTCCCTTGTACGGTAAGCTACATGTGGTGTTTTTACTACTTAATTGTTTAAAGTATAGATAAAATATTTTATTTTTGTGGGGTTTGTTTGCCATTTTGGGACACCTAGCTCTTGTATTTTTTAAGTAAACAGTCCCTCCTTAGAGTCATCTACAAGTATTCTTCTCCTATTTATCCAAATGTACCACTAAGTTTCAATCTTTTATCCGCACATTGATTTCCTTCCGGAAGACTCATCATTTCGTAGAGATTTTTAGTTAATGAATATTGAAGGTGCCGTAACTCTATATTTGTCATTGGAGTGGTTAGTTTGAAGTTAATTTTAGTCAATTGATTAATACAGTGTCGACACGCACGTCGAAAGGTAATCTCTGTCTACGTGTCAACATTCAATTAATCAATTTATCATGAAATTAACTTCATGATAACTGGATTCATTTCTCATACTCCATCCATTTCATGTGCATGTGACAAAATATTAATGAGTTGTATCGTGAAATTCATCAATTCTTGGTCTGTGGTCTGAATAAACTACTCCATCCGTTCTTAAAAGATTGTCGTTTAAGGTTTTGGCACATGGATTAAGAAAGTGTCATTTATCAAGTAAAATTTGTTTGAAATTCCATCACTATCCTTTTATGAGAAATTGAAAACTATTAATACAAGGGAGAGAATTTATTGGGACAATAAGAGAAGGTAGGGGTAATATAGGAAAATAAATAATTTATTCTCTTCGAAAGTTGTAAACGACAAACTTTTTGGAACAAATTTTTTCTTTTAAAACGACAAACTTTTAGGAACTGAGGGAGTAAATAGTTTTTGTTAGTTACCCGGTATTATTCTTGTCCTCCTATCTTCTTTGGATGTCTCAAATTTGGGAGTAGTTAACATGAAATTAATTTTGGTCAATTGATCAATACAATGTCGACACGCATGCGGAAATTGATGAGCTAGCACTGTATTGGTCAATTAACTAATTTATTATAAAATTAACTTTATTGTGACCGGATGTCTCAAATTTGTATTATCCCAAATTTGTTAACTTGCAGAAATGTTATCATTTGACATTTGAATTGACTATTGGCAATTAGGGCTAAGAAAATTTGCTCCCCAACTAGTTGATAACTTGGGGAGCATGCAATATAATATGTAGTGGTTGTTGACAGTTTCTTAGCTTGCTTTGAAATGCTTTCCTTTACTTTTACTATCGTAATATTTCTTCTCGGTTTTCACATTCATTTGGTTGGTCGTTTTTGTCTTCTTTCTGTTTTTTCTTTTAGCTGTTTGTGGAAGCTACAAAGACGATGGTGTATGTGATTAGAAATAAGTACTTGGAAGGATAAGTGCAAACTATGGCAAATAATTTGTAACATCTCTCTATACGTCAAATTTTCCAAAAAAAATTGCCAAATAGTTTGGTTACAGTAGTCAGCTTTATGGTAAGTTGGTCAATTGACTAATAAAATGCTGACACGCAGAGAGATCACCTTTCGACATTATATTGGTCAATTGACTAAATTAACTTCATGCTAAGCACTTTCGGTTTGAACTAATTGAATAGGTCAGCCAAGCTGGGAGGATACGGAAATTAGCACTCTCTGTGTTCTTATAGAATTAGTAAATTAGACTTTATGCACGTTGGGAGTATTTTATATTTTATTTTTTTGGTAATATATCACTGGGAGGAATGATCAAGCTCAAAACATAGGTAAAACCATAGACAAATGTGTGTATGTGGCTGAACTAGAACTAACAACATCTGGTTTTGTAGTTTCTTAGTTCCAAAACCATATTGGGATAATATTTCTGTTGGGCAACAAGTTTACCGGCCCAGCAGTCCGTCGAATGAATAATGGGGCCATAGTTGGCTCACGTAGATTATTTGGTTCAGAACTGAAACGTGAGGCCATTAAATTAAATTGATAACAAACACTTTTACTTATAAATCATAATGTAAAGCAACTTATAAATTAATTTATATTTTAACTTATAAGTCATTTAAAATAAGTCATTCCCGAAATTAATTTGACCAATTTATAAGTCATTCTTAAACAGGTCCTAAAAAAACAAGAGCAAGTGTGATTCGAACTCCAATACAGGTCCCGTTGGCAATAACATTATGGGTCATGGGCCCGATAACCATGTGAGGTTGATCAACTATTTTATCCATGATTCATAAGAAAAGGGCGTTTGGGCCGATCCAAGATGTGATGATTCCATTTGCCACTTAAACAAGACTTACGATTGAAATTGAAAAATGACGGTGACTTGTGCATTATTAATTATTTTCTATTATTTCTTTGAATTTGTTAAAATGCGACCAAATATATATATAAATTTGATAGTTTTACAAGTTCTTAGTAAGTGAGGTCCACCCCATGTAGAACTATCAAATTTACTTTGAAAATATCAATTCTCTATATTTTTTTTGTGGTAAAGTCCTAAAATTTATAATGGTAAATGCTATTACACTATCTAAAAAGTGTAGAGGTTGTAAATCAATGCTACTAAAGATGGTGTAAATGGTTTATTCTCTTATAAAAAATAACTATAATGTTTTGACGGATCTCACGTAAACTCTTAAATAATACTTTTTTATGTTTAGAGAAAATGTAATAGTCTAATGTTTCGAGTCTACACGTCAGTAAAAATCAAAAAAGAGAGTAAGAAAATCGATTTGAACTTTTTTTTTTACATTTTATAAGAAAATAACTGTTTTTTCTTTCAATTTTATTTTCTTTAAAATTGTGTATTGAAGACTGGAATTGTTCACCAAGTTTTACTAGCACCAGATGTGTAATACAAAATACTACCAAACAGTCTATTAGTATATAGAATATAGAATAGGAAGCAAGCAGTTGTAATGGGAAATAAAAGAAAAGGACAAGCAAAATGGATTTGTTACAGGAGTAATCTGTTCTGTTTGCCTAGTTGATCCCACTTCCCACTTCAGTTGGTTGTATCATAATCAAAGAAAGAGGTCCTACCTCACTAATTTGGCAATTTTCCCTACTTTCATTCTGCCAAAATAATAGTCTTATCCTTTCTCAATTTGTACTGTTAAACGAGATAACAAGATTACCCTGAGTTTAGTGCTAAATATACTGTTTAATGTTTCAAAAAAGCAATAATCTCATATCTAATCACTCATACATCAATTGCTAAATATCGTGTACATCAGATGATTGACTCAATGTATAACTAAAAAGTGGTGGGTCGAGTTCTATAGTTGTAAAAATGAAAATAAAATAAAATAATAGTAGTAGGAGGAGGAGGAGGAGGGGGAGGATATATTTGAATTTGAAAGTAACGATTAAGAAAAATATAGTGAAAAATTAGTTGATGGGTAATTGAGCAGGTGGCAAGTGTGAAGAAGAGAGGGAGGGTAATGTTTAAATTTGAAATGAATTGTATAGGATTTTAGGGTAGGTAAAGAGGATGAGTCCAACTTTTGTACACTTGGGCCACATGAACATAATTTATTTCTACATGTACTGCTCCTATATCATATCAATCTAACATTTTATTCTTCTCCATATCCCCAAAGTCATCATCCTACTACCAACTTGGGAAACCTGACACATGGGTTGGCAAATTTTAAATATATATATATATATATATATATATATATATATATATATATATTTATATAAAAGATTTAAAGTATACTTCTTAAATAATAAATTTTTATTAAAATTACATCGCTTTTAACGATTTTTTTAAAATAAAATAATAATTAAAGAGTCTTTTTATTTATAAAAATATCACTTTCATAATTTTACTTATTTTTTAAAATAATCTCCAAAACATAATTTTAATAAAAATATACTATTTAAAAAAATATTTTATTTAAAAAGTATATTTTAGATCCGTATTCTCTCTCTCTATATATATATATATATATGAGTTTGATTTGTGGAAACTAAGTTTGAGAGAAGTATAAGAGAGGAAAGAATCTAGCAAAAATTTGAATGTGGACAAATGAAAACAAATGTTCACTAGGTTCTAAGTTTATAGTATTAGTTTAATAAGAACGATAAAGCTACATTTTTTTTTCTTTACAACTTTGGGAAGTTCAATTAATCAGCCTAAATTCCGCTTTGGTTATGTCTAATCTAATTTTACTTTAGCCCCACACCTGTTTTCCATTTAATTTAGTTACATGACGGCTACTTGCTTTCACTTATGCACCCACTAGCAAGGGCTAATCAATCTTTATCAAAATTCACACATTTTTAAGTTATAAATATTTTCACCAAAATTAAAATTAAGTGTGCAAAATATTTGCTAATTAACAACACCGTTTACATTCGAGCTCACTAATAACTTAATTTGTTGCGACTAAATTGACAAGAACAGATCCGGTTATCATAAAATGAATTTCAGGATAAATTGATCAATTGACCGTCTGATGATTGTATGCAGAAAACAGATACCACCTCCTAATTGCGTGTTTATTACGAAGATTAATTAATGAATAGATGAAATTAACTTCACGCTAACCATGCAACTCCAAACAAAATGAGACTTTTTATATTAATTGAATTTCTTCTATTTTTCTAACACACATACTTTTAATATTATGTATGTGAATAAATTATAATTATGGGTTTCGTTTTGACTTTAATTTTTCGAAATCAGCATTCATATAATTAAAACAATTCGTTGGAGATTGGAAGCTCTTCTTAGCATTAACAAATTAGGCATAGTTTTTAGAAGTATCAGCAGGAGGAGGAGAGAATCTAATCAAGATTGGCACGTGGGGAATGTTTGTGAGATTATGGTGGTTAATTAGACGGTGGTCGCCGCCGTAACATGGACGGACTTGTTGGTTAGGATAAACAAATTTCAAGGTTTTGACTTGTGGGATTATGTGAAGTTTATTTGCACATAATTCTATATTTCTATATGTTGACATATGCGATTTGTATTGATTTCTAAAGCTCATTAACTTTCCCATTAAGTGCATGTCTTATTAATTTTTATACTGCTCGTCACAAGTAACTATACTAAGGTGCTGTTTGTTTATATTTGATTGTCTTTTAATGGACTGTCTTTTATTCGCTAAGATACTTATAATCTTTGTTTGTTTTTGTTTTTTATTACCTCTGAATGCCTCTTAATCGGTAAGACAGAAAATGAAATCTTAATAATTAAGAGGTACCTCTTAATGAATTTTTTTTGCTAATTTTTTTTTTTATAAATATATTAAACAATATTATACACTCATTTTTATTAAATTGAATATTTAAAATTATTAAATAAAATTTTACCCTTTAAAATGGTAAAATAATGTCATTAAGAGACAATTTACTTTTTAGTTATCAAACAATTTTTTAGATTCAGACCTCATAACCATTCAGATGATCTAATTTATTAAGACATCATAATTATTCAGATCTTAATTCCCAGATTTATCAAACACAACCTAACTACTTCTTCCGTTCTAATTGGGGGGCCGTCCGGTGAGCTTAATGATTGGTAAGACCGGTACCTTTAAATTTTATTTTTTATTTTTTTAATCACAATTATAAGAATAATAAATAAAAAATAATAAAGCACGTTTGAACAAAAAATTGTAAAAGAAAGTATATTTTTTATTGAAAAAACACTGTAAATTATTTACAATATTTTTTCAAAAAAAAATATACTTTCTTTTACAGCTTTTTGTTCAAACTTGCTATATTATTTTTTATTTTTTATTTTTTATTCTTGTAATTGTGGTAAAAAAAAAAATTAAAGGTACTACCATCATTACTGGCGTCGTTAAAACACTTACCCCCCAACCCCCCTCCGTCCTTATTTAAATGACATTTTAGATATGGACACAAGAATTAAGATAATGATTTGAAAATATTAAATATAGTACTCAATTGTCTATAATACTTTTAAATCATTAATTTTTCATAGCACAAGAGTTTAAAGTACCAAAAAATAGGTAGAGTAATGAGGGATAATTTTAAAAAAATTATCATTAGTTCTCATAGATTTGAATAAACGTTAATTAATTAGAAATAAATAAAAAACTTTAAAACGTCATTTAAATAGGGACAGAGGGAGTACACATTATATGATGGAAATATTGGTGTATTAAATAAAGTTGATGACTTTTAAGGTGGAAGTAACTGCTCGCTCCCTCCCATCCATAATAATTATTTTTTTAAAAGAAAAAATTATTTTAATTTATTTATTGTTTATTATTTTTTAAGAGGATAAATTATTTATTTTTCTATATCACCATTGACTTCTTTCATTGTTTCAAGAAATTTTCTCTTTTATATTAATAGTTTTTAACTTTCCATAAAGGGGGTAGTCATGAAATTTTAATTCTTACTCCCTCCATCCCTAAATAACTGACGTTTTGAAAGTTTTCACACTTATTAAGGAAGTCATTTATTACTATAATTTTGTCATTAAGATGGATATGTATTACCACAATTACCCTTGCATTAATTAAAAAAAGATGTACTCTATATAGTTGTCTAGATAAATGAAATACTCCATATAGTTGAGGACAATAGAGAAAAAATTGTAATTAATGTTTCCTAGAAACTTGGTAACGTCAAATATATTGAGAAATTTTGAACTCCCTATAACGTCAATTATTTAGGGATGAAGAGAGTAAATGATAGTATTAAATGACTTTCTTAATTCACGTGCATGAATTATGAAATAAAGAATAAAAATATAAATAAAATTATAAAACACTCATATTTAATTTTTATGTCCAATTATCACGATCGCGTAGAGTTTTTCATCATTAACATACTAAAACACTATCGTGGAATGTGATTGCCATTGAATCATGCAACGTCTAGGTGCCTCCACAAGTTGAAGAATAAATTTTATATTTTCTTTGTCTCAGGATAAAAGTTATGTTAAATTTTTTACGTATATTAAGAAGAAGAATAAAATGATAAAATTATTCATAATAATGTCATTAATTATTTTCAATATAGGTGAAAGAGTGGCTTTCTAGATATTCAATTGAAAATATTCTCTCTTCATACTTATTAAATATGGAGAGAGAATTAAAATAAGAAAAGTATTAGATATTTAATGCTACTGGCCTAATAGAAAAAATGTGTAAAAAATTGGTTATTAAAAAAAAGTGGACATTTAACACGAGACTACCCAAAATAGTAATAAGGACTTTTATCATGGGACGGAGTGAGTAATAAATTACGATTAATAAATTTTATAATTGTTAACGCCAAGATCTTTCTCCACGTCCCAATCACCAAGACGCGTTCGATATCCTGCACAGTTCAACAAGTCAACACCAAAAGCTTGACGGCTTGACCGTCGGGGGATAGCTCCGGCGTGAGAGTCAATATCGGCGATCACAAGTTTAACAATGGAGGAAAAATAATGTCTAATGTCTGAGAGAGAATAATCATATGATTGTGTGTGTTATTTTGTTACTTACCTCTCCTTTGTGATCCTAGCCCCATACGTACTCCAATCCCGGTTTACCGTGCCACCCATCACCTCCTGACACCTTTCCCCCACTCCCGGTCATTTCAGCCGAAAGTATGTAGCCTATTTCCTTACCTGCTACCACTATTTGCCACCGCCGGTCATCTGAGTCCCATCCTCATTAATGCCATGCAGAAAGGTGGCAGACATAATAGTCAACTATTATTTGGTGTAATGATTACCGGTCAAAATTAGGTTAAGTGGCAATTTGTATAATGGGCCAATTCAATGACTAAGCCCAAATAACGGAAATGAACCATACGACCGGATCCAACCGAAAGGACCCAACGAAATACTCAAGTAATTGGGCCCAAATCATTCGGACCAATCAGGACAAAAATAACATAATCCAAGGGAGGAGCCCATTAAGTCTGGCCCAATAAGGAAAAGGATTATGGCCCAACATTGCCCCCTAGTCTTTTATTAAACAGGGTGTTTAATGGAAGACTATAAACAATATAGGCCCATGATATAACGGATTATGATAAGTCATAAGAGGTCCAAAGTGAAACTCACCAAAGCCTAACTAAGTCGGTCCAAGTTGATATCAGAGACATAAATGGGAGGCCCAATAGACATAAGTCCACTCCGGTTAATATATTTAGACCCAAAACCGGACGACACCTCTTCCAATTCACCATCATTGCTGTGAATTAAATATGCCGTCCTCGATTACCGTGTAACCGTCAATATAAAAGGTAAACTTTACCAATTTTGACAGTTTTACCTGCCAATTTAAATTTCGGACCTTCAAACTTTCTTTCTACCTCTCGAGCCCTCTTTGTATTCTTTGCAAATCGTTAACAATGGCTTCTCAAGATTCTGAGCAAGGTCGTCCCCTGCTAGTGACACCAATCTGCGCCGTTCCTCCAAGCCCAAACCCTAACAAAAATGCTTGAAGTTACGATCGTGGCTACGTAACTACTAAGAAAAAGCGATAACGAAATTTTCTCCCAGTCCTTCCGCATTCTACAGGAATAAAGAACAGTACTTCCATGCCAACACTCCCTCGAAAGTTACAGAGGTTGACTTGGAGGCTTCGAACTCGTTGCCACATTCCGGATACCCATTTGGTGAGAGCTCCCAGGTCTGGAGAACGGATGTACCAACGCCCCGAAGGATGGATGGCTGTTACGATGACCATCCTGGAGTCCCCCTTCACGCTTTCATAGTAACTCTCTTAGGGTTTTTGGGTGTTAGGTTCACCCAATTAATGTCGAACTCTTATATTCACAATCTAGCATTCATAGCTTTATGCCACGAACTTGGTGTCGAACTCAAGGCCGACTTCTTCTTTATCATGTATACAAGGCCTCGGCCACCCGGAGAGAAAGGATTTAAGACCATAAGCAAGCATTCTTCGAAAACAGGAGAGAAATTCGAGAGACGCTCATTGGTGAATACTCCTTCAAGCAACAGAGGATGGCATGAAAAATGGTTCTTCGTCAAAGGATTCTAAATCATCTTTTTACCGGACTGGGCACTGATGAGAAGATTTCTACGGACTTCGGAGACGTCTCTGAAGAACGTGAGGCCGAGATGATAGAGCTTTTGGACAATTTCCCGAGGGAAAAATGGAACTATAGACTTCTTTTCAATCAAGCATGGTTGTATGACCACAAACGTAAGTACAGATTCATTTTATGAATATTTGAAAATTTTGTGATATGGATTCTGATGTAGAACTGTTAATCTTCTGTAGTAAATTTGATCAAACCGTCGCCTTCGGAGGTGAAAAACTTAGAGGATTTGTTAACTGAAAGATCGGTAGAAGCCACCGTCGATTCCTCACAACATGAAGTACCATCCGAGGACAATGCAACCGGAAAATCTGCAGATGTCGATGCTGAACCTTCACAACCGGAAACCTCCTCCAAATTCAACCCACCTACTGAAACACCAACTGACGAACCTCAAACCCATGCACCCGCAGATGACGAACCCCTTCTCTCGGAAAGAGTCCTCCAACTTCGTCGAAAGAAAAGAGCCATCTGAAGGCCTCGACTAATTTCCATCCCGTCAGACTCTGAACCCCTTTCTGAATCTGAACCAACTGTCAATCCGATACCCCCAACTATCGATCCAACACCACCGACCGCCGACCCAATACCGCCAACTGTTGATCCAACACCACCAGATGCCAATCCAGCATTAGTTCGAACAAGTTTATTAGATCTACCTGTAAATGATCGTAGGCGACTTATTCGAATAAAAAAGTTGAGAACCAAAGTCATTCCCTTAACCCCCGATGAGCTTAGAGTAACTTCTTCAAATGTTCATCCTCCAACAAACCCTGTGGAGATTTTAACTGTAAATGAAGAAGAAAGAATCGAACTCTTTGCGAGCATTACCATCTCGAAAGAGAAAACAACCATCCGACAGCCACCCAAGTTCAACGCCTGTAACTCTACCAGTTCGAGACCCTACTCCAGCTCAATCTTCTTCCCCCGAAAATATCTACATAGATCCTTCTCCCATTCATGACCAACCAATGCCTTCCCCCCCCCCCAAGGCCTCCAACACAAAAATTCCATGATGAGGCCACTGGGGCGCCGACTTTGTGGCCTCGGTACAACGTCAACTTTCCCTTTCAGCTCTTTGATGCCTTTGTTCGGGAAAATGATGATCACCGATTTGATAACCATACGAACGGGAATTTTCTTGATGAAGGCATGAGTTATCTGGCAAAGGTAGGTGAGGGTTTTCTCAGTTAAACATTTCTTTACTTGCCTAAATATTTGAAATTGACTGAATCTTTGTCGAATATGTGCGAGCAAATCACGGTCTTCGAGCGTTCGTCCCCGGACATATAAATCTGCGAAGTCGATGAGGAGACTCTGAGGAGGGAGAACAATATGTTGAAGGCTACATTGGCGAGAGAGAGAGTGGAAACCAAGGAGGATATGAAGGAAACCTATGACGTGCTGAGCTCGGTCAGAGAAGAACTGAAGACGACAAAAGCCAGCGAACAAAAATTGGCTACCATGAATGTCCGTTTCGTTGCAGAGACCGAAGCTTTGAAGACTACCAAAGAGGGGCTTGCTATAGCCAATCAAAACTTGTCAATACAACTCAATGAAGTTCGATTTAAGGCTCTCTATTCGATAGGAAAGTCCATAAGGCCAAGCGTTGTAAGCTTCGTGGCAAGATAAAGGTACTTCAAGAACGGGACCCTCTCCGATCAAGAATTGGTCAACGATATCTGAAGCGGATTATCGTACATCTGACGAGCTCGGCGCAAAAATTCTGAAAGTATACTATGAAGGGTACGAAGATTGCCGAAGTCGGGGCAAGGAAAAGCTGGTGGCGGCCCAACTGGATCCGTCCTTGCTAGACTCCGGAGATGAAGCTGCTGTCTGAAGATAATTTTACTTTCTTTAATTTATAGGATTTATGTAAAAAGTTTCTAATTTTGTAATCAAATTAAATATTAATGAAATGTGATCTCATCCCTTATGACTTTAGTGTATTTACTTTCTGCAAATACTTCGATATTAATTCAATTGGAAAAATGTAAAAACTATTTCGCGGACTTAACTCGAACTGTTAATTAACGAATAAACATGTCATATAACAGATAAGATGAAGTTAAAGAATGAGGCATTCCGAACTCGACACTTAGAAAAATTTAGGTAATAAAGTAAAGGATACTTATTAGTTAGAAAAGTGTAAAGATGATCTGCTTCATTAGGAATTTGTTTACCCCGAAAGGCCTAACAAAACCAAGATATGACATTTGCCTACCACGAAGGGCCTGACAAAGTCTAAAGAACAACGTTTGCCTACCACGAAGGGCACTCGACAAGGTCTAAGTGTCGATAATTAATCGCTTACCACGCAGGGCACGAAAGCGTCTTAAGGATGACACTTGCCTACCACGAAGGGCCTGACAAGGTCTAAGTGTCGACAATTGCCTACCACGCAGGGCCTGACAACGTCTTAAAGATGGAGTTTGCCTGCCACGAAGGGCCTGACAAACCCATAAGGTCCACCTGCCATTAAAGGTCGCCATCGAATGGTCGACAAGTCCACCCGAACCTCCTTACACCACTGAACTGAATAGGAACGAAGACAGGATTCATTTGATGAAAAAAGGGACTTTTATTGATGATGACGTAAATATTTACGCATTCTCCGATGTCTTGACATTATATTTCTTGAAAGTATTTCCTAAGCTTCTTTGGCGTGCCACGTATTTTAATTGGCGACCGTCCGAATGCCTTGGTGATAAGTCCCCGGCCCGGCGACTTCAGTGACTTCATACGGTCCTTCCCAGTTCGGCATCAACTTTCCCAAATCCCGAGGTGTAGATGGTTCGACTTTTCTGAGAACAAAATCTCCTACTTCAAATCTGCGAAGCTTTACTCCCTTGTTGTAATGCTTGGCTACTCTCTGTTAATAGGCTGCCAATTTGATCAAGGTCAAGCCTCGACTTCTTCAAGAATCAAGATTGGCCTTGACCCTTCTTCATCATGTAGATTTCTTTGAATTGACTAACTCGAAGACTTGGAGATCCAATTTCAACTAGACTAAGGCATCGATTACCATAGGCGGTCACGAAGGTGAATCCTCGTTGTAGTCCTCGAGAATAGTTCGATAAGCCCATAATACACTAAGCGACTCCTCCTCGGCCATCTTCCCTTGGCTTCGTCCAATCTGTGACGATCCCATTCAAAGAACGTTCATTGGTCACTTCAACTTATCCGTTTGGTGAGGATGAGCTCTCAAGTCTTTTGTCTTTGGATCCCCATTCTTTCAAAAATGTTTCAAATTTCGATCCTGGTAATCGCGTCCATTGTCCGATATTACCATCTTAGAATTCAAAATGAAATACTACGATTCTTTCAAAAATTTCAAGCATTCCTGTTCCGTTATTAACCTAAGTGGCTTTGCTTCTACCCATTTGGTCATATAGTCGATGGCAACTATAACAAAACTGACTTGACCTTTTGCTTTTGGTAGCGGACCCAGTATATCAACCCCCCAGACAGCGAAGGGTATAGGAGATAAGATCGAGTATAGCTCTTCTGGTGGCTGATGTGGTATTGGACTGTTGAGTTGACACTTCTCGCACTTATTGATGTACTTAGTCGCTTCCTTGAAGATGGTAGGCCAGTAATACCCCTGACGAAGTACTTTGTAGGCTAATGACTTAGCAGCCATAAGGTCGCCACAGATGCCCTTATGTACCTCTTGTAGAGCATATTCAGCTTCAGATGGAGTCAAACATTTCAGTAGTGGAGACGAGAAAGCCCTTCAGAACAGATCCCCATCAATCAGAACAAAATTAGCACTCTTGTATTTGATTTTCTTGGCTAGCATTCGATCCGAAGGTAAGACGCCATCTGCCAGATACTCCAGCTATGGAGTCAACCAGCAGTTGGTTCGGTCAACGCACATTACCGATTCATGATGAACACTAGGATGTTGAAAAATTTCTAAGTAAACCGATCCATCGAAGACGTTAACATCCGTAGTGGCTAGTTTGGAGAGTGCATCAGCAATGGAATTGTTATTACGTTCGACCCCCTGAAATTTGTAGGACTGGAAATACTGAAGCAGTCCTTTCACTTCTGCCAAATATTTGATCATTCTTGGGCCTCGAGCTTCGTACTCCCCAGAGAGTTGCTTAACGACTAACTGAGAATCACTGAAGATGACTATTCTCTGCACTTCAAGACTCTTCGCTAGTCGTAATCCTGCGAGTACCGCCTCATACTCAACCGTTGTTAAATCGCTTTGAACCGAAATTTGATGGCTGTTGCACCTTGAATCCTCCGGACTCGTCGAATAATAATCCTACTTCAACGATGTCCGCAGTAGAAGACCCATCTGCATCTGACGTCCACGAACTACTCTGCCACAAGAAGCTGCAAATCGATACATCGAGATCCTTCAATTTCTGTCACAACTTCATCAGCTTCAGAAAACGAGCATTCAACTACAAAATCAGCCAAGGCTTGCCCTTTGATGGCGGTTCGGGGATGATATTTAATGAAAAATTGGGACAACTCCATCGTCCATGCAGCTAATCTCCCCGATACCTCAGTTTTTGCCCATAATCTTCTTCAAAGGCTGATCTGTGTATACTATTACCAATCTACCGTGGAAGTATTGCCTAAGCTTTCGACTAGCAATTATTAAAGCAAAAGCAAACTTTTCAATGTTTGGGTACCTTGTTTGACATCCCGAAGATACGACTTATATAATAAACCGGGTCTTTCTTTTACCCCACTTCACGCACCAAAACGGCTCCTACTGCCAACGAACTAGCTGCTAAATACAAATATAGAGGCTCAGCAGGAACGGTTTTCACCAACAAAGGCGCCGACGATAGGTAGGACTTAATTCTCTAAAAGGCGTCCTCACACTTCGAAGTCCATTGGAACGTCTTTGCATTCTTCGGCCATTTCAATGTATCAAAAAATGGCAAACATCTTTCTGCCGACTTGGACATGAACCTCTTCAAAGCTGCAATCCTTCCAGTCAGACGTTGAACATCTTTAAACGACTGAGGAGTCTTCATGTTCAGGATCGCTTGAATCTTCTCTGGATTGGCTTCAATTCCTCTTTGACTGACAAGATAACCCAGAAATTTGCCAGCCCCTAGACCGAAGGTGCACTTTGTGGGATTTAATCTCAGGTTGTGATGGCGAATTGTCTGAAAGCATTCTTCCAAATCATCCAGATGTTTATGCACCAACATGCTTTTGACAATCATGTCATCCACATACACCTCCACGTTCTTGCCCGGTGATATCCCGAAGACATAGTTCATCATCCTCTCGGTATGTGGCTCCGGCGATGATGAGGAAAGTCATTTTCTTATAGGCATATCTTAGAACGATGCGTAATAAATGCCGTCTTCTGGTATATCCTCTTTACACATGAAAATCGATGATATCCGGAGAATGCATCCATGAAGCTCAACAAAGCGTGCCCAAGTGGCATCAATGAAATTTGATCGATATGGGCGTGGTAGAAATCCTTTGGACAAGCTTTGTTCGGATCGGTATAGTCGATCGCATCGCTTATTTACCATTCTGCTTACGGACCAAAGACTACATTTGCCATCCACTGTGGGTAGTCGATCTCAAAAATGAAGTCAGCTGCCAACAGTTTTGCGATCTCTTCATCGATGATCCGCTGACGTTCAGGTGTAAAGATCCTCCTCTTCTGTCAAACTGGTTTCTTTGACGGGTCTACTTCCAACCGATGCTCAGCGATATCCTTGCTTACTCCCGGCATATCCTGAGGTTCCCACGCGAAGATATCAACATAGCATCGTAGGAGCTCCATGAGGTTCGTCCGGAGAGGTTCCGGCAGACCCGAACCTATTTTCACCGTCTTGTTCACCTTGCCCGGGATGAGCTCTATTTCCTCTGTTTCTTCAGCTGGCATGACCAATGGTTCGGAACTACTCTCAGTGAAGGGTTCAATCTCTATCGCCATGGTCTGCTTTTATTTCGATACCCCCACTCCCGAAGTGATCACAACATTTCTATAACATCTTCTGGCCAGATCCAAATCTCCTTTCACCTCACCAACCCCATGAGCCGTAGGAAATTTGATTTTGAAATGAGGTATTGATGTTACTGACTTGTAAAAGCAATTAAAGTAGGCCTCCCAAAATAGCATTATAAGCGAGAATCTATATGCACAACATAAAATTTGCAAATAATTTCTACTGAGAGGGGCAGTTCAAAGATGACCGGTAGCTCAATGGTTCCAGCCACCTTGACCGGATCATTACTAAAACCGTACAAAGGAGCCTCCTGCCCTATCTCCATCTTCCGCCCGTCTAGATGCATCCTTTGATAAGCGTGGGCATACAAAATGTCTACAGAAGACCCATTATCTACCATCATCCGCTTCATATCCACCGAACCCACTTGCGCAGTCAGCACCAATGATCCCTCATGCGGTTCGATGACTTTCGAAGGGTAATCTTCATCAGTAAAGGAGATTACTGTGCTCGGATAAGGTCTATCTGTCTTCGGGAGGGTACCCGCCACTGACATGACCGAATCCAAGTAACTTCGGCGCTTCTTTCCAACGAGCTTGCCAGAAGTACCTCTAGTGATGACATCTATCACATGCCTTGCGGTATCCGGAGTTAGCAACTCTTGTTGAATCGGGTTTGAATCATTTAACAGTCCTCTATCCTGCTGCTGATTAGTTCTGGCAGCCACATACTGAATTAAAGCCCCACCTTGTACCTTTCTTTCAATGAAATCTTTCAAACTAGCACAGTCATTCGTATCGTGACCCGAAGCTTGATGGTAATCACAATACTTACGAGGATTCCCTTTTCCAGGCTTAATGTTATCTCGAGGTGGCTCAAAGATAGGTTGATCCTTAATCTGATCCAAGATAAAAGCCCTATCGGTGTTAAGTGTTGTGTACATCCTATTTACTCTCTGGGCTGGAGCGGACGAACGTCCTCCACCTTGTCTCCAATTGTTGTACCTCTTCGACCCGCCTTCTAAGCGGTTTTTATTCCCTTCATTCTTCTTCTGTTCCCCATCGGTTTTGTCCCGATCTATCTCCTTAAGCCGGTTCAAGGGCGTTTGAAATTTCTTCATGGCTTCTCCACCACGATATAGCCTTGACTTTGTCGAAGGCTTCAAATGAGACTCTTCGGTGGTTAAACATTAATTTCTTCACCAACTTTTACGATTTGACTAAATCTAACCCATTCTGAAATAGTCCCACAACTTGTAGATCGTTCAAGATCTCACATTACTTGGCCCGATTGCTTCCGCTGAACCGCTTCACATATTGGCCCAAAGACTCATTCGAATACTGTCGAACTTGAGCCAACGAACCAGTTGGTTTTCCCCTTCTTTTGTCGCTCCCGAAGCGAGCATGAAATTTACTGCACATGTCTGCCCAAGATGAAATTGAATATGAGGGCAAAGTCCCCATCCACTGCCGGGCATCCTTTCTGAGCGTCGTGACAAAAGTATGACACTTAGCAGCATCGCTAAAGTTATAATAATCCATCAGTCGGTCGAACGCCTGACTGTCGTCGTAGGGATCTCCCGATCCATCATAACTTTCAATATCGGGCAACTTCTTGGTGGGGTCAACCTTCTCTTTTAGAATTTCTGAGAAAAAAGGAGATGCCTTCTTTCCCGAAGTATCTTTTGTTTTCTGCACTTCGGCAAGCTGCTTCCAAAGTTCTTTCAATTCTTTAACCAGATACTCCACACCTTTTGGTTGAGATGATGCTTCTTTTTTCGGTGACTCCTTCCTCCTCTGAGTGGACCGGTTTCTTTCAATAGAACCTCCAACTTTAGAGGGACTTTTCCGATGGCGAGCGTCCACAAGGTGGTGTACCATCAGTAGACTCTCGGGAGTATGACCTCTAGATATACTTCGTCTCTGAACTCAGGCGCTATGGCGAGAATGTGCAACAACAAGTGTTTTCTTTGTATTCTCGGGAGTGTGACACCCCAAAACAGGTATACATCACCCATTCTGAGTTATCAAAAATAAGGTACAGAAATAACTACAACTTTATTGTTACAACATATAAACTATGAGTTTAAATACAGATATTGCCATCTAGACAATATCCAATACAAATAAATTCTCATCATAATTATTGATACATTATTTTACAAAAATGGTGAGGACTACTAAACAACTCTCTAAAACCATCATTCCATTTTTCCAGGCTAAATACTACTTTTTACATTCTAGCCTCTGAGAAGAAAAATGGAACAAAAAGGAAAAGGGTGAGCTCAACTAGCCCGATAAAGAATATTATGACTAAGATAATCTGAGAACAAATTATCGTTAGTCTTGACGAGGAAAAAATCTAATAGAATACAATAGACAACAAGTTTTAAATTAATACTACATGACGAAAAATATTAATTCATAGAAGAGTTACGTGAGGATGAAATCTACTAATATCTATGAATTTAACGATCCATCATCAATATTTTTATCCTGTAACATCAATCGATATATATACGGAATCATATATTCATCCTTGCACTTTCTGAGCCGAGGATATTCATCGATTAGTCATGTTCATCTAAACACTGTTCATCTTTTTTCTACGGGCCAAAGATATTCATCAAAATCATTCATCTTTGCACTTACTGAGGCCAAAGATATTCAATAATATCATCATTTAAGGCGAGGATGATGAAAAATATTTTTTTTTTTTAAGCGAATCCGGTGAAACAAAATGACAAGGATTAAGGATTAAGGATTATTAGTACTTTGTTTTATCCACGTCCAAAATACCTCAAAAATAATCATAGTGGTGTAAAATTCAAGAATGATCAAAACATGGATACAATCAAAGCTAGTATCCGAGAATAGATATTTTTTAGACGAAAAGAAAAATTTTTATTTTTCGATGAATAGTCTTAGTGATAAATGAATAATATGCAGTATCGTGAATAGTCTTAGTATCGTGAATAGTAACTCAGACACACAAAAGTTCCAAATTTGATAAAAACTTGGATCAATATTTGACATAATGATATTGAAGAAATAATATCATTCTGAAAAAAAAAATATCCTTACCTCGGAAGGAAAGTGACTTAGCTGGAATCTTTGGATATAGGCTATAACGAACTTTCACCGTGTAGCAATACTCAAAGTATACTCAAAATACTCACAAGAATAAACTCGATAATATAGAGAGAAAACTTGATTTTACGGTGTAATTTTCAATTCTAACCTAAGCACCTATTTATAGGAAAATGCTTAGAACACAAAGCGAAAAATTTAATATAATAATAATATATATAACAAATTCTCTCGCACACTTTCTAGATTTTGAATTCAGCATTTACATCACATGCTTTAGGCTTTGCCACAAACAAAAAAAAAAACGTTTTCATTCTTTAAATATTTTAAACTTCCAAAAATCAATTATTTAAGTAGCTTGAACTTCAATAATTCACAATAAATAGCCCTTTTTATCGGAAAAAATTCAAATCTCTCGCGTTTTTATAGGAAATTCAATTCTCTACAACTTTGCGAGAAGAAAGTTTTCCAAATTCCAAACAAAATTGGCCAAAAATCCACAAGCGGGTGATTTTAGAAATTTATAATCAAATTTCGATCGATAAATGGGGTCCATGAGCATGTTTAACATGTTTTAAACATTTATTGCAACAAAAATACTCTTCCTCCTCGTATACTCATATATCCCACATTAGATTTGTAAAAATATCACCATTATTATATTATTAAAATATAATAATATATATATTAAATGAATTATTTTATCGAAAAAGATAAAATTTCAATTTTCAACAATTGTCACATTAAAATTTTCTCCATCTATATCCACATAAAATCAATATTTTCCTCATCATATGAATCAATAATTAATTATTCACAAATAATATTACGAGAATCACAATATTGACAACCGGTGGGTTCGAGGAAGAGGGGCTTTCGAATAAAATTTCTCCTTCTTGGCGGCATGATTAGGTGACCAAACCTCTCCTTAGGCGAGAACTTTCTAGACATTGCCAATAATGTTATCTAATAATATTATTAGGATAATATGAATTATTAGCCGATAATGAAAAATCTTTGTGTAATGACAATTATTGAAACAACGACAATATAAAATATCAACGCATGACAATTATTGAACCAATAAAATAAAATCTTGAGAGCGATAATTCTTGTAACCATTATTGAGTAGTGCCTTCTTACGTAAGAGTCGATAATTGGTGCAATCTGGTGTCTTCTTGTCTGACAATGCGCGTATTGTGTTTTAACCATAGGGTATTCCAACGATTATAAGCGGTAACAACTTCTGTAGTTATTTTTAAACAACTTATATTTGTCGTTTTCTTCCTCGATATCGCTTTCCGTTATGGGGCCCACACATGCATTTTTTGTGTCGTCTGAATATTCCCAAACGATCTGAATATTCCACGACCAAATGAATATTCCCAGAGCAACAATGAATATTTTATAACCACTTGCTTATTTTGAAATATTTGCGTATTTTACCCATAACTATCCACATTAATCACATCAACCCTTACTATTTCAAAATAATAATTAGAAAAATTAAATTTCATTTATTAATTATTTGGGGTCTTACAACCTCCCTCCTTATGAAATTTCGTCCTCGAAATTGACATACGTACACAGTGTTTGAAAAGGTGAGGATACCTCGCTTTCATTTCGTTTCAATTCCCGGTCATTTCTTACATAGCATGGTTCCTCCATAAAAACTTTAACTTGTGGTATGACCTTCGTCGTAGGACATGCTCCTTCTATCCAAGATCTTGGCGGTACCTCCTCATCGTTAAGTCTTGGCTATCTCGTCCGGTTCTAACTTCGATAACGTGGTTGGGTCTTTCACATATTCTGAAAATACGGATATGTGAAACACATTATGAACACGAGACATACTTGGAGAATAGCTTGAGTCTATAGGCTACATTTCCTACTCGGTCAAAAATTTGAAATGGACCATAAATCGTGGATTGAGCTTTCCTCTCTTCCCAAATCTTGTAACTCCCTTCCATGGAAGCAACTTCATGACAATACATGATCCCTATACTAAATTCCACGTCCTTTCGATGAAGATCCGCATAACTCTTTTATCGATCTTGTCTTGGTTTGTATCGTTGTCGAATCATTTGGATCTTTTCGGTGAGTCATACGTCTTAACTTCGGGTCCCAACAATGTTGCTTCACCCACCTCATCCCAACATATTGGAAGCGACACTTTCGTCCATATAATGCTTGAAATGGAGCCACACCTATATACTTGCACGATAAGCTGTTTGTTGTAGGAGAATTCCACCAATGGTAAATACTTATCCCAAGCCCCTTGAAGTCTAGGACCACGAGTCTTAATAAATCTTCAAGAGTTTGAATAGTCCTCTCGATTGTCCGTCCGTTTGAGGATGGTATGCCGAAAGCCCAGATAAATAAATCCGTACCCATAGCTTTTTGCAAGCTAACCCAAAATCTTGAAGTGAATCTTGGGTCACGATCCGAAACTATAGATCTTGGCATGCCATGCAACCTCACAATCTCATTTACATACATACTAGCAAGGCGTTCGAGAGAATAAGTCTCCGTGTCGGCAAAAAATGTGCGAGACTTGGTTAATCTATCAACAATAACCCAAATAGCATTTATGCCTTGAGAAACCGTGGGAAGACCCATAATGAAATCCATGGTAATGTGTTCCCACTTCCATTTGGAATCTCAAGTGGTTGCAATGGTCCCTTAGGCACTTGATGCTCGCCTTTACGTTGACAAGTTAAACATGTTGAGATAAACTTTGCAATCTCTCTCTTCATATTGTTCCACCAAAATGTATGTGAAAGATCACGATACATTTAGTACTTCGAGATGGATTGCAAATGGTGTATTGTGTGCCTCCATCATGATCTTGTACTTCAAATCGAATCGTTAGGAACACAAAGTGCAGGTGGACTCAAAGTATTCCTTCTTCATCAATTCTAAGCTTAGGAATAGCACCTTCTTGTACTTTCTTCTTCATATGCATCGACTCGGGTGGGTGGCTTGAGCAACCTTAACTTTTCTATTAAAGTTGGCTCTGTCGTATACTTGACATCATCGCTTTTCGTTCCTGCATATATGATCTTCTACTCAACAGCGTCGTCGGCTACCACGTTAAACTTTTCGGGATGGTATTGAATAGTGTGGTCGTAGTCTTTTTCAATAGCTCGAGAGCCAGCGTCGTTGCTTAGCGTGTTGAGTTCTTTTTGAGTGAAGAAATATTTAAGGCTTTTATGGTGCGAATATATCTCCACTTTCTCCCCATATAGATAGTGCCTCCATATCTTTAAGCGCAGCAAAAGCTTTGCTTGACTCTAGATCATGAGTAGGATAATTCCTCTCATACTCTTTAAGTTATTCGTGAGGCATAGGCTATGACTTTCCCACGTTGCATGAGAACACATCCTAACCCTTTTGCCCAAAGCATCGTTTGTAGATAACAAATCCATCCGAAGACGGATGGTATTGTTAGAGCAGTCTTAAAATAAGTCTCTCTTAAGCTCTTGGAAACTCTTCTCGCGTTCCTCGCTCCATCAAATTTATATCTTTCAGGTCAATTTGAGTTAATGGAGTAGCGATTAGAAAACCCTTCCACGAATCTCAGATAATAACCATTAAGCCCAAAAAGCTACGTACTTGATCCACCAAGCTTGGTTGCTCCCACTTTGTATTGCTTGATCTTGGCTTTGGTCAGCGGATACTCCATGTTTTGACACCACGTGCCCAAGAATGCTACTTCCTCGAAGCGAACTTCGCATTTCTTCAACTTAGCATATAGCTTGTTTTCACGAAGCCTTTGGAGTACCGACTTCAAATGGTGCTCATGATCTTCACGACTTTTGGAATATATGAGGATGTCATCAATAAAGACAACAACGAATTGATCCAAATATTCCTTGAATACTCGATTCATCATATCCATGAAAGCCGCGGGGAGCATTAGTCAATCAAGAAAGACATAACTAAAAATTCATAATGCCCATCTGGGGGAGTTACGAAGGCGGTCTTTGGAATATCCTCGATTCTAATTTTCGGTGATGATATCCGAGCGAAGATCGATTTTTGAAAAGAATTGTGCTCCTTGCAATTGGTCAAACAAGTCATCAATACGAGGTGAGGATACCTATTCTTGATAGTGACATGGTTCAATTCCGATAGTCGATACAAAATCGCATACTCCGTCTTTTCTTCTTTACTGAATAAAGCAGGGAGCACCCCGAGGAGATGTCTTAGGGCCAATGAAGCCGATGTCCAACAACTCACGTAGTTGGACCTTTAACTCTGAAGTTCAATAGGAGCCATTCGATATGGGGTTTTAGAAATGGGCTTTGTGCGGGTTCAAGGTCGATAAAGAATTCAACTTCACGTTACGGGGTAGGCAGGGAAGTTCTTGAAAAATCGTCGGGAAAGTCGATAACAACGAGAATATTATTCAAATTTGGCGTGTCTTTATTCAAATCCATAACATGAGCTAAGAAAGCTTGACATCCGTTTTTCAATAAGCGAATAGCTTTATGATTAGATATGATGATGATTGATTTTAATGGTTTAGTTGCTAGAATTGAACAACGGGTTGTTTAGGAATATGAAAACTAACAACCTTACGAAAACAATCAATTTTGGCATGATGAGTAGTTAACCAATCAATCCCTAAAATCACATCAAAAGCAAGTATCTTTAAAGAGATAAGGTCAGCGGGTAAGGTGATGGTGCCAACTTGGATCAAACAAGACTTATAAGCGATGGATGTGATGAAAGTTTCTCTAACGGAGTTTCCACGAGATAGGTCAAAGTCTAATTTTTCAGAGTCAAATTTAAGCGTTGAGCACAAGTAGGAGAGATAAATGAATGGGTATGCCGGGTATCAAGTAAGGTATAAACTTACAAGAATTTATAAATAGCTTACCGTGATCACCTCGTTTGGGTTCCTCGCATTTTGACCGATCACAACAAAGCGCTCTTCGAGGAACAGTTGACTTTGACTTTTACGGGACGGTCTTTTGAGTCACCGTCCCATGAACTAGGTTTATTCTGCGTGCAATCTCGGCGATATGTCCTTCCTTTCCACAATTATAGCATACCTTGAGCTGTTGTGGGCGGTTTGGTGATATGTCCCTCTTTCCGCATTTATAGCATATGGCCGGTGGTCGTTCTCCTCCCTTGGAACCCGATTCTTCTTTGTATTTGTCGTCTTCACATGGTGGTTATTGAATCTCCTCTTTTTAAAATCTCCTCTGACTTCGCTTCTTCTATTTTTCATGGCCATGATTACCACCAGAGTGGTTACCATTTTGTCCGTCTTTTTCTTTCTCCATTTGGTTATCGTTGTTTTGTTGGCTTCTTATCTCGGTATGATCGATTGTGGTACCTCTCTGTGGCCAGTACTCGTTATCTCGCTCTAAACAATTGAGCCCTGTTAACAACATCTGAATAGAGAAAAAATTTATGAGAGATGAGATCTTGGCGTATCTTGGGGTTTCAAACCTCTCGAAACATCCGTCGTCATCGTTCCTCATTCTCCACCAAATGAGGTGCAAACACAGATAACTCTGCAAACTTAGCCTCGTCTTTGAGACAAATGCGTCATGTTGTTACTGCTCGATCTAATAAACTCCACTTCCTTCATATAGCGAACACTTTCGGAAAAGTATTTGTCATTAAATAGTTCTGAAAGCGTCTCCCAGAGACATCTTGCCTTGTTGGTGGGATGGAGTACTTCCTTCAGATTCCCACCGATGATGCTACTGCCTTCACGGAACATAAAGGTGGCGAATGGAACCTTATGTTCCTCCGTGCATCCCAAGACATCGAATATCTTGGTAATTTGCTTGACCCACGTCTCATGGTGATCGGATCGGCTTTCCCTTAAATTACGGTGGTCCCAACTCTTTGAGCTGCTTGGTTTGACAACACGGTGAATTCTTATCATTTCCTCTGTATTTTGAACACGAGTCTCCTCGTGCGATTTTGCATGAGCTAAAAAAACTTCTAAACATCCCTCGTTCATCATCTGCTTTCGGTGGTGTTGTTCACGGGAGGAACATTGCCCGACTGTTGCACGTTCTCCTCGTTGGTAAATCAGGCATCTCCACGGTCTCATTTACTCCACTTGTTAACATTCTCGGTTGCCATTCTTAAATCTTGCCCATAAAACAAGGGTTAATTAAGCAAATCAATATATCACATAATATCCTATATCTTGACCAACTAACAAATAAGCTTAGGTAGGACACCTTTAGCGAAGGATTTACTCGTCTCTCCTCTCTAGTTCTATTCCCGATCTCACTTGGAGATCATATCCTAAGCTACGATACCAAGCTGTGACACCCCCAAAATAGGTATACATCACCCATTACGAGTTGTCAAAAACAAAGATGCGAAAATAACTACAACTTTATTGTTACAACAACATATAAGCTGTGAGTTTAAATCTGAGATATTGCCATCTAGACAATATCCACATACAAATAAATCCTCATCATAATTATTGATACATTATTTTTTTAAAAATGGTGAGGACTACTAAACAACTCTCTAAAACCATCATTCCATTTTAGAGCTAAATACTCATTACATTCTCGCCTCACGAGAAGAAAAATGGAACAAAAAGGAAAAGGGTGAGCTCAACTAGCCCGATAAAGAATATTATGACTAAGATAATATAGAACAAATTATCGTTAGTCTTGACGAGGAAAAATCTAATAGAATACAATAGACAACAAGTTTTAAATTAATACTACATGATGAAAAATATTAATTCATAGAAGAGTTACGTAGAGGATGAAATCTACTAATATCTATGAATTTAACGATCCATCATCAATATTTTTTATCCTGTAACATCAATCGATATATATACGGAATCATATATTCATCCTTTGCACTTTTCTGAGGCGAGGATATTCATCGATTAGTCATATTTAAATCTAAACACTGTTTCATCTTTTCATCTTTGGACGGGCCAAAGATATTCATCAAAATCATTCATCTTTGCTACTGGGCCAAGATATTCAATAATATCATCATTTAAGGCGAGGATGATGAAAAATATTTTTTTTTTAAAAAGCGAATCCGATTGAAACAAAATGACAAGGATTAAGGATTAAGGATTAGTACTTTGTTTTATCCACGTCCAAAATACCTCAAAAATAATCATAGTGGTGTAAAATTCAAGAATGATCAAAACATGGATACAATCAAAGCTAGTATCCGAATAATAGATATTTTGACGAAAAGAAAAATTTTCATTTTTAGATGAATAGTCTTAGTGATAAATGAATAATATAGTATCGTGAATAGTCTTGCAGTATCGTGAATAGTAACTCAGAACACCAAAAGTTCCAAATTTGATAAAAACTTGGATCAATATTTGACATAATGATATTGAAGAAATAATATCATTCTGAAAAAAAAAATATCCACTCTTACCTCGGAAGGCGATTACTTAGCTGGAATCTTTGGATATAGGCTATAACGAACTTTCACCGTATAGCAATACTCAAAAGTATACTCAAAATACTCACAAGAATAAACTCGATAATATAGAGAGAAAAACTTGATTTACGGTGTAATTTTCAATTCTAACCTAAGCACCTATTTATAGGAAAATGCTTAGAACACCAAAGAAAATTTAATATAATAATAATATATATAACAAATTCTCTCGCTTTTACTTTCTAGATTTTGAATTCAGCATTTACATCACATGTTAGGTGCTGCCCACAAAAAAAAAAAAACGTTTTTCATTCTTTAAATATTTTAAACTTCAAAAATCAATTATTTAAGTAGCTTGAACTTCAATAATTCACAATAAATAGCCCTTTTATCGAAAAATTTGAATCTCGCGAGTTTTTTATAGGAAATTCAATTCTCTACAACTTTCGAAAGAAAGTTTTTCAAATTCCAAACAAAAAATTGGCCAAAAATCCAATGAAGCGGGTGATTTTAGAAATTTATAATCAAATTTCGATCGATAAATGGGGTCCATAGACATGTTTAACATGTTTTAAACATTTATTGCAACAAAAATACTCTTCCTCCTCGTATACTCATATATCCCACATTAGTTGTAAAAATATCACCATTATTATATTATTAAAATATAATAATATATATATATTAAAATGAATTATTTTATCGAGAAAAAAATAAAATTTCAATTTTCAACAATTGTCACATTAAAATTTTCTCCATCTATATCCACATAAAATCAATATTTTCCTCATCATATGAATCAATAATTAATTATTCACAAATAATATTACGAGAATCACAATATTGACAACCCAGGCGGTTCGGGAAGAGGGGGCTTTCGATAAAATTTCTCTCTTCTTGGCGCATGATTAGGTGATCAAACCTCTCCTTAGAGCGAACTTTCTAGACATTGCCAATAATAATGTATCTAATAATATTATTAGGATAATATGAATTATTGCTTCGATAATGAAAAATCTTGTGTAATGACAATTATTGAAACAACAATGATATAAAATATCAACGCAACAATTATTGAACCAATAAAAAAATCTTTGAGCGATAATTCACTGTAACCATTATTGAGTAGTGCCTTCTTACGTAAGAGTCGATAATTGGTGCAATCTGGTATCTTCTTGTGTGCAACAACGTGTATTCTTCGTGTTTTAACCACCGGTATTCAACGATTATATAATGGTAACAACTTCTGTAGTTATTTTTAAACAACTTATATTTGTCGTTTTCTTCCTCCAATCGCTTTTTTCAGTTATGGGGCCCACACATGGGCTGCGCTGGCAGTCGTGCGAATATTCTCAAAGCGATCTGAATATTCCACGACCAACGAATATTCCCAAACAACAATGAATATTTTATAACCACTTGCTTATTTTGAAATATTTGCGTATTTTACCCATAACTATCCACATTAATCACATCAACCCTTACTATTTCAAAATAATAATTAGAAATTAAATTTCATTTATTAATTATTTGGGGTCTTGTATGTAGCCTCTTCCTTACCTCTGCTACCACTATTTGTCACCGCATGGGTCATCCGAGTCTCATCCTCATTAATGTCATGCAGAAAGATGGCAGACATAATAGTCAACTATTATTTGGTGTAATGATTACCGGTCAAAATTGGGTTAAGTGACAATTTGTATAATGGGTCAATTCAATGACTAAGCCCAAATAATGGAAATGACCCATACGACCGGATCCAACCGAAAGGACCCAACGAAATACTCAAGTAATTGGGCCCAAATCATTCGGACCAATCAGGACAAAAATAACATAATCCAAAGGAGGAGCCCATTAAGTCTGGCCCAATAAAAAAAAAGATTATGGCCCAACAATAATTAATAGTATTTTTATGTAATTTACAATGTACAACTTTATTTCGTCAATATCAAATGAATATACATTTATTTTGAGTTTTAAAATCTCTCAAATTTAAAAAATCAATAATAATCTTATATTTTAAAATAAAAAAATTATAAATTATGAAGAAAAATAAATATTACATACGCATCTAAAAAATATTCAATTAGGACATAATCTCAAAAATAGCAAATGAACCCCCTTTCATCATCAGTATTAAAGGTGACAAAAATAGAAATAATTAGGCACAAAAAAAGGTTTGTACTCCTCCTCCTCCTCCTCCTCCTCCTATTTGATATAGA